>JAPTOF010000014.1:7500000-8750000 GCA_028554755.1 Cordia subcordata
ACTCCTTATACACCTGCTTTTTTGCAAAACGTGCTTTTTTTTTTTTCCTGCTGAACCTCAATCCAAACAGACTCTTAGCCATTAAAAAAAAGAGAGAGAAAAAAAAAACTGTCTGCATGTACCCAAGTGATGTGACAGAGTCAATGACTAGGGATATGTGGTTTGTTTGTGGTGGAGTTAGTAGGATTGCAAACAAGTAATTGTGTCTTCACTTTACATATTTTTTTGCAGACAATGCATGATCATGTGAATGATTATGTTTTTGTTTTGGTGCTAATGACTACATTCTTTTGGGGCAGCAGCAACAGCAACAGCAACATCAACAGCACCAACAGCAGCAGCAGCATCATAAGCTAGGAGGAAGGTCTGCATCTGGATTGGAGGAACTCATAATGGGCTGCACCTCGACCACTGACAATATCAAAGAAGTGAGTATGAGCTTTTTGACCCTGAAATACATGATATATGCCAGCTTCTTATGTGCCAAGATATTAACTAGGCTTTAAAGCTACTCAGTAATAAGAAAACAAAGATGGGGAAAGAAAATGTGCTTCTTTACATCTTCATTATTATATTCTACTAAAAGAAAAGTATGTATAATCCTTTTCCTTTTTCTCTTTATCTCTTTTTCTTTTTCCTTCTTATGTTTCGACGCTTTGATACATATAATTTAACTATACAAGAAGGTAACTAGTAAATGCATTAAATAGTAGAAGTAACACCGATTATTTTATTGAACAAATTGGTGGAATGAATGCGATCATTTGTTCATTCCACAAGCTATTTTATTTAATTTTACTTTTAGATTTTCTTTCTTTCTTTTATTTTCCTTTTTTAAATCCTCCACACCCCCAACTCTGCATCCTTTCCTTCATAAAATTCGAACCCAGATCATCACTATTGGGTGAAATATAATAGTCTTAATTATTTGAGTTACTAGATCTCTAAACCTTAATTTTTTTTATTTTTACTTATGTTGTTTCTAGGGTTTTTTTTTTGGAATTTTCTTTTACAAACCCTACCCCCAAACCCAACCCCCTCCCCTATAGGATTTGAATCCAAGACCTTACACATGGGCAAATATAGTCTCAACCACTTAAACTACCCTCTAATCCTTTATTTTTATTCTAGGGGTTTAAACCATTATCCTCCCTTTTGCTTATCATTTTATTTGGTTGATTTGTCTCACTTAATTTCTTACAATTTGATTGCTATATTTTATCATTTCATGATATGAACAAGATAATAAGACCATGTATCTAACTTTCTATTGCCTCGATCTAATTTCATTAATTAGTTATCAATTTCTGCATGCTAATTAATAATGAAATAAGCCATATATAAACATAAGTATATTGCCTCATTATTCAAACAACAAAAGGTTAGCAACATATTTTCCGTAATAAAGCGGGTAGTAATTAAGCAACTTTAATTTAGAAAAAATGTAGGGCACTGAATTGCTTTTTAACATATATAGATATATAGATATATAGATATATATGTATATATATATATATATTAATATATTATATAATATTAAAAAATGAGAAAAAATTTTCTGTCAGTGGAAGAAACTAAAGGAATTTTCTTAAGAAAAGAGTAAATTCTTAATTAAACAAATTAAACCGTATAAAAGTATGCAGCATTGGTAATATTAATATTTTAAGAAAAGGAAAACAATTAAGGGCATATTTAGTATTTCAAGAGAAGGAAAATACGGGGTAATATTAAGTATTTCAAGAAAAGGAACAGACTGCATCACTTAATCTCATATGTAGCCTCTTATTGAATAAATTAAGAAAATCATATGAAACCTGATAGTTTAACACAATTTGGTTTCACAAAACGGGCAAAAAAAAACATCTTCTATATATGTATATATCTTTTCATTCATTATATCTTGTCTACATTTACATATCTTTTCATTCATTATAATCTTGCTTACATTTATATATACATTCATTATAATCTTGTCTACATTTTCTAACCCATAATGTTATATATTGTAGGAGTCAGCCATGGTGAATCAACAAGAGGCAGAATGGTTGAAGTACTCAAGCTTCTGGCCTGATCCTGACAACCCGGATCATCATGGGTAGGAGGAAAAAATGTTTAAAACGCGGACAAAATTATCGTTATCATCATCCTCATCATCACCATCATTACAATAGAGAAGCCTTGTTGAAGCTTTTTTCAATAAGTGGTGAAGCGACCATTCATACACATATACGGCTTCTTCTTCTTTTTCATATATCTTTTCTACCAAAATGCCTGGCCAGGGTCCTTTTACGTTCAGCTCAAACTGACAAGAGTTTTCAAGAATTTCATGTTGGAAAAGAAAGAGGGAGAAGCATACAGTAAAGGAAGAAAAAAGAAATATAGACCCAAAAGAGAAAAGAAAAGAGATACCAAAGAGAGAAAAGGCTGCTCTTCCCCTGACAAATAGAAGGGGGGGGGGGGGCGGCGCGGGGGCGGGGGGGAAACAGAGACCCTCAAAGTAAATCCAGGTTGCATGAAAATCATCACCACATGATTCCTATGTCATCTTTATGGCTATTTTTATTGGTTATTTATTTAATTTTTAGTTATCCTGTATATTCTTTTTTTTTTTCCAAATACATGAAAGCACAACTGAATTTGTGAATTGCATAGTTGATTGAAAAACCTTTGTTAATTATGTAGCTAGCTAGCTAGCTGTTTTGTGGCTAGTCATCACTTTTAGAATAGAATATATACTTGCTGGGTTCGATTTATTTCCCATTATAGCAACTGAGATGTATTAACGAATTATAAAATGTCATTACACCATACTTTTCACACTGCTTTTGATAATTTGAGAATAATATTTGTGAGGTAGATATATTGCTTAACTTTCGTCTTTGGCAGGTTGCTTTAAAGAATTTCCGTTGATAAAGGCTTTGCACTGTCAGAGCTTTCTGTTTTCATGGCCCAATCAATGTCCCTCATTAATCAAAATATCAGATTAAATTTGCATTACAAACTCGAAGTGTATATACATATACATATATACACACACTTTGCTTTTAGGTTAAAAGAGTATCCTAAATCACGTTAAACTTAAGACTAATTCTTATCAAATCAAGAGTGGTTCTCAACAAACGCATTTCTCGAGGTTTGCTAAGGAAAAGCTCTCTCCATAAATGCGCTTTCCGAGATTTAAACTTGTATTTTTCTCTTTATAGAGTGAGGCAACTATCAACTCAACCAACAATTTGATGGTGTAACAATACATATATTGGTGTAGTAATATTGCTAGCTCCTTGCCCTTTTGGGTGTGTGACAATAAATGCTGTTCTTTATCACTTTCTTGAACTACATTTTGAAAAAAAATTTAAAAAAAATCCTGTGCAAAAGCCCTATCTTTTAGCTGTTTATTTGAATAACTCGAACTATACTTACGCTGCTCTAGGATCATTATATACTGGTTTTGAGAGTTCTAATTTATAAACATTCAGAGAGTCTCTCCATTCTCAAATAGTAGTACCACGTTCAAGGTTCCTATTGATACAGTTAGGGCTATAGATGAGTTAATTAGATTAGATTAATGTGGCCTAGAGCCCATTTAGTTTACGAGTAGAAGATGTATGTGTACAACTACAGTTAATTTTATTAAAATGGAGGGCATTTCATTTATCTGCAAGATATATTATCTCGGCGTAATTCAGCTTTAGCAAGCTGGTGACCATGGTTTAAATCTCTTTTTGGAAATGTAGAATCTTAGTATCTATGGTGATAACAGAATTCGCACTTGAAGGCGCTCCATTTGTTTTTCTTACTTGTAAGTTATCTTTATCGCTTTATTCTACTCATGATATGATGCTAAGCTTTTCATGGATAGTTTTTCACATATAATATGTTTAATGAGAGAGAGAGAGAGAGAGAGAGAGTAACGTGCATGGTGATATGCCTTTTCTTAATTTGTATGCATGGGACTTGCATGTAGTAAAGCTAATAAATCAACATGGAGGAGGTGCAACTTCATTGTAGTTTCTGAAAGGAATAAAGAATCAAAACAAAGGAATGAGATGCCAAAACAAGCTTTACGTCCTAAAATGACCCTTATCCTTGTCATAGACAAATTTATATGTTAGGTTATGGCTCAAAGTCCAAGTTCATACAAATTAGGAAAGAATTTTAATGAGAATTAAAATTCTAGTTATGGTAAGAGTCTTAATTATAGTAGGATTGATAGATGAGGAAATCCTTTGTCTTGGAGGACAAGGAAATCTCCTCTATAAATAGGACTCTTGCATTAGTTGTATAAAGTGTGCCTTAGGAGAGTGCCTTAGGGCCACACCCCATGGGGGGTGTGGGAGAGAGCTTGAGAGCATCAAGAGTATCTTATATTCGTTCTAGTCCTGTTGAGGATAGAACCATTATAAGAACTCTGTGGAGGAGGGTTTAGACTTTTCTGTCCGTGCAAAAAGTCACCACCTGAGTTGTAATCCCATTATCATTGAATAGTGGAATTTATCCCAGAGGGGATCATGGACGTAGGCAGAGAGCCGAACCACGTTAAAATATTGCGTGTTCGTTATGTGTGTTTTCCGCTGTGCTTTGATGTGTGTGCGTGCGTCCTCGATTTTCCCAACAAGTGGTATCAGAGCCTGGTTGGTGAACTGGGCACGATGACAAGGCAAGGAGGACACAATTTTGAAGAAGCTATCATGTGGAGCAACTACGCTGAAGAGGAACGTCGAAAAAGAAGATGATGAACACCGAAACCAATTTTTTGCCTGACCACCAATTTCAGAACGGAGACCACCGTTACATTCATTGCGATGAGTGGAGTTGAACCGTGACGGTGGTGTTGCTTGAAGGTGATCGGAACACTGCTGGAAAAGATGGAAAGTTCATGCTCGGGCTTGAGTTAGATTTTGATTCGAGCATCAAAATTAAGATTTGAGCATACCGTTGAACTCGTTGGAGCTAGAGGAGTTCACTCAATATTTTTTGCAGTGTTTCGTGATCGAAAACGATGCCATAAAAGGCTCGAAAGTTGTGAGGGGCTTTAATGGCAAATGATGATAGGAGCAACCAAATCAAGCATGCTTGGTACCGTTAGAATTGCAACGATGAGAGGAGCTAAATGGTGGCAGCGATGCGACAAATGGTGACCGGAGGAGTTGCCGGCGATGTGAAGAAGATGACCCCGACTTTCATGGCATACGGTGTTTGGGTGGTTCAAAATTCAAGTGCTTAGTACCAATAGATGCGCGACGGCGAGAGGAACACCAGGATGCTGTCGGCACCGTGAGAGGTGACCAAAAATGGTGGCGGTCCGAGCTTGAATGTGGCGGCAATGGCGTGTAATGTTAGACGGTGGTTCTTAGATGGTGCAATGATCGGAGATGATAAAGGAGGTCACCGGCCGTTGGAGAGTGAGCTGGCAAAAGCTAATCGTCGATCTAACGTTCGGATAAGGTGCTGCGTGTGGGTCGGGTCGCTTGATATTTTGGGTTAATGGGTTGTTGAGTCTGTTGTTGATCTATGGAGAAGAAAAGGAGCTGGAATTCAGTGCTTTACGGTGTTTTCTGATATGGTGTGCTCACGTTTAGGAGCCATTGGATGGATGGCAGATGTGATCCAATGGATTGTGATTGTATGTGATGTGATGCATGCAATTATGGTGAGCTTGAATGATCTGAGCCATCAAATCTTGAGAGAGGCTGATCTGATGGTGAGAGGAAAAGATTCCATGTGGCGCGTGCATGGAAGACTTGGTGTGGACTCAAGTTGACCAGAAAATAGACTGCATTGATTGAGATTTAACTAAACCTTAAATGAGTTAACCGAAGTATTCTTAAGGTTTTTGGGCATGTCAGATCCAAATTTGAGCTCTATTTTGTGAAATTCCAACCTGAGATGTGTGTTTTGCGACTGAGAGGAGTTTGACCGCCGAGTTTGACTTTGACCGAGGGTGTTCCTACATAATTTCGACGTCCTAAGTTCGTTTTTTTAGGTCCGTTTTGCCAAATTTCTTGATGTATCGTGGGTGAGCCTTGAAATTGGGTAAAACAATGAAGTGGTGATGAAATTCTGCAAAAGTCTTTGAAGCATTGTGCGAGCAAACACATTTAGCCGACTAGTGAACGAACTTCTAGAGAAGAGAAAAGTTTGGATGAGTAGACTAGTTGAAGAAGGTTCGATTCGAGGGAGGAGTCACGCGAAGAGAGTCTACGTAGCTGAACGATCAGAGTCCTGGCCAGACGACTGATAAGGAATGCTACTGTTGGAAGAGAAGACCACGTCCGAGATGCCTTGTGTCGAGGGAAGACGGAAACAACCTTGAGAGGTCGAGGTTAGACGGCATAAAGAGGGATGTTGGGGATGACTCCGAAAACATGCTAGGATGTGTTGATAGCTGCTGCCGTGAAGAGTGTTGTCGAGCGAGGGCTCCAGCATGAAGACTGTGAAGAGGTTCCAGTTGTGGTAAAGAAGCTTCGGACTTTTCGCCAAGGGAGGAATTTGTTGGGTTATGGCTCAAAGTCCAAGCCCATACAAATTAGGAAAGAATTTTAATGAGAATTAAAATTCTAGTTATGGTAAGAGTCTTAATTATGGTAGGATTGATAGATGAGGAAATCCTTTGTCTTGGAGGACAAGGAAATCTCCTCTATAAATAGGACTCTTGCATTAGTTGTATAAAGTGTACCTTAGGAGAGTGCCTTAGGGCCACACCCCATGGGGGGTGTGGGAGAGAGCTTGAGAGCATCAAGAGTATCTTATATTCGTTCTAGTCCTGTTGAAGATAGAACCATTATAAGAACTCTGTGGGGGAGGGTTTAGACTTTTCTGTCCGTGCAAAAAGTCACCACCTGAGTTGTAATCCCATTATCGTTGAATAGTGGAATTTATCCAAGAGGGGATTGTGGACGTAGGCAGAGGGCCGAACCACGTTAAAATATTGCATGTTCTTTATGTGTGTTTTCCGCTGTGCTTTGATGTGTGTGCATGCGTCCTCGATTTTCCCAACATTATGCTATGTTTGGACTAGTCTTATTTGAAATCTAAAAAGCATCTTATCTTAGCCATCTCATAAAAATAATAGTAATTGATCACATAAGATTTTCATTGAAATTTTATACATTGTTAGATCTGCATATATAATATTAGTTACAATCCTATGAAGAAAATTTAATAGTTATAAATTGATGGCGTATATAGTTATAATAAAATGATCAATTCTGAACCATTTATCATCCGCGCACAAGGTTATAATCCTGGGAAGAATATTTAATAGTGACAATTGACAATGTAGTTATAACGAAATAATCAATTTAGACCATCTTATATCATTGATGTCTAGTGTTTTTTCATAACATTATATGTCATTGTTGGTATTTGAAAATTATTGGGCTTGTAATTTGGTTTATTGGGACATAAATAAAAATTGGTATTTAATATTTGTATGAAAGTAATTTGAGAAGGATTACAAAAATGAAGAAAAGTGGAAAGAAGATTTTGATATTGATCTGATAACTACTACATGGCTTTGTAATGTCAGACAACACAAATGAGCAAAAGGCTCATATATATAGATGATACAAGTCGGCAAAATAAGCAAAGCTTCACCAAGGTCTAGAATTATCACCTAAGTCAGTGGTGATCTTGATAAACAATATGTTGGGAAAAAACATGCAAACACGAAGAATACGAGAAGAAAATGACACAAGAGAATTACGTGTTCGACCTTAAAGCCTACGTCCACGAGCAATAGAGAACAAATCTATTATCGATTAGCGAATATTACAAGGCTCACCCTCTGGTTTGTTTTACCACACATAATACAATGTCCAAGCCTCTATTTATAGAAAACAAGTATCCTAATCAGTATTCTACAAAGAACATGAAACAGTATACTACAAGGAAAATGACATATGTTGTTATGGTAACAAGTAAATAAGGTAATTAATTAATGAAGTAATTTGCTATTCTTGTTGCCCAATAATACAGGCCACAATCAACACAATACAACTAAGCAAAAACTTTTTACAACTAGCAAATCAATTTGGCTAAAGCAAAGCAGACTTCTCTGGAGCTTTCTAGGTAATTTGACTGGTCAAACATATATATATATATATATATATATTAAGCATTGAACGTTAATTTTAACACTCCCCCTTAATGCTCAATTGTGTAATTCCAAGCGTTTCTCGTAAAGTCTAAAACTTCGGCCTTGGAAGTTCCTTCGTGAAAATATCTGCAAGTTGTTCGTCTGTCTTGATGTACTTGAACTTAATTTCTCCTTCATTAGTTGCTTCTCGTAAGAAAGGATATTTGATAGCAATATGTTTAGTCCTGCTGCGATTAACGGGATTTTCTGCAATTACTATCACTGATTTATTGTCATAGTAGATCTTGGTAGGCTTTTCTTGTTGTTCTCCCATATCCTCAAGTATACATCTTAACTAAATAGCTTGACTATGTGTCAACACTACTGCAACATATTCTGCTTTTATTGATGATTGAGCAACACAATCTCGCTTTTTCGATGACCAAAAGAATATACCTGAGCCGACTAAGAAAGCATATCTTGAAATACTTTTCATACCATCAACTGATCCAGCCTAGTCACTATTAGTGTAGCCTATTAGTTTTGAATCATCTGTCAATTCGTACCAGATGCCATAGTTTTTCATACCCTGCAAATATCTTAATATTCTCTTTGTAGCTCCATAATGGACTTGGCTTGGACTTTGCATGAACCTTGATATTTGGCCTTCTTGCTGTCGAATACAGTAAGCTACCAACGAGACTTCTATATACTGACGCATCCATCTCAGGTGAGCCATCTTCTTTGCACAACTTCTAATTGAGGACTAAAGGAGTAGTGACAGATTTACATCCATGCATCTTGAACTTCTTTAATAAAGAGTCTGCGTATTTTCTTCTTTGAGATGATTATTCCTTTCTTTTTTGGATTCACCTCAATGCCGAGAAAATAGTTCATCAATCCAAGATCTGTCATCTCAAATGTTTAAATTATATCTTCTTTGAACTCCTTGATCATTTTCTCATTGTTTCTTGTATATATAAGATCATCGACATATAGGGAAACAATGAGTCTTTTATCATTACCTTCGATCTTGATGCAGAGTGTAGGCTCGTTCTAACTTCTTTGAAAACCTCTAGTTGTCGATCCAGCTATACCAAGCTCGTGGAGCTTGCTTTAATCCTCATAATGCCTTTTTTTGCTTTAGGACTTTGTCTTCTTGTCCAAATACCATGAACCCTTGAGGTTGCTTGATGTATATTTCTTCTTCTAGTTAGATATTGAGAAAGGCTAACTTGATATGTAGCTAATAAATCTTCCATTGTTCTTAAGTAGCCAGTGCAGTAAGAGCCCTTATAGTGTCCAAATGTGCAATCGGTGCAAATGTCTCATTGTAGTCGACACCTGGAAGTTAAGAATAGCCTTTAGCGATGAATCGCGCTTTGTGTTTCTAAATTGAGCTATCTGAGTTCAGTTTTGTCTTTGGACCCATTTTACTCCAATGACTTCTTTTTCTATTGCCTGGTCAGTTAATTCCCACATCTCGTTCTCCTTGATCATTCTGACCTCTTTCTCCATTGCTTTTACCTATTGATCTTGTTTGACTGCGACCTCAAAGCTTTCTGGTTCTAAAGTCACAAATTTGCATGTTGCATATATCTCACTAAGTGCCTTAGTTCTCCTTGGTAGTGTCTTTGGAGAAAATTTTTCTGCACTTGGAGATGATGATGATGATGTTACCGTTGGGCTTGAAGGTGTAGATGTAGTTGGTGGTGTCTGTGATCCCTTTGCCGCTTCTTTTTTGTGGTATCCAATCGAGCTTTGTAGTCTTGGTACAACAATATTTTATTTCTCAAACATTTCGTTTTCCTAGTTCCATGCCGCATTTTCATCGAGCTCGACATTGCGATTGACAATCAGCTTCTTAGTTTTAAGGCTATAGATTCGATAGCCTTTCGATTGAGAGCTGTAGCCAAAGAGTATGCCTTTCTTGGTCTTTTTCTCTAACTTGTGCCTTTTCCCTTTTGGAATATGGCTGAGCAAATACTATCAAAAACTCGTAAATGTTGTGCTGACGGCTTCTGACCACTCCAAGCTTCTATTAGAGTCTTATCCTACGCTACCTTTATTGGACATCTATTAAATAGATAGACTGCTGTGTGTACAGCTTCTGCCTTGAACTTTTTTGGCATGTCCTTTTCTGTTAACATCGTCCATGTCATCTCTATCATGGTCTTGTTTTTTCTTTCCAACATGCCATTTTATTCTGGAGCGTAACCGATTGTCAGTTGACGCTTGACTCTTTTGTCTTCAAATAATTTGTTGAACCCTTTTGAGGTGTACTTCATTCCTTTATCACTTCTTAAAACCTTGATCCATTGACCACTTTGGTTCTCAACCAAGTTTTTGAATTTCTTGAAAATATTGAAGACTTCCAATCTTTTTTGCATGAAATAGACCCAATTCATTCTTGTATAATCGTCAATAAAGAGGATGAAATACCTATTTTTCTCAAAGGTTGGAATCCTTATCGGGCTGTATACATCAGTGTGTACTAGCTGGAAGATCTGTTTTGTTCTCTATGAATTGCTTGAAGGGAATGACTGTCTATGTTGTTTACCTTCTAAGCAGCTCTTCCACACGTTATCTTTTGGACTGATGGTTGGTAGATCTTTTATCGGATCTTTCTGGTGGAGAATCTTTAAACCATGAAATTTGAAGTGCCCGAATCTCCGATGCCATAGAAAGGATTGATCCTCCTGAGCTTTTAGGGCAACTTCGACGTACTGTTGCAAATTGGGAAGTTCGCTGTTATTGCATTTTGACTACAGCGGTTTCTATATTCTTAGTTTTGTTGTCATATATTGTGCATAAATCTCCTCTGAAGTAGAAGGAATATCATCTCTCTATCATTTGTCCCACACTTAAGAGATTGGTGTCGAGTTTAGGGACTAGCAATACATCTCTAATGAGGCGTATTCCTTTTTCTAGTATTGACTGCAATCATTCATTTGCCTTCAACATCCACTAGTTCTCAATTTCCAAGCTTGACTTGGGATTTTACTGATTTGTCTATGTCTTGACATATTTTCTCGTCACCAGACATATGGTTGCTGCAACCGCTATCAAGATACCACATTTCTTTTTTGACTTCTGTTGTAGCATGGCATACATAGAACATGTTATCGCTATTCTTTTTTCTTCAGAGAAGTTTGCCTTACTGCTTTTGCTTCGAGCGGCACTCCTTTTCAAAGTGACCTAATCTACCACAACTTTCACATTGTAGTTTTCCATAGTACCAACAATCATTTTCGTGATGCTTGGTTTTCTTGCAAATACGACATGGTGGATATTTGCCTTTCTTTTGGTCTTGATTGGATCCACTATTTCCTTTATTTTTAAAATTTCCTCCAAACATTCTCCCCCTATTTTTAGAATTCTAAGACCTTATATTGACTTTAGACTAAAATGCGTTTTCTGTTGATTTATTTTGATGCATAGTCTTTTCTCATATGCTTCTAGAGAGCATACCAACTTTGTGACAGTGAGACTTGTTATGTCTATTGTCTCTTTAGTAGTAGTTACAATAAGATCATATTTAGTAGGACGGGTAATCAATATTTTTTCTACTACCCTTTTATTGGGAATATCTTCTCTATAGGCTCTCAATTGATTGGTTATTTCTCAAAGTTTAGAATAGTAATCTTTTATAGTCTGAGATTCTTTCATTCTCATATTTTCTAATTCTCCATGTAAAGTTTGGAGTTTTATATTGCGTACCTTGCCACTGCCTTGAAATTCTTTCTTCGACGTGTCCCATACCTATTTAGCTATTATGGCTCTGCTGATTCTTGGAAATAGTGAAGCTACCATCACCATCTATAGAGCCAAATTGTCCTTCTTCATATCTTTGTTTAGTTTTTCCTTCTCCGTTATAGTCAAGCCGGTCATGTCTTTAGGGATTGTATATTCCCTTTCAAGTATATCCCACAAATTTTGGGACATGAAGTATGTCCTCATTTTAGTTGCCCAATATTCATAGTTTTTCCTGGAGAAAACAGGGATTGGAAATTTGATATTGTTTATGAAAGTAGCCATTTTTTAAGGTTTAGAAAATATAGGAGAGGTGTTGTAGGTTTATTTTACCAGAAGGTATCGCCTAGTTAATAATTTAACTGGGCTCTGATACCACTGTTAGTATTTGAAAATTATTAGGATTGTAATTTGGTTTTTCGGGATATAAATAAAAAATGGTATCTAATATTTGTATGAAAGTAATTTGAGAAGCATTACAAAAATGAAGAAAAGTGGGGAGAAGATTTTGGTGTTGATCTGATAACTATTACATGGCTTTGTAATGTCATACAATACAAATGAGCACCAGGCTCATATATATAGATGATACAAGTCGGCAAAATAAGCAAAGCTTCACCAAGGTCTAGAATTATCACCTAAGTTGGTGGTGATCTTGATAGACAATACAACTAAGCAAAAACTTTTTACCACTAGGAGATCGACTTGGGTAAAGCAAAGCAGACTTATTTGGAGCTTTCTAGGTAATTCGACTTGTCAAACACTTAACCATTGAGCATTAATTTTAACAGTCATAAAAGGATGAAAATCTCAGGCAAACAGACATTTTAGCCAAATGGCGACCAGCATACAATACAAATTATACACTTGAGCATACAATTATAATGAAATCTCATCCATAATTATTATTTGTCTCTTTTGGTTTCTACCGTCGTTAATTTGCAATAATCCTGCTCAGGCAATTGAAAGATTTGTAATAAACAGGTGAATCTATTGAGTCGTTCCTTTTTCTAACATGTATCACGTTAGTTGATCATATATTTATGTACGTATATGCTCAAATCTCTGGATATAGTACTCATGCGTATTCGATAATAGATCACCCCCGAGGCGCAAAGCCCTAGAGCATATATATATGGTATTCCTTAGAGTTATGACTAAGCACATCAGTTAGGAATTTATTAGTTCACTGCAAATCTTTCTTGATTAAGGATTCTATCATAACATTATAAGGTCGTTATATATAAGTGTGATCTAATGGCTAATCAATTATATATATTCTTTATTACTCATTAAATTTTGTCGTAATTATATTAATTATTTATAATCATTGAATTTTACTCATAATATTATACCGTTATAAAGCGATTGATTTCCACATTTCTCTAAGTTGCTTCTCTTCTGCTCGATCAATTTGTGCAATATTTGTCAATAGTTCGCAGCTCACCGTACCTGATTTGAGACTGTCAGATCCCATTAGTCTTTCATCTTTCTAAACGAGCACTACTAATTATTATCTCATATAAAGTTTAAAAGTGGAGTAGCAACACGACGGGATTTGATTCATTTCATTGGATTTTGGGTTATCCTTGCACAGAATTTGAAGATGCTTCCAGTGAAAACTTTTAAAATGAAAAAGGAAAAAAGGAAGAAGGATACATAATCCTATTATATGGTAAAGTTGATTAGAGACAAGTCTAAAATATTCTATTATCGGACTGAAATAATTTCTTCTTCTTATTTTTTTTATCTCCCATTTCTAATTTAATATAACCTCTGTATCTTTCAAATTTGAACTCAAGTTATAACTCAAATCAACTAGTTGAGCTACTCTTAAACTTTTTATTAGAGCATATTAGAATATATATTCCTCTTATATAAAAATAATAATAAAATTTAAGACCACTTTATAAGGTCTTGAATAAATCATCATACTAACTAATTAGTTTTCGTGATATAACATGTTATCAAAGCTGGCTGATCTTGTTGTCTCTGCTCTTTAACTTATTTAAACTCCCATTCTTGATTTTTAGTTTTGAACCGCTCCTCGTATTAACCAATTGATTTTTATAATAAAATACAAAAGTGAAGAGATATAATTTCGGTGGCTGAAATCATGGGACAAGTAGGGTCTCCACAGCCTTTTAGATACACATCGGCAGTAGTAATTGAGGTCACAAGGGCATGAAAGAAGATGGTACAAGAGACAAGTCTCTTTCTACATGCAACAGATTTTTAAAAAAAAAAAAAAAGGAAGGACAAGTCCTGTCCAACCTAAAAAGCTGATATTGAATTCCTTCACTTTATGGAAGATTTGGGGGGGTGCTTTTAAAAGGAAGAGTTCATATGAATGAGAGAGGTGTTTGGCGGGGGGGGGGGGGGGGGTGTTCACTGTTGTGCAGATTCGGTCCCATAAAGAAGTTGCAGAAGGAATTGTGTAGTGCGCAATGAAGAATATCACAACATGGCAAGAGCTGCCTTTTTGGATTCTTCGACGAGGCTTTTATTATTTTGCGGCCCCCTTTTCTTTTCTTTTCCTTTTTCTTCTCAATTTTATATGGAATCCCCCCTCTTCATGTTTGCAGTGGTTAAATCTAGTACCGTGCTAACGTACACATACATTGTAAAGGTGGAAAACGTTTGTTTAGAATTTAGGACTCTTTATGATGCGCGCCACATAGTTCTTCCATATTTTAAAGGAACAGAAAGTCATTGTCCTCCCTTAGATTATATTAATAATAACATTGTTTCGAACTCTCCCACGTCTTGAATCCTTGGGCAAATTTCTTCATATACACTGAGGTGGGCCAGGTGATTATTGCTATGTTATAATAGATTTGGTTATGATTTGAATGAGCTAAAGGATGAAATAAATCCGGTAATGAAATAAACTTGAGAATGAATATGTCATACTCGATATGCTTCAGTAATGGTACAGTGGCCAATATTAGTTTGGGCCTGTGTGGCATCTATTTTAAATAGATTATAAGATTACTTGTGGCTTACAGACACAGCATGACCCAAAGAGGCCAGTATAAGTCATATATTTCCTACAAAAGACGTACCTCACATACCTAATTTTGTATGATCACGTGCGACATTATACTAGTATATCTTTGCCACATGCAATATTATACTAGGATATACTAATTTCTCAAGGTAAGCACATCCATATCGATGATAACATCTTACCTCTCAGGGTAGACTCGACTCACCTATATGGGATGCACTCAAACGCTAAGAGGCCTCTAAAACACCCAAGAAAAGACAAATAACTTTGACAATCTTAGCATTTGCCTGACTAGATCGACATGGACACTCTCTATAATCTATCGAAGAGCAAAGCCATACACGTCTTTACAACTTAAACTCAGTTATAAATATACCCCTCCTACCCGGGGAGTGGCATCAAACAAATGACAACTTATATATATCTAGCTTACCTCTTACACACTCCCAAGGTTTGCCCTTTACCCCTTTTTTACAGCCTTACACCGTTTCATTTTTTTTCCATAACTGACTTGGGTGTTTGAGTGTTTTTGGCCTGCACT
Source organism: Cordia subcordata (assembly GCA_028554755.1). Taxonomy (NCBI): domain Eukaryota; kingdom Viridiplantae; phylum Streptophyta; class Magnoliopsida; order Boraginales; family Cordiaceae; genus Cordia; species Cordia subcordata. The sequence continues at coordinate 7,515,382 of JAPTOF010000014.1, forward strand.
ACACCAATGTCAAGGAGTTACCCTCCTTTTTCACTTTTTGTTTCGCAAGTTGTTGGTGACCGCTAAATTTTCTTGAATGTAGATTTTAGCGTCTACAAATGGTGATAGAAATAGATGTATTGATTTCAAACCCTTGTTTTATAGTTAGTATGATAGAAAAATATTATGAATGACTTATATAAAGTGATAGGATTATCCTTCCCTTATTAACTGATCAAACTAGCAATAAACCAATGGTTAAGTTGTGTTAAGGGGGCCAACAATAAAGTATGTAATGAAAATTTATTCTTAATATAATCCATTAGTGCGAAGCTTAATAGTGAAAGTTAAATTCAATTTGACAGAATGTCATTTTTCCCTTTTATTATAAATTCCAAATACCCAACGAGATTTTACTTTTACTCATTTTTCCTCATGATATTATGTTTTGGCAGATAATACCTTGTTTTAAATTGTTAGCTCGTTATAAAGACGTCATACCTGGAGTGTATATATGTGTGTGTGCGCGCATGTCTGCATGTATACAAAAGAAGATTTATTTAAATTTTATTGATTTGAATTTATGAATAATCACGGCAAAATGTGTACAATAAACTATTTTTAATTTTTTTTAGTTTTACTTTTAAATATTAGCTTGCTGAAAAAAATAACGTGCTAGGATGGGGGGAAAATGCTTCAATTTGAGATCTATATATTAGAACAGAATTACGTTAAAGTGAATTTAACTTTAGCTATAATAATATTATGCCGAAGGCAATTTTGGTAAAGTAAGTAGCTTTTTATCTTTTCATTTTTACTTTGAGATTCATTTTTGTTTTTATTTTTATTGTAGACTCATTTATTCAGTGATTTTGATAAATTTTTGTATACTTTTTTCTTTTGTTTTTAGGGCTATGAAAATAAAAAGATAAAAACACCTATAGTATATTACTTTGTTTCGCAAGTTTAATGTCATAAGGGAATGTAAGTAAAACTAAAATCTTATAGAGAAGTTTGGGGTTTCGATTAAAATTTATGGAGAAAAATAAATTCTCTCAATTTGAATATGATAACTATGGGTTATGTCAAATCAATGCTTTTAAGAGTTTAAATCCATGGGGGTAAATGGGTTATAGTTTTAAATTTACAGGGGCACATCTTCTACTAAAGTAAAAAAAATGGGTTTTAGGAGTACTATTCATTTGTATTTTCTTTCAGTAGGGTAAAAATGTCATTTACTCATCTTTACTTCTCTACTTCTATAAATATATAAAAAAATTCACTTTTTTGAGCATTAATCATGGATCTTCTCTATGAATAAATAATATCAAAAAAGTGGCAATATTATAATAAATAAAAAATACATAATTATCAATGAAAATTTGTATAATATTTGTAATAGCAAGTTTGTAATTTTTATATTTATCATGACACAATTATAATTTTATATTTACTCTTTTCTTCTTTTTCCTTTCCTAGCAAAATAATTTCTTCTTTTTTTTCTTATTTTGTTTACTCTTTTCTTCTTTTTCCTTCCCTAGCAAAATAATTTCTTCTTTCTTTTCTTACTTTTTTTCCCTTAATCACGTATTTCAACTTTTATCTGGGACAGGTATTGGTTTAAATTTTTAATATTTTGATTTCTGCGATAAAAAATAATTGGGTATTAAAAGTCATAAAAATCAAATTGGGTTAAGAGAATTAGTTTGAGTTTCCGAATTTAAATATTTAAATTTTTATTATTAAAATCAAAGAAACTTTTTGATTAGATAATCTTATATCTATTTTATGTTTTTTTCCCTTTCTTTCTCAATTAAAATGATGTACACTCTCTTTTCATTTCTACTAATTACACCTTGTCACTTTTGGATTTTTTATTTTTTTCCAATCCAAGTCGAAAAAGCTATAGAAAAACCATTCGATCGGAGTCAGACATAGGAATTTGGTTGAATTTTTTAAGTTCAAATAGTTGATTTTTAGAGCTAAAAAACTATTAAATTAAACATTTAAAATCGCAAAACTTGATTTTTTTTTTTGGACATTTGGGTTTCAAATTTACTAATTTAGACTAAATTAAAAAAAATACATAGATCTATTAAATTGTATTGTTCTAATTTAAAAAAAATTAGAAATAAATTTTGGCTTTCACATAAGAGTGGAAATTGAGTTGTATTTTTGGATTTTCTGGTTTAGAATTTTGAACTTCAAGAACAAAATTAAATTATACAATTAGGTAACAAAAATTATAAAACTCAATCATTATTTAAATACCCAAATTTTTGGTCTTCGAGTTTCTAATTGTCTTTTTCTTATGTGTTTTCATTTTTTGTTAATTCCCATTGTGCTAATTGGGATTAGATATAAAAAAAATATGAAAAGTTGAAGAAAATTAAATATAAAAAGTTTTAGTTCATTTAAATTACACTATCTTAGTTTAGATAATTGTAAAAATCATCTCAAATTATATTAAATTACCTATAAGAATAAAAAATAAAAAATCAACTTTTTAATTTCATTTCTATATAAATTTTACATATGAAATTCTAATTCGATTTAATTAAGTAAAATCCAAAAAAAAAAAAGAAAAGCATATATGCCGACCCTCATATTTACCCAATTCCCTTTAATTATATTCTATAATTTTTTTCCAACTTTGTAATCAATCTTATCTCAAATTTGTCCAAACAACAAAAGCATAAAATTAACACATTTCTCTATTTCAATTTTTAGAAAGAGATGTATAAATATAAGTGTAACTTATTTGACTCCTTGCAAGATTACTAAATTTTCTTAATAAATATTTATTATATAATTTGAATTTTGTATTATAATAAGATTAGGTAATGTAACCTTGCTTTACATGCCGTTAATTTACTAGTAAGAAATAAAAATAAGGGGAAAAGGACAAAAGAATAATTATAACCCATTGCATGTGCATACAGAGGTTGTCAATTTATTGCCCTTTGCATATATAAATACCCTCGAAGATGTTTGTTTTTAACTTCTTTGACTAATTTCTACACATTTTTAGATAAAATTCCGTATTGAGACGGGCATTTATAGATCAATTATTAGTAATTTGAAAGTATTATAAATACTTAACCAACCTTAAAGTTGAGTTACATGTTCTGTGACAATTAGCCTTTGATGCCAACTTTATTAGAATTGAGTTTATTTTCTAACCCTTTTTCTTATTTTCTTTTTCTTTCTCCTCTTCGTTTCTTTATCTCCTCCTTTAGGCCATAATTTAGTCTCTCACCCGATTTACACTTTAGTGGTGGAAAAGGATTTACGGACAGCATTATTATCGTATAAACAAGATTCAACATATAATAAATAATAAGAATAATTGACAATTTGAATCTCACTCATAACTTTATCCACACTCAGTTAGTGGTGGCATAAAAGGATTTCAGCATAAGGAGACAAGGCCCATGAGTCGTAAAGAACATACGTTACTCTTTTGAAGAAAACCCAACAACAAAGTGGTGCAGCGAAAGGTGTAATTCAGCTCCAGGAGACAAGGCCCATGTCTTCCCCATGGGCTTCGCGTTAAATGTGCCCATACTTTTTACTTTTTTTGCCCTTTTAAGCTTTCTCCATTTCCGTGAAGTTAAAGGGCTCGTTTGGATTGACTTTTTGCAAAAGTGTTTTATTTAACAGCTTTTGAAAAACAGGTTTTTTTAAAAGCTGAAAATTTTGGCTTCTAAAAAAAGCTGTATTTGAGCTGTTTTCAGAGTATCAGTTTTTTTGGAAGTCAAATCAAATAATTATTGCAAATTTAATGTAACTTTTTCAGGAAAAAAAGTGTTTTTTCTTAAAAGAAAAAAAAACCAATCCAAACAGGCCCAAAGTCTTGTTAGATTATTATGATATTGTCAATTTAAAATTAGTCATTATATAGTTTGGCGAATTTCACCTAAGAGAAGGAATGAGGAAAAAGAAGAACGTAAAGACACAATCATGTAAACTCATAAGTATGCAATTTATACTATGCTCCTTCACTATCATACTCTCTCGTGCTCCCTCACCTTTATTCACAATATTAATACTTTTGTTCATAATATCAATACTATGTGGAGTTGTAAATAATTTAATTGACATGTTTATTCATAATTTTTATACTATTTGTTCATAAATTTTATAGTCCTTGTTCATTGAATGTGTACAGTGCTCAGTGAGTACATAATTCTTAAGGTATATGGTATAACTTTCCGAGTAAGTAAATGCAGGGGAGAAATATATTCAGGTCCTTTTAATTTATGCTTAATTTTAAATAGGCTATCCAACCTTTTATAATTTCTTGGGAGGTTCTTTCAATTAATATTTTTTGTAAAATTTAATGGTCAGTGCATTGAATTTGTTAAAAAACTAAAAATAGCCGTGCATTGATAGTCAAATTTGCAATGGCATTTAAACCTTTCATATCTCAGACTTTGTTAAACACGTTTTTGCCTATTTGTTCCTATTTCTTTTGCAATATTTTCACACCAATTGTTTTTGCCACTACATGCTTGGACCCAAGTTCATCTAAATTTATTAATAGTAATATACATCAAATCTCAAAATATAATCAGTTGGCATTAATTAATAAATTACTGAACTTATATTGCTTATTTTAATTCATAATACTTTTCATTTTATTGTAAACTAGATACAAGCAGGTGATAAAAAAATTGGTATAAAAATATTAGCAAAAAGAAAAAGAAAATAAATAGGCAAAAAATTTTCTAGTAAAGTCTCAAATGTATAGGCTATATGCCATTACAAATTTAACTATTACCGTGAGGATTTTTTTGGCTTTTTTTAACAAATTCAATGCATTGAGCTGTTAAATTTTACTAACGATGTTAATTGGAATGACCTCTCAAGGAATTATAAAAAGTTGAAGGATCTATTTGAAATTAAATATATACTTGAGGGATCAGTGTGTCTATTTTTCAGTAGATGATTTGATGAGCCTAATTACCCACAATGAGATTGAGAGTATTATTTTCTCTCTCAGTGGGGATAAAAGTCCTAGTCCGGATGGATTGGCAGCTTGTTTTCTATAAGAAGGCTTGGGATATTATCAGGGAGGATGTGGTGAAGGCAGTTAGTTCATTGTTTTGCATCAGGAAAACTTCTTGGCGAATGCAATAATACAATTATACTTGGATCGCTTCTTTTGAATTGGATGATAATTCACTTGTGAATTTGTCTATTACCCTCTACTTTGTACTTAAACAAACAAGTGTAGGCTGATTTCCTTGTGATTAACGAAAAATTTCTCCTTCTTTTGACCAAAAACAATATAAAAGTAAAGTAAAAATTAGGCATTCACGAACACTGATGAAGAATTCTTCCAAAAGTTAAGGATTAGTAATCTTTTTTAGAAATCAAATGGATTCAATCTTATACATACGTGAGGAAGGTAACAAACCTTTTTATGGCTTAGAGGGTATTTGGTTTGACTTTTAAACTAACCAAATCTATTTAAAGCCATAGTTAAACTAATAGACGTATTTGTTTTAATTAAAAAAAAAATTTAAAGTGGCCTTATACATAAAATAAAAAACTCCCCACCACCACCTTCTACTTTTTATGGTTTTAAGCACTTTGATTAAAAACAAGTTTAACTAAATTATTACTATCTTATCCTTATTTTTTAATCTTTATTACTAAAATATATTTACTCTTTTATCATATACTTACCCTTTTTTCTTTATTATCATAGTATATTTAGTAACTATTATATATATAACATAAATTAAATTATTAAATCGTAATATTTTGATAATATACTTTTAAAAAATAAATAAATAACTATGTCTTTATTATGTTTTAATTGAACCCTATTTTCATCTCCTTAATAGTTACTTAAACAGTATAAGTTACTTTTCAACTTATCTTAACTAAACATGTAAATACTTAGTTTTATAAATATAACTTTTATTCAAATATATAACTACTTAAAGTCGAAAAAGAAAAAAAGAAATTACTAAAGCCAAAAATGTTTGGAGTAGTTTCTCGACAAGCCAATCCAAACGTCCTCTTAATCACGTTTGCAGTAGCTAATAACAATAAAGAGCCAAATTATTCACCAAAACCATGTTAGACGATCACAAGAGGGCCCACAATCGAGAAGCAGTTTGCTCTGGAAACAAGTTAGTAAAATTATATAGACGATTGTTGATTACCATGCATAATATTATCATGGTATGAAGGACCTTCAATTCGATAGTGGACACCGTCCTCTAATTGTAATATTTTTGGTTGCGGTAATATGGTATCGTGTGCCAAAAGTCTTAGACAATTAGCTCAGATTTGTTGACTAAAAAGTGCTCAAATTAATTAATGTATCCAATTTTGAATAAAAGTAGCAAACAAGCTCGAAGAAGAATTGCTCACGTGGGGATAAATTCAACAGAACCAACGAGACTTGGTTGAGATCGCAGTAGCTTTACTTTCGTAAGGAAAAAAAATGCAAATTCGAATATAGATAAGCCTATTTGTTAAGAGTATTTTTTTTAACTATTTCTAATTTGATATATATTAATTTCAAGTTTAACATAATTTAAAAATATATTAGCTCACAGTGAAAAAAAAAATCATAAAAGAGGTGAAGGAGATCGGAGAACATAAACCCAAGTAATTGAAGATACGAGCATACAAGTAGTTCAGACCCAAAAAAGAAAGAAGAAAGAGGATATAAGTAGTTGGCTGTCCAATCAAAAACAGAAGAAATGGTTTAAGCAAATATTAATATGGGCAATAACTGTATATCTACATCCTCGTCTACACAAGCAGTATAATTCGATTTACATAATTAATGGACCATCTTCTCCCATCAATGCTAGCTAGCTGCAACCTTACTTGCATATCCTTACAAGAAGAGACCATCAAATCAAAGAAGCAACTTGACACTTCCACCTCAAAATGGATCAAAGCTGGTTTCTTATTTTCGTCCTTCAAATACTTGCCGCTCAAACTGCATTAAGTATAGATGGTGGCGTTGCTTTTGTTGGGATAGGCAATGTTGGTGGCGGCGGCGGTGGTGTGTGGATAGATGGAGGAGGGATCAATACCCCAGTTCCATCTGTCTCTTCTTCTTCAAGCTCAAAGCTGAGCAAAGCTTACACTGCTCTTCAAGCATGGAAAGCTGCCATAAAAAATGACCCATTGGGTATCTTGAACACTTGGGTTGGCCCAAAAGTGTGCGCTTACAAAGGTGTGTTTTGTTCAGATTCTCAAGATTTGATGGGCAACCCTACAGAGCCAACCGTAGCAGGCATCGATCTCAACCGCGCAAACCTTGAAGGCACACTTGTGAAAGAACTTGCCATGCTCAATGATCTCTCTTTGCTTCACCTCAACAGCAATAGGTTCACAGGCACCATTCCTGACTCATTCAAAGACCTCTCGTCGCTCACTGAGCTAGACCTCAGTAACAACCACTTCTCAGGTCCATTTCCGACTGCAACGCTTCTCATCCCTAACCTCATGTACTTGGACCTCAGGTTCAACAGCTTCTCTGGACCCCTCCCTGGTGATCTCTTCAACAAAAAACTCGACGCGATTTTTCTCAACAACAATCAATTCGACGGTGAGCTTCCTCAGAGTTTAGGGAATTCTCCTGCTTCTGTGATCAATTTAGCTAACAATAAGTTCTCAGGTGACTTGCCTTTTAGTTTAAGTTACATGGGTCCAAGCATTAAGGAGATTTTGTTCTTGAATAATCAGCTCACAGGCTGCATTCCTGAAGGCGTTGGAATGTGGACAAATTTACAGGTTCTTGATGTGAGTTTTAACTCATTCATGGGTCATTTGCCGGACTCCATTTCTTGTTTGAGTGACATTGAAGTGCTCAACTTGGCACACAATAAGCTGTCCGGGGTCTTGCCAGACTTGGTTTGTTCATTGAAAAGCCTGGTGAATTTGACTGTTGCTTACAATTTCTTTTCCGGGTTTGATCAAGAATGTAATAAGCTGCCCTTCAGAAACGTTGGGTTTGATTTCTCGCTGAATTGCATTCCGGGCAAAGAGTCGCAGAGGCCCCAGCCTGAGTGTTCAACGATTCCTGGAGGAAGTCTGAATTGTCTGAGAATTCCTTCAGCACAGCAATTTGTTTGTGGGGCATCGGCTGAAGCTCGAGAGATGACTAATTCAAGTCCGCCATCGTATTGAAAGAGAATTAGAGGGCGTTCGACAATACTTACTTGGGACTTATAAGCATCAACCAGTAAAAAATATATGACAGGTGTTTTTTCCCAAGTGCTTATAAGCACCCAAATAAGCAAAGTCGAACACCTTCTAAAGATCAAGCACTGTGACCATTGTTGTAGAACAGGCTAGGATTTGCTGTATCTGATCATTAACCGTTGAGAAGTTATTATTCAAGCTGCCAAATTTATTTCTTCATGGAATCAGTACAACTTTTCTGTGAAAATATAAACTTGGTTGGATGGAAACTGTCAAGAAGTACTTTTCTGTTCGATTCATTTATCTTCTCCGATTGTTTTTCTTTTTCTTTTCTTTTGTTCTCTTTTTTCTCTTTAAAAAAAATAGTTGTATGGTTGAAATACATAAATGCAGCTTGGCTGTCAAAGGTGTTAGCTGTAGTCATTGATGACGCTCTCATGTCGGCCTTTATAATGGAAATTCAAGATAGCCCATTGCAGCAACAATGGCACGTTTTCTGTGACAGGGCTGAATGCCATGGTCCTCCAATGTTATTTCGTGCTGTTTTTAAGCCTTGCACACTATAGAGACTCAATAACGGATGGAAAAGCTATATCTCGTATTCAAGGAATTAGTGATATAAATACATCCTGCAAATGAAGATAAGACTAATCTAAAGTGATACAATCCTATACAACAATAAGATTACAACCCATCTCATTTATTGATCTTTATCAGTAGATGTGTGTGTTGAGGAGTCTATCCTAATATGCCCCCGCAAGAGGATGGTGTTGAGGAGTCTATCCTAATATGCCCCCAACAAGAGAATGGAGCCATTTGTGACGGCCATCATGGACCTTTGCAGACTGAATTGATGTTTAGGCAATGGCTTAGTGAGCATATTCGCTAGTTGATTCTCAGCAACAACATGCATGACTTGAAGAGTTCCATTCGCTACTTTGTCACGCCCAAAATGGTCGTCAAGTGTCAGGTGTTTTATCCTTGAACAGAATACTAGGTTTGCATACAGGTAGGTGGCGCCGATATTATCACAAAGTAACCGCTGTGGGTCCTTGACTGGCATGTGAAGTTCACGAAGTAAATTTTGTATCCAAATGATTTCAGCAATGCCAGAGGTAATATATCTGTATTCTGCTTCTGTAGAGGAATGAGCAACAGTTCGTTACTTCTTTCAACACCACGATATTGGATTGTCACCTAATAAGGTCACATATGTAAAGATTGATGTAAAATCATCTGTATTTTCTGCCCAATTTGCATTTGAAAATGTTGTAAGCTGTAAGTTTGGATTAGGCCGAATGAAGAGACCATAAAATGGAGTGTATTTTGAATAATTATCAAGTCATCTACATAGACCAAAATGTAGAGAATTATAGAATTATCCGAATAAACAAAAAGAGACGTATAATATGATTTTTATCAAAAGATGTATATGTTGAGGAGTCTATCCTAATGCACACAAACAAAATTTAATATTTTTAAGTGAGTTAATAAAGTCATCCATAACTCTTTGATAACATAAAATCTTGATATAGTTTCAAGTGATTGCTTAATCTAAAATTTCAACTTGTAAAAGAAAATTGTTAGATTCATTTATTGTCTTAACGCAATGTTGGAATTGCCTTCTTCATCGACATGTCCTCATTAGCTCCTAACTTGGAATATAATCGGATAGTTACGCGACATTCCGCTCATTGAGACGTCTGGAATATAACCCACCAATGATTCTGGATTGGTTTTACCTGCTATAGAAAATTCCAAGTTTGTCAAATGTTATAACTTCTTGATAATATATTTTACTCTTTCCACTTGTTCATTCCAAAAATCCAATAATCTGGCGCTTTAAATGGTGTGATTTTGTGTAACTCCAAATCCCAAGAACTTGCCGCTAGGAATATACGGAGAGAAACACCACTTATGAATGGGTTCGAGCTGCATCAACCGTTACTAGATTGAGTACCCTGAAAGGTTGAACTTATTGGCTGATATTATGGTCTTAGGGCGGGTCATAGTCCCCAGAATTTATCAATTGATGGTAGGATTACTGATATGTACCGACTGAATTTTGTCCAATTGAGTTTCCATCATCATAAAAAAAAAAGAAGCCGAATCTCCAAGGCCTAGACTAAAAGATTTGAATTACCTCGCTATATTATAACAGTATGAAAGAGTTTAATCTAGCATTTGATTATCTTTATCAAAATTTCCCCTGTTCCACACATAAATGAAGTCATTGCTCAAGTAGTTATATAAACAGCGACCCGCACGCTCAAAGCTTGATAAGGACATAATTGTTATATTTTGGTTTTACTTTGTGGGAACGCCATATATCATGCCAGTGATGCATCACGCCTCCTGTTAAAGTGAAAGATGCAATTCTTTCCATTATAAATAATTATATGATGCATTATAATCAGAATGAAGTGGAAATTAATTATATGATGCATTATAATCACTATGAAGTGGAAATTATGTTACTAATTGTGTTTTCGATCGATGTACAGCATATAGCCTTGGAAGAATAGTGCCTCAAGTTTCCAATTCTCTTTTACATTCAAATGTGAGAAAACTCATATTTACCTGATGAGATACCCACTACATTTTTGAGTTTTTAACTCGTGATCAAGATTGGAATTCGAAAGTATCTTAATTGGTTAACACTAATTCTCCAAAATTGATGATCTAGATTCAAGCTTAGGCGAGAAAAGGGGAATCGAGGGTTAAAAAAGGATACTGGTGTACGATATTTTTTACAACATTAAGCATTTGAAAACCATCTATGATACAGCAAAAGTTGTATAGTTTAATCTTACTCGCTTTTCACATTAAACATGTTTATAATACTTGCTCTATAGCAGAATCTTTATTTGGATGGCAAGAATTTCATGCCTGAATTGAGGGTCACTGCCTACAAAAATGCTCAATTTCTGTTAGACGTTGTCTGGTAATCAAGAACTTCAGTGATGCAACCATTAGACAATGAAGGAATGAAGTTTTCAGTGAACAATGAATAAATTATATATTTCTGTAATTAACTGAAAAAATCATTCTCTGATGTCAGCAATGTCACCATAATACCCAAAAGAAAAAGAAAACACAATAATATGTCCTTTAACATGTATATAAATCCTGAAAGTGTTTACAAAACCCAAATTGAGCAAAGAATGTAAAGAATATGTATAGATTGTGTGCCTTCTAGAAAAAGAAAAAAATAAATAAATATGAATTAGGGAAGAATAAAAGCATCTTCCATTCTCAACCACGGGCTTAATTTACTCAATGGTCATCACTGCACAAGAAGAGAAAGAATAAACAAATAGCTGAGTCAAAAATAGATGTTTTGGCAAGTCTTAGAAACGCTCTGGTCTTTTGAACGCAAACCACCAGAAAGTGATGTGCCTGTGTTTCAGGGGAATGATTCATGTTCACCATGGCAAAACTCCTTTCTGAGCTTGCGCGAAAAATGTCGACAGGCGTCCATACTGAGATCAATGGCAGCCGAAAGCGCAACAAAGAGAGCAGCATCGGCCGTGCAAGTTACATGCTTGACGGAAACTTGAACCACCGGCTTGCTTGCCTTCCCTTCACCTTCTACACTCGACTCCATCACAAATCCTCGAACATGAGATAATGAACTAAATGCAGAGTCTTTTAGTGTATTATCAATGCAAAACTTTCCACCCTTTTTGACGTTGATGGTGCCTTCAGCAATGGGAATGCCACTGGTTAGGCCAGAATCAGTAACAAGCTCAAACTTAAAACCCAAACCATCAACTGGTCCTCTCTCTCGCCATGCCTCAAGCCGACCCCAGGGCTTCCAGCTGCTAACTGATGCCCCATTGGCACGGAGGATGAGCCATGCCCCGGGGTTTGATCGCGACACGCGATCAGATCCCGGGGAAGGAACGAACGGGGTGATCATTGATGCAGCTGCAACAGATGAGCCTGAGAGATCATAGATTATCACCATCCACCCCTTTCTCTCCCTTCCTGGTTTTTCTCTGTCACCTGAAAAGGTTCTCATCCATCTTCTGTTGTTGATGGTGAAATCTGATGGCAGAGATCTAATTTCATTAAAAAGAAAAAAGAATCAGTGACACATTATAGAAATCATTGTAAGTCACCAACCCAGAAGAAGTGTAATTGAAGAAAACAATAATTTAAAAGCTAATGATGGTTCAAAGGAAAACCAAGTCAAATAGGAATATTAACTCATTACAGGACCACAAGTTGCAACCATATCTTTGCACATGGGAGGAGAATCAATGGTGGATATAGGCACATGAAGATCGAATTGACGGCCAGATATTGACTGATCAAAGCAGGTAAAGCTGATAAGCCATCCTAATCACTCTCCTAATCTTTTTAAAACTTGCTAAGAAATCTTTTAAACACATTACAGAACAGAGGAATAGAGATGTTGACCAGTCATGGGTGGACGCTTTGTTTCTAAGTTAACATTCACCAGAATATGATTCAAGTACTTTAATTCTCTGTCTCTTTTCTTTCAGTGTCGAGGAACTCACGACAGAATCACAAGAGATCCACTTTAATGTTAAAATTCTCATAATGTGACAGTGTGCCCCCTAACCTATGTCTTCACACATGACTTATTCGATAATAAGGTCGAAAATATTCGTAAGAACTAGCTTGGCAAAATTCAAAACGTGGAGTCTAGATGCTCAAATCTTGTATACGATTTTATTTTCACTGAGGCCTCAAATGCATCGTCAAAGAACTCAAACATTGGGTTAACTACACAAAAATCTCCGATGTTTTACAAAGTTATTCAAATTAGTCAATAAAATTGTGAATGTTAAAGAATAACGTGAATATTTTAAAATAATGAACACTAAATTAAAATATTGTGTCAAAGTTCAAACATATGATAATTAACTCTATTAATTCATTAGATATAACATAAACCAAACAACTGAGCAATTTAGAAAAAGAAAATTAAAAATAAAAGAACCAAAATAAGGGACAAAGGGTAACTAAACACTTGCCATGTGAAGTTTACTACAAACTGAAGATATTGACTAGTCACCACCCCTCCCCTCCCCTCCCCTCCCTTGGCGTAAGTTAGCAGATATCACCGCCCAAAACGCACAACTCACCATAGTTATCCAGGATCTTACTATGGATTCTAAAAAGTACTTAAATACATAAATATTTAAATTTTGAAAATTTAAAAAAAAAATGTTATCTGCATGAAGAAAAAGAAAACAGAAATTCTAAGCTCGAATATGTTTTCTCCTTTACCCCAGCCGGAAAAAGAAAAAAAAAAATTAGAATAAATGTTGACAGTGGATAAAAAAATAAAAGGGGAAAAAACCAAAAATTAATAATAACGATACTACGAGAAAAACGTTATGCTCGCCCATGTTAGCAGGAGACAGAACACATTGCTAAAATGAACTAATTATCATTTTCGTTATCCAAACCGGTAAAAAGACTCGCCTTGACCTGTGGTTCCGGTCAGCACTGAACTTGCAACTGAAAATCGGCTGTCTAATGTTCCCTTGTATCTGAAAAACCACCGGGCTGCACTCCGGTTCACCTCCAAACTGAAAAACGAAACGGGGATCCGGTTCAGACCGGACCACGACATGCAACTTCGCACCCGTCTTATCCGGTTCACCACCCAGCTTCATCCACCCATTCTGAAACACAACGGGCTTCACCTGGGCCCCATTTTTAAGGTCAACGCGCACCTTGACATCACCCAACAGCTTCCCCGAGGTGACACCACACGTGTGTCCCATTCGCCCGGCGTACACCGAGACTTTCAGAGTAACAGGCTTGCCGGAAAGACGACGGAGGGTGGTGGGATCGAGGTGGAAGCCGGCGGAGGAGTTGGAATTGTCCAGCGGAGAAGAGTCGTTACAGAGCGGGACGGGGGCGGTTTGGGTTGGGAAATGGCTGAATTTGAGCTTGGCGTAGCATGCGGTGGTTGATGGATGAACACGGCCTGGACCGGCCAGTTTAGTTGCAGTGGGAAGCTTTAAGGCTAGTGACTCGATTATGAGCCGAACAAACGGACATGGATCCATCGCTGCCTGCCGCTGCGATTCTTGTTGTATACAATGTAGGATTCACAATTGAATTGTGAGTAAGAATGAGATAATTAATGAGACGGTGCTGATATATATATATATATATATAGATATATGTGTGTGTGTGTGTGTGGTTGTCGGCTCAAACGATGTCAAATGTTTTGTTTGGTATTTGTGTTATTTTTGGGCGTTAGGCTTAGCTGGCTGACTGCATCACTTCTCTACTTCGAGTTAGTTAAGGAAGCAAAGTTTCAATTCCTTGGTCATCGCGAACAGGGGATGGGAATATTCAATTTCGGGTTTTGGGTTTTACCCGAAAAATGAAAAATAATTGGGTTCGAATATATCTAATTTGATATTCGGTATTTTGTAGCATATTCAGATAGAAATTGGGGTAGATTTTGTTTGCCTGAATTCAATCCGAATATTTGAATTTCTTTTGAACAAACAATTATAAGCCAAATTTTTTACATAGGTGTGCTGTGTGCAAGCTTATCCTTTTGTTCAAAATGACTTTTCTCCAAAAAAAAAATACTAAGTTTAAAAAGTTTTGTGTTTTGAGGTAAAAAGTATATTTATTGTTGCTAGTTTTATGGTGTAACTAGATTTATAAAATTTCATTAAAATGTAAAAATAATTTTAAAAAATAAAAAGAAAAATATTACAAAAAATCAAATAGTAGACACTAAAAGAAATATATATTTATAAGTAATAAAATATATTAAACGATAGTATAACCATCCTAAAAAATAATTGATCATATAAAATAATATGTCTTGAAAATATCTAATTAATAAAGATCATATCAAATATTTAACTATTGCCTATAAAACTAACTAATAAGTAATTTGAAATTGGACAAATTTTGAATGATAAGATTATATATAGGGATTATAAAAGAAAGAAAAAAGGATTGAACTAACACAAATGTTATATATAGGGATTATAAAAGAGAAAAAAAAGGATTGAACTAACACAAATGTAGAATGAAATAGAGCCTTAAGTACATTAATATTTAATAAAATATTAACTTCTATTATATTAAAGATGATAGTTAGAGTACTATAACATATATTTAGAAATAGTCTACAACAAATATATTTAAAAGATCATACATTCTATTTCTTAAAACAACTTTACTTTTAACCTCCAATGTACAAACATATATTTATATTAGAAATGTAAAATTTATCACTATAGTTAACCATGAACAAAAGTTAAAATATGAATATCTAACTTTCAATCAAGGTTAATTTTCTTGATAACAAAAATAAATAGAAAAGTTTGGATAATAATTATCTAATAATAAATAAATTATTTATAATTAAAATATCTATTAAAATTTCACATAAAGTTTAGAAATTCATATAATATCTCCTTTATTAGCTAAGTGAAAAATAAGATATTATATGTAATAAAAAAGTATGTTATATTATACCTGTGTCGAACCCAAAAAAATAAGTATTTTCTACATCTTTTTTTATTATTGATAATCAATTTTTACATTGCATTTAGATAAATATTTTGTAAAATTAGATTTTTAGTAAGTTTTCAATATTAATCACAGTTTTTATACTTCTGTAAAATCAAATAATCTTAGAAAAATTAAAATAAAGTAAATGGAATAATATGAAAGGGAAGGAGACACATATATGGAATAAATTTGATTAAGAAGTTTTTTCATGTGAATGCGATGTACTAAAACTTTTTTGGAGGAAGAAAAATGTATTACAGAATGACACGTAGCATATATTAAAAAGCAAAAATATTATTTTATAATATATATAGATGATATTTTGCCCAAGGCTTGCTACCTATGTATGATTGTGTGACAATGTCTGTAGTGCATTGTGTAATGTTTTGTCAAAGTAGGAAGATTCATGAAGACAAGTGAGAATCTTTTTTCTCTTTTTTCATTTTTTTTATGCCAAGTAGTTACTTAGCATGTGTAAGTTGTAATTTAATTTTTTTGGTCAACTAGAAAAATATAATTATATTTTCATGACAATCACCAATTTGTCTAAAAGTATTTTTGGTACGATGAATAGCCTTTTTTTTTTCCATTTAGCTCAAAAATATTCAAAAACCTTCAATTTTACATTGAACTTTTTTTTATTTTTTATGTTTGTTTAGAAAACCTAACATCCAAATCCAAGAAAAACCTCACATTTAATAATTTGAAAACTGGTCAGATATCTTCTTTTTTATTATCTGATTGGAAAGTAATTTTTTTTCTGTTCGAAACTTGAATATTTGAACGTTTGTTCTAATTCCTGCCGCGAATACTGAATTATATATTTAGAACTCTATCAACCAAAGTTACTTATGATGGGATTTAATTTTGTTTCAACTTTGAATTTTTTTAGGGAAAATGTATTATTAATTAATTAAAATACTTGTAAAAGTGAATTTAATTATGATTTTCTGCATAATTTTCATCTCAAAGAGTGACGTCCTTCTTACTATAACAAGTGGGAAGGTGATGACCAACTAAGTGCGTAGGTCTAATTAAGAAAATCAGAAAAGATTTTTTGCACACTTCTTTTGTATCACTTATTTATCATTTGTTATACGCATATATGTTTATTCCACATAAGGAAAAAAAAAAGGAAAAAGTAACCAAAAAGAAAATGTTTTTACATTAACACGCCAACTAAAAAAGATAATAAATTAGTGATAGAAGATAATGGTATCTAACATTTTTCTTTAAAGAAATCATTCTTCTTCTAAGATGTATTTATGACCTATGTTGCGATAATTGCATATTAATATTGATTTTCTCATGAAGCACTATAACATTAATTATTCCTATTTCAATTTATTGATGCTAATACGTATGCTGCCTTCTAGTCGTAGCTAACTTAAACAAAATGCTCATCATTGTTCTCAATTATTTTAGTGTGTGACTCCATTATTTTAGGTAAAAATTGCATTTATTGCATAATATTAAATCTTTTTATTTATTTATTTTTTTGGTCAAAGCATAAAATGAAATCTGAATCGCGCCGCTAGAGTAGTACAATTTTGAAGATCATGGCAAATATTATGTCTTGGACCAGGACAAAACCGTTGAAAATTGTCTTGTTATTGTCTCAATTCTTTTTTATTTCTTCTCGATAATACATTGAAGAATTATTGATTGGATAAAATATACCAAACTTCCTTGTCATTTATCATAAGTGCACAACACCACTATGGGACCAAAAGTCTCACAATAAGCCCTGGACTAAAAATTTTACATACACCCCATACTATCTACATCCCTCTTAATAATGTTAAAATTTATATAAAAAAAGATATCAATAGCCTTACACCACTCATTTAATTTGTTGTTGTTGTTGTTATTATTATTATTATTATTATTATTATTATTATTATTATTATTATTATTATTATTATTATTACATTTTTAGTTAAAATTTTTTGATAGAAAAATATTTTTGTGTTACCTTATTTTTTTTATGTTATCAAACACTAATACTCAAAAAAATATTTTTCTAAAAATACTTCTTTTACAAACACACAATTGAAGGAAAGAACATCAAAAAAAAAAAATCTTCAATTCAGTGATGGATGAACCTCTGAAACTCGAATTAGACCAAACCAACAAGGATAATAGCTTGGATATCTTTGACCATTAAGGCTTAGTTTGTTTGCAATATATATATATAGTATTTAATGTTTGATAATATAGAAAAATAAGTTAATAAGAAAATATTTTATATAAAATTTTAATTAAAAAAATTAATAATAATAATAATAATAATAATAATAATAATAATAATATAAAAAAAATAAATGGAGTAAGACTATTAATGTCTTTCTATATGTAAATTTTAACATTATTAAAAGGATGGTAGACGGTAGGGAGTGCGTGTGAAACTTTTGCTCACTACATGAGTTTGTTGTAGAATTTTTGACGCTATAAAAATTATTATACACTTATGGCATACTATAAGAATGTAATACATTTTACTCATTATTGATTATTTAGAGGATATATGCCCGCCGATTAATAATAGTGGACGAGACGAGGTCCACATGTTGGGACCCACTTAAAGTCTGGATGGTACAAAAAGCTTTGTTGTGACTGTCACCGTATATGATGTCAAAAATTGTCCATACACTATATACTTCGCTGGATATTGGATTAGTGTTGGAATAATATCTCCTTTTATTTTGTTGGTTTTCTTTTTCTTTCTTTCTTTGTTTGTTTGGTCTTGGATTAGATATATCCAAATCTGGATAGCTATTAAATTGGTGTCTTCCTGTCGTGGATTATACATATCTAAACAGTTCTTCAGGCTAATCGTGTAACAGATTAAATTGTTCACAAAATTATAATAGTTTATTATTGACAAAAAAATAGTTTCTCGAGAATAAGACAAAAGAAAAAAAAAATTGTAAGGGTTAAACTCTATTATTTTTTTGTCCTTTTCTCCATTTCTTTAAAAAGAATATATCAATAGGTAAATCTCATAAATGATGAAACAATTTTAAAATGATTGTCTTTTTTTATTTCTTTTGTCGAAAAACTAACTTTATATATATAACAATATCACCTAATGCCGCAAGACTTCACATCGTTGTGTACAAGTAAAAGCAATCCAAGCAGAAAATTACAAGTCCAAGAGACAGTTTTAACATGATTATCAGTTCGTTTGTTAGCTTACAAGTTCCTCAAAAGTCCCCAGTAAATTAAACACAATTATTTTTTTTTGTAATAAAATAATTATGCACACCTCATCATTTTGATTCGAATCAAATTTCAATGGGTGATCAAAGGTGACCAATAGCAATTGTAGCAAGCAGCTAGCTCAATAGTGGGACCCATTAAGGTTTTCTTGTTGAGATTGGTTGTGGGTAGCAAGCATGTAAGAAGAGAATTCATTCGTTTCATCATAGCAATCGGATCATCATGGTTGTTGCATTCTTAAGTTACCAACTATTTTTTTTCACAATTATTTTTATGCCAGATTCTAATTAATAAAGTCAGCCACTTTTGTTCTGGATGTTGAAATTGAATAATTAGGGATTCAATTATTTTCTTTGTTAGAGCCCTTTTGATTTTTTTTTTTTGGTTGCTTATAAGTAATTAGTACTTATAAACAGGTTTTTTATATTTATAAGTAAATGACTAATGAGTAGAGAAGTATTTAGATAAAATCTGCTTATAAGTTGTTGATATATTTGGTTACATATGCTTATAAGCAATAATTTTTATTAAAATAACTAAAAAAGATATTTCATCAACAATGTTTTGAAATAAAATTAGTTTTTAAAGGGTACAAATATCTTTTAAGTTAGCCAACTCCCGTTGCTTATAAGTAACTAAAAAAAAGTTAGAAAGTGGAGCTTCCTTTTTAGTTATTTATAAGCCATCTTTACTTGCTTATAAGCATAAATTTTCAAATGTCAAATTTCATTTTTCACTTATGTGTAAATTTGACTAACTTATAAGTAATACCGAACACCGTACCCTCTTTACTATATTTGGTGTTATAGAGCTGATTGAGTTTTCTAAATTTGTTGGCTGCACACATACCTTAAATTCTTGGTACTAAGCTAAAATCTCTTATTGGGGTTTAAGAGTATAATTAATTTAAGTAGTTCAAGCTACTTTTCTCGAAAGCAATGATCTAGGTTTCAAATTCTTAGGTGGGGGATGGAGATAAAAAAAAAATGTCATCTTACAACCATTTTCGAAGTCGAACTATTTTTTTGAGTGTGAAACTGTAATTGTCAGACTCCCCAATATGCTCCAATGTACTTGAATAATATACCTAAAAAACTATTTCGCGTTACTTAATCCCTACACCTACCCTAATTTTCATGATAAAAATTGCTTTAGAGACTCAACGATAAAGCATTGTAGCAAAATCCATCCCTTCCCCGGGCCCCACCCCGAGGCGGGTGCAGAGAAGGAATCTAATGATGCTTATCCAAATTAAATCAATAAGTTAGTTGCTCAACTGATGAAATTTGAAACATTTATGATAATTTCGTTAATAAGAATAAGTAAGTCTTTCGCAATGTCAAAGCTATATATAGCACTTAAAAAAAAAAAGGAAGAAGCTAAAGATGATTAAACTGTCAACAGAATGTTCAATGAGGAAGAAACTTAACAAGTAATGATTTAAATGCCGTTACTGTAACGTATACGTTAGATCTGAAATGTTATTGCTGTCACGTGTAAATATTATTGTTGAATTTTTGTTTCTGGAAACTTAAATCTTGTCCCAACACACTCGTGCTACTGGCAATTGATTTAATTTGCACCACACCCACTATGCATGTCGATACTGTAAAAAAATTTTCACGGCAACAAGCCAACAACGTAACGTTTTTGTCTCTTTACCGTTGTAATGTGACATGAGAGCCAAGAGAAGCACAGATTGTGAGATATTGTCTGCAACGAACATGCCAAAAACTATGTTGTTGGCAAATCAAGTGTGAGGAAAATAATATCAAGACGTAAATTACAAGTATATATGGCTGCGTATGTTGTCGGGTCCAGTTAAAGTGAGTGGGGGTCGAGGTACGGGTTGTCTATGGGGGGCTAAAGCGGGTCCCGAAGGATTCATTCACGCAAGCAGCACGCTCAGCTGTCAAAGCTGTTGTGTTTCATATATATACATGGAATGAATCATCCAGGTATGCATTGCCAGGACCAAAATAGAATTGTACCAGCATTGAGTTTGGTACAAAACAGGGGCACACTTACCTGTATTCTCGAGCTGGCTGGCAACAACGATTAAGGAGTAGGTCGAGTTATTGGAACTACTCTTCCAGAAGTGATAACCGGGTTTAAATATTCCCATTCACGTGGGGGGTTTTCCATTAAAAGGAGCTGGCTAGCTAGTGTAGTAGTGTAGATTCCACAACGTTCATATATTTACTTTGATGAAACTAGAGATGCAAAAAGATAAAAGAGATCAAAAGGTCATAAAACAAGACTGTATATTATCTTTATTTTCTTTATAACGAGAAAAACCCAATTAGCAAAACTCGATTATTGAACACTTGATGGAGCCTGACTCCAATTGGTGAACCCCGGGTAGAAGGACCACCCCCACAACCCAATTATATAAGTCAAGCACTTGCCCTAAAGTAGGAGACTTGGAGCGAATCCAATTCTTGAGTTGTGTCCGACTCTAACTCTTAGGGCCTGTTCGGCAAAATTAGCTGATAGCTGTTTAAGCAGGAGATAGTGGTTTGAGTAGCTGATAGCTATTGTATTTTAACTGTTAGCGGATAGCTATTTGATTAGCTGACTGAATCATATGTGTTCGATAAAATTAGCTGTTTGATTAGTTGATGAATGTAAAATGACATAAAAAGACATTGATATTATGTTATTATGTTAATATTTTATGATAAATATAATTATTATTACTATTATTGAAATGAGATAACTTATTTCATAATTATATACATGTTTTTTGTAATAACATTTGATTATTAAAGTATAATAAAATTACTTTTGATAAATAAATTTTATTAATATTACAATAAATGTTATTATTGTAGAAATATTTTTTAATTGATCAAAGATTTATTTTGTCAAGAAAATTAATAAATGGATGAAAAAGACTTACACTTTTTTAGTATATTTTGATATAGATAGGATTTAAAATTGCTTTTTATGTTATTTAGAATTATACTTGTGAAAGAAAATATAAAAATGCAGAAAGATATTGTATAGTAGGTAGAATTGCCAAAAAATAATAAAGAGAGGGTAAAATTGCCAAAATAAAAAATGAAACACTATCCACTACCTGAAACGTTAAAATTATTAACGTTTCAGAAACACTACCTCAAACACTATTTTAACCAAAAATATTACCTAAAACACTACTTTACCGAACAACAAAAATAGGAGGAGATAGTGGTTTGACCAAGTCAAAACACTAAACACTAGTTGAAACACTGTTGTCGAGCAGTGCATTAATGTTGGATCATTCCCGTAGACACATCTGATTTTTAGTTATGAATAGTGTAAGTACCAGCTGAAGATATGGAAGTTATTGTAATTGCCAAAGCCGAAAGGTTATAAGAAAATGTGATATGATTTCATTACATAATAATAGAAAACTAATACTGCAGTGCGTCTAAGCAAGAATCAGCAGAGACACTGCACATGACTCACTAACACCTATACAAAACAAAACAAAAAGCACCATTAAGTGGTGAAAGCAAACGCGGAAACAACATTATCTGTTCCTATCCACAAAAGATTATTTGTCCTCACAACGTGCTTCTTCACAAAGAAGACGTCAAGCTTAGGATAATATATCAGAAACAAATCTCAGGGAAATATATAAATTAAAATGTTTCTATTCATCATGATGATGATGATGAAGCAGCAGCAGCAGCATTAGGCTGACCAGTCTACAGACCCTGATCAACGAGATAATCTCCCAACCTCTCGACAACCATGTTGCATTGCCCTGGAGTCACCGGCTCTTCATACACCCCAAACACCAGAGCTTGACCAGTCTTCTTTATGGTCACGCCCCCAGGTCCCTGCCATGTGGAGTGCCGAGGGTTCAGAAACAATGAGTATTACAGAACGAAATTGTATATTTCCGATTGAACATTGTGCAGTTACCAAATACAATGCTAATTACAATTAAGGTAAATTGCTTAAATTAACTGAAATATATGATAAAGAAAGTATCTAACAATATCTGCAACATGGAGAAAGGGCTTAATTAGACACACGCATAGAATCATAATTCAACAGTTCAAACGGTTAAAATTATTTCTTTAAGGAGCGAGACCTGAGCTCGGAGCACACTAGGGGTGGGGATTAGGGTGAGAGGGGCTAAAAAGAATGCAGCTTGGTCTATGAATTTTATTTTTAACTTATACATGACATTGAAAATCATTCTATCAATCACTAGAATCCAAGACTGGATATTATCAAAAGACGGAAATGTGAATGAGATCTCAAGCCTGGACATCATCAAGCATTTTAAATTTCTAGGGAATATATCTGGAACATGGTGGTTAGCAAATTAACACATTAAGAAACATGGATATCAATCACGTGGGGCCTTGTAATTTAAGGTAATATAAAACATTTGTATCTTTTTAACACTCTCATGTGTGACCAAAATTGAATAAGCAGTTTTGAACATATTAGCTAAAATGGATGTAAAAAGTCATTGATAAGAGCAAGTCATATGTGAATCACTATGGAGTCTTATCTTAAAATCGTTTGTTATAAAGTAGAGTAACTTGAAATCTTTTACGATCCTCTTAAGCTTCAAAATTTTGTCAATGTAGAAGCATCATAATTTGATTAAGATAAAGGGGGTTGCCTTTTTTCCACGAATGACAGCTCCAGGCTCGCCTTGGATTACCATGTATTTGTTTCCTCCCAGGAGTAAACCTGTAGGCGCAAGATGCCCTGGTTCCTCGAAATCCTTCACGATACCCTTAATTTCCTCTGGTTTAATCTGCATTACAATTTGCAAACACACCCAAAAAAATAATACATCTATATATTTAAACACATTATTCAAACAAAAGAAATATATACCAAAAAGATCATTAAGATAATAAAGATCATCAACAATTTATATATTTGTACACATAGGATTTCAAGCAAATTATTATTACTATTATGATCAAGGATCGGCTCCCCAAAATTAAACGCGCAAGAATGGCCAAAAATTTATCAATCTACTAATGCCTACGTGTGTATTATGTGTAGTGTGTGTATAGCCTCGAAAAATCTATATCGACTAATCAAAGAGTAAGCTTAAGAAATATACCTTCATGCAAATCAATACAAGATCATACAAATTAAACGTACTTAATTATCTATATTTATTTTTCTGTGTGACCTGAGGGAAGGTGGAGCTCTGAGCCCAGACGGAGCCGTCGAGGCCGACGATGGCAGCAGCCGTGAGGTGATGGCCGGTGCCATCGATGTCGCACATCAAATGCTCATCAACATACGTTTGCCACGACATTTTGATCACACCCACAAAAGCACTTTCACTATGTGTATTCTTTTTTTTTTTCTAGTTTTTTGGTTTTTTTTACACTCTCTCGAGAGCTTGATTAATAATAATCTTTGTCTTGGTGTGAAGTAGTATTTCACTTTGTGTTGTTGTCTCAATTTTCGTTTGGTTGGGCTTTAAATTATAAATAAAAGTTCATAGGGGAGATGTTAAAGGACGTGCATGATCGTCTCTACAGCCTCCGCTTCAGATGATTGTGGATGATGTGTGTGCCTTCACGTTCCACCTTCATTCCAGGAAACTAACGAGAGAGCCACACTTGTCGCCCCCTAATTAAATGTAGCACAAACACTTTGTACGAAGTCAATTTTTTTTTTTTTTAGAATTGTTGCAAGAACCATTAAAAATAAAAGAAAAAAAAAAGGGAGAATGCCATTTCCTCATGAGTTGTAGCATAATATCTAGTCTCCCATGAGATTTTAGTTTTATTTGTATTTTTTATGATTTTAATTTTGTCAAACAAAGTCTTCTATTAAAAGCATTTTTATCTTTTTTTCTTTAATAATCCAAAAAAGAAAAGAAAAGTAGTAGACAAAAAAATATTAATAAAATTATTCAATAAATGAGTCAATAATAAAATAAAGAATCACAAAAAAAATAATTTTTTTATAAAAAGAAAAAGATGAAAAGCTACTTATTTTACAAAAATTGCCCTACACATATTAGAAAAAAATTAAATTCACTTTAAAGTATTCTTTTTCTTATATATATGTCTCAAATTGAAATATTTTTTTTCTCTATCCTAGCTATTTTATTTTCATTACCTAACTATTTAAAACAAAAATAAAAAATAATTTATTGTACACCATTAAGAAAAATTTAAATAAAATATTATTTTACATATATGTGTGTATATATACATCAAATTATTTTTTTAGCTCAAAGTATAACTCTTTATAATTAACTAAATTTAAAAACATAAAACAAAAACTAAATATAACTTAATATCATGGGGGAAATGACTACAAATAAAATTTCATAGGAGATTTTGGAATTTATGCTACAACTCATGGAGAAAATGGTATTCTCCCAAAAGAAAAATACTACCATGAGTTAAACAAAAGTATGTAAATCCTAGAGACCTTATATTATGGTCCTATATCAACATGTTCCTGCGGAGCAATATGCACCTATTATGTGTAAACAGTACATGCTACTATTTACCCAAGTAAAATTAAAATATATATATATATATATTTATTATGCTCACCTCATATATATTTGTTTACTGCTTCACATTTATTTGTTTACTAATTTTCATGCACCAAATATTTGTTCATCACTTGCACACACTCAAACACACATACTTTTATTTGTTCACCACTTCACATATATTTGTTCACCACTCTTGCACATATAGATACACACAAATACAAACACGTTTATTTATTCACCACTCCACATATATTTGTTCACTACTCTCACACATAACAAAATATAGACTAATACAACCAGATATTTTTGTTCATAACTTTATATTTATTTGTTCACCACTCTACATATAGTTGTCCACCACTATCACACAACAAACACAAACACATGTTTGTTCATCAATCTACTCTATTTATTCACAAAACACTCACAGATGCATCTGCATATTCGCACACTTGAAGGTGAGGGCAAGCTTTAATGGCAGATAGACCTTGGAACTTCCAACGCTGCATCAAATGTACGGTTAGAATTGCGACAAAAAGAGGAAGAGATTAGTGGTTGCAGTGCTATGAGAGGATGCCGGAATCTTTGCCGGTTGAGAAAAAAGATGACAACAACTTTAATGGTGGATTGGCACCTAGCAAATTTCTTGGACATGGTGCATATCGTTACAATCAGTGGACTATGGCAAAACTTATGGTTGTGTTTGTCTGGCTCAAGATGACCGGTAATGTCACCGATGGAGCAAGAAAGTGAAGAAGAGAGAAAGGAAAGGAGAGCAAAGATAGAGAAATGAGAGGAGAGAGAAGAGAAAGTCATGTTTGTGTATACACAACGCTTCAATTTTTTTTTCCCCCTAAATCACACACCTATAGGAGCATGTTGCTCCACAAATGCACATTACTGCAAGTGTAGCATATAATTTGCGATAAATACTACTTATCAATATTGTATATGCTTTATCTTAATAAAGTGATGGTTAATCATTCAAATTGACTAACCTATTACAGTAATTTTTTATTTAGAGTTTTTAATTATACATAACAAAAGTCTATCCATTGGATTACCCTTTTCATCACTTTTTCCTTTTCTTGTGGTCAGAGTGGGTGAATCTATATTTATACTATATATATAAAGTTCTACCTCAAGTAAAGTTAAGAGATTTTTGAATCCCACATAAGTTTCTATTTGGATGCCACGCAAAAGATCTTCCTCGGATGCCACATAAGCTCCTCATTGAAGCCATATAAACTCTTCTTTAAATACCAAATAAGCTCCTTTTTAAGTACCACATAAGCTCATAAAAGAGAGTACTCTTGCAAGTATGATTGACAAAATGCAATTGTCATTAATATTCAAAAAAAAATTTTAAAAATATTATTTTGTCATTTAAGTTACATATTAAATATGATAAAATAGTTGATTAATACAATCAAATGAAAGGAAAGAGAACAAAAAAATCTATATAATATCCTATATGTGTGTGTGTGTGTGTGTGTATATATATATATATATATATATAAAGTTATACTTCATGATTTTTAATGTCCTAGGGCTTGCCACATCATCTTTTAAGAGGTGCCATATGTTATGTTTCTATACTCCACTTTTTTATCAATGAAATAATTACAACTTTATACAAAAAAAAAAATGCTGCAATTTCCAATTTTTTCTTTTTTCTCAAGTTAATTCTCATTGTTTCAAAATATCTAAATCAATTCCAATTATTTTAAAAAAATGTTCAATTTAATTTCTATTATTAAATTTTTAATATTATATGACTTAAATGATGTAGTCCAATTATCTTCTTTAATTCTAAATATTTATTAAATAAAATATGTGAAGATTCTCAAGTTATCATAAAAAAATAATTCACACATCAAACCAAATGTAAAGAATTTTTATAAAAAAATTATAAAATATACAAAAGTTTTAATAAATCCATGCACTTTGGAGATCTAATGATTTTAATATTGTAAGACCTCATCATATAGTTTGGATTGCGGGTCAACTAATTACACATGGCTATTTATTACACCCAGAGTTATATCAAAGTTCTAAATCTATTATCTATACGATATATAATCTATACTATTTTTTTAAATAATGAATAATTAAACCAATATCTTCTCTACAAGCATAAGCTTTTAAATAAGGTGGTAACTCTAACTTGGTATCAGAGCCTAAAAACCAAATGGTCTCAGGTCCGCACCTTATTGCCACCCATTTAAGAATATTAAATTGTCCACATGCAAACTCTTAACAAATCATGCTACACATGAGAGGACATGTTAAAACAATGAATAATTAAATCAGTATCCTTTCTACAAGCTTAAACTTTAATATAAGGCGATAACTCTAACTCTAATATATATTTTGGTTTTGAATGAGAAATTAAAGATTTTCTCATTATTATTTTGAGACTTTTGGCCTTCCCATTAACTTGGATATGAATTCCAAAGGGTTATGAGACTTTTGAAATTTTTCCATGATCTGGATTATTATTTGAGAGTTTTACAACTCTTGGAATTCATCCATAAATGTGATATTGAATGCTTGATCTTGTCTAACACCATTATATAATGGTCTTTGAGCAAGGTAGACAATACACCAAGAACTATGTAGTTGTATAATTCTAGCATCTGTAGTTTCACATAGTAAAGAGAGTTTAGCTATTGAAAGTTTGCAAGTTTTTGCTTTCATTATACTACATTTATAGGAAATAAGTCGTTGTGTCTGGAAAGGCTTTTGCTATAGAAATCATATAGCATTTGTGAAGAGCAATAAAACGTTAACTAAATTTAGATCTCAACTTCATTTGATTTGTAGCTTTTGTTATAAGTTAATATAGATTAAATTTATAATCTCGCAAATAGTAACATCTAAAGTGAAAAATTCATTAATTTTCAAAGTATATGAAAAGGCAATATTAAAATATCAAGTGAATCATAAAGCAAACTTGACGAAATAATTTAGCAATATAATAAAACAAAGAGAAAGAGAGAAAGCAAAAACTTACAAAAAGTACTTAACTACAAATTTCAAGGCCATCAAAATATGACAAAATAATGGTTCAATAAATATTACTAAAAATATAACGTTTTTTCATTATTTTACATCTATATTTGTAGTTTTATATAATAGTTAGCGACAATTTTATTAGATAAAGAAAAAAATTATAAAAAAGTAATTATGCTGTCAAATAAACTATTAAAAAACAAAAAAAAATCAAAATTTATATTAAATGAAGACAAAAAGAAAAAAGTTATTAAAAAGTGACTACTAATTGTATATAAAATTGTTAAGAAAAAGACAAAATTTTTAAAAATTCCATACTAAAAAATTCTTATTTTTTATTTTAACCTTAAAATAAAATGAAAAATAATATATACTTCTCACTTAATTATTAAAAAAGATTCAGCCCGTGCAAAACACGAGTAACAAAATGCTAGTATCATTAAATAAAGCAGAGTACAAAGCCTTCATCCAACAACCAAAAGGTGTTGATCCTTCCAAAGAAGAGAAAGAGGGGGAGGCAAGTTCCCTACATAATTAATTACATGCAAAATTACTTGAACTAACTTTTTACTATCTAATCAACGCCTTGATCAGCTTACATTCTAACCCCTTGAAGTCTAATCAAATTGATCTCGGTGGCAACAGTAACCGTTACTTCGATTACTTTGGCCTCATTTATTGGGGTTTAGAACTGATTTCTTTATCGATAATCTCTTTTATTTTGTACCTAATCTAATATTGTTTTTTGGTTTTCTATAGGTGTATACAAATAGTTTGATGTGATTATTGCCTAATATTTTAATCAAATAAATTCAGGAGATTTACGATTTTGAAAATCAATTAATGGCCCAATACAATAGATGAATAAACAATTTCAGTCAATTCGATTCTTGAGCAATATATTATTGATTTTAAAATTATTGTGATTGTTTTTAAATAAATTCTGAATGGGTTCTAAACAATTTTTAAGCTAAAACTTACATATATTTTTTTTAAGCTAACTGAAACAATAATTACATATAATAAAATTTCACTAAAAAACAAAATAATTATAAGCATATTATTAATATATGCTATGTGTATAATAATATATAATGATAATAATAATAACAACAACAACAACAACAATAAGTAATTTGGAACTGCAATTTTAACTATTCTTAATTGCAAACGGACCGCCTGTATCAATTTTTCAAAAATAAAATTTTAACCAGTTGAGTCAATTTTTTTTTTGGGGGTCAAAAATGAAATTTAATATTAATACATCAAACAACATGACATCATACTCACCACATGATGCTCTTGAGCAAGAAGGGAACTCAAGTGCGTTGAGGTGTTTATTATCCAATCACTAGACCGGTCATTCCTCCTAACAGATTTAGCGAGCCAATCTACAAATACATTAGCAGAGCGCCTAACTAAAGCCACACAAACCATCGCATTGATGAATTTCTTTGCAGCTAACAGCAAATAGATTAAAAAAAAAACAAATCATTCTACAATTGTATCGGTTCATCTGATACAATTTTGCAATTTTTATAATTTTATATACACACCCATTATTTTCTATCTGTCTTTGATTAGGTCGGTCTAACCAATTTAGTTGTGGTCCTTCTAATAAAGGTATTGTTTTTATTCTAACCAAAAACAAAAAGAAAACAGTAAAATGCACTTTTTCCCTCGTGTTTTGCTAACTTTGTATATAATTTCTATGATTTTAGAATTTACTAACTTTCTTATGTTATAAAGAATATTACGCAATCACCTAAAAAAAAATGAAAATTGTTTTAATGAGTTGTTCCCGTTTTCGAAAGTGTGTTTTTAAGAACAAAAATTGGAAGCAAAGGCCTGTTTGGTTCTGTTTTTATTTTTTACTTTGAAAACAGTTTTCAAAACACAATTTTAAAATAGTTTTGATAACAAACTAAAAAGACTTGTTTTGTGACTTTTATGGTAAAACAAATGTAAAGTAGAAACAGATTATAGAGAAAAGTATTTGGCCTTGTAATGATAACTTAATTACAAAATTATTATTAATAAAATAGACTTTTTTTGTTTTTGAGTACAAGATGTTATTTTGTTATTCTTTATTTTCTATTTTTAAAATAACTATTGTGATAACTGTTTTAAAAACTAAAAGCAAAAACAAATTTTCAAACAAATTTTTGTTGTTTTCATATGTTTTTAACTTTTTGCTCCAAAAAAACAAGTTTACTATTTAGATTTTCTTCTTTTGTCTTTTTCTTTTCCCACCTCACTCTACCCCCGCTCGACCCCAACCAGCCCCTACCCTCCTACTTCCAACAAACACATACACTTACAGACATATAAGTGTATAAATACAACTGTATATATATATATATATATATATATATTTGTTAAGAAATAAATTTATGTTTTACCCAAACAAATTTTTTGTTCTTTTGTTTCTAAAAATTATTTTTAAAAATTGTTTTACAAAACCACTAAAAACAAACTAACCAACCAACCAACCACTTCCGCATCAGATGTTTGTGCAACATTGTTTATAGTATAAAGAATTATTAGCATGATTTGAAAAATGAGAATTTTATGTAATTTTGACAAAGTAGAAGGGATAGAATATAATTTATCTAAAAGAAAAATCAACTGAATCAACATTCTTCATTGCTTTTATAATCATAAAATTCAAACTTAAAAAAAAAAAAAAAAGAATAAGAAGAAGAAAGAAGGACAATTAATTAAACCTTCTAAATTTGATTACTACCAAGTGTAAAAGAGTGCTGTCATTTCAAGGTTAACATATCCTTCAAAACAGATTACAGTTTAATTCGATAAATAAAACACACAGTAACTTTCTCAACCGAATTAGAAAAAGGACAAATAAATAATAAGTAAAACTTTTTATTATATTGATCCAACCCATTGGCACTTCTAATTAATTCCTCCCATTAGGAATATACTCCTGCAAAATATTAATTTAGATAATCAACAATGTAGCCATCAAAGTATCAAATATAACAGTAAGAGGATCTGTAAATGAATCAGAAAGAAGAATCATTACATTTAAAGATGATCAAATTAACACGTATCATCATTCCAATCATCAATTTTGTTTATCCCTCTTCAAGAATTTGAAGATAAAAGGGTCTGTATAAAGATACCAAATCAGCTCCAAGGTGCAAACTTTCTTTAGCAATCTGAGATTTATATGCAGACTTTGTCTACATGCTAATCTCAAAAAACTCCCCCTTTAGCAGCACCTTATGAGATATCCATCAGATTGATAAGCCATTAATGTGTCAGTGTTCTATGAGCTAAAGAAAAGCATCATCCAGCAAGCCGATATGATCTCCCCCTGAATGCAACACCAGAAGCCTCATTAGGCTGAGCCCTAGTAGTTGCTGGGGCACCAATTCTCCACCTTGCTACTAGTTTATGTCTATGCATTTGCAGTTAAAGAAAATTTGCAGAGATGACCAAAACGTACAAGTGATATAGTATGTCTAAATTTGTATATCTGCGTCTTCCTTTCTTTCTAGACCAATTGTGCACCAACTTGTCATTCAAGTAAAAAGGATCAAAACAAGCAACAGGATCAGTCTCCATTATCTACTTAGTGCAAAATGTATAATAATCTCCCACTATAGAAGAGGAGAAAAGCAACAACATTCTTGTGATCCTAGGGTGTGTATTTTTCTGCTAGTGCGGTGTGTTCAAGGGAACAGATATTTTCTGATGGTGTTCTAGAGCAGTGGAAAAATCATTCCACATAACAAAATAAGCAAAAGGATACACCCACTTTGGTGTGTTCAAAATATTCTTCCCTGTGGCAAGTGGATGCAACACAGTCAAGAAGTAGTAAAGATGTCCTGCAATGATTCCTAACAGGTCTGGCATGATTGATGAACCAAAGATAACATCTAAACAAAGCATGGCCCATGGAAAATAAAACGCCTGCAAGGCAGAGAACAAATAGTTTAACCAGGAAAGTCAAAACATAAAAATCTATCATACCGGTGCAAAATTAAAATTAATCTATCATACCTTCAGGTTGACAAGGCCGTATAAGTTGATATTAGCATTTGGGAACTCTCGACTCCAGACGTATAAAAGCATAAAAACCAATGATATCCCCAGGAACGGAGACCAGAAGAAAGGGATCACAGATAAAAGCTGAACATGCAGATGAAATAAAAAAAATCAGCATCCTTTTGCTCAGTTAATCCAAGACAATATGATGAATGACAAAAGCTACTGGTCCAAATTGTGCTTCATGCTAGAAAGTGTTGCAAAACTCTATTCCATTTCTTCGCTTGTCCCTTTCAGGTTATTTTTTACCACATTTTTCCAGGGTTGGGGGCGAAGAGGGGGTTGTATTGTAGGAGGGACAAACCAAAGACTTAAACAATGAATCTCACTTACCAAAAGCATTAGTGCTCCAAAAATCATCATCCACAGGAAATCTGCTGTACGCCTTTGAAATGGTCCGCTCTCCAATTGGACACCATATCTCGCTCTACATCATCAAGAAGTCAGAACAGCTGGAAATCATGCACTCTAAACCTATACACTAGGATCTAACAAACTAATCAGGTTCTTTCCACAGCAGCAAGAGGAAGAAGAAAATGCTATAGTTTTAAATGTGAATAGCAGTATATATCAGTCCCTCAGAACAACTTACATCATCAAGAGACGAATCCCAAAGTTGATTGAGAATTTGCCAAGAAAAAAGAAGCTTGTAAACAGTCTCCAAGCCTGAAATAAAAAGTACATAAGTGAAACTTCTGTAGAAACTCTAACTTCAAAAAAGAAAAAAAGGATACACACCAACAGAAATTATATACATGTAGAATTTTCTCTAACTAATTTCGTCAAGGTAATGCATACCGGTAAACAAGAAGACGAGAAAGAAAGAGGGGAGAGGGGGACAGAGAGAATTGTGCCTTCTTTACCTTGAAATGGAAGCATAGTTCCTAATGGAAAAGATCAATCATCATTGGCAGTTAACTATGACAACAACTACATTCCAGTTTAACTACAACAAGGTTTTGAAGTTGAATAACTCAGGATAAAAGAACAAATGATTTTACAGAGGTCATTACGAAAGTTCCCTGTTCTCTGTACAGTTTAAGCCAATCTTTTTATCAAATAATCATTCCCCAACCGAATTGTGCCTTTCACTCATTATATGCAACTAGAAGATTCAAGCAAATTCTGCATGTCATTTGCCTCATCAACAAAGGCAGGATACCTGATCCATCAAATAAGGGCCAAAGAGGATCTTGCATGACTAAATGGATCTTTTGGCACCTCATAGTTCAGCAATCATGCATAACTAGAACAATCACTTAAACGGTTGAGAAGACATGATCATGTGCTTTGTCATGAATATCATTGATACATTTGGTAATAAATGATATTTAGGAATGATTGATCCATCTTATTGCCATTTTGATAATAATAGATCCATTTAAATGTTATCAACAGCCAGAAAGAACAAACAGACCTATAAAAGACCGTTTATAGAAAGTATTGATGATCAAGTCAAGGATAATCACCTTTAAGTAAACATTTATTGTGTAAGCATCATATAATATATTTGTCCTACTGCACAAGATATATAGCAAACTAGAAAAGTTTCTAAACACAACAATATTCAAAAATCAAAATCTCTTGGTTACCGTTCTCATGTTTGACACATGTATACAGTTCATGACGTTTATTGCTGATTTTCTTGATTAGCCCCAGGAAGTTGTTTTATTATGAATAAGTACCCAGAAAGTTGTTAATTAATTTGAAAACATACATTAATAATCAATTATCAAAGACGATGAATACATACCTGAAATCGATAGAATACTAACTCATGAATCAATGCAATATCTGCAGGATGACAAAGCCCAACTTGACATGCAACAGTAACGAGAAAACACGCTGTCCCATATGCCTTGCTTATAGGTGGAAGTGACTGATAGAATCTGATATTAAAGCAGTTATGACTACAGAAGATATGGACGAGTATATTGCATGGAACTCAAATTAAGGCTGCTAAAACTCAATGGATCATCATTCATCACTGAGTCACTTTATGCATTGCTACATAACTAATCAGATGACAACAGCAAGTTCATAAAGCTCTTGCAGAAGTAAAACGTTCAATATAATCAACAGAAACAGCACCATATCATTTCACCCTGGGTGGAACTGATTGACATTGTCAACTCCACATAACCAACCACATGTGATGAGATAAGTATGGGCCGGAGGGTGTTGACAGGGCAGGGTCTGGTCAAAGTAAAACAGCCTTATGTTCAATTAAAAGTTCAGTATGTATATTTGAAATTTGAATACATCTTGGGATATTAAAAGGTAATGCACGAGGAAGGGCAGTTATACAGTTCTGTCATTAGCAGTTTCCCATTGGTTTCCATAAATGTCTAGAACTCCCTTAATCTAAAACCAGAGCAAATCCCATACTGCTCCCAATGTTAAAATATCTCTATAAATTATGCCTAGAAAAACATCCTATGCATGATAGTTTGTCTAAGGAGAATATCGTTCTTAAAAAAGGAGAAAAACCAAGAAATGGACTAATAACTAAGATGACCACATAGAAGGTGTCCCTAAGTAGGCGTCATATCTTAACAATGTGTTCATACTTGTGACACTGACATAAACTTTTCTACATCTACTCATTCGGTGGTTCATTCATCTCGATCCAAGGAAACGTATTTTTACTGTGATAAGGTCAGAATATAATCTAGACGTCATATCTTAACAATGTGTTCATACTTGTGACACTGACAGAAACCTTTCTACATCTACTCATTCTGTGGTTCATTTGTCTCGATCCAAGGAAAGATATTTTTACTGTGATAAGGTCAGAATATAATCCTTCAAACTACTAATTACCATAGACAAAGAATTTCCACTTAAGTTTTAGCATTTCCAGAATATGACCCTCAAGAGGATCTAGGAACAGCATGACTCATCCTACTTAAAAACTTAGGTCCTGTTTTTGGGCACCAGTTGTTCAATTTTTCCGGATGGCACTCCAACCTAGAATCTTTTTAGTGCCAATAAACCCCCTTCTTGTTCTTTTGCATTACTATTGTATGCCAAAATAATAGCTCATCCAAACAACATGAATCATAAACCTTGGAAAACCAAAACCAATCTGTCCAGGAGCAATTTGATCTCAAAAATAAATTGAACAATCTAACAACTCATAATATGTAGAAGGCGCATAATTGCATCCACTCGCACCCAATGCTTCAAAGATTATTAGCTAACATGCAAGTTATCATATTCCCAAGGTAGCTCACCTTTTGTTCTTTGCACCTTTTTGTTTGCGCACAAATTATGTAACATGACCTTGTATATCCAAATCATAATTGACATTAACATTTTTCATCTCTTCTCTTCCAAACTAGAAAGATCGTCAACAATAGTTTCCTTTCCTTCCCCACTCTTTCTTATAGTTTTGACTCTAATGACCTACACCGGAGTCTACATAGTTTTACCACTTTCATAATTGCCTCGAATAATCAATCACTAACTCAATCATGAGACTCCCTTCAACAAATTAATTCATTCCATGAAAATATTTCTCTGAAAGCTCCTTTATACAACATGTAAGCACTCACTTTATGGTCAATCCATCACATCCTCCATTCGAATCACACCAGCAAGCATGTGGCTGGAAAAATTGTACTGATCTAAGCTCAGTATTAACACTTTAAGTATCTCATTATCAGAAACCCCATTGCAGAACTAACTATGGCTGCCGAATTTCAAAAGTATCAAATGGATTTCAAGGCTAAGTTTCTCGATCTTCAAACTCTTTTCTTAATTTATATTGTTGACCTCATTTTCTTGAGAAAGACTAATAAATCCCAAATCTAATCAGCTTCGAGAAATCATGTCAAAGCAAATATGTTAGGTAGGCACTTAGAGAGAAATGCACCATGCTTTAGCTGATGATTTAACTCTTATTTTAACCACAAAAATAAATAAATAAATAAACAAACAACGAGATATTAATCAATAATAAGAAAACAAATTATAGAATCTACAGCAACAATGCAACAGAAATTGGAGAGAGAGATACTCTGCAGGAGAAGACATTGCGAATGAAGAAAATGAACTCCGAGCCAAAAATCTGGAAAAAAGTGAGATTTCTGTAAACAGTGTAAGATTCGAAAAAAAGAAAAAAAAAAAAAAAAGGAATCTGCTTAGCGATAAAATGGAAAAGGTGACGCGGACCAAAAGGCCCAATTAGTTTGGCCCTTGGGCTCCTAGTACACGCTTTTTCCCCGTAATTGGGCTTCATGAGATTTGCAGCCTGTCTGGTTACTGTGGAAAACGGGTTTGGTTCTCGGACCAAATTGAAATAAGATGTTGACATTCTCATAATATAAACTAATTATTATACAATTATGGTTGAATATTATAGAAAATTTGTAATTATTAAGCCGCACTCAAAATATAGAGGATGCTTGGCTTTACTTATGTGGTGCTTCTAAGCACCCAAACGTTAAAAAAACATATATCTGAATACTTTTTTCTAGGTTCTTAAAATAAGCAAAGCCTAAAACCCTCATAATATGTTATAAACAAATCCTCACTTTCGAAAATATGTGTGACGATGGAGGAAAAAAAAAAAAAAAAAGGGTTCGGACGTTAGCAGGGGATGTAAGAACATAGAAGGTGTTCTTCGTGAACGTTTGATACAATTACATAGTTTTATTGTTGGGCTAGTGGTTTTATTGTTGGACAAGTGATTGATTCGGTTGACGAAGGAAATTGGAAAAGTAAAAATGGACGAGGAAAAAACTAAAGAAAAGTATTTACCTAATATTTTAGTAATTGATTATGATTTTATGTTGTTATTTAAAATAACTGATACATTTGTATTTGTTAAAAAAATGTTTAACTTAATTTTTTTAAAATAACTAGATGGGTCAACCCACCAAAGTTCGGGCACCGGTTGACACTTTGCTCACCCGACCCAACCCAACCCGTCCCATTTGACATCTCTAATCCTCATAAATCAACACATAAAGTGTAATAAATTCTTCTCAGGCTTTTGGGCCTGTTCTTTTTTATTACTTTTCTAGATAGTCCACAACTTTGTAGAGATTTTGATTATAGCGTCTCTTACACCTCGTTCCATTAGAAAACTAGGATACAGAACAAGTTGTTTCTCAGAGATAACATTTATAGCCCTTCTAGACCAGCAACAACGTTAGGGCTGCCGAGGGCCTGGCAACAGTTTAATCAATTTATTATTCCTTTCTGTCAAAGAGAGACTGTTATTGGAGACCTCAGGATGGAGTTTCTACACCACGTGTGGTTCCCATTTCGCAAAGTGATCGTTGACTAAACCTCCTTTTAAATTAAAATATATATATATATATATATATATATATATAATAAAGCTTATCCCACTAGGGTAAGTTGATTATTGGGATCCAACGGCGCTTCTCATTCCTAAAGTAATAACGGGAAAAATTTTTATGAAAAAACTGAATAGTGCAATTTCAGCTAAAAACTGAGAATCTACTGATGCATGGCTTAGAGGGTGCTTGCCTTTGCTTCTCTGGAAGTCTATTATCAGCTCTTTTTTGCTAGAGCTCACAACCCTTGAGGCAACTTAGTAATACACACGCTTCTTTGTGTCTTAAAAAGTGATCTTGCTACAGGTTAATCTTACAACGGAAACCGTTGACTGTTTGAACTCGAAACAAGTCCCTATTACCAGCAAGGTTCTTGCAGAAGCCAGAGAAAGGAAATCAACAATCCAAGTAATGATATTGAATCGAAACAAGTAATCTACAAGGGTCATACTGATTTAATTTTATAATGGCAACATCAGGACCGCGAATGTTGAACTTTGGCGGGCATCACATATCTGACACAGACCACAAATATGCTTCTCTCTCTGTAGCTTGCTTCTCATTCATCCTCTTGAAAAATTCCTTCTCAAACCCTACAGATGCAGAACAACAAAACAGTTTTAAATTCAATTCTTAAAACTAAAATGATTGGCATTTAACAGAAGAACGGACTACTATTCTCATATATAATGGAGAGTTAAGTTGTATCTTCTGCAAAATAATCTTACACGAGTGTTGTATCTAAAACATGCGTTAGAAGATGGAACAGGAAGATTCCTGCTAACATGACATACAAAATAATGTGCATAGCCCAAAGTTAGTGAACTTACCATTGCTACGGTCAACCCCATCCCAGTGTCTTCCTGGTTTGATACCATAACGATTTGGCGGTGCATCTAATCCTCTTCTCATCCAGCTATGACTAGGAATTTCCTGAGGAATGATGAAACCCGATTCTTTCACCTTCTCATCATCTCCAAAATCTGGCAGAACTGGCTCCAAAGGCTTCTTCTGGAACATATGGAAAAAAAAACATGTTAATTATGCATCTCTTTTTTTCTCAAAGAGTGCTAAAGGAAGGTGGAGGTTGTCAAGGATTTACCTTGACCAAATGAGCCATGGGATCACCCCATCTAAGTCTATCCTTCAACATTCTGTCAAGATCAGGGTCGTCTCTGCAGAGCAAGATAAATCAATATAGAGAAGAAAAGAGAAGACAGAAATTCAGACTGATTCAAGAGATGATGGGGGTCATTCTGCTGAACTAGAACATCTCAGTGCAGAATTTGCCAAACTGGCAATCAATAATCCCCAAACTAAAAGTAATCAGTCTTAGGCAACCACTATCACATTAACAAGCTAACAGCCCCTACCTTCCACCATACCATGACAACAATGGCCTCGGAAACCATCAGAGGTGAAGCATGCACATGGTTCATTGCTGAAATTTTTTTCACTAATATAGAAAGTTTTGATTAGCTCAGTTAATTGATATGACAAATACTAGCTTACAGCATATACCAATACAGTACTAAAAACATTAACAAATAGATCTTGTGAA
This sequence comes from Cordia subcordata, assembly GCA_028554755.1. Taxonomy (NCBI): domain Eukaryota; kingdom Viridiplantae; phylum Streptophyta; class Magnoliopsida; order Boraginales; family Cordiaceae; genus Cordia; species Cordia subcordata. The sequence goes on from JAPTOF010000014.1 coordinate 7,554,743, forward strand.
GTGACAGAAACTTCCACAATGTGCATTCACAAGCATGATTCTCAAGGTTGACATTTACAATTTGCAAGCATGGGCAGATGTAATTCTGACAAAGAAAACAAGTCAGTAGATACCGTGAGAAACCCAAATAAGAGAAAATGACCAAAATTTCGTGGATTTCAAAGGTATAGCAACAAGACACAAGGTGTGAAGTCATTGCTATTGCACACATGAGGTAAGATCGCTACATACAAATATCATTTCTCCATTCTGAACCATTTCATCTCATGAGTATTTATTGCGCATTTATTTCATAAATATCTGTTTTCCATTATGATAAAGAAGATAGAGCAAAACCAGATGGAAGGTTAATGGAACAAATATCTACCAGAAATGAGAAATGAGAAATGAATAAGAAACCAATTCCTTTTCTAATTCAATTAGTTCCTCTGCCACATTAGCCTATGTAATCAAACTAACTAAACTTACTCTGAAGGCTCTGAGAAATTACCTGCTCCGTGCAAATGGTTTCTCCTTCTCAAGTTCTAGTTCTTTCAACCTAGCTTCAGCCTCCCGCTTCTGGGCTAAACCCTTACCCCATTCTAGTTTTATTTCCTGATGGAAAAACAAAATTGATTGATTCAGCAAAAGCTAGCTAGAATATCAGCAAAAAAACATGTAAAAGCAGTTCCAACAATGGAATAACATTAGCAGCCTGTCAAACTATTTAAACTTTGACAGACATGGTAAAGGCTATGCAAATAACAGAAGAATTCCTACACTGATAACTAAATGACATCATCTTTCATGTAAACTATCAAGTGCCACATTTTTCTCTGTATGACCTTCATTTTTCAATTAATAATTCCCTGCGTAGGTATAAAGAGGATTTCTCCAAACAAAGATAATCTCAAATTTATGCAATTCTAATTAACGCGACAAAAGTGAATGCAATTTCATCATCGTAGCATTTCTTTTATTTGGTACAGAAAATGCCTTCAAATGTCAGAAATTATGTATTCTGAACATGAGTATGATTTTTTTTGGCAACAAAATAAGCTAAATTCAAAACATTAAACTGGAAAATATTGATGCAAAAAGTATGTTTTGATGAGAATTTTAACATGGCAATGAGAATAAATCTCGATCACACCTTAGGCTTATCTTCTTTTTCCTTCTTCTGAGATTTTAAGAACTCTTCCTTGGACATGGGCTTTCCTGCAATAGCTTAGAGCGTGAACAAACAGACAAGTGATGCAATTAAAGCGACCAAAACAATAAAAGGGACAAAATCTGGATAACCTGTTATTTTATCACGATACACGGCCTCAGCACCTCGCCCACTAACAGAAGGGTCCATGTCTTTAAACCTACCATGACAGATATAGCTCAAATGTCCAATTGCTCAAGAGTACATGTGAAAGACATGCTAAAGTAGCATGCATGGTAAAGCTTTTGTAATATCTCATGGACATCTCTCTTGAAGTAAAACATCCCAGCTTTAAAAGGACCAGTGATGTAACTATCTACAAAAACCAGTCATTTGACTGCAAAACAAGAAGACACACAACAATCACTCCAGCTCCTAGAGGCTTTTTCTTCTATGTGTTTCTCTTGCTGTTCCTTTTCCTTTTCTTTTTTCCCCTTCCCTCTAATTTGGTGTAGGATTCCATTTCCATCCAGACCTCAGATAAGGAGTATCTTCACATGAATCCTAAGGGAAGCGTGGTAACTCTTTTTGCTGAAGGTATTTTGTGTTCCTATTTCAGAGATGGCTTAAACACCTAATTGCAAGGGTTGGCTATCACCTTAGACTATCATCTAATTCCTCTTTTCTGAAGGAAATCTTTTCATCCAGTAATCAAGAAAAATAACTAGAAGGAAATTAAAATGTTGTTGAAACTAGTCTTCTGTCATCCAAAAGCAAGAACCCTCAAATGAATTTTGGAATGTAGGCAAGAACTATATGAGGCACAATTGAACAATATGAATAGGACAATGGGCCTGTTTGGATTGGCTTTTTTTAAGGAAAAAGCACTTTTTTTCCTGAAAATATTACATTAAATTTGAAATAACTATTTGATTTAGCTTCCAAAAGAGTTACAACTCTGAAAAAAGCTCAAATACAGTTTTTTTTAGAAGCCAGAATTTTCAGCTTCTTAAAAAAAGCTGTTAAAAAAAACGCTTTTGAAAAAAAAACAATCCAAACAGGCCCAATATAAGGTGACTATTGATGTCAAGTATAGAACTTTTCTCTCTTCTTTCTTTTTTTCTTTACGAGAAGTATTATAAAATATAGAGCCTTCTTTTCTGGAAAAAGTAGTATCGAGTATAGAGCTTTAGCAAGGAGATATCACACAGAAAGCCGAATTGGGAGTCCACATGACTACTAGAAATCTCACTCTTTTGAAGAATACACCTACTTCTTGAGGTCTATAAATATGCCAGTTGAAAATGTAAAGACACAGTGACAATAGCTAGACTCACCTGGTACAGGGAAAGGTGTGTGCCTAGGTGTCAGACTTGCCTATGCTATTGCTGTGAAGACAGGGCAGTTCAACTATGAGGTGTCATAGAATGTAGGAATGAGTACTGGATATATCTTTTCATGCAAAATCCATTATGTAACTGAAAGAACAATTCATTTCCATTTTCTGAGTATTATAATTAGGTTAAGATCATCAACCTTGACTACCTCAAATCCTTAAAGATAAGCAATTATCCAATTGAGCCACAAATAAGATAAAGAATTTAATTACTCCTAGGAATTTGAATAGGAAGGATACATCTTCAGTAGACACCACCCATGAGAGGTCAATGAGTCGAAGCTTAAGATTGGTGTGCCAGACACAGAACATTTTGTTATCAAAAAGTCAGCAATTCAATAAAGGTACTCAAGGCAAATACAAGAGTCCATTTAGCATAGGAAACAGGCATGAACAAATGAAAGGGAAAGGGACAAATAGAATTGAAGATATACACAATGCTTACCTCAACCATTCTTCCATCTTTGTTTTAGTAACTTCTTCTTTGACATCTCTGCCAGTGACTAGACCGGTTTTAGGCCGCTCTTTTGGAACAGGTGAGTCCTTCTGTCTCCTCCTGGGAGGCGAGAGGTCTGAAACTGCAGCATCAGTTTGAGATCCAGGACGTCTTGATTGTGGAGGAGATCTGTCATTTCTGCTTTTTCTCGGAGGTGAAAGATCACCTGCCGGAGAGGTGCCGGAATCTTTTCTTCCACGTTGTGGTGATGAAGAATCATGCTGATACCGTTGTCGCCGTGGGGGTGACAAATCCACAACTTCCCTGCCAGACTCCGATGGTGAAGGACTTCCATAACGCTTCCGCCGCTGCCGTGGTGGTGACAGATAACCACCAATGAGGCTAGAGTGATTTAACTCATGATGTGGGGAAGCTGAAGCGTGTGGAGCACTCCGCTTGCGAGGTGGTGAAAAATCAGCATCTGCTTTGCTGGAACGTTTTTGTTCTGGTTCTGGAGATGGAGTATCACTCCTAAATCTCTGCTTGCGTGGTGGAGACAAATCAACATTTTCTCTGGTAGAAGACCTTGATTCAGGTCTTGGCGATGATGTATCATTTCTAGTCATCCGCCTTGGAGGAGACATATCAGACACTTGATCTCTAGTATATGACGTTTTTGGAGCATCGGATACAGAGACCCAACCACTTCCATCTTCAGATATGACCCCAAAAGGACGTCTAGCCTTGAGTTGCTCCAGTCTTTTCATTCGTTTGACTTCGATATCTTCATCGATTTGAGGCTTCTCTTCATCTGCATAGAGAATCTTAAACGTAATTAACTGAATAAAGCTAAAACTTGGATAGCATGAATTATATCATACACAAAAGTCACAGTTACGTTACCTGCGGACTCATCATTTTCTTCCTCATCAAGTTTCATTTGTTTTTGCCAAACTGGATCTTCATCAACAACAATAACTCCTGTGACATCAGCTCCAGGCTTCTTTTCCGTTTTCTTTTTCTTTTTCTTTTTCTTATCCTCTTCAGTATTACTTTCATATCTTTTGAGATATTCTTTCAATGAAGAAGAAGCTGAAGATGTAGTCACCATCCTATGTTCTTGACTTGTGTCCTGCTTTAACATTCATTAACATATGTTCCTGTTACTTGATCTTTCAAATAGACCAACTCATTACAATGAAAATACAAGATTCAACAGTGTAAATCAACCATGCCATCAAAAATCTTAAGTTGTTAGGGGGAATTAAATTTATTTAATTATTAAGTTCAACATCCCACTCATGGACAGACATAATCGACTTCAATTGAGGCTCACACATTAAAATATTTCTTTTTAAATAGGTAGAAACGAGAATCTAATAGCAACTGACGCTCAAACCTTGACTAACTAAACAATCGTCCTGTTCTGCACGCTTATATTATATTTATTTATTGTCAACAACATCGAAGTTTAATCTGACCTTAACAATATGTCGATTAAAAGGCATATATCTCCTCGAACCAATAGGTTAAGGTCAATTCTAAACGCATCCACTACATTTAGCATCAACAAATCACTTACAGCTGAAGCGGGGTATTGAACCACAAATTGATATAAAAATATTATATATACTAAAACAAAACAAAAAAAAAAAAAAATGCACCAACAGCAGTGAACAGAAAAGTTATTCAGATTTCAGACCATTGAAGAACAACAGAGAAAGACCATAACAATAGAGAATAAAAACAAACGAGCAATACGCGAAGAAATATGAAAACGCCAACTAGAATTCAGTAAAAAAAAGAACTTGTGTAAGCTCGATACCTTTGAAAAGAAACAACGGAATTGAATTAACGAGATTAGAGATATGAAGAACCTGAACTGCTTCAACTTTCTATGAACTTCTATTAGGATACGACACTATACGTTAGATAAAATATATTTATATTTATATATATATATAGAGAGAGAGAAAGAGAGCATAAATATCGTTTTTGTCTATGATTAAAAAGAAAAAAGAAAAAAGAAAAAAAAAACCAATACATAGCACCACGAACAGCTTTGGCAACATCAAATATACATACATACATTTCCATTCTCGAACAGCGAAGCTAATTAGCTTATGCCGTTACACACACACACACACACACATATATATACACATCTATATCAAACTCACCTTATTGAGAGCTTTCAAGTTCCCAATGCCGACTTATTGTTGCTGCCGAGAGGATCGCGAAAGATTGGGAATTGGTTTTTTTGTTTTCCCCCCTCGTTTTCTGGGTTCAAAGTTTCTCGGCTCTTTAAGGGGACCTTTTAGAATTTTCAATTAGTGCTTTAGGTTATGTTGAGTCCATTGGGGAATTTGAGCTTCTTTTACCTTTTCTTTTTTTAATTATTTTAATTTTTCCCCTAAATCTATAAATTGCATTGAAGCCCCAAATAACTTCCAAAAATTATAAAAAGAACCCATATGTGTCCCCAAGCGTCGGAACATGGCAGCGTGGCGGATGCATGTCCGAAAAAACCAAAAAAAAAAAAAAAACTAAATTATTGGACACAGTGCTTCATGTGCGACTTTTATTAGAAATCGCCTGTCTAAAAAGATTATGCAAATTTTAATTTTAAAATTAATTTTTAACATTATAAGTTTTTTGAAATTATTAAATTTTATTATTTAATTTATTTTAATTATAATTTTAATTTAAGAAACATTAATAATAAAAATTAGAAGAATACTTTTATCTAAAGAACTTTTTAAAATTCCTTCCTGCAAACTGAAAGGGAAGAAGTGAAAATTTTTAATTTTTTTGTTTAATTCCAAAAACTCCGTATATTTTGGAATCAAATTAAGTTTCAATATGAAAAAACAAACACCATCTTAAAAAAACAAAAAACTTTTAGGATGCAAAAATTAGTTTAGCTCTCCAAAATAAAAACTAAACTAGCTCTTTGTAGGTCATTATTTTGATTTAGGGTTGGTTCCACCTAATGACCCTAACTTATATATGGGTCACACTGATTAATTCTTATATTTAGTTTTAGCTACTTATTACTCTTTTATTGAATTACAGTTAAAAAATTAACAAACAAATTAGTATTATATATTTTTTGAACTAAAGTATCCTCGTCATCCTAGCCACAATTCTAATTTTTTGTTTTTCTCTTTTTGGATATAAACACTAAATACACACAAAAAATACAAAATTAAAAAAAAAAACTTGATTTTGGTAATAATTTTGAATATAGAGAAGACCTATTTGATTTTTATTTTGTTATAAATCTTATTTTCATTGTACTTCATTTTATTTTTGTTCGATTTCGTATGATTTTTGTCAAAGACCATTTGAATTCTATAAAGAATTTATATGTACAAAGACTTTTTTTTATTTTAATCTAATTAGAACATCTTAAGTTAGATTTCTTTTTTTTTTTTTTGTTAGACTTTATTAATCAATACTTCGAGTTCTCAAAGTCCAACTTCATTTGTTTAATTACTCACAACTATTGCATGCTTATTATATTTAGATTTTTTAAATTTACTAAATATGTCGAAGAGACAGTGACCATATCATTATTTGAATAAATATATGTTTTAGCATGATACTTACATAGTTTATTTTCTCAAGAAAAAAGTATATAGTGGATGAAGCAAGCAAATAAGGCCTCAATGCAATGCTTAATGAAGGAAGCAATTGAGAAATTGATAACAATAAAAAAAAAACAGAAATTAAATAGAAAAACAGGGCACAAAAAGAAAAAAGAAATTAATATTAATTACAAGTGAAAAAAAAGATTTTTTTTTATCATATACGGTAAGATAGAAGAGTAAAAAATAGGTTAAAGTACGCCACACCCCTTTGTGATCCATCATAAGTGTACAACACCGCTTTATAGTTTCAAAAACCTCATAATAAGTCCCTGTGGTGGTGGTGGTGAAAGTTTCACGCACACTCTCTACTGTCTATACTTTCTTAACGGCATTAAAAATTTACAACAAAAAATACATTCATAGTCTTACCCACTTGTTCAATTTTCTTTTTTTTAAAGTCAAACATTTGCATAATAATTAACAAAAACAAAAATTCTCAAACACCCAAACTTGTATAATAAGCCCATGTCCCTCAAACATGAAAACCTACAAAAAATCAAAAATCCCCAAATTAATTTTACCTACATAACAAACCATAATTGATCTGAATCTAAAAATACAAGGAATCATGAATGATAAGAGATGTTCGATAATTCGACGCCATCAATAAAAGAGAACGAAAAGTATTCGCAAATGTTTCAGCCTTTCAGAGGTGAAAAGTGCCTGCCAAGAGCAATTGCTAGAGAAACCATGGCTATGGGAGTGGATTTAAAATAAATTTTTTTCAGACGTTGAAACGATGTTGACAACAAGATAAGTGAGAGCTAAATATTTTACAAACAAACAATAGCATGAGGTTGTAAATTATTGTAACAAGGTAAGTATCATTTTCAATAACCAAAAAAAAAAAAAAGAAAATATCATATTTATCAGTAAGATGAAACTAAGAAATTGTTCATCTGACGTGAAGTTACTTCAATTCAATATGATGACTCGTAAAGAAGAATGATCGAGGAGTTGGTTGATGAAGTTTTAACGATTTCCATGGAAACCTTTTACATGTAAGGAAACAATGGTGCATGTGATAAGTTATTTTAGGTAAAAGTAAGATATTTTAATATAATTTGATGGCTAAGATTGGTTGATATTTTTTGAAGAAAATTTTCTTTGTATGGTATATGACGGGATAAAAGAGTTATTTTTATATTTTGTAATTTTTAAAGACAAAATTCAAAAAAAGACAATTTTGTAACTATCTTACTTTTATCAATAAAAATATAACTTTGATGGATTTAACTAAGTCAAGAGTTAATAAGCAGTTAAAATTAAGTATCAGGGTTAATAAGTGTCATTTCATATAAAACTTCGGGTTATTAGGTAGGAATTAACCCTTTGATTTTTGAAGAATTTGGTTCAGAATTTTTTATTTTTGTTGCTAACCAAAGGGACCATGCATTTTAATTAAATAGCAAGGTACTTTTTAAATTTTGAGGGTAAGTTTTTTGTTTTTAGTGAAGTTAGGTCTCCATGAGAAGTAATTCAAGAGGTTTATATGTAATAAATTTTGAAAGAAATTATAATTTATTTTTATCACATTATCATTAAATTAAAACTCTTAATTTATAATGTTGAATACTTTATTATTTATGTCATCATTATAGTAAGTTAAATTACCAAAAAGAAAACTATTGCAAGTGAAGACCCCATTTCAATATCCAAAATTTGAAACATAAAAAACCAAGAGATTAGTTAAAAAAAAACCCGCTGGAGTCAAGCATATTAAAGAAGCGGGCGACAAGGTCTTTAATTTTAGGTGTTTATAAGAACCAAAAAATATATATCATACTAAAGGGGTGTTTGGTAGTTTTTAGAAGGCTTCATATCTTTGCAGGAAAATAACTTATTGGGGAAAAATATTTTGTTGGGAAAATATTTTTCTGAAAAACATAATATTTTCTGTTGTTTAGATGTCATACAAGAAAATAAAATGTATTTTGTAATTAAAAATAAAAGATAAAAATTAAAAATTTAAAAATTGAAAATTTGAAAACCTAAAACAAATAAAAATGAAAAACTTAAGTTAATAATTTCAACATTTAAAATAATTATTTTATTAATTTTAAATATTTTATTTTTATACTTTTTAAATTCTAAGTATTCTTAAATCTCTAGTTTATAAGTTTTATTTTTTAATTTAGTGGTTAAAATTTTTAATTCTTAATTCATATATTTGTTAATTTTAATTTTTTATTTTTAGATTTGTACCTTGATATTTTCTAATTTTTTACTTTTTTATTCTGAGAATTTTTATTTTAAATTTATAAATTTTTTATTCTTAAAATTAAATTTTTTATTTTTTATTTTTGAATTTTAAAATTTTAATGTTAATTTTTTAAAATTTTTATTTTTGATTTTTTTATTTTATTTTTTGATTTTTTAATTTTTAAAGGGTGAGAGCGGGCGTAAGCGTGGGGTAGGGTGAGAGATGTGGATGGACTAAGACATAAAGTTGCTATTCCAAAAATGTTTTTTTCTCCTTATTCACCAGAGAACATTTTCTTTTACTTTAAACTGAGATTTCCTTTGACCGTAAAATATTTTTTTATTAATTTATTTTCCTCTGTTATCCAACAGCAAAAAACCTGAAAAATATTGTTTAGCAAAATATTTTCCTGCAAAGTATTCAAATAAGCAAGGTCAAACACCTAATTGTTTGAATTGACTTTTTTTTAAAAGTATTTTTTTATAACTTTTTAAACAAGTTTTTTTTTAAATGTTAGAATAATTTTACTTTTAGAAAAAGTTTAAGTTGAGTTTTTTTAATTTTAATTTTTTTAAAAAAATAAGCCAAATACTTATTATAAAAAAATGATTTGTGAATTTCAGACACGATCATATCAGTAATTATATACTGGTGTTATGTAACTGAATTGAATATTTGTGCTTTTTTTTTTTAAAAAAAGGAAAATTTATGAAAAAATCAGCATTGATGACATTTTATGAGGCACACCAAAGTCCAGCTCTGCACTCCGTTACTTTAACGCTATCATCTTTTCCCTTTTTCTAGAAAAATTCATTTATATATATATATATATATATATATATATGTCATTCTTCACACCCGTGTATGTGCATCTCACAGCTGACGCGCAAAGTATCACAACCCCAAAGCATCGAAAAAACACCATCGGAAAATACTAAAAGAAATTCAAAAAGTCGAAAATGTCGTGGCAAACCTACGTTGACGATCATTTGATGTGCGAGATCGATGGCAACCACCTCACCGCCGCCGCTATCCTCGGCCAAGACGGCAGCGTCTGGGCCCAGAGCTCCACCTTTCCTCAGGTCCCTCAAATATGTATATTCTAAATTTCTTTTCTTGAATTTTTTGAACATTAACTTAGTATTATGATTCTTGGGGTTTTTAGTAATTGTTAATTGGATTTATGAGTGATGCAACTTGAAGGCTTGTTATGGGATTTGATCTGCTTCAGTGATCTAAAAGAACTCATTTTGTGCTTTGTTCTAGTGTTCTTTTGATTCAAAGTATCGGGTGTGACTGCAAATTATTATGCTTCTGACTGCGATTTAGTAGGGCAACTTTCACTATGGATTCCTATTATTTAATCGGTTATGAAAGTCAAGATACGAGTAGTCAATCTTCTTCAAAATTCAGTCAACTTGGTAAGAATTAAGAAAAATCAAGACTCATAAAACCATGTCTAGATTTTTGATCCGGTGCATTCATCGGGGCGTATAGCTGCAAAAACAACAAGCATATCATCTCTAAATTTTCAAATTGGCTCCAGATAAAAATCCGAAAAACCACAAGTGCGTGGTTACTTGCTAATTTTTCTGTCATTTTTCGGCATAAAGATAAAGGTAGTATAACTTCTGGAACATTATTTACTAAATCTGATGTTTGAATAGATGTTGGTTACTGATGCCACTTTTAATAATCAAAACAAGTTTCCTATGCGCAGAACTGCTGCCGTTTCTATTAAGTTTACTCGCTCAAGTTCGTATATTTTCTGCGTGTATATTTCATGGTCCAAGTAATTTTTGTGTAATAATAAGTAATGAGTTTCACTAGACCTACACGATAATTGAGTACTTGTTAATTTCTTTTGATGTTTAAACTGTAGGGGACCTATTGGTTAAAAGAATTTACTAAAGAGATGCATCTGATTCAAGTTTTTGACACTTTACTAGTGCAAGTTCAGTGTGTGTCTTTTATCAAGTCAGCAGCTTGGTAGCCCAAATTGCTGTAGAATGCATTTATTTGAATAACTGTTAGATGTTATTAAAAGATGTCTAAACTCAGAACAAATGAAACTATTGCTGAAAGCTGGAAAATTGCATTAACAGTAGCCTGGTTCTCTAAATCCCATCAGTGTGCAGTGAAAAGAAGGATGACCCACTTTTGAGCATATTGTTTGTTACCTTAAATTGCATTTGTGTATTTTCTTCGAAATCAACAAATTTGTCTAAAATTTGTTTCCAACACGATATGGTGAACTTGGAAGGGTATAGAATTAGCAGTCATGGGGAACTAATAGAGTTATTTTGTTATGATTTGCAGTTTAAGCCAGAGGAAATAAGTGCTATCATGAAGGATTTTGATGAACCCGGGTCCCTCGCTCCAACTGGGTTGCACCTTGGTGGCACAAAGTACATGGTCATTCAAGGGGAAGCTGGTGCTGTCATCCGAGGGAAGAAGGTATGTCTTGACTGTTAGCTGACAAAGTTTATATGCTCATGTTGCTTCAAAATGATAATTCATTTACATAATCCCCTTAGTTTAAGTGCATATATATAGAAAAGAAGAAAATGTTGCAATAACTTGAAGAACTGAGATTGAGTTGTGTGCTCCACTTCGTGCTAATGGACTATGTTAGCTTACCTTCTGTCTGGTAATAAGTACTTAAACATTCAAATCAACAAGAAGAGTTGGATTCCGATCTCCAAAAATGCTATGGCATGGTCTTCGGTATGTTGACTCTAAAAGGTGTGATCTTGTTCGCTGGTCACATTGATAAGAACTCGTTATTCTCTTTTCAGGGCCCTGGCGGTATAACTGTCAAAAAGACAAATCAGGCTTTAATCATTGGTATCTACGACGAGCCTATGACTCCTGGGCAGTGCAATATGATTGTTGAAAGGCTTGGTGATTATCTTATTGAACAGGGCCTTTAATTGCTTCGGTAAGCATTCTCAATTAAATCAGTTTTGTTTGGCTTCTTACAAGTGTGTACCTAATCGGGGGCTTTCGAAATTGTTGCAGTGAAACAATCATATGGATATATGGTTGTGGGTTTAATGGAGACTGAGTTATTGATTTCCGAGGAGTGGTCGGCATGATCTCTTTCTGAATTCATCAGTTTGTTTCTCTATGTATGTCTTGTAATAGAAATGTAACAACTCCAAGTTAGGCACTCGTCTCTCTTTGAGTGGCTTTCTGTTTGGGTTTGAAATCTCTTAACAGTTTATGATATTATTTGGCTTATTGTAATTATGATGGGCTTGATATTTATTTTACCTGTTTATATTTAGGTTAGAGGGGATGGAACTAGTTCTCATTTTTCGAACTCTGTACCCAGTAAAGAACCCGCCCCCTACCCCTATGCTATACCTTGAATTGGGGTGAACTCCTAACACTATCACCGCTCTTATTAGATTAAAAAATCTCACCTCACCCGTCGGAGCACTGGAGGACAAGGTGAACGAGGTAAAATTGGATGAGAAAACGCCATTTGAGAAGATTTGAACTTTGTTCTTCAAAGTGGCATAAGAAATTTTAATCATTAAATTAGAAAATTTTTCATTGATATAAATCCTATTCCAGTATTGGGTGAACTCCTAGCACTATCACCGCCCCTACTAGAGGACAAGATGAACGGGGTAAAATTAAAAACTCCACCCCTCCTAAATAAGGGTTTTGGCAGAAAACTCCATTCCAACCTCTCGGTACTCCTACGGAAGGGGCTGGGGTGAAATATCATTGTAATCTCTAGACTACCCTACCATCAATAGGTCTCTTAGTGTTTGCGTCCCTACCACGTAGCATGGCCTTGAGCAGATTATTTTTCTCTCATCGCGCTTGGATATTTGAGCTAGGATCTCCTCGTAGTCATAATGTTATGGGGGGTACTTCTTGTCTCCTTAGCATCAAAGAAAACACGGCCTTGAGCAACGTATTTTTCTCCCGTCACTGGATTATATGCCCAGTGACACAGTTACAAACATTGTTATTCACAAACTCAGTAATGAGGTAAAAACTACCATTCCTATCCAATTTGTTGATTTTTCAAAGTACTTGAGACTTAGACACACCAATTGTTTCGGACAAAGAACCCAAAGTCAAGCGTATAAGGCTCGTTTGAATTGGCATTTTTTAAAAACGTTTTTTTTAACAATTTTTTTTTAGAAGCTAAAAATTCTGGCGTCTAAAAAAAATTATATTTGAACTTTTTTTTAAAATTTCAGTTTTTTAAAAAACCAAATCAAATAATTATTACAAATAGGCCCTAAATTTATCAGCATTACTCATTTTTCGATAGAGACTCCGGTAGAAAGTAATTTAACTTTGGCGCACTAATGACTTGCTAGTATGACAAAACATACATTACATTTATCAAAACAAGGAAAAAGAACAAGAGAACGGACCCAAAGGAGAACCACGGCCAAAAAGCTCAAAGTGACTGGACGAAGTCGAACTTTTCTGATGGCAACCATGGATGAATGACAAACATACATTACAGAATTCTCTTGCATCAATGGATGAATTTATCCTCCTAAGCCTATACCTGTTCTACAAAATTAGGGGAAATATTCTACAATTTGACATCTTTCCTTCTGCCGTCTCTCCTTGTTGAAGCAGCCGACACAAAGGAAATTTTCTCCCCATAAGCAAAAGCTGATTTTCTCTTGAGAAATTCTTGGGTTCAGAGGAAAGGAAGGTAAGGGATTACTAGAAGAACTGGAAACCAGGCAGAAACTTTCGGTACATAAGCAGAAGATTGCGCAAGGGTGGCTGTTGCATTACTTGCCGCAGTCTTGTTGCTCCTGTAAAATTGTCGCAGAACAAGAAACAAAGTAAGTTAAGGAGACCGTATTAATGTTTATAATCAGATTGAAATGAATTAGATGTGGTATACATACCCAGCAGCCATATATATGCAATTGTCATAGCCTGCAAAAATAGATAAAACAGGAGGTAAGTTACACCTGGAAAAGAGATCCTAAATTCTATGGAGTGATATACAGGATGAACACATACTTCCACATTGAACAACCCTTTGTACAATAATACATTGTCAGAAACATCTCTTTACGAGTGATTTTAACCAAGCACACGCACATGCAAACACACTCAGAGGATAGGAAGCATGTCCATGCTCTAGAGCTTGTGATTATGCAAATTCTTTAGGATTATGAGGAAGTACTTTGCAACAGGCATCCTTGTTTGAGTACTTTTTTGGCATAATAAGAGGGGATTTGACACACTGCAACAGATCAAAATAGGGGATTTGACACACTGCTATAAATCAAAATACAAGGAGCAATATAATGAGCCAAGCCCTTGCAATTTAAAAGGAATAAGTAGTCATAACAAGACTCTGATTACAAAAATAGAAAGTGCACCTTATTAACTATTGAACGGAAATTGGATCTTACTTGGATTCTTATTCGTCCGAACTCCAGCTCCTCCAAAGCTGCAAGCAACATCAGTAGCTCCATTCTGCTGGTAGTAACTATTGAATGCATAAGATGCGTGAGACACCAAATTATCTGGCTCAAAACAGGGCTGGCTAGGCTGGATAGGGGAGCAATCGACATTCCCAGGACCACAAGCCCAATCTACGGCACTCTGCAATTCTGCTTCAGAAGCATTAGATGAAGCAATGCACCATGTTCCATTTGAGCCAGTGATATTGGCACCTGTATTGATATCCACGGTACCTTTTCCAGTGAAATCAAGGTTGTACACACTTGTCTGGTCAGGGAAAAATAATCCCCAATTTCTCTCAGACTCTAAACCAGGTTTCCTGTTTTCGTTAAACAATGAGAAAATATAGACATCAAGTTCCTCTCCCGGCTTTGCCGGAGTACCAGTGTCATTAATGACATGGCGTATCAGATTTGTGTTGTATGTCTGTGCATTATCGGGAGTTGCAGCAGTCTCCTTTGGGGAACCTTTAGAAGGCCAGCCAGTCTCGGTGACCATAATCTTAATTGTTCTGAAATTTAGAGCCATCAGTGCAAAGTAGATAGCATCAATCTGAGCATCTAACATATTTGTGTAAAGAAGACCAGTATTTGGATCAATTACTTCGGATGATGACTCAAAGAGTGCATAATCTAGGGACACATTGTTAGAGGAATCCCTGTAGGCATAGTAAGGATATGTGTTCACCATGAAAGGTGACTGATTTTCAGCGAGAAATTCCAACATGGGTTTCAAGAAGAATGCATGGCTGCTGTTAAAAGCCCCTGCAGATGGTGGAAATGATCTGGACAAAACACCCAATGAGTGGGTGCTAGAGACTTTAATTTTTCTATGAAGTCCGGCTTTTCTCAAAGCGTTGAATACATTTTGCATTGCAGGAACTACCAAGGCAGAGGCATTATTAGAAGCTTCAGTGACTTCTGCACCAACGGTTATGTATGTGATCCTTGTAGCTGGATAGTATGGAAGGATACTGTTCCTTAACCAGGTGTCTGCATTTGTTTGGAATTGTGAGAAAGGTAACAAGTCCGAATTTGGAACTCCGATCATTAGCTCAATTCCAGTGTTTGCAAATGCCTTCAGTACCTGAATGTTAGAATCGTATATTCTCACATACTTGATCTTGTGTTGTTGAACCAGCTGCACAGCTTTATCTGGGGTGGGGAGATCATCAGCATTTCTGCCATAGCAAACTCCAATTTTGCTTCCTCTGCAAATACCTGTAACATAATTGATAGGGTCAACGAGCTCAACTAAGAGTAAGAAGTTGCAGTTTTGGGCTTACCCTAATAACTAAAATTTTGACATACTAGATGCATAACTTGACAGGTTATATGTAGCGACCAGCATCTTTGCCACTCAGTATTTTCAAAAATTCGTAGCAGTTAACAAGCAAAAGCCATGATAGAAGAACATGATAGGTAATTCAAGTCATAAAATTTTGCGAGAGCATATGACCAAAAAAGCATGACATGGAAAGGATTAAAGATAAATTGCACTGTTGTATATTCCAGGATTAAGTGGCCTCAGAATCAACCTTTATACCAGTAGTGCATAGTTGTTGATGCCGAGAGTAAAGTTTCAACAGCATGATTTGAAGCAACATCATAAAAAATTAAGGGAACAATCCAGCTTCTCTGATATAAGAATGTGACATGTTATGTTAAGCTTCAACTTTCATGAGACTAACTGCTTCAGAATCTTCAAAAAAGACATTTAACTAATGGGCAGACCATTGGCTGATTAGGATCAACATCACTAATTACCCGTTCTGCTCTTTGATAAGCATATAAGACGCATTTCGTGCACGCATTATTACATTGGTAGTCAGACAGACTTCTCTACACGCCAAGGAGGGGGTACAGCTAAATTGTATCTTTCAAGCAATCTGAAGAGTGAAATTACTAAAATGACTGCACGCTTCATCTCCATTATGTTAATGAAGCAATAATGCTTCAGATCACAATTAATTCAAATAAATTAGTTCGAAAATTTCATTTATCCCAACATGAAGCCATAATTTCAAATTCTTTAGGTTATACATAGACAACATACTCGTATATCAAGATTCTTGAAAACATTAAAACCATCTTCAGCATCAGGAATCGAAACTTAAGAATATAATAAAAAATTTCAATAAAAACCAACTATCTATTGCTAAGCCAAGTTCCAATGTGTAGGAAGGTTAGAAGACTTAAACACATATGCTTAGTAACTGCACAATCCATCAGCATTGCATTAATTAAGTATCCAGCTTTAAATTATGACAGAGAATTCCAGAGTTATTATAAATATAATCTAGTTGACAGTCTGGCTGCAAAGCACAATGAGATGTCCCATTAACTGATCAGAATCTCACCTACCAACAAGGGTACTAATGCAACCACTGCATGAAATCAAAGTGGGCTATTATTCTGTACACATATACTCTGTTTCTAACTGTAGGCTATTAGTGAAACTCTTGTGGTTTTCAGCCATGCCAGACATGCATCATACAAGATGTTTCTCACATATCTTTTTCTTTTTTTCTTTTTTCCCTTTTCTAAACCCCCACACGCAACCTAATCCCCGCCCCCAACGGAAGGTGCGGGATTTGAACCACAATAGTCTCAATCACTCGAGTTACTCCCTAGACCCTCTCACACATTGGTGAGACAGCACTACCAATGCCACAAAGAGAAAGAAAAACTCTACACAGCATACAGACAAGTCATCACGTGTGCTTAAAAGAAGAGAGCAAGATACTCCATTTTGTCACAGAATGCAGACCCACTAGAAAAAAGTCTGCACTCAAAGACAAAAACCGTAAAGTTGCAATCCAACTCAAGAATCATCAGCTAGCTAAAACACCATATATGATCACAATGAGTTTTAAAAACATATGTAAAGAAGTTTAACACGACATTTTAACACATACCCAGAAGCATTAACAACAAAAAACTCGCAAAGATTAGCCTTCTTCTATATCCTCCCCCCATTCGTGCTTTTGCTCTGCTTTGTAATCTCAGCACACTGCTGCTCCTCAGGAATGAGGATGAGACGATGCTTTTGTAACGTTACTTCAACGTCTCTTTATTTCTCTCTCCGCACAATCCAAACTTTTGAGGCTTGAGAGCTGTGTGTGGCAGTGTCTTCATAAAGAGAGAGAGAGAGAGAGAGAGAGAGAGAGAGAAGAAATGGAATGGGCGAATGAGACAGTGCAGAGGGGGCAGAGGAGAAGTGTTTAACTGTTTGTGTGTAAGAATTGAGTGCGTGTGTGTGTGTCAGCATAGGAAAATGTCGGAAGCGGACTTGAAATGAATTTATGGAATGGAGTTAAATGGGAGTGCCTCGATTCCGCGGCTTTTTTTTTGCTAACTTGGCTGGCTTTTGGCAAATATTTGGGCATGTCTGTTGTTGCTGCACTCTTTCTTTTTCTCTCGAATCTGCGGTGGCAGTTTGCCACAGGCCAACATCAACGGTCAAGAAATTCGCAGATTCTTTGATTTCCATTAATAATTTAATACTAAAAAGAAAAGGTTTGCAAATTAGTACCCTTGCCTTGATTAGAGATAAAGGAGTGCTTTGGGTAAAGTGTTTTCACCATTCCCATATGTGTCCATATTTGAATAGGAAAAATTATTGTTATATTTTTTGGAAGTCATATTTATTTTTTAATAAATAATATATACTAAATATATTATGACAGTAACAGGCGTTTTAGGCTTTTCACATAAATATAAATATATGAAAGGCTCTCCTGTTGTTATATTTTTTTAAAATTAGTTATTGTTGATTGAAAAATTTTTAAATTAATCCTTAATATATCATAAATATATCAATCTAGTTTTTTATTGTTTAAAAAGGTTCAAATTAGTTCTCAATATTTCAAAAAGTCATTGAAATTAGTCTCTTAAAATGAATAAAATAATAAGGACTAATTTGAAAAACTTTATGAAATGCCAAAGACTAATATGTTGAAATAATATAAACTAATTTGATTATATTTTAAAATATTAGGACTAATCTAAACTTTTT
This sequence comes from Cordia subcordata, assembly GCA_028554755.1. Lineage (NCBI taxonomy): Eukaryota > Viridiplantae > Streptophyta > Magnoliopsida > Boraginales > Cordiaceae > Cordia > Cordia subcordata. The sequence continues at coordinate 7,573,043 of JAPTOF010000014.1, forward strand.
TAAATAATAAAGGCCAATTTAAAACTAGATAATAAATTTGGGGACTTTTTTAAAATTAACCCTTAAGAATAATAGGGTAGGTAAAATCTTGCAAATGTGGTCATGTGGGGTGATGCGAGGTAAGAAGAAAAGATGATGTGATGTATGATAAGGTGACAAAAATAGAGAGCAATAATTGATGCGAGATCAAAATAAAAAGAAAAAGAGAGTAATTATTGATATTTTTTTTATTTTTTGGGGTGAAAAGAGTAATAGTTGATAACTGTTGATAATATTAATAGTTTATATTTAGAAAAAAAAGTGAGAATTTAGTTGAATGATTTGATAGCACAACTCGATGATGATAATAGATGACTCATATTTGACAAAGATAATTTAACAGTTGAATTGATTTGAAAAAAAAAAAGAGGAAAAAAAAGTCAAAAGCCTTGACTAGTTTATGGTGTCAATTTTAATGCAAAGAAAGCGGCAGTCTTCCAACTGAATAATCCTAATGAGGGACATGCCTAACATTGGTGTAGGCTAAATTTGTACGGATTATGTTTCTCTTTAATGATAATGACTACACCTTCTGGGTGTTTAATTTTATTTATTTAATGTTTATAAATATTTAAATATTAAAAGTTATATGAGAAGTTTTTTTTAAGTGTTTATAAACACTTTAAATTAGCAAAGCCAAACACCTTCTCACACGCTAATTCACCTTCCTTGTTTTTAGATTTTTTTTTTATTCAAAGTACCACATTTTTCTAACCATGGAGAATTTAATAGGTTTGGAAATTTGGAAGTGGAAGTGAAAGTCTACGCTCACTAATAACAACTTCTAATTTTCCTTTTTTTTTTTTGTTGTGCTCTAGTAAAGTTAGCCATGCGTTTGCTTAAGTATACTTTTTTGAGTTTCTACTTCTTTTTTGACCAAGAGATAAGAATTTTTACTTTTTTTGACATGAAATAGGTTTTCTTTTTTTTTTTTTTTTGACATGAAATAGAATAGAGGACGAGAAAAATGTAACTACTATAAAAACCTAAGATAGTGAATTGTTCAAAGTAATGTAATGTAATAAAATTTTTATTATATAAAGGTTGCATGCCATGCTATTTGGATTTGACTCTAAATATAAGTTGGTTTAGAGTATGTAATTATCATATATTGATAACTTGTGAAGTTCAAAAAAATATATAAGATTTTGAATTACAGGATGCATTATCAAATAATTTTAAAAATTTTATGTTCTTTTGTAGGTTCATCCTAAGGAGTTTGACGAACAATTTAAGGTCGTTATCATTGGAGGGAGAAAAAAAAAAAGAAATAGAGATATTGAATATTAGCTCCCCATTTCCTAAACAAAATAACTAGTATACTCGCGTAAGACAACCCCCCCCCCCCAAAAAAAACATTTAGATGATTTGAAATATTCCTTACATCTAGTGATACCTTACTTATATTTTACTGTAACAATTTTCTTAAATTTAACCAATCTCTTATTTTAAAAAATTCATATTTTAGTTTCATTTCTAGAGCTTCATTATATCAGGGATTTTTTATCTTTTTTTTTTTTAACCCCCACCGCTCATGAGAATTGAACCTAGGACTTTACGCATGGGGAGATAATATCAATCGCTTGAGATATTTCCCAATTCATATAATGTTTCGCTCTAACATCTCTCTTTAATTTTAATTACACATATATATCTAATTTTTAATTAAATTGTCCATTTTCATGATGAAAATTATTTTTTAAATTACCAATATAAATTTAAATCTTTTTTAATTTTTTATATTACTTATATTAAAACTTCTCTAATAATTTTAAATGTTCTTTATTATTTTTGTTCCTTATTTATGAACATATTATACTTTTAATTACAAATAATATGAATTTTATCTTATTTTTCAAATTTAAAGTTTTCTAATAACTTTATTTTTATGTATACTAATTCATGATTCTTAATAATATTTTATTTTTATAAATTTTTTCACATTGGTGCTTAAAAAAAATTGTACGGAATAATTTCAAATTCTTTGTATGTGGAGATATCACAGTCTAGAAAAGAGTTAAATATCTTCGCATATATTTTGTTTTAGTCGAATATATCTCCACATATAAAGAATCTTGTGGGAAACTATTATTAAAAGATTATATCCAAAAACTTTGTTAGTGGAGAATGGGAAATTTGAGGGCATGTGTTAGAGATATCCTAATAAATGAGATATTTTATCGCAGATAACAATTATATACGACAATGACTTTTGACTCCTGGGCCACACGATGTACAACTTTAGATGAAAATTTGGGATTCGTTCAACGGGCCTATCAATTTCTCTAATGGGTCTCTAGAGAAATATACAAATCTAGACTTAACCACTCCGAGATAGGTGATAGGTGGGCCTTCGCATTGCCCTGTAGGGCCCGTGGAATAAAAATATGAAACACAAAACTCGTTTTTCTTTTTTTTTTGGCACGGTCGAGGAGTCACCCGAAACTGAATATCATTGACTTCCGATTCTTATGAAATTTAGTTTTCGTGACGTGGAATTTTTCACCTATTTTATTGGGTACATACAAAACCATGAAAAAAATTGGTTAATATATATACACTAATATGTCACCTGTGCGATTACACAGGATGTACCATATATAGGTAGAAAGATTTAGTTTTTTATCTACCTAAATGTTTCAAACAAATTATATGAACTAATTTTAGTAGATTAAACAATAATAATACACTTACGTTTAATAATGTAACATTGTACTGGAGAAAAAAATTAGACTTACCTAATAAAGAAATTTGCAACTATATAGTGGAAAAAACCTATTGCTACAAATAGCTTAACAATATTAAAACCAACTTTTCCATATGATCTACAATATAACTTGCTATATTTTACCAAAGCATATAGAAATCAATGATGTTACTATACTTTAAATACTATATATTGAATAGACTCCAATATAGATGATAATATTTTAAGTAGTCAAATTCATATATATTTGTCAATTGGTAGAATTATGTTTAGGGTCTAAATTAAATTATAGATTAGAAAAAAATTTTGAAAAATCCTCCATTTTTACATATTCTTCTTCAAACGGAAGGAAAGTTTGCCTTCATTTTCTAAAAATATATTTAATATTTAAATATAATAAATCATCATAAGATCCATACTAGTTTAGTAAAAAGTACAAGAATAACATACTAATAGTGATTAAGATAATATTATTAAAAAACGTATTTTTAGAGGAGAAGTTTAAATAAATAATAAAAACATGAATAAAAAATAAAAACCGAGATAAAGATATCATAATAGAGACAAATAAACACAACCAAACCATAGATAATGAACTAATATTTAAACCAACGTCTAAGATAGTAGAATAATAAATAATTTTTTCGTAACTTTTCCTCCCAAAAAGCTATATACCGAGGCAAAAGTAACAGAGATAGTAAAAAGTTAGTGAAATATAATGGTATAACAATACAAACACACATATACAAAAGGGTTGAATATAAGGGAAACCATCAATTACCAATGATTTTGGTAGCAACTAGTGTGTAAATCGAAAAAGACCTCACAAAAATTGACAATTTACATGTGATTATCTTATATATGCACAATTTTGAAATTTGCGAGATATCACAATTTGGAATTATGGAGAAATTGTGGTGATAAAAAAGGAATCAATTGAATTGCGAGTATTGAAAACAAAAGAGAAGCAAATCTGCACCACCGTGCTTGAGATTAGAACATATGAGCTGAAATATGACACTAAAATAATGATTTAACCATGATTTTAGGCTAATGGTTGAGTGGAAATAATATATGGAAAAGAAAAAAGAAATATTTTTGAATGCACGAAAAGGGAAGAAATCGAATTGAACAACAGCTAAATGATTTAGTTGTAAGCAATAGACCCATGATATCCATATATGTTTACGATTTTGAAAATCAAAAGAGTTAAGATTCTATAATTACAGAGAAAATAAATCAAAAAATCAAATATAATAAAAAATGAAGATTCCAGAAAAGTAAGGCCATCTATAGAATTTTTTTTTTTTAAAAAAAAGGGATAGCTATGCATTTTTTTTAACATTATTAAGCAGTAAACACATGGCAACAAAGTAGTGGCGACATGTGGCAACATGACATTCAACGGAGTCTGTTTTATACAATATTATAGATTATAGATTATAGATTATAGATATATAGCCTCTTTGGATTGGTTTATATATAGATATATATGAAATTCTTTAAAAAAAAAAACTCAAATTTAACTTTTTTCAAAAGTCATAAAATTTAACTTCTACAAAAACACTTTATTTTTTTTAAGTTGTAGGAAAAACACTTTAAAAAATAAGTCAATCCAAAGGAGCCCTAAAGACTAATTGCTCCTGTGGGGGTTTATCTCTAATCCTTTATAATTTTTTGCCATTGTTGCAATTGAAGATAGGTGTATGTTAATTTTCCATTCTTGTTCATTCAATCACAGAATCTGGAGAAGAGGTTGGTTAAAAGTCCGTGGCCCAAATCATTTGAAAGATTGGGATGCCACAAGTACATGACTTATTCAACATTGTGAAAGCCAAAGCTTTCAGATTATTGTGAACAAATTATATTAGCTTCCAGATTATTACAAGATTGCTTTTGATGTAAAAAATAATTTATACATGGTTAGAAAAATTAAGAACACTCTTTTGAATTTTTTTTTCTTCTCCAAAATTTGTTTTGCAATCTATCACCCTTTTTTTTTCCAAAATTATTTTTCCAGGCTAAAGGATTTGATCAATTTTTATAAGAATTATAGTAAGTAATCTATCACCCTTTTTTTTTCTGCATGTTTTGCAATAATTTTTGTGGTCATGTTTATGTATTGCATATACATGTAAGGGCATTTTGAGACCTGGGTTCTTTGTGATTTTTAGTAGGTATTTCATAATTTGTTGCAAGACGGTGAGAGGCCCTTTTTTTTTTTTTTTTTTTTCCTTTTTTTTGGTTTTTTAAGCTAGGTGAGTAACATTCTTAATATGATCTATCAAGGACCTACGCCTATTCCTCTTTACGGTACTTACAGTAGCAGCAAGCCATATTCAAGTAGCATGTTTCCACGTATAGTTTATACTTAGAGACTCAAATCAATTTGATCTCCTTTGTGAAAAAATGGGCAATTCGAGATAATGAGGGAAATAGGACCTTGTAAGAAAAATATGATGTTAAAGTAATATCTGGACATAGTTCATTTCACAATCATGTGGAAAGTCTGTTCTTAATCATTTTGTCCTCTTGAGGACAAGTTAGAGATGATAGGTGAGAGGTCTTAGAAGCATAGATATTATGTGATCGAAACAGTGGAAGATCCAGTTGAACATTTTATTGACATTAATTACTTTAATACTTCCTTTTATGTCATGCTTGAATTTTGGATTTTCTCTAATTACTTTGAAATTTGGATTTTCTCTAATTACTTTGACACCTCCTTTAATGTCATGCTTGAAATTTGGGCTTTCTCTAAGAATGTTTTGAAGCCCAACTATGTCAACTGCAACAGAGTGAAAGATCATGAGTGTCTTGAAAGCACTAATTTGTAAAGACATATCTATGCTTGTCCGTATGGGACATAGGAATCTTGGTTCAAAATGTGTAGATCAAGTGCTAAGATTGTGCATGTAGAATATATATCATTCTGAAATAAGACCTTTCTTTAAGTAAAACATTTTCTTAATGTCAAGCCCGAGCTTTCTGGATGAAGATTTTGTAATTGTCCTCAACTGTTACTGATTTTGTTTGCAATAACTTCTCAGTGCTATTCAAATGCAATATGTGCAAACTTGGTGATTGGTGTGTAATAGGTATGATCTTTTGCAAGTTGAATTTCTTGACTAATTCAATGTCCCAAGTGCATGATAAATCCTTGTCAGTGATTTTTAATGTAATTAAAGATGTAAATATTGGTCAAGGTTTTATAGTTAAATCAAGAAAGATGAGTAAATTTATTAGGCTAAGAAATCTACTTATTTATAAATTTTCGTTGTTTGTAGCACTATCTAACTTCCAAATGGCAAAGCAAAAAGATTGTGATGTTGATGAATCATTAGGTCAAAATAAGAAAAGGTTGTTATTAAATCAAAGAAAAAGGGAACTTTATGTTGTTATATCTATTGAAAAAAAGCAAGAATTGTTAAAAAGAAAAAGGGAACATTATGCTGCTAAGCCTATTAAAGAAAAGCAAGCCTTGTTAAAGAAGAACAACGAGGGAGGCAAAAGAAATAGTGCAGAGCAAGGCATTAGTAACAATGGAAGACAAAGGCGACTAAACCGTGGGATTATCATCAGTGATATCATGAGTATTGTGGTGCTCTTTCAGTTCATATCATATAATTGTACTTGATATAAAGCAAATAATTTTTGTTTTTAACACTGCTTGAATTACTAAGCTCTTTCCCACCTGGTCTCACACTGTTGCAGCTTAGGTATCTCGAGAGTCTTCTAGATACTTATCAATATATATCTTCATGTGAAACGCTATCACCAAATGGACAAAAGCTCGTACTTTTGCCTGAAAAATAAAGGAGGAAGAGAATTAATGTAATGGTTGTTTGGGTATGAATGCCATTGTCTGAGCAAGAAAATTCATGATTTGTGCTATTCCGACTTATGCTGCTTATTGCAAGACAAGTGAATGTCCTCAATTTTCAGAAGAAAATTGTTTGAAAGGTTTGAACTTGTGTTTGAAAAGAATTTGTCATTTCTCATTGGCTTATTACTATAAATTTATCAAATTCAGCCCATGTATCATTCACCGACTTGCGGACAATGTCATTTGTAATAATTTAAATCCTATACATTGTAATATCAGACTTTTCTTTCAGCATTTGCAGAACTTGCTTCAAGTTCCTTTCTATCTTCTTTGTTTTTGGGTTGTTTCTCTAGCATTCTGAAGGGTAGAGAAACAACTGTATATACTTACCTTCAATTTCCAATGTCGACTGTTCAGTCTGTAATGGTTAATGGTTAATGTATGCGTAATTGTCTCAACTTCGATTATCATGTTTACCTCATAAATAGTAGTTATTTAGTTTGTATCTATTCCCCATCCATTACGAACTACGTACTTTGACGCCATGAATTTGTTAAATTGTTAACTTTGTCCATTTGCTTAGTTTTTATTTGCATTTACGTTTTTTTCTCATACGATGAATAATATTAAAAATTTAAATAAAAAACATTTTTTATATTATTTATTTTTTATTCTCTTTTTATTTATTGGCTTTACAAACTATAACGTCTAATATTGAAAATTCCATCTTTCTTCCATTGACGTCTACATTGCACATACTAATAATTAACACAAATAATTTACTACATATATATGATTATATCTTTACTTTATCCTTTTTTTTTTTCCCTCACTGTTTTTGGCAAATGCCTCACATATAGTTTTTTTTTTTAAATTAATATTGTTTTATAATAGTATACCCAAAGTCATTTCCCGTGTAACGCACGAGTGAGTAACTAATCTTTTATGAACTAGAAGAGGTACATTTGAAAAAAATCGAGGAAAAGATATTGGATTTTACTCATGGATTGTTTTGACATGAGAGAGAGAGAGAGAGGCTTCTAAAAGAACCCAATCCAAATGAGCCCATTGTTCTAGTAGATTTTGTGCCCATCATTCAGATGACACTTCTCCCCAAATTTTGGGCCAATACGCGAATATGTTGTACAGCAAATGAACCAAAAGTTTAAGGTCCAACAAGGCAACGGGCGAATTGTATTAAGGCTCTGTTTAGCCTAACTGTGTGATTTCAGCTGTTGAACTATAGAGCTTTTAGTAGTAGAGCTTTGGGTAGAAATGCCGTTGAATAAAAACAGTTGATTGTTTGGTCCGGTATTTTAGAAGGGAAGCTTTCAATTGTTGTGAGAGTAATATTTGACTTTAAAATATATAAAATAGTATATTTTAAGAAAAAATGAAGAAAAATAATTTTTGACATGACATAAAAATAACTTTTCAAAAGCTTTTTCTAAAAAGCTTTAATTTGGAGCTTTTGGTTCTTTAATTTTTTTTAATTTTAACTTTTATTTAAAAGTTCTTTTAACAATAGATCAAACTGGGTAACCTTAACTTTTAAATTAATAAAAAACACTTTTGGGTCTCCAAAATTGAGCCAGACTCTAAGATCTGACGCGTGTTTCCAATCAAGAAGTGTATGATTTGGCGCTCATCCAAATTCGAAATTTCATTTTTTCTGCTTTAAACAGTTTCTTTCTTCTCTCTCCAAAAACCCTAATTTAGTTTAGAAATCCCCCTCTGCTTCAACACAAAATATCAGCAAAAAAATGAGGACAAAGAAGCCATTGAAGGACCTCAAGCTCTCTGTTCCAGCTCAAGATACTAACATCTCCAACTTCTTGTATGTATTTAATGTGTGTGTGTATATACATGTATATATTCATTTTATTATTTGTTTATTTATGATTGAATATTTGGAACGCAGAACGGCCAGTGGAACATTCCACGATGGCGATTTGCTTCTGAACCAGAAAGGTTTACGTCTCATTTCTGATGAAAATCATTCTACTGTAAGTTTTTTTCTTTTTTTTGAAAGAAATTTTTATTTTACTTTTTTTTTTTTTCAGTTTTCCATTTTTAGTTTTTTACTTGGGGTTTAGTCAATGATCCAATTGCATACCAATAATGAAACGATCCTTGCAAGCGAAACTTGCTGTGATATGTTAGACTCAAATTCTTTATCATCCACTAATGTGACATGTTATCCAATTCAATTTTACACGGTGGTAGCTATTGTGGTACATTTAGTTGAAATTGAGTACGTGAGGATATGATTAAAAACGAGAAATTTATGACGAGTTGAAAATCTTTAGTTGTTAATGGGAATGGTGTTAAAATTTTTAAAATTATAGATGCAAATTTAGGATTAGCACATCCAAGTAAGAATTAGGGGAAAACGGAACCATTATTACTTGTTTGACAATGTTGATAATCCATTTTGATTTGTTTAGGAAGATGATACTGACGGTCACAATTTGATTCAATGGAACCCAGCTCTTCCCTGGAGCTTGCACATAGTGACGACTTTGTGCACTGGATTGCCTCCTTGTGTCTACAAATATGGCGTGTGACCTCAATTATTGATCAGGACAACCAAAATATATGGTAAAAATAAGAAAATTGGAACCAAAAAGGGAACGGCATCATAATTGAGAAGTTTAAGAAATATAGGTTAATTTCCTTTTTTGTTACTGCTGACTTGATTATGACAGGATGTATTTCAATTCCAATTTCTTAATTTCTGGTGAATGCCTGAGTGGTGCCCCGTAGAGTTTCTGAAAGTGTGCACCTGTAAGGATAAAGTGAATGGGAAACTCGGCCACTAGTTTTCTATCTATTCATTGTTGTGAGATGTGAATTATATTCTCTCTTGAATATTTCACTCAAAGTAATTTTGAAGTAGGAATCGTTGGATTTTGTGGCTGCTTCTGCTGTTGCTTTAGTGACTGTCAACTATCCAGGAAGCTGTAAATACTACTTTAACAAAATAAATCTCTAATTCATTTGTGTTATTTAGGTAAATAAATCATAGGGCAGAGTGAAGGTGAAGAACTAATTGCCAATGGGAGCTAAGGGAAGTTAGCAAGTTTAATTAAGTTAAGAAGAAAAATAAGTTGGAGCTGAATATGATGGTGTCATATATGGAACTCTAGGGTATATGAGCCAGCCAAGATAGTAGGCTTGAAGGCTTTCAAAGGCATAATGACAAATCTAAAAGACATTTTTGAAGCATTTGCATCAAATATTTGGAACAGATACATTAACAACTGTTTGCTTTCTCTATCATTGGCACTTGCTTTGTTACTAATAACAGCTCATAATCTGTAATCTGTACCACTAAATTTTGATACCTTGAACAGGCTTCAGAAACTAAGCCGGTTGATCTCCAGTTCTCCTTGGAAGATCTTGAGACCATCAAAGTCATTGGAAAGGGGAGTGGTGGTGTAGTTCAACTTGTTCGTCATAAGTGGGTGGGAACCCTTTTTGCTTTGAAGGTCAGTGTTCAAGCAGCAAGTTTATGTCTCAGCTTCCAGTTGGTTTGTAAAACTAGTCTATTACCTTTAATTTTCTGTAGAATTTGCATTGTCTACTTTTATGTATTTGGCATGGTTTCCTGCAAAATGTGAGATTGTCTTGTGATATTGTATCGAAAGTAACTGGGTTGTTATGCATTACTGCCTTTGATTAGAAGGAAAGTGATATGTGGTTTGAATTACGTGTTGATATAATTGTCAGTGAAGTAAATATATAGGAGCTGTTGGAGTAGGAGTTAGATAAATTAAATAAACTTTGTTCCTAATAATAATGCCTGAATCATTGGATGATCTACTGTAACTCGGTATTTAGTTTCATCTGGCTTTTCTGATGTCTCTTCTAATACTAGGGTCCTTTTTTCTTTTTTTTTAGTAGTTGCAGTTAGATTCTTTCCAGGTGATGCTTTCCAGATTCCTTTACTAAAATGGCTTGTCAGTACAGGTTATCCAGATGACTATACAAGAAGATATACGTAAACAGATAGTGCAGGAGCTGAAAATAAATCAAGCATCGCAATGTCCATATGTTGTGGTCTGCTACCACTCTTTCTATCACAACGGAGCTATCTCTCTGGTTTTTGAGTACATGGACCGTGGATCATTGGCTGATGTAATCAGACAAGTTAAAACAATTCTGGAACCGTATCTTGCAGTTGTCTGTAAGCAGGTCTGTGAGTCCTTTCAGTATAGAATCCTAAGAGATACTATGCTGCTATCAAGCTTACTTTACGAGATGTGTTTATCCAGGTTTTACAAGGTCTTGTGTACTTGCATCATGAGAGACATGTAATCCATAGGGATATAAAACCCTCCAACTTGCTGGTAAACCACGAAGGGGAAGTGAAAATTACAGATTTTGGTGTTAGCGCAATGCTGGCAAGCTCTATGGGTCAACGTGATACATTTGTTGGGACTTACAATTACATGGCAGTGAGTGGAATATCATCCTTTGCTTTTCATGTGCAGTTTTTCTTAACAATAGCTATTTAATGCCCTCATGGCCATCATCTGTGCTGTGTCAATGTGTTACCAAATGCATTTATGCGACAGAAAATTTATGTATCAAAAGCTAATTTGTTGTCTCTTTTCCTTTTCTGATATTTTCTTAAGCCTGAAAGAATTAGTGGAAGCTCCTACGACTATAAAAGTGACATTTGGAGTCTTGGTATGGTAATCCTGGAGTGTGCAATAGGACGCTTCCCTTACATACATTCAGAAGATCAGCAGTCTTGGCCAAGCTTTTATGAACTTTTGGAAGCAATTGTTGGAAGTCCACCACCTTCTGCTCCACCAGATCAATTCTCCCCAGAGTTCTGTTTGTTTGTCTCTGCTTGGTAAGGATTAAGATACTCTTTCCTTGCGCTTGTATCACGGGATCTCTCTACCCACTCACTGTTGTTTCTTATTAGTAATTATGTTCTTCTGCAGTTTTTATTTCTTAGTCAAATATAAGTTAGGAAAATATATTGTCTAATCTATACTGACAGGGGATTTGCTTTAGAAAGTTTAACTGTAGATCCTGCCTTCGTCTTATTCATGTTACCTAATCCACAATCTAGGGCCTGTTTGACAAATTTAGCTGTTAGGGTATTTGATAGTTGTTTGAGTAGCTGATAGTTGTTAGCTGTTTAACTAGCTGATTGAACAAAATGTGTTTGGTAAAATTAACTGTTAGATTAGCTGATGAATGTAAAATGACGTAAAAGGACATAGATATCATGTTATTATTATTATTATTATTTTTATTATGATAATTGTAATTATTATTACTATTATAGGAATAAAATAATATGTTTCATAATTATATATTTACTTTTATAATCATATTTTAATATTAAAATATAATTAATTTTTGATAAAACATTTGTATCAATATTTAAAAAATTAATTTTAATAGATTCAAAATTATTTTGTCAAAAATAAAAGTACTCATCAAACTTGAGCTCTTAGTAATGTTGATTATAGAAATTGAAATTCATTTTTATATTATTTCTTATTTATATTTGTGAAAGAAAAGGTATAAATGAGAAAGATTGGAGAAAGAATAGAAAAAGCAAAAAAATGCAAAAACGGTAGAATTGTAAAAAAAAACGTGAAAAAAGCTAAAAACTGTCTGAAAGGCTAAACTTTTTAGCTTTTGAGAAACACTAGTTGAAACGCTAAAAGCTACTTAAAAAGTTACTTGAAACGCTAGTTTACCGAACAGCAATAATTTAGCAAAATAGTGTTCTGAAAAGCTACTTGAAAAGTTATTGCTGAACATGCACTTAATCTGGAAAGGTCTAACAGTTTTAGCTGAATTAATATCACATCTGTAGTAACTGAGGCGACATCTCTGATAAAATCCATCATAATGTCCTGTCTGTCTTGAGACTTCAGGTGAAGATACCTCGATTTTTTGTGGACACTGGTCAGTTAATCTGGCTAGTGCCTGATTTAGTTTGTGATTCAAGCTCCCCACTTTTCTGTCATTCATGTGCTTTTCGAAGTATGTTTTTGGTTTGACAGCTTTCCCATTATATTGAAGATATCCGGTTGTTTGACAATACATTCATATAAGAGAGCCATTTTTCAAAGACAACTTCATTTTTCCTCACCCCACCACCCAAAAAGGGAAAAAATTGAAAAGAAAAAAGAGTATTGCTGCTACATGCTTTGACTAAAATTTCAAAAGCAGATGGAAGAAATATGAACTTTTCCCTTGTGATTAAAGATTAAAGATGTCGACCCAAGATTTCTAGGTCTCTCTGAGGAATGTTGTAATCAATTGGTAAGTTCAGGTCTTTGCTGACTGTGAAACCCCACCATTCAGTATGCATATGGTGCATATGGTGAGAAACTGATCTTCCGATTTGATGCTATGAGCAATTTGCTACAACAGCTCTTAAGAAAACTAACATTTGAACTGGTATATGCTAAAGCTGCTGTTCTTTGTTGTGGTCCATTGGTTTCTTACATTTTCTCCTTTTGAGGAATTCTGTACATAAGTTAACAGAAGTTGTGGTTACTCATATAGCTACGTGCATGTGCAGCATACAGAAGGATCCTAAAGACAGAGCTTCAGCTTTGGATCTTTTGGTTAGTATATAAATTCATGATAAGTTTTGTTTATTTTGTTTCAGCGATGATTTGTGACTAACTGCTTGAACTTATGTTGCTTCCAGAGTCACCCATTCATCAAGAAGTTTGAGGACAAGGACATCGATCTAGGCATTCTGGTCGGAAGCTTGGAACCTCCGGTAAATTTTCCAAGATAATTATAGTCGTGTAATAACATACAGGGTGTATAATGTTCTTCGTTATAAGTATGAGCTGGAAGGTATACTCAAATGTTATCGATAAAACGGGATTGTATTGTTTTACTGTGTAAATTTAGCAGAGTGTTGTTGAATGTATGCAACAGTAGTATCATGCTTAAAAAAGTTGCTTCTTTTGTGTGATCTAGTTTACAATCTTATAAGTTCTAACTATAATGCTTTTCATGCTCTACATTTGAAGGATAAAGTGAGACGAAGTTCTATTCATCTGAGGTCGATGTTCAGAAGTCATCAGACCTTTTCCTTCTTATGGGGGAAAAAATTACTCTCCAGGCCATGTTTTATCTTTGCTATCCGCAATTGATAAGATTTGATTAAACTTTCTACATTCTTCTAATTGAATAAAATGGTGAAGTGCAATGAATTCTTCTAATTTTGTTATAATTCCTACACTGAAATTTGTATATTATAATAATTTAATAACTCTTTTACTCATAAAATGTGTGAAAAGATTTTCATTTATTACCAAATAAAAGGGATGGTGAATCGGATTCTTTCTTATAGAAGTATTATTGTTTCTATTCTTTTTTTTTTTAAAATATTACATTTTTCAACATGTTTTAAGAAACATTGAAGAATATGTTAACATTTTCTTGACACATATTATTTTGTTCTTTTTAAAAAACATCTTGAAGATTATATTAAAATTTTAACTATTACTTTTACTTTTCAACTTTTACAATTATTTTTGTCATACCAAAAATCATAATCTATAAATATTTAAAATAATTTACAAACTTAACTAAAAAACAAAAATATTACGTTAGACAATTCTAACAATCTCTTAGGAAGAGAGGGGGTTCTAACCCCTTGGGCTAGGATGTTTGAACCACTCATTTACTTTATCATAAATTTTTTTAATTAAAATTTTAATTGTTAATATCAATTCTTACTTTTTGTCACACTGAAATTCATAAGCTATAAGTATTTACAATAATCTTAAAAAAAAAAAATTAAACCTGTTGGAGCAGAAAAGTTACGTTGGAACGCCGAGTATTTTCAAAAAGCGAACGGCCTAAAGCCATGCACAATTTTTTTTTCAAGAAAACCAAAGTAATATTTTCTAAAATGTTTTAAAAAGTGTAATATTTTGAAAAAGTGGAATAAAAACAATAATATTTATTTTTTTTAAAAGAAAAGGAAAAAAGCCTAGTGAATCCCGTTTTAACAAAATACAACGTTAATGCGACATCGGAAGGTTCATATGTAATAAAGAGGAGTGAGTAATCGAAGTGGACATCATAAACGTTATCTGTCATGAGGTGTACCCATGTCACCCTCCTTATCCTCCTTGCTTACTTCCTACTCGTATTGTTTATTTTTCTTTTCTTTTTCTTTTTGTCATTATTTTCTACTCATATTTACTTATTTTGCAATCAAGAAGTTAGTTAAATTGAACTCCTAAGGGAGTTAGTTAGATCTCGTTAAGAGATCTACCGTTAATTTATCTATCTATTATTATATACTGAAGCAAAATCAGATGCACTTGATGTTTTTTCTTCCCATTTTGCAACTAATTAAATCTGATCATGTCTTGTCTTCATTCTTCTGTTGCACTATGCCAAGTCAGCTCCATTATTTGTTTTTTTCTTCCAGATCTTTCCTATGTACTGCTTGTTACTTGACATATATTCATGTACTGCAAAAAAAAAAAAAAAAAGAAAAAGGAAACTTTAAAATTTTAAAAAGACAGTAGATGTGCCTCCATTTAACCAAATGTTTCGCATGTGCTATGGTTGGAAAAATGATAGATCTAGAGCATTTAACACAGCCGTTCATTTCTATGACGTATCAACTTACTTTTTCGTTCTTAATTAAAAAAAAACCCACAATTCCCTTTCTTCAATGTAAAGAAATATACTTTTAATAACTTGAACAATTAGTTTCTTAATAAAATCAATTGAATTTTAATTTGTATAAAATATAAAATAAAAATGATGCGCGTTATTTTGACTAGCAAATCAATAATTTTGTTATGATAAAATTATTTAAACAATATACCATTGTTAAATATCAGTCACAATGTAATAATATTATAGAGAAATACACAGTTATTTTGTAACTATTTTGGTCCTATTTATTGGTGAAACACCATTATTATTTTTCACTCACATATATATATATATATATATATATATATATATAAAATTATGTACGTATGTATGTAATGACGTGCTCACTCTTTAGTGAAGATGACTAGACTATTGGTACGACAACAAATTATTTAATTGTAGAAAAGGTGTATTTAAGTGTGGTTGGCAATTTCAGTTAAGGTATCTCAAAATTAAATTTATTTTGCAGTTAGCAATCAAGATCATAAAATCCTTTGACTTTCTATAATATTTAATACTAAGAAACCTTGTGACTCTGTATAAATATTTCTATATTTTAACACGTAAAAAATTGTGTGTCTTTTAATCAATCTATATACAAACATACATACATAAATACGCGCGCACGCGTGCACACACATATATATAAATTTTTAAGTATTGTGAGAGTATTATGTCGTCCTTATCTGACAATAATTTTTTTATTATTTATTATTTATTTTATTTTTTTATCATTATGGATATATACATTATTATTTTTAATTAAAAAGTTAAATTGTCAATCAATTAGTGGTTAAAATAAAAATCATTAATGAAATATAAAATATTCATTTCTTATTAATAATGGATATATATTATTACTTTTGATGTAGAAATTTAATTGTCTATCAATTAATACTTAAAATAATATGTATTTGTGACTTCCAAAAGATTCATTCTTATCTATTATGTGTGTATATTATTAGTTTCAATATAAAAAAAACTCAAGTAATATTTAAATCATATTCAATTATAAATTTCAAAATACTAAATTCGAGTAAATTTAATGTCTACTATTGAAAAAGATTAAATCTAGAAAAATTCAACATATCCTGTTAAAAAAATTAAATCTAAATAAATTTAATGTCTACTATTAAAAAAAATGTGTAGTATACAAAATATTTATGACTAAATTCGTCATTGATTGAAAATGAATAAACCTAAATAAATGTACGTGTACTGCTTAAAAGAGCCCATGCAAAGCACTAGTTTGATTTATAAGTTAGGTGTTTCTTGAAAGGCATGGCATTCTACAATAGAATTTGAAACTTCAAAGAGCTATTAGTTCTTTATGCACGTTCTGAGATGTATTGTGTTGAGCCACGCAATTACATTACAAAATTATCAATTTGAGTGCATATAGTTTAATTTAATTTAGAATTAATTTCTTGTCGTAAAAATTAAATTCTCAAATAGGGATATATTAACTCTTTAACGTAAAGCTAGATAAATATGCACAAATTCAAGATCAGGCAAACTTATAACTGGCACCTTAATTTCTGCTTCCTCATATACAACATCATAAGTTACTTCCAACGCCAGCTTATTCCATGTCGGTAAAATCTTAAGGCCCATTTGGATTAGCCTTTCTCAATACGCTGTTTTTTTTTTTTTTGTGGTTAAAAAAATAAAGAAAGTATTTTTTTGAGAAGGTAAAAATTTTAATTTTTAAAAAAAGTTAAAGTTAACTATTTCTTTTAAATTTTTAGTTTTATTTGTTAAAATTTAATCCAAATACATATTACTAAAAAAATATATTTTTCTTATAATAAAGAGTACTTTTTTATTTCAAAAAAATGTTAAAGTAATTTCAATTTTTTTTTTTGTGTGTGTGTGAGTGTGTGTCATACCTTTATGGGGACAAACATGCCAAGTTTTTTGACTTCAGTTTCCCGCAAATGAGAAGGTGATGACTCGGATTTGGATGCCTTCAAACATTAGCCTTATCTTCTCCCCTTGTAGAATGGGAAAGCTATCAATCTCAAACCATATAGTAGTGATAATGACAAATCTAATCCCAAAAAAAAGAAAAAACCACATGTCTAGATATTATAAACACTCATAAAACAAGTCAAAACAATCCCAAAACTTGATTAATCAAGAACCACAAGTTTATCCAACAAGTCAAGTAAAAGGTATACATATATGCTCCCCTCTAACAAGACCTGCTGGAAGATCACTTGGGACAAAGATTTTGTTTCTTTGGTTTTTGCTGTTAAAATATATTGTCTTTTTGCTTAGGCTGCAACAATGCAAGTGCACCAAGAAACATCCATGGAGAAAAATGTGATGATGATTAACATGGAAGCTAGCAATGATGGTGCTTGTGATTCATTATCCAACAATGAAGACTCAGATGTTTCTGTTACATCATCATCTTCTTCATCAGAGTTAGCAGAGGAAGTGGATGTGTCATCATCTCCAACGCCCTCTTCATCACCCTCATTTGGACCCTTGTATGAGTTGTCTGAGCTAATGGCACAGCTCCCTATCAAGTAAGTACTAGCTTCAAGGCATCGAATCCCATTAGGGGCGGGGTTGAAAAAGAAAATATATTGCTTAAGAAAAAATTAAAACTCTGAAAGGGTTCAATTTCAACAATTTTATCTTTTTTTGTAAGTCAGAAATTTCAAGTTCTCGAACAAAAAACATTGCTTTTGAAAGTTTTAGAGAAAAGCCAACCCACAAGCGCTGAATTGTTTTTGGCATTTTGGTTATCATTTTATTGATGTTTTAAAAAAAAGTTTTAAGGTTGGGGTGAATCTAGAATTTTATTTCAGCGCCAACTGCAACGCTGTAGTGGATTCGTCCGGTTTAAAATGATAATTGGCTTATATTATGCTTTTATTTGTTTGAGCAGGAGAGGTCTCTCTAAGCATTATCATGGGAAATCACAATCTTTTGCATCATTGGCAAGTGTGAGGAGTCTTGGAGATCTGGGCAAGAAAGAGAGCTCTTATAATCAGAGAATGAAGTCTTGTAGGAGCTATGGATGGGGTTTAGATGGTCGAAGATATGGTCCAAAGGCTACAATAACAAAAAGGTCTTCAAGAAAATCATTTCCATCTTCACTTTGTAGTAGAAGAACTGCTGCTGCTAGTAGTAGGCTTTCCATTCCCACAGAGAAAAGCTTCTAAAGAGTTAGGTTCTGTTTGGCCTAGCTGTGTGATTTCAGCTGTTGAGTTATAGAGCTTTTAGCGGTAGAGTTTTGGATAAAAGTGCGGTTGAATAAAAGCAGTCGATTGTTTGGCTCGATATTTTAGAAGTTAATATTTCAGTTGTTTTGAGGGTAATATTGGACTTTAAAAAATATAAAAAGTATTTTTGAGAAAAAATGAAGAAAAATAATTTTTGATATGCTCCAATTTGGAGCTTTTGGTTTTTTAGCTTTTTTCAGCTTCAACTTTTATTTAAAAGCTTTTTTAAAAATGGGTCAAACAGGTCAATTTTAACTTTTAAACTCACAAAAAGAACTTTTGAGTTTTCAAAAGCTGGGCCAAACAGGCTCTTAATATCTTTGGGTTAGTCTTTCACTATGAGCAATGTTGAACAAGGACTTTTCATGTTTGCTTCATCATAAATTTCTTCCATATATTTAACTTTTTTGCGAAGAAAAAAATTCGTGTAGGATTGTGAAATTGGATATTATCTGTCTTCACTGAAACGAAATGCTAGATTCGACCCAAAATACACCACTATCCAGGCTTAGTTTTCAAATTTACAGCACCCAGATGCGCTGCTAAATGTGGCTTCAGAGAACAAAAAGTTTAGAAATGCACCTCTTCAACATCTAAATAGAGATTATAAATCTTGGGGCTTCACACAATTTTCGTACTCTTATTCCATTTCTCTTATTGCGTGTATTATTGACGAGATATTTGACGCCAAGAGCTCCGTCAATCCGCTGTTCATCGATAGACGAAGCTCTCTCTTTATCATCTCGTGCCAGATGCAACAAAGGATGAGTCCTTTTTCCTTCTTGCGCTGGATCTTGCCTCAAGTCTCGTATTAAAGGGCTGAGCATTGCGCTATGACCAAGCCTACTAATCCCACAAGATACTTTAAAATATTATAGATTTACTCAATTCAGATCAGTTGGTAAATGTTTATTATCAAACATGAATATCAACACATATGGATAAGTACGCTGATAAAGCAAATTGGTATGAAAAGTTGTTGATCTCTTGGAAAATGCAAGTTTTATAGATGAACCAGATTAATTTTTTTTAACTATCACCATCAGGCTTCTTATTTAACCTCCTAACCTAAATATAGGGGGTGTAAAAAGGAAACATGAGCTTCTACAGCCTCTCTACCCACCCCTCAAATTTTAGAGGCCCATTTCTAATTTTTTTGTTCCTCCCCACGTATAGGGGTCCATGCACTTTTTAACCCCTTTAATTTAGTAATGTAAAAAAAATTAATAATTAATAATTAATAATTAATAAAAAAATATCTACATATATAATAAAATAAAATAGATAACATAAAATTAAAAAAATGTAATTCAACTAAAACAACAAAAGATATAAAATCAAGTGTCTTTTAAAGTAAGAAGCTGTTAAAATGAAACTAAAAAAAAAGTCTCTCAAATAAGGATTTGATTAAAAATAAAAGAACTGTTAGAGTAAATTTAAAACGAAAAATCCCTAAATATAAAAAGTTAATCAAAACTCCCTAAATATAGGGAAAAAAACAGGTAAACGGTCTAAGTGAACCTATTAGATAGAGAAGAAAGGGCTCTACTCTTTTACTCATTAAATACTATAAAGAACAAGCCTCAAAAGTTTGGGCATAATGGCAAAATTCTATGGCGGTTGGCAATTTGCCGTGAACTTCGGATTCTAACGCCTTACCAACACGGCGTTGGTGGGTAAATTGTCCATGCCATTATAATAAAATGATTTGGACAACTCAACATTGAAGGGAAAAAATAGAAAAAGAATATGGTCGTTTACAAATAAAGCCAATAAACACAAAGGCATTTCTTTCTTTCTTTTTTTTTTTTGGCGGATTTAAACGAAGGCGTATCATAACATAAAGAGATTCACTTGTAACAACCACTTGAATAAAACTACCGAAGAACAGTGATCCTAGAAGCACTACACAAGTATAAAAGCAGTATAACTAAAATTTGAAATACAATAGTTCTCCCATTTTCCTTCAAGGCCTCAACGCCTGAAGGCCCTCTCAAAATCGCCTTACAATTGGACACACTTGCATACTGACTTCAGGTGCATAAATTAGTAATACTGGTACAAGTCTGGCCTAAGTATTTCACAAAATTGTGTTCTCTAATCGGAAGGCGATGCCTTATATTTTATAAACCGGCGTGATCCCCAGCAAATGGAAACACTTCCTCATAACAACAGCTGTAGCCTCGCATAGCAAGAGTCGGCTCGTCTCCTGAGCAGAGCCAACAACCTGCAAATATTCCAAACCTGAGGTTATCACAAATATGGACATATATTTGATGGGATAAATGATATACTTTGTATTATTTTCATAATTAAGCAGACATCCATCTCTCATTCAAGAATCTACTGATTTTCCTTCTTATCTTTTGAGAAATAAGATTCTGCTGTAATTATTAGCAAAGAAAGGAAAATGTAAGTGCAATGCAAGAAGTTGAGCTTGGCAGTGCATAATGTTTTCTTATCCAAATGATAATAAAACCAATATGACATGCATTGAACACATGGGCCACCACTACAAATCATCCATACCCTTAAATTGCTATTGCGACTATATTGAGTAAATTCTGCTGTCCTATCAATTTTAAATATTGACACAAAGCAATCCCCAAATCAATCTTATACCACTCTTAAAGGTCCAGAGCAGTTCAGCTAGCCAATAACCATGCAATAAACTTGTAAAGCTATTTGCAGTCAGGAAAAGTTAATATATATATTGAGGCAGAGTAAAAGCAGATATCACTATCCTTTTCCCTTCACATCCTAGCCTCCAATTAGATTATTTTCGTTCAATTTTCCTTTTTAGTCTTTTCTCTGTAGGTGCCCCCTCATGTCATGGATATTAAGGTATTTGATTTTTTTTCCCCTTCTGATAAGTGATATCAAGGTACAGGTTGTGTCACTAATTTATCAGAAGGGCTTTCACCACTCAGCACATTTTGCAGTTCCATATAACACAATTGTGGTTTTTAATAATATTTACATTCTCAGCACCATCTTTTTTTATGCAACAGACGCATACCTGACAGTTGGTATAAAACTTTGTGAAGTCTTCAGATAAATTGTAGAGATATTCACACAATAAATTTGGCAATAGATTGATGCATGCTTCTTCTACAACCTGCAAAGTCACAGCACAAGCACAGGGAAGCCCGGTGTAAGTGTTAGATGAAAGTGGAAAAGAGCCAAGCCAGAAACAGGCAAGTGAAAAAAAGGGGGAAAACATAACTGCCAAGAACAGGAAAAAAACTGCCCAATAGTTCACTTTCATTAGATGTTACCTCAGCAAATTGGAGCAAATGCAGTCCAAGTACCCGCTCATCCGGATGAGCCAACTCTATTGCCCCAATCTGTATACAATTTATACAATTATCAATTACCAGTCAACTGAGAAGTAAAATAAATTGTCCTTTAAGATGAACTATGCTGCATATCTGACACAGGCTGTGCTAGAGAAATACAATAATGCTGCCAATCCATGAAGGAATTCTTAAGTCCACCACCTTATTTCTCAACCCAAAAAAAAAAAAAAAAAAACACTCCATCTTACAGAAAAAGCTTGATCCCAGGTCCCGTCTCTAAGAAGCTACCTAGTGCCAACCATGAATATGAACAACGGTTGAACACAACACCTATTTCAACCAATCTACAGATGCAAGAGCAGTCCAACATGAACAAAAAGATCAAAACAGATCATAAAAGGTTTTTAAAGGGAGAGATGAGGAAAATTTTTCTTGCTAAGGAAACTGCCGCATGCTGTGACCCTGAATCAATTCTTTGATGGAGAAACCTTAACATCACCAAAGATGAACTTTGCAATCATCGCCTTCACACAAAGAACTAAACCTCCTACCCACAACCCAGGCCTTCTTTTTCCATTACCAAAGCAGCTGTGGGACTACACGAAATATGAAGGTGACAGAAGAAACCCAGGGGCAAATAGATGCATCATGGGTAAATAACATAAACCACACAGTTGAAAATACCTCAAGAATGAGACTGTACCTTCTTTAATTCTTCTATATCTTTACCCGATTTTCTGATAATTGAACAAATTCGGGCATGCGCATACAGCAAATAAACAGCAGTATTCCCCTGATGTACAACCAATACACAGGATGAGTAAATGCAAAATACAGCGAAAGTACTTGTAAGCTAGTAGAATGGCCAAAGGGAAAAGTGGAGGCAGCTCCAGTAATAAGAAAATGAGGAAAGAACAAGAATTTTCATGAAAATATTACTGAACAAAGCCATAGACAAGTCGTAAGAGTTGTACTTTTTCCAATGATTAGCTGGGAAGTATTAAGCGATCATCAAAATTGGTTTACAATAGGGTATAGATATCCTAGGGCTTCAAAAGTGTAAAACATAATGGAATTACATGAAAAATGTCCTATAACAGCAGTCATTAAATTGCTAACCCATGGAGGAAAAAATGAAATTCTTGAAAACTTTAATATAAGAACATACCTTATCATTAAGCATCTGGTCAAAATTAAAAGTATAATTGGTTAATCTGTTGTTCTTTAAATCAGCGTATCTGTTTTGCATCCGACAAAATAAGAACAGTAAGGAGCTAGTTACAAGCTTCTTCATTCACATATCTGCTCTCTCTTATTGAAAGACAAACATAACATGGCTAAAAGCATGGAAAAGTACAAGGAACTCACTTAACAGCTCCATATCCAACTGCTTCAGCAGTTTGCTCAAGCTCCTCCGCAGACCATTCTTCACCCTTCCCTATTGAGAACCCAAAACAACAAAATCCAAAATATTTTAGGTAGATCCATGAGTAACCTTGACATAAAAGAACATCCATGGAGAAGTTAGGTACAACTATGAAAGCCATTACCTGCACTGCAGCATTTCTATGAAAAAAGTAATTACATAATTGACATAAAACTGAAGAAAAGAAGCTGGCACAGAAAAAACCCTTAACCTACACGTGGGACTAGAGAAAGTAGCAACCCCATGATAAAATGTCTTACCCCTTTCTACGAGAGCAGCTTTGCATCGGTTCTTCGCTTCATCCAGCAAATCAACTAATTTGACCACTTCAGTGCTGCGAGTTCGGAATCTTTTTCCATCTTCTCCCAGTACAAGGCCGAATCCCACATGACTAGCCTTGGGATACTTGTTATCTTTAGCTGGAAGCCAACCAGCACGTTTGGCAGCCTAAAAAGATAATTTAAAGGAAAAAGATTTGGTTGTTAGACTTTTACGAAACAGTATTAAATCCATATCTTCACATGACAAAAAGAAACATTTGCAGACTCACAGTAAAAAGCATTTCAAAGTGCTCTCTCTGACCAACATCAGTGAGATATATTATCCACTCAGCTTTTTCTTCATTCAGTCGATACCTACAAATTACAACCAGAAAGCGTGAACAAATACCTGACATAAATATCCAATACCAATACATAATATGACGTGAAACACAAACAGTCCAGAATTTCAGCTCAATATTACAGGCCATATGTGTTGAAACATTGACAAGCACATTAGACTACAGACTACGAAGGTTATCATGTTCGAAAGAAGTCTCCAGAATTTCAGTCTTCAAGAAAGATAATTTGACAGTTACCATAAAGCCGCAAGATCGGTGGAAGCATAATTGTATCCACCATCCTTCTTCACAACAATAAGAGGTATGTTCTTTCCTTCAATAAAAATTACACGAGCACCTTCGCTTTCTTCAATCAAACCATTTTCATTCAGCAGATCTAAAGCCCGAGGAATATAGGGATTATAAAAGCTCTCCCCCTGAAAAGAAATGACATATGATAAAATTTGCATGGTTTTCGGTGCTAAATCTTCAGAAAAGAGAAAAACTTGCTACATAATATTCGAAAATTACAAGATTAGAATAGTATACATACATAAGAATTTCAAGTGAAATATTCATTTACATAAAAGACCAAGCAAACAAGCATTTAAATAAATATATACAAACATATAATTACACAATCTGTAAGTCATCATAGATAAGTTCAGACACAACAAAGCACTTCGTGAGACTAATATCAATATTTTACTTCTTTCCATTTTTTTCGCTTTCCATTTTTGGAAAGTAGTTTCCCCTCATTTCCATTTGTAACATTACAGAAACAACCACTTCTCTTTTCATTACTCTATGTAGTCATTGGGAAAGCAGGTCAACTACAAAATCTGAGTCTCCACTTATTGAAGTATACTTATCCATTCAGTAAACTTTCACAAGAAAGGTCACACACCACAAATCGAGATGATCAACGAACAATTTATTTCAATGTTTAAAAGATTGTCTAGCTTATTGAAAAGGCCAGCATAGTTATCATGTTGTCGGATCATTGTTCACTAGAACTGGATCGTATTATCCTGATTCAAAGAAACACCGCGAAATTAGAAATTAACAAAACCATAGGTTCATGAACTGAACAGGAATGCAAGAAAATGTGCCCCAGAGGTGCAATAAAGGGTAATTTGATCTGCACACTTGAGATTGGAGCGTTGAATCCCAGATCTATCACATGTTTCAATTCAGTTTCTCGAACAAAAAGTCACATATAATACCTTTTCCTCTAGATGAACTCCCAGTTGCTCGTAAACCTTTTGAAAACCTCTTCGACTAATTTCACAGATTTGTGCCCATGCTTTCCTGTATTTTTCTTGCCCACCCTGACATACAAATGCCAAAGAACTTTAACACAGCTAATTCCATAACACGGAAAATTGCCAATGACTTAATATATATATATATATATATATATATATATATATATATATATATATATATAAAATATAATGTATATTATTAACATACTTCTTTTCTCCTTGTTCATAAGTAGCAATCACCACCTTCATTCTTCAAAAAGAAAAAGGCTAATATATACAAACTTTCACCAGGACAAAATAATAAGCTGTCAATCTTGCATGCGATCAAGCTACAAGATAAGTTATTCTCACCTGAAGACTGACTACTGCCTGTTGTGCCCTCTCTTTGAATCCAGCATCACTGTCAAACCTCTGCTTTGATGCCTTGTAGAAGGCCTGAAAAGAAGCACAAAATTAGCAATGAGCCTACGAGAATGATTTCATTTATTTGGAAAGATGCAGCACCTGGATTTGCTGTCAGTGCCGCAATCATTCAAGAAAGAGAAAATGCCAAGCAAAATAAATCTTACTCCTCAATTTCTATAGTAGACTGAACAAATTGTGAACAAACAGAATCACATGAAAAAACACAGTTGTTTCTAAGCAACACTGTTGCCTGAGAAATACAATAATGAACCAGAAACCCTTTTACCTAAACTCTAATTCTGAAGGCCTAACATTAAGTATCACTCAATCTTCAATTATTGTAGATAGGACAGTCCTTACATCCTTTCCTACAAACATGAAGTTGATCAAAACCCTTGCAGCAGAGAAAAGGGAGAAAAAAACTAATAGCCGTTCATTGAACATATATGCACATTTGTTGCACTCTATCAGGAAGAAAGAAAATGAAAATAATTATGCACAAGCAATGCAAAAGCAGTGTTTGTATAAAGATTTTTCCATTCACCTCCAAATCACCAATTGCTTGGTCGCTTGCCACTTCCCAATTTGGACAATTCTCAAATAGGTACTCAATTAGCATCCCAAACTGCAAGAGATTATTAGATCTTTAAAGTTCATGGCACAGCAAGGCAGGAAGAGATTCTAAGTAGAAATGACATGCTTCATGGTTATAATGCTATGGTGTAACTGTTTAATTTAGAAATCATCATGAAGATCCAAACAGGCACATCTAGCAGGGGTGTAAAAAGTCATTTACCATAAGGCATAAATAAATAAGATTCTAGGCCAAAATATATGCTCTAAGTACACCATTAACTCTGCAACAGCAGCAGAAAGTAATTTAATTCACTACTGTTTGGAAAAGAAAAGTTAAAAACAAAAGAAACAGAGGAAGAACTGTGTTTGCTTAAAAGTTCATTTGTAGATTGCAACTCAGAATAGTCAAATATGTTGGTCTAACCAATCAAAAGGGAGAAAACAAGAAATTTAAAGTCTACCTGAGTGCCCCAGTCCCCAACATGGTTTCTTCTCAGAACTTCAACATTAGAGAACTCTAGCATACGAGCTAGAGTGTCGCCGATTATGGTAGATCTGAGATGACCTACATGCATTTCCTTTGCAATGTTGGGTGATGAAAAGTCAACAACTGCCCTTTTTACATTAAGCTTAGGCGCCCATGTCTCGATACCATCTGTGAGCATTTTATGGATCCTCTGCAAACAGAAAATGAAAGAATCTGGAGAATAAGTTCCCAATGTTTATTAATTTGAACAACTCCCAACTGAAATGAATGATTGTAAGGGGGTTATACCTTTGCGATCCACTGTTTTGACAACACAACGTTAACAAAGCCAGGTCCAGCTATGGTGCATGATTCTATAGCCTCTGACGTTGGAAGATTATTCATAATTGCCTAGAAATAAGACAGGACCAAACCATTTAATTATAGGCTGGGTTCTACTTTAGACATCAAAGAGTTCATATATGTAAGGAGAATGTAAGAAACATGCTACAGGACAACCAGACTGATACCTTTCCAAGAGGTTGAGGACCGGTGTATTGGGTTCCCTTGTCTTTAATTTTTTTCCATAGACCCATAGCATTGTTGCTACACCAAAATAAATTGTTTCTTAATCAGCAACAACCACTAAAGGGGTTGACAGCTCTCAATATCCTAGACTTATCAGCTGAAATCTGATAATATTCACCATAATGGAGCAAGAATATACAGCTTGAGGGACCCAGTGTGATTAGAAAAATAGACCATACCATTGGTAGTCACCAAACTTTGGTGGGCAGATAGCAACAAGAGGCACCACATCCGGTTCATCTGGAACTGTTAGTTTAAGTGATTCTTCAAATAACCTTGCTATTTGCTGCTTTAGACTTCCGACATTCTCCTTCTCCTGTCACATTAAACATAACATTGAAATTAGCAAAGTCGTGCAGCACACTGATAGTTTTTATCAGCATGCTTAAGACATACTTGGACAGCTGGTAGGGTAATATTAACATAACATAAAGCTGTCAGCTAAAAATGATATATGTGAACTTACAGTTGCCATCGTGGACTTCGAATGAGCCTTCACTAAAGAAATTAACCTTCTAGACTTCGCTCTCCAATTGTCTGTCTAGTTTCACAATAATCACATAAAATTAACACAAAGTAATGCCGAACAGAACCTCATACCCCAAATCACATAATACAAAAACAACAACAACATAAAAAAAGAAGGAGTTCATAGTAGTACTTATTTTAAACCTTGTTAGAATTGAGCAAAATAAAGAAGAGCCTTCCTTTCCTCTAATTTTGCCTTCCACCAATACGAGGAAAATTAAAAGTATACAATGATAAAAATATCCTCTATTCATTTAAAAGAATTACTGTTTGTTGCCCATAAAACAGATATGCTTAAATCCCTGAAAAGGCTGCATATGTAAATTGGTTTATAGATATTATCAATTCCCCTCCTTTTCTTCTTCCTTTGTCAATCCAAACAATGAAATACCCCATTTCCTTTTCTCCCCTTTTCCTTTCGTCTAATCCAAACAAAAGGAAACTCTAATAATTCCGCTGCTTTACAAACTTTTCTTCTTATCCCCTTTCTCGTTCATTTATTCGTCTCCAAATTGTTGACATGCCATAAGTGTTTCATTATAGGCATTGGCTTATCGGAGAAAGAAAAAAGGAGTGTTATTTAATAATTTCTAAAAAAAAAGAATTTTTTCGAGAAGCACAGAATTTTTGGTTTCTGAGAAAGGCCTAATTCAAGCATTTTCAAGAGTTTCAGCTTATTTTATATGTCAATTCAACTGTCTATTAAAAATGTAGTTTATTCATTAAAAAAAAATTCCTTCTCATAGAAAGAAGCCAATCCAAACAGGCCCTATAACTCCAAACAACAAGAGATAATATACATATCACCACTGTAGCAAAACAAACCAATTCCCTATGCCAATACCAACTTTACTAATTTACTCAAAAACGAAGAAAGCAAAATGCGCATATGAATTATCACCGCTTGAACAATTAAACACTACTCCATAAACTATTTAATTCAAAAGCATGAATTTTTATAATTATTCATTCATTATTACAAAATATTTACTGAAACAGCAAGCATTTTTTCTTTCTAAAATGGAAAACAAAGACAAAAAGTAAAAGAAAATAGAACGCGTAAGGGTTACTTACAGGTTGTGGAGAGAGAAGGAGAGGAGTGGAAAAGCGTTTGCGTTGAGAGGCAGAGGAATTTAGGACGAAAATGGCTATATGTGCTGCTACTGCTCATTCTACTTTTTATTTTTTTATTTTTTTATTTTATTTTGAATTTTTCGATGTGCTGCTGTTTGGGTTATATGGTTTAGGGTTTTGAACGAATATTATTGGGTGGCTTGTGGGCGATTTTTCAATTTTGGCCTTGTGTTGTGGGTGGGGCTCTACCAATGAGATTGCGCCACATCATTCCACAAGTGGATTTTGACAAAGTTGTATGAAATGCAATTTTATCTGTTCATATAAAAATATATGAGATGAGATAAAAGGAAAAGAAATAACAAAAAGAAAATTATATAAGAGCAAGAAGATAATGAATATTCATTTCGAATGTTAATTTGTAGTTGCATGAAATTAAGAAGATAACGAATATTCATTTCGAATGTTAATTTGTAGTTGCCAAACACTAGATGTTGTCAATTGGCAGAGTAAATTATTTTTCCTTTCTTCTCTCTAAATTCTCAAAACATTTTTGTTAGCTTCTCCCAACGATCTCTCTATGGCTATCACTTCCTGCTCTCAACTCCCTTCTCCTAATGCCATGTCCTGCTGTTGCAAGAGCAAAATTGTGACTCACTTTCTGCTCCTCCAAAACTTGTCAGATTTGTTGACCATTATATATACGTATCATGCATCTATTTTTACTCGGAAGAAGAGGGAATCGAGGGGGAAAGTGCATGTGTATGATCAGGTTTGCATTTTTATTTGCAATTAAGGCTACGACTTGAATTTTGATTGCTATTACGGAATTGTTTTAGAACTTGTAATCTTTGTTGAATATATTTTCTCTGCTTTTTTTTTTTTTGTGGGTGCATGTAGATACAAGAGAAAAATGGGTTAAAGCTTTATGTTGTGTTGAAATTAAGATGTGACTTTATATGGGTTTGGTGTGAAATTTGATATTTTTATTGTTAATGTAAAGTGAGCATCCAATATGCAACCATTGCCTGATTTATAGTAGTTCGTGGTGTTGGAGTATCTAATTCAACTAATCTTGAGGCAGTTTTTAGGTAGTCTTACCTTTTATTTTTCTATTAAGCCTCTTTTCAACCCTCCAATTGTGTTCTCTAGGCAACATGAACACATTTGGCCTTTTTTTTGGGGTGGCTCCTAAACTTTTTGATACATAATGTTGTTCTCTTTTTGCTTTTGTTTGGGGATTGGTTCTCACTCTTCAGTTTTTGTGAAATGCTTTACTGTTTTAACTTAGTTTTTTTTTTTTCATGTTTGTCAATTTAATTGATTATATAAGTTTGAGTTTTGTGTGTTTTAGTTGAATTTTTCGCTTTAGCATAGCTACTCACAGTGGTTTTCAGTAAGTAATGTTGCTTATTCTATTTATTCATCAAGAATTAAATGGAATGGAGTAAGGTGATGGAACGTTATATTTTTTAGAAATCAAGTTTGCTGTTAGTTAGAACGCAGAGTTGCGTTTTAGTGTTTAGTGCTAGGTGATGGTTCTAATTATTAGTTAGTCATTTTAATGCATTAGGATGGATGACTAAAAGATTTATGAAGCTACTACTTTGTGTTTGTAATGAGAGATAGGTTAATGGTGTTTGAGTTGACAAATGGTCTTTGCCATCACAACACAGCTTTTCTTTTCTCTTCTCACAGCAAGTACTCTGACATTAGATTTTCGTTTTGTTTTTATTGATTTCCTTTGTAAGTTAGCGTAGATTTGTGTGTTTGTGTATGACTTGGTTCTCTGTTGCCATGGCTGTGGTGTTGCTTAAATGGGCACTAACAAAACCTCACAAGGCCTAACAGCTTTCATTTATTTCAGTCATTGATTTCTTTTTTGAGTTTTTTGCTTCTCTTTTCGCCTGAATATCCGAAATCACCATCTAGGTATGTGAAGTTTTTGCTAATTTCGGAGTTGGGTTTTTATCTGCTATGTATAAGTATTATTGAATGATTGTGTAATATGAGTTCCTTCTTATTTAAATGGTGGTTTTGAGTGATTAGTATGATCTGATCCTTCATATTTGAATATTTTACTATTTCTCTAAAAAAACTTCTACTTTATACTACTATATTGATCTTGCGAAAAAGGGAGCCAGGGCGGTTTAAGTATAAGTGTAAGATGAGCACATGGTTACGTCCATCCCTGGGCTCATGGAAACTGGGTGTGGGTTAGCTGAAGCTAGATCATACAAGGGGTTCTTGCCTGTGATTTCCAATTTTCAAAGTCTTCAAATTAGTATTGGTATTCAACTATGACTTAAGATGCCATAAACGTGGCAACTTACTTTACATGATCTACTCCTTGCTCTGGATCTCTTAACCTGATTATCTTAAGAACCATAGCTTATCTTACATTATTAGGTCAAGTGGAATATGCCAACTTCTTGTCAGCTCCCTTCTCCTGATGTCACTTATCTTACATTATTAGATCAAGTGGAATATGCCAACTTCTTGTCAGCTGCCTTCTCCTGATGTCACATCGTGCTGTTGCAAGAGCAAAATTGTGACTCAACTTCTGCTTCTCTAAAACTTGCCAAATTTGTTTTCCATTATATATATGTGTCATGCATCAATTTTTACTTGGAAGAAGAGGGAGTTGAGAGGGAAAGTGTAGGTGTATGATTAGGTTTGCATTTTCATTTGCAATCCAAAAATAGAAAGGTATTGCTTATAATAGTAGCTCGTTCATAAATTCACTCGACCACTTGTTAGTCTTGCTACACTACACGACAGGAGTCTAGGGTAAAGTTGAAGCAGACACGGTCAAGTGATTCAACATACCATATGGAAATAATAAAGAAGAGAAGGGTCTCGCCCAGGGGGCTCTTAGTCAGGGAAAGCTAAGACGGCGCCTCGTATATGGGTAGCAAGAGGGGGCTTATGCCCGATGGTGGGGCCTTATGGGGAAGGGCCTAGCCCAATAGGGGCAGCACCCCACCATTTCAAGCGCAGATCTATATCGATTGAATCACTCTTTTGGTTTAGTCGGTGGAAACGATGAACCATGCGAGTTGGTTAGGCTTAGGAACTGCAGTCAGCTGCTTCCCCTGTAGTGGTCAGCTCGTTCTTGACAGATTTGATCGGGTGTTCATAATCTGGAATAAAAGGATTTGAACCTTTGCATACCAGTACCAAAAATCGATGCCTTACCACCTGGCTATACTCCATATGGACAGTAGGAACGGGGAGAGGTGGGAGGGGGAAGCAGGGCTTGAAGAACGAGCCGAGTTGTGCAAGGACGCAGGGATATAGCAAGTAAGCAGCAAGGTTCTCCCTTTGGGATCGACTACAAATTAGGGCTACGGCTTGAATTTTGATTGCTATTATGGAATTGTTTTAGGGCTTGTAATCTTTGTTGAATATATTTTCTCTGCCTTTTGTGTGTGTGTATGTGTGTGTGTGTGGATATGACAGAAAAATGGGTTAAAGATTTATGGGTTGCCTTATTGTTCATTTATCCTAGCCTTGCCCGTGATGTTACGTGCACCTTGTGGCGGTTCTTAATAACCAAGCATATTTTGTTTTCTACTTATGAATTACTATGAAATCAAAACCAACCTGCTAACAATATCTTATTCTATTTCTAAATATTCATCCTTCATGTCTTATATGACAAATTAAAATAAAGTATGTACAATTTAACACAAGTTAACTTCAAGTCAAAAATTTCTTTTTCCATCCATTTAATCTATTGAAAATCTTTTAATTACACCCTTTGATTGTGTTCTCTGGCCGACATGAATACATTTGGCCTTTTCTTTTTTGGGTAGCTCCTAAACTTTTTGATACATAATTTTGTTCTCTTTTTGCTTTTGTTTAAGGATTGGTTCTTATTCTTCAGTTTTTATGAAATGATTCACTGCTTTAATTTCATTTTTTTTTTTTGCACGTTTGTTAGTTTAGTTGATTATAGAAGTTTGAGTTTTGTGTGTTTTGGTTGATTTTTTTGTGTCAGCGTAGCTACTCATAGTGGTTTTCAATAAGTAGTGTTGCTTATTTTATTTACTCATCAAGAATTAAATTTAATAGAGTGAGGTGATGGAATGTTATATTTTCTAGAAATCAAGTTTGTTGTCAGTTCGAATGCAGAGTTGTGTTTTAGTATTCAGTGCTAGATGGAGGTTGCTTAAAAGGTTCAAATTTCAACAATGCTTTCTTTCTTCTTCGGTTATCTTCCATAGTTTTCATTACCACAATTACATAAACTGTTTGATAAAAATAAACTGTTATCTAACATTTTTTTCTTCTACATATTTATTGCTAGAAGTAGGAGATTGAAGAATAAGTCCAAAAGATCATATTTTGGTCATATTATTAGGGCATTGCTATTACCAACAAAGCAGTAGCAACGACTTCATCATAAGCGAAAGCTAGATCATACAACCATCAAAGGGTTGTGGCTGAAGAGCTAAGTGATGCAAAAGACGAAAACGATTCAATCAAGCGCAGGAGTATGCTCCCAATTCAGCTTAAACCAGAGCAGTCTATATATAGAGCAACTTACCAATTACTTATTAGCAATAATTAATAGATTCTTCAAATATAGTCTGCTCTGATTTGAGTTGGACCGGGAGCGGATTCCTATGCTGGTTGACGCGTTCTTGCCTTTTGCGCTACCTGGTACTTTCTAACCATGGCCTTTTGCTTACTATGAGATCTAACTTTAACCTTTATCATAGAGCTGTAGCTATTAGCTTTGTTGATAATGACAATGGCCTGATCATATGTGGAAAGGATGAAATTTTTACTTAGTCAGAATCTGTCTCCACCGTATTACTCTATCAAAATAAAAGGAATGTTAAGGAATTTAACACGTTGTAATTGAACATCAAAAGATAGATTTTCTTTTGATCTTATTGATACGATTATAATCTATCGTTGTATTCCCTATTATTTTAATAAAATTCTAAGGCTCACAGCCTTTTAATTAAAAAAAGAATTTATTGTATTGTATTTTTATTCTTATATATATGCATGTATATATATAGGCATACTTGTAAGCAATCACTTGTCCACCACAACGATAAAAGTTGTATGCATCAAAAACTTTAATAATCTGAACATACTTTGGTTTGTAATATTTTTTTATCAAAACTATTGAAATGTGACGCTAGAAACATTTATTTATACTTATGATAATGCTGACAACAGAGATTGAAATGCAACGAAAGACAACCCAGATATTGGAGAATATTAGCGACTAAGAGTTGATCTTGGAACTAGAACTACAATTTTCCATATTTTCAAACGTATAAAAATGTAAATAAAATAGTATGCCTTAAAAAGTGTACAACTTATTTCCAAATGTAAAATCAAACATAACAACCAAGCACATTTTTATTTTCAATTGAATGCCAAACAGGCTCTTAATGATTGGTTTTTATTTGATATTAAAAATTTATACATATATATACATACATATACAGATATATATGTATATGTATGTATATATATATATATATATCTATACTATATTATATAGAATAACCCTTTGCAAATAACAATGACAAGTATAACATAGATAGCATTCTTAACATCTTTTTGCCACGTGGTGCTCTTACATTACATTTAATTATGAAAATCGTGTTTTATTTTAATGAGATTTACATTGATTTTTTAATTTATTTTAATACATATTACATTCCAAAATTATGACATATAATCTGAATTGGTTGCAGATATCTATGGTAACTCTCCAATTTGGTTGTTATCAAATCGTGACCTATTTTAATTGATAGATTTTTTTTAATTTAATCTTCTTCCTATATTTCTATACTACTTTCTCTTAGTAATTTTAATGTAAATTATTTTACCAAATGCTTAATTATTCATATTTTGTTTTGTAATTTAACTCAAATATGCATAATTTAATTGTTTGAATCTATATTTTTGTAATTATTTAGAAATAATAATGATACTTATTTCAACATAATGTCACTTATCTTAATTTTTTGAAAAAATGCTATACATATAAAATAATATTTTACTTTCCCGTGCATCGCACGAGTGATTGACTAGTACTATATAATAAAGCAAAATAAATTGTAATTTCGTGCTGTCAAGTGGTGCTCTATATGACAAGCTTCCATAATTACTTATCAATTAAATATGCCAATTCTTAGGTCATTTTTGGTTTTCCTCATTTATTTAGTTCCATTCCTATATTAAATATTTTAATTTAATTAATATTATATCATTTTTTTATATATATCTTTATTGTTTTATTAATTTCATAATATATAATTGTTTCAATAACTATTTAGTAAGATGCAAAAACTCTATAATTTTAATATATCTAATCATATATATCACTTTTCGTGCATTGCACGATATTACACTAATATATATATATATATATATATATATATCTCACCCTCTCTCTCTCTCTGCAAAAGTACATAAAATATGAGATATCAGACGCACCTTGTGCAGTGCGGTCCAACTGGTATAGAGGAAAGGTCAAACAACTTGGGGCACAAGACAAGCCCTCGTAGCTCTTTTCTTTTTTTATTTTATTATTCCTTTATCCTTTTCTTTTTTTTGCGACGTTTTTTCCTTTTCTTTCTTCCAAATTCCTTTTTGGTTTCTTTCCTTTTTGCTTCCTTTTTTCTTGTCCTCCTCCAAGATTTGACGACTTCTATTCTTCTCTTCTCCAAGACTTTCACTCTTTTCTTGTTGTTTTCTTATTTGCTCACTTTCCAATTCTTTTCCATAAAATTATTTCTTCCAATAAATTAAATTTCCTGCATAAATAAAAATAAAGCATTAAGCCCAAATTTTGTAAGAAAAACTCAAATCAATTAAAAACATGCCAAGACCCAAAATGCCAATAAATTATTATTAAATTAAATCTAATAAAGCCTAATTTAATAAAATATTAATGTAAAAATTAGCTTAACATCACTACTTCCGTAACATGTACGACTAATTGTGTCATTTTTTGTATCATTAAAAACTAATTGTGTACTTTTATAACAATTTGAACTAAATTGGATCTACGTGCCAACAATGAGAACTCTTAATAGAATTTGCTCACAAATATTTGCAGCTGTATTTAAATCAAGCTAACCCATGTATAACAAAATTTTATCATTTACGTCCCATGCTCTACGAACAGATATATTCAGAAAATAATTCCCGAAATCTTAAGCTATGTTAAGCTCTTTTTTTTAAAAAAAAAAAATATCAAAACTAAACGCGCAAATAGCTAGTCTTCGATAAGTATGGGCTTGTTTGGATTGGCTGTTTTCAAGAAAAAGTACTTTTTTTTTTTTGAAAAAGTTATATTAAATTTGCAATAATTATTTAATTTGGCTTCTAAAAAAGCTGAAACTCTGAAAAAAAAACTAAAAAATACAGCTTTTTTTAGAAGGCATAATTTTTAACTTCTGAAGAAAAACTGTTTTTTCAAAAATTATTAAAAAAGAGCTTTTGAAAAAAACCAATCTAAACGGGCTCTATGTCCCCTACTGAAGTTGCATATTTCTCTCTTGATTCAAAAATAATAAATAGTTGCACTAAAGAAAATGTCTATTGTGTAATTTATCTCGTGAAATGCTCCCAATTAAAGAACATGGTAAGTCCCTATGCCAGTTTAACGCTTTCTTCCACATTCTATAAGTGAAACTATATTTGAAGTAGTTTTTATTTTTTCTTTTAGGCTTTGTTTAGCTTAATTTTGGGTTTTCAGCTATTGAGGTGTAAAGTTTTTAGTAGAACTTGGGTAAAATTGATGTTAAATAAAAACGGTTAATTATTTAGCCTGATATTTTAACAATGGAACTTTCAATTATTTTAAGGGTAATATTGAATTTTAAAAAATATGGAGTAATATTTTTTGGGAAAAAAATAAAAGAAAACAAATTTTGACACGATCTAAAATAACTTTTCAAAAGCTTTTTTTTGAGAAGCTCCAATTTGAAGCTTCTGGGTTTTCATTTTTTTTTTAACATAAGCTTTTACGTAAAAACTCTTTTAAAAATAAGCAACTTTAACTTTTGAACTCACATAAAGTATTTTTGAGTATTTAAAAACTAAGCCAAATAGACTCTAACTCTTTTCCCCTACCTTAGCCCAATCCTTTGTCTCTCATGGGATTTGAACTCAAATCTCATTTTTGCAAGAGATGGTTTCAATTACTTAACTATCTCATAATCCCTACGTTTGAGATAAATGTGTTTCCTATTTTGTTTAGGCTACTTCCAAATTCCAAGTGCTCCAATCATATAATCAGCAACCCTTGTCTCCGTATTGCCTCCAAATTGCAAAATAGCATTCTCCTTAAATACATCTTTTAATCTTTTAACACTACATGCAGATGCAATAAGTAATTTCTCTAGATCATTAAGAATGGTCCCTAGTTCGAGAAATTTTTGTCAATACCACGCGGGATCACAATGGAAGGAATTTAAATTTTACATTATTTTCGATTATCTTTTTTCTTTTATTTATTTATGAAATACATGCATCTAAGTAAAATCAAGATAATACGTTTTGAGACTTGCATTTTGAAATTAAAATACAAAAACTACCATATAAAAGAAGATAAAATAAGCAAAAAGAAAAGAAAAAAAAAAAACTGAGCCCATTCTCTCCGAAAATGAAAGAGATAAGTGATCGAGGATAGAGAGAATTGAGCATAAAAAATTAGACACACACATATATGTATATGTATATGTATGTATTGTTTATTTTAACTAAGAAACCAACATGGAGACAGTTGTAAGAATTGTTTAAACCAACGGCAATGATCTTTTAGCATTTGTCTCCATATGATTAACTTAATTACTTGTATATCACTTTCTAGTTAAGTTCTTATTATATCAGTTTCAATCTTATAATAATATGAGAGGAAAATATCAACTATCTTTTTATGCATATAACATCATCCCATCCATTCATCCGCCTTCCATTTTTATAAATAGTGCCCCTAATTGTTTTCTGCTCGGTAAATAAAAATTTCATTCATATTCACAAAAATTTATAAAATATCTGAACTTTTATAAGAGGAAGTCGTATTTACATTTCAATCATGAAGGATCGCTATATTCAAAAGCGACCCTTTCTAAGTTATTAATTACATAACTCGTGATATTTGAATTTGAAAATGTCTCATCAGCAACAATAAGCAAGATTTGAGCATTCTTTTGTGTAACCATCACCTTTTTTCGTTGATCTCATACTTGGACTTAGGCATGGAGTTCCCACTTCGATTATTCATGCCAATAACTAGGGCTCGTTTGAATTGATTACTTTTAATAGTATTTTTTTATAATTTTTTAAAAAAGTGCTTTATTAAAAGTTAAAAATTTTAACTTATGAAAAAAATTAAATTTGTATTTTCTTATTAAAGTTTCAGCATACATATTATAAAAAAACGTATTTTTTCAAAAAAAAAAAAAACCGAAGAACCGGTCAATACAAACGCTCCTTACGATGGCGAGGCACAATAAGTAACGTTTTCCTTGTAGTATTGATCTAAAAAATTTAAGTAGTTAAGTAATATGTCTCTTTAATATGAATAATCCAAATATCAATTTTCGTTAAATACATATTACCATAGACTTTTGGCCTCTTTTGAAGTAAAAATAAAAATAAAAATTAAGACCCCCAATTATAAGATAACAATTGGATTAATCTCCTTCTCACGACAAGTCCAAGATTATGATAACAAAAAATATTTTAGTCGCGGAGGAGCAATTATAACAAAACGACGCGCATTGCTCATCCTTATCCATAACGTCATGGTCTCCACATGACGAGCCCACAGTAACCTCACCAACAAACCTCTCTCATCATCGCCTATAAATACTGTCTAGACTTTTAGCAACCCACTCCTCACACACAAAAACACAAACACTTGTGTAAGTTTTTCACACACAGATTTTGGGAGATGAAGCACGCAGGCAAAGTTTCGAAGCAGCCGATGGGGAAAGCCGGACAAGAGGTTAGGAAAGATCGAAGATCGGGGACGGGGATGAGTGGGTCGCCCAAGAAAGGCGGCCATGGCGGAAAGTTTACGTGGTCCGGCGATGGCTACTCGAGGGTTGAGATGGGTTGGGTCGTGAAGGAAGCCATTGATGCAAATGATCCCAACTTTGAAGAGCCTGAAGAGAATATTATGATCAACAACAATGCTTGAAAAATCATCTTCCGATTTTTCTTTTCTAGCATGGTTGTCTTAGATCTTGCTTTGGTACTGATCTGCGATGTAAATATGGTTATTAAATTAAATGTATGGTGTTTTCTGACTCTATTCGTGAATAAGATAACTTGGGTGTTTTTATTTTGCCTTATATTGCTTCCTTTATATTAGTTTATCACAAGAAAAGAACAAAAAAAAAAGAGGGAATTTTAAGATGATTGTTTAGACCTTCTAATTTCACTCGGAATATGTGGCATTTTTACTAGATGAAACGAATTCGACAAACTCATACCTAAGCTGTTCATATAATAAATTGTAATGTCACGAATTGATTTAATAATTGTGAAACATCGGCTTAAGATTACGAAGTTAGATAAATGTAATGTCACAAATAAATTTAATAATTGTAAATTGTGACGGGGCAAATTTATAGAATTAGATAACGGACTGATCGGGCTTACGCTCAACTGGTGCTTAACAGTGCATGCCTCAAGATATGTTTCAATAATAAAGGGCTACGCGCCCCCAGGGGCATAGGTGAGTTGGTAAGTGGCCAGGTGATTAGGGTGGAGACACCCTGACAACGCGGGATCGAGTCCGTGTGGCGCGATCTTTCGCTAAAATATTGCGATTCTTTGGATTTCACGCCGTTGGTCCTCTCCTTCGGGTCATCACTCACGCACATCCCTCGATTTACCTCCTGCCTGGTTAAGGGGCCTCTGGCCAGGTGGGAAAGGGGTTCTCCTTTGGTTAACCCTTTTAAAAAAAAAAAAAAAAAAAAATAATAATAATAAAGGGCTACGCTGATGGTATTGGGTGTCACAATGGGGAAAATTTTTATTTTTAACCCTATTTTTTAATTTGCTTCAAAAAATAACTCAATTTTGAGAGGAGTTGTAAAAGTAGATTTTTCGAATTTATGAAGCTCTAAAACGAAATTACAAAGTTCGACTATGTCAAGGAAAAAAAAATGATATTATAATATGAGATATCGAACTAGAGAAGTTCGACTAATGAATTCGAAATTCAGAAGCTCGGACCCGAACTTCTGAAGTTCGACTGTGGTTCTGGGAAACTGCAGAAGGAAGCTGGCCGTTTTTGAAATTTGAAAGTTCGAATGCGCGCGTCTCGGAGTAACTATCGCTACACGTAACAGACAGGGTATTAAAGCAGAATCTCGAAACTCGATGTCGAATTTCTGAAATTCGAAATACATAAAATCGAACTTCAAAAGTTCGAATACCATATACTTGAACTTCAGAAGTTCGAAAACTAGATTTTCTTCCTTGATATCGAACTTCTGAAGTTCGACTCCTCGGCCCTTTTCGAAATTTAAAAGTTCGAATGTGCGCGTCTCGGAGTAACTATCGCCAGCACTTCATACATGCCGCCATACCATGATAGGTTTAGCCAGTTTGAGTATGGCGGTCCGTCACATCAGGAGCCCAGCACCTGGAACACGCCACCGCAGGGGCCGTTATCTACCAGTGATTATCTGATAGATGATCAGACTGCTGAGCTGGTGCTCGAGGAGGACTATCTACTGCGTCGTACTCGTAGACGCACACAGTCATCGCATCCACTGCCATGCGTTTTACCTGACCGGACCAGCAGGGGTCGGAGGCCCGATTATTACACGCCTTCTCAGTATTGATGTAGTTGAATAAACATTTTACATTTCAAACTTATTTTAGTAATTCTATGTAATTGAACTTTCATTTTTCATTATTTTTTCGTACTTATTATCATGTCTCGATATAAATTGTGTTGATGTTGACAATATTTTGAGATGGAAAGATTTGACAATATCTTTTATTGAAAACATTACACACTATAGTGGAAAAGACCAATTAGCTTCACATGCTACCACTTCATGATAACCATTCGAAACTACGTATCTATTCTTAGAGGGCAATTTGGTGCAATATGCCCAGGGTTACGGCAATAACCACACTTTCTTCTGCCTACTTGGTCGGAATTGTCCATCTCGTTTGGTATACGCCAAGCTCTTTCCCGCCCACGTCTTCTGTCGCGCACTCGTAAAGCATTCGAGAGTAACGTCCAACTGGAGGCTAGTAAAATTCATGTCCAAAGGGTTGAAATGTCATATTATATGTTGCCTCGAATGACTCTACCGTATAATGAAGATCAACCATGGTTGAAGGGTTTCCACCCCTATAACGGGCAACATATTGGGCATGAGAACATGGCATATGATAGGCTGTCCACTTGCCACATATACATGTTCGTCCCACCCAATCTACCTCTTGTTCGTTGGGAATATCGTTCCATCGTTCTGGCATTCGACCGATATGGTATCACTCATCTAGTCTGAATGCATGCAATCGCATCCGGTGTGAAGACATCTCCCATTTTTCATATTTTTCTCTCGCTCGATCCGTCAGAATACGACCATCTCTATGTATGTGCATCGCGTTTGCCAACCTATCGTGGAAATATCCCTTTAGCTTTAAAAAAGTGTTATTTACTAGTGCTGTAATGGGCAATCCCCTGGCTCCGACAATCACACCATCGAAGCATTCAACATTATTTGTTGTCAGCACTCCCC
Source organism: Cordia subcordata (assembly GCA_028554755.1). Classification (NCBI taxonomy): domain Eukaryota; kingdom Viridiplantae; phylum Streptophyta; class Magnoliopsida; order Boraginales; family Cordiaceae; genus Cordia; species Cordia subcordata. The sequence goes on from JAPTOF010000014.1 coordinate 7,614,522, forward strand.
ATCTATAACCTCCATCGTGGCTCAATGTCCATGAATCTGGACCGAGGTCGGCTAACATCTGGTGCACCCGTGTACTAACGCCAGTGGGTCGTGGGTCGATATTACGAATAATGTCCATGGCGGCGATGTGCTTCCGTTTCTGGCTTTCTTTTCAGCTATCCAACACATGTCTTTTGCGAATTGGTTATGCCATCTTTTCATCACATTGCTTTTTAGATGTCTCAAGCAAATGCGATGCTTCACTTGAAGTCGGCCGTCGGATGTTATTGTATTGATGGCTGCTGCGATTCCTGCGTGCCGATCAGACAGAATGCAAACTGTTGACATGTCATTTAAAAAACACTGACTTACCTTTTCCAGGAACCACCTCCAACTATTTGTACTCTCGCCATCGACAACGGCAAATGCCAACGGTAATATATGGTCGTTGGCATCTGTTGCTAAGGCGACGAGCAGGTGGCCCTTGTACTTCCCATGCAGATGTGTTCCGTCCAACGAGAGTATAGGTCGACAGTGCCTCCATGCCATGATGCAAGGACCAAAAGCCCCAAAAACATAGTGGAAATTTTTTTCTGTTTCAGTTGAACCCTGGGCGAACTTGTAGTGGACAATGGTTCCCGGATTCTTTGCAATTACGGCGGCAAAAAAGCGCGGCAGCATATTGTATGACATGTCTCAGTCTCCAAAAACTAGTTGGATTGCCTTATTCCTACCACGCCAAGCTTTCCCGTATGTTATATCAACATTTAAAGTCTTCTTTATGTGGGCTTGGACAAGACGTACCTCGAAATCAGGCTTCTCTGCAACAAAATGCCTAAACATGTAGCTGACCAGACCAGATGTTAGATTTTTATGGTTTGGCCTGCATTTATCTCCTATGCAAATATGCATCCTTTGGTACCTCGTAATCTCGAACATCTTGTATGTGCATTTTTTTACTGCATGAATCTTCCACTTGCATGATGTCCTAGGATTGTTTGATTCGTAGCAACGTATGTCCCACAAGGACTTATTCGACTTCACCACCCTGTATTCTTGTTTATGTTTGATCACGTTTTTTTGGACAGCCCGTATAAGATCAACCTTTTTCGGGAACACCATGCGTTTGGCCAACTCCATCCGTCTCTCGTCCCACATTGGTCTCTCCATTGGAGGCTCATTTGAAGTGATGTAATACTCTGTCTTAGCTGTGTGGAAAGCTACTGGTTCTTCCTCCTCTAGATCCGGCTCCAGCTCTTCGCCATTGCCTGGCCCTACATCAACCTCTTCGTTTTCGTAGATTAAACTTTCTACTAACACAACATCTTTCTCCTCGTTTAACTGGACGTCCTCATCTACTTCTTCCGGTTCAGATAAAATATAATCTAATCCTACCTCGAACATCTCCCGAATGTCACTAGCTTGAGAGGGTCCTCCAACTTCAAATGTGGGGCATGGCGGTGGAGAAAGGGAAAAATGGCAAACCCTGCCGTTGTGATTGGAATGTTGACTTCCGCATTGATATAATAAGGTGGTTCCACATTCGAATCTGGCAAATCACCAACAACTTCTTGTAGTGTTGCTTCTTCATTTGAAGGCTGTGGATTGTACATAACATCACTTTGCACGTCTACGACAACGTGCGCACATCTCCTATTCATATCCATGCAAGTTGTTTCGTACATGTCCTGTACATCTTCGTCATCCTTAATGCCACTGGGGTAATAATATATTTGTTGTAGGTTTGTGTCCCATTTGGGATCACGATAACACAACTCAACTCTATCGATAGTAGGCCGCAATTGGAGCTTCGTGAATATACGAGATATAAACTGATAGTATGTCGTTCCGGAAAAATTTTTTATTTTACGTGGTAAGTTTGGACCTACATAGTCGAGCCCATGATCTGTTTCAATTTTGTTGCCACCGTAATATAAATATACGTTAACTGCATCAACATTTGCATTTATCTTTTTGGGTGAAAAAAAAATGTATAACGTGGCTTAGATGTAAATGAGTTGCAGAAGGGAGGGAAGTGGAGTGGTTAATGTTATAGCAGCAAATCCAAAATTTGAAAATGCTACATAATGTGACTTATTGTGTGAACGTGTGTAGGGTTAGTGATTTTGGAATGAGATGATGAAGGGAGAAGTGGGGTGTGCATTATATAGTAACAAATTCGAATTTAGAAATTCGGATTTTAAACTTCTGAGTTTCAACTTATAACCTAACTCGAATTTTAAAAACTCGAAACAACAAAATCGGACGTCAGAAGTTTGAAAGTGCGAAAAATTCGAACTTCGAAAGTTTGAATTTTTCAAAACTTCGAACTTCAAAAGTTCGAAAACGGACATCTCTAACAAAAATTTTACTCTCTGCTCTGCTCTGCCCTCGATCACGTTGGAATCTTGTAAACTCGAACTTCTAAAGTTCGAAACACGATATTATTGTCTCCCTTCTGATATTATTCTCTGCTCTCCGTCACATCGTCGCAACATCGTCACAGAAGGAATCCTGTAAACCCTAGCACCCTATTTTCGAACTTCATAATTTCGAAGTTGTTACTGTTGATAATTTCGAACTTTTGAAGTTCGATATTGAAGTTCCGTTATTCGAAAATATTTTCGAACTTTCGAAGTCCGATATCGAGTTTTCATCATTCGTGATCGGGCTTTTGAACTTCGAAAAGTCTACTTTTGCAACTCCTCTTAAAACTGGACTATTTTTTAAAGTAAATTAAAAAATAAGGTTAAAAATAAAAATAACCCGTCACAATGGCCTGCTTATTGTCTATTGGTCGATAATTTTTTTTTTTCACTTTATTTTACGTCTAAGTCCTTTGCTTTAATCTATATTTTGTTTCATATGAATTCACATAAATTATAGTGCCTGTTTGGCTAAGTTCATTTTCACAGGCTTATAAGAAGCGCGTACTTGTAAACAAAAAGTTATTTATAAGTAAGTTACAAATAAGTAAAGATGTGTTCGGATAATATGTAATTATAAATTGTTGACATATTGGATAAATAAATTCTTATAAGTAATAATGATAGTTAAAATGATTAAGAAGAATATACCATTAATTAATGTGGTACTTTTTTTTAGGATAAATTGATCTTTTCATTAGTTTGACCAATGAGCTTATAAACCCTTCAACAAAAAGCTAATAAATTGGTGCTTTTTTTAAGGACAAAGATCCGCTCCTAACTCATGATTTGGTGCTAAACTTCTAACTTATAATCTTAACCATGTATTTTATATATGAACAAATATTGATTGTTAATTTAAATGAAGAAGAGTAAGAAAATGAGAATGGAAAACTATTTTTGGTATGAATAAGATATTCAAATCAATATTCAAAAAGTGCTTATAAACTGTATTACCAAATATATAAATTCCTTTTTCGACTTATACCCACTTATAAGCTTAGCCAAACAGGCTCATAGTTCTTTTGCTGTCATAACTCATAAAGTGCTTCATTGAACTTGTGAATAACCACTCCTGCGGGTATCATATTTGTTGAGTCGTGCAATATATTATATCACTTCTACATTAATATACAATTTTCGTCCAAATCAGTTTCTCCTTATTTATTAACATTTACCTTCGTAAAAATTCAACATACTGATGTACTATCGATTAATAAAACATGATTTTACCAGGTTATGTTACTCATATATTTATCTTACAAAAAGAATTTTTTTTAGTGTTTTAGTTGGATTTCAACAGATATATTTTAAGTATGTCGAATTAGTAAAACTAAATTTATAATTTATATAAATAAAATTCAGTTGTAGTCGCACCTCGTGCAACACGCGGTCTTAGATCTAGTGTGTGTATATATATTTTCGATGATAAATGCAGTATGCTTTTAGGGGGGGGGGGGGGGGGAAGAGATAAGAGAATCTAAATAATTGTCTAAAATATTTTTTAATTTTGAAACTATTATATAACTTTTAATTTTGTATCATATCATATTAATATCAAAACCCGTGCGATGCACGAGAAGACACTATTTTATATATACGCGTGCGATGCACGAGAAGATACTATTATATATATATGTATATATAAAATAGTGTCTTCTCGTGCATCGCACGGATTTTTGATATTAATATGATATGATACAAAATAGTTTCAAAATTAAAAAATTCTTGTAATAGTATACCAATTGATAAGGTTGTTATATTTAAGCGCATATTTAAAAAATCACCTTGTAATTACATAGTCATATGTGTTTGTTTAACCAAGTACTTATTTGGTCAAAAGATGAAACTGCACTCTCTAATTCTTATCAGGAAAGTGCAAATTGGTGGAATTACATTGTTTAGTTACTCACCAATAACTTTTCATACTGTTTTATTTTGTTTATATTTATCATGCTGTAGATTGAATATAAATAAATAAACAAATACAGAAATATAAACATTAAATAAATAAAAATAAATATAAACGAATATTTTTAATATATATTTAAAAATGTTAGTAGTAGATAATATTGAGTTTCATATATTCATATTTATAATTCATACTACTTTTAACATGTCTTATTTATTTTTATAATGTAATTTTTATATTTTAAATATTTTAGAAAATAACATTTTAAAATATTTGTTAGTATTAAGAATTTAAAAATCAATATTTATTATTAAAATTAAATTATTTAATCGTGTAGTTACCATATACACTCTCAAACATGATATACGAAATTAATGTGTAATTACGCTGTGATAAATAAACATGTCTTATGACGTAAATTATAGTTTAATTATTAGATAGTGTAATTACTATCCTAGTAATTACATGGTCTAACAATCACACTATCGTATCCAAATAGATCCTAAAAAGTTTGTTTGAACACCACATAAATTACTTGTATTAGATATACTTAGGTCGGGTTGGCATTCGCTCCATATCACCAATTATGTATGATATTGGGTCTTATAATCTAGACAATGTTTAGTATTTTAAGAATGGTTCAACAATAAAATTGATTTCTCAATTAAATATAATACTACCGAATGACAACATTTCCCTCGTTCAAATTTATGCATTTCCTTTACAAATAATGTCCCGCTTTTGTCTAGCTTGAATCATAAATTAAGACACGTTACTACACTATATGATTTATAGTTCTAGGGTCGATTCAGTATGGTTTTACCTTAAACTAAGAGGTTGTTTGAATTGACTTTTAAACAGGTCAAAATAGTTTAAAATATAACTAAAATCAGAAGACATTTGTTTTTTTAAAAAAAACTTTTCTAGAATCAAAACAAAGTACAAGCACATGTATACATACATATGACCAAAAAAATCACCTTGATTTCATTTTAACTGGTATTGTGATGGGTTACAAAAATAAGCACTTGGAACAAAAAATATTACTAGTCAAATCGAAATTTGTTCACAGGCCAAGTTCACGCTAGTGTCGTACGAAAAAGTTCCAATAATAAATGCAGCACGCTATTTTTTCTTTAAAACAAAAGAAACAGAATTCCAAATCTTGTTATAATCGGACGCCAAAATACTAGTGTGAATTTTCAAATCTGAGTTGTTCAATTTTTATTTTTACTTTTTTGGAGAAAGGTGGGAAAGGAAAACCCCAAAAGAAAATAGAGGGAAAAAATAAAATTAAAGGGGAAAAAAAATAAGGAGCTGGCACCACTCGGCCGGGCTAGGAACCAGTTGGGACTTGGGGCTTAGTCGTGAGTCCGATTGTTATCGGTTTTGCCCGCGTTTTGCAAGACACATTTTTTTAGGCTAATTTTTGTTTACGTCATGAAGCCCTCCTCCCTTCTGGCCCTGTAGACAACATGCCCTATGATTATTGGGTGCATTCCTGCGATCAACTCAAAACATTTATAAATTGTAATTTACTTTTTGGTCAATCCGATGTGGGACCGGAACACTATATCTCGGCAAAAATAATAAACCACAAATGAAACGGAACAATACAGAAACTAAAGTCACAGGTGCGGCTGTATAGCCAGCACACAAAAAGTGGGTTTAACTGAAACTAACAAGATTTGGTAAACACATACGTGAAAAGCCATTATATGGTTATAAACTCACCGCCTTCCCAATCTCATCATACTCAGGTTGGTATATATACAGGTCCAAGAACCAAACCAATAAATATAAGGAGGAATTAGGAGAAAAATGCTCAGCAAGCACAAATTACCCATGCTCGTGAAGTGCATACTACGAACACATCACAAAACCTTCTACTTGATATTAGTCACACGGAAAACAGCTTGTGCACTTGGGGGTGAGAGCTTTGATAGGCAGAAGTGCTCCCAAGAAGTAATCTCCGCCTCCTCAGGTACTTTAGTTGTTTTCAAGAGGTGAAAATTCTCATATACAGTTTGCAGCTCCAACAACAGAATGTTAGCAGCATTCCTAGACTCAGAAAGCTGGCCGCTTAGCCGGGAACCAGCAATTTGGATTAATTTGTCAACTCCACAGCTCTGATTCCATCAACGCCTTGTTACGTAAGAAAAGATAAAGCACATTAGCACAGATATTAATGGGAGCCAAAGAACGAGAACTATTTACTGGCATTAATTGAATGACATTAAGAAACAAAGAGAAATACATATGCATAGGTTTCTTATGAAATACAACTGATGATAAGAGTAGTCAGCATAGAATTCTTACCAGTCATGGTAGACTACCGCTATAGAACATACAAGCTTTTGCACGAATCCTCGGGTTCCTGTTTTTAAGATAGGGCTGTAGCTTGGGCAAAATAACAAAACAGGCGAAACTCATGTGGTCATTGCTATCAAAGCTTTCTCTACTGCCTCACAAACAAATTGTTTATTTTGTGATGACTTGACAAGAAGTTGTACAAGCTGAGCAAGGACATAAACACATTAAAGAGGCGAAAGACACTTTATTCTATAAGGAAAAAAAAGAGGCACGTAGAAGCAGCAGCTGAGTTTCAAAGAAGACATTTACCAGTGGATCCATTGAATCTATAATGTAATCGCTGTAGGCTTTGAAAATGTCAGAAGATGTCATAAGTGCAGTCTTACAGACATCATGTTGTTGGATTCTTGAGGGACTTCACTATTAGGGGGATCATACTTCCCCTCTCCATTGAAATCAAATGGCAAGCAAAATAACTCACATGAAAATGCAGAGACAAATTTCACCATATGCAGTTAGTCACTGGTCTCATCCAGTCATATTGTCATACAACAGTTTAGGACTTACAACACGTCAAAAGTTGCTTCCTTGTGATATATAGACAAGCGGGGTATATTGTTGAGTGCAGTGCACACTAAAAACCAGCCGTTTGAGCCAAGTATAGCTAATATTGTCTAGAAATCAGAGAAATTTGTGTAAATATTAATAAGTGTCAAAGTGAAAGTGTGTATTTGGTGAGTAATGCCGTCAGCGGGAGCTGAAACATTCCAAAAAACTTTGTCGAGCATAATGATAATAGGCCAAGAAAACAAATCCGAAGGGAAGAAAATGTTTCTACCTTCAGGGTCAGGTCCACATCTTTTACATCATTCAGATTCTCGGATTCAATGTACTCCACTTCTGAATGTCCCACTTCTCCCCATTATTTGCTCCCCATCTCCATTGCAAGTCTGCAAGATTTTGACCTGCATGCTCAACTTGAGGCTTCACAAAGCTCCTATTACAGAGTTTTCAGTCTTCCCCTCCAATTCTGACGGCATATTGATATCTCCAAGAGCCTTCTCCGACATAGTATAGGGCTTGCGACACCTCTGAGAATAGCAGTAAAAGATATTTCAGTACATAAAAAGTTAAAATAACACAAACAGAGCCATTTCTTCAAACTGAATCGCATTTTCCCCACAAGAGGTGGTGGCAAATAACATAGTTGGTAAAGATTTCATGTACTACAATGTATAAAACAATAGAATCAGTAGCTAGCACTGAAAACATGGGAAAACCATGTCTTACAATCTGAAATGCACCCAAAGGCAGATTTCTGAACTGGTTGACCTTTATAACCTACAAGCAGCTTTGACCAATTTACACCATAAAAGTAACCCATAATCATTTACCTGAATATCTGCTCCCACTTGAAATGACATGCAGTTTTTAACCTTTTTTTTTTTTGTCCTACTCCCTCTTTTTAAATATTTCAGATCGGTGTTAGGCAAATCTCATTTCTGAGACATCAGAAATTGATCTACGAGCTCATACAAGACACCTACCAATTAATTTTACGTTTAACGGCATTCCCAAATGATTAACCAGTACTAGTTATAAAGATAATCCCTACCTTGCCATCTTACGGTAACTTCTTATGAGCTTATTGCTCTGCACATTGCACTCAATACATGAAACTCAAGCTTAGCAAATCAAAAAATGCCCCTTTCAAAACCCCAAGTCTAAAAACTAGCTCTTCCGCATTTCTACCACACACAAACATCATAAATACATTACTAAAAAATAGCAATCTTAGATAGAAAACAGTGCTATTGAATCCTCACAGCAACAACAGCAGCAATGCAAGAGGATTGCAATAGATCTCTGCCTAGAGATAATAAAAAATACAAAATGAACTTATAAATAGTAAGGTTAATATCATCTAATTGTTGGCTGAATTAAAGAAATGCAAAATAAAAATATAAAATCTAAATGAAGTAAAATTTGAACGAGATCTCAATTTCTACTACACTAATTCAATCGCCAATGATGGTAATCTCACTAATTCATGTCGCCGATCACATGCCTCTAGATGAGCTATCTTGTTTCTCTTTTTCGTGATAAGCCAAACACAACTAAGTATCAAAAAATGGAAAAAGGATAATATAAGAATACTATAAATTATTCAAATTACTGCACAAATAAGCAAAAACGAGGAGGAACTAGTGAAATGGCCCATGTAATATGTTCAATCTCTTATTTTATTTGTGGCTAGTGTATCAACCCAAAATTGAAATATTAATAGTATAATTAAGCACTATACATTTCAGCAAAACAGCTAAGTACACCACCAAATTAAGAAAGACACTGGAAAAGATTACCATACTCTAGAGTATCAACTAAGAGAGTCTAAAACCATTTTCATCCATCTATTTGTTGGTCAAACACTGATACCTAATGGAAGTCACCATTCACATTTTCTAAAAAGAAAGCTTTTTCACCAAAGCGAGAGAAATCTCAATAATTTTCGCATTTAACTTCACGGATCGAAGGGGAAAAAGAAAAGACTAATAAAAATCATAGGGAAACCCCAAAAAACCACCGACACAGACGAATCAAATACATATAATTGCAATGATCGACAATCATGTATGTACATAGACATGTTTTTCTGCATAGATTTTTGAGGTCTAAGAGAAATTTATTAAAAAACCCTAGTGTGCAATCGAAATGATAAATTGATATAGAATAATGGAGAATTGATAATATAAAAATGAGTAAGAATGAGGAAAATGTAGCTGCGATTTTTATTACCTTATTTTCGTTTGGTGAGCTAAAGAAGCTTATGGGGTCGAAAATGGATTGGGATTGGGGGCCGAGAGGCACGATGCTCTTTGCTTCTCTCGCCGCCAGTAAAATTTTGCTCTTTGTTTTTAGTGCGTGTGTGTGTGTGTGAAACTGAGGTTTTTTTTTTCTTCTGCCGAAGTGTGAAACAGAGTTAAAAATAAGGAGTAATACTTTTTACTTTAATTACTTAAAAGTAGAAAATAAGCACTCCCAAACCGGCTGTAGGGCACCACGAGTATTGATTTTCATCTTTGACTGGATGGAATTTTCACTTTTAATTAAGAAAAAACAGTTCACTGCCAAAAAAAAAAAAAGGCTTCTGTAATTTTGAAAATACATACGTGCTTAATTGGCATATTAGAAAGCATTGGATGGAAAAATTTTGAAAATCCTTACAATAGTATACCAATTGATAAGGTTGTTATCACTAAAAGTGCTTTGCTTGAATCAAATGTGACTCTGCGATTAAAGAGCCCTTGCAAACAAAAGAAAGTAGGTAAGGGTTACGACGGATGTGTCTACAACCAAAAAGTTTTTATCATCAATGCTGACCAAATAGTCTTTTACGGTCGATACTTGAGCCAAACAAATCTAAGAACATGTTATTTTGACGTGATTGTTTAGAATGAGTTAATTTATCCTTTGATAGGTTGTGAGTTTGATAAAGATTAAGCCGAACTAGGAATCTTTCCAGTAATCTAATTAGGAACTTTCTATTATTGGCCGTATAAGGTTCCATCTCAAATTCCTCACTCTCGGCCCGACATATTCAAGTATTCTTCAAATTAGACTTTCTCGAGTATAGGATATGCCTAAGTTGAGTTAGAGATTGCCCCTTATCACCAATTATGTGTGATATTTGGCATAAAATCTAGGCAATGTTTAGTATTTTAAAAATGATTCAACAACAAAATTGATTTCTAAATTAAGTATAATACCCTTATTCAAATATGCATTTCCTTTATGTCCCACTTTTGTCTAGCTTGAACTATACGTTAAGACGCATTGCTACATTACATAATTTATATATTTAAAAAGGAAAATCATTCTAAACAGCATTCGGAGACAGGAAGATGGGAAAAAAGAAATGATAAAATTGTAAACAGAACAGCAAAAAGAGTGAAGATATTTGTGCATCCAATGTTTCGGCTTCAAGAGTTCAAAGATATTTCAGAATTTCATGCTGAAAGAGGAAAATGGAAAAGAAAATAGTCCTCATCCTAATGCCTAAGGAATTTAGTCTCCTTGAATACTATGAAAATTTCCAAGGTATAGAGTGATTATTTTGAGAAGTGTTTTAGTAAGCATTTAGTATCCACTTTCTCATATAGGCAAATGGTTTAAAAAGACAAAAATTAATCAGTCGTTGTGAACTCTTTAGGTTGTGAACGCTTTAGGGGAGAGATGGGAGAGAGAATGATGTGAAGTGAAGTGAAGTGATACAAAGAGAGAAAGGATCAATGCATCTAGAGTAGAGAACTACAATAGAAAATTTAGATAGTTAGAACACGAGTTTATATAGTAAGTTTAGATAGTTGAAACACGGATTTATATCATAGTAAAAAATGACGAGAACCTTTTTATTTATTTATTTTTTACCGTTTACTCTATAAATAGTTGATGTTTAGCCTAGAGTTACAACTACTTAATTGTCCTAAAACTTCAAAGTTTGCACCTTGTAGGGTATACCTCCCATGGCGTTTAAAATAGGACAAAATCGAAACAAAATAAGGGATATGATATTGTACATCTATATTAAAAAACCATCGAGGACTAGAGATGCTTGTGTAATGGCTCTTGAGACTCTCCAAACTTCATGTTGCACACGCTGCCATGTCTCTGCAGTATTATGGATCCTTGCATGTTCAACGGCATCATCTATTCCAGGGAATGACTTGGATCCATAATCATTATGCTTAGATGGTGCATAGATCTGAGCAAGAAAAACAGCGATGGTTAAATTCAATAAATCCGAGTTAAGTTATAAACTAATTAATTGAAACATCTCTTTTTGAGCTAGCGGAGGAGCTCGAACATCAAAACAGCCGGAGGAGCTCAATTATCTAACTCATAAACTTGAGGTGCATAGCACGTCAATTAAGGACACTCACACCAGGATAGAGGAGTGGGATCTCAGCTCTTACTGTTGGGGCGGACAAAGTAAAGCTAATTTTATTTGGAGGAAATCTTACCAAATGCTTGTACCATGGCCTGCCAGGAAGTCCTTCTCCATCAGTAAATGCCCTCTCAGCCACCATAAGTCTGTCATTTATCTCTCTCACCTTCCAGGAATCACTTTTCCATATCAATGCCCAATGTTTGCTTGCTTCTACTGCCTAAAATAAATTCTATCTGAGACTATCAGCTGCTTGCCTCTAGGTGGAATATGATAAATATATAAAACCATGAGAAACTCAGCTTATACCTTTATTTCACTATCTATTTTTATGGCTGCTTTCTTTAGTTTTTCAATAGACTTGAACAAGGGAGCAAGTGTTATGTCCTTATCTAATAGTTCGGCTTTCAGGTCTTCTGCACTTTTCTGTTGCAAAGACTTGAGGCATTAGATATCATAAAATTTTCTGCCAAAAGTCCCAAAGAAAGAAAAAGGAAAAAAGAAGAATGTGATCACTTAAAAGAATACATTAACAGTTTATAAGTCTTTTACGCATACCTGAAGCTCACGCACATAGGAAAGATAATTAAAAGGCAAATATTTATTATCTGCAAGCTGAAGCGCCACCAAACCCCAAATGCTTGCCACTGTTTGAAAATATAATTTTGCCAGGACAAATTCAATATTTCAGGTAAGGATATAGACAAGTGGATAGTTTAATTTGATCAGTTGTCTAGACTATAAATGGTGCTACTTTACCATGCATCTTCTAGTTTACAAATCCTTCTGATACTAGAGAAGCATATCTGTGACTTGGCCCTTAGAATAAACCCCTTAACATTTTTCTTTCCATATCTTATTGTGCTTATGGCTGGAGCATCCGATAGAGGTTTTTGAGTAGTAGGTGAATACGAGTTCTGTTATTGCTTTATGTATGTACTTATAATAGAAACCAGAATTATATAGGTTCTCTACTTATCAACTTGCGCGTTGCTGTAATTTCTCGTCTTAACCATTAGCTACAGTCTAAGTTGTATGATGACATTCTCCTTGGAACAGGTTCTTGTTTTTGTTGATATCTAGATTGATTATATCCCTTTGAATATTCATACAACTAATTTGGAGGAAGCAAAATGAGTAGTATCTCAAACTAACTGCTCTTCAGATTCTTTTGGTTTTTGGCAGTAGACGATAAACAATTTTCTCTGTGCCCTTCCCAATATTAGTAATTTGAGTATGTCTTATGGGCAATATTTAGGCTCAAAAAGAACATTTGATTTTCTTTTCTTTCTTTTTGGTTTTTCTAGTCCACCCCCTACTCATGGGCTGGCATTGAGTTGTACAGTCTTTCAGTTGTCATCCCCTTTTCTTTGATGAAATCTTTTTAATAATCTTTGTCAAGAAAGAATCAATAGGATTCTGCTAAATTTCCCGGTTAATTGAATCCAATCAATGATGCTTTTATTACAATTTTACCTTAACACTAACCTTTATGCTTTTTAAGTTACCATAATGTGTGCTTATCCATTCTTTACCTTTTCTTATTTTGCCGCTTCTTTTATCTTCTTGTTACTGTTCATACATCTCTTTTGGTGTATTGCCAACAAAAGAGAGGTAGATATATGGTCCTTGTGTTGTAGAGTAGGAAGCATATTATTCTTATAACCATGTGTCTTTGATGGGAACTTATACATTCATGAGCTACTATAAACTTGATGTCAGATGGCATAGATAGAAGGGAGAAAGAATATCAACAGACCTGCTACGTGCCTGCGAAACATCGGATCGCCAAATTTTTCCATCCAGACGAAGTCGTCATACATTGAGTGGTAGACAGGATAACCTGCAATTGGCAACAGTTGTCAAATAATCTTTTGAATGTGCAAATGCCGTGCCAATCTCTACCTATAGACATATCAATGTGTCTTCATTAATTTGTTCACATGTTGGTGAGATTGATTCTCACAAGAGTAGAATGGAGAAGCAATTCACTTATGGTGGGTGGTATGGAACAGTCAAACAAAGTAATAGATCAGGAAAGGACTATTCTTGGCTACAATTCTTCACCCTTGGTTAGAACTAAAAGATTTTAGTTGTTGAAAGGTGCCTTTTTCAGTTTTCTTGTTGCATTGCCATAATTGTAGAATTTTTATCAAGATTCTGAGATATACTATACAGACATGACTAGAAATAGTTTTAGAAGTCAATACATGCTTTCTTAATAAGAAAGTCCATAAGCGAATTATGTCCTCCAGGGTTCCTCTTTCCCCTCTTCTTTCTTAGTTTTTTTTTTCCTTTTTTGTCATTCTTTTTCCTCTATCTGGGGAAAGAATTTTCTGATTAAGCGGATTTTTGAAACAGAAATGCTTTGCACTTCAGAATACAGATTGTAATTGTCTTTTACCTTGACCAAAAGATACATCAGCCGCTGGAACACCAATATGTTGAACAAAAGCTGCATAATCTGATCCCCCTCCTCCTAGTCTCCCAATCTCACATACGAAGTTCTGGTTAGTGTCCTCAAAATAGAATATTGACTTTAATAGACTACTGAACATCACTCATTGCACATCATTTCTCTTATAAGCAGTTCATTACAGTTTATCTGAACCTGATTCCATGACTTTGATTACGAGTGGCATAGAGGGCAACCAATAATATCCTGTAATTTATGAGTCACTGAACAATCCCTACTATGTATTCAAGTTTTGAAGTTACTTACCACAATACCGTCGCCATCACCAACCCAGGACTGGTAAACCGTTTGTGATGCATTATCAGGGTCTTGAACCTTCATAAAATAGTTTGTCAAAAGTATGAGAAGTCTTGATGACTGGATAGACATAAGAATAAGGTAAAAATGTGTCATAACGAAATTTCTTTTATCACGAGTATATCTTATTCCGGGACATACTATTATTATGTTCAATTGTTAAAAATGGATAGCAGAGGCAGAAAATATTTTTGATGTTAAAGAGGAGTGACACAACTTCTATCATCATTCTCCTTCTTCCATGAGGCATATCTTGTTGCAGAAGATACTAATGCTTCTGTTATGATTCAGAAATGATGCCATTGCTTCTGTCTGATTAAAGAGATACATTAGTTGTTTTTTGTACCTGTTGAGCAGCTTGAATAAGTAAATCATCAATCTGTGGAGTTGCCGAAGCACGAAATCCTGCTTCTCTGACTGCGCAATCTACATTCACGTAGGCAACTGCCCTTGAGAATAACATTTCTCTGTTCTCTTCAACCCATTCAGTTGATCCAATCTGAAAAGGCAGGTGGTTAACAATTAATTTATGAACTTCACTGAAGAATTTTCTGGGAATTAGAATATATGGATGAGAAGCTGTTCTTTTCTGTTGATTAGGTTAAACTATCTTCTTATAGTCTGTAGAGAGAGAAGTGAAAGAGAGAAGACCAGGCCATATTCCTCTGCATCCCAATTGCAAAAGACAATTGTTCGTCGAGGCCTCCACCCTTTCTTCTGCAGCTTCTCCAGCCTTCTTGCAAGCTGCATTGCTATTAGGTCAAAAGCTACTTAAGTAGTGGAAAATAAATGCAATGAACCTTTCTGGGGCAGTAAATATACCTCAAGCAGGGCTGCGGTTCCACTATTAGGATCAACTGCTCCAAAAGTCCATGCATCTCGATGGTTACCCAGTATGACAAATCTATAAATGGTTTTAATTATGTAAATAAGTTGCATTTCTATGTTCTTCTACACACTAACAATCCTTCTCTTCTTTTGGTTATAGAAACAAGTGATTATTTAACCGAAAGTTTAACATACCTATCAGGTTCTTCTGCTCCTTCAATAACTCCAATAACATTTGTGATTGTTCTTATGACTTGTTCCCCCTGCATTAAGCTTAAACACATCAGGTCATCAATTTATTGACTTATGCAGCTTCAGAGGATTCAAACAAACATCCTGAATGTTTTAGCAAACTGATAGTATGTATAACCCTACAAGTTTAGCTGATTCTACAAGTGACACTTACCGTAAAGCTGAGATTCAAAATTCCAGGTCCAGGTCCAACCCTGTAAACAGGGGCATCTCTGCCACCTTGCCAATCATCATTTGCCACTTGCCCACCAATAGACTTTATTATTGCATAACCATCAGACCATGAAATAGGCAAGGAGGGAATGAATGGTACATCCCCTCCCTTCTCCACTTCATCATCTGATAGTCTCTCACAGTCCCCGGTACTAGGCCACCCAGGCGTGGTTGGGTCACCGGCTCCATTATAAACCGTTCCCACCTGCACTCCGCTTGGAGGCATCCATTTATCATCAGGGAACCATTTTGCATCCCCACCTCCACCTCCATAGTCCTTCCTATCAGTAAAAACTAATACACCTTTTGCACCTGCTGCATATGCATTCTCCACAATATCCCCTCTATATATCTCCCCATATCTTGCCAGGACAACAGCACCAGACACATTTACTCCCATTTCTTTCAATGTCATATAGTCCTCCACACGCCCATAGTTCACATACACAACCGGCCCAACCGCAGTGCCTGATTTCGCATAGGCGTGAAATGTAGGCAATACTTCATCAGCCACATCCGCATATGGATCACCCTCGTAAACCTCCTGTTTTAGATCAAATCCAACAGGTGTATCAGGAGCAGGAGGTGTTAGAATCAAAGAACGCGAGACGGGATAACTCAGGGAGACATCATAGGATGCTATATGTGTTGGGATGTTGTAAGAAGTGAGAGTGGATAGGACATAGTTTGCAGCCTCAGCATTAGCTTGAGAGCCTGCAACATGGGGTCTCCTGGTGAGGATATAGAGGTGGTTTGCTATTGATGCATTGTCTGATAGTGAATCAGATATGAGTAGAGAGTGGTAAAAGGACTTTGGAGGGGTTGAAATGTAAAAGAAAGCTATAGAAGTGGCTATAACTATACAGCTTAAGATTGTTTCCTTAAACATTGAATTATCTTCTTCAAGAATCTTGAGGAAAATTTTCCCAGTAAAGTGGTGG
Organism: Cordia subcordata; assembly: GCA_028554755.1. Taxonomy (NCBI): domain Eukaryota; kingdom Viridiplantae; phylum Streptophyta; class Magnoliopsida; order Boraginales; family Cordiaceae; genus Cordia; species Cordia subcordata. The sequence goes on from JAPTOF010000014.1 coordinate 7,631,104, forward strand.
ACCTGGTGGTTGCAACTTGGAAGTGGCTATAACTATAGAGCTTAAGATTGTTTCCTTTAAACATTGAATTCTCTTCTTCAAGAATCTTGAGGAAAATTTTCCCAGTGAAGTGGTGGACCTGGTGGTTGCAACTTGGAAGAGTTTTTGACACACAGGAGAATGGTTTTTTGTACTTTTGTATCAATTGTCACCAGATAATGATTTCATAAACCAAACCCTATATAGGATATTGTATTTTGTCTGACTTGCCTACCCTAAATCATATGCACCATGACATGACATAGAAGGGAATAGATTTATTTAATTTGTAGTGTTAAGGGTGTGATTTATCGTTCAATTGTGACGAAATAATATAAATAATCTATAAATTATAATCATTAGACCATTATAATATTAAAAAGGGAACCGTAAAGTCGAGAATTTGATATTTGTTGCCCATGACTGGAAGGATTCCAACTTGGCATCATTATCTTCAAGGTTTTATCTGCTTGGATGTTACTTAAATGGGTATGGAGGTACTGGGTTGGACGAATGCATTGTACAAATAATTGTTTGACACGATTTTTTTTTTTTTAAAAGAGTTAGTCCGAAGGCGAACCCCTTCCCACTGCAGAGGCACGTGTAGGTGGGATGTAAATCGAGGATGCGTGAGTGGCGGTCTTTGAGAGAGGAACCCAAGTTTTAAAAAAGAAGGTTTCATTATCCTCTTTATACATTATGGCAGTGCCAAAGGGGCCCAATTAGGTAACTGCAGCATTTTCTGGTATTTTATGGAAAGCTTAGACTTTATGCTGTTCTTAAATATTATACAGTTCAATTGACACACAAAAACAAATAAATAAACAAATAAATAAAAGAAAGAAGAAAGAAGAATCATCTTTCATTAAACTTTATTTGCTAATACAAGTTGCTGGATAAGGCCAATGTTGATCCTAGGTGGGGATGCGATATCTTATGGCCTTGTCTGGCAAACAGGTGTTTAACTAACATTTTCGGGCAACAGGGTGTTTTTCTTAATTATTGTTATTTGGTAAACAAGTTTAATATTTCAATTAGGGTCTCCTTAAAGTTAATAGTATTAATATTTCATTTCATGAAGTATTATTACTTTCCCATAAAATTTCATATAATTTCAAAACTCATTATTACTTGTTATGTTATAAAGAATGTTGCATAAAGATACAAAAACATACACATGTATGAACACCCCATATCGCTTGAGAGCTGTAATTGTGTTTTTGAACTTTTAATCAAGAAATTAAATTTCTATGCCCTATAGATTGCTTAATAAGCTGACTTTCGTGGTCTCTTTCCCCCTTCCCTTCCTTTAAATGCACAAGTAAATTGTCAGTTTTAATCACCATCTTAAATTTTGGGCTAGCTTGAATTGACTTTTCGTTAAAGTGCTTTTTCAAAGACTTTTGAAAAAAATATATTTTTTTGAGAAACTAAAAATCATGACTTTTGAAAAAAGATGTATATGAACTTTTTTCATAATTTAAATTTTTTTGGAAGCCAAACTAAGTAATTAGTGCAAAAATAATATACTTTTTTTTTAAAAAAAAAATATTTTTTCCCTTAAAAAAAACCAATCTAAACAGCCCTTTATCTATCATTAAAATCGTTTTCACCAAGAGCCTAGAGCAATTATTTATATCATCTTGCAATACTTTATCTCCTTTTCTATGAAAAGAATCTCCTGCTTCGGATTGAAACTTTTACCAGATAAAGAATGGTAGGATAATGGTAATGCATTACCCAATGTGATATATATGTCATTTTCCATATTATGACAAGATATGTTTTAGATGGTTGTTACAAATAAAAGACTCCAACTGTAGCAAGAGCATGTGCAACATTATTAATAAAGTTACTTAAATTAATTTTGGGAGAGTGGCTTAAATCGAGTTAGGAAATTTGAACTCATTATTGAAGTTGCCTAATTTGATTAGACTTATACCTAAAAATAAAAGTATTATGTAAGACATAAGACACATAACAGTCTATTACACATACATTAAATTTTTTTTTTTTAAAAAAACCCCCCATCCCTATGGGATTGAACCAAAGACCTTATGTCTAAAAAAGAAGTCTCAACCGCTTGAATTATCTTCTAATCCCTATTACACATACATTCATGCATTATAATAAGTTGAGCCAAAAAGTATAATTCATAGTGTTGATCTATTTAGGTTGACAATTATAACTCATACCCTAGGGTGTAACCCCAGCTAAGATGGTAGAGGGAATTACTCGTATATAAGTTACTTATCTAAAGGTTCTTAGAGTAGTATCAATACACTTCCTGCTATCCGGTTGTCAATAAGTTTTGCAAGATGCCAACCTCGATTAATAGAATACTCATTACCTATGAGGCTATTTGAGTAAGAAATGAAATGGGTTCAACTAAAATTGATTGGAAAGAGTTCCAATCGCTTGAGTTGATCTAACCTACTATCGATTTAGTATTGAACCTATGGGGTCGCACACTAATAAGGTGATTCAAGTTTGAATCAATTAATTAGTTATCTTTAAGAAACCACTGATTCAACTAGCACTGAATGTATTATTAAACATCTGAATATTCTAAAATTTGATCTACAAAGAGAGAGACAAATGGGTAGGCCAAAGTGCAAGTGGGAGATTGTTGGATTTGTGCCTGTTAGCTTGTCCATGGCCCAAGTCTGATTTGTGCTTGTTCGAGGAACAAGCAAGGCCATTAGTTATATTAATAAAGCTATATATATCGATTTAAGAAGAGCTACCTAAATCTAGTTTAGAAATTTGAACTCATTATTAAGTCTCCATAATACAATTAAACTTAAGGCTATAAATAGTGGTATTATGTAAGATATAAGACATAACAACAATCTATTAGACATATATAAGAATATTTTCTGCTATAATCCTTTCTTTCTTGGTCTTAGTATAGATATCTATACAACCTTCACATTACTAGCAGATAAAATTTAGTTAAAACACACTTCAAAATGTGTTCTTTTATACTACCTTTTTTTTTTTTTGGGTTAACCCCCCCACCCCCAAGGGATCGAAGCTATCCCTTAATCCCTATTCTTCTATACTAACTTGTTAATATAACGCAAATTAAATAGATCGCTTATGAATACGCTGCCTAATTAGATCCCTAACGAATCCTACAATTTCTACAAGGTCTTAGTTTTACAGACAACCATTTATTATGGCATAAATAACCATTAGTGGTTCCGGATGAAAAGAAGCAAAGTATGTTATTATTAGGGTTTACAAGTTTACCTTAACTTCAAACAAAGTGTAGTTGTTGAGTTATTGATGTTTATACAGATTCAAACTTGTCTTTTTTTTTTTTTATAGATATAAGGTCATTATCATCTTAATTAACAATTTGTTGGTGACAAGCGAACAATTCTAATACGTGACTTGCATGTGCGCTCCAAAATCAGAAGAAATTTGATTGGGCAAAAAGGAAACTGATCAAAATTTCTTTATCTTTTAAACATCAATTAAATGGCAAACTTGAGATAATTAATAGGTGGAGAATTTCAAATAGTAAATATGAATTTAATTTATTCGTAGGTCAACAAAATGAAATACCAAACTTTTCTGCATGAAGAATAAGCATCTTAGAAACACTCCAAACTTATCCCATTTCTAGGTAACTTCTAGTGGGATATATATTTCACATAGGGTCGAATATTAGGAAAGAGAGAATGTCATTTCGATCAAATCAAGAGACTATCATTGGAATTTACCCGTTAGAAGAAAATTATATGTATTTTATTTTGCTAGATCTCGATCTAATTGCTACAAGGTTGAAACTATAATATAGCCGAACTCATATATATGACTAGCTTAATATTTTTTTCATCAGCATTGTGTTCGACGATACTCAGCATAGGTCCAAATTCCAACATCTAACCTTGTATGAAACATGAAGAAAGACATTCACATTTAAAATTTTGCCTGTAGCTAATTGTTTGTTACTAGTTACCCTTATCAATTATTTATGCATGGGAAGAGAATTTTCATATATTACTTTCTTATTTTTGGGTAAAATGCATCATACCTCTTAATTTATCTAATTAGTTGATTACTCTTTATATTTTAAAAATTTACGACATTATCCTTATACTTTTTAAAAGATGGGGCCGCACATAATTTTTTACTTTAATATTTCTATCCAAATTAACTTATTGTGTATTATACCTTTTTTTCTTTTATAGATGAGTATTAAAACTTGAGTGTGCTATATATTTCTCAAAATACAATTATTTTTAGATAATAGTGTTCAAATAATAACATAAAAAAGAGACGATTGTGTCATCTTTTCAAAAGTATAACATATAATGTTGTAAGTTTTAAAAATAGAAGGGGCAGGATAATCAATTAAAAAATAGACAAATCACAAGGCTTAGTCAACAAATTAAACAAAACATAAGGAATAACATGCCACTTTCTAAAAAGTACAAAGAAATAATATGATAAATTTAAAAATATAAGGGGGTAATCTGCTAGATAATTCACTAGAGGGGGTACAGTTTATTCTTATTTTTTTATATAATAAAATTTTGTATCAGGTACATAATTTTTTTATGTAAAGAATAAAAAAATTTGACCCAAAAAAAAATGTCAAAGAATAAAAAGATGGAAGGATCTCAATAATAATAATATAATCTTACAAGAATATATTCACGTTCACAGGCAAACAGCAAGACACGCACGGGCACCAATTACAATAATAAAAACACCAAACGCAAAAGATTTGACGAATACGAACGTCAACTTATAATCCAAAAAACCTGCCCCCGTGTCATGCTCCTTTGTGGCCTGGAATTTTCGCCTGTGAACTCCCTCTATCCCCACCCCAAGACCACATAGAACTCAGTGGAAAAAACACCCGTGAACTCTTATATTATTCTACAATTGGCATCACTTTTCAATTCAATAGACAACTCTTTACCAACTAACACACACACACACACACACATATATATATATAAATATATAATATTCATATATATAATATATGTATGTATAAGTGTGTGTTTTGTGCGTTATATATAATACCCTTAGCCATGATTTCATTCTGCTCTCCTACACATTCTTCTCTAGTAAACATGTCGTTGAAACTGAGGCTCATTAGTGTTTACAGCATAGTTTTGATAATTCTTGTGGTTAGTAATAATGCCAGTCTTACGATGTGCCACACCAAAGGCATAAGGCCGAAGAGAGTAGTTTCATCAGGCATGCAATTTTCAGTAAACATGACGCAAGTCCAATACTCAGAACAACAATTCATCAAGTGGGTCAAATTTGTGGGCAGCCTAAAGCATTCCTTCTTCAAGACCGCCAAGAACAAACTCTTCCCTTGTTACACTCTTACCGTTGATAAGAATCCAAACCTCGGAGACTTCACTTCTATTCAGGACGCCATTGATTCTCTGCCCTTTGCTAATCTCGTCAGAGTTGTGATCAAGGTTCATGCAGGTGTCTACACGTGAGTATTGTTAAGGTTACTATCTCATTTAAAAAGTTTAAACTTGTAAAGTAAATATTAGCATGTTTATTTATTTGTAATACGCCCCCAGGTGCAGATGGTTGCACGTCGAGGGTGGTGCTGAATTTTGAATATGAGACCTTTTGGTGCCTAATTAAGTTTACTGGCTGTAGAGAAAATATTACTGTGTTTATTTATTTGTATTAATATGTGGTTCCCTTTTTTCGCCTATTTTTATGCATTTTTTCTTGTTCTCTTCTTTTTGAGTTTGGCTACATTCATACATACATTCTGGTGTCTTTTGTTTCCACATTACTCTCTTTTCAAGTCTTGTTGATTTTAGTTGGTGGGGGTGAAAAACAAATTTGCTTTTGTCTTTTAGTTTCTGATCAAACTGCTAAGAAATGATTCATTGACTAGGAAAGTACCCAAGTGGTTCCTGAATTGTCGTTGGGTGAAAGTGTACATTATTTTTTTGATTATCAATATGATTTTTCAATTATGTTTTTTTTTTCCTAAGTGTTTATAGAAATAATTATATTGGGAATTTAACTGAATATTTACCAAGATGAGAAGATTCTTTCAGGGAGAAGGTGACAATACCGCCATTGAAATCATTCATAACAATACAAGGAGCAGGAGCTGACAGAACAATTGTTCAATGGGGAGACACAGCCCAAACGCCAGGGCCTAGAGGCCAGCCCCTTGGCACCTATGCTTCTGCAACATTTGGCGTCAATGCCCCATATTTCATGGCCAAAAATATTACTTTCAAGGCACTATACTTGTTTTATACCCCTGCAATACACAGATAAATTTTATGTTAAATTCTTTCTTTTTTAGAAATAATCAGCTAACAATATTTTTGGTTCTGCAGAACACCACACCAGTGCCGCCACCAGGAGCAGTTGGAAAGCAAGCAGTAGCATTGAGGATATCAGCAGATACAGCTGCTTTCGTAGGTTGTAAGTTCTTGGGTGCGCAAGACACACTTTATGATCATCTGGGTAGGCATTATTACAAAGATTGTTACATCGAAGGCTCTGTGGACTTCGTTTTTGGGAATGGCTTGTCATTGTTTGAGGTAAATATTTTTTTGCTCGAATAAATATTCAATACATACATGAATTCTTATCACACAGTTGAAGCGAGGTTAAACTTTACCCTGCAGAAAAGATCATTTGAGTTGGGCTATGTTATCACGTTTCTATTTAGCGACTGATTTTTTTTTTTTTTTTTGTCGTTAATTTCTGTTACCCTCGTCTCTTTTTCAGTAGTGGAAGATGATCATGCAACTAGAACGGGCTTCTAGTAAAATATGAGATCTTGCAGAATATAGATTACAATGTGTGGCGTTCAAACAAGATGTAATAGTGAACAGTATTAAAATGAGCTGGTTTCCATCTATAAATTCTGTCCTTGAATGTCTTCATCACAATATTTACGTGAGATATATGTATACATCGTACTGTATTTTCACGGGGTAATTTTGCTTCTCATTTATAGCTCCTTACACTTCTAGTTTATTGTCACATTTTAATTATTTTCTTTTATCACTCTTGAATTATAAATAAGCGAAAAAATGGGTCCCATAAGTTTTTCTTTGTAATATCTTTTAGCAGTTGTATACAATAGTACTTTTTGTACCCGTTTCGTTTAACTAGTATAGTGTTTAAATTTTAATATCAATTTTTGTTAATCATTACTCATGAAATTACTTTTCTCTTCTTTTTTTCTTACTAAAAAAAAAAAAAAAGCGTTACTTAAGAGAAGGAGAGTTTCCAGTTATGTTCCATCAATGAGTCTCACGTGCCACATGCACCCTCATAGTTTTACCGATTCTCGAAGACCGAGGGTGTTTGGTAGTGTTTATTTTGGACGTTTATAAGCGCTTTTATAAAAAAAAAAAATTGGTGCAGTTTTTTTTTCCCTTTTTCTAAATTTTGAATGCTTATACATAACTAAATAAGTATAGCCACAAAATTAAGCAGGATGCTAATCTTTTTGCTTAAAAATTAAACAAACCAACAATTTGTCATAAAACAAGTCTAAGATACAAAAAAAGTTATGATAATCAAGAGTAATCTTAATTGAGATAATGAAAAGCAATTAAAATAGATGCAATATTGACGATGGAATTTGTAAGTGTATTTATATTGTATAATGAATAAATGCAGGGGTGTCACCTGCACGCAGTGGCACAACTAACAGGTGCAGTAACAGCACAGGGAAGAAGCAGCCTGTTGGAAGACACAGGGTTCTCGTTTGTGAACTGTAAGGTCACGGGCTCAGGCGCTCTCTACCTTGGGAGGGCATGGGGTCCCTTCTCTCGTGTTGTCTTTGCTTACACTTACATGGACAACATTATCATCCCCAAAGGCTGGCACAACTGGGGCGACCCTAATCGAGAAATGTAAGCCTCTTTCTCTTTCTCTTCCTATTTATATAATTCGAGCATTGACATATGAGCGGATCCTAATCTGTTTTATCGTATAATTAAAATGGTGAATCATAATCGGCCGTATAAGATAAAAAAAGTAGGAACATAAGACCAACATCTTTTAGATGTGATGAAAATTAAACTTTATCCAAAACTTCATATTTAATGAGTTGGTATCTCAAATATGGTCTAACAGGTAATATGCATTTTATTATCTATGCTTTGTTCAGAGCGACATGTAATTCTTATCATTTTAAATTTCGTTAATAACTTCTTATCTTATGAAGAATGTTCTGATCGATTACTTATATATAAAGGATGTTGTATAATCATCCCCAGAAATTGGAAGTTTTGTGCAATATTTTCATAATATATGAGGTATTAGCAAATTTCAAAAAATAGAATTTAATGATATTTTGATAAAATACAAGGGATAAAACAATAATAAAACATTTTTTTAGCTATGCACTTAAATATTAAAATTCCACACACTAGCTGCTATTCCTTTTTTCCTTCTTTTTTAACCTCTTACTATGAACCCAATCTCTATTTTAAAAGTTTCAGAAAATTATCACTCTTTGTAAAAGTAATCTAACTATTTAAACTACTTTTTAAGTGTGATAGACTAATTATATTTTAAATTTTTGTAATATTTTTAACTTTAGAACATATATTAACTCATATTTCTTTTTTCTGTCATTTCAAATTGTTTCGGTGTAACTTAGGCACAAGAAGTTGCATGTGTAGCTGTTGCACCACCTAAGAGTCCCACTGTATGTTTCTATATATATTTGAAAGAATTTCCATAAAAATCGATGATTACTTTCTGATTGGTCTAACTTTTGAACATTCAAAAGTGTTTTCTGTGAGTCTAAAAGTTAAAGTTGACTTGTTTGGTCCATCTTTAAAAGAGTTGCTACAGAAAAACTGAAGTTGAAAAAAAATTGAAAAACTAGAAGTTCTAAATTGGAACTTTTCAGAAAAGACTTTTGAAAAGTTATTTTTTATTTCATGTCAAAAATTATTTATTTTTTATTTTTTGTTAAACTACTATTCTATATTTTTAAAAGTCTAATATTAATCTCAAAATAATTAAAAACTTAACTCCTAAAATATATGACTAAACAATCAACTATTTTTATTAAACAGCTCTTTTTATCAAAACTCTATTACTAAAAATTTATTATTTAACAACTGAAATCTCACAACTAAGCTAAACAAAACTTCCACAAATAATGGCCACCAACAGTCCACCACAGAAACGTACCCACTCAGCTGACACCTCCCCCATAAAACCCACACCATCATTGCCATGCTAAACAAATGCAATAATTTTTCATCCACTTATAATGCTTACAGTAGCTAACAAGGAATATATATAAGAAATTATATTCAATTTTTTTTCTTTTTTTCAAAAAATTACGTTAGTTTGCAAATGGGCATGGGACGGTGCCGCCCCCTGTTACCCAACAATCGTATGAGTGATGATGATGGTGCTTGTCATATTGCCATTGTCAACCTACGCAGCACTAGCAGTACTACATATGATTTTCTTTCGGGAATTTTTTAAATTAGTTTTTTTTATAAGTACTTTTTTAAAAAAAATATTTTTTTGATAAGTTAAAAATTTTAATTTTTTAAAAAAATCATACTTGAAATTTTTTAAAGTTTCTTTTTTCAAAGTCAAACCAAAACTAGTGCTTACAAAAAGAATATATTTTTTTTATTAAAAAAAAATTTCTTAAAAGAAGTCAATCTAAACAAATCCTTAGATTATTACACTTTTAATATTAGTTTCTTTATTTACAATTAATATATCTTGACCGCCTACAGAATCTTGATTATTCATTTGTCACTATATAGAGTGAGCTTTCACTTTAGCATCTACTCACTAAATCACTAGCTAGATAAAAAATAAAACCATATCCATGTTTATGTATGATTGTCCATTGTTCTTGTCTGGTTTAAGCCAGCCTGTATTGCAAGCCCAAGGTTTAGACGGTGGTTGTCTTTACTTTTTCTAAGTTTCTTATAAACAATTTATATTTATAAGTAGTTTTTGGTACTTTTAAGTAAATGATAAATAAATAGAGATCAATGTATTTGGATAAATTATACATTTAAGCTATTGACATGTTTAGTAAATAAATGTTTATAAATAGTAGTGTTGTTACAATAACTAAAAAGATCTTTCATTAAAGTAGAAAATTGTTGTTTTTCTTTTTCTAAGTAGTAGAGTTATCTTTTTTTGGTCAAACCACTTTACTATAAGTAACTAAAAAGGGGGGGAAAACATGCTTATAAGAAAATTCAATATATATATGTATATAATTTTTAATTTTCTACTTATAACCTGCTTATAAGCAAAACCAAACACCTTCTTATAGAGACCATAACTGCATACCTGATTTGCAGTTGAGGTTGCAGCCTATGCTGACATCATAAATTCATTTAAGAAAATCTTAGATATGGAAGTACTTTAATTCAGTATGAAGCACTAAAAAATTTGTTCCCACTAATGGCTATTTGGATGCGTTAAAATATACATTTTTTTGGTTAAAAAAAAAAAACTTGTTAGTTCATTATATGAGATAATAAGTTACTCTTTTTTGCATTAGTTGATTTTAAGATGGAAATTGATAATTTTTAGTACTATGATTCTTGAAATGTGTAATAAATTTTGACAATTTAGATCCACCCCTGATTCTATAATTTCATTCCGGGCAGGACTGTATTCTACGGGCAGTACAAATGCAGTGGGCCTGGGGCAAGTTTTGCAGGAAGAGTATCATGGGCGAGGGAGCTCACCGATGAGGAAGCCAAGCCTTTTATATCACTTGGCTTTATTGATGGTTCTGAATGGATCAAATTATGACACTATTTTTTTTTTTAATGAGTTCAAATATATAGGAACACTTTTGAAAATTGTCTTCTTTGTATAGAATGGAGATCTGATAAGAGGCAAGTCGAATGGCGAATTGTTTGACGGTTGTCTTGCTCACGTATCGTGGTCTTACTCGTATGTATTTATTTTGCTATAAGAGCTTTAATCAGTGTTAACATAATAAATAAATAAGTATTCTAATTCAAAATTTTAAACAAAGTGATAATTTAATATGATATCAGAATTTAAAAATCGAATGATTTAAGTTTCAAACTAAACTCACAGCCAACACAATTTTATTGCAAGTGCCTCCAAAAACTCATTATAAGTACCTACTACTATTGTTGTGTTTGGAATAAGCTTATTATAAAGTGTTTATCTTATTTGTTAAGAATACTTTTACTGTTATAGATAAGACATTTTATAAAATATAAGTTTCATTAACTTTAAACTTTCAGAAGATCCTTACCATATTCATTTTGTCTTATAAGATATAAGAAATGCATCCTTAATTTTTTTTTTATAATTATAAATAAGACATCTTATTGCCAGTATATTATAAAAATTCAAAACAAATTAAACTTGTTTTTTATATAAAACATTAAATAAGATGCATCTATAGATTGTATAAGAATGCAAAATGGTAATTGATTTTTACCTACACACTGTAGTTCTGGTGTTCAGTTTTGTTTTTCTTTTATTTGGCAAGTAAATCTTTTCATTTAACCAAAAACACCTTTATACAGCTAGGTAGCTCAACTCATTTTTTAAACTGGACATCTCAGGCTATACCAGGGGCAAAGCCACGGTGGCGGCATGCGGTGGCGGCGGCCGCTACTCACTTTTTATATATATTTTTATATTTTTTAACTTTTGTAAGGTTTTTTTTTTTTGGGTGTCTTTTGGCCACCCCTCATCTTGACAAAACTTCTCAGGATGGCTTGGTGGTATAAGGAATGAAGTTAAGGTTGTGAGTTTGATTCTTGCTACAATGCTTGGGTTGTTGTATTTTTTTTTAAATTAATTTTAACCAACTGACGTCACTTGGGCTGCTGTTTGTCTTATTATTAATTTTAACCAATTGCAACTTTAGTAGGGATTGCCATTGAGGACGCCCCTTCGACATTAAAGACAAAAAAGAAAAGGTTTCTATATAGTCACCGGCTATTTTTCTCCAATTTAGTTTATTAAATATTTATTTTCTCAATTGTTAAATTTTTTTTTCTTTTTTTTCTAAAACAAAATAAACTCTCTTTCGTGTAATTATCTCATTCTCACATGTTACAACTTCACTAATCAATATTACAAAAGTTATAAAGCGGCAAAGTCTTTCGTCTTTTGAATCAGGTTTGTATTTTTCATTTTGATTTTAGTTTCTAACTATTTTTGTAAAGATGACTCGTACTTATATGCATATTATTGATATTTTATTTTGGTGATTTTTCTGATCTCATCAATTGTAAGAAAAAAGACTTTTCTTATTCTTTATTATTATTATTATTATTATTATTATTATTATTATTATTATTATTATTGCCTTTTTTGTATTTAATGATTCTGAAAAAGTATAACTAAGGTTTAATGATATATAATATTTTATTTTATAGTTTATTATTATTATTTTAAAATTGGCTTTTTGTGATATATATAGATTGAAAACTTGAACTGAATCATAAGTTAGTGTAAATATTTTTTTGCCACCCCTCATTAAAAATCCTGGCATCTATATGCACAAAAAAGTTTCTCTAACATTTACTCGTCCAGCTAGGGTGGTCATTTGATTAATAAATCAATATTATCTGCTTATTTGACTTCCATATATCCTTCGTTTAAATTTATTAATAGCTCCATAAGTTTTTTTTTTAAAATACTTGTGAATTCAAACCAAGAACCTTACTCTTAGGGAAGATAGTTTTAACCACTCGAGCTATCCCCAATCCCTCCATAAGGTTATGTTTATTGGTTAGTTAGTTATACGTACGTTTGTAAACTAAAGTCTTAATCTTATACTTCATTTAAGATTGAATGTATTTCATTTTTGTGATGTCCGCTTCATATTCTGATGATTGATATTTTACTTAAAAGGAGAAGTCAATAATAAGCTGAATTTTCTTATTTATCTTATATAGATTTAGAAGTTACATCACACGAATGATATTCTACTTTTCTTTTTCTAAATTATACATGGCAAATTGGTTTGACATTACTATTACCATTCACAGTTACCTTAAATATTTAGTTTAGGAATTAAAACATGAGAAACCAATATAAGGAATAATATGTCAATCTAATCGCGTTTATTTTGTTGCGCTATGTCCACTTAGATTTATTGTGCCTAGTACTTAAAGCATTAGATTAACCCCTAGTTTTGGGACCTAATTTTTAGCATTAAAGAGATTTTTACATTTGGAGTGGTTTTCTGCAAGGCTTAATTTAGATAGTTCGGTGTGATGATTTTGTATTTGGAGGTATATATGTTATAAATAGGAATATGCGTACCTTTATTTGTGATTCTTGTTAGTCTCCACCTCTAACTCATCAACCTCTTAAATATTATTAAGAGAGTAATTTTAGTCACTTGAGTATTTGGTGAACCAAGCTCCTCTTATTTGTGAGATTAAGATCATAACAATGTAAATAAACTAATTAAGTTTTTTTTTTTCTGGTCAGAAGAGCAATTAAGTGTTTGTTAACCATTTTTATGCACAAATGAGAGACAACTTAGTAAGATTTCTATCGAGAGGATTTGATAGAGTTATCAGTCAAGTGATTTATTTATTTATTTTAATAGAAATAAATGTAGACCATTAGATCTCGATAATGAAATGAAAATAGAAAAATCAAATGTGTGAAACACAGGATTGACCTAGGCAAGTGCTACAATTGTGTTGGAGGGAATTTTTTTTTTTTTTTTTCAAAATAGAAGCTTAGTCAACAATTATCTCTAATCTATAATTTTGTAGGAAACTTTGCCTTGTCTATTTTTAATGGATTTTATAAAGGTTGAAGTGTCTAATCCAAAAACTGCTCAGCAATAGAAGACATTCAGCCAAAATTCATAAGCAATCAACACATTTTTTTTAATCTCGCAACAAATGTGCTTCACAAGAAAATTTAGATGCAAACAAGCATATCTTTACAATCACCAATTCAAGATCAATTTCTTTTTTAACCCATTGCACAATATTGATCGTGCATTGTAAACACGGACGATCAAGATTCAAATCGTTACGAAAAAATAACAATGACAAAACTATCGAGATTATTATCTCTTCTTTTTTGTTTTTGATCTCAACATAAAAGAAGAGACATCGTTGTTATTTTTTCATGACGGTTTGAATCCTTTCACACGTAAAAACAAAGAAAAAAAATACAAGTAGACAACACGATTATAGGTTGAGTCAGCTGCAATTAGCCTAGCTCTAACTAGAAATATTAACAGCTGCGAGGAGAAAAACTACTCTCATCGATAAAAACGGCCCCCTATATATATATCCTAGCTGAAGCCTATAAAGTTCTAAATTTGAATAGGACTATGCTAAACGGCAAAAAAGTGTTCGGCCAAAAATAGCCAAAATGCTTTTGAAGTAAATAAAAAGACATTTTTATCCTAAATTATAATTAAAAATAATTACTTATTTACATTTTCTCTCCTCATTATAACAGCATTCTCTCTCCTCATTACAACTCTTTCTCCTTCCTCATTTATTTATCTTAAACTCATACTACTTTCTCTCCCCCCTCCCCTCACGTCTCTCCCCCACTTTTTTGGTCAAAATATTAACCAACATTTATTTCTCACCTTTCTTTTTTTTTTTTTTATGTTTGCCTTTTATCCTTCCAAAATTTGATTCCATAAAATCCTAATAAATTTCCCTCTAAAATTGTTTGTCAAATAGAAGTAAATTCACACAAACATATCTATGATGTATCATTAAGCTTTTACATTGTAATAATATTATGATCATAATTTAAGTTTATAAAATAATATAATTATAACAAATTATTTATTATATAATTGTTATAAAATTATTTTATTACAAGAAAAATTTATATGTTATCATAACTATTTATATTGTAATAATAAAAATGTAATAATAAAAATTTATATTGTAATAATAATATAATAAAAATTTATATTGTAATAATAAAAATGGTTGTTTAGGTAAAGAAATAAATAAAAATGTTGCATAACTATTTTCTATCCATTGTATGTGTAAGAGGTAATACAGAGTTTAAAAAAAAATCATAAAAGATAGAATTTGTGATACATTATTGAGATGGATAACAATAGGTGGCTAAAAATACTTTTTTTTGGTAAAGAAATATAATAAAGAAAAAAAGAATGAAAACATATTAGGATAGGTAGGGAAAAGAAAGGCATAAGGTATATGATAGCGGGAAAAAATGTAAGAAAGATAGAGAAAAAAATATAAGACATGAAAAAAAAAGTAGGATAAGGCATTAAGGCTATGATTGAAAAAAATAAATAAAATAAAACACTAAATGGACAAATAACTATTATAATAATCTAATGCTTTTCATTTTCTTTTACTTACCCATTATCAATTTTTTCTTTTCCTTTTTTTCAAATCAACATATCATTATTTAGTAAATTGACTATGAAGTAAAAGTAAGATTCTAGACGTAAATTAATTATGTTTGTTTTAATATTACTATAACTTATTAGATTATTAAAAATCACAATATTATAACTTAGTTGATTAACCAGGGTGAAGCCAAACATAAATTAATTATATTTGTTTTATTATTATTATTATAACTTAGTAGATTATTATAAATCACAATATTATAAATTAGTTGATTATTATAAATTACAATATTATATGGACAAGCAAACTCTTGTGTGCCACAATATTCTACTAACGAATAGTTAACGAGTTTAGGCATGAAAATTTTCAAAATGAACAATCAAGGCGAAACAAAAACCTTGATTAAGAGGGGTCAAAAAGTTAAATATTACAATGTACCATAAAATACATCTCTCTAGCAAATAAAAGAGTTTTTTCTTGGTCTTGAAAGTTTTAGTTGCATAGTTAGAGAGAAAACAGTAATAAAATTTTATAGAAGTAAAAGAGTCTAAAGAGTAAAGATGGCTAGTTTATCAATTATTATTAAATTATATATATATATATATATATATATATATTATTGTTTGTAAAATTGATTTATGAGTTAATTCATTGATTTTGCAAGTCTAACTTTATTAAATTATAAGTATAAGAATATATTTTTGTTGTTTAACTAAAAACCACATCTTTTCATTTATCTTCAATGAAACATCAAATGTGAAATCTTAAGGGACCCTTTATAACTTAAGATGGGTCATATACATAAATTAATTTAAAAATATTTAAAATTACAAATAATGATGATGATTTATCAAATACAAGGGAGTCATTTGACCCTTTTAATCCTATGTAGTTTGGTCAATGTGGGTAATATTATATTCTAGAAAAATCTTATTAATACTAATTCCTTGATTATCTATAGATCAATATTTATATAGTACTATTAATAAAATTATAAAGTATTTATACAGTACTATTAATAAATTATACCTAAAAAACTTAAAAGGTTTTAGAAGATGCCACATCATTTTTCAAGAAGCATTACAAGGTGAAACATCATATTAACTATCGTCTAATTTGAGGCCATAGGAGTAATTTTTAATTTTTGTGGGCTTCGCTTTTAATGATCACTCAATAACAAATATAAAAAGTACAAAACATTAAAAAAAACATGTTTATAGGACGTCTAAAATGAAAAGATACACAAGATTACATTTATAGAATATTTATAGAAAAGTAAAAAATATAAAAATAAGTGTCTTCAAGAAGTTTTGAAAGGTGTTGCGTCATCTTAATATATCTTAACTTGAGACGGAATCAATAATTCTTAATTTTTATTGGTTATGTTTTATTAATTACTAATAAAAAAAATAGAAACAAAAATGTAAAAATTAAAATTAAAAAATTGATATATATACACACACGCACTATTTATAAAATTATAAAGTATTTATATAGTACTATTAATAAATTAATAAAATTATATCTAAAAACTTAAGAAGTTTTAGAAGATGCCACATCATTTTTCAAGAAGGATTACAAAGTGAGACATCATATTAACTATCTTCTAACGCATATGTTTTTATGAATATTTTGGTATTAAATTATGAATATTCACCTCATAAGATCTTGTGATAGTCAAAATAAGTCTGATCACTGAGACACTAAAGCAGGTCTTGGAATTCTTTACCCATGTTTCATTCTTTCAACAAAATGTCCCAATAAAGCAGGAATATATATTATCAAACTAAAGGCAAACTATATTAAAATTGTGAATCCAAGCGGAATCTTTTTCACTTTTAGTGTTTTATATGATGAATATTGATTCATCGAGAAACTAAAAAAATTAACTATAAATAAGATCATGAGTAATAACATTTATGTAACTATTTAAAATGTTGAATTTGTCCTAAATGTTTCACGCACATAATTTAATTACTCCATATTATTTTAAAATATTCATATTAATTCTTAATATTTTATAAATTTATTCAAATTAATTTTTCTTTTTTCTTATTCATTTTTATTAATTGGATGGGCGCTAATTATAAAAAATAAAAGTTATTAAAAATGAATATTTTTTAGATAATAAAAATTAATTTGAGTGTATATAAAAAATATTGAGAATGTTAGAGAAACAACGTCCAACAAGTACTAGACTGACTTATTGTCTTGGCATTATATCTGGTTTTACAATTAGCTTTTTGGTAGCTGGTTTGACTTCTATCTATTTCGTCTAATGTATATATACACACACATGTTAGTCAATTTATTAGAAATATAATGTGTGTTGGTCAATTCATTGGAAATAATATACTTGTTAGTGGTTGGATATTTAATGATGAAAGAGAAACAAAAGGTTTATTTCAAATTAAAAATTTTACTTTTTCTCATTAAGGGTAAAATAGACCACAAAATGTTAAAGTTACGAATTTATCCCCATTTTGGCCATTTTTGGCCACAAATTTTTATTCATTTGCGAATAAGGGTACAAAAGAATGATTGCGAAAATCAAAGCATATCAAAGTTTGTATGTTTTTGAGGTGTCAAGCACTGATTTCCTTAAAAACTATCAAATCAAAGTTAGAATAATTACTTTACTTCTATATTAAGCCAATAAAGAAGAACAACGACATGATAATCCACATCATACATGAAAAAGAGTTAAATGCTTATAAGTTAAGCTTAATTGCTCAAGATCAGAATAAATCAACTATCAAGCTAAAACCAACCATAGAAACTGCATGTAATTTGTTAAAAATCACTTCGTTCTTGTGACTTAAAAGCTATTTGTTCTATCACCATCTACAATTAATAGCTTTCTTGCTCCCTAACAAAATCAGAAGACCTACCCAACTTACCCATGACAGCATTCTTGAAATTGACAACTTCTTGAGCCTGTGAGCATGAACTCTGCATTCTCACACCACTTAGACTATTTCTTGACTCCATCATCTCATTGAGTGATAGCCTCCTCTTGGACCCTGGCTCAGGCCTTTGTCTTGGGGCACTTTGGGACCTCAATTTAGCCTTGAATGATTGCGTTTTCGCCATGTAATTTGGGTAATAATTCTCATTAAAACTAATATTATTCCTGAAATTATAACTATCCATACACGCACTTCTAGCTGGGGTCATTGCAGATGCATTAGAACCACAAGAATTGGCAAACCTTGGAGTGCTTTGGGCTGTGGAGAATCGGCATTCTTCTCCGGTAAAACCCCATTGTTCGGGTATCGATAAGCCTCCTGGATTTTGACATGGAAATGGAGATGATGCAGTTTGGGCATACGATGATGAGTCATCTCCAGAATCAGAAATCCACCATGTTTTGGTTCTTCTGGATCTTGATGATTTAGGCCTCCCTGTATCTACCTCCACAATTTTCGGGTTTTCCTCGAAATACTCCTTCATGTTTATCTCAGATGAAGCTGAAAGCCTCCTGCTGTGCCTTGACATTTTGCATACGTTCCTTGAATCCTCAAACTTTTCCTGAAAATCAGGAAAATTGGTTAAGAATCTACTTACCACATTAGCTTCCTCAAAACAACCATTCAAAAGTTTAAATCATTGTAAATTTAACTAGCCAAAAGCAAAAGATATATACATAAAAAAAAGTCTACAAACAACACTCCGCAGAATCATATCAATATCGGCTTGTTTTAATACAAGTACTTGCTTACATAGGAAAAGATATTCTTACCACGGAGTTTCGTGGTCGAAATTGTGGTGGACAATTGTCATCATTGAGGACAAGCCGTCTAGTCCTTTGGGCACGAACACTTGTTTGTGCTCTTATTAGAGCTTCCATGCTGTTGAGTGTAGCATAAGCTTGCTTGCGCACCAAATATCCTCTAACAAGTGCTTGCAGCTTCACTAGCCCTTTCAATGCCCTAAGCGCTTTTCTTGCCTGCAGTTCCATAATCCCCACCACAGAAATGTTTGTTTTGCTTAATCAACAAAATCACAAAACACTAGACAATGGTTCTTAAAAGAACAAAATGAACATTAATTTAGGGTCTGTTTGGATTGGCATTTTCTAGGGGAAAAATATTTTTTTTTCCTAAAAAATGAACATTTTTTTTTTGCAATAACTATTTGACTAGATTTTCAAAAATTAGAACAAAATACAACCTTTTTCAGAAGCAAAAAATTTTAACTTTGAAAAAAAATTCAAAAATTGTTTAAAAAATACTTTTATCGAGAATGTAACGCATGGAAAAGTAAAGAAAATGGTTATGTTTTCTTGAAGGTTGGAATTATACAAATTATACCAGGCAACCGCGGAAAACAGTTTGAATCTTGATGGCAGCCCACTTCTCACGGCTGCCGTTGAACAAGGTGCCTCTTCCTTGACTGGTCAGCCTCACGACGGCGACAGCAGCCTGCGCAGCCGCTACAGCAGCGTCAGCCGCCGCAGCAGTGGCTGCAGCCACCGCTATGGCATGCTTGTTCTGCTCCTTCCCGGATTCGCTGTAGATCGATCTCAGCCATGCAGCCTCGGCTGGGGTTATGTTTGGTGGAATTGTGGGTGGGTTGTCAACACACAACCCGGCAGTGTCTCTCCCTGAACGGCTAAAACTCGACGCTCTCTTGCCGTTCCGGTCGCAGGAAAAACTTGAATTATTCTCCTTTTGGTCCCTCTTTTTGTTGTTGTTCATCCCAAACAAGCCCTTCAACCATCTTGTTGCTCTCCCCATTTTTTTTCCTGTGAAGCACTTTTGGGTGCAATGCAGCAAGGCAGATGATATAAAATGGTGAGATTTCTGATTAACAGCTCATAATCTAAGCTGTTACATATAATATAGAAAGAGTAAAATTCAAAAGAAAATTTTGGCTTTTGGGAGTGGCTTAAAAAAAGGATGGTTTTTGTAGGGGAGAGCAATTTGATTATAGGGTTAAGATGGGGTTACAGCTCAAAATTTGGGCTCTTTTCTTGTTGCAGAAAGTTTTGCACAACAGAAAAAAGTTGAAGCCAGTACTTGTGTTTATTGTAAAAAAGTAGGATTTGTATAGTGATACAACTTCCACTTGGTGTAAAAAGAGTCCACGCCTTTATGCTTTCCTTTCTCATTTTCTGTTCCATCATTTTTCATTTATTGACTGAGTAGAAAAAGATAAAAAAGGAATTTGAAATTCCAGGCTGTGAGTTTTCAGTAACATATAGCATCTCAAAATATTCATCTTTTTCCTAACTCCAGAGATTTGCAGGTCACAAGTTTGAATTATTGGGTTAAGAGTGCGTTTGGCTTTGCTTTTTTTAAATTGCTTAAAAACAAATGTCAAATAATTGGAATAGTGTTTGAAAAAAATGTGCTTATAAGTAAGATATTTAGTAATATATACATATAAATAGAAGCATTTGTTAGAATGACTAGAAAGTAATTTTCATTAATAATATTGTAACTTTCTTGTGTTTTTACAAATCTCATTCTTTCTGTGCAAGCAGTTAAAAAAGAAGTTGTGGTGGTGCTTTCTTTTTGTTGCGTAAACCAATTTTAGTTGCTTATAGACACAATTTATTTTATTTTTCTACTTATAAGCAAGTCTGATTACCTTCTAAACACTCCCGAAACCCTCTAACG
The DNA here is from genome assembly GCA_028554755.1 of Cordia subcordata. Lineage (NCBI taxonomy): Eukaryota > Viridiplantae > Streptophyta > Magnoliopsida > Boraginales > Cordiaceae > Cordia > Cordia subcordata. The sequence continues at coordinate 7,652,099 of JAPTOF010000014.1, forward strand.
TAAAAATTATTATTAATCTTTTTTAATTTTTTTTAACCCCCAACCCTTCATATCTCATGAAATTTGAACTTAGACCACACTCTTAGAAAAATTAATCTTAATCACTTGAACTACCATTAATTCTTACTATTAAACTTCTTTCTAAAAAGATTTGAAACGAATGTGGCCATAGAAAGAAGAGATTTTGTTAATTATAATTAATTCACAAAATTTCTTGAGAGGGAAAAAAGTTTGGAGAAAAGAGGGGGATTTGTGGCCATCGTTTCGAGGAAAATCGCAATACAAGACAAAGATACGGCTGAAAGCTGCACATCACTCTATTAGTAAGTTTAAAACAACTACGTTAAGCACTACCATGCAACATGTAGGAAGTTACGTAGCGCAAATCTAAGCAAGATTATTATTAATTAATCATTTAACTAATCAGTGGAAAATCAAAGTGTAAAGTTACCCTTTTAATGGAATCGGATTCTGAAAGCATAAAGCGAGGCAAAGAAACAAAGAAAGTGAAAATGGTCCAATTTTTATTTAACTTTTCCAATCAAAATTTTTCAAGGAATACTTTCTGGAGCGATGTGTCCTACCATTTTTAATCCTTCCAAAACTAGGTCATGTGGCGTATATTTATGATCATTTTCCCGTCTAATTTTAAACAACTGTGTCACTTTTTTACAATATTAAAAACTAATTATGTGATTTTTTGTAAAAATATGAACTAAACTAAAAAAAAGAGTAATCTTTTAAGTATATCTCATATGCTCTTTGATGGGTCCATTTGGATTGGATTATGATAATTTTTTTTTATATATTTTTCTAAAAAGAATTAAAAGCTAAATCTTTTAGATCATTAGTTTCAAACTTTTTAAAAGTTAAATTCAAATATTTGTTAAAAATATACTCCCTTTGTCTTATAATATCTGTCATGTAAGGTTTAAGCGTCCAAACCCAAGCTAATTAATCTCTTTATTTTTGGTTAAATTTGCAATTCTTTGTAAAAAATACCCTTTTCTCTTTCATGTCTTTTTTTGCTATGAGTCATATTTCTCTTTCATGTCTTATCACTACATACTGGTATTAAATAAGGGTAAATCTGAAAAAAAAAGAAAAATAATGCTCCCTTAAAATTCTCAAAATGACAAATATTTTGAGATAAAAAAAACTCTCTAAAACCACAAATATTGTGAGAAAGAGAGAGTACTTTTTTTAAAATTAAAAGTGTACATTTTTGTGTGCAAAAATCAATTTAAACCAACCTTAAATCCAATGAAACTTTTAAGGAAAAATGTTAAATTACTTTCCGGGGGCGATGTGCCGATATGTTCTCCAATGAAGGAAGATAAAGATACTTCATGAGTTTCTCTGAGAAAATTGACGCTCTCGTGAATGCTTACAGAATTATTCGCATTAATGTCCAATTATACCTTTCTTCTGTGTTTTGTCAAATGTGCTGTCTCTCTCTCTCTTCATAAATTATGTCTTCTAGAGAATTGCTACCAAGCATATCAAGTAGTCCCCACATATACCTTCAATGATAAGAGTTAAAAACATATACTACTCATGACCCGGATTTAAATTCAGTCTCCTGCCTTAAGTGAGTGCCGAAACACTATAATCTGATATAAGGCACATATTGCAACCCGAGAACTTGGAGTTGGTGAGTCGAGCTCATGGGTTACGATGGTATCGGATTCTGCCAGATGAATTTTCTTGTTGCCTAAAAAAGAAAAAAAGAAGGAAAAGAAGCATATGAAGTAAATGCAAATCGTTCAACTCCTCCACCACATTGATCAGCCACTGAACTGCATTGATGATTTCTAGCTATTTATTGGGAAATTGAAAAGAAGTTATAACTCTTTGTTGACTACTATGTAGTGTGTTGATACCGTAATCAATGTAATAAATGCTATTTATTAATTGTAGTACACATTGAAGGGTCAGACTAAGACAAATACTTGCCTAAACTAAGGCCGTGACTGATGACTCCACCCATTCTCTCATAATATAAAGATGAATGAATGGAATTTCACTTCATAATCATTTGAAAGATACCATTTATTAGGAAAAGATCTTAATCCTCCACTGATCGTATTATTTCTTAATTACTAGTTTCTCCTAGCCTTTAATATCGCATAGTGATCGAAAAGTAAAAATTTAACCATTTATATCACATTAGACGATTGAGATTGATAGAGAAAAAAAAACAAAAGGAAGAGAAATTTAAAGTTTTAGGGTGCAAGTTGAAATTGATTCACTTATGATGTAAATTCTTGGTATTTTTACTTCTATTGACTAAGAGATATTAGTGACTAGGAGAGGGTTCTAATCAAAATAGAGAAAAAAAAAATCAAAATTTTCAAAATTAATTATTAAGATTGAATTTTATAACACTAGATGGTCTAGATATCGTATCTTAATGAATACAAGACCAAGGACAACTATTATATATATATAAACGAAATTCTAGGGCTAACAAAAAAATTGTAGAAACATTTGTCACAGAAATTGGAAGCAACAGAAGATATACGATTAGTCTAAATTGACTTTTTTCTTAGGAAGTGTTTTTTTTTTCCTGTAAGTTGTTTTAAGAAAGATATATTTTAATTAACTTAAAATTTCTAACTTCTATAAAAAGCTGAATTTGATTTTTTTGGGGAAAACTTTTAAATTTTTTGAATGTCAAGTAAAATACTTATTATATGTCCTTTTATTTTTGTTTTAAAAAAATGTCTTTTCATGAAAAAGAAAATCAATTCATACAAATCCATAATTCCCATTAGCCAAAGTTGCATCTCCTTTTAAAAGGGATAATAAAATTACAACGAGATTCAAATTTCTTTGTTTGTGTATAACCATAGGTGCTCCAAATAAAGTAGAGAGTCTAAAAAGTACTAGAGAGACTTTTTCTTATATTTTTGTCTCTTTTTTCTCTGTGACAAATAATGAGCAATAAATAAGATGTTGAAATCTTTAATATTCAAAGACGCACACCGTTATGCATCACTATAGTTGACGAGAGAAAAGGTGCATAGTAATAATTGACACATAAATTCATTGAGAACTTTAAACCATCTCTGACATCACGGGCGGGGCTAAAGGTTTCTGATGTGAATCATGAAAATAGGCAGGCAGAATAAGAATCTTACACAACAACTGGCGTCACTTTGATCGCTTAGCGTACCCCCTCATGCATGGTCCCATATATATAGATATCCTTCAGAAAATATGTATTCCCCTTTATCTCTACCGAAAGGCAAAAGCCAATAAATCAATATTCGACGAACGAGTCCCCCTAAGAATATATTAACAGTAAAAGTTAAAAATAAATACGACTCATGATTCGGATTTGAATTCAGTTCCTTACTCTAGGTTGAGTATACTCGACTTAATTGGTGCATGATATAGGAGACGTGCTGTACACCAATGTTTTGAAAACTAGACCGGCTAGTGAACCGGACACCTTACTAGTTCCTGGATCAACTGGTTTGACCGGTCGGACCAAACTAATGTCTGCATGACGTCACCTTTATATTTAGACTTTATATAAGTCCAATAAAAAGTAAAAGCTAAAAGAAGAATATAACTTATATATGTAATGTATAGAAATATTATAAAAAAAAACCTAAATACATGACAATGTTCCAAAAATTAAGATAAATAACCGCATAAGCATTCTTGACAATAAAAAAACCCATGTTTAACAAAAAACCAAATTAACCGAAAGCAAAAGTCCATGTTTAACAAAAAAACCAAATATCACGGTCAACTTTTGAAGAATCAAGAACTAATTGCAAGAATTGCTAGTTCTGTGTGTGGACTGCCATTGAAATTTGAACGAGTAAGTGAGAAGAAGTTGAAAAGTCATCGGTGTGCTATAGAGTAGAGACTAGAGTCCTGGCTGCATGCAAACTACAATATGTTTTGTTTTCTACTTTTCTTTTTAATTTTTTCCCCTTTTTTAGACTATTCTGGGCTAATTGTGAATTTATGGCTGTGTCAATTAACAAAGCCATGCCCAACAAATAAAATAACATGCAGCCCATAACTAATTCATTAAACAACAATGGGCCAAACTCCAAATTTAGCTAAAACCCAGGTTCGACTAGTTTCACTCGGTCCAGTCCAGTTCGCCAAGTTGGCCAGTTTTTCCCAGTTTTTTGGTTTTTCGGCTCTTAAGCCCTACTCTGCCCGCTTGCTTCACCGGTTCTTGGTCCAACCGGTCTGACTGGCCGGTCCTGTCCGATTTTCAAAACACTGCTATACACCAGATGTTTGCCAGTTAGTGGCTAGGCCAATTGGGTGTTTTGGTGGTCAGATTCCACTAACTAGATTTTCTTTGTCGCAGAAAAAAAATGGCGAAATAAAAAGAGTTCTCTCACCTCAAAGATTGGATAGAATGATCAAATTGTAATCTGTTGCAACAAAAAGTTTAAAGTTCGAAGTTATGATTGGCATGCACTATTACACTATGGGGTTTATGGCCTTGGAATGAATTCAGTGTGGTTCTACTTAACGTGAATTTCTCGGTATTGAGACAAAAGAGGAGAAAAAAAAAAAAGCCTTCTGAATTCCCTCACATTAAGTTTTGAAAAATGCTTCGTAATTTTGTTAAAAGATTTAGACAACTCACAACTATGATGAATATTCTTATCCTCGAAACTATACACGGCCAGGGAGCTTTGGTTTATATCTCTGGATGGAATTTATTTATTTATTTATTTGTTCAATTTTAATGCCATGTTTGACATTTTTCTTCAATTTAACACATACTTTTTGCACAATTAAGTTACAGCAGCGGTGAACTACATATAAATGCCATAACATGGTATATTTCAAAAGTATTTCTCTCTTGTTTGACTAAAGAGAAGCTAAACATACTATTTAATTGAAACCAAGGTAATATTTTATTGAGTTTACATTTCCACAGACTACTAAATTACAAATACAAGACTTTTGCTTAACTACCTTGGAAGTCTTCGAAAAGCATAAATACTCAAAACATGAATTTCATCTCTACTAAATAAGTGGCATAAGTATAAAGGCAAACTAAAAGTCAGCACTTCGAATTCTAGTTTCAAATAACAGATTTAATATCGATCAAAAGAAAAAAAAAACACATTTAATATTGTATGGGCCTGGAAATAGGTTACAAGTTACATCACTACCTTTATTGAATATATCTACTTGTCTTTGACTAATGTGGGATCTTATACTATGCATTCGAAGGTGTATGTTGCAAGGTGTACCTGCGGGTGTTATGAAATTACGTACTAAATAATGCGTTTTTTCTTTCTTCTTTTTTGTTTTTTTTTTCTACAATTCTTCTCTTTTCTTCTCTATTTTATGACAAAAACTAAATCTTACAAAACCTAAAATATAATTCTTCAATTCAATTTGTTCAACAACTCAACAAAGATATCAAAATCGCAGCTCAATTTAATCAAAATGATTGAAGCAACAACATCCAAAGAAATAGAAAACATCTGTAACTTTGAATTGTGAGTTATGAACAAAAATATATAAATCTGATGAAGCTTTTCATAAACAAACAGAGACTGAATAATGAATAAACAATTATGGTAGTTTCAACCAATTTTAATTACAAACAGATATTTTGATGAATAATATACTACTGAACAAATATTAATAGCCTATAGAACAAACACTTATAAAATACTGAATAAATAATAATATGCTACTGCTACTGAACAAATAATAATTGCCTATTGAACAAATAGTTACAAAAAAACTGAACAAACAATAATAGGCTACATAACAAATAGTTATAGAATACTGAACAAACAATAATAGTATACTGAAAAATAATGAAAAGGCTACTGAATAAATAATTATAAAGCATTGAACAAACAGTTATAGAGCACTGAATAAACAGATATAAAATACTGAATAAACAATAATTGTCTACTAAAAAAAATAGTTATGAAATATTAAACAAACAATAATAACATATTGAACAAATAGTTATAGAATACTGAACAAGCAATAATAGGCTAACAATAATAGTCTACTGAACAAACAATAATAAACTACTGAATATATACTAATCCTTCAAATATACACACACACACATCAGAACTAATTGTCACAAATATGACTAAATAGAGATGTAGAGAGAGAGAGAAAATAGAGACAAGAAAGAGATCGTAGAGAGAGAACATAAACAAAGAGAGAAAGAACAAAGACGCAGAGAAAGAGAGAAAATAGAGATAAAGAAAGAGATCATAAAGAAAGAAGAGACGAAGAGAAAGAGAGAACAGAGATATAGAGAGAGAAAGAAAACATATATAGAAAAAGATCTGTACACATGACTTTTTGTGTTTTTTTTTTTAAATACATGAAAGACTACATAGATAAAGGTGCACCATATTGAAGGGGCACCTTATAATTTGCCAACTAATGTGAACTGCAAAGATGACGAAGGGCTCGTTTGGATTATTATTTTTTATATAAAAAAGTGTTTTTTAAAGAATATAATTTTTGCGATAAGTTTTTGCTTTGATTTTTAAACAAAAGTTGAAACTTTGGAAAATCTCAAATTTAACTTCTTTCATAAGTTAAAAATTTTAACTTCTCAATAAAAGCACTTTTTCTTCAAAAATTATAAAACAACATTTTTAACAAAAGAAGATCCCAACAAGCCCCGAGTGTACTTGAGATGATAAATCACATCACACTTTTATAAAATAGATGAAAAGTTGAATTACTTTAAACTTTTTTGGGGGGGGGGGGGGTGGTTACTATTAGTGGGTCAGCTGCTGTTGTACCATGCTTGTCTGTGTTACAAGCAGAGGCTCTAGCATCTCGATCTGCTTGTTCTCTGGCGCAGTGTCTGGTGCCTTAAGTGGTGTCATCGAGTCTGATAGCCTTGCTCTAGTTCAAGGCGCAAATTCTCAGTCTTCGTTGGACTGGTCTATCGAGCACCTTGTTTGTGGTTGATGCTATTGAAAACACTGTCACATGCTGGTGTTTGGAGTGTTAATCTCAGTACTTCGGAGCGCTAATGGGGTTGCTGATCGGCTAATTAGGAACGCAAGACAGGGAACTCTCCTTTTATATTGGTTATCTTCCCCGCCTGTGGAGTTGTTTAATGTGCTTGATTTGGTGTTTGTATCTACTGGTGTAGGTTGAACTTTTCTCCTTTAATAAAATTACCTACTCTATCGTTCAAAAAAAAAAAACTTTGGGTGAGAAATTGAGAATACAGAAGTCCGTTGTGGATAAAACTAATTAGCATTCACAATACAGAGGATTGTATGACTTTCTCCATATTGTCGTCGTTTCAAATTAGTTTGCACAATCATTTCACTTATTTAACATTTTACTCATCATTGCTACTTTTTCTTTTCAGTTTTTTTTTTTTTCCCCTTGACTATTTCAGCATCCACTTTTGATTTTACAAATTAAATGTGTGTTTACCTTTTACTGATACTGACGAAAAGAAAATATGCTACAAGACCCTCGTTTGTTAGTTACTCATTTCTAATGAATTGACAGTCATATCTTGCTCTAGACTGTAGAAGAATTTCACGCCACTTGGAAGTCTTGAACTATGATTCTGTTTAGCTAGGTGATGAAAATTTTGCGCATATAAGTACAAGTCTGTAATGCTATCCCACCTTACTTTTGTGTCAAATTCATGTTTAGTTTATAATCATTTAAGTTTATTATTATCTTACAGACTTAAACATTTTGAGTTAATTAATTAATTTTAATATAATAATAAACCAGTAATTGAACCTGGATCACCACACATAATATTTCCCAAGTATCAGCCAGAAAAAAAAAACATTCTCCGAACAAGTACACAAGCAGAAGCCCAGAGGGATCTTGATAAAGTTCATGTCATAAGGAGGAAAATGAACCAAAATAAAAGATAAGCGTTATTTGTTGTGGAAATGATTACCAAACCAAGAGGGCCAGTGCTCTTTGCCACGTTTAACATGAATAATAAGTAGGCACTGCTCCATGTTATTGTTGAACAACAACGAAGTCAGACCCCCATAACCAAATAATGGGCAACTAATATATAGCTGCTGCACAAATTTCAGATTGATCTTGGATTTTGTAACGATTCAAGCTTAATTACTGGTTTATCACCATATTGAGCTTAATCAATTGGCCCAAAATATTTAAGTTTGAAATGACATTAGTAGTGAACCCAAACTATTATAAAGTGCATACAAGTCACAAAGAATAGATGTGGGAGGTCATTACAGTTCCTCCAACATATATTATGCTGACATAACAAAGCAAGACCATAAATATACAGTTACTAATCCAAATCAAACCAAACCTTATCCCACCCAACTAAGGGAGATTGACATTTGTTTATTTTGAATTTTTTCCTAAATTGAGACATTCCTGAAAGCAGAAGAGAAGGGTTCTTTAGAGTTCTTCTGGTAACCACAGCAGGAATCAATAAACAAAATTACTTGTGTAAACACATAAAGAAGCCCCTTTCTCCATTTTTGTGTCCCTCATGAAGATTTTTCTCATCTGTGCCAACAAAGGAACACCAAAAAAAGCTACCAACCATAGCAGTCAGAGAGGGAAACTACAAGGCGGAAAGCAGGACAATGGACTCTTTTTAAAGATGAGGCCAATGCATACAGTTGCCACAACTGCTACCAACAGTGTCGCGAAAACTGAAAAAATTATTCTGCACGATATGTAACTAAATCGAGAAAAATTGCCTATGTCATGTCAAAATGTGGTATCAATAAAGACTAAGCTAAGTTCACTCCGTTATGCTCTTGATTTTGAAGGCAAAGTGTATAGTATATACTACATAGCCAAAAATGTGCATGTATGTATATCAGAGAGCAGCATCAGTGTTACACAGATCAATGATAGTTCAGAAAAGACATCTAAAATGAAGAATTTTAGAAAGTTCTACCAATGGTTATCTTGTTGACAAGTAGTTGAACCACTTCTTTTAAGTACGTACCTGCTGCATTGGTTGTCGGTGAGGTTTTGGAGCTGAAACAAATAAACACACTGTCATGCCAGCTGTTTATGACCGAAAATAGTAATCAAGGATAGACGTATCAGAAAATCAGTTTCAGCCTTTCTGAAAATTCTGTTAGCTGCGAAGGAAACAATGACTAAGTGAAAAAAAGTTGATGTTAACCTAGTTGCAGATCATGTCATGCACACACCTATGCTATAGTAGTATAAGAAATGACTAAGATTCTTGGCTTCACTCCTGTTCAACTAAGCCTTATTCCTGATACATGAATGCTAGCGTGATCCAGTTCTACAATTACACACTGAACACACCCTTAATAGTTGCTTCGACATTGTCCCATTTTGAGTAAAATGCAACTAGAAGGAGGTAAACGCCGCAGCCTAGACGAAGATAACAAATGATTGAAAAAGCAAGGTGCTGATACCCAATAGAACACAACAGAGGCATTCAAATGTTTAAGATGTAGAAACAGGAGCTATGCAATCCACCTTAAAGAGACATACTCAAGTGAAACAGCAGGTGACTCAAGGTGCCATGACAATACTTTGTGAAAAAATGAGAGTTCATTGCAAGCTTAGTGGTCAAATCATATGTTCATTCCCTTGGGTGCAAGGGGTCCCGAGATCAATTCTCGGCAAGTGTAAATGTTGTATTATTGGTCTTTGACCTCCCTTTGAATTAAAAAATGTGAAGGAAACAAGAAAAGAAAACTGATCTTTTAGCTCGTAGTACTAAGAATAAAGATCTCACTACGCGAGACACCTTTTTTACTTGACCTCAAAGCCAGCAGCTAATTGTTATAGGTAAAATATATCTGGAAATGTTATGAGGTAAAATATATTTGGAAATGTGATGAGCAAAAATGTGGACTTGGGGATATCATTGTTTCGGGGTTTATAGTAGTGATAACAAGGTATAGTTTACTGAAGTGGTAACGATAATGAATGATCGCTTCAGGGTGGAGAAAACGGTAATGTATAGCATTAGCAAGAGCTAGCTTGGGTGAAACTGGCATAGTGTTTCCACGAGTAATGAAAGAGGAATGAATATGTTGGGCAGCAAGGTGGTCGGAGCAGGAATGATGGAATTGGTAGCTCAAAGGTGCAACTCAACAGGCTATCATATGATTCCGAGAAAAAAGAACGTAATCTTGTTGAGTGAAAACTAGGATTTCTAGGTGCTCTCAATTATAGCAATATAATAAATTGTGGACTGCAGAGCTGAAGTGATTTTCATTGAACGCCTTTCATTCAGTTTTTTTTCCTCTTCCCCAAAATTTGAAAGGATCATGCTCAAAAGTTACTAAAAATTGGTGGTGTTTCAATAATGATGTTTTTTCCCTACCATTGGGGTTTCCTTGTTCATAGAACATTCTAAATAGAGAAACTGCTTCTGATGCCATAATTCCTCCAGTACATTTGAAACCCCTATTTTCTGGAACCCTGCAACAAGAAATTAGGGGGAGAGTGAGAGAGGGAAAGTAAAGATTCTTGCATTAGAAATATTCAGTATAGCTTGGAGAGAAAAAATTTTGCAGATAAGCCAATAGCTCTATATGGACTATATGTTCCATTCTCAAGGTTAGTTTAGTCACATCAACAGAGCAAGAACATAAATGAAGCTATAAACTTTCTCTCTTTAAAATTACAATTTAGAAGCAAAATTGGAAATGAAAAAAGATGCTTGGAGAAATGGAGGAATGATAAAACTAGTACAATAGCAGAAAAGTAACATCCCATAACTGCAACCTATAATTTGACAATAAAGGGCCCCTTGAAAACTTTGATATTTGCAAGAAACCAATGCAAAAGATCCAAATTGGTAAAATGCATTACAAGTGAAATTTAACCTAGTGGATGTATTCATAAAATGCTTGTCACTCATCTTTTGATCATTAAGAACTGAACTAATGAAGGCAATTTATCATGCAAAAGAAGAATAAAGAGAGAAATATAAAACTAACCCAGTGCATGTCTCAGAGCAACTCATATGCAGTGACAAAATTGATCCGCAACCTCCAAATTTTTCGTTTGAACAGCCATAATAAACCTCTTTTATACCTAAAGAAAAAGATGCAGTTATCAGCTATAGAAAATTAAAATTACTAAATTTGGCACTTAGCCTAGAGTAATGTGGTTGATCTTACCAAGAATTGACAAGGCTGATGCGCACATTATGCATGGCTCACATGTTACATAAAGATCACAGTTTGAAAACTTCACAGCAACTTCTGATGGAGAGAATCCATTTTTCTTCCACTGGTCAAGTAGGGCATCTATTGCTACCATCTCTGCATGTCTTGTAGCCTACATAAGCTCCATCAGAACCCATTTTACAATATCAGGAATGCTGGGGATCTAAGAGACATAGAACATTTAACATAACTCAAGTCTAATCCAATGATGATAGTGCAACCTTACACTAATATTAGATAACAAAGGGTGTGTCATTTGGTTTACCTTTCAAATAAAGCAAAAAAAAAAATTATATAAAGAAGGGAAAAGATGGACTTGAGGGCAAACAGAAAATAAAGGACTTCATAGAGACAATAACATGTCTATAGAGTACCACTTGCAGAATAAAAGGGAAATATATTATTATTTTGAGAAGAGGAAATACCGTGCACACCTTAGCATAGAGAAATAGTTGCACCGTGTTACTAGAAAAATAAAATGAACTCAGCATGCAAATTGCTAAAATAAGTAAACCCAACAACAAAAGAATATGCAAAGGCATTCTTTCTCACCAAATCATCAATTTATCTATAATAATAATTGAACAGAGAAAATTTGAATCCAATGCTTCAATTGAATTAAGTTGAATAGAAGGAGAGGTGATAAACTTATTAAAAGAAACATTAACCATATATAATTATACCACTAATGTTAAAAGAGAATAAGTAATCTGTTCTCCAACTATACTAATGGAGTCAAAAACATTTACTGTCCCTTGATTAAAAGAAAAAGTATCACATACTTTGTTGTACTCACAGGATCTTTTCACGCAACCAGACAAGAAAAATTCTAGATAGATCAGCCTCGACATCCTTATAAACCAAATGAAGTTAATTTCTTATACATTTCTGAAGTAATTTCCACGTGTAACATACGAGATCAACAAGTGAAGTATGATCAAGTCATACTTGCAAGAGCTGTGATATCTCATACTTATGCCAAAGTTTTGCAAAAATGCTTATTAGGCTTATGGGAACAGCCCAGAAGTATTATAGGACAAATGTAACATGATTAGAATAAATGAACAACCAAAATATTAGGTAGGTCAGCTATATGGATTTCCCATCTCCTCCATATGCTCCATAAATGAAACCGAATATTGTATCATGCAGGAAAGGAGTCACTCCCTTACATTTCTTGTCTCAGTTGTTCGATTTCTTCCTGAAGCAATGACCCTACCATCCTCGACAATGACACAACTGACAAAACAAAAAATTCATATGAATATGAAAATCAGTTTAAGCATAAAAGATAAGTTTTTGAAAGATACAGATCTCACTTATCACATTTGACTAATAGGACTAGTTCAAGTAATTAGTAGGTTCAGAGTATCTAAGTCCCACTCCAATGTGAAAAATTCAAAAATTAAATCTAACTGAAATAAGCTGGTTGAGAATTGAGAGTAAAGCTAGTGGTAGAATTGACTAATTCCAAGCAAGACTAATCTAAAGCTGCTTTGATGGAGAAAACAACACTGAAATAGAAGTCAAGTCCCCGATTTAGATGAATACAATTATTTAGCTACTGCCAACAAAATGGTGAATGGCACAACATGTCTAGTCCAGTACAAATGCTAATATTGTTTAGGGCATAAACCACTGTAACGGTTAACAGGTCATGCGCAATTCTTAAGATGCATATGGAAAGTAGCAATGATAATGAAAAGGAAAGGCAGAGGCCAGCATACAGAGAGAGAGGCAGATGGTGCACCTTTTCCATAACCTACTAAGGCTGAATGAGTAATACTTTTTCCCAGTAAAAAGAAGTAGATTCCATATAGGTTTTGTCAACCGTCTCTTACTTAAGTGGTCATCATGCTAAGACCAATAAGTATTCAGATCTGATACAAGCAGCACTTAACAGGCAGGACATGTTCTCACATTCCATTTCTACATAGATATTTTCCTCCTTTTCTATATGACATTGGCTTCTAATGCTGAATTTCAATATGCTTTGCCCAAGGCAACTTAGTAAATTTTGCAGAATAGTTGGCATGAATGTCTGAAGCAGGTAGGTATACGAACTTATATTCATAACTAGGGTACATGCTGGCATAAGTAGACAACAGTATCGCCTTTCAGCACTTGGAAAGAAAATGATTAAGAAGGTAGTACTATACTAGTCATTGTTTTAAAGCCTACACAAAGTACAAAATAGAAATAAAGAGGTATCTTCAAGCATACAAGAACGCATTACAGAAAAATTATCAAGATGATCAAGGAAGAAGCTCACCCAACAGGCACTTCAAGGCTATCCAGTGCAAGCTTTGCCTGAAAAAAGCACTAAAAACATATAGAATGCATAGAAGAAAATCTAACCACAGGAACTTTTGAGAGTTCACTCAAGGTCCCCTATGAACGAGCAGAACATTGGTAGCAATAAGTTTCAAAAGCAATCAAGTTCAGAAGCTGTAAGGTAATCTGCATCTTGACAATTGCTACCAGCAAGACTTTATTACTGAACTAGGTATGACGGAGTTCTCAGTGAAAAGGGCACCACATGCATCTGAATTAAGTAATTCGTCCATCATGCCCTCCACACTGGCTCGTGATTTCTCGATCTTGTTACAGTCCTTCACACGCATATTTCTGTTGAACTCGATTGTAATCTTTTTCTCAACTAGTTTCACCTTATAACACAATTTTTCTTTGCAAACACCAAAAACCTGTTCATACAATGAATAAATACAACAATTTCCTCTCTACAAGCATAAACTTTTACAAGGTGATAACTCTTAAACGGTATTTATCAACCAGGAGATGAATTTGAAACCATGTTCACACTGGAAAAAGAAAACTCCACAAAATTTATACGAAGCCCATAAATTAGCAGCCTTTTGCAAACTTCTTTGATGTTTAAGAAATGTCAAAAATCAGACTGAGTGTTTGCAGAGACCTGTTCGAAAGCAAGCTTCATGAATGCAATGGTATCTGATGATTTTCCTTCTTCATTAGCCGCCATCTGGAAAAGATAAAAATCAATCATCACTAATTTAAAATATTTTCCATGCCACAAACGAAAAAGGGGATAATAATTTCAAATAATTTAGCTTTCTAGCTGAAACCACCTCTTTTGTATACCATCGTATCATGCGAAGGGACTCATTGAAACATTTTATCAAACACGTTCTGTGCTCTAAGTGAATATGCTCACATATATAGCCAGCCACACTTACCTGAAAAATCCTCAGTCTTGTCTGCCTACAATGCTGAACCAGCCGCCGCAGCAAATTTAAAAAAAATATAATTGATATTTACAAAATTTAAAAAAAAATGGAAAACAAATCAAATTCCTCAAAGATAGGAAAAAGAAACAAAGAAAGCTTTTTGGAGTTCAGAAACTAGAATACATGCCAACCTGGGCTCAAGGCTATGAGTGAGTGAACCACTATAATTTTAAGAAGGGATTGATCTGTGTACTATGGCCCAAGCCCACATGAAAAGAGCAAAATCGTGGAACAAAAAGGAAAGGAGAAAAGGAGGGTTTTTTTTCACATTTGCAGAAAACATTATAATTGATATTTATTAGAAACAAAAAGCTGAAGTATGAGAAAATTGTTTAAATTCTTTCCTTCAAGCTCCTGCTTTTGAGGATCCGGGAAGCCCAATTTCAAGTGTCCCAATTTTCCATCTCAATAGCATGTTTGATTCTACTTATTTTGCGGCTTATAAGTTCCTATAAAATAGTAGTCTCTTACGTTTTTTTTTTTTTTTTACTATTCAGATAGGCTTAGCCAAACAAGATCTAAGAACGAACTTTTTGAGGTATCTCAAAATATTCACAAGTAGGCCGAGTCCACAAGGTATTGGCAATATGGGACCAGTGAAGGCATAGCCCATTGAGAGAAAACTTCATGCGAAGGAATGTACACATCTCGTTTCAACTATATGTGCATTTTATGTTCAATTTGCCTTCCACTAAAATGCTACATATATCATTACAATTAATTGAGATACAACAATACATCGGGCTTACAATTTGAACTCCATTTATAATGAAATATCTCGATCTTAATGATTTTGATGACATAACTTGCCGAGGTCTTCCTTTCATTACTTACTGAAATTTTGTTTAAAATCTTTATTCGAGAATTCATAAAAATAAATATATATTTTCCGTGTTGTAACTATTTCAATTTCTCTCTCTTTTTTTTTCCTGGTCTCTCTATTGATCCTCTCGTAGAGAGAAGGTATATTAGATTTCTACTATAAATGGAACAACAAGAAGATGATTAAGGGTAGATACCATACCAGTTAGGACCAGCCAGTTTGTTAAGGTTATTTCCACTCCCATACATTTCTAAAGTATCTCTTCCTTTTAATTTTATACATTTTGCCACCTTAAACGTTAACAAACCACATAGATTTGCTCACACACAGAGGATCAAAATCACTATTAATTTCCTTATTGGTCCCCCCCAAATATTTGTCTGGCTTTACTTATGATGCAACATTTAGACTGAAACTAGTATAATTCCTTGCGCGTTGTACGGATGTGGTATACTTTATGTTTCATATTATGATTTAAATAATCACATAATCAAATGTCAACTAACTTTTTTAAGAAAAGAATCTATCAATTTATTGAATATATATTTCTTTTATTCTTAAAATATTTATTTTCTAAATATATAAGGTAGATTAAAAAAAACAGCATTATTTTTTTTAATGCACCAATAAAAAGCAAAGAAAAGTTAAAGAGTTAGAAAAGCCACAAAAAAAAGGAAAAAAAAAAGAAGCTGCGCATCAATAATAACAAAAAAGAAAAGGAAAAAAAAAAGAAAACAAAAAGGCTAAAAGTAGCTGCCACGTGGCAATAGGTCAGTCCCTTTCAACATTGCACCATAGCAGCTCATTTAGGGCTCGGTTGGATTAATTTTTTTAGAAGTATTTTTTCTAATAATTTTTGAAAAAAGTATTTTTTTTTTCAGAAGTTAAAATTTTTAGTTTATGCAAAAAGTTTTATTTGAGATTTTTTTTCAGAATTTCAACTTGTTTGAAAGTCAAACCAAATAATTATTGCAAAAATAAAATACTATTTTCAAGAAAAATTATATTTTTTCTTAAGAAAAGCCAATCCAAACTATTTTTTAAAAATTTTTAATATTTTTGGAAGTTAAATCAAATAGTTATTGTAAAAAAAAAATATTATTTTTAGGAAAAAAATATTTTTTTTTAAAAAAAATAATCCAAACAGGCCTTTAGTTATATTGTAACTATAGATTGGCTTGATCTCTGAAGTAAGTAAGAAAAGCTGATGACCCCCTACCGACATTTTGCTTCTTCATGGAACCTAAACAGGCCCTTCCATGCATAAATAAGAATAAATGAATTTTTGTATCATTTGTCACGTCTCACCATTCATGTCTCATGACCTTAGAAATATTTAAGAAAAGCCAAAAGCAAAAAAGAAAAGAAAACTTGAGTCGTTGCCTTAGATTTTTTTTAACCCTACTTCCAACTCAACTCTTCGTCCCTAATGAAATTCAAGACCAGACCATCACTTGTGAAAAAAATAGTTTCAATTACTTTAGTTACTTTCTGTACTCCTATTGCTTAGTGTTGCCGTTGCTTGCATACCATTGTCGCTAAAGGTTTGATACATGGAGTGATTGATTAATAGTCATTTATTATACTTAAAATTTTCAAGTTCAAATCAATTTTATCTCGCCAAAAATATTGTTGAACTGAACATTAAAATACTACACTGCAAGACTTATAGTATCAAGATAGATCTAAATATACTCGTACACAGTGTGAACTCATAACATACAGTGAGTGAGACGTGAAGGCAGCCCTCGAATCATTACTTTTATCGAATTCAAATTTTTTTTTCCAATTGTGCAACCTAGCTATATAATAAATTCAGGAACACAAAAGCATGATGGCATGTTTGATTATTTGTTATGATTATTATATATCCACATTCCTGGTGGGTCCCTACATGTCGTCTTCAAAACAAAAAAAGCGTACTGCAGCAATTTGAGGGGTATATAAATGATGAAAGATCAGTGAGTGAAGTCTAACATGGTAGGAATATAGGATGGCACACACAAGAGTCATGTTTGTGAAGGAGATAAGCTCCTCTTAGGGAAACATGTCACGCCAACTAGAGAAATATATATAAAGAAAACAGCACAAGTTGAGCAAATCATGGAACTCAAGAGACCTCACTCATGTAAGGCTGCTGGGAAGTACACACTCAAAAGGGCAATTTAGTAGTGCCTATTGTTGCTTGTAAGGTGGACAATGGCCATTGGGGGTATACCTTTTTTAATTTACAATGCTGTTGTTGTTGTTGTTTACTTTTCTTTGGTTTGTGGTAATGAAGGTGCTATAAGGGTTTAGTTTTTCTTTCCAATATGGCTATTCGCTAGGCAAGCATGATGGAGCTTTTTTTACTTTTTTTGAAAACTCCCCACTTCCATACCCGACTCCCTGCTCTTCATGGGATCCAAACTCAGAACATTGCCCTAAAAAAAAATACTCTTAATCGTTTGAGCTACTCTTTGAATCCCAACATGCATGATGGAGTGGTTTAATTTGGATTATGAAAGTTATTTGCTTGAAGGGTTATGAAAGTTTACCAGAATTGACTTTTTTTAAAAAAGTTTTTTTTTAATAAATTTTAAAAAATATTTTCTTTGAAATGTTAAAAAAAATTATTTGGGCTAATTTGATTTTTTCTTTTCAAAGCTTCAGTTTCTTTTAAAAGTCAAGATAAATACTTCTAGCCAAAAAAAAAATGTATTTGTTTTTCCAAAAAAATTATCTTTTTTCATAAGAGTGGACATAGTGAAAGGAAAGGAATCTAGATATGGGGACATTTGAGAGAGAAAGGAGAGATCATGGCTATGGCTAAAAACTACATGGGAGTTCGTATTGTTTAAAAGGGTTAACCATGTGAGAAGCATGATGGCCTAGCTAGCTAGCATGATAGTATTGTATTTATATTCTAGTTTCCACCCTCTACATGCATCTCTATTTTAGTGCGTCTAGGCGAGATGGCAGCGATGACCCATCAGCTCTTCGGGAAGCCTCCTGTGGGGACTAGATCCAGCTAGCCCTCAGGCTTCTCCCAAAGTCTCAAGCTTTGCTGTTTTTATGCATGATTCTCAAATATTGCATTCAATTTTGCCTTTGGCAATGCAACTTGCATGCTTATAAGTCGATGTATGGGATTAGCACAATGTCATATTCTTCAACGATTGATTTTTTCAATAGTAGAGTCCTAATATGAAAGATATTAAGAACGTTTTACTTGAATAATTGATGTTTTTATATTATACTTTTTATTTCGTTATTCTTTTTCTATTAAGAATTCATATATATATATGCTAACATTTGGATTATAGAAGCAAGGCTAAAGAAATAACACACAATAATGCTCGTTTTAATATTATTGTTGTTGTCATCATTTCTCGTTTTAATTGGTTTGCTCGAGGGCCGTCAAAAGCATAGACTATGTATATTCATGAACATTAGTTAGGTTTTACCACACCAACAAATCAAAAGTAGAAACATCAATATTTGCATATATGTGGTTATAGAACTTAATTGGGAAAATATACTTGTAATGTCAAGTTAAAATTAGTAGTTAACTAGCACTTTCAAAAAGATAGATTTTATTGTTGACTAACATCATCTACTTTTGGATCTTGACTCTTGAAACATAAAATAACACCAATTTTTATACATAATTTACTCTTTCCAACTATTATACATATGTATAGTAAAATTTATGTACTAAAAGATTACCATTGCAATCCTTAAATTGAAGTTATATTTCAGCATAAATTTACAAATTTGATATTAGTTACAAGAACCTTTCTTTTGTTAATATATATTTTTTTTGACCGATAAGTAAGCATTTTCGTTCTACCAAAAATCACTTTACTAAAACAAGCCGGTCAAAAATCAAGGCTCAGATTGTACAATACCATCTATTCTCTAATGTATTTCTATATTTACTTTTGAATCTAACAGAACATCTAATATCAACAGTGATCCTGTTAAAGATTTGCTCCTCCGAGGTTTTCTGTTAATACATGTGATATAAAAGAGGATAGCTTGGAAAGGTAACCATAATTGCTTTACTAAGCAGTTTAATTCAGTGCCAATAAGGTTCAGAAACTAAATAGTTACCCATATGAATTCCTATATTTGATAATGAAAAGGAATTCAAAAGGCACCCCATAAATGTTACCTGAGTTTAGTTTCATATATATTATCTAGCTTTAAGTTGCAAACATGACCAGCAAGACTAATGTAAACTTGAATCCATGTTTAATTTTGACATGATTTCTGAATGAATTTTTTTTTTTAACTTTTTTTAAGACAAAAGTTTTTGTATATAACTAACTTAAACAAATATTCGAAATCCATGGAGAGCCTCAATTGCACCACTAGACTGAACATGTTAATGGTGTGCATAGCTTGTGTAATCTTAGTAACATGAGTTCTTTTAGTCCCATTCTAATTATATGTCATGTTAACCTAATAAATTACCATCTTATCTAAAAGTTTAAATTTATAAAAAAGCATTTGGCGTATATTTATTTATTATCTTAGCTTGCCCTCTCACACACCAGGGAGGTTTGTTTTTTGAGTATTGCATGTAGATAATTTTAATATTTTGAATAGGTATGGTGAGTTTAAAGTTCAAGATCTACGCTCTAAAACTGTGATAAGTTACGACCTTATTAAAAAGTTTAAACTTATAAAGAGAAATTTAGTGTATTTATTTTATTTTCTTAACGAAAACCTAATGCTCTGAACTTTTTGGATCTAGGTACCGCAGCATGTGTTTTTCCTTATTTCCTTATTTTATACCATTGTGTACTTTTGACTATGTGATTCACAAAAGCGTAAAGAACTCAAATTGAAGTGCCCTTGGTGCTTGACTAATTAAGCATTCCCCTAAGATTATTCTAATACAAAATTTGCCAGTCAATATAAGTAATTCTTTTTCTACTAACTTTATTGAAAAGCTGAATTCAAATCAATCAAATAAGAGGCCAATTAATGAAAGGACAAAAGGAAAGAAGAAAGGAAGATTGAGCTCGCTTAAAAATGGAAGCTTCACTTAAGTCTCCGGCTATAATTTAGAAACCAAAAGCCAGAAATTAAATAGCTTGAAAGGAGAAAACAAAAAGGGTCAAGCTAATCACCACCTTCTTGCTGGGTATTTACTTTGTATTCATTTTGATGCAATGAGAAAATGGATCTGCCCATATTTTATAGTTCACTAGTACATATATGGGAGGCTTCAAGCCACACGCATTTAATTTGCCATATATGTATTATTGGTATCAACATCAGTGTCCTTTGTTTTGTATAAATTAACGCCTGTATTATAAGTTTTTGAGTTTGTGATTATGGTTCATTGTACTTCTCCATTCTAAACCTAGCCCTAGGAACTAATAAGCCAAACTGCACACTGCCACGTTTTGAGCTTTTTGTAAGTATGGGTTAAAAATCGTTACCTCAGACTAGCTATAGTCGTGCAATTCTAACGTACATCTTGGAAAAAAAAAAGAGGTAATAATACTCTTTTGTTCACTAATAAATTAAAGACCTGATGAATAAGAAAGCTAATTCAAACACTAATAAAACAAACAAAATAGTTGGTTGCAAACCTTATGTGCGCTCACTTGTCAAAAAATACAAAGATCACACAAAAGCAAAGTCAAAAATGGCGTCCGAAGAAGGTTAATTAAATTGATGAACTTCTCTATCATAAGAATATGAATTGGATCACATCTCAACTTGTCTTTGTCCCCCTATCCCTTTCGATCATTTTTCTTGATTTTGATGGGAATATTGGTCTTTTTGCTTTAATTTAGATCATATTTAAGCTACTATTTTTTTTTCCCCTCAGGCTTTTGTGGTTAGAAAATCAAAACCACAAAAAGAAAATCAAAAAGAAAAGCTGAATATTCTGTGGTTGCATATCTCACGTCCACAGAAAATTTACACAAAACTATAGCCTCCATGTTGTGCTGCTATCATGCATCTATTTGGCCTCGGATATCTTAGCTAGTGTATGTGCTTGCCCAAGAACCTTCAAAATTAAGAACCAAAACATGCTTACAACCTTTCGACCCGCCCCCTAATATGAATTCTAATTTCGTAACATTATAAAGAATATTCAATAATGGTAAACTCATAATCTTATAACATTATGAGAAGATTCAAATTAATCTTGTGTTGTTAGTATCTTATTATTATACAAATAAAGCTCGCCATGATATGGAAACTTCATGCTTTGGTATTTAGCTATTGCAACTAATTATCTTCCTCCATTTTGCGGGGAAGTAGAAAAGAGAAAAGCAAGAAGGGAAACACATATATATCTTGCCAAAGAAGTTGAGCACAAGTAAATGATTACGAAGATCCTTTCTATTATAATGTGTGCCCATAAGAGATTTTTTTGTTTTAGTCTCTCCCTCTTTTTTTTTTTTTAAAAAAAAGGATGAAAAAGAAAGTCCATTAGTCATACAGATAAAAAAAAAGAAAAAATGATCCGATCTTAATATATATATATATATATATATATATATATATTTTCATTTCTGTTTGAACTTGTTTTGATTGTAGTAGCAAGAAACCTACAGAACATTTATTTTTTTCTTTTGCCACCTTAGCAAGTGCTCTAACAAAACGCTTATAATTTGGAGCCAAAAGTTACTTAACCAAGTGAAATAAATTAAAGGAGTCACCAGGGTCACAATCAATTACTTTCAATTCTCACTTCCTTTTCTAGAGGTCCAAAGAAAGTGAACAAAGAAAAAAAGAAAATTCTGCTACGAAACAAACATATGAAGGGTCATCATATATTGATTGAAATATCAATATCTTCAATAATTCAATACATCTTATAAGCTTTTTATAGCTGTAGCCAGTGATAGATGGGAAAGGTTCCAAAAATCCACCATAAATATTCATTTGTCACCTCAATTGAAGGCTTGCCTAAAATCTCCCCACCTCAACAAAATGGATCATGATTCACGACTCAGTTAGAATTGGACCAAAAATTAGATAATTTGATAAGCCAAAAAATTAAAAAGAAAAAAAAAAAAACAAGATTAGTAATGTCTACTTTTGTGGAGAAGCAGCAATCTAGTCATGATGAAGTCACAGTTATACAGATCAATGGTTCTCTTTCATTTTCACCATTTGCTGTGCAGGTGAGCTCTTTTGCTCTTGTGGCTTGATGTTTCCAATCTGTAGACCCCACGACATGCAACATCAGGCCTGCACAACAAACCTGGGCCGAGAGCAGCCCAAGCCAAAGCCCACAGAACCCCACTCCTAGCCAGAACCCAAGCCCAATAGCCACAGGCATGCCCACAAGATAGAATGCACCAAGGTTCACATTCGCTGCAGTGGATGGGCGGGCGGTCCCACGCACCACCCCGCACCCAACCGTCTGTGGGCAGTTTCCGAGCTCACATAGCCCTAAGATCGGCAGAGCGACCGAGGTTAGCCGTAGGATTTGGGCATCGTTGGTGAACATTCGAGCCCATAAGTCCCTCATTGATGTTGCAAAAGCCATTGCAGATAAGCCCATTAAGCATGCAACGAAAATTGCCACCACAGCCGAAACTCGAGCCTTCTCGGGTCGATTCGCTCCAAGTTGATTTCCGACCCGAGTCGAAACGGCAAAGCCTAGTGAGGATGGAAACACATATAGCAACGAAGTGGTCTGGATCAAGACTCCCATTGATGCCACGGTGACCTTTGGGTCTACCAAAAGCCCACACAAGACGATCATGATCTCATACCACCACCATTCAAGACAAACCGAGACACAGCTGGGCGCAGCTAGTCGAACCAGCGGCGCCCAGCCGGTCAAGCACTCTCGAGTCGGGTTAGTCCACGTCGGCTCGTGCAAGCGCGTGACCCAAACGTGAAAAACAAGTGTCACCAGCACTAAAACATTTGACGTGGCAGAGGCAAGTGCCACGCCAGCCACACCGAGCTTGAGCCGCAACACAAAAACATAATTGATTGGGAAATGTAGAGCCGTGCCAGCAAGCGTAGCCAAAGTGAGTGGAAGGGTAATGCCTTGAGCTCGAAGGTAAACACGTATGGGGTGAATAAAAGAATATGTCAAGAGATCAGGGAGCGAAAAAGCAAGAAAAGTGTGGGCTAAGCGAGAAATATCAGGGTCTTGATGTAAATACAGAAGAATATTGGAAACACTGAGCCAAAGAAAAGCAATGGGCAAAGAGCAAACAAGAAGAAAAATAACAGACCTCTGTAAAGTTAAAGAAAGAAGGTTAGGGCGTTGAGCACCAAAAGCTTGGGAGCACAAAGGCTCCATGCCTAAAGCTAGCCCAGAAAGCACAGAATAACCAGTGATGTTAGCAAAGGCAATGGCTAAAGAGCCTGCAGCTAGCTCAGTCTCGCCAAGATGGCCTAAAAAAATCATCGACACAACGGAACGAGCATATAGGATTAGAGCTGTGATTGCTATGGGAAAAGATAGCTTGAAGAGTTCTTTGCTTTCAGTAATGATCTCTGAATGGCGCGGGAGTTTTAACTCTTGTGGGGTGGTTTGATGATGACGATGAGACTGTAAGGTGGTGGTGCTGGTGGTGCTGGTGGTGGTGGTTAGTGATGATAGATCGAAGTAGAAATGCGTCGGCGGCGATTGTTTTGATGAAGGTTTGTTATGATCAATCACAGTACTGAGAGTAGATGTAGTGTTTGGATTGCACATATTCGAAATGGCAAAAATGGTTTTTCTTTTTTTGTTTAATGGTGTTTTTCAGTTTTTTTCTTTTCTTTTTTTTTTTCACTTCTGTTTGATAGCAGATTGCTTGGTTTGGTTTAGAGATACTCTCATGGAAAAGCACTCTTTACTCGATATGGTGTGGAATGGCTTCGAGGTTGAAGAGAGCAGAGGAAGTAGAAGAGATATTAATAGAGAAGCGATGAGGTGGGGTTCCCTTTATTTATATATTATTTTAATGGACCTTTTTTTCGTCTTTCTTTTTTTTTTTTTAATTTATACAGCTTTTTTGTGGTGGCATGAATTTAAAAAATAATGAAATTGTGTGTGTTTTTTTTGGTAACTGTAAAATTTTTTCTTGGGGTCTTACCATATGAGATTTTTAAACAAGCCTCGTCAAGAATGTCATTTGTCAGTGCCAGGACTTCAATTTCCCATATACGTATCAATGAATCGATGAGAAAATTGTTTCACAGGTCCTAGCTTCCTCCATAATCGGCCTCTAACACGTATTCTTTGTATCACCTCTTTACCCTTTCACTTTTTCTCGAACGCAGAGATGTACGTAAAACCAAACAAACAACAAAAACCGTTCCTGTCGAATCAAATCGACTATCAACTTATTATTTTTTAAATGGTTCAAGATTAAAATGAACAGTTTGATATGCGATTTTAAAATTAAAAGTCATGATTCAAACTAAATTATATGCTATATTATATAAGAATACTTGATTTTATGGCACATCATAAATGACATTTGATTATAACTATTCTATCTCGACTTGAACGTCAATAAGAAATACAGAATTTTTATTAAAAAATCTACCACTCTAAATTAATCTTACATGATACATCTTCGTATGACTATTAAAATATTTTATACTTGCCTAGAACTGCCTGCGTACACCTTACCTAAACGTCTCAAACTGTGTAGGCCAAGGTTAGACGTCATAACAGATGTTATCAGCAATACCCAATCATGTTGATATATGCAGAAGAGAGTGGTCAAAGATGGTGATTGATAAGGCGAGGCAGTCAACACCCCAGCTATGCATTTACTAGAGGTTATATGTTGGAACTATATGTTAAAACAAAATTTGTTATTGACTTATTGGCGAGACCGTTACAATAGCTGCAGCTCAGGGTAAAATGGAGAGAGTGCATTGATTGAGCTTTTTATGTAATTGATGGAATGCTACTGGTGGGTTATCTTTCGTACCAGTCAGGCTGTTGGGAGCTCTCACCAACATTATTACACTAGACATAAAATCATTTTACCATAAAGTTAAATAGCTTGTGACGTTGTAACTAATATAATTTTTTTTTTCAACTTTCTGGAATTCAGACGTTAAAATAAAAAAAGGAAAAAGAAATCCAATTGCCTACTGCTTTTAGGATTTATTTGGATTAACTTTTTAAAAAATATATATTTTTTTAAAAGTATTTTATTTTCGTAATAACTATTTAGTTTGACTACTAAAAAAATTAAATTTTTTTTTAAAAAAACTCAAATATAGGTTTGTCCAGAAGTCAGAATTTTGAGCTTGTGGAGAAAGCACTTTTAAGAAAAAATCAATTCAAACGAACCTTTAAACGAATATTTTTGTTCTTTTTTTGGTCAAAAGTCTAAAGAAAATGAAAAGATGGTGTGAAAATAACTTTTTAAAAATGAAAAGCTTTTGTGAAAATAACTTTTTTTTTCTAAAATTTGCATTTAAAGAATATTTTGGGCCTATTCGGTAAAATTAGCTGTTAAGATAGCTGATAGCTATTTGAGTATCGGATAGTAGTTTGAGTAACTGATAACTGTTGTATTTTAGCTATTAGTTAATATCAGTTTGGTTAGCTAATTAAATAATATGTATTCAATAAAATTAGTTGTTGGATTAGCTGATAAATACAAAATGATATAAAAAGACATTGGTATTACGTTATTATGTTATGATAAATATAATTATTATTACTATCATTAAAATAAGATAATTTATTTTATAATTAGATATAAGTTTCATATAATAATTGTTGGGAAAATTGAGGACATACGCACACACATCAAAGCTCAGCGGAAAAAACACACACAAAGAACACACGATATTTTTAACGTGGTTCGGCCCTTTGCCTACGACCACGATCTTCTCTGGGATAAATTTCACTATTCAACAATAATGGGTTTACAACTCAGTTGACTTTTTGCACGGATAGAAAAGTCTAAACCCTCTCCCACAGAATTTTTATAATAATTCTATCCTCAACAGAACTAGAACGAATGTAAGACACTCTCGATGCTCTCAGGTTCTCCCTCTCACCCACACCCCCCATGACGGTTGTAGCCCTAAGACACACTAAATACAAGTTACAAGACACTTTATTTATAGAAGAGAAATCCTTACTCAACAAGATTTCTTTTTTACTATTTAGGCAACTTATATTTTGGTAACACAATTAATTGTCTTCCACAAGTTTTCTAATTTGTATGGGCTTAGACTTTGAGCCATAATGCAACAATAATATTTTTAAAGTATAATAAAATTACATTTGATAAATTAATTTTATTAATATTATAAAAATATTTATTATTATAGAAATATTTTTAAATTGATTGAAAGTTTATTTTGTCACAAAAAATAATAAATGGACGAATAAGACTTAGACTTTTTTAGTATATTTTAATATAGATAGAATTTAAAATTAATTTTATGTTATTTTATTTTTATATTTGTGAAAGAAAATGTGATAATGTAGAAAGAGATCGCATAGGAGGTATAATTGTCAAAAAAATATTGAAGAAAGTGTAAAATTACCAAAATGAAAGATAAACCACTAACTACTACATGAAACATTAAAAATATTGACGGATACTAATTCAAAGACTATTGCAACAAAAAATACTATCTAAGACACTACTTTACCGAATAATAAACATTGGACGACACACTAAATACTAGTTAAAACATTGTTGTCGAACAGTGTCTTTGTTTCGACCACAAACAAATAGGATTTGACAGTCTCCAATTTAATTTTCTACATGCATCTAGAGAAGAAAAATAAAAACATTGGTTTTACTTGTCTGTTTTAGTATCTCTCTTTCTCTCAACCTAAATAGATCTTTCCATATATACTCAATCATCTTTGGATGGGTTCGGTAACATTAGTTTAATTAATTTCACGCCTCGCTGCAGAAAGAAAACCCTAATGATATCTTGGCTAGCTTGGTTGATTAGCATCATTAACCCTCTCTTAATCTATTTACCATAATTTGAGGATGAAAAGACAAGAACTCTTGCCAATGAGAAAGAAGACCAACATTTTAACAGCAAACGATTTAGCAACATCGTAGCTCTTATTTTATTCTTTTTTATTTTTCTTAACAAGAACATATAGCGTTACATTGTCGTTACTTGGACAAAACCACTTTTGCCAAGAAAAAATTTTCCCATGCATCTTGATAGATGGAGATGCATCTCTAGTACATGCGTCTCAACGCAAACAAGGGCCTAATTGATTATTAATGACTTTATATAAGATAAATTTTCCTTTTACAATCTCTACCTAAGTTTATTACTAGAAGAATGGTGAATGAATCATCAATACTGGTAAAAAGATAGAAACACACGTGAGGGATACACGTGATCTGAACTGCATCCACAACTTGTTATGCATATATGATCTTTTTTTTTTTTTTTCCTTTCTTTTTTGGCCCTCTCTTTTGCTTAATTTTATCTTTTTCATGTGTCACTACTGTTCTCCGTACTTGAGTGTGAGTCTAGAGCCAATTAGGCAAAGGTTGTTGGTGGGTGATTCGGGCTTTTTACAGTTTCCATATATGTGATTCGGGGACACTGATATTTCAGCCGGGAGTGCGCCCCACCAAAAGCCCCTCAGGCCACTCACACGCCAGCAAAAGCATCTTGAAGCTAGAAGTGGGCGATTTTCTTCCGGGCTTCCAGAGTCTTCGGTACGTCATTTCATTTCTCTAACTGATTCGTATATACACGATAATGAAATGTGAGATAATTAGAAAGCGATTTAAGTTCTGTTTGGATTGATTTTTTTTTTAAAAAAAAAAAATTTCAAAAAAAAATTTTTTTCTTGAAAAAATTACTTTAAATTTGTAATAACTATTCGATTTGGCTTTAAAAAAAATAAAAACTTTGAAAAAAGCTCAAATATAGCTTTTTTTATAAGCCAGAATTTTCAGCTTATAAAAAAAAAACTGTTTTTCAAAATTTGTTAAAAAACGCTTTTAAAAAAAGACAATCCAAACAAGCCCTTATTATGATAAAAAATTTATGTTTAAATTTATATTTTCTAGCTTTTACTAATTTGAAATATATGGAAAACATGGCTATAATATGAAATTTATAATATTAAGGTGAAGTAACAAATCTTACTAAAATAACAAAACTTTAGTACTCATAACTCAAAGAAAAGAATAAAATAGGAGGAAAAAGAGTGGTCAACATTTTTCATACTTTCAAGCTTGCATCTCCAACTTGACGACATTGGTGCATGTATCAAAACATACTATTTCACAAGAAGTTTGTTGTTGTGTTCCACCCAACCCGAGGTATTAACAATATTGGGAATCAACCCAACCCAACCCAACCCAACCCAACCTATTGGTGTTATTAAGGGTTTGCCTCACCTGATCTACAAAGACGAACGTAACCCATGGGTATTGATCCGATTCGATGGTAAGTGGATCACGTAAGTAGCGCTCCTTTGAGGATGTATGCTAAGCTGATAATCGTTTAATAGGTCTTGTTCATGCATGAGGGCTCTACAGATCCATATCCTTAAGGATGAAGATGGAAGAGTCCAAAGACATTCTAATACTAGTAAGCAAGTCCTATGCGAGACAGAAGGATGCCTAAGAAGGGTAAGTTAGTCATATTAGCCTCCTGTCGTAATACTACTTAAAAATATTAGTTATTACGTTTATTCATTCCTTTTGAGTCTTTTACTAACTTGAGGGTTGGAGCCCCGGGATTAGAGGTTTACAAATAAGCCCCTACTAACTTGAAGATTGAGCCCTAGAGTCGGAGGTTCATCAGTGAGCCCCTATTGAGTTAAGGATTGGAGGTCTTCTCGCAAATGCCGAGTGCCCGACCTCATACCACTTCTCTTTTGTAGGATATCACCGTGCACTCTGCAAGTACTGGTCTATAGTGATTAACCAATAAAATAAGTTATCATTTGTAAGGTAAAGTTAATTAATATAATCTTTACTTAGAGTGAATGCTTTTATTTTTTAAAAGAAAAAAGTGGTCAATGTTAATGGCAGCAAAGATCACAATCCATTAGGATTGGAAATTTAGTCATTCACAATCTTTTCTTTATTAATTATTTTTAAAAAAAATGTACGAAATTTTAGATTAAAATGCTATAATGACTCTTTGCTTTAGTGGTGCGTTGATCATGCGATGCCCAAAAGGTCAAAAAATAGGAACAAAAGGAGACCATCAATGGAGGAGTCGTGGTGAGCGGGGCCGAAAGGGGCAGTCGTGCTGAAAACTTTTGACACAAGACGGGTAGAAAGGAGACATCAACCTCATCAATCCTCTCCCTCTTAATCTGCGCAACCTCCGCATCCTCCTCTCTGCCTCTCTCTACATATTAACGGGAGCAGCAAAAATCCAGAATTACTTTTTGTTGCCAATGGAAATAATGATATTTGCTAGAAGGAAACAGGAAAATATATTTGCTACAAAGGAAACAGGATAAATGTCATTCTGCCCTGTAGATTCGGTTGCTATTGTAGTTTACGAGAAAGATTTAATAATTAAAAATTATTTAAAGTAGTTTATTTTAGTTATATTATTTATTTATTGATTATTAATTCTTTTCATTACGTTATCTTATTGTGAGGGAATCTAGGCCCCGGCTCTCTCATCTTAGATTTAGGTTCGTGGGAATGACTTTTTCTAGAAGGAGTTTTTTTATAATTTTTCAATAAGTATGTCATTTAAGAAATTGAAATATTTAAATTCTACAAAAAGTTAAAGTTGAACTTTTATTTTCCTTAGAATTTCAACTTTTTCAAGTTAAGCTAATAACTTGTTACATTGTAAAAGAGATGTGCGTTTTAAAATTTTTAGTGAAAAAAAAAAATCCCAACAAATCCTTTCCCTAGATTGGCACCTCATCCATACTTTGACATCCTTATAAGCGGCAAGTGGTAGTCCTAATGACCGTCTTACCTATGAGGTAGTGAACAACTGAACATGTAACTCTGGTAAACCATTCTAAGATACCCACCTATAATTTTTGTGACAATACATATTCAATCTTTCGCTCTAAACTTTTATGTCTTTTCAATAACCTTTTGGTTCAGTCTTTGCATGTGTAACTTGTCAAATTCGCTCATTGTATACATCCATGCAAGCAGTTGAATTGCATCTGTTTTGGATCATGGTGGTCCATTCCTGTTCCAAGTCACACAACCATCTAAATTCCATTCAAGGATCGTGGTAACTCATAAATCTATTCTAAATCACATGATCATCCAAGTTCAAGGCCATCCATCAAGTGGTACAGGTACTATTTCGAGTCACACGTGAGAGAAGCTATTATAATATATATATATATATATATATATATATGTATATATATATGTAAACTTTGAATACTACTCTAAGAGGGTGTTTGGATTGGCTTATAAAAAAGTTACTTAAAGCACTTCTGGCTTTAAGTGACTTTTTTTTATTGTCAACTTTAAATAGGTACGTGTTTGAATAAAAGTTGTAGTTATAAAAATAAGTATTTACATGTTTGATTAAAGTGGGTTGAAAAGTAAGTTATATAGCTAAAATAACTATTAAGGACATTAAAATAAAATTTAAAAAGATAAGTATAAGATGAGAGAGTAAAGATATTTTAGTAATAAAAAGGTAAGGATAAGATAGTAAATTATTTGGTCAAACTTGCTTTTTTAAAACATGCTTAAAGCCATAAAAAGCAAAAGCTGAGGTTGAAAAGCTTTTTATTTTTTACTTAAAACTACTTAAAAAAAGCACATTTTTAATTAAAAAAATACTTTCAATAACTTAAATTAGACTTTAAGTAAGTTTGATCGGAAAAAAAATCAAACCAAACACCCTCTAAAACTAATTTTACGTAGTGCATGGTGAATAAGTCATTATAGAAGTCCCCATAGGCCTTGCTAAGTACCAAAGTACTCTTTCCATTCTCGGAGATTTAATTACTTACTAGCTCCATATTTCACCACCAACAATCAATGACTCCACTATTTAAACCTTTTTCTATAAATTCCCTCGTCATTTACACATATCATTTTTTTCACTCACTGATTTGAGTATTTAAGTGTTTTTACTAGCATCACACGGTGTTTAGTTGCTTCCTAACTTTCGTTTTAAATCAATAATTCCTTTAAAAGAAATTTTGTATAAATCAATAAAACGTTTAGTTTGTGAATTTCTTTACCTTTAATTCTTGCCATAAGATTCAGCATCAATCCAACTCAAAAAATTGCAGAAACCGAAAGAATAAAACAACAGAACTACTTATTTATCATCTCAATGGAAAAGCTACAAGCTAAAAGATTTTGACTATTAGAAAAATATTTGAGATTTAGAACTCGCACACAGTTTCTTCATTATATTAATTTAATTAACTGTCAACTCTTGCAGAACAAAATGCCTCACCAGATCCACTGAATTAAAAGCTGTCACGTAGCTGTCCACATAGACTAAACAACATTTTCCAAGTTTTAGATGTGATCACTGTTCCCAAATGCACATATTGCTCATTGAATCTCTTTGTTATTCACAAGAGGCCGGTGAGAAAATTAGAGAAATTCAATTTTCGTAATCTGTCCACATTATTTTCTTATAGGTAAAACCTGGATTACTCCCTGTGATTTATTTTAGTAGGTGATTATTTGTTTTTATTTTTAAATTCATCACATTATCCCCTGTGTTTTTCAAACTGTGATACATTAACTACCATGTGATTTACCTAATTAGATGATTACTCCTTTGTGGAGTTGTAGTGTGTTTAGTTAGTTAATTACTCCCTATGTTTTCAAACCTTAATATATTACCTTATTGTACTTTTGAAATGTGGTACAATAACCCTTTTTTCATGTTATTATCTAATTGTTGTTAGCTAAAAATAAGGTGTTTCTGTGAAAATATATAACATACATATTATAAGTTTTAACTATAGACGAAAAAAGGACACTTATGATGCATAATAAGTTAATTTAAGTGAAAAAACGTCAAAGTAAAATATTATGTCATTTTTAAACAACGTAGGGAGTAATATAGCAGGTTTTAAAATATAAGAATAATCGGTTAATTAAATAAATTACAAAAAATAACATGCATTTTAACCTTTTATTATATAACTGTATAAACAATTTATTATTGTAAGACTTTTTTTGTAAGATTATAATTAAAGTCACGAGAGAGATCGAAGTTCGACCAAAATGTTCGGTTCCATACGTGTAGACAGCTGATTTCTAGGAGACGAATTTTCCAGAGAAGATAAAAAAGAGATATTAAATAATGAGTGTCTGACGCTTAAAGTTGTGATGGAGGAGAATATCTTCTGCACTTTCAGTAGTAGTAGTCTTGCAGTGGATGGACCCCATATAACAATTGGTGATATATTATTTATAAATTATAAGATCTTTTTTTGGTAAAAGAAGTTGCCGTTAAAATAGCATGTGTTTCCAGATTTGGCATCGAAATCAATTTGCATGAGTTGTTTAGGCGTTTCCTTTTTTGCTGTTTTTGGTCGACAGTGTTTCCTTGTCTCATTCCCTTTTGGATGCAGTCGACTTATAAGTAGATTTGTTTTTTCTTCTTTCCAGAGTACAGTGGGAAGCACCAAAGCTTATAAGTCTGCACCAGCCATCTGTCTTGAGTTTACTGGATAATTTTTTAGAAAGCTTGTATCAAATTGGAATGCCAAGTCTTGAGAGCATAAACTTTGTAATGTTAAGTGATTTTCTAAAAGAATGATTGTTGAAAAGTATAGTTGTATAAATATAGAAATATGTCAAAAAGGAAAAGTGAACGAAGATAGACAAAACTTAAATGTTATGGCAATTTGAAGGTGAAAAAGATGTAAAGCTAATTATTGTCGAGAAAGAATATTGTGTTATTACAAGTTCAATGGTCTCGTAATACATCTCTTATTTCTTGTAAAAAAAAGTCTCAAGATCAATTTGCGAGAGGTGTAAGTGCTGTATAATTTGTTTTCTTGCGTAGCTCCCTTGTATCAGAAAAACTTTTACAAGGGGACCTCAAAGGGGCATTTATATCCAACTGATGATATTTTTCTTAAAAGAAAAAATATAATGAAAAATTCATTTTAAATAGGACTATATTAAATTAAATTTACTGAAGATTAGTAAAGGGACATGCATTATGGGTCTGTTTGGCAAATTTAGCTGTTAGAGTAGCTGATAGCTGTTTGGGTAGCTGATAGCTGTTGTATTTTAGCTTTTAGCGGATAGCTGTTTAACTAGCTGATTGAACAAAATATGTTCAGTAAAATTAGCGGTCAGATTAGCTGATGAATATTAGATGACGTATAAAGACATTGATATCACGTTATTATTATTATTGTTATTATGATAATTGTAATTACTATTACTATTATAGGAATAAGATAATATATTTCTTAGATATTTATTTTCATAATCATATTTTAATATTAAAGTATAACTAATTTTTTGATAAAATATTTTTATCAATATTACAAAAATTAATTTTAATAGATTGAAAATTATTTTGTAAAAAAAAAAAGTACTAATAAAACTTATGCTTTTAGTAATGTTGATTATATAGAAATTGAAATTTATTTTTATATTATTTTTTATTTATATTTGTGAAAGAAAAGGTAAAAATATAGAGAGAGATTAGAGAAAGAATAGAAAAATCAAAAAATATAAAAACAGTAGAATTGCCAAAAAAATTATGAAAAGCTAAAAGCTTGGCAACAACTTTTCAAGTAGCTTTTAGCGTTTTGACTTGTCAAAACACTATTTTGCTAAATTATTGCTGTTGGGTAAACTAGCGTTTCAAGTAGCTTTTTAGGTAACTTTTAACGTTTTCAACTAGCGTTTCTCAAAGCTAAAAATTTTAACATTTCAAGTAGCTTTTAGCTTTTTATGTTTTTTTTATAATTCTTCCCTTTTTGCATTTTTTGATTTTTCTATTCATTTTCTAATCTCTCTCTATAGTTTTATCTTTTCTTTCACAAATATAAATAAGAAATAATATAAAAATGAATTTAAATTTCTATATAATCAACATTACTAAAAGCATAAGTTTTATTAGTGCATTTTTTTAACAAAATAATTTTGAATCTATAAAAATTAATTTTTGTAATATTGATATAAATGTTTTGTCAAAAAATTAGTTATACTTTAATATTAAAATATGAGTATGAAAATAAATATCTAATTATGAAATATAATATCTTTATTTTGTAATAGTAATAGTAATCACAATTATCATAATAACAATAATAATAATAACATGATATAAATGTCCCTTTACATCATTTAACATTCATCAGCTAATCTAACAGCTAATTTTACCGAACACATTTTATTCAATCAGCTAGTTAAACAGCTATCCGCTAATAGCTAAAATACAACAGCTATCAGCTACTCTAACAGCTAAATTTGCTGAACAGGCCCTCGTGTTCACAACAGCTTTTCAATTAGCGTTTATCATTTTGACTGGTAAAAATACTATTTTGCTAAATTATTGTTGTTTAGTAAACTAGCATTTCAAGTAGTTTTTTAGGCAGCTTTTAGCGTTTCAACTAGCGTTTCTCAAAAGTTAAAAATTTTAGTGTTTCAAGTAGCTTTTAGCTTTTTATGTTTTTTTTGACAATTCTATCCTTTTTGCATTTTTTGATTTTTCTATTCTTTTTCTAATCTCTCTCTATATTTTAATCTTTTATTTCACAAATATAAATAAGAAATAATATAAAAATGAATTTAAATTTCTATGTAATCAACATTACTAAAAGCATAAGTTTTATTAGTACATTTTTTTAACAAAATAATTTTGAATCTATTAAAATTAATTTTTGTAATATTGATATAAATATTTTGTCAAAAAATTAGTTATACTTTAATATTAAAATATGAGTATGAAAATAAATATCTAATTATGAAATATATTATCTTATTTTGTAATAGTAATAGTAATCACAATTATCGTAAACAATAATAATAATAACATAATATAAATGTCCTTTTACATCATTTAACATTCATCAGCTAATCTAACACCTAATTTTACCGAACACATTTTATTCAATCAGCTAGTTAAATAGCTATCCGTTAACAGCTAAAATACAACAGCTATCAGTTACTCCAACAGTTAAATTTGCCGAACAGGCCCTCGTGTTCACAACAGTTTTTCAATTAGCATTTAACATTTTGATTGATAAAAATACTATTTTGCTAAATTATTGCTGTTCAGTAAACTAGTGTTTCAAATATCTTTTTAGGCAGCTTTTAGCGTTTCACAAAAGTTAAAAATTTTAGTGTTTCAAATAGCTTTTAGCTTTTTGTGTTTTTTTTTGGCAATTCTACCCTTTTTGCATTTTTTTATTTTTTTATTCTTTTTCCAATCTCTCTCTATATTTTTATCTTTTCTTTCACAAATATAAATAAGAAATAATATAAAAATGAATTTCAATTTTTATATAATCAACATTACTAAAAGCATAAGTTTTATTAGTGCATTTTTTTAACAAAATAATTTTGAGTTTATTAAAATTAATTTTTGTAATATTGATATAAATGTTTTGTCAAAAAATTAGTTATACTTTAATATTAAAATATGAGTATGAAAATAAATATCTAATTATGAAATATATTATCTTATTTTGTAATAGTAATAGTAATCACAATTATCATAATAACAATAATAATAATAATAATAATAATAATATGATATAAATGTCTTTTTACGTCATTTAACATTCATAAGCTAATCTAATAGCTAATTTTACCGAACACATTTTGTTCAATCAGCTAATTTTAGCTTTTGAGAAATTCTAGTTGAAACGCTAAAAGTTACCTAAAAAGCTACTTGAAACACTAGTTTACCAAACAACAATAATTTAGCAAAATAGTGTTTTGAACAGTCAAAATACTAAACGCTACTTGAAAAGCTGTTGCCGAACACACACTATTTATAATGGAACGACACACACACACACACATATATATATATATGTATATGAATATATATTTGAATAATTTTTAAACTTTTAACTACAATGAGTTATTTTGACCACTCACACTCAACACTGAGAGCTTATTTTCCATTCTAGCAACTTGGTAAATCAGTAGAAGCTAAGATAGAGTAGACTTGTCTAGCAATTAGAATCCTGTTTACAAGTACACGCAGAGAAAACGTCAATGACCTAAAGTAAGAGCCCATTTGGCTAAGTTTATTTTAAGTGCTTATAAGCAACAGGTGTTTATAAGTAAAAAGTTGTTTATAAGCATGTAACAAACAAACATAAAAATGTTTGAATAATATGTGTTTATAAACTAATGACATGTTTAGTAAATAAGTATTTATAAGTAATAATAATAGTTAAAATGACTAAAGATAATATGTCATTAATTAATATGATAAAATAACTATTTTAAATTTTAAACTTAATATTATCTTTTTACAAGTTTGATCAAAAATACTTATATGCTGTTAGAAAATAAACTACTATTGCTAGTTTTTTGTTCCCCAATTTATGAGCTAATAAAAAACACTTATAAATCACTTAACCAAATATGTCAATTATTATTTTTGAATTATAAATTAGTTTGACCAACTCATAAACTTAGCCAAACACCCTCTAAATGCTAACCCTCAGCTGGAAGGTACATGAAGTACACCACGAGACCAAACATTCCGAGTAAAATTGTCGTCTCTTTGACAATAAAATTTGCTAGCTATATCTAGATACATATAACTGGTATGGATATGATGTTTAAACATCACATCAGTACATCAACCCCTCACATCAACATGATACTTACGTTCCGTCTATTGCGCTTTTCACGAAAATGACTTCACATGCATGCCAGGCGTATTTCTTTTACAGCACACAACAAATTATTTTCATAAAAATATTTTTTTTGGGGGAATTTAATTTAATTATCTTTTAAATAATTAACGTTATTTTCTGCAACTATATAGATAAATAATTGAAATAGTTTGACGACAATACGAGGTAAATTTTGGCATTGATGATATTGTGTTTTTGAGTTTTTGGTTTTTGTAGTGGAGTCTTCTCCCCGCATCACAGCATGGCTGCCCCAGGAACCGGGCAAAAGAGAAAAGGGGGAAAAGGGGGAATCAGAAAGGAGAGACTAGCTTGTAAGGAACCCTAAAGTGGTGTGTGTGTATATATGTATATATTCCCTATTGGGGGCTCCATTTTGCATTATTGTGAGTCACATAATGTACTAGATAACGTATAAAATTGTATAATAGTTTTCAATTGCTTTCCAACTTCTATCTCCTCCAAAATATCAAACAAACATCATCTCATTTCCCTTTCATATATACATCTTATGATGCATGATGATAATTGTTTAAGCACATAGGAACATACTAATGAAATGCTTGTAGCACATACATACACATATATGAGACATGCCATAATTCTCTCAAAGCCGCCAGGAAAATAAGTAGTTGAGTGGCTTATAATCGCTCTGACTTTTTGTTCTCAAGAAGCGTCTTTTAAGTACAAACCCCCGTAACCCCCCCCCCCCAACCCCCCGAGTAAGCAGGTAGACGAGAAAATACCTAGTGCTTCTTCCATAGACAGGTGTGTGAAAAGAGAGAAAATGTTATTAATAGTATATATAAAGATATATATATATATATATATATGTATGTATATTTATATATTTATATATATGTATGTATGTGTGTGTTTATTGGTTTACGGTGTTTGATTAATTTTTTGGCCATGAGAAGGGGATGATCTCCAGCCAGCGCAAAAGCGCTTGAGAGGGAAAACAAGCAACGCATGGCTCAGCCGTTGAACATATGTGCATCTTTTTCTCCTTCCTTGAATGGAGCACTTTGCTTTTGATTAGTGGCTCTATTTTGTCAAAAATAGACTCAAGTGTGTATGACTATTTAGTAAAATATAGAAGAAGCCAAATTTGCCTTTTGACTTATGTGCATCTTTTACATTCATGCACTTTTTTACGAGAGAGAGATAGAGAGAGAGAGAGAGAGAGAACATTACCAGAATGATCAGTCTAATATAATTATGAAAAGCAGTTCTTAATTATTCACACATATATAATTTTTGTACAAGAAAATCATAATTAGCGGGTATCACTTAATTGCAATTGTAACCATACATGCAACTATAATCATGGTTTCAATTACATTATTATTGGAGATATCATAATTTTGCTCTTATATATTGAGCTCGTCTTTTAACACGCAGTGTTGTCTCGTGAATATATATGTTGTCGCAATCAAATAATATAATACTTACTTCTTTAGGAAAAAGGAAAAAAACGCATGACTCTCATGGCCCACCTAGCAATACTGCTGAAGTGTATACATGAAATTAAGCAAATATATATAAGATAATATAGTAACACCTAATACAAACAGCATTTGGATGAATTGCCACCATGGTGTACATCCTGTAAGGGTTTAATATTATAAAAGATAAAGCATATAGGACCATGCTAACAACAGAGAAGTTGGCCATGCCCACTACTAACGAAGCTATGGAAACGCAACATAAATCAAGAAGGAAAAAAGAAAAACGAAAAAGGCACGTGAAATGTAAGATGGTGTGTAGCAGAAGCGTATGTGCAAATCCAGCTAACTGCAATTTCCTCATACGCATAACTCACCTATTGCTTACAAATCTAGAGAAGTTGTATTTCATCAGAAACCTATCATCTTCAGTATAATACTTCCGTATATATGAAGATTAGTGTGATAGATTCATGCATATAGCTCTAATTATCAATACACTTTTAAGAAGAAAAAAAAAAAGCAAAAAAACACCGTTTTGCATTGATAGCTTCTATCTTATATTAATCTTGTAATGTAACAATAGATTCTAACACACACAGCACTACAACAATAATATTTGTGTTGTGAGAATATATATTTGTATTTGCATATTTCAGTTATAATAAGTTATTATTCAACCATTTCACCTAACTATTGACACAGCTATGAAATTGAAGAAACAAGACCACAACCAATTGATACAATAAATAAATATATCAATATTCTCTGCACAAGTTTAAACTTTTAAATCAGATGATCACTTTATCATAATATTAGAGTCTAAATCATTGGATTCTCATCCACCTATTTATAACACAACATCAAAAACTGTTACGTGCATGATTCTAAACAAAATACATTTGCAATTAACATTCTCTTTATAAGTTTAAACTTTCAGATAATGTGATTATTCTATTGTGACCAATTAGAGGAGGT
The DNA here is from genome assembly GCA_028554755.1 of Cordia subcordata. Classification (NCBI taxonomy): domain Eukaryota; kingdom Viridiplantae; phylum Streptophyta; class Magnoliopsida; order Boraginales; family Cordiaceae; genus Cordia; species Cordia subcordata. Next base: position 7,691,551 of record JAPTOF010000014.1, read on the forward strand.
GGAGGACTCCCACACGCATTATCAATTACCACATCCCACATGGGGAGCATTTTCAAGCATGGTCATGAATGGGCATCCCCTTCTCTCTGCCTCAATACCAATTCCGGCAATGTCCAACAACACCACCACCCAAGCTTGCCTTTCTTAGATGAATCCCAAGTTCATGCTGACTGGGCTGGTCATGGCCAAGTTGGGCTCGCCTCAGCCTCTTTTTGGACACGTAACTTGTCCAGAGAATCCCACTTACATCGGAAAAAACAAATTTTTAAAAAGACTTTTTGTTGTAAAAATTAAATTAATTAAAGAAAATATGCACGTTAATCGAAGATGTTCCACTTGAGCTGAATTTAATGTAAATGCTTTGACCCCAATGGAAGTCAAAAATGTGCTTCTTTTCTTTGCTTTTTGAGTAAAAATATATTATCATATGGAGGAATCCTCAATTGATGCTACCCTCAAAAGTATCGGCATTTCTGCAACTTTCTCACCCAACACTACTTTCGCAAAAAAGTAGCTTTATTCTTGCACACAATTAAGAGAATATGGAAAAGGGTTTCAGCATATACTATATATTTGCTCATCCTATTTAGATTCCTTTATATAAAATGTTATATAATATTATGAAAATTAAAAGAATTCAATGATAAAGAACTTATATCCTTTTCTAAATTTGTTATGGATATGACAAGATTATATAATATGTTATCGACTTAATATTATAATATAATATGTTACAATGAAGAGAATTTAAAAAGATTCTTTACAATAAAGAGAATTCAATAAAAGGGTTCAGCGTGTATAATATGTTATCTACTCAATATTATAATATTATGAAAGAAGTTGAATAGTAGATCCAAGAAACATATGTAAGAAACATATAAGTGGCGAAACGATTTGATCTTTAATCACTCCAGACAGATACAAGCCACTGTTACAGCAAATCTTGAGTGGGCCAAAAAGATTATGGAAGCTTGGAGTGGGCAACAAATGAGGGGGTCTACATAATTGGTGCGAGATGAAGTTCAAATGGAGTACTAACCTCATTGAAGGTAATTAGATGTTTAATCTTTATGGTTGTTCCAAAGTGGATCTAGGGGATCGGACTGCTTTGTGACGTTAGATGTAATTGGACGATTGGTTTTACGATGAATCTTGAAATTGTCACAAGTAGTAGGGCTAAATATTGGCTGTATGAGAAGGGCTGCATATGGCGGAATAAATGAATATAAAAATTCTCATTAATAAAATGGATTCTTTTGCTACCTTCAATTATCTTAGTGTTGACGACTGAGAAACCGCAATTGTGAAAATGATCTTGAAGGCCACGGCCCCCAAATTACTGCAAAATTATGGAATGATTACTGTTAGATTTGGGAGGATTTGGTGGTCAAATCAAAGAGCCTGCAATGTGGAGGAGAAATAATTCTTTGATGGATTTACGGATCTTGTTGTACGAAAAGTGAGTAGATTCTCTTTGCATTTAGAATGCACAAAGAGTCCCTTGCAGCATCATGTAACCTGATCATGAGATCCCACCATCAAGTCAAACACCTCAACCATTTTGACAAATCTTCTTGCAGCTCCTTGGTCAACGTCCCATCAACAAATTTCATTTTCTGTTTTATTCCAATTTGATTGTGATCAAATTGATAAGGTGGGAAAACTCAGGAATCTTATGTTGGTATATATAGACAATGGCAGATGTACTAAGGGCTTGTATGAATTAACTTAATTCTTTTCAAAATCTTGTTCAATAACTTTTGATTTTATGTTGGTATACATAGATCAATGGTGGATGTATTAAAGGCTCGTGTGGATTGACTTTTTGTTTTTTTTTTTTAACTTTGTTTTATAACTTTGGAAAAAAGTATTTTTTTAGTATAAAATTAAATTTTTTGTTTTTGAAAAAGTAGAATTTGAGAATAATTCAAAGGAGCATTAAAACAACGATCTGCACTAAAAAAATTGTGTAATTTTTAAGATATTGAACGTTTTATTATAAACATGATCCGTATATGAATGTTGTCCAATATAAGGTTTTATTTTTAATGTTTGTTGAACAAAAATTCTGAATTGCCTTGGTAAGGATGATGTTTCTGGTCCCCTCCCATTGCTGTGTATGCTTTCTCCAAATTCTGCAGCTATACGATCACGTGACTTGTGCCCTGAAGATTCATTTTTCTCCTTCGAAAAGCACAAGTATGGAATGTACCATTATCGATTTTATTATGTGACTTTTGCAATCCTCTATACTATGGAAACACTTTGCACAAGTATTTAAGGATAGTACATCAAACTTTGTTTGCTGTGGTACCAGATTTATCTTTTGATCCTCATTTTGACTTTGTCTGTCATTTTAAAACAAAATTGAAATTCGTTGCGTAACAGTGATTTGACCGAGAAACAAATAAGTGGGCCCCACTTTTATGTGATGCAGGCGAGTAATTATTTACTTAATAAGAGTATTTCTAACAAAATTTAATGGCGTCGAGCTCATGTTTAAGTAGGGTAATACTATATATTGACCAACAAACAAATAGAATATCGATTAATGTTGAAATTCGTTACAGAAAAGCTGTACCCGTAATGTAGATTTAGTCCTAATTAATTAGCACAAATTAGAATTTGAATGGTTCAATAAGATATTCGTCCTTTCGATTTCAGCACGATCCTCATATCTTTAGATTTTAATGATGGTTTGACTTGTGTCAGTTGAATCAAATTAATATGTGCAAGTTGCATTGTGGAGATGTCTTAAATATGATTCTACAGACCAATGTGTACTATTAATCAATTTATTATTAACACTAAGCGTGCGGAATAGGAGTATATTAGTACTAAAGAATGTAAGAGGGGGGTAGGTTAGCAATTTTTAAACAGGAATTAAAGACTATGAGGAATCTCATGATGTTAAGCTAAACTTTGTATCTCCGGACACACTGACACAACGCACACACTCGCATAATGCAGTCTCTAATGGGACTCCATTGTCTTCTATGCCTTGAACATAATTAAAATATATGTATATCATCTTATAAAGTTATAATGATAATGCTAAGATTTGTTGAAAAGTACTTCGAATTTCTTAGGCTAATTTGGATTGACAATTAGAAGTCTAATTAGAGTTGAAGTCCTAGCTTGATAGGATTAGCATTAGTCTTATTTATTGCAAATAGGAATCCAAAACCTGGTGAGATTAACATTTGTCTTATTTAGCTGCTGATAGGAATCCTAAACCAAGTAGGATTAGCATTAGTCTCCTATAAATATGATGTTCCACCTTGTTGTTAATGGCCAAAGGCCATACGCCTCAGGCCATAAGCACGGGCCATAACTCGCACCTCATAAGGAAACGGTAGGGTTGGTTATGAATCTGTAACTTTACAATATTGCATTCTTATTACATTAGTCTAGGAATATTGCATTCTTATTAAAGAATTAGCATATTGCATTCTTAATGCCACACATCCGCACAACAAGATTATTACTGAAAAAAATTCACTCGTAGCCAGGTGTTCACTTGAAGTTTTTTCACTTGTACCCTAGTGTTTGACCTCCGATCACGAGCAAGAGAAGTAAAAATTGAGTCAGCTCGGGATGCTTGGGATGGACTCAAATGCTCAAGTCAATGAAGAGATTGAATAGCTCAAAGACAAGAAAGGCTAGTTATATTGCTTGAAGGCTTATAAATGCATACATGACATGGCTTGCTATTTATAGATTCTTGGTGGTAGAATTTAGACAAGACCGATATCAACTTCGCTGGATAACAGCACAGAAGCGGAGTTCCAATGGAATTAACCTGTTAGAGTTTCATTTTAAGAGGGTGTTTGACTTTGTTTATTTTAAATACTTATAAGCACCTAAAGAAAAATATCTTCTCACATACTTTTGACTATTTAGGTGCGTATAAACACGAAATAAGCAAAGTCAAACACCCTCAAAATTGGATACTTAGCCACCTAGGCATCTAGGCATATATATGCTAAAGTTTTCAGGCCCAACCCCAACAGAATTGGAGGCAAGTGGGGCAAGACTCAGATGCAACTAAGTTAGTGACCTTCTTAGGTCGGGCAGCATCTAAACCCAAAAAATGTAAGTCGGGTCAAGTTGACACATATCGTATATAAAAGATGTAATATAATAATTATAAAGTAAACTACAATTATAACGAAATAATTTCGATATGTTATGAAATTATTAATTACTATGGATATTCATCTTTAGGCTAGTTTATTATTATCCAAACTTTAGATATAGTTCAATATTATTTGGACTCTCATGTGATGTACTTATGTATTCTAAGTTCTAGTGAATTCTAGTCCTATGTAACTACTTTTGTATTACTCCTATAAATAAGGGTCTTTGTATTGTAAAAGTTGTATGGAAGAACCAACAATCAAAAGAAGCAATAAAATATTCTCCCCTCGTCTCTCTTATATGTTCTCTCTTTCTCTATTTATATTCTCTTTATTTCTCTTATTCACTCTTTTTCTATTGTGTAGTTATTTTTATAACAAGTTATCAGCACGATTAGTCTCTACTAATCAAGAGATATGAAGAGATTATTAAGAAGATTTGGAGAGACTTAACTAATCATGAGATATGAAGAGATTATTAAGAAGATTTGGAGAGAAAGTATTGTTAACGACACGAGGATATTTATATTGCAATTTTCAGTAAAGTGATATTGCGATTTTCGGCAAACTTTTATTTTAGCTTGTTTTAATTTTATTTTGAATTTTATATATCTCATGATGTCAAATATCACAAACTAAAAGTTTGTTATTTAAAAAATACTGAGCAATTATAACTTGCCTAGAAAGCTCAGACTGATAACCATATGGTCATGAACTAAAAATTCGTCCTTTTATCAGGCAATAAATATAATATAAAACTCTTTGGAATTAAAATCCACATGGATATAAAAATTATGAAGGAATTCTTCTATAGAAGGAAATTACATATTCTGAAGGATTGCGATAAATTAATAATATTCTTTCTTTATCTCCATAAAGGATTTAAGCCTAGCAAAGGATTTGAGATCCTTCTATAAAATCTAATTGAAATATGACCATCAAAAGGCAATATTTTGAAAACTCACTATAATTGCGTTGTACAATTTTGAGACTGAAAGCGAGTATATATCCGTAATATTTCTCAAATAATTTTATGCGAAAAAATATGGATGCCCTAAATATGCTCTAATATATCAATATTAGAGAGCATAATTTGAAATTTATTTTTGGGCATTACCAAATCCTATGAGCAAAATAATTTATGATGAATTAGGCACCATGTCAATTTGCTCAAAATCATTCCTTGAAGAGAATGATATATTATTCTATTGTCATGGATATGATTACAGAAATAATATTATAGATATTATGATGGTAATATGGGTGCAATAATAATGAGAATAATTATTGAAAATTCACATATGTACCAATATATGTGTTGCTTGTTCCTAAGAGGAAAAACAATAAGTAGACAATCCCTTAATAAAGACGTTGAATCTTCTAAATTTCTATAATGAATACAAAAGAGGTAAATAAATTGGTCTAGTAGAATCTTTTATTGAACGCCTAAAAGCGTATGGTCCTAGACCATCATTGATTATAATGAAATTGTTTAATTTTATCCGTGAATCATGTTATGTAATATATTGCAGCGCTTATGAAAAAAGACCAACTGCTTATCAACAATTATTTCCCATTGGTCTAGAAAAAGAAATCCCATACAAATATTTTTATTGTGCAAGATATATATTTTGATTACTCTACTATAGCACATTAAGATGACCGTATGAAAAAGGAGTTAGAAATTTATATTGAATTTGAATCTTAGTCATTTATTAAATATTTTATATCATTGACTAAAAATACTGAAAAGCATATATTACTAATTGTTGAAAAATATTTCCAACCTTAGGGGGAGAAAAACAAAAGCTAAAAAGATGAAAAGTTTTTATAGAATACACCTGATCCTCGCACAAGTCAATATGAGTTGAAAGTTTAAAAAATTATTTATCTGCAGAAAGATACAAAGATGCATTTATTGATATAAATAACGTGACGAAGTCACGTATGTCAATCATAAGTGCTCTTATTTGAATTTATGTCTAAATAGACAAAGTATATCTACTGGATGTTAGAAGCGTAGTAGACTTCAGTTCCAACTATAGAGGAGTAAAATAAGTAAGTTGGCATTTTTGAAATATTTGATATCCTGAAAATATCAATCTGATCAAACAAGTTATAATTGAGAAATATTATTTTACTCTAAAAGAATGTCAGGTACCTGAATATGATTGAAATTACTGAGAATAAGGATATCTCATTCAATTATATTACTATCAAAAAGAATGGAATTGAGAAAAATGAAAATGATCATGATCAATATTTGGATATATAGTAGCTCCTATTATAATGAAAAAGTGAGGATTATGAACTGAAGTTCATCTAAAGATGTCGATATAAATACATTTGGCCAATATACAAAAGACGCAATCTAGGTATATTTAAGTATTTTAACCCTTTTGGTCAACACATACTGTATATTTAAGTATTTTAAACCAATCTCTTAAGAGATATTTTTTCATGTGATGGATACAATTATATTAGCTTGGCAATCTTTTGAAAGGACTTCAATATATGCGTCTTATGAATATGAAACAACGTATGCATGTGTTTAGTATGATATTTGTCTTGATGGACTAGAGATGTTTGAAGTATAAATCTCAAAAGAAGTATAGTCAAAGCTCTTTGTATAAGTTGAAATATCTCAAAAATTAAAATATATTTGCTTTAATGCAAATCTTCTAAAGAAAAGGATTCAATGCAAAAATTAAAATATATTTAACCACATGTTTTTATAAAGAAACATATATAAGAAGAATTCATGAACAGCTTTCATACAGAATTTTGGGAAAATTTATTTTGGCTTAGCCTGAATTTTAATTATTTTTCAGATAAAATATTATCCATAAATCACTTTGGCAAAAAGAAATTTTAGAGCCAAAGAGCCAATACATTAAGTGTCTAAATATGTTGACGGACCATGTTGATTTGTGAAGATAATGAAAAATTATTAGTCATAAAGTGTCATACCTCAACACATCTTGCTATACTATATATACCAATACAATTATCTATTATTTTATTAGCAAGAGTTGGTTTTGAACCAATAGAAAAGCCTTGGAGGTATTACACAAAAAATTTCGCTATCATTATTATCAAGACACTCAAAGTTAATGCTGATTGAATATGAAAGTTTTTGAGTATTTGCTAACTTACAATGAGCAATATTTTTTTATATGTGCTAAAATTACTATGTATTCATACTTGTGAAAGCTTATTATTATAGTTGTCTCCCCAAAGCATGCCAATACATTACCCAACAAATGAACAATATGAATTATTTGAGTAAAGGAGATTATATTGCTAGCAATTGAGCCTAGAATATAATATTGAATCCATGCATGAACTCCCCAAGAAATATTAGAAAAGGTTCATCAAATTTCTCAAGCAAAAACTTGGCAGGTTCATCTTAATTGATATCATCTATAATAATATTTGATAAACTACAAGGTTGGCATGTGTACTCAGAAATTTCTTGATATGTTTAAATGAGGAGAGACAAATACCAACTGTACTCTTTTTCTCTTAACGTAGGTTTTGTCTCACTGGATTTTTTTAGTAAGGTTTTTAATGAGACAGCATTAAGCGTACAATAAAAATATTGTACTCTTTTGCCTTTACTAAGATTTTTGCCTCACTGAGTTTTCTCTTAGTAAAGTTTTAACTAGGGATAATCTTAAGAAATGAATATCTTAGGGGAGTGTTATGAAATTATTAATTATTGTGGATATTTATCTTTGGGCTAATTTATTATTATCCAAACTCTAAATATGATTCAACATTATTTGGACTCTCCTGTTATACAGTTGAATCAACCTGTATATTCTAAGTCTATGTAAATTCTAATCCTATGTAATTACTTTTATATTATTCTTGTAAATAGGAGTTTCTGTATTGTAAAAGTTTTATAGAAGAACCAATAATCAAGAGAAGTAATAAAATATTCTCCCCTCTTCTCTTATGTTCTCTCTTTCTCTCTTTATTTATCATTTTCTCTTTATTTATCTTATTCACATATCTTTTTTTTTTAATAGTTATTTTTATAACTGGATAATTAAGTATGAAAATTTTCTTCATTCGTGGCTTCTTTTGTGGCAACAGAAAATACACTTGCACATTTTCATTAATGGAATCCGAAAATGTAATTTGACTTCTCCAATAGAAGATATACATTCTTTACGTGTTTTCAAGCTCATTATTTTATTATTCCCTCCACGCAATCCCCCCCCCCCCCTTGTATTGTCTACGTGTATTCCATAATCCATATAAAGTGTAAATATCTTACAAGAGAAAGATAATTTTCACCATAATGCAATCGTAAATGAGTGAAAACAACATATTCGGTCAAGAATAGTCTCCGGCAAAAGATTTCTAGAATTCTAGTAATCGTCCATGGACACTGTGGCTTTAAGATTATCATATGATTATTTAACTCATCGGAAGTTTCACGTCAAGCTTTTCTTTTGTGAAGCAAATGAATATACTGATTGGTCGATCAATTTTGGCTGGCTTTTGAGAAACACATTTATTCATCATTGAACCCTCCAAACAAAAAAAGAAAATATGGCAAGAGAAGTTTCAAACACCTATCATGTCTACCCCTAAGAGAGACTATGTTATAGGAGTTAGAGAACGTAAAATTAGAGACAATCGTCCAAACACCTAAACCTAATGTATCATGATTCAAGTTTAATAACCAATATATGTGAATATTTGGCTATGGGGAAATTCCCACAGAACTTCAAATACTTCAATCGCTATAGCATAAAATTGCGCAACACAAATGGCTACCACGTATAGATTGATAATATTATACGTGGTGCAATTTATGGAGAAGAGCTTCTCGTAAGAATTATATTACTCTATATTTGTGAGACACAAGATCGATTTGCATTGGTTTTTTTTTTTTTATGAAAATGTATTTTTCTGAGAAAGGTACCAACTTTTTTTCTACAAGTATTTGACTTAACTTTTTTTTTAAAAAAAAAAACTTTGAAAAAGTTTCAAATCCAACTTCTTCCAACATAAAAAATTTTTAACTTCTCAAAAAAAATTACTTTTTTCAAAAATTACATATAAAAAGAAAATTTATCTAAGCAAGCCCACAATACGATGGGCTCTTGTTCTTTTTCTTGAAATTCAAAAGGGATCTCTCTGCCGAAGTCCAAGATCTAGCCCAGTTTTATAGGCATGTATTAAGCCCCAAAGTTCCTTTAGTTGGGCTTTCGAAAGTTGAGTCTTCGTAGCAAAACAAGAGCGGTTTCTTTTTCCTCCTATTGGGCTTGGTTTGGGTACTTGAATTAAAAGAATGGTTTCGGACTTAGGGGGTACCAAATACCAATTTACAACAATCTTAGGGCACAAACTGAAAATTTCATAAAGGGGTAAAGCAATGTCAGCTGATCCGAAAAGAAGAAAAATTGATGCTTCATCCTCTCGCAGGTAATCTATATGTTTGTTTATGCTACGAAATGCTTGAAGAGATTTTAGCTCAATATGAAGTAGGCTGTGTTAATCTAATAATCATTATTTTGAGAATTCTTGTGGCCTGTAGATAAAATCGGAAACGCTTTCTAGTATTAATTGATTTTAAGATAAAATCTCGTAAAAGTGTGGATCTGTAATGCTGTTTTCAAGATAGAAATCGAAGATATAAGAGATTGCATTAGTTGAGAATGCTCGTGCAAATGGTAGTTTTAAGGAAAGGTAGATGTATGCAGGCCTGATATAGGATTGGCTTTTTTGAAAAGCTTCTTTTCTTTTGTTACGCCCCCAAGCCCAAGCTTGCAAGAGAGATTGGTGTTATAGATATAGCTAATAATTATTTGAACTTTTAATCAATTGATCCAAAATGATAAGTCTAAGTTATTAGTTATACCACATCACACACTTATAAATAAGTCACAAGTCACCCCACAAGGATATCACATTCACCCCCGTTGAGGACCTAATGTTCTCATTAAAGGCAGACAATCACACACAAGACCAGATGGTGCAAGACTTTAGAGGTAGCTCGTATGGGCTCAAGAGATGGCTCTTACTGCACACTTGGTGTAACACTTTGCCTCACATAACACTTAGCTCCTACAAACCAGCTGGTAATTGGCTCTAAATACCATTCTGTCATGCTCGTAAGCGAGACTGGGATTGTAGGCATAACTAATAACTTGGGTTAATTATTTTGGCCTAGTTGATTAGAGATCCAAATAGTTATAACTTCTGAGAAAGGTGCTATTGTTAGTTTCTAAAGAAAAGTTGAATTTGCATTTTTCTCCTTTTCAAGTTTCAGCTTTTTTCTAAAGCCAATCTAAACTTTTGCAAAAGGATATGATTTTCTTCAGGGAAAAAAATGTTTTTTAAATGAAAAAAAGCCAATGCAAACGGGTCTGTGTAGAGGTGAAACTTTTGGAATGGAAGTTACATAAACTGGGATAGGCTGAAAATAGAGAAGTGTCTTTGCTCTTGGGTTCTCTACTAGGAAAGCCAGTGCTCCAAATTTTATCGGAAATGGATCTATTCGTAATGTTGTAAGTGAGATTCTGATAGAAAATGTTGATGTACTTTTGATGAAATGATGGTAGAGTTTACCATCTTTGTACAGTTCTAGTTTTAAATTTATATAGCAATAAGTAGAAGAGAATTGAGATCACTGGAATATCATCGTGTCAGAATGTACAGGCCTTCCTTCACACTATCAGAGAAGAAAGAGCCGGCTACATCATCAAAGAACAAATCAACAGTATGAGCTTTCTACTCATTGAATGTATAAGTTTAGAGTTAGAATTTTTCTTGAATCAAATTCTTACATATTTCCTTGTGTAAAAAGATTCACGCAGCTGAAGCTAGCAATATCCATCTGAGGATACAACAAGCCAAGGATTTTGCAGTAGCCCAGGCTCAGCAAGAGGGTTGCACTGGCAATTTCAGAGTTTTCGATTCACCATTTGGTAATTTTCTTGTCCCAGTAATCCCAACTCGCACAGAACTCAGTGGTTAGGATCGTGTACTGTATTGTAAAGTTTCCAATTATGCAGTAAATATTATTAACATTTTAGAACAGAGAACACTGTATCCCTTGTATCTCTATTTTGCGCGAGTAATAGCTTCATATATAGCTTACACCTTCAATCCACATACTCTGCAATTGTTTCCTAAAGTGTGAGACAATAAAAGTGATGATTTTATCAAATGCATCCATACAGACTACTGCAAACGGCAGAGCAGCAATGCTGTCAATATTATCATGGTATTGATGTCAGCCAGTATAAAACTTTATTGCCCCGATTTGGTCCTCAGGTTTATTTTTTTATGTTTTTCCAGGTAGAGAATAAAAGTACTTGTATTAAGAATCTAGGTACACTTTTAGCCAGTTCCCTGTGAGGCATCTCTGCATTGAGAATCGCCTGCAGAGGATTGATAATAAGTGAACTGGAGTACATCTAGCTAACTAATCAGCTGTAGGTCTCGAGTTCTGTCATCGCTAGGGATAAGCAGGGAACCATTGATCCTCTTAAAAAAAAAAGAAAAAAAAAGGGAGAAAAAATCAGCTATAGAAGTTGTCCTTGTGTCGACATGTCTGCATTCAGAATGGCCTGCAAAGTTAGAGGGATACAATTGAGCCAATTAATTGATAATAAGACAGCTTGATTACACCTAACTGACCAATTGGCTACAGAATTTGACCTTGTGCAGACATGTCTGCATTGAGAATGGGCCTGCAGAGTTAGAGGAATACAATTAGGCTGCTTTAGTAGATAATGAGTTAGTTGCGACTGCAGCTAGCTATCCAATCTGCTGCAGAATTTGCATATCTATATATCTATATCTATACTCATGAATTGTAAAAATCTACATACCTATGTTTATATGTCATCTTTTATACAAAGAAGATTCATGTCATATTTAATAATGCAACTTGTCTTATTTCATAATTTTTTTTTTCCTCTTCAAAATCTTCTTTTCCTCATTTCATGTCATATTGTAATTGAGCAGTATTTCTTGGTCAAGTATTGATACTAGTCTATGTATATTATAGAGAGAGTCTATGTCCTTTCAGGCAACGCCGTGTAACATTATGTCATGCAATTTTCTCCTAAAAATTTACTTTATCCGTCTATCACTAGAAAATTTTAATTTTCTAACTGAAATGCTCATTTTTCTTCCTATCATGGATTTATGTATGTTCACAATGAATGTTGCTCATAATTCTCACTTGAATACAGCCTTCAATTAAACTGCTTGATTTGCAAAAAATAGATTCTAAAACAATCTTTCCAATCACACCATGAATGCAGAAAAATCTTTGCCAACAGCTTATGTTATTATTTATGGACCCACTTTCATATATTATTCTAACCTAGAAGGACTATTTAATAAATAATATGAAAAATAATTATTATGCCAAAAAGAATATAATTTTGGAAGTAATTTTTAAAATAGTATGTTTGTCTTTGGAAAATATGAGCTTCTCTTGGTCAAAAAGCACCTGCAACTTTCAAATTCTCTGCAAAATTATTGGTTTAAATCTCACAAGAGTTTGACTTTGTGAAAGTTTAATTCTAAAGGTCAAATTTTAGTCTAAGTTTTAAAGAAGTTCAACCTCAGTATTCATTATTTCATAGTCGGATACAACATAAAGATGCCATAAACAATGAGAGGTCCCATCTATATAAGAATTTTGGGAAATACAAAAAACTATGTTTTAATAAATATAAGTTCAAATCAGCCGCTTAAATATATAACTTCTTGGGTATATTTATTTTATTTATGGTCTTAGTATAAAAATCATTGTTTATTATAAAATTTTCAAAAGTATCTTTTAATAAATTTGGAAACTTCTAATTATTAAAATTAAGATACATGTTGGCATCTTATATTTTATTGAGACATAGAAAAAGTAATAAATTTTTTTAAAATCTTTTATTTTTTTATTATACCTTTCTAAATTAATCTTTTCTCTTTCTTTTGGTCGAATAAATTAATCTTTTAAACTAATATGTTTTTTCAAGTTTCTAATTAAAATTTATTTATTCCGAACTAAATATAATTGAATCAAGTACCAGTAGGAAAATACTTTTTTTTTTCCCTTATAGCTCGTTTTTTCATGGTATGAGATCCCTCTAAGTTTTAACAAGCTTCACATAACTTATCAGATTTTTTCTTCCCTCCCATGTTGCCAAAATCTTATATGGATGGGATTTCTCAATGTCTATGGTATCTGATTGCTATATTTGGTATTGAAATAATGAATTCTAAAGTTTAACTTTCACAACCTAAAACCAATGTTCAACCTTCTCAAAGTCAAACTTTTGTGAGATTTGACCCAAGAATTTTGCAGAGAATCTAGCAGGATTTGCATGGTGTTTTTTGACCAAGGGAGGACTTTCTTCCTCAAAGACAAACTTTTGAAAGAATTTGTCTTTTCGAAAGACAAAGATACTATTTTAAAAATTACTTTCAAAACTATATTATATGTGGCATAATAATTTTTTTTATATTATTTAAGTAAACAGTCCAACATGTAAAAGATTGCCATCAATACTTGCTTCCACTTTGCATGGCTAGCAGGAGTGGTTTCAGTTATGTTGTCATTCTGCAATGGAACAATGAATAAAGGTCACGATTTAGAGTTAGGGCTTATTTGGATTGGTTTTTTTGAGGAAAAAGTATTTTTTTTTCTGAAAAAATATATTATTTTTGCAATAATTACTTAATTTGATTTTTGAAAAAGTTAAAACTATAAAAAAAAGCTTATATACAGCTTTTTTCAAAAATTAGAATTTTCAATTTTTCTAAAAAAACACTTTTTCCAAAAATTATTTTTTTTAAAAAAAAAAAAACACTCTTAAAAAAACGAATCCAAACAAGCCCTTAGAAAACTCTTCACCTTTAAGTTGTCTGGATCTACCTAATACTTATTCTATTGTAATGGTTTCTCGGCAGCAGGCAATAAATTAGATTCAGCATTAATGTCTGAAGTGCAATATAGAGCAAACAAGTTAAATTGGTTATACACGATAAGAAAGATTCGCCTCAATTTCATTCTTATGATTTGTACGGTTGAATTTGCAGCTTGATTGAAGACAAAAAAAAAAAATTGTTGTAACTTGATTTATATGTTATGTTGACTACACATACATTATATTTAATCATCATTTATTGATTATGATTTGTGCACATCAACTGTTCATTATTGTTTTAACAATTTATAATCGTAGAATCGATCCAATCTCTTGGAATCCATGACACAGCTCTATCAAGTTCCATCTCTGAAATGAAGAGCCTCCCAAGTTTGTTCTTTATTGTTTAGAGAGAAGAAAGAAGAGAAGAGAAACGTCAGGGTTTTGAAAGGGTTTTGGAGACGATGGAAGAAAATAATACCGGGTGGGATCAAGCTTAATGATCTTAAGACTTATATTATATCATTTTACTTGATGTTACTCTTTTTCTCTTTTAGCTTGGAAAATGAGGTTTTCATTAAAGCAAAAATATTTAATTATGTATAGCTTGGAAAATAAGGTTTTCAGTAAAAGCAAAAATATTTAATTGTATACTTACAGATCTTAAGTGCAATTTCATTGCTTTAAAAAGGTGGGGAAAAGCCTTGGTCTACATCCAGGCTTGACATCGTGATCTATTGCCTCTATTATTCTTGTACTTTCCTTTCTTTTTACCTAGTGCTTATTCATATTTAATTTACCGTAAAATATACTGTGCTTCTATGGGCGCGAGTAATCATGCACTTTTTTAAATTAAAAAAAAAAATGAAAGCAAAGAGTCATTTTGAAGTCAGCCTAGCATTTTGCTCTGTTAAACTTCTCTTTAACTGCACGGTGTATGACGCATGGCGACGACGCACGGTGGACGACGCACGACACACGAAGCTAGGACATTTTGCCACTGATATTTGTAAAAACGACAGTTTGTTTTTCACTTAATGTTTGGTTCAATTTTTGCTTCCTTGTTTTTTTATTTTTCTCCAATTTGAAACCCTAATTTTTGCTCTAATCTTCGTAAGGTTATGATGTCTAACAATGAAGAGAGACAAATTGTCGTTATGGGAGAGAATATTCCCCGGTTAGTCGGGCTTCATTGTATTGGGTCTTTAAGTGATAGTGATAGTGAGGATTAGGGTTCAGAAGATGTAAGTTTAAGAATGGCGATTATAATTTTTTCACCATTTTTGTTTCTACGTTTGTTCACTGTACCATATTTATTTGTTTAGTATATAGTGGTTTTAATTTTTTAGAATATTTTTATTTTTTGTTTTCAATGCATGTTTAATTTATTTTTGTGTTTGTTCAGTATTTATTTAGTACATACTGGCTCTAGTTTTTTAGAATACTGGTTCACCATTTTTTAGATTTGTTTTTGTGTTTGTTCAGTATTTATATTATATTTTAGTCAAGTGGTTATATATAGTACAGTAATACGGTACTTGAAAGGATAAAGTTATAAGATAATGTATGTCTTTAGTAGTCCATCTCTAATCTGAAGATGTGGTTGAGTGATATGAATTTTGTTTAATTGGGGATTTGTACTATTCTCATATGGTTTAATATGATGCTTCAAGAAGATTGACTGAATCATTTTTTGAATTCAATTCCTACTATTTTGAATTACTTATGATGAAAACTGGCCATTTTCGATCACGAAGTTCTAGAACATCTAAATATTCACTCTCTACTTTGTTGTTTTTGATAATTCAGTGCACATCTTTGACTCAGTGACATCATTAGTTCAAAGTCATCTCTTGTTGGACTTATAATTTGTTGCTTTTATGGAGTTGTACTTCTAAGGAATCTCTTTTGCAGCCTAATCAGAAAGCAAATTCTTAGTGTGTTTAACCTGAAAAATTTCATTAGATGCAAGACTTTCATTGTTGATGTGGACCCAAAAAAACATGTATCAAGTTCTAAGCTTTTTGTTTCTCTTAGTTCCTCTTGAAAGATTTTTTGCTTTGCTTTTCCTGGCTGTTATTACCTTGGTTGTGGCCTTTACTTCTCTAGCTCTGTGATAATGCAACATGGACATGCTATTTTGTTTCTTTGTGTGTTTTCTATCTTCAAATTACTGTTCGTATATATGGATTTTAAATATTTTGATATTGGGGAAACTTGCAATGTATGTCTTTGCTATGCGTTTATGTTGGAGTAAGCAACTGGGTAAGGAGCCGAGTGATACAAATGTTAGTAGTTTGTCTAGAAATTGGTGGTTGTTATGAACTGTTTGTTCACTATCTATGACCTGTTTATTCATCTATTATTATCAATGCATTTTTTTTTTATCTATTTTCAGTTATCATGAAATTGGTGGTTGCAATGAACTGTTTGTTCATTATTTTTGCACTGTTTGTTCACTATCTATTGACTGTTTGTTAATCTATTATTATCAATGCATTTTCTTCATATGTTTTCAGTTATTATGAAATTGGTGGTTGCTATGAATTGTTTGTTCACTATCTTTGCACTGTTGTTCACTATCTATTAACTGTTTGTTCATCTGTTTTCAGCTATTATAAACGGTGCACTAGAAATTAGTGGTTTTTATTATCCGTTTCCTTGTTTGTTATTATGAAGAGTTTGTGAAAATTTTGAACTCTATTTTTGAAATGTTTATTCACTTGTCTGTGTTTGTTTTGCAAAGAAGAAAAAAAAAAGGATGAAAAAGACAACAACATACATCATCGAGACAAAATTTTTCAAAGATGACGATTGCAAGAAATGTATATCAATCAAAGAAGGGTAATGATATGGAGGTGAAGGGTAGAGAGAAGGAGGAGAATGTGAGGGAGAAAAATGATAGACAGAATGTTGGCTAAATACCAATTATTGATTTTAATGATGAAAAATTTAATATGCATTTATATTATCTTATCCTATTACTAAAAAGCATCTTGTGAAGTTAAGTGTTAAGATGAATAGATAGATGCTTAAAAGATGGAAAAAGATGAGCATGAGCATTATTTGAAAAAGAAGAAGATGCGAAGCCATAAGGATGAGTAGAGGCGTCACAAGGGCTATTCGACGTTTTGCTCATTTTGTGAAATGCCTTAGTATTGCATGTTCTAGCTCAAACTTTTATTTCTTTTGATTTAAAAACAAATTGAATCTCATGAATATTATCTTTCATAAAAGAAAAATGATTTTGGATGCATAATTTGTGTAAACATATGTTTTTGAAATGTTTCAAAGTCTTAAAAAGTGTTTACAAATTGCCTTGAGTTGATTTGGAGTTATGAAAAGTTGATAAAATTGGGTTTAAAAAAATTTTAGGTGAATTTGGCTTTACTTCTTGTCTTTGGAGTGGCCGGACCCCTCAGTCGGTCGACTGGCTGGTTAAGGAGGTCGCCCGGCTAAAACAAAGAAGGAGGAAGAAAAGCCGAACCCCTTAGTCAGAGAAAGCCAAAAAGAGGCTGGACGACCCAGCTGGTCGACTGCTGAGCGAAAGGCTATAATAAATACATTAGCCGTTTATTACCATTCAGGCCATTTTTCTTTCCTTTTTTCTACTTTCCAAACCCTAACATTTACAAATCTTTAAATATACCGTCAACGACTCATTCAAATCATCAATCAAGCTTGCAAAATCAAATTCATCTTTCATTTGCTGAGATCTTGAGCTATTTTTGCAATATATTTGAGCTTTCAAGAGCCTTTCATTGCTATATTCTCTTGTAAGAAGAAAATATATATTATTCATCATTTCTTGTTCTTTTTAATTGTATACACACTTTCTGGGCTTAGAAATCTTGAGAGAGACATCCACAAAAGCTTGAAAAAGTGTGAGAAATCCTAAAGAGTGGGACTCTAAGGTTCTTTGAAATATTGACTTTAAAGAGTTGTAAAACTTGGTTTCTGCTTCACCAAGATATGAAGAAGCACTTTAGTGGAAGTTGTTGAAGTCCTAGGGGGAGTATCCTTGGATGGTAGACGTAGGTTTGGCCGAACCACCTTAAAATAGTTTGTCTTTCTACGCTATACTCTCTATTTATTTTCATTTACCTGTAGTGCTTATTTTGTGTTTGATATCTTGCCGAAAAGAACTTGTTAATACTTTTGTGAATTTTTAAATTACGAAAATTAGAAAATATCTTAATTCACGCCCCCCTCTCTTAAGATATTTGCACCCACAGAGAAAGATAAGGACAATGATGTAAGGGAGAAATTTAAAATAAAGATGTCTAAAATAAAAGAAAAATGAAATAAAGAAGGATGTTGAAAACAAAAATGAAAAACGAGAAGGGTGACGAAAAAAGAACTTTGAAAAAAACCAAGGGTAAGGAGGAAGAACCTGGGAAAAAAGAAAGATGTTAAAAAAAAAAAGGTAAGGAGGAAGAGTCTAAAAAAAAAAGAAGGGGAAGAAATCTAAAAAGGAAGAAGAGAATGAGGAGAGTGATGAGAATGACGTAGATAGTGGATTCAAGGCAAGAGGATCTGTTTCTAATTTTGTAGAATTCATGAATAAGCTTAATGGTGATCAAAGAGATGCAGTTATTGAAATTGATTTTGGATGTATGTTGGTTTTGAAGACTGGTGAGTTGAATAGAAGGTTGAGTCAATGGTTGTTTCATTAATACAACCTATATAGTAAAAAAAAAAAATTGGAAGTTAGGAATAGAGAATATATTGGTATTACTGAATTGGATGTTCATCACACGTTGGGGTTCTCATTTGGTAGTGAAGAAATTGTACGTATTTTCAAATGAAAATTTCTTGAAAATTAGAGTATATATTGTTGAATGGAAAAGAGAGTGGTTTCAAGGGGAATATGTTGTAAATCCTTATATAAAACCAATTAGGACCACTTCAATGCCAAATAAGGTATTAGGTCAAGGGCATGGAGATACTTTTAAGCGTAGTTTTCTTATTTGCATGGTGTCAGCCCTTGTCTGCCCAAACAGACAAGCATGGTGAATCTGAAATTTTTAAAGTCTATACATAATGAAGAGAAAATTAGGGATTTGAAGTCTTATGCATTTGTGATGAATTCAATTTCTTAAAAGCAAAAGCCTGATAGGTAATATTAAGGGCTTTTGATTTTTCAACATTTACTTTATATGGATAGGGTTGTACATATTCGTAAGAATGTTGAAAGATGTTACCTGACTATGTTTAGGTCAACTGTTGCCATAATGAGGAAGATAGTGAAGGATTGTTTGGTTGTGTAGAGAGGAGTATTAAAAGCAAGTTGTCTAGTTTGAAAAAAATTGGTACTAAAGAGGAAAAGAAGGATGGGTCTAGGAAGGAAGTTTCTTCTAAACAGGAAAAGAAGCATGACTTGAAGAAAAATGGATTTGATCTTGAGGTAAAAAGTGATTTTCGAGTCACACTTCTCTTTCTCTTCACAAAAGGCTTTTTTCCTAGATCCATCCTTCTATTCCTCTTTAGCACCAAATTTTTTCAAATTAGACAACTTGCTTTTGATACTCAACTCTATACAGCCAAACCCAAATCCCCCAATATTCAACTCATCCTTTATACTTTTCTTCATTATGGTAGCAGTCTATCCAAATATAGTCGAGTAACATCTCTTAACATTCATACATATATGTACAATCCTATCCATATAAAGGAAATGTTGAAATATCAAAGGCCATTGATAGTACCTATCATGCTTTTGCTTCCAAGAAATAACAGAGTCAATCAATGAACTCATTGCAAATGCACACTACTTCAAATCCCTAATATTCCCCACATCATGTATATACTCTAAAATTTTCAGATTCATAAGGCTTGTTTGTTTGGGGTTGACAAGGGCTGACACCATATAAATAACAAAATTACGCTTAAAAGTATCTCTATGCCGTTGATCTAATATTTTATTTGGCATTGAAGTAGTTCTAAGTGGTTTTGTATTAGCATTTACAACATCTTTCCTTTGAAACCACTCTCTTTTCCATTTAATAATATATTCTCTTATTTTTGAAAAATTTTTATTTGAAAATATTTCATTTTTTTCACCACCCAAAGGGAACCCCAATGTTTTATGAACATCCAATTCATCAGCACCACTATATATTCTGCATTCTTAACTTATAATCTTTTACTATACGGGTTATACTGTTGACTCAATTTCCCATTCAACTCACCAGCTTCCAAAAACAACATACATTGAAAACTAATTTCAATAACTACATCTCTTTGATCACCATCGAGCTTATTAATGAAATCCAAAAAATTAGAAATAGGTCCTCTTGCCATGAACCCACTATTAGCATCATCCTCATCACTCTCTTCTTTCTTTTCTTCCTTTTTAGATTTCTTCCCTTTCTTTTTTTCAAACTTCTTCTCCTCCTTACCTTTCTTCTTTTGAGCATTTTTTTTTAGACTCCTTTTTTTCCTAGCCTTTATTTTTTTCAAACTTCTTCTTTTCTTCAATACCCTTCTCCTCTTTTTTGTTTTAGCATCCTTTTTTTATTCATTTTTCTTTATTTCAAATTTTTCTCCTACATCCTTTCCTTATCCTTCTATCTATCATTTTTCTCTTCTCTATCCTTCCCCTCTTCATCATTACCCTTCCTTGATTGATATACCTTTCTTCCAATCGTCCTCTTTGGAAAATTTTATCTCCAACGATGTTTGTTGTCATATTTTTCATCTTCTTTTTTCTTCCTCCAAAACAAATACAAGCAAGTGACTAAACATTTCATAAATAGTGTTCAAAATTCTCACAAACTTTTCATAATAACAGATGAAGAAATAACTAATAGGAACCACTAATTTCTAGTGCATAGTTTATAATAACTAAAAATAGATGAACAAATAGTTAATAGATAGTGAACAAGTAGTGCAAAGATAGTAACAAACAGTGAACACACAATTCATAGTGACCACCAATTTTATAATAACTGAAAATAGATGAAGAAAATGCATTTATAATAACAGATAAACAAACAGTTCATAGATAGTGAACAAAATAAATGCAAAGATAGTAAACAAATAGTTCATAGCAACTACCAATTTCTAGACAAATTATCCACAATTTTATTACTCAGCATTTTACCCAATTCCTAAGTCCAACTTAGAGGCATAGCCAAGACATACATTGCAAGTTTCCTCATTATCTAAATATTTACCATCTATGTATACCAATAGCAATTTGAAGATAGAGAACACACAAAGAGACAAAAGGGCAAATGCATGTTGCATTATCATAGAGTTAGAGAAATAAAGGCCACAACCAAAGTAACAAAAGCTAGGACAACACATAAAGTAGAAAATCTTTCGAAAGGAACTAAGACAAACAAAAAGCTTAGAACTTGATACATGTTCTTGTTAGTCCACGTCAACAATGAAAGTCTTGCTTCTAATGAATTTTTTTCAAGTTAAACAAACTAAGAATTTGCTTTTTAATTAGCCAACAAAAGAGATTCCTCAGAAGCACAACTCCGCAAAAGCAATGAATTATAAGTCTAACAGGAGATGACTTTGAACTAATGATGGCATTGAGTCAAAAACATGCACTAATTTATCAAAAACAACCAAGTAGAGAGTGAATATTTAGATGTCCTAGAACTTCTTGATAAAAAATGGCCAATTTTCATCATAAGCAATTCATCATAGCAGAAATTGAATTCAAATAATGATTTAGTCAATCTTCTTGAAGCACCACACTAAACCATATGAGAATAGTACAAATCACCAATAAAACACAATTCATATCACTTAACCACATTTTCATATTAGAAATGAACTACCGAATACATACACTATCTTATAACTTCATCTTTCAAGTGTCAAACCATATTATTGTACTATATATAACCACTTAACTAAAATATAAAATAAATACTGAACAAACCAAAAAACAAATCTAAAAAATGGTGAACTAGTATTCTAAAAAACTAAGACCAATATACACTAAACAAAGACAAAAACAAATCAAACATACATTGAAAAGAAAAACCAAAAATATTCTAAAAATTCAGAACTACTATATACTGAACAAATAAATGCATATTGAACAAATAAATATAGTACAGGGAACAAACACGAACACAAAAATGGTGAAAAAATATAATTGTCATTCTTAAACTTGCATCTTTCGAACCCTTATCAAATCCTCACTATCATTATTACTTGAAGACCCAATACAATGAAGCTTGGCTAATGAAGGAATATTTTCTCCCATAACGACAATTTCTCTCTTTTCGTTGTTAGACATCATAACCTTAAAAAGATTAGAGCAAAATTAGGGTTTCAAATCAAAGAAAAATAAAATAACAAGGAAGCAAAAATTGAACCAAACGTTAAGCGAAAACAAAAACCGACATTTTATAAATAACAACAGCGTAGTTTTGTTCATCGTGCGCCGTCCGTCGTACGTCGTGAACTGTGCCTCGTGCATTGTGCAGTTAGAGAGAAGTTAGGCAGAGCAAAATGCTAAGCAGGCTTCAAAATGACTCTTTACTTCCAATTTTTTTATTTAAATAAGTGCATGATTATACATGCCCGTAGATCCACAATGTTGCCAATGCACCATGTGCGTGGGTGGCGTATATTTTGCGCATTTCTTGAGCTTGTTATTACATTAATTTAGCAAGATATCCATTTAGACTCTAACAGGGATCAAATAATCTCGTGTTTGAAATTATCATTAGTAAATTTCATTTATAACTAAATAAGATATGATTTTTTTTTAAGAAGAATATGTTGTCCAAACATTGAGATTTTCAGGAGAAATTTGAAAGCCTTGTCTAAGTAGATTTCTTATAATTAAAAAAAAAATGGATGAGATTAATCAAGCATTTTCAAGGGGCAAGCTTTATCACTCAAATTAGGTTAGTATGATTTACAACGTGAGAATAGTAGACTTTTGAGTGATCTCACATTCTCAACACACCAATGTAAGCGTACGTTTGATTTATATTTGTATCACTAGGGTTTTCTTAGCATGTGCTTCGTATGAATTATTTTTTTTTTATGTGTTCTTCTAGTTTAATTCTAAATTGAAAATTAATTATAATATTTATCTTGTAAATCTAAAATTTTCTTATAATGTGTCCAATCTAGTTTCTAACATGAATAAAAAATTGATTTCTAAAATTCAAACCAAATTACTATATTAGTATTTCAAACGATTTTCACTCTTCTAATAGTAATTCAACTTCAAAAGTTAGTTTAAATAAAATATGTGAGGAGTCTTAAGTCATCATTGGTGTTTGGATGTGATAATATCACATTTATAAAATATTTAGAAAAAATAAAAAACATAAAAAAATATTTAAATTAGATAAGATAATTGAGTTACTTTATTTTAGTAATTTATTATTAAATATTTAATAACAAAAATTAAATTGATCACTTTCTGAAGTAATATGAATTGATTTAGATCTTCTAAAATCATGAGGACTAACTTTAACAAATAGAAAGAAGCAAAAGAAAAAGCAAAGAAGAAAGTAATGGGGACTTGTGGAATAATTTTCTAATTTGCTAGTATTAAATAGTAATTTCTCATAAAGTAATTATTAAAAATGAAGCTTAAAAAATTGAAATCTATCAATTTGACACCTCATAAAATTCTCTAAAAAGTGAGAAATAACTTTATTATGGAGATTATATAGATACATTATATATATATATATATGTATGTATGTATGTATGTATGTATGTATGTATGTATGTCTGTATGTATGTATGTATGTATGTATACATAGGCAGATAGATAAATAGATCTAAGTATAGATTTGCTTATATTTTTGCATGGGTCATTTTTCTAATAGGTAGTTCTCTAATTCTAATTATAATTTTTTTTTAAAAAAAGTCTAATTCTAATACCAAAACTTTCAAATCAAATCGTACTTTATGTTTCTCTCATTTACATTTTGCATTCTAATTTTGAAAAAATAATACATTTTAAAAATCAAATTGAAAGGAAGAAGACCAATAGAAATGAAAAGAAAGCATAATATAGACACTTAGTTTATAAAAATTAGCGTTGACTAATTGGATTTTAGGAATTTTAAACTCGTAGATTAATGATAACTTTTTATTCTAAACTATTTTATGATATCAAATCTTTTGAATTTTTAAACTCCTTTCTTTATGTGTATATTAATAATGACACCTAATCACCATATGGGACACTTTAAGACCTCTAATGCTCTTATGAGGTACAATTTTATTAGTATTATATTATAGTATATCATATATATATATATATGGATATAGATAGAAATATAGATTTGTGTTTGTTTTATTTTTCTTTAAAAAATCCTATAAATGAGATTTTTTGCATTTCTTTTATATTTTTGAATATTTATTTAGTAATTAATAAAAACGAAGACATATAGATTATAGTTAGACCATAAAAAATAATATGTACACATCTTTCAATTAATTACATTGAATACTATTGTTGATTATGGAATCAATGAGATGGGTAAATTTAATTTTATGCTAATAAAAAAATAAAGGTCACCTCAAAAATGATGAAAGATAAGTGATGATGCATTGATGTGTCATCTTAATAAACATTATAGAGCTAATGTCTTAAAACTTTGACGTGACATCCCTTAAAACATACCAACTTGAGTTGCAATTTTATATATAATATATAGATAGATTATAAGAAAGTTTGTGGTGAAAGTTTTGATATTTGTTTTGAACAAAAAAAGCTTAACTATGGAGAGTGAGGAGACTTCCTTTATATGGCGTGTCAACAATTCTTCCACCCAAATATGCAATAATTTTAGAAAAGCCAATTGTCACTTCTTTTCCTTTAATTTGTATACTTCAAGCCATTATATTTTGATTATTTTTAACTTTCTTTTCTTTTCTTTTTTTGGTCAAAACTTTTATCTATTATATATTACCAAAACTAAAACTAAAACCAGCTGGCCTATTTTGCTTCTCCCGTAAATACTAATCCAATTAGCTTTGTACGTGTGTTACTGCAGTCACCCCTCGAATTTTGCCAAAGCATTTGTTCCCCTTATTTTGTGGATTTAATTTACACTTTTTGGTTCTTTTCTCGTCCTTTTCCCAAATTTAACCCTTCTATGTTCTATTACCATTCATGCGCATGCGAGTTACGAAGGATGCTTTAGTAATTTCGTTTCTTCGCTTCTATTCCTTTCGGCTTTCATTACTAATTTGGCTGCCACTATGCTAGAATCGTTTCCTGTGCTACCGCGTGGTATGCTAAGTGGTCTTTCTTTAATTTATATAATTGGCTTTTCGAATATACTACTTTTTATTTTTTACATAAAAGTAATTAAAGATGATATATATCTAATATATTATATTAATAATGTTTAACATGCGAGAAAATTTAAAGAGGAATTAAACGCTTCACACATCAACTTATAATCATTCCTATAAAAAAATATCTAAAAAAGATTTCCCAAAAAAAATTCCAAACTAGAAAATATTCAAACTAAAAAATCCTAACTAAAAAAACTGATCAACAGATTATTTTATTCAATAAAAGTGATTGACATAATCTTTAGATTAAAAAAATATATGTTTTCAATAAATTGACAAATAATTTCAAAATTATGTAAAGATACATATATTTTATTTATAGTTAAAACATTTTTACGGGTTTCTTTTCAAGTGACAACCACCTGACCTTTTCACATTGATTAGCTCATTCTTCCATTTTTTTTTAACTTTTGTTATCACAAACTCTCGATTTTGATTATACCACTTGAATTTAAGCCATCACTCTTTAAAAAAAATAATCTTAATTAATTGATCTACTCCCGAAACCCTGGTGCATTCTTTGCACGTTCTCACACACAAATTGCGCATTCTTCCATCTTCGTTAACAATATTTTCTTCATTAACAATTCCATTTTTTTCATTTCTATGTGAAATTCAGTTTGTACTCAAATTAATATATCATTCAAGCCCTAAACAAATAATTTGGGAAACGTATGCTTGCACTTTCATTTAGAAATTAGAAAGTGGTTTAGTGCAGCTATTCAATCATTTTGCGACATGTACATCTTTTCTAATTGCAATCTATTATCTTAAATTAAGTATATTAATCTTAAACCTTCATCGCATCCATGGAGCTATTCATCTTAAGTTGAAGATCCACTATTTCCTTTGACCAAAAAAAAGAAAAAAAAAAGATCCACTATTTCCTAATGTTGTTTATTTATTTTAGTAAGTATTTACAATGCTATAAATTGTAATGCCCTTTTATATTAGTTCTCTGTGATATTTTTGTGTAGTTTATAATAGTTTGAGTTCACTGTAAGTTTAAATATTTTGGACTAATTAATTAAGCTCACTTGTGGTGATAATCCAGTGGTTGGGTGTGAGTCTCACATTGTTTTTGTGTTTGCCTTGGCTAAAGCGTGGTTGTGTCCATTTTGGGTTAATTGTATCTGGGAGCTTTTGAAGAAACAAAAAAACATATTTTTTAAGTTTAACAATTTTGACGGTTAAAAATTTTAAATTTTTTGAGTTTTAATTTTTTTTAAAACATCATAAAAATAAGTATTGCTAAAATATACTTTTTCATGAAAATACAAAGGTATTCCAAACAGGCTCCTAATAGTATCTCTATCGAGCTTCTATTTTAAACTAAATTATAAAACTTGATCGATTTGATGATGTGATGCTATATTTTAGTGTAACCAATAGAAAATCAATAATTAAAATAGAGATAAAAAAAGGTCAAACGTTATTCACAAAAATATATAGCAGCATTTATTTGCTTAAAATTAGTAGCAGAAGTAATAATAATAATAATAATAATAAGGTTTTATGGCTTATATAAATTGCTTTTGACAAAAACTCAAGAAGCTTATAAGCTAACCCCGGGAGGGGAGGGAAAAATAAAAATACTTATAAGCTTAGCCGAAAGTGAGGACTCTAAAATCTCAACTTGATAAACCCTTCGAATTTCCCTTTTTCACCGTCCAAGAACGGCTTCTCGACGCTCATAAGCAATAAACAGGTTAGCTCATCTCTTTCTTTATCCTTTGATGAAATTCTATGCTCCCAACTTTTAGCTTTATACTATTCTCATGCAAATAATACCTTTCTATGTGGACTAATTTCACAAATAAGTCAATCATTTGCTTTAGCTTTTGCTAGAATTATTTCACCTTCGCAAGCATGTTAAAGCAAATTTGCACCTCAAAGCCTCAATCTTTGCTCATTGGGTGTCCTCCAAAACGCTTGAATTGCACATTTACAACGAATTTCAAGGGTATTATTAATTGCAAAATAAAAGAAAACGTCCATCGTTTATATCCCAGAAATAGCTTAATTAAAGAGAGAAAATTGGCAGTATTTAAAAAATTTTCAACTGGCTTTTGCCCAAAAAAAGCTTTCTGGGATTATCAGTTGGTTGTTGCTAGAGGTTTGTCAAGTTCTTCTTCACAGAATGTTGGAGAAGGTGGTGGAAATACCCTGCCTTGGTTGGCAAAATCACAAGCCAAAGGAGCTAAAGGGTCTGACAATGTGGTGGCAGCGAAAGCTGGCCGGTCTTCGTGGGAGGAATCAGCAGAGAAGTTCCTAAAAGGAGGTACATCCACCTTGGACAATAAAGAAATGTATAGATCAAAAAGTTGGGGAAATAGTTATAGGGACAAAGGTGTTAGCGTTGAGGAGGAAGGAGGAGTAGAGGAGTTTGATGATCCAAGATGGGATAAGATTAAGAATAGGTACAAGAGGATCGTCGAGGGGAAATCAGGTTCGGATAGACCAGAGTTCAGGAAATGGAGTAAGCAGGAAAACTGGGGCAGGAAGACATGGAAAGAGGCTACTGAATCAACTGTGCCCAAACTTGTTGGTGAAGGCATATATGGGGTTGGTCCTGTTTTGGCTGCATTGTTGGCTGGAAGAAGAGAATTCTACGCATTGTATGTTCAAGAGGCACTCGATTTGAGTGGAAATAATAGGAAGAAGAAAGACAAGAAAGGGTTTGAGAAAATTTTGAGGATGGCAGAAAAAATTGGGTTAAGCAAGAAAGAGGTTTCTAAACATGATCTTAATATGGTTGCTGACAATAGGCCTCATCAGGGTTTGGTCCTGGACGCTTCCCCACTGGAAATGGTCAGTATAAAGGAACTGGAACCTGTTTCAGTTGATGAAGAGCATAGTCCCCTTTGGGTGGCGTTGGATGAGGTTACTGATCCTCAGAATTTAGGGGCAATTATTCGGTCTACTTACTTCTTTGGAGCTTCGGGGGTGGTTCTGTGTGCGAAGAACTCAGCTCCATTAAGTGGGGTGGTAAATAAAGCTAGTGCAGGCTCGCTTGAACTAATGGAGCTCAGGTCTTGCAAGAATATGATGCAGTTTTTGACGTCCTCGGCTGAAAATGGTTGGCGGGTTTTAGGAGGTTCAGTTTCTTCAAGGGCTGTTCCTTTGGATGACATTGTTCCTGGAGCTCCGACAATCCTTGTTTTGGGTAGTGAGGGAACTGGTTTAAGGCCGTTGGTAGAGAGATCTTGCACCCAGTTGGTAAAGATTCCTGGAAATGCTCCCATGAATTTAATTACTGGGGCAGATGAAGATGCAGAAATTGCTGAGACAGACCATGAGTGCTCATCTCAAGAATTCAGGTCCTTTATGGCAGTTGAGAGCTTAAATGTAAGTGTTGCAGCAGGTGTGCTCCTTCATCACTTAATTGGGAGCAACTAATGGAGCAACAGCCAGTTGGAAGATAGCAAGTGATTGACTGATATTTTGTGGCAATTTAATTGTATTTGGGAACATGGTAATTTTACATTAAATGCAGGTGTTGCTGCGGTTTTGCTTCTTTGTCACTTAACCAGGAGCAACTACAGCAACAGTAGCCACTTGAAAGACTGCTAGGGTTTAATTGGATTTGTCTCCATGGTAACTCTGTATCAAAAATTTTTTGGCCATCCTTACTGGTTACTCTAACTTAATGTGGATTGTGGCTATCCAGAATATATGGAAATTTAGCTTTGTGATTTAGCAGCATTCTGATGAGATTCCATGGCCTTCAACACCTAAAGTGAGATGTACATAGGCATGAATAAATCAAGAAATAAGATAGATCTAGTGAAACAGTGCTTGCTGAATGCTGATATGTTTCTTATCTTGGTTCAGTTTAGGCATAAAAGTCTACTTCTAGATCAATCAAGACTACAGCCTAGGGATAAGGATGGTTCGTGAATTAAGGCATTGTTGTCATTTGATGATCTGTGAATCTGTAGTAAGTTAAAGTTGAAAGATAAGAATGTTGGTTTCGAAATTACAAGTAGGGGAAAATTACAAAATCTTTTTGTGATTCTGCTTCTGGCTTAGCTGGATTGAGAAGTTGGTCACATTTTTACTTGGTGTAGCCGAAGCCTTATGTTTTGAAGTGAGGAACTCAATTAGGGCAGTAAGATGTAAGATGATCTGGATAAACAATCCACACAAGGATTTCCAGGAACTCAGACTTGTTTGCTTTAACTTTGTCATTGTTTCGGCTTCTAGCCGCTACATGTTTGTATTAGTATACTATCTGTGCATCTGTTTCTGATTCAAAAACTTCTGATCATGGTCCTCTTTGTTTTAGCCAAAATTTATGAAATTGGAATGGAGATTATGTGGCTACGAATGAAGTATGAATGAGTGTGACAAAGAATAAGTAGCTAGTAAGAAAAGGTTTTGTTAATTATTCATGCAGGAAAGTATGTGGATATAATTCGCGTGGAAATTGGTTTGACGTCATAATCTTGTTTGCTGCATGGGATCTGCCACATTCTTCCTCGTGAGAGTGCATGTTATGTGCAGGTAGCATTTTACTCTTCATGGTTTGTATTATGAGTTGTTAAAGCAATTAGGATAAAATCTATTCCCGTGAGTTGGATGCTTAACCTACCAGATGAAATTTTTTGTTTGCATGGACTGGTGTTGATGCCTCATGCGTCGCTCGATTTTATATTATACACAGTGAAACAAGTGTACAAGACAAGTACAGAGTTAGCTAATACCCGTGGTTTCAACAACTAGAGTAACCAGCAAAACTAAAGGAGCGGTTACAAAACCAGTAAGCGTGGGGAATGACTTTGCTTGCAGGGGGTAGAAAAATTTTCTTAATTAGAGAATTATACGATCTCTTAACTTAAGAATTTTAAGTAGTTGTCGATGAAAAGAAAAAGGCTGGCGAGTCAAAAGTTTTAACTATTTTTTGAATAACTTTTTTAATCTATTTTTCAAAAGAGAAAAAAATCAAAGTTGATTATTAAAAAATAAAATAAAATAAAATTGAAGAAGCAATTATAGTCCACCCGAATCTTAGAAAATAGAAAAAACAAACTTAGCATTAAACCATAAATGGCACACCAACCTCTTATTGGGGGGAAAAGACTATAGATGAAGTGATAATTTTAACACTAATAATTTTAAATTTTAGATAAATTGATAAATTAATATATAGGATCATAATGAACCTAGTCTCGCTGCTAGGGATGGCAATGGGACGAGTGACTTAGGGTACCCGGCATTTACCGATCCGATTAAATCCGTCCCGTTAAGAACTCGGAACGGATCTAGAACGATTAAAAATACCTATTAGTGTTTGGGACGGAACTAGGATTGACCCCCGGGTACCCGTATTTCCGAACCCAGTTATATATATACATGTATGTACAGATATATATGTGTGTGTATGTATATATATATAGGTGTGTGTAGGTGTTTTCATTTATTAATTAATTATAGTTTTAAGTATATAAATACATATTATATACTAAAAATTAAGAAAAAAATTTTAGTTTTTACTAGTAGTAAGGTTTGAACCCTTAACGTTTTACCCTTTAAAATTTTATTATTTTAATATATTTTAGGGATATTGTTAAGATTTTTTGGGAAAAATTATTTGATTGGTTAGTTTTTTAAAATTTGCTGATTAAATTCGCTTCCGGGGTTGAGAACATGTCTTAAATTCGGGTTCGAGACATTTCTTGTTAAAATTTTTTATTTAAATTTAAAATTTTTCTAACCGGGTTTGGGAGATTATAGGTACCCACGGGTTTGAGACGTTCTGGAAATAGGATTCTCATTTAATTTTTATCCGAGTTTGAGACAAAAATAAGAATTAAAATACTTTCCAAGTAACTAGTTTGGAATTCTTTAATAAGTAGGATACTCATTTCGTTACCATCCCTACTCACGGCTAGGACTCTCCATTTGAAAATAATATGCCGTGTACAAGGTGCACTTCTACACGCGATGGAGTGTGTAAAAAAAACAAACACCGCATCAGATTATCATCTTTATTTATTGTTTCTTTTATATTTCATCTGTGCACCTGGTGCTCAAAAGCCAAAGCAAGGCAACTTCACATCAGGGTGAAGCCATGAACCCCTCTTATTACAAATTTGCCAAAACAAATATATCTTCAAGCCATATGCCGAAGCTTTTTCTTTGCTTTCCTTAATCAAAAATATGTTCCTCTTAAACTTTTCTTTATATTACTTTTATTCTTTACATTTAGTATTTAATATGTTGCAATTTTAATTATATTTTGGTCCCTAAATTCAAATTCTGGTTTCGCCGCTGACCACAGCCACCATGTGGCACCTTCTTTGTAGTACGAGGAAATCATTTAGCAACTGGAAACAACACAAGCAAATAATTGGTCTACCAGCGGCATGGTTATGAAATATTTTGTGTAAAAGTCGCAACGGACGTTTTGAAAACGGACAGCGAACGAGAAGATTCGGAGCATAAAGTTGCATGTTCCCAGTTAAGAAAACGCGCAGCCCCCACCTCTCCACGGGACCACGTGTGCCACTTCCCACGACTTTGCGTCAAAATGAACATCCACGATTTTCAACCTCATACGGATAAGGATTGCAGCCGTGATCGCGATACGTAGTGAAGCCGGGATCTTTTCATAATGTCATAACTTATGTGGCACTTGCACGTTGCGCAAATTTATATTCGTTAGATATTATTAAATATTATAATTAACAATGTTATAAATTATATATTATTAAAAGTAATAAAATAAATATTGTTTTACTTGTACCATATATAGAATTATATATTAACGTTATCTTTTCAGTTCAAATATATGAATTGTAAAATTGAATTTTGAAAACTTCATTATATACGTAATTTTAATTTGCTTTATATAATATTAAAAAAGATAAATACAAAGTTGAACAAAAAATTATGTAAAAAGTAAATAAAACCGTCTTAATGAACATAATGAAAAAAAATATTTATTCCTATTCTTTTGTAAAAGATCATAAGTAAATTTGATTTATTCTACCTTAATTACATAGTTTTAATCTAATATATTCACTCTAGTTTTACATAAAATTAAAAAAGATAAATACAAATAATGTAAAATAAAAATTATGTGAAAAAAAATCTTAATGAACTAGTGAAAAAACAAAATACTAAAAGATGATAAATATTAGCGGGCCAAGAAATTTAACCAAAAAAAAAGTATATGAATTTATGTTAATAAATTAATATATTAATTTTATATGCTGAAGATTTTCTCTTAGTGACACATGTCTCTCCAAGGGTTCTCCCTTAGTAATAGTAAAATGATGATGATGATGATGATAATGTAAAATTTAATTATTGTTAATTATTCATATCATTTCATTTATTAATTATTTATTTTGCTTTATGATAACATTATTTTGTTAAATTTTTCATAACAAGAAATTTATTTTAGGTGAGGATTATATTGGATTTCACTTAAGATTATTAATCTAGTAGTAAAATCATGTCGCATTAAATCTACACCTAAGGTAATAATTTCGTGTTACAACAACATGTCTCAACATGCTCCTATTAGTACGTGGCTCTAAGGAATTTTACTATAAGAAGGTATACATTCGAGCTTGACACCCTTGATGATACTATTTTTAACGCCCGTTATCTTACAGTTGTCATGCCTTGTTTGCGCGTGAGTAGTCATAACTTGTTTGGCCTTTTATTAATGAAATAAAACCAATACTTTGATTTAAGATTTGTATTAGCATCTGTGTTTGGGAATTCTTTATTTATTAGTTTTGTTTACATCTTATAAAATATATTTATATTTTATCGTATTATAAACAATAAAATTTATATAAAATATTTATTTTTCTCAGGATATAATCTAGTTTTATCTAATCCTAGAAGGCTCTTAGATAAATTCTATCGTTGCAAGTTACTATGACATTTGAGACGCAATGTTAGACAATTATATCAAAATTAATAAATAAATAAAATATAATGTTAGAATTAAAATAAATAAATGTATGACGACATACATATAACTAACCCCGGCTGATATCCAACGTCTTCTCCCTCTCTTCAACTTTCTCTCTCTAAAATTAACCACGAAAGTCAGCTTATCAAGCTTCAACACTTCCAAACTTTTATAAAATTACGCGCTCTCTCTCATTTCTCTCTTTTCTCTCCCTCTGTCCAAGCTTGTTGCTTCTCTTCCATGGCTATCTGAGAGAAATCAAAGAATAAAAATAAAAAAAAAGAAAGAAAAAAAAGCATGCATATAATGGTGTAGAAATTCAAATTATATACAAATACGCACACACATTAGATAGCAGCATTGGTTTCGCACTTACCGATAGTGCGAACGAGCATTGTCGTGATAATGTCGGCGAATGGTACGTTGGATGACGATTTTCTTTTCGCTGCGAGCAAAGCTTGTTCCGGCCAGTTGGCGGTTTTTGTTCAGATCCAGGTAGAGCTTTTACGGTTTAGTTTTCAGCATTGCTTTCTTATTCGGAAATTGAGTTTTTGTGTTTTCGTTGCTTCTGCATTGGTGAGGTTTGGATCTGAAGAGATGATATTGACCACGGCCGAAGAAAGAAATTTTGAATTTTTGTAGTGTATTTGTCGTTTCTGTGAATGTTAGGAAAAAAAAAAAGTTTATGCGGTAATATTAATTTCTTTCTGGGTAAAGTTTTAAATTTCTTTGGATTACATGTTGTACAGAGATGAAATTTAATTATTCTGAGGAGAGGTTGGATTACCAGCTTGATAGATGAGACGTTGGGCTCGTTTGGAACGGCTTTTATCAAGAGTGTTCTTTTTCTATAACTTTTAAGAAAAGTGTTTCTTTTGAGAAACTGAAATTTTTAAGTTACACTTGGTTTGCCCGTTTTCTGTTTTTATTTTTTGGTTTTTATTTTTCATTTTTATTTTTTTAAAATAATTTTTATTTTCTATTTTTTAAAATTTAGAGAATATATTTGGTTAACAAAAGTGTTTTTCTTTTTTATGTTTATTTACAAAATTGTTATGTTGTTTTCTAAATTTTTTTGATATATTTACAGAATGACCACTTTGTTTTCTAAATTTTTTGGAGATATTTACAAAATTGCTGCCTTGTTTTCTAAATCTTTAGAATTATTTACAAAACTACCACCTTGTTTTTTTAATTTTTTAGAATTATTTACAAAATTATCACCTTATTTTAAAAGAAAACCCTTTTTTGATGTTTTCTATTTTCTTAAAAAACTGTTTTCTGTTTTTTGAAAATGAAAACAAAAATGGTTAACCAAATGAGTTTTCTATCCTAAATGAAAATAGAAAACAGGCAAACCAAACGCACCATTAGCTTCTGGAAAAAGCTGAATTTGAGTTTTTTTTTTTTAGAATTTTAGCCTTTTTAGAAATCAAGCGAAATACTTTTTTTTTTTCTTTTTTAACTAAGCAAGCACAAGAACTTCCACTAAAAAGCAGAATGTACTAGGCCACTAGAGGAATAAACAACTAGCAGAGATATTTAATGCAAAAAGGGTGTGTCTTTTTAGAAAGAAAAGTACTTTTTCTTGTAAAAAGCCAATCCAAATAGCCTCATTATTTTCTATGCGGATGTGGTGTAGTACCTTGTCCAATGAAGAGCCAAAGATTTGGATTTTCCCCTCAAGAAAGAAAGGAAAAAGAAGAGAAAGATGTGTCCTTTCTTGTTATATGATCAGCCTCTTTTGTTATATTGAGTATATGTTTGGCCTAATGCATGTGGAAGTAACCATTTGGTAGTATGTTGTTAAAAGAATTATTGCTTTACATAGGAGGATGATGACATTCAGAATGTAGAGGAGTTGGATTACATGGCATCCTTACTGTTGGAATTTAGAAAAGAAAAATGTACTTGAACCATTCAGGGCCTTGGAGCCTAGAAATTACTCTGTGAAAGAATAGGAACTTTAATCTTTCATGACTTAACTGTTTGGGTAGTTGAATAGTAATATGTGCCCGTGTATCAAGGTTGACTTTAATCATAGGAACTTCAGATATAGTAAAAGTTGGACAGCCTTGTTACCTTCAAATGGGAGTTCTAATTCATAAACACAATAGTGGAAGTCTCGAGTCTTGTTGTACAGAGATATCAATTTACTCTTCTTTTCTTAAATTCAACTCGTTTCACTAGTTTTATTTCTATATGCATTTCTTTCTTTCAAATTGCATCTTGTTCTTTCCTCGATATCATGAAGTAGTGCTGATAAGAACTTTTAGTAAAGTTTAAATAGAATTCATAGTTTTGGATCAAATAATTCATATCAAATGCATTGGAGAAGAAGCCTATGTGTATGAAGGTTAGACCTATAAATGACTTGAAGAGTTTAAAGTTTTGGCTCAAGAGCTTATAATATTGAAGAAGAATTTCATGCTCAAATATTCCTTTTTTTTTTTTTTTTGGTTGCTGGATTGTAGTTTCTCCAGCCAGCATTATAGCAGTTGAGGCCACATGACCATATATGCTTTTAATTGTTTCTGAAGTTACCTGAATTATGATTTTTCATTAACCAGCTAAGAAGTGACATCTTCTCACTTCATTCCCCCTAGTACCAGGCTTTTGTTTGAGCACCTTCTTGCTTGATGTCTGCTGCCATGTCTATTGAGTAACTATGATCTCCATTTATATGTTTTTCTTTTGCTACTAGAACCTGGAATGTATATTAAGACTCGATACTATAGACCTTATGCTGTAAATGACATTGTATATTGTCCCAACAAGTGTTTCGTGAGCATGCCTCTGGCATATGCAGTTCCACTGGTTGGAATTCTTAAAAATTAGTGCTAAACATATGCAGCTGTTCTGAAGATTATGCCAAGCTGTTAACAGGTGCTAAATTAATCTTGGTCTCTGATATGGAAGAGGAACACTTATAACTTTCTGCTCAAATTGAACAAACATTTACTCATGATGCTATATATTTATGGACTTCGTACATAGAGCAAAAGAGGTTGTGGTCTATAACTTTTTAAGCTTGTTTATATTATCTTAATGGAAAGGTTTCAGGGCTTTATAATAAGACAGTTAAAGTAGCAATTGGTTCAATTCCTATGAACAAATAGGTTTTGCAACAATATTTACTTTAATATAATAATTTAGTAGAAGAATGGAGAAATAGTTTAATAGAAGAGCGGAGAGCTATCTAACAGTAAATCTCTTTCAAAGATTTTGTAAATAAGATTTCAAGACAGAGATTTACTGTATTGAGAGGATGACGAAAAGTTGATTACAGGATTAACACTTCATTCTATATTGCCAGCATCTAGTGTTCCTTGATGTATGCCATATTTGATGAAGTTTATTTTATAACTTATTGGCTGACAATTCATGTTGACGTTGTGATGGTTGAACGGTTGCTTAATATGAGAACTCATCTATACATTGAATAAAAAGATTAAAGGAAAATGCTTAATTTTCTTGGCTTCTGTATCCTTTATATCTTTGATTTCTGTTCTTTCTGCTTCTTTTCATCTATACTCTATCAGCATATTATCTTGTGATATTGTCGTAGAAGTGATTCCTGTGTTTTCTGCAGGGATATATTATTTGCTTGCTTCTTGCTATTGGTTGGGCTCTAGCTGCTTATGTCAGGTAATGGATTTGGGCCAACCATGATTGATGTGGTTGTTTGATACTTTACACAGTTGACATAGTAATAACATATTATTTTGATTCTGGGTTAGATATTATGGTGACTTCATTTATTTCTCCACCACAGGAGCAGAGAGAAAAGACGGATCAAAGAAAAAATGAGACGTGGCAATAGCTTTGCATTTCTTTGTCCAGATATCAATGAGCTTGAGTATTCCAATCAGGTCAATTTGCCAAGAGTGACAGTTATATTGCCCTTGAAAGGGTTCGGAGAACATAATTTACACAATTGGAGAACTCAGGTGAACTATACAATTCTACACTTCAGGCCAATTGTTTATCAAACTTACTTAGAACGTCATGTTTCCTTGACATTTTCCCTTATGTTCTTGGTCATGAATGTTTCAGATTACATCCCTATATGGTGGCCCGCTGGAATTTCTATTTGTTGTTGAAAGCACAGAAGACCCAGCTTACCATGCCATAAATCGGTTGCTGGCTGACTTTCAGGTATGACATTTGAGTTGTTCAGTGGTAGTGTCTCCTGAGATTGGAATTTCAAAGTTCTGAATTATCCGAGAGTATCTTGTATATACCTCATAAATGTTCCTCACACCATATGCTCTTATAATAGAGGGGTAGTCAACCATTGAATAAAAATGAAAAGGATCTTTCTAGATAAAGGAGAATTTGTATGTTAAAATATGTAGTTCTGTATTCTCATCAAATTTTAAGAGGGCTGTCTTACTTGATTAAACCTTGTTTACAAGACCATCAACCATTCTTATGTTGCATAGCTCCTCACTCCCTAGTATTCACTTTATTGAGTAATATCTATGTTCCAAAGCTCTTCCAAGTTCTCAATCACTTTCATCCATATCCTGACTTTTCTGGATATCTCACGCAGGATGACGTTGATGCAAGGGTTATTGTTGCGGATTTTTCAACAACCTGTAGTCAGAAGATTCACAATCAATTGGTATATATTTGGCATCTACCGTGTAGTTTTGCCTTTGAAAAACAGTGGCTCCTTTTTGTGCTGCTTTTTCTTTTTCACTTTTTTCCCCATTTCTTTCTTTTGGTTTGAACTTATTTCCTTTCCTGGATATGAGTCAAGGCTGGTTATCGAACATTATTATTTATGTATCTTGGGATATATCAATCACGCATCAGATGCTCAGCCAACTTACTCATATTGGCCAGAAATTGGAAAAACCGACCCTTGCTTAACTATTCAAGAGAAACTAGCAAGTGAAGACCTTTAATTTCTTCAAGACATAGGAGGAAAGTTTATTGCCTGTTAAATACTCATAGCCTCTTACAGTATCAGACGCATTTAGAGAAAAAGAAAAATGGCATTGTATAGGTCTGGTGAACATGAGCTATTTTTGCAGGTTGGGGTGGAGAAGATGCATAAAGACAGCAAATATGTACTCTTTCTGGATGATGACGTTAGGTTGCACCCTGGGTCAATTGGAGCTCTGACTGCTGAAATGGAAAAGAATCCTGATGTAAGAGTCATTATGATATCAACCTCTGTTTTATTATGAAGAAATGTTTATATTCTCTGGTGATGATATGCAGATTTTTATTCAAACTGGATATCCCCTTGATTTACCATCTGGAAGTTTGGGAAGTTACTGCATTTATGAATATCACATGGTATGGCATCATTTTTTTTGCTTCACTATATCTACAGATCTTTACTAGCTATTTTGCTATAACATTTTTTTTGATATTTTCCATTCAAGAGTTAAAGATCATAAAGAGAATTTGAGTGCAAGAGTGAGGGGGAGGGGGAGGGAAGGGTGTTGTCTAAGAAAAATGGGGAGATGATCCATAAGCATTTGCTGTAAGAACATACATCAACATTTGCTTAAATTTACCTCTATCTATTATGAGATTTAGTTTTGATCCATTAACTTTCACATTTTCACCACTGTTCTCTCTCCATTTATGTTAACATTGGATCTTTTTCTTTTGTTTTATTTCTTTCAGCTGAAATAGTTATTTCTTTCCTTGGGTTGCATCTAGTGCTTTTAAGGTCTTCAGGTCTATTTGCAATGAGATGGAAGAGATGATATGATAATCAATCTTGGGGCGTAATTTGGTCTCAGCTCTTTTTCCCCTTATTAGTCCTAATCTGCATGTATAAGTTTCCTGAAGTTTTAAAAACATTTCAATGGTAGATCCATAAGGTTCTACAATTCGGATAGGTTGTTTTATCTTGGAATTTGTAGTTTCATTGAGCAGAGGAGTAAATGATTCTACTTCTTTTGCAGCCTTGTTCAATGGGATTTGCAACTGGCGGAAGGACATTCTTTCTGTGGGGAGGATGCATGATGGTATATGCTTTGTATGTTTCTTTACTTTGCAAACAGATATATGATATTTGGTTATTGCTCTAATTTGTCAAGAATCTCTTTCCAGATGCATGCAGATGATTTTAGAAATGACCGTCACAGTGTAGTTTCTGAACTTCGAGATGGTGGTTACTCAGATGATATGACTCTTGCTGCTGTAGCTGGTAACATATCTCATACTAACACATCCAGCTTTTTATTAGTAATAAAGTCTACACTATTATATATATATTGTATCTTTTAGATTGCTGCTATAGTTATCACAATGGTTGCTTTGACATATATTTTACCTTTTAGATTGTCATAACTGCATCTTTGTGCTAAATTATTGCTTAAACTATTGTTCTTTCAGGTGCTCACAAGAGGCTCATCACTTCCCCCCCAGTTGCAGTTTTCCCTCATCCTCTTGCTAGTGACCTTAGCTTTTCAAGGTTTTTAGCTGTAATTTACTTATTCATTTTTAATTATTCCAATGAAGTTTTGAAAGTCAGACTGTTTTAGCTGCTTTACGCTTTTAATCGTTTTTTATGTATGCAAGTAGGTACTGGAATTATCTGAGGAAGCAAACATTCGTATTGGAGTCATACACAACTTATGTTAATTGGATTATGAACCGTGCCCTGTTTACTACCCACTGCTATTTGTCATGGGGATTTGTAGCTCCATACTTCATGTCTGCAATTCATGTAGCAGCAGCACTAAGATATTACTTTAAGGGATATTCGCTTGAAGATGAAACCTTCATATCTAGAGGTGAGCATCTTTACTTCTCATTTCTAGTAGGTTGTACAAGATTCCGATGAAATAAGGTCAAGTCAGTTTGCTTGCTTATCTAAGATTGCAATTAGTGCACACTTAAACTGAATGCTTCTGTATTGCAGTCCTCTTTTGTTCATGTCAGTTTGTTGAGTCTTGAAAGTATTCAGGGGATACATGTTTCTATTGATTTAAATTCTTCTTCACTTTTTGGAAGAGTCAAAAATTATGTCTGTTTGAATATTCTGACCACAAAATCTGGCCTGTCAATGATTGTCGGGAGTCTTCTTGACCCCTAGACAGTGACTTCTTCTTCAGATGCTAAAGGTAGTACATGAGTTTTCCTTCTTTGGGGGATGGAAAGGAGACAGGGCCAGGTGATATGGTATGCTTTGCAGGCATTAACTTCTCCAAATGTGTAGTGTACCTTTGAGAAGAACTTTTTCGATTCATATGTCAAAACTCACTAGACTTATCTGCTGCATAAACATGGCATAAGGTCGAGAATGCTACTGCTCATATCTGCAGTATGGATATTTTTGCATTTACCAGTTCTAGAATTTAATTCCTTTCCCTTTTTTTTTTACTTCATTTAACTTTTTGTGCCCAGGGATGTTACTAGCTGGCTGCCTTACTATATGCACAATAACCGCACTTCTTTCCATGTGGAACTTGACAAGAGTAGAAGTTGAGCTATGCAATATTTTGTCGCCAGAAGCTCCACGGCTATCTCTTGCTTCTTATAATTGGTGTCTCGTAAGTTCATCTCAGAATGCTACCAGCTGAAATTTCTTAACTTTAAAGTGTATTAAGGTTCTGTTGGAATTGACATCACAAAAAAGGGAAAATCACTTATAAATATGACAGTCGCATAATACAAGTCAGTAAAAGTGCATATATCTAACAGCCAAAGCACGATAGAACTGCATTTACCAGAGATCTTCCACGAAATCCTTTCTTTTCATGATCAAATTCTTTAGAAATCTAAAATGAGCTAGTGAACTGGTTAAATGACTTGTAAATCAAAGATCAAGAGCTTTGTATCTTCCTCTTGTCTTATGTTCTGTCAGATTGTTATTATAAATACACTAACATTATCAAATGCTTTCTAATTGAGCAGGTTTTCATTGCTATGCTGGTAGACAACTTTCTATACCCTATTTCTGCCTTCCGTTCACATTTTTCTCTGTCAATTAACTGGTCAGGCATTCGATATCACCTGAGGAATGGGAAGATATACAAGGTATGTTCATTTGAGGCTCATCTTCAGACAGAATGCCCCTCTTTTTATCCAGTGTGTGTTGTATGACAATTGGACTATGAACATTTTTATTTATCTAAGCAATCTCCATTCTGAATATGTATTATAAAACCTTAGGTGCGCAGACTGAATAACAGATAGAAGCTCAATGATATGTTTTGCTTTTTCTGTGCCTTGCTCCTTTACATCTTTCCAAGTTCTTCTCATCAGATAGCTGGTTCTAACTTTAGAAAGAAAGTTTGCTTGAGCACATCCTTTTTTCATCTTTCTTCAGAAACATGTGAGGACTTAGAAATGTTCTCAAACATAGTTATGTGAGACTCTCATTACTTGAATTCTTTTGAGAAGTTCTGACCGGTTATCAAATGGAATGGGAAAGAAGAGATATCTTCAGTTCTAGTGTCAAGGATAAATTTTGTTGATCGGCTACAAATCATCGCCTTCACCCACTCTCCTTAACGATCAGAAAAAGCAAGGATCACTTCACTCTAATTCTCTTCTTTTTCATGCCAACTGAGCCTACATGTGCACATAAGAGATGGTAGATGGGTGACTAAAAGGAGGTGATATCCAGTATTTCTCTTATGCGAATCACTGTCTTACTCTTGCAGATTGAAAGACCCAAAGATATGGGTCCAAAATACACAGATCTCGGGGGAAAGCATTTATATGGGAAGAAAGGAGCTCCACCCAAGGTTTCAATGGTAGCTTCTTTGTCTAGAAGTCTGGCTCAATGGCGGCAGCCGAAGAAATTCGACGTGTAGATACATGCTTTAGCAGTGTAATTTGGGTAAGGAAGGGAGGTTAGCAAGCATAACTTATGATTCTTTCGTCCTCTGGACAACGAGGGAGGACATTACCAGAGCAAAATGAGTCCAGGGATTAACATATTCTTCCTCCTAATAAAGAGCCCATTGTTGATAGATTATTGATTCATCACTGGTAGATTTTTAAGTCTGTAGGTTCGCTATTGATTTCCCCAATTGGTTTTAGCTGATTGATTCTTCAGGTTCGTGTCTCCCTGTTTGGGAGCTGTAATTACATGTTTTTGTAGCTGGTGAAAACATTATTCACTGAAACTTTTAGTGCAAGGCAACAAAGTGTGAAAAACTACATTCTTTCTTCAAATCTGTCCACTAGTGAGCTCCGTTTCCATCCAGCAGACTGATAAATTTAATTTCTATTATTGAAATGAACACTGGCAAAAAGGAGCAGTAGAACAAGAATGTGCAAGGGAAGCCCTGGGAGTATGCTTAGATCATCGATGAGTTATCAAGCACTTACTCTGACCAAGGAAGGGGAAAAAAAAAAAAAAAAAGAATCCATGAATTTATTCTTCCAGGTGAGAGTAAGTTACTTTGTCTGTAGTTGACCGTGAACGTGATACCATGATCTCCATCCACTGTATCATACGGCCTTGAACTACAGCTTACTGTCAGGGTACATTTAGAGAATAGCTCCCCTCTTTAAGATCACTTGACTATTATGTTCAATCAAAATCCAATTGGCTTTCTCAAAACCAGGTGTTCGCCGGAATAGCGTCAGATTAGTTTTACATAACAAATCATTTGCGCAGAAGAATGAAATTAAGTAAAATGAAGATGTCACTCTTGGTCAGAGAATAAAAGGTTTGTTAGGTGAAATTTGGTTAAATGTGCCATTAAACTGGAAGTGCGACAATCCTGTCGGCACAGAAGAACAACAATACCTCATCATGGGCGGATAGGCACCCAGAAGAATACACTTTCATCATCACGGGGGAGCTCAGACCACGAACTATAAGTTCATAGCCAAAAAGATCAAAATAGTACAACCTAATGGACGCAAAGAATCACTTCTCCAACTCTCCAATGTAGAAGTCATCAATCATGTCAAATACTCGGGTACCATGTTGTGGCCTGCCATGGATCAAACATGCAATAAGTCGTGAGAACTAGACATAGACATACTAGAAATGTAAAAGAAGGAAATGTGAATCAAGGCTACATCACGTGTGATTATGAT
This sequence comes from Cordia subcordata, assembly GCA_028554755.1. Lineage (NCBI taxonomy): Eukaryota > Viridiplantae > Streptophyta > Magnoliopsida > Boraginales > Cordiaceae > Cordia > Cordia subcordata. Next base: position 7,734,861 of record JAPTOF010000014.1, read on the forward strand.
TGGAAAGTGATTTGTCAGCAGAGGAGGAGAATCTGCTAACTATATGCAGCAGATCCGAATGCAAGAAAGTTATACAATAATCAGTTTGTCAACTTTCAAGCTCAGAAAAGGCGCAATGGAATTTTCATCATTTCATGTTGTAACATGAAAGGTTATAAAAAAGTAAAATCAGTTTAAAATACAAGGATCCTACCCATAAAACCCTTCAGTCGAGTCATCACCAGCATGTGCCAGGATGGCATCACCACCAGGATGTTCCTCTACATATGATGTCACATCATATACCTACAAAATTTCAGCAGGTGGGGTCAAAAAGGAAAAGGAAAAATATAACAAGATGACAAGAAAACACAAAGCAGCAATCAGTTAGCAGAAATGCAGTATAATCTCAAAGAGTTACGTGCAATAACTTTATCTTTGATGATGATCCAACAATCAGTCCTCTTGTTGTGCAATGAAACTTCGCCCGTAGTGTATCTCTTGGATGCCTAAGCACAAATAGAAGAAACCAAAGTGAAATTCTAATTACAATAGCATAAAGATGTAATCAAGCATCAACACAGTCTTAGAAGCACAAAAAAGAGTCCATATTTAGTGGCAAACTCATTTGAGGTAATGACAGAAGTATACTGACAAGTTCAACAAAAGTTGTTCCCAAAAAAAAAAAAAAATTCCTTTCTTTTCAGGAACAAAGGATGCCTGAATATGCAGTTACAAGAATTTGTGACAGCAAATTTCTGCCTTCTGCAAGGAATCGGGTAGTTCAGAAACAGTACACATGATAATTCCTCAACCTCCTCTGAAACAGAATATTACAATATAGAATAAAAATAAAGAAAAGATAAGTCTGCATGCTTAAATCATTAGCATATAGAGAGACTAGATGATCTTGTCACATTTCTAAGCTTCATCCTCGTAATCATTGTTGCTTAACTTATTAAATGAAAATAGGTTAGTTTGTTTTGAGAATGACCCTTCATGCAGGCAGATTCTCATTTACAATACTTAGTGCTAGATAAATTGACTCAATTACAAATTCTTTCAACTAGTATGCCTAATTTGAGTTAGTCAGTAATGTATCCATATCTTTTTCGACGAGAAATGCCTTTATCTCACAGTCGTCAATTGCTAAAGAAGTTGTTGCTAATATCCATGGGTAAAGGAAAAAAACCAAAAATCCAATACAATAAAAGGTAAAAACAAGGCAAAATCAAGGAGACTCCTACGCTCCAAGTGTGTCTTCTTCAATCCTTTGAAAAGATGTCACATCTAACTTTCTAACTAGAGCAGCCAAAGCACATTCACAAGCAGACGCCCATAGAATAATGCACATAACTGATGAATGATGATCTAGTTTACTTGGGCAGTGAGAACATAAAATTGCAAACTTAAAAAATTAAGCTAAAGCCGAGGCACATGAAACTAAAATGCTGCTAAAAAGTACCTTACTGTTAGCATTTGATTTCACCTTTTTCCCATCATCTGCATTTTACAGATAGAAACAAAATAAGGACTTAAAACAAGCTAGATACTAAACTCACTTATAAGACAACAAAACCAACTCAACAATACAGGTAAGCTACAGAAGCACCCCTATACCAATAATTGCAACAAACGCGTGTTAGATCCTTTGGTTTCATAATAATCTAGACCACAACAATGTGCCAAAGACTCTTGCAGTTACTAGACAGAAAACGCGAGCCACGTTCTGATTAATCAAGTGGTTACAAACACTAGCAGTTACCAGACAGAATGCGCGAGCCGCATTCTGGTAAATCAAGTGATTATTAGATTATTACAATCTTACAACATGCAGCGTGCAACTTTGGCAAAACGCGAGTTTTTGGTTTTGCACTTTACCCCAACAATACAGCACGAAGAAAATTGAGATATAAAAAGAAAAAGAATGCAAGAAAACTTACCAGAGTTACGCAGGCGGGGGAGTATTATAAACACACCCAGGAAGAGACCCAATGCTAATGTCAATAGTAACACATCCATACTTCAAAACTCTTTAGCTCCCTCAGCTGCTTACCTAAACAGAGAAAGAAGCTAAATAACTTCAGTTTAGCACAATTCAAACCGTCTGCTATATATAATGCAAGTAAAAAAAATCCCATTTCCATCTCCATCTCTTGAAGGACATAAAATGGAGAACAGTTTGATTCTGTGAGTGCATGTGTGTGATTGAGAGTTTGAAGAAGAAACTGAAAAGGGGTGACCTAAAGATACGAGTTGGTGTTGGAGATTTCTTCGGTTCTTGAATTTCCGGCGACAGATTTCTTTCAAAACAGATTCATCGGGCAGGGATTTTGATGTGTTCTAGGTTGTTTTCTTTGGACCCCTGGATTGATATTTCCTTTAACAAAAAAAATATATATATATATATATTTTTTTTTTAAATGAAAAAAGAAATCTTGTATTTGGATTGATTTTCCTCTTTCTTTAAGTTGAATCTCCAAAAAAAATAATAATAATAATTGTACTACACCGTGTGGTCTATCAAAAATGTATCGAATCGCTTTATGATCTAAATAGTCCCACATAATCTTTTGTGATCTATCAAAACTTAAAAGTCTATCGAACTTCTACCATTAAAAATTATGCTATCTTTAACCATAAAAATTATTTTGCATCCAAATTAATTCTTTCTTATTTAAAATTACCTAAATTACCCTTCTTTGTTTTACAAAATGAATGTCGTTAAAAGGGCTTGAACCCTCAACCCTAAATTAAAATAATAAATACTTTAACTAAGTAAGCTCCAAATAATTTGTGTTTCAATCTCTCTCTATAACATAATAGGTACATAGGAGGGGCAAAACTCCATTTTATTCATAACAGCAGTAATTGACCACATGTATGTTTCGAATCTTGCTTTAAGAAGTTTTCTACACCAAACATATTTCTAGGTTTCCACGAACATGTGAGACGATGGATATGTGGATTTGGCTATTGTTTTGCTTGCAATTTTTGATTTGTGAAATTGGATAACATGTTTAGGATTAAGTTAAAGTGGTAGGAAAAAGGGTCCTATATTGGGTATTACAATTAAGCTAGAATAAGAGCACCTCATCCGAGATTTTTTTCCGGGTGACAACTTAAACAATCTTGAGCAAGAACAAAATGAAATAGAGATAGCCTCCTTCGACGGATTTAACAAGAAGTCTGCATTGAGTTGGTAAGTCGATCCTCTCATGGATGGTGATTCAAGGGCTTGAAGATGTAAGCATTAGACATGTTACCAAAAATGGGAATGAGATAGCATATTGGCTAAGCATTTTAGGGTGTGATGTAATTAATAAAATAGGATTTTGAGCCTCCTGTGTACTTATTATTTTATGGTAATAAGTTATTTGTAACTTAGTTGGTTAAAGTATTTGTTATTTTAATTTGAGGTTGAGGGTTTAAGCTCTTTTCGCAGCATTTATTTTGTAAAAGAGAGAAAAGTAATACGGGTAGTTTTGAATAAAAGAGAATTAATTTGGATAAAACAAATTTATGGTTAAATATAATGAAATTTTTTATGGTAGGAAAGTCCGATGCACATTTAATAGGATGCGGGGAGATTATGTGAGATTTTTAAGGTCACAAGAGGTTTTGATGCACCTTTAATGAACCTCGAGGGTGTGGTGCATTATGTAATGTGGGTAGTTTTGAATAAAAAGGAATTAATTTGGATACAAAAAAAAAATTATGGTTAAATATAACAAAATTTTTAACAGCAAAGAGACCAATGCACTTTTGATAAACAACAAAGGGATTAAGTGAGATTTTTTAGACCACAGGGGTTTTGATGCACATTTGATAGACCACAGGGGATGTGGTACATTATGTTTATAGATAGAAACAAGTAAGGCCCTGTTTATATTCTTTTTACATGAAAAAATATGTCTCTTAGAAATACTATATTCTTTTTGCAATAAGAATTTTGTTTGGCTTTCAAAAAGAAAAAATTGAAACTCTAAATAAAAGCTCAATTTGAAATTTTTTTCAGATGTCATAAATTTTATTTTTTTTAAAATATTTTTTTAGATTAAAACCCTTTTTGAAAAAGCCAATTAAAAAATTAGCCCTAAATAAGTGTTCAAATAAAAATATACTTATAAACTATCAAAGAAATAAGTCCTTGTAACTAGTAGTGTTTGTTAAAAAAAAATATATTCAGCTAAATGAAATAAGCATTAACTTGATGAGAGAGATATGTTGTGCCACTGTTGATAATACTAGTGCATGATTTGTGGGATACACCAAACTTAAGATGAGTTTAATATTATATATAATTTATAGACGTATAAATAAACTTTTTTTATTTGATTAATATATAAAAATAAAATAATAAGTTGTACTTATAATTATTTGATTCATATTTGTTATCCTATGTAAAGACAATTAGAAAACAAGTTTAATATTTAATTGCAATGCATATAAATACAACATCATAAATTATCTTAAGTAGAAAATTGTTTCTTTTAATCTTATATAACTTTTACAATATTGGTTGGACTAAATTCAAAAGTGAGTAAATAGTAAAAATAATGATAATTAAATGTGAAAATTTTCTTTCTTAAAAAGTAAATTTTAGTATTAGCTTTATATGTTTTTCAACTTTTCAAGTTATTGCTCAATGTTCTAAAAAGCTAACATGCAATTATGCAAAAAGAATATAGGGCTCGTTTGTATTGATTTTTTTTAAAAGCGCTTTTTTTAATAGTTTTTGAAAACACAGCTTTTTTTTAAAAGCTGAAAATTCTGACTTCTAAAAAAAACTGTATTTGAACTGTTTTCAGAATTTCAACTTTTTTAAAAACCAAATCAAATAATTATTGTAAATTTAATATAATTTTTCGAAAAAAAAACGTTTTTCCTTGAAAAAAAGCCAAACCAAACAGGCCCATAGTTATAGTTTAACCACAAATTAAAGGGGAACAAAGGTTGATGGGCTCGAGTCTCAGAAAAGTGAGAAGTTCAGACCAACTGCAAAGCCCAATGGACCCAACAATGAAAACAAAGCCCAAGTATTTTATACCCATCAACAATCTCTTCTTCTCCAGCAAAATCTCTTTCACTACAATTACTACTACAATCTCGTTCAATTTCTGCAACATCCAAAACCCTAGGCTCCAACAATGGATACATCAATGGAGAGGCTAAGCATATACAAAGCGGCAAGAACCATAAAGCGGAGAGAAAACACGCTTTACAACGCCCTCCGATCAATCTACGAGGACTCCATCTTCGTCGGAGAAATCTCTGAGCTCTGGCCGCAGTTGCCGCTTCTCGCCAACCTCCGATGCGGCCTCTGGTACTCTCGAAGATTCCACTCGACATGCTACTTCAAATCCACTGATGGACATACCAACAATTGGTCCTTCAACAGCTCCCGCCTCAACCTCCACGTCGCCCTCCTTGCCGGTAACACACACTCGCAATATATATAGTGTGTGTAGTTTACATGCCATGTCGAATTGAATGTTATAGTTTCACTTGGAAATCTAAGAAATTTTGGCTGATTACTTCGGAGTCAAATTGAATGTCATGAGTTTGAAAAGCTAAGCTGATGATTGGCTTGTTTGCTTTGTGATGAGTCGAATATTATTTTTTGACTGTCTAGGGAGAATGAAAGGTTTTTATTTTTATTTTTTTAATCTTTTCCAATAGATTAAGGTAAGTGATTTTGTAAAGTTGTAACCTTTCTCATAATTTGGTACCGAGAATATTGTTTATATATGATGCGTTTGGTTCTGAGTGAAATTAAATGCATCAATATGAAGGAATAAAAATGAGATGCTTTGGACGTTGAAAGATCAGAAAATTGAAATAAGCATGTTGATTTTGGAAAGAAAGAGAAGATGTTACGTATAGATTCCTACAAGCAAGAATAGATGCTCTTTTTTTGTCTCTATATGCGTGTGCTTATGCTTCTAGGAGAATATCTATGTGTTCTGTACCTGCATTTGTACGGAGATACATATACATATGAAATGATATGTGTGTGTGTGTGTGTGTTTGTGTTTGCATGTAGATATATGTATCTGTATGTGCTTTATAGTTTCAAGGGGTAATGATATATGGACATTATTTGCAATGTAATGGGTAGGACAGAGGGGAGGATGCATGATTGTTGATTCGACGCGGAAAGGGAAGAGGTTTCCTGATAGTATGTCAAAGACGATACCAATTTGGACATGTGTATTAAATCGTGCCATTGCAAACTATAGGAGAAGATCCAGTGGACTTTATATCTCTGAGGAAAAAGTAAGTGAAAGAAGATCTCTATTAAGTTCTCAACCACAGTTTATTTACTGCCTTTAGCAATCTCTTTCACTTGGCCTTGCCTTGAACTCTTGCTCTGATGCAAATCGATCTTCCAGGTTATCTTCTTCCTTTTGTTCTGACGGTTATGACTTATGCCCATTTACAGCCCTGATTAGTGGGTTTCTGCTCTTTATTTTCTGTTCTTCTCACTTATTGTGTCCTGTATCTAGTTTACTGCTTATGCTTATTGTTGCATATTGGACTTCTGGGTGCTTACCCATACTACCCTATAGGATTAAGATAGTTTGTAAGTGTACATCTAGGAAGGTAATATCTTTTCGTCTTCTGATATTTTAGATGCTTGGTCCTCAATTCTTCACTGGACGATGAGTAATCAACTTTTAGAAATACTGTTTGGTGCATGTGGCATGCCGGCTTTTTGCAATTTCCTCTACCCATGTATGTTCATATGCTACACGTGGGATGAGTTGCAATAGTTGCTCTTCAGCATACCCGCACAGCTTACATCTGATGTTGCTTGCTTCACAGGATTCAAACACATCTGGAATCTCTGATTATACTGGACAAGACATTTCTGATTGGGATTGTTCCTTGCATCTCCCCCTCTGGGTTTCAGATATAGAAAAAGCACTTATTGAGAGCCGCTTGGAAGGCTGGACTAATGAATTGGAAGCCAGTGGAGCAGATATTGCCTCAGTTGCGTCCTCCTTGAAAAAGCCACTACGCCCTTTATGGATTTCACAAAAAACTGTTATATGGTTAAATGAAGTACCTGAATATGATTCTTGGGACTTCACACCTGTCATCCTTGTTTCTGCATCTGCTTCTGGGTATAATTTTCAGCATCGAACTACCTCTGAGTTTAGTTGGAATTATATTGCTGGTGCTGGGGATGATGAGGAAAGTTGGGCAAGGGGCTTATTGCCGGAGCTCTTTTGGAAACATGCCTATGATCTTATTAGCTCAGGTCCTGATTTCTGTAATCAGAAGGTAGCAGATATTGTTGAAAAAGACAGAGTATACCGCTCACAAAGGGGAGAAGTAGCTCCTCAAGTGTCTATCAAGCATTCAAAATCTTCAGAGAAATCTGTTCATTTCTACGTTGAAGAACCACGACACTCAAATATCCCACATCACGATGGGGATGAGAAGTCTTCTATTGAAGATTGTGCCATTTGTTGGCTGGGGTCAACAAATTTAGCAGTCGGCACAAGCCAGTTTGGTAAGGGAATATGTTTAGTCTCAGTTATTGGCAGAATGCTTGAAACCTTTTTACCACTTGATAAGCTACAATGTTAAATATTTGTCATTGTAACTCAGCTCACAGACATGTAGCTCTAGTATGATCAGTCACTGTTAGTTAGGCAGTTAGATTGGTCAACAATTGTAGCTAACTCTGATCATAAGGAAGTTCTAGGAGCTTATGCTATGTCTATAAATATCTGTTTCAAGTAATAGTAAGATCAGATATTTCACCTCTCCAAGCTGTTCTCTCTGTTTTCTTTCTCTCTTCAATACTCTTTAGATTTAATTGTTTCTGGACTTGTCTACAATTATGGATGGTCTAATTTATTGGCTTTTTGGTTGGAAACATGGGTGAGACCGTTCCTGGGGAACCACCAATAGGTTTGCAAGTAAGAGCCTGCATAATTTGCTCTGAAGTATTAGAAACCATTTGAAAGAATGACATGATTATGATGAGAAAAAGCAATCCTCGGACACCAAAATCTTCTATTTATCAATATGAGTTACAGGATGTTGCTCTTAGCGAGAAGTCAGTACTCGTGAAACAATGTACAGAATAGTAAATAGAAGATGTTACCAAGTAATCATAAATATCCATTCTTTCAACATTGATTTTGGCATCTGCATAGCACGTTGGTGATTACTGTAGGATAGAATACCTTTTAGTATAGCATATAACATGCTGTGTAATTACATCACTTCTAACATTAAATAGTGGCCCAGATTTTAACTGTTCAGATTCCACCCATTCTTAATGTGACTTTGTAGTGCAACATGCTTGCATAGAAAGATTATTGTTTCCATAGATCTTCTCAAGCATGTGGTGGCTCTTTGCTGTGTGCTAATCAATATTTAATTGCTGGTATTTCTTTCTGCCACAAACACTTAGCAATGATCCCAGCTCGATGTGGTTTCATTTGACTTCTGGTGGGCTTACTTTCTCAGAACATTTTTGTAGTGCAGCCAATGGAGCATCTGGTGTTGATTGCATATTAAATTGTGATAAGGATCCTTGTTCTCTCGAGCAACATGATCCTGAATCCTACCTACACCTTCCAATTGTGGTATGTATCATGTAGTTAGTTCTAACAATGTGAGAATTTTATAGCTAGTTTTGAACACCTTTTTCCTCTGACTTGGTTCTTGTTTGTTACTTTGTCTGAATAGGGTTCAAAATTTGATCGGTTTTCTTTGGTAACACATCTCCCTCCTGCTCTGGGTTTTGCCAAGACAAACTTAAGGAAAGGAAAGAGACTTTTAATATGCTGCAGTAATGGTGAGCCATTTTATGTTGTCTACATGCTTTAGTGGCACATTAATCAGGCTGAGAATAGGATGAATGCTAATTATGGCTTCTACAAGTTTCAGCCTTTTTTTATAAGTGATACACTCTCTTCTGGCATGTATGGTTTTTGGCGTCCTACATATCTTGTTAGTAATCATGTAACTAATATCTTCTAGTTCAGTCTCATCAAAATTTTCTGCTCTCGTCAACCTCCAGTGCAGTAAAAAAATACTTGCGTGCCTGTAAAAATTTGGGACATGTCATACACTTGACGGTCGAACTCTGGGGAGTTGGATGCTGGACTTGGTCACATGTGGGGAGATAATCAACTGCATATGTTTTTAAAGAAAATATCTATTTTATGGGGATGATTGAGTGAGAAGCATGTAATGTAGTTCTTGTGGATCACTTATATAATGTAAAATATAGTTACCGAGTGATTGGATTGTGTTTTATCTGCTACCAGGTGAAGATATTAGCATTTGCATTTGCCTGGCGATCTTGACCTCATTGTATGATGAGAGAGGTATGTGCTGGTATCTGATGCAAATATATTTTCATAGAGTAAAATATTGAAAAATTAAGAGGTGTTTCTTTGTTCTTTTACTAAACCTAGGTTTGCCATATTTTGTGTCACTGGAGAAGCACATAGCACACTTAAGAGAAAGCATTACATGATTCCTTCAACTAGAAATGCATAACGTTCTCGATTTTCTTTGCTAGTTAGGGTTCACGGACTCTAGACTTAGGTCTTAAATTTTTGCATAAAAAAGAAAAAAATAAGTGACTATTTAAATCCATAAGGTCGGCTATGATGAGCATATATCATGCAATCAAGTGGTAGAAAGAGCATATTGCTAAATTGCAAAAAATATTGTTACCCTTTTAGGATGCTAAAACCAGGCTTCCAAGGGAGTGGAGAGACATGCTAGACCAAAAAAGTTAACTCAAGAAACTCAAGAAAAAAGAAGGGGTTAGTCTATATGGACTTCTCTATAACCGATTGAGTTTTTCCGAGTGTTATCCAGAGAATAGGGGATTCTCTATACCTCTCTCTTCTTGGCCAAGCTTGGTGTATGAGGGTGTCGTGTGCAATAGAGCAGTGCTAGAATAATCTGCCGAAACACGTTCTAGGATTCTGACTAGGATAGTGTGTATATGGATTGGAGATTAGATAAGATTCTCCAGAGTTTGAACGCACTAGGATAGTTTATTCATTCCAAACTCTGACCATATATCCTATCATTTATCCTCCCTCCTACTAAATATATGAGATACATATACATACGGATTAGGATCTTTTCATATTATTAGTCTTAACCATTCATGTGTGGAGCATATTATCTCAGCTACTCATGAAATTCAAATCCCATGAAAGGTGGGGATTGGGAGGGAGAAAAGTATTTTTAAAAAATTTATCTTTTTTTAGAATTTGAATTTCATAAGTGGCTGACATGTTTCACGTATGAATGGTCAAGTTTTTCCTTATATCAATATAAGAGAGTATTTGATACAAGAGGATCCCATTCACATGTATAATTATATGTGTACATCACACACCTATCTATGCCAAGAAAGAGATAATGTCCAATTGTTGTGATATTTATTTAAATCAAAATAGAAAAGGGACAGCTTTTTCCGATGTCTAAATCCTAATAGTAATTGGACTTTTTAAGCCTAAATCCTAATAGTAATTGGACTTTTAAAGCAAGTAGCATAAGAAGAAATGCTTAGAATAGAAATCATACTAAAACCGACCAGCAGAGGGATAAAAAATGCATAATCACCCTTAACTCACAAAATAACCAAAATACCTTTGTGATCCCTGATGATACTTTGGCCATTAAGGTCTATTTCACTGAAGGATCAAGATGGGATGATCATTGTTGAACGAGAAGCTTATCACACTAAAAATGATGTTTGTACTTGACCTATCAAGTTAAGTGACCAAAATGTTTCTCTATGTAACACACACAGCTGGCCCTCTGACTTATACTATCACCTTTTTAACTGCATTTAAACCTTGAAACATTTTGCCCTAAATCTAACCATCCACTGGACGTTGAGCTTGTGATATTGGGAGCTACCAACAAGCCAAAGAATTGATATATCCTTGGAGGTTTATACCACCAGACCTAGGTTTGGATGATAAGATGGACAATCCCTAAGGGACTATTTATACATCACCATGATGACATAGACTCTATGTGGCACATCTACGTCCCAATTAATTAGAACTTAGCACTCAGAACATGGAGCGCTTGCCTCTAATATGAAAGATCCCGCCTGTGGTGAATCAAACCACCAAAAACTGACGTTATTAGTTTATCCATACATACTCGAAATTAAGAGCATTAGGCAGTTAGTATGAGCACATCCCACAGTGGTGCAGTCCATTGCCTGACATAGGCGCTAGAAAGACAAGTTCAGAAAGACTTTCAATGGCCAAGATAAATCAACTTTGTAGGGGAGGTTTGCTCATTATAAACTTATCCTAGCAGAGTGTCCAAAACTACCATCTAATAATGAACTAGTTTCTGACATAAATAACTGTGATTTGGACTTATTGTCCATCCAGCATCACTGAGTACCCTAGCTAATAATTCATGTCAATGACCTTTGTATATGTACCAACATATATACAAGAGAGAATAAAAAAACTACTCAATATATTATTAGTTAAATGATTTCAATGTGTCTAGTTCCCAGTAAATGTCCTGAACTAGTGGTTTTTAGGCATATAAATCTTTTTACATTTCTACTTGTGTATCGAGGAATCTATGAGGTCTATTTCAGCAGAGAATTGAAAGCCTATGCCTTCATTTCTTTATTTTGTAACTCTGTATTACTTTGAGTAGGAAAATTTGATGATGGGCAGTCCTTTAATGAGGCACGCATCACTAAGTTGGAGTTGCGTCGTCGGCTGGTATTCATCTGTAAATTTGCTGTAAATGCTCGCCCGTCGAGAGGGAACCTGAAGCAGGTCTTTAATTATCTTAGTGGTGGAAATGTGGCACACTTTTGACGATCCCATTTCCTGTTTTCATCAAAGTTTACTGGGCTTCACAGGTTTCTGGGAAATTATCGAAGATAGTAAAGAAGATAACTACTCTGGATTTCCTATGTATACCATGGTAATGAAACTCATAATACATATATATATATATATATATATATATATAAATTTGTATGAGTCCTAGATTATACAGCTGAGCTTTTGTAATACATGTACAATAACTATGAGGAAAATTGAAAGAAAAAGAAAATAGAAGATTTCTCATCTTTTTAACTATTCCTCTATACTTGTGTGTGTGCAATTAATTTTTTTGTACTCTTTGACCTTTACAGAAAGAATGAAGGTGACATTTTTCTTGACTTTGAGAGGTCGTCATCCATGGCCACTAGCCTTCGACGCTTGTACTTTGTGGAATTTTTCAACTGAGTGAGAATCCTGTTTTAAGATTTAACGGCAAAATTTACTATTTTGAATTGTTCATATTATTTAATTACATTAATAATTTATGATTGTTAAATTTTGTTTCTGATATCACAATCTATATGTATGTGTATATGTACAAGTTAAATCCAAAGAATTTTAAAGAAGGTGTCACATCAGTATTCATCTATTTGTTTAATTCATTATAAATTTTATTTTTAATATTATTACATTATTATAAATATATCAGTGTTTAAGTACATTTATGCATCACTTTTTAATCTCATTATTGCAATGAAATTATAAGATATTTAATTATATTTATACATTACTTATATATTTTTTAATGAGTTTAAAATAATAAAGTAAACAAAATTTATTAATTTAATTAATTTATACATCATATTTTAATTAAAAATAAAAATTAGAATAAAAAGCATTAGAATTAATTTTTATAAATATTTAAAAATAATTAAAAATACACAAAAATTTAAAAATAATAAAAAATTATATTTATAAATATTTAACGGATTAAAAAACACGGAGAATTTGAATAAATTGGTGCAAAATCCGAGACATGAAAGCATTAGTAATTACTAATGAACCAATGCGGCAAGATGAAACTGGGAATTTGGACACCTGGCATGTATTGGCAGGCTTGATATGCAACGAACAATCTTAAAAAACTATAATAACGCGTTGTGTAAAAGCTAATATTAATTATGGTTTGTGAACTGATACTCAAAAGAATGTCTCTATATGTTATCATATTTTACCAACTGATTGGTATTCAATATAATATATAATAAAAGATTTGACCTTTGATACCCTAAATAAATCTGCCCATGCCCTGCTTACATTATCAAGGAAAAAAGAAAAAAGAAAAAGAAAAAGAAAAAAAGTCGTCTGCATGATGTGCATATCCAAAAGTCGTCCGCCTGATCTGAATGTCAAGATCACTCCGTACATTTCATATCACAGCATCATATCAGTTATGGCTTTGTTTAATTTCCGCAAAAGCCAAATATCTAAGTATAGTGGTAATTTATTTCGACGAAATATTCATATTTGACCAAGCACGTGAGCCGGGCTTTTCGTGCTTTCTTCCCGGCTTCTTGTTGAGCTGTTGAGGGATAACGTTGTTGTTGGGCTTTCCAACTGGTGGTGGCCGGTGAGATTCCGGGGGCTGGAGTTTGGCAGGGAGCGTGCGGTTGCTGGTTCCAGCCTTCAGGCTACTACTTCCTTGTGTTTGTAGAAGTTGGCTCGACTGGATTGGCTTGTGTTTTGGACTTTTTTTGTGTTTCTCCTGTTGTTTTTAGGGTACGTTTGAATTGATTTTTTTTAAAAATATTTTTTTGATAATTTTTGAAAAATAATTTTTTTTAAGAAGTTGAAAATTTTGATTTTTTTAAAAAATCGTATTTTTTTGGAAGCCAAATCAAATATTTATTACAATTTTAATCTAACTTTTTTAGGGGAAAAAAAAGTTTTTTTTTGAAAAAAAAATTAATCTAAACAAGCCCTTAGTTGTTCGCAATTTTGGTACTTAGTGTTGGTTTACTAGTCCAATTGTCATTCTCTCCCTTCTTTTTTTTTTAACTTCAATGGAGGCCAAAAGCCTATTATAACATACATATAGCGAGAATTGATTCTTGGACCTAAAAACACTAAAGGTGAAAGACATATCACTTGACCGCAAATTATACTATACACCTAAAGTATGGTATATTCAAATGTGCATGGTATACCTCCGAATAAATCTCACAACCTAACTCTCAGATCAACGTAAAATTTAACGAATTCACCCTTTTCACACCGACGAGCACATCACAACAATTCGATTGTCGATTAGACACTGATACCACCTCCGACAGCGAGCTTCTGTGAACAAACCATTCACATGTTATGAACATATTATTTTCAGTCCCTTACTTGACCAATAGGTCTTTGGTTTTTTTTTTTTTTCAACAGTCTCATAAATGTCTTTTATTAATATTAAAATTTCTAGACTTTGATCAATAAAATAAAATAAAATCTGCACCTCCTGGAGTGCGATTAGCCGCGTCAGTGCATTGAATTCGCAGCAAGCAACCAAAAAAAATATCACATTCATCTTTGACCGCCCCCAAAAAAATCACGTTCATCTTCTCATGGATTATACCATATATAAAATAAATAAATACAAATTTCATATCATTTTCTTCCAAAGATTGGTTTTATTAATTATGTCACATAAAAGCAGTATCTATTTTTATTTCTATCTTTCAATATTATTACAACATGTGCAATTTTGAATTTAACCTTATTTTGCAAAAAAAAAAAAAAATTAACATACATATATGGTATAGAATATACTCTTTCTATTTTACAATAAAATCTATTTACTATCATTGTTCAATATGATTTACAACTTTTAATTTTTCTTTTAACTTTTAACATTAAAATATAAAATATAATATTATTTGAAATATAATATTTTATAAAATTTAAATTATAAAATTAGTAAAATTAATATTGAACCCCCATACATCACACGGGAAGAATGCTAATAAGTATAGTGTCAGTTATCGAGGTGAATTATAAAATCGTCCACTTGCCATGCCCCTCCAAAGACCCCACCCTCCGCCTGCATCTGCGCGTATAATTATATTCACATCCACTTTCATTGATTATATATATACATATATATACATATACACGCACACATGTATATGTATATATGTGTGTGCCCTTCCCTCCATAGTCATTATCCCGAAAGTCAAAAAACATGTCACGACTAAACCTTGATGAACTTTGCGACCTGGACATGGCTTTGACCATGGTGGATAATTCAAGCCATGGTGGTGTTGCTACGACCTCCAAGATGTCCGATTCAGACACCATGTCCTCCATCACAAACGAGATTAAACAATTGCCTGAGGTTAATGCAACTGGTGGTGTTTGTTCTGTTTGCATGGAAGGTTTCCGATCAGCAAGTGGTGAAAGTGGTAAGCAAGTCCCATGTGGCCACGTCTTCCATTCCACTTGTATTGCAAACTGGCTCTCTCTCCATAACTCTTGCCCTCTATGCCGATCCTCTGTCAAGTCCATTACCAAGGTCCGTCAATAAATTCTAAGGCGAATCGAGACGTGACTGCTACGAGTCTGAAAAGATTACTCTTTCTAAACTCGCGAGGCTCTAAAACCATGATACATAAAACAAAAATTGATATGAATCTTTCAAGAATTCTGAAGGCTCGCGACAGTCACGGTCTCGGGTTCGCCTTGGTGGATTTGGGGTGTGACAGTGTGGATGGCTCGTAATTTCTTTTTTTAGTTTGAAGGGCGGTCCCGGATTCACTTTGGCGGATTTGGGGTGTAACAGTGTGGATGGCTCGTATTTTTTTTCCAGTTAAAAGGAAGGTCTGACGGATAAAGACATACAATCGAAATGGTTAGACAACCGGATCCCGAGCGAGAAGGGAGGAGAGGAAAAAAAAGAAAGAAAGAAAAGAGTTGAGTTTTAAAGCCTTGTGATAGTTCTTTGAATGTTTGTTATTAAGTTTAGAATTATTTGTATTAATTGTTCTTCTTCATATGAGATTTACAGCCTTGGGATCATTTCAAACAAAACCTTAGCCGCTGAAGGCATGAGGTTTTGGCATCTGTATATTATCTGCAAATTAGCGAATAGTGGATAAAAACATTGTGATATTTCTTGTTCAAATTGTGGGCTTATCTGCTGGTACGACAATCTGCTGTGAAGTTAGACTAATTGATGTAAACGGCCCTTGGCATGATCGCCCTTTTTTTTTTTTTTTTTGGTGTGGGTCTGAGGTCCTTGGCATCGAAAAGTTGCGATTAGGTAGGGCCACGTGGTATATATAAATTCCATAAAAATTTTTATCAGCTACGTATAAGACATCTTTGTTTTATCCACGTCTTTAATTAGAGGAGAATTCGACTTAACTGGTGCACTGTATAAGAGACGTATTATACGCCTAAAATTTGTCAGTTGGTGATGGTTTTTGCCAGTTAAATTTCTTTGTCACCAAAAAAAATAAATCTTTTATTAGAGAAGAAGAAAATTAACTGAAGGATCCAAGTCTAAAGTAACAGATCAGTCTGTTTATTTTGCATAATTATGAGGAATATGCCTGAAAATTATTCAGGTACCCGTCAAAATGCGTGATCCTAGTAGACTAGAACAGAGATATGATCCCTGTCACAGGTTTTGTAAGATTAAATTTTTTTCTTCAAGTTTGACTATTTCTACGATTTTGGAAAGTTTTCTGTGCTTTTCTTTGTTGGGGTGTGTGTGTTTTTTCTAATTCATCTTTCGTTTTGAACAAGGAGCAATTATTACGATTTATACATGTTATGTTTCAGACGGAATACTTTTATTAGTTATTTCTAATAGTTTTTTTTATTTTTTCCTTAAATTTAAGTAATTTGAGTTATTTTCTTATAATTTAGGATCTCCTATTTTCAGTTCTATTCCAACAGCTCTTCTATTTTTTATCAAACTTTCAATTTAAGGAATCCCTATTTTAGTTTTACTCCAACAGCTATCCTATTTTAAAATATTACAGTCTTAAACCTATGGAGAATAGGGGATGGGATTTGGGTTTTGGCTTTAGGGGATGAAAAAAAATCCTATATATGGGTGTTTTGTTTTTGTGTTTTGAAAAAATTCAAATTTTGGGGAATGAGATAGGAGAGTTATTGGAGTACATTAGCACCAATTACTCTCCTAAATATGAGGTTTTTTTATGTTTAGGGTTGCTGTTAAAGTAAGCCTTAGCACCTGATAGGATATTTTTATGAAATTATGTTGATTTCCATCTTATTGGCTAAATGACTCTTGCTAAGTTTCATAATTGAAAGTACTCTTCCTACAGTCGTAGTTATTGAGTTACAACTCACGGATTAAAGTCATTTTAACAAACAAATAAACTAACATCACACTTTAAAAAATATTGCATTGACAAGAATTTCAATTAATGTCAATCAAAGACAAGAACTAATTAATATGATATAAATATGCATAACTCAAATAAATTTGATGATTAATATGGAGCACCCAATGGACTAATCCAACAAAAGATCAAGATGATAACATCACAACTTTCTCAAACCTTTTGTTCTAGCACCTATAGTCTAATAAAAAATGCCTTCTTTTCCCTAACTTTTAATAGCGAGTTTGGCATTTAGTTAAGAAATTTAATTTTGTGAAAATGTCTTTCTAATACGAACTTTTAGTCAAATGGGATTTTGGTAAAAACAAAAATGTGTTTGGTTATTTTTTATGTGAAATAAACTTTTACAGAATAAGATGGTGTTCGGTTTTACATTTGGAAATAATTGTTGGTTGCATAAATTACTGAAATGGATATTTTGAACTAATATTGTTTGCTTTCTATAACATACTATTTTATACATATTTCTATTGGCTTGAAAAAAACTCTTTAAAAAAATTATAGTTATAATTAAAAATACTAAAACAAAAATAAAATATATTGGCAAAATAAAACTATAGATCATTTCAATCTGATGAGAAACTAAGAACCCGAAATGAAATAAAATAGGGATAGGAAAAAGTGGATTGGCTATTGACATAATGAAAAATTAAAGAGGATATTTTTGTTCAAAAATATATTAAAACACCGTTAGCAAAAAGGCAATCAGAGAAGTAAAAAATTTAACTTCTCCATTTAGCCTCAAAACTCAATCGACTTTAATCAAAACCAACTTTTAGAATGTAAAACCAAATACTCTTATTTTCTTTAAATGGATTTTTAAATTCTAAAAGTCAATTTAGCTCTCCAAACGGAAAACCAAACAGGCTCTGAGTAGTTAAATGGTTTGGCGTTGTTGTTGAAAAAGGGAAAGCTAGGATCACGTTGAGGGTTTAGGTGTGTTAGCTAAATATTCATTATTGATTTTGATGATGAAAATATACGCATTATTTGACTAAATAGCTTCTTGTGAAAATGAAATGATATTTAGTTGAAGCTTTGAAAGATTGAAGAAAATGTGCAAAAAAAAGCATTATTTGAAGAAGGAGAAGGTGAGAAGGCATAAGGAGGAGAAGAGAAGTCATAAAGGATACCTGATATTATTTTTCCTTCTTGCTCTCTATGTGAAATGCCTATATATTGTGTGGAGTTGGCTCAAACTCTCTTTTTCTTGTTTAAAGCAAAATTTTTAGGTCTTGCACATTTGATATAACATTTGCACAAATGTATTTGAATGCACACATAGTGAAAAAATGAGTTTTTGGGGTATTTCAAATAACAACATATGCTTTCAAATTATTACAAAATGATTTGGAGTTGTAAAAATTGCACTTAAAATGATTTTTGCAAAACTCTGGCTTTACTTCACATTCTGGAGTAGTAGGACCCCCCAACGGGTCACCGGCTGACTTGGGTGGGTCGCCCGGCCAAAACAGAAAGGTGAAGAAAAAGCTGGACCCCCTAGCCGGTTGACCAGCTAAGGCGTCTGGCCTAGTCAGAGAAGGAAAAGGGATAGCCGGACAACCCAGTCGGTCGACCGGCTGAACGGGTGCTGTAATAAATGCAATAGCCGTTTATTACCATTCTGGCTGAAAAATTCATTTCTTCTTCACCTATCAAATCCCTAACCCCCAAAATCTCTTTAAATACTCATTCAATACACATTCTAATCAATCAATTGAAGTGTGCTAAAGTGTTTATCATCATACAATCTATCTTTAAGCCATTCTTGCAATATATTTGAGTTTTCAAGAGCTTATTCATCTTCTTCTTGAAGAAAATTTTAAATTCAATCTTTTCTTAATTCTTGAGCATATACACACTTTGAGAGCTATAAACTTTATGAGATTTATTCATTAAATCTTGCAAAGTGTGGGGAAATCCTAAAAGGTGAATCTCTTAGGTTCTTTGACGTTAGGGTTCAAAGAGATTGTAAGAACTTGGTTTGTGTTTCACCAAGATTTGAAGAAGCATCTTAGTGGAGATTTTTGAAGTCCTAAGGGGAGCATCCTTGGGTGGTGGACGTAGGCTTGGCCGAACCACTTTAAATCATTTGTTTCTTCTCTCATTATACTTTCATTTTTATACTTGCTTATTTTGCTTACATTGTGTTTGATATATTGATTGTTAGAAGTTGTAAATTTTCTAAGAATTTTTTTTAAAGAGAAAATTAGTACTTAGATCTTAATTCACTCCCCCCCCCCCTCTTAAGATATTTGCACCCACAAGGTGTCAATGAGATTTGGGGGTGTGAAAATTCTATTTTGTTGGGGTCCCTTTTTATAATTTTTTTTTCAAGGGAGGCAACACCGTGGAGATTGATTATCATTATAGAGAAAAAGTCACTCTTACATCCTTGCCTAGAAGGTTCCAAATAGCATTTGATGGATTCCCAAAAATGTGCATTAATTCTTAATGGTAGAGTTAGTCCAAAGTCTACAACGTAATTAGTATACCTGTTTGCTTATTTATAAATATGCGATGCCTAAACGCTAAATGTCTAAACATCTTCTTACATTCCTCCAAAAAGGACGAGAAAGGTCTTATCTGTTGTATAGAATTATGAATCTGCTGCATGAGTACTTGAGAATCAGTCTCAATCTCGAGTATTGTTGCGCCTTATTTGATAGCTTCATGGAGACCTTTGTCAAACAATATCTGGCTTTTGCCATGTTTTTTGTAGTCAATCCACGATTAACAACAAAATCCAAAAATCTATCCACCATATTCATCACATATCATTCTTCCTAGTGCGGCAAACCTTGAATTTCTTTTCGAACATCCATCAAAATTAATCTTCCAATGACTCTTCGGCAGTTTCCATTTGATACAAGCAAGCTTGTAGTGGATTGGGATAAGCTTCTCTCCTTGATCTCTTAAGCATCCTTAACGTTTAACTAATGTTATAGATAGTATTAGGGTTGGCAATGGGGCATCGCCTCACCCCGCCCCGCAGGGTTGGGGCAGGGTTTTTGTTGAAAAACCCTTAGGCAAGGTGAAGTGGGGTTATTTTGCCGACCCCGTTACTAGGGCGGGGCGGGGTCGTGGTATATTGACCCCGCCCTAGTATATATATATATATATGTCTTATTTTTTTATTGTTCTATATTATTTACTTAGATTTATATTATTTATCTTGATGATGTTTGTTGATATTTAATAATTTAACAACACAATTCGTAAATAAATAATAGTTCATAAAACTTTTTATACTAAGATTATAATTTTTAACACTTTTAGTTATATATATATGTGTGTGTGTGTGTGTATATACCACATTCCAGAAGAGTCCTTAATTTCCCTTAACCCTTCTCCACCCTACCTACCCTATACGTTTTCCACTACTCCATGAACCCCCCTACGCCCTGCGATCGGTGGCTACTACATTCCTTACCCCCCTCACCTTATATCCCATCCTTGCAAACAAAACCTCCCATGCCCTCACCGCTCTCACTTCTAACCCCTATGCTACAACCAAAATCCCACCTCCCCAACCCCATCACCTCCACTCCTTACCTTGACAACGTCGTCAGCGATTCCCCAATAACCACCCCGTTGCCCCATTGCAACTACCACCCCTCTTTTACAAGCTTTTCAGTTGGTTGATTTTTTTTTTTGAGGTTTTGGTATTGTTAGGAGATTTAGGTGTTTAGGGATTATGAAATTGTAGATCTAGGGATTTTTCATTTTTTTCTTCAAATTTTCATTTTTCATTTTTTTGTGGCAAATTTTAGTATTTCTAGGCTTTTGTCATCTTATTGCTTTTCTTTTCAAAATTATACCATGCACCCAAGGTATGGTATATCCAAATGTGCATGGTGTACCTCTTAATAAATCTCACACTGACTGTCAAATCAACGTGAAATTTAACAAGTTTACCCTTCTTATACTGACGAACATAACACAACAGTCTGATTGTTGATCGGACCCCGATACCACCTCCGACTACGAGCTCTGAAATTGTTCAAAGATTGTAAACATATCATTAACATGTTATGAACATATTATTTGTAGATTGTGAACATAACTTAAAGAGTCCTAGATATGTAATTTATTTTTGTGAATATATGATATAAAACTTTTGAGCATAAAATATAAAAGTAATAGATATATAAATTGTGAAAAATTAAAAATTTTGAACATAAAGTGTTAAAATTATAAACATATAATAAACGATTATAAATAATTAAAAGTTATGAATATATAGTATAAAAATTGTAAACTTGTAATAACAAAGCTAAGAGTGTGCTATTGGAGAGTGCACAATACTAAGTAAGTATATAATATTTAAAATGCACGATATTCAGTCCCCTACTTGGCCAATAGGCCTTCTTTTTTTTTTTTTGGTTTTCCACAATCTCGTAAATGTCTTTTATTAATATTAAATTTTTTAGACTTTTGATCAATAAAATAAAATAAAATCTGCAATTAGCGGAGTGCGATTAGCCGCGTCAATGCATTGAATTCGCAGCAAGCAAGTGGCTCTTGATAATCACGTTCATCGTTGACATCCCCTCTTGTTTTGCAAAAAAAATTAACACACATATATGGTATCGACTATTTTACCATAAAATCTATTTACTATCATTGTTTAATATGATTTACAACTTTTTTTTTTCAACTTTTAACGTTAAAATCTAAAATATAATATTATTCAAAACATAATATTTACAAAAATTTATATTATAAAATTAATATTGAACTCCATACATCACAGGGGAAGAATGCTAATAACTATATTATCAATTATCGAGGTGAATTATAAAATCGTCCACTTGCCATGCCCCTCCAAAGACCCCACCCTCCGCTTGCATCTGCGCGTATAATTATATTCACATCCACTTTCATTGATTATATATATACATATATATACATATACACGCACACATGTATATGTATATATGTGTGTGCCCTTCCCTCCATAGTCATTATCCCGAAAGTCAAAAAACATGTCACGACTAAACCTTGATGAACTTTGCGACCTGGATATGGCTTTGACCATGGTGGATAATTCAAGCCATGGTGGTGTTGCTACGACCTCCAAGATGTCCGATTCAGACACCATGTGCTCCATCACAAACGAGATTGAACAATTGCCTGAGGTTAATGCAACGGGTGGTGTTTGTTCTGTTTGCATGGAAGGTTTCCGATCAGCAAGTGGTGAAAGTGGTAAGCAAGTCCCATGTGGCCACGTCTTCCATTCCACTTGTATTGCAAACTGGCTCTCTCTCCATAACTCTTGCCCTCTATGCCGATCCTCTGTCAAGTCCATTACCAAGGTCCGTCAATAAATTCTAAGGCGAATCGAGACGTGACTGCTACGAGTCTGAAAAGATTACTCTTTCTAAACCGCGAGGCTCTAAAACCATGATACATAAAACAAAAATTGACATGAATCTTTCAAGAATTCTGAAGGCTCGCGACAGTTACGGTCTTGGGTTTGCCTTGGCGGATTTGGGTTGTGACAGTGTGGATGGCTCGTAATTTCTTTTTTTAGTTTGAAGGGCGGTCCCGGATTCACTTTGGCGGATTTGGGGTGTAACAGTGTGGGTGGCTTGTATTATTTTTTTCAGTTAAAAGGAAGGTCTGACGGATAAAGACGTGCATCGAAATGGTTAGACAACCGGATCCCGAGCGACAACGGAGGAGGGGAAAAAAAGAAAGAAAGAAAGAAAGAAAGAAAAGAGTTGAGTTTTAAAGCCTCGTGATAGTTCTTTGAATGTTTGTTATTAAGTTCAGAATTATTTGTATTAATTTTTCTTTTTCATATGATATCATCCTTGAGATCATTTCAAACAAAACCTTAGCCGCTGAAGGCATGAGGTTTTGGCATCTGTATATTATCTGCAAATTACCATAGAGTCGATAAAAACATTGTGATATTTCTTGTTCAAATTGCACGACAATCTGGTGTGAAGTTAGACTAATTGATGTAAACGGCCCTTGGCATGACCTCCCATTTTTTCTCCTTGGCATCGAAAAGTTGTTATTAGGTAGGGACATGTGGTATATATAAATTCGATGAAAATTTTTATCAGCCACGTATAAGACATCTTTGTTTCATTCACATCTTTAATTAGAAAAGAATTCGGCCTAATTAGTGTATAGTATAAGAAACGTATTATACTTTCAAAATTTGTTAGTTGGTGATGGTTTTCGCTAATTGAATTTCTTTGTCATAAAAAAAAAATCTTTTATTAGAGAAGAAGAAAATTAACCGAACGATCCAAGTTTAAAGTAACGGATCAGTCTGTTTATTTTGCGTAATTATGAGGAATATGCCTGAAAATTATTCGGGTACCTGTCAAAATGCATGATCCTAGTAATTAGCTATCGCTAATGCCTACTCCTGTATGGATATTGAAGTTTGATTACGAGGCAAAGGAAGATTAGAACAGAGATATGATCCCTGTCACAGGTATTGT
The DNA here is from genome assembly GCA_028554755.1 of Cordia subcordata. Lineage (NCBI taxonomy): Eukaryota > Viridiplantae > Streptophyta > Magnoliopsida > Boraginales > Cordiaceae > Cordia > Cordia subcordata. The sequence goes on from JAPTOF010000014.1 coordinate 7,758,528, forward strand.
AAGATTAAATTTTTTTCTTCAAGTTTGACTATTTTTTTTAATGGTAGAGTTAGTCCAAAGTCTGCAAGCTAATTAGTGCCCCTGTTTGCTTATTTATAAATGCGCGATACCTAAATCCTAAATGTCTAAACATCCTCTTACATTCCTCCAAAAAGGACGAGAAAGGTTTTATCTGTTGTATAAAACTATTAATCTGTTGTATGAGTACTTGAGAATCAGTCTCAATCTCGAGTATTGATGTGCCTTCATGGAGACCTTTGTTAAACGATGTCTAGCTTCTGCCACATTTTTTGTAGTCAATCCAAGATTAACAACAAAATCCAAAAATCTATCTACCATATTCATCACGTATCATTTCTCCTGTTGCAGCAAACCTTGAATTTCTTTTCAAACATCCATCAAAATTAATCTTCCAATGACTCTTCGGTAGTTTCCATTTGATACAAGCAAGCTTGTGGTGGATTGGGACGAGCTTCTCTCCTTGATCTCTTAAGCATCCTTAACATTTTAACTAATGTTATAGATGCTATTAGGATTGGCAATGGGGCACTGCCGCACCTTGCCTTGTAGGGGTACCACGCGGGTTGGGGCAGGGTTTTTGTTGAAAAACCCTGGGGTTATGTCTTATTTTTTTTTATTTTTCTATATTATTGACTTAGTTTTATAATATTTATCTTGATGATGCTTATTGATATTTAATAATTTAACAACACAATTAGTAAATAAATTATAGTTCATAAAACTTTTTAGACTAAGATTATAATTTTTTACACTTTTTTAGTTATATATATATAAACACAAATATAATATATATAACAATATATATATATATATATATATATATAGATAGATATAGATATGCATACATAAATATTCCACATCCAGAAGAGTCCTTAATTTCCCTCCACCCTCCTCCACCCCCACCTAGCCCATACATGTTCCACTACTCCACGAACCCCCCACCCCTTGCGGCCGGTGGCTACCCCAGTCCTTACCCCCCTCACCTCATATCTCATCCTTGCGAACAAAAAAGCCCCACACCCCCACCCCTTTCACCTCCATCCCCCCTACGCTGTGACCAAAACCCCACCTCCCCATCCCATCACCTTCACTCCCTACCCGACAACGTCATCAGCACTACTCCAATGACCACCCCGTTGCCCCACCCCAACTACCACCCTTTTTTTCAAGCTTTTTAGTTGGTTATTATTTATTTTTTTTTGGAGATTTTGGTATTGTTAGGAGATTTAGGTGTTTGGGGATTATGAAATTGTAAATCTAGGGATTTTTCATCTTTTTCTAATTTGTTCTTCAAATTTTCATTTTTCATTTTTTTGTGGCAGATTTTAGTATTTCTAAGCTTTTTTTTCATCTTATGGCCTTTTCTTTTCAAAATTTTGTTTTTGATATTGGTTGGATATTTTAGTATTTTTAGGATTTTTCATCTTTTCTCAAAATTTCATTTTTTTTTATTTTGTTAGAAAATTTGCGACCGGTGGCTACCCCAGTCCTTACCCCCCTCACCTCATATCTCATCCTTGCGAACAAAAAAGCCCCACACCCCCACCCCTTTCACCTCCATCCCCCCTACGCTGTGACCAAAACCCCACCTCCCCATCCCATCACCTTCACTCCCTACCCGACAACGTCATCAGCACTACTCCAATGACCACCCCGTTGCCCCACCCCAACTACCACCCTTTTTTTCAAGCTTTTTAGTTGGTTATTATTTATTTTTTTTTGGAGATTTTGGTATTGTTAGGAGATTTAGGTGTTTGGGGATTATGAAATTGTAAATCTAGGGATTTTTCATCTTTTTCTAATTTGTTCTTCAAATTTTCATTTTTCATTTTTTTGTGGCAGATTTTAGTATTTCTAAGCTTTTTTTTCATCTTATGGCCTTTTCTTTTCAAAATTTTGTTTTTGATATTGGTTGGATATTTTAGTATTTTTAGGATTTTTCATCTTTTCTCAAAATTTCATTTTTTTTTATTTTGTTAGAAAATTTTAGATTTTTATGAAAATTTATTTTTTCAAAAAAAATTTGGAACGGGTACTCCATAGGGTAGGGGTAATGTTTTCTTTCCCCCGATAGGGGCAGGGATGGGGTCAGGTAGTTACCCTCGTACTAGGTATATTTCACCAGGTATGGGGGTAGGAGTGTATGAATTTCACCCCTATCCCACACTCCATTGTCATTCCGTGATATTATTTAAGGAGAAAAAAGAGGACCCCACTAGCCTGGCTATAATTTATTTGGCCTAGTCATTGTCTGGATAAACCTTTGAATTTATAACATCGTAGATTTTTTTATTCTTAGGCGAGAACAAATAACTAGCAATTTTTAAAAGATAAAGAGACTAGAGAAGACAAAGAAAAATGTACCTATCATTAGGGCTTTTCTTTTCCGTGACTAACGGCGGGCTATTTGTAAATTAAAATTTCTCAACATGTAGCTTAAGTTGGGTTCTCACTAGGTGGTGTCAAGTTGATCATCCAGATTAAATTCACTATATATTTTATAAATGTTAAAATTTACAATCACAAAATTTTGGATCACTAGCAACCTGCGTAGCTAAAGGTAAAAAAATAAGATGAGTTTTAGACACTATATTGATTAAAGATATATCGACACTTAAATTAGTTGTGTGATAGAAAGAAATGACGTAAGACTATGTAAAAAGGGCAAAGGAACCTTAGAAGTGTGAATAATGCAGGCTAGATGTATGTGAGCACCTATGTAGTAAGCTCGAGTGTCGATTGTTGTCATGTCGCTCCTCTGGCAGGAGGTGTTCATTTATTGTTGCGCTTGAGTCAAGAAGACTTCGACAACTTTGCTCTCGAGTAGACTTTTCAGAGTATCAACATTGAATGCTAAAGTTATAATAGTTATCGATCCACATCTCTTTGAATGTTTAGGATATATACCTCCTAGCGTATGAGGATTGTCTAAATATGTAAGAAAATGATTTATTTGGATTGATTTTTTTATATTTTTTTTAAAAAATTATATTAAATTTATAATAATTATTTAATTTGGCTTTAAAAAAAAAAGTTAAAACTCTGAAAAAAATTTAAATACAATTTTATTTTAGAAGTCAGAATTTTTTGTTTTAAAAAAAATTATTTTTTAAAAACTGTTAAAAAAAAATACTTCTGAAAAAAACCAATCCAAACAAGCCCTAAGTCTACTCTAAGTCACAGAAGGCTACGATATACTTCAAAGACATGGTATGGCATTGTACGGGACCATGTAACTATTTTGATCAAATATGTTAAATGCGTTCTCCATCGGAAATAGACTAATTCCTGGACTCATACTAACCTACTTGGGTCATGCATGTAGGCCACGATAATCTTATAATCCAAATACATTTATGGTCCATTTGTTATGATAGAATGGTTTGGAAAGGAATGATCATTCAAAGCAGAAAAAAAATTTAAGGCAGAATGACTATGGAATACTTTTTCTTTTTTTAATGTTTGGTAAAACTATAAAAAAAGCTAGAATTGAATGACTATCTTATTTGATATATTTAGTAAAATTATTTTAAAATAAAATTAGAACAGAATAAAGATCAATTCAATTAATCAAAATATTCTTTAATTTGGCATAAATTTAGGCTTATATGTGATAATTATCTTTATACAATATTAACATAAATTAAAATACTGTCTTTTGATCAATGATAAAACATAAAATTATTTATTCAATCTTTTTTTTATTTTTATCACCATATTTCAATTTATTTACTTTTCTAGCATAATCGAGAGAAAAGTTAATCATCCAATAAAACAACACCTATTTTTGGGGTGAAAAAGAGTTAAAAATGAAAAAAATTGTATTTTTAATTTTTTACTTTTTGCTTTTTTAATTTTTAACTTTTTATTTGTTTAGTACCAATTGAAGATTTAAACAGGGAATAATAAATAAATTTTTTTGGTTTTATTTTATTTTATAATTCCAACTTAAGTTGGAGTACTCATTCCTTGAGTTTCACTAAAGAATAGGTTTTTTCCACTTTTTCCTGAAAAGGACATTTCAAGGGAATGAGCTCTCCGACTTCAATTAATTCCACCAAACAAAAGAAAAGAATACGAAGTTGGAATAACGATTCCATTCCAAGCCATTCCTGCGTACCAAACGTAACCTTAAAATAAATGACTTCAGGCCTAGGCTAATTTTGGCTACTACATATCTAAAAAATATAATTATGTCTGGACCAAAATTTGATTACTGCAGCATGCATGTAACCAGTGCCCACCATATGTAATTCGTCTTTCCAATTGCTTCTACCATAGATTCATAGTCTGCATTGATGTGTCTCCGAACTTGTATATTGCTCGCCCTTACCTTTTTTAGGCATGCCGTAGTGCAGCTTAGGACATTACCTAATTGATTTGTCATTAAATAGCTTTCTTTATTGGTTTTCATTATTTCCTTTTTTAGCTGCTTAGCCCCTAAAACGTCCATGCATGCATGCGTGCTTACATAAGACCTTTCTTGTGCATTTACATTGCACACATCAATACTACAGAGAATTTTCTCCATCAAATCTCTCGTAAACTCTCGCCAAAATTGGAGTAATTAACATGTCAGGAATAAATTTTGATCAACTCTTCGACCTCGACATGGCGTTGGAGATGGCGCAGAACCCACAAAACGTGGAGCAAAATTTGCAGACAACGACGAGGAGGACGACGGAGAGTGCTTATAATGTGGCTTCTGGTTCTCGGCAGATTGAGTTGCCTACGGTGAGTGCAAGTGGTGTTTGCTCGGTTTGCTTGGACGGCTTCCGAGCAGATGTTGGTGGTAAGCAATTGCCATGCAGCCATGTCTTCCACGCAGCTTGCATTGAGAACTGGCTGTCTCAACATAATTCTTGCCCCATGTGCCGCTCAAAAGTCTATGACTAAGAGGGTGTCTTGAGGTACTTATAAGTTAGTCAAATCTACTTATCAGCAGAAAAATAAGATTTAACTTAATTTACGCTTTATTTTGATTTAAATTCTTGGTATAGTTTCAGCAATAAAGAGTTCATGGTGCTCACTGGTTACTATGAATTTGTAGTAGTACTCATTATTGATCAAATAACTATTTTCTTTAGTTGTTTATTTACAGTGTTTAAACTAAATTATTGACAATTTTGAATCCATCTTTCTCATTGCTATATCGTAAGATCACAATGTTGTTTACATCATAATTCTTTTAATTTGAACGCTGGTTTTGAGTAGGAAGACACCGCGCTTACTTGAAAGTTAAGACAATATGTTGCTCACCGAAAATATTAAAAGATTTCATGTGCAAGGTATACAAGGCACAAAAATAACCCTGCCTATACATGAAAGGACGTATTAGTACAATAAATAAATACACACGCTAAAGTTTTGTTTAGATGAAGTAGTAATTCTATCAATAGGCTCATTTGAATTAATTTTTTTTTCAAAGCATTTTTTATATAATTAATAAAAAAATATTTTAAAGAATTTTAAATTTCTTATGTTGAAAAAAAAGTTGAAACTAAGTTCTAAGAGTTTTAACCTTTTAGAAAGTCAATTCTAACACTTGTGCAAAATAATACATACTTTCTTCAAGAAAAAAGTATTTTTTCGTGAAAAGTAAAATAATAACAAGATCTGAGTTGCTCCTTCAACATTGGAGATTATACGTAGTTACCGAAATTGTTAATTACATACATTAGAAATTCATCAGAATTATCCATGGTTACCAAAAATTGCTTGGGCTATGTAAGTGACGGCAAATTCTCGGTGAAAGACAATCAAATCACTAATGCAAACATAATCGGTAGTGTTTTTTTTTTTTTTTCTTTTTTCTTTTTCAAATTTGTTAATTACTATTTTTTTTTCAAATACTTTGTGTTATTTATTAGAACTTTGATATTTTTATATTTATATTGATATTTATACTTCTTGTACTTAGGTTGATATTCGTATAAAATAATTTTTGTGCCTAACAGAAAAAGAACGCAGACATAATTGAAGACATTAATTATTCATTCTTAGGAGTAGTTTCTGACATAAATTCTTAGAATAGAATTACAATCATCGTATTGTAGGGACAGTTCGTATTTTATTGCGGTTGAGAAATTAAATATGAGTTGTATGTTGTCTCATTGATCGTCTTGGTATTTTTTTATTTTCTTTCTTCAATCTTAGTTACTGGGAATCAATTCTTTACAAAAAAAAAAAACCGTCCTTGAGCTCGAGACATATTCAACTAAAATAACCATCTACATTGACCCTAGTAAGGAAGTTCTTTACAGTAACTTCCTAACACTTAACAAATTTTAGATGAAACAAATTAAATATATAAACGAATATCTTTATATGCGGATGATAAGTATAGACTCTTATGAATTCACAAATATAGTGAGGTACACTAACGTTAAGGATGAATTTCGTTAAGAAGAAGTCAATTTAAATGAGCCTTAAATATAGATAGACAGCAGAGAGCGGTCCACCCATCATGATAAATTCTGATTGGGTCCTTATAGTCAAGAAAGGGCAACTGTATAAATACAATTGTGTACTCCTTATTCGCGTCGCATGTTTTACTTGGATGCGGAGGCATTTTCGTGTCAACCTCATTCAGGTGCTTTTTGCACACAAGATATATACGAACAAGCAGACACGCACACAGACCCACCCACCCACAGAGACTTATATATATCGCACCTAAATGGCAACTAGTGTATATATAAAATCATCTTCCATTCTTCCAAATTGTTTCTGTAATTAACTCATCTCTGCAAAGGGCCAATCTAAACACGAAAAATAACTTAATGTCTGAATTTAATTTTGTACTCATTATTCATATAATACTTCTTTTTTCTCCTTTTTCTATTTACAGTGTCTATACTGTCAAGATTTTGACAACTTTGAACTCCGACGTTATGACATAATGTTATATGTCACTTTATTTTTATTTAGTTAACTATACGTAATGAATAATGAAATTGATAAATGGAAAGCAACTCTCTTTTTATTATAGTAGAGATATTTATGTGGGTTCTAAAGATAGAGATATACAATCACTTTGTAGGAGTATATTTTGTATTATAATTATTAGTTACCATTGACAATTCAAAATAAACACTTCCAATTTGGGGAACATATAAATACCTTTTACATGAATTTATACAATTTTGAGGGAGCATTTGGTTTGAGGGAATAACTGAAAGGAAAGCGGAGTATATTAATACAATAAAAAAAAATACACTAATGTATATTTTCTATAAGTTTAAATTTTTAGGCAAGGATAACTTAATATGTATTAGAGCCTAATAAAATAAAAAAGTTTCAAGTTCAAAAATATTAAAATTGTGGATGTACAAAGTTCAAAACAAACCACACTTACACGTTAAAGAAGTTAAGACAATAAATAAATATACTAATCTCCTCTTCTATAAAAAAATATTAAAAGTGTGAGCATATACTAAATAAATTTCATTAATCTAAAAAAATAAATAAATTTCATTGATTTCATCGTCTGATGAGCATATACTAAACAAATTATGGCCTTTTTAGTCCCATAAGCAGTGTTGCTTTATAAAAGAACCTAGGAAAGAAACTCTTATTCCCATGGTTTTCCTGCCGTCCTCACTTGTCTTAATCTAAACCTTTCTTATAAGCACATACTTTTTACATGCTATGAACGTAGTAGTAAGAGTTAGAGATGAATATAATTTATGATTTGAGTTCGAATTTAGTCTTTTATCTTAGATTGAATATTCTTAACTTAACTGGTGCACAGTACAAAAGGCATGCTATGCACCTAAAGTTTACCAATTGGTAGTTAGGCTCCGTAGATATATCGATAATCAATTTTTGCCAGTTGAATTTCCTTTATCGCAAAAAAAAAAAGGGACTTTTTTTATTCAAATTACAAAGCAAAGAACCATATATGTTAATATCTATTTACTTCTTCCTTTCATTTTCGAACCCCTCAACTTAAAATTAATTATTAAATACGAAAATTTCTTTTGACTAATAGACAAGTAATACCCAAGTGGCTAGATGTCTGTGTGCACTCACTCGCAGTAATATATACACAAGTTTGCTATCAAGATAATAACAGAGTACAAGCCATACACGGTAGAATTATATATGTATTGTAGTTGCCTAAAGCTTTTCCGAAGTCTAATCACAGAATCCAATCATCCCCATCATCATGAACAGCGCCTTATCTCTACCAAGAGTTCAGAACTAATTTTTCTTCAAATTCGGCTGTTGGTGCGAATGTCAAAAACATATAGATATAGATATGCTCTACTTAACACACATATATACTTCCTTAGTGGTCAATACACCACTAAATCTAAACGGACATGATTACTTGGATAAATTGTATATATTTTACTCTTTGCATTTTATCGTTTGCATAAAATTATTTGAGTTTTAAAATTCGTTAATATGATTTCTTATATTATAAAATCCCAATTTTTAGGACGACTATGTAATATTTTTTTTATAATATAGGATGGTATTAAAATATTCTTTATAATATAAGAGGGTATTAGCATGTTTTGAGATCACACAAAATTAAGTTTTATGCAACTTCAACAAAATATAAGAGGGTAAAAATGCATTTTCATATATCCTAATTGTTGGAAAAAAAAGTAGTCTAAAGAAAATAAACTCAACAGTAAAACAAGTGCAAAAGTAATGTAGCAAAAACAGATAGTAGCTTGAGGCGTGTTCTGAACACTGTCCTTAAGGATATTTCGCCCAACTGAAAGCGTATCCCCCAGGATTCAATAAGCTCTTTTAATTTTGAACTAGGTACAGGAACAGCAAAAGAAACTTGAAAGAAAAAATACCCAGCAGTCTTTTGAACAGAGTACAGGAGAAGAATTTAACAGAGTACAAGAGAAGAACTTTGTTGTGTGTATTTAGCTTGGAATGGAGGGCTATTTATAGGCTTCAGGCTCAACAGAGTAGTTCGAAAAAGGTGCAGCGGAAAGTGAGAAGTACCTGGTCTTCAACAGCTAAAGAGGAATTGCAGGTAGACTTTTAAGCACATGTTTTACTTGTTCAAAAAATGAAACACCAGGAGGAAAATTCGAACTATTCCGTTAAGGCTAAAAATAAACTTTCTTCTGAAAATCAAAAATAATAAATTTAAAAAGTGGCTTGGACCGGGCCTCACGTATATCTTGCGCGCAGGGGGGGGCAAATCCACCAATTTGAACTATCGGCCCAAATCTCATGCGCGCGTGCCCAACCCCTTATCCTTTCTTTTACAAGCCCACTAGAGTGAAATCTAATATAAGGTGAGAAATGATTTATAACTTTTTCAATATGGGAAGTATTATATTCCTTTTGAGGTACAAACAAAAACACCTAACAATCCCCCACATAACTCAAAAGGATTAGAAGAAAATAACTTTGCTGGGTTTATATCATTGAGTATAATGCGTCGTATCTGGTGTCTTTTAGACTATGAACCAGACCTAGATAGAATAAGATATAACTTATAGAATAATTGGTGAAACTTTTAGCTTCTATGAACCAAGAATTCTTATTATAAGTTAAGATTCTTATCTATCACATTATACCCCCACAATTTGCTGTTCATCGCCGTTTTGCGCTAATAGGCCATGCGCGTGCCTGGTTATTCATGAGTGCTCTAGAAATTTTGTCATAAATTTCATAGGAGCGGCCCCACTCCACACTCATATAGGTTAATCCATCAAGTGTATTATGCAATTAATACACCACCTATAAAGGATATGGATTTGATTAAGAGCATAGCTCAACCTCACTTTATTTGCAGTTTCACACTATTCACACCATAGGAGGGACAAAAATTTAATAGTGTTTAATATATCAACAAACGACTTGTTATTACCCATATGAACCTAATTCAAGGGATTGCCAATCACATAGGTTGGGTTACTATCATTGTTGATATTTCAAATAGGCAGCAATCCCATTCCCCTTGATGTTTCACTAATTAGTTTTCTTCCCAAAGGTTTAGTCAGAGGATCAGCCAAATTCATCTCTGACTTCACATAATCTATGGAAATAATTCCATCTATAAGCAATTGCTTTATTACATTATGTCTCAAGCGTATGTGTCTATTTTTCCCATTAAAGGTTTTGTTTTTCGCAATGGCTATTGCAGCTTGGCAATCACAATGCATAGACACAGAAGGTGTTGGTTTTATTCCCAACGGAATACTTGCCAAGAAATTTCTCAGCCACTCGGCTTCATTACCAGCCAACTCTAATGCCACAAACTCTGATTCCATAGTTGACCTTGTAATTATGGTTTGTTTGGCTGATTTCCAAGATACTGCACCCCCACCAAGGTGAACACATAGCCACTAGTGGATTTTGTCTCATCTGAATCAGAGATCCAGTTAGCATCACTGTATCCTTCTAACACAGCGGGAAATCCATTATATTTAATACCATGGTTCATGGTACCTCTAAAAAATTTCAATACTCTTACTAATGCATTCCAATGATCATGATTTGGATTATGAGTATACCTACTCAATCTACACACAGCATAAGCTATATCAGGTCTAGTGAAATTCATTAAATGCATTAGACTCCCAATAATTTGAACATATATATTTTGAGAGACAGCATCTTCTTTATTCTTTTTCAATTGGCTATTAGCATCATAAGAAGTGCTCACAGGTACCACATCAAAAATTTTGAACTTTTTAAGAACTTTCTCCACATAATGTCCTTTATTTAATATTATACCATTATTATTTCGTACGATTTTTATGCCTAAGATGACACTAGCCTCTCCCATGTCTTTCATATCAAAATTAGAAGACAAAAACCTTTTAATTCTTTGTATTATATCAAGGCTAGAACCAAATATAAGCATGTCATCCACATAAAGTCATATAATCACACAATCACCATTATCAAGTTTTGTATAAACACATTTATCTACTTCAACAGATGAAAAACCATCACACAACAAAACTTGATCAAATTTCTCATGCCACTGTTTAGGTGCTTGCTTTAGACCATATAACGACTTTAGTAATTTACAAACTTTATTTTCTTTTCCGGCAACCACACAACCTTCAGGTTGCTCCATGTAAATTTTTTCTTCTAAGTCACCATTTAAAAACGCAGTTTTAACATCCATTTGATGGATAAAAAGATTATGGATAGAAGCCAAAGCAATTAAAATTCGAGTCGAGGAAATTCTAGTTACAGGAGCATATGTATCAAAATAATCAATATTTTGTTTTTGAGTAAAGCCTTTTGCAACAAGTCTAGCTTTATATCTATCAATAGAAACATCAGGATTTAATTTCCTTTTGAAAATCCATTTGCAACCAATAGGTTTAGCTCCTAGAGGTAAATCCACTAATTTCCAAGTATTATTTTGTAATATTGAATCTATTTCAATTTTTATGGCTTCTTTCCAAAATGGTGCACTAGAAGAAAAAATTGCATCAGAAAAAGTTAGAGGATCATCCTCTACAAGAAAAGTATAAAAGTCGTTACCAAAAGAATTTTCTTTTCTTGGTCTCTTACTCCTTCTCAAATTGTCATTTTCAAAATCCTTTTGAATAACAGGTGCACGAGAAATATTATCAGTTTTCAAAGAAAAGATGTTCTCAAAGAATTCAGCATTTTTTGTTTCAACAATAGTATTGCATTCAATCACATCACTTTTGATTACAAGAAATCTATAAGCAGCACTATTGTTAGCATATCCAATGAACACACAATCAGATGTTTTAGATCCTATCTTTCTTTTCTTAGGATCAGGTAACATAACCTTAGCAAGACACCCCCACACTTTCAAATATTTTAAATTGGGAGCATACCCTTTCCATAACTCATATGGGGTTATTCCAGTTTTCTTATATGGTATTCTATTTTGTAAATGACATGCAGACAAAATAGCTTCACCCCAAAGATTATCAGGTGCATTAGAACTAACAAGCATGCAATTCATCATTTCTTTTAAGGTTCTATTTTTCCTTTCAGCTATGCCATTTGACTCAGGTGAGTAAGGAGGTGTGATCTCATGAATTATTCCTTCCTTTTCACAATATTCATTTAGCAACACATATTCACCACCTCTATCTGATCTAACTCTTTTAATCTTTTTATTTAATTGATTTTCTACTTCAGATTTATATGTCAGAAACATGTCAAAGGCTTCATCTTTATTTCTCAACAAATATACTTTTGTATATCTAGAAAAGTCATCTATAAAAGTCACATAATATCTTTTGCCTCCTCTAGTCATAGTTTGTTTTAAGTCTCCTAGATCAGTGTGAATTAGGTTGAGTAACTCAGATTCTCTAAAGACAGAAGCACAAGATTTTTTAGTTTGTTTAGATTCAGCACATATTTCACATTTATTCATGCTAGAATAATTGATATTAGAAATAAGACCAATATATTGCATTTTCTTAATATAAGACAAACTAACATGTCCTAATCTAGCATGCCACAAATCACAAGAATCAATCAAGTAAGCAGAAGAACCAACATTTTCATTCATTACTTGGGAGATATTGAGTACAAATAAACCATGATTACAATATCCCTTACCCACAAAAATATTATTTTTGGTCAACACGACCTTATCAGATTCAAAAGAAGCCTTCACTCCAACCTTTCCTAATAATCCCACAGATACCAAATTGGTTCGAATATTAGGAACATGCAACACCTCACTCAATGCCAGTGTTTTACCAGAAGTGAGTTTGAGAAGAACTTTTCCTTTCCCAAGAACTGGAGTAGTCCTTGAGTCACCAAGATAAATAGATTCTTCCCCTCATTTAGTTGGGTGTAAGACACAAAATCATTTTTATTGGCACAGATGTGCCTAGTAGCACCAGAGTCTACCACCCAATCTCTCACACTGGCCACAACATTTACCTGAGAAATGACCGCAGCAATAATATCATCTGCTTCAACCAAATTTGCATTTGGTTTAGCAGGATTGTCATTTCTCCCCTTTCTTTGTCTGCATTGAGGTGCGTGGTGTCCAGGTTTGCCACAAACATAACAGTGACCTTTTTTCTTTTTGAAGGTTTCATTATTAGTTTTGGGCTTGTAATCATTTTTCTTTTCGTACCTTTTATTTGGCTTTCCATGTGGCTTGTTGTCTTGCACGAGATTGGCTTTTGTTGCAATCTGCTTCCCTTTGCCAGTAATGGACTCCTTCCGGTTGGTATCTTCTATGATGATGTGGGTCACCAAGTCAACAAGGGATAGTTGCTTGTGTTTGTGCTTGAGATTTTGTTTGTAGTCATTCCAGGATTGAGGCAACTTTTCTATGAGGATAAAAGCTACAAATTCTTCTGGCAGAATGATCTTCTCTGACTTGAGATCTTCTATCAATTTGTGGTATTCATTGATTTGGATCTTGATGTCTTTGTCTTCGGTCATTTGCCATTTGTAATAGTTACCAATGACAAACTTTTGTTTTCCAACGTCTTCAGCCGTGTACTTAGTTATTAAAGATTGCCATATTTCCTTTGCTTCCTTATAGGAACAGTAGACATCGAACAATTCATTAGAAAGAGTGCTAAGTATTGTATGTCTACATACCTTATTTGCATGAACCCAAAGCTCTAATTGTTTAGATGACGACTCATCAGGTTTTGGATCAGTAAGAGTATCAGCTACTCCATGCATGTCGAGGACAGTGTACACGCGCTCCTGCCATCTCTTGAAATTAGCTCCAGCAAATACTTCTATTTTTGAGATATCAGGAAATGGCTTAGCAAGGGTTGTTGATCATATTAAGGAAGACAGTGATAGCAGTCGCACTTGTTCAATTTGTGTTTGTGAAGGAGCGTGAGAATCAAAGGTGTAGACTCCATTATGTAGTAGAAAATATCCTTAAGATTGTTGTCAAAAAAAGTAGTCTAAAGAAAATAAACTCAACAGTAGAACAAGTGCAAAAGTAATGTAGCAAAAACATATAGTAGCTTGAGGCGTGTTATGAACACTGTCCTTAAGGATATTTCGCCCAACTGAAAGCGTATCCCCTAGGATTCAACAAGCTCTTCTAGTTTTGAACTAGGTACAGGAACAGCAAAAGAAACTTGAAAGAAAAAGTACCCAGCAGTCTTTTGAACAGAGTACAGGAGAAGAATTTAACAGAGTACAAGAGAAGAACTTTGTTGTGTGTATTTAGCTTGGAATGGAGGGCTATTTATAGGCTTCAGGCTCAACAGAGTAGCTCGAAAAAGGTGCAGCGGAAAGTGAGAAGTACCTGGTCTTCAACAGTTAAAGAGGAATTGCAGGTAGACTTTTAAGCACATGTTTTACTTGTTCAAAAAATGAAACACAAGGAGGAAAATTCGAACTATTCCGTTAAGGCTAAAAATAAACTTTCTTCTGAAAATCAAAAATAATAAATTTAAAAAGTGGCTTGGACCGGGCTTCACGTACATCTTGCGCGCAGGGAGGGGCAAATCCACCAATTTGAACTATCGGCCCAAATCTCATGCGCGCGAGCCCAACCCCTTATCCTTTCTTTTACAAGCCCACTAGAGTGAAATCTAATATAAGGTGAGAAATGATTTATAACTTTTCCAACGTGGGAAGTATTATATTCCTTTTGAGGTACAAACAAAAACACCCAACACTAATTACTTACTAGGTAAAACACATTACAATTTTATTTTGAGATACACATATGCCCTCTCTAAAGAATTATCAAGTTCCAATCTAAAACCAATTGGTTGCTAAGTGAAGTAGTCCAAGATTTTATAAAGTGGTCTTAGATTTTATGAACTTTTTATGTGAGAGGAGTAATACTCTAACACTCTCCCCTCACGTGTGACACGATTTGATAATCGAGTCATGCATGGACAAATTAGCATGTGACTCGATTTGATAATGGAGTCATACGTGGACGAATTAAAATGTCACACGCAGATGAAGAAGGGTCACACGTGGAAAAATATAACTTGCCCCTAACTTGGGCTCTAATACCAAATTAGAGTTACTACCTCATCTAAAAGCACCAATTTAGAGTTACAACCTCATCTAAAAGCCTCATCTAAAAACACAAGTTAGAGTTACCACCTCATCTAAAAACTTAAACTTGTAGAAAAAGAATTCTCAGGTTCCAAGCTAAAACCAATTGGTTGCTAAGTGGAGTAGCCCAAGATTTTATTAAATAGTCTTGAATTTTATGAACTTTCTACGTGATAGGAATAATACTCTAGCACCCTCCATGTATTTATAGAAAAATGTTGCTTATTAGTTCAATTCTTCACCCAATATCCATATCTCCTCTGTTTGTGCCAATTATGCACAAACATAGTATTTATATTTATACGTAAATTTTCATTTGAAATTATAAAACAAATATTAAGTGTAATTTTGTCATTTAGAAATACAAATTGCAATTTGAAATGTATAAATTATAATTTTCACTTAAATTTTCTTCTATTTTTCAAATATAAATAATATTTTTAAAGTAATTAAAAGCTCAATATCTAAAAAAATAAATTCAAATAATCAAAAAATTTTGTTAAACAACACTCTTATCTAAAATTATATTACGTACTGGAGTTCTACATCTGAAGTGATAAACTTTTAATGTAAATTATAAGGTAAACCTAATCAAGTTTGTTTTACTATTAATTAGCCTCGCTTTGACAAAATTATTTTGATAACATTTTCTGATCAGTTGCGTTTTTCATGTGTAATTGCTACTGTTACATGTCTAATGCAATTGGATATAATTTTAAACTTTATGGCCGTGTAAAAAGTCATGCCTAATATACATATGGCATAATATTAAAGCAACTGGTATAACTTTTTCATTTTTTTCGTTTAGTTTAACCCTTGGCAACACCATGGAGATAGAATTGATATATTATATCATAGTTAAATTACTGACCCCAACGAAGGAAATGCGCGTACGCGCTATGGTTTAAAATTTAATGCCAAAGGCTTAAACTAATGCACGCTTAATCAAATAGAGCTCATCGTATATAATAATGTAGTGAGCACGTGATTATATATTGAATTATAACTTCTCCTTTTCGGATCTTTTGGACTATCTTGTGCCACAGGTACAAGATGTCTATCATACTTCAAGGTGTGAGGTGGCAAATAGAGCAACATATTAGCAAATCATAAATTTTTGGCCAATTAAGGGTCTAGTTTGCCAACTTTTAAATGTTCAAAAGAATTTTTTTTTTAAGTTTAAAAGTTAAAAGTAATATATTTGGCGGATTTTTTAAAGAATTTTTATATAAAAGTAAAAGTTATGAGAGCTAAAAAAATTAGAAGTTCTAAATTCAAATTTTTTGAAAAAGGCTTTTGAGTGGTTGTTTATATATTATGTCAAAAATTAATTTTCTTTTTTTTATAAAAAATATTACTCGGTGCTTTTAAAAGTCCAATGTTGGCCTCAAAATAGTAAAAGTTTAATTCTTAAAAAATAATCAATGACCTTTATTCAATACCACTTTTACTCAAATATGTCATACTAAAAGCTTTATCATTCAATAATTAAAATCTAGCTGGCAGCTCGCCAAACACAAAGATTAGCAAATCATGTACGTATTTTTTTCATTTTAAGAGAAACCAAAGACTAACTATATATAATTAATAAGAATTAATCCATTAACTATTTACACCAAAAATGAAAAATATATCACTGGATCACTGTATCTTTGGATCACTGTATCTTTGATAATCACGTACACATTCCATGTATTATTGGCACGCAATTTTTGACTTCGTGGTCCGAGAAGGTAGGAAAAGTTGACTATAAAATATTATTATGCAACGTAAAACCCCATGGGTCATATCCACGTGGTGGATTAAAAAATAAAAAATATATATATATCCAACGTGGTGGAGAACTGGGAGGAAGCTGCATGCCAAAGCTCGACCCCACGTGGTACAAAGACATACACACCCAGAAGCACATACACAATATAAATAGAGATGTTCACCCTTTCTTGTATTCGTATCACCTCCATCACTCCATCTCTTCTCCACACACACACACACACACACAAAGACACACACTTATCCTCCCCAAAGCTTGAAAATACCATGTCGTCCTCACAGATGATAACAAACTTTGATCAACTTTTCGACCTTGACATGGCTTTGGATTTTATAGAAAATTCAAGCCATGGTAGTGTAGAGAATATGGACGCTGCAGAGACGAGCATGGCTTCTACTTGTAGTGATCAGATTGATCAAGTACTGTGTAGCGTTGAAGCAGTTGGTGTTTGTTCGATATGCATGGAGGAGTTCGATGAATCAGTCGAAGGTGGCAAGCAAGCTCCGTGCAGCCATGTCTTCCATGCGGCTTGTATTCGTATGTGGATTTCTCGACATAATTCTTGCCCACTTTGCCGGTCCAGTGTCTTTGACTCAGCCAAACTCCATCTCTAACTTCCAGTTTCCGCTTTAAAGCGGTTGCTAATTTTCGGTTGCTAAAAGCCAATTTTCTAATAGTGTTTGCTTTTAGTATATCTTACCTTTGACAGGTGTTTTGGCCGCATGGGACGGTTCAATAGTGATTCTTATAGAATTTTTGTGCTCATAGGCGATTTATGACAAGTCATTAATTTGTTCTAATTTCTTTAAAGTTTTCAGTAATCCAATGAACTCTTGAGTTTACATTTAATCTTGAAATCATTATTGACTTGATCGAGGAAACGTTTATTTGTCGGACTACAGAAGTGAGAATTATTCTCTTGGAAGATCTAATAGTTGTATGAATTGTCGGCATCGTTTTATTAGAATTATATATCAATAATTTATAATTGTTAAATTTCGATTATAAGTCATCATAATATTATAAACATATTTATTTCTCAATTAGCTGTGACAATACCTTAAGAGGGTGTTTGGCTTTAACCTGCTTACAAGCAGAAGAAAAAGAAAACTTGCGTGCTTAGTAAAATCTGTTTATAAGCAAGTTTTAACTACTCAAGAAAAAAGCAACGCCCTCCTATTTTTTTTAAACTTATAAGCAAAGCTGTCTTTCCAAATAAAACTTAAAAGATAACTTTGCTTAAAAAAGGAAAAAAAATACTCTTTTACTTTAATAAAATGTCTTTTTCGTCATTTAATAAATAACAGTACTTATAAACATATTTTGCCAAACAAGTAAATACCTTATAAGCACATTTTTCCATATACTTCTTCACTTATTTGTCATTTGCTTATAAACATCAAAAACTACTTATAAATAAGTTAAAAAAAAAATAAAGCCAAACACCCCCAAATTAAGTTGATATAGATACGGGTAAGTCATAAATTTTTTAAGTCAAAGACCAAAATGTCATGGAAGAGCATTTTTGTGCTTGATGATAACTTTAGCAAGATCCAAGCTCTAAAAGTGCTCATGGTGTCATTTGTCAATCATGAAAACCAAGTTGTTAACCTGTGCGGAATGAAGTGGTCTAGAGATAATGACAAGAACTTGCAAAAATATTTCTTTTTTCTTTTAGTGTTCAAGAGCCTGCATGTCCCAATCTGGACAATTTAAAGCCCTTTACGCTGTTACATAACGACTGTTCAAACATGAAACAACTAAAAAGTCATAGTATATATATACTTGTACGCTAAACTGATCGACGATGCTTTTGTTTTTCTCATTGGAGAGTTATGTAAACATTGTTGTTATCAGATGACATCGCCACATCGGTGGGACGGATTGTAATTTCAAATACTTGTCAACAATGGCAGATTTAGAACTTTGACGTAGAGCGGCAAAATATTAAAAAAATTTTACTCAGAAAAAACAATGAAAAATTTTGTAAAAAAATATCATATATTATAGAAAATTATATGTAAAGTTAGATTATATTATTATTGAGAATCATTAAAAATGAACTAAATAAGTGACGATATTTGAACTCTTAGATTGCTAATCAATGTTAAATACTTTTTAAATAAAAGAGATAAACAATATAGACACAAACTTATTATTTCTTAATTTTCTTTTGAATTAGAGGGGCAAAATGCACATAAAAAAATATTTTTTTGGTAAAGAAGTATAAAAATTCTTTGGATTTTTTTGGGTTGGGGATGGCTGCCTCTACTTGCCCGCCTAAATCTGCCACTGCTTGTTTAAAAAAAATAAGGAAAAAAAAAAAAAAGCTGAGAACATTGACCATAATACAAATGAAGGACGTGTTTGACAATATGGTGACAGCAACACTGATCGAATAAGCTCGATGGTTACTGCCGTTTGTGGAAGAGGAGGGCTAGAAAAGTTTGATTTAGTCAAAAAAAGAAAAGAAAAAGTTTTGATTTAGCAAAAAGAAGAAAAAAGTTTTAAGTTATTATGATGTATAATAAGACAAAATATATTTTGTAAAAATTAATTTTATTGATAAGCTACATACTTTTTGAAAAGATATATAATAATTGAATAAATTATTTAACTAGGAAAGAAAAATAAGAAATAATATAATGTGAGAAAAAATTAATAAAAGATGAATGATATATTTATTGAAGTTAGCTCATTTTTAAAAAAAATTAATAAAATTATAATATGAGGCATTAAAAAACAAAAATAGAATGTATATATTTTTATAGCTTTGTGAAGATTTTATATATATATATATATATATATATATATATATATAATAAATTTAATTTTTTATATTATTTTAAATATTAATCATATTTTTGTGCATAAAGTATATGAAAATGCATAAAAGGGATGTTATGTATATTTTTGTGTATAAATATTTTTTTTTAATAATGTAATAAGAACAATATTGCATTATACACATGTGCAAGCAAAAGCAAAGAGATAGAAATAATGTTATACTAGTGTAACTCCCGTGCTTTGCACGGGGAGGACGGTAAAGTTATTAATGCAATTATACGTATGAGTGTTTATCAATCATAAATCATTCCAAATGTTAATTATTATATCATAGTGCAAACTTATTATTCAACAAAATGAGATAATTTGCGAAATAACAATAATCAACAATTTAGAATAAAATGGTAAAAAGTGAATATTAATGAAGAACTTATTGTTTAATAATGATATGTTATCCAACAAAATATGGCAAATATGCTGTGGAAACTTAGAAAAGCTTCATTATATTGTAAACGATAAACAACAATTTGTTAGTCATAAAATGTTTGAAACCAATAAGTGTAATAATTAGGTGCTAATATTTACATATGCAAGGTGTGATTCATAGAAATTACTATCTCTATAGATACTAATTATAAAATATAGAAAGAACCAACATGGAAAAAAGTAGAAAAAAAAAGGTATATTATGACGATAAGTGCGAACATAGAAAATCATTTATACATAAAATATATAGGAACTTCATGGCAAAATATTACTCTAGATGCATGCATTCTATCACACAAACCAATTAATAAAAGTATGGCTAGTTTAGTTGGTAAAGTTTTAAAATAAAGATCTAAGTGCAATGGGTTTAATTCATGTTAAAATCAAAACAGGCTTTTGTTTTCTTTTTAAGCTTAAATGAAACCAGGAAAAAAAAAGGAAAAAAAAAAGAAGAAGAAGTAGTAGACGCGTATCGTTAAAAAGCAAAAAAAGTTAGTTCAAAAGTAGGAAAACCCACAAAAAATTAAATTAAAAAAATTGATCAACAGCAATGAAAAAAACAAAAAGAAAAAGAAAAGGAATAAGCGGCAAGCAGCCAAACAAAGCCAAAAAGAAAAGCAAGTAAAGCGAAAAAAATTAGTTGTCACATGTGAGAAACATGAGTTGCCACTTCGCAACATGTTAGGGCCTTTCAACATTTGCACTATGGACTTGCTATTAGTGTATTGTAGATGACAAAATATAACTCATCTAATTTTCAGAAGGAAGAGTTATGGTATTTTTGTTTATTGTTTTAGTATATTGTATGGAAGATAAATAGAGATATAAATAATAGATAGATATATTAGTATATAGATATTTATATTTATATCTATTTATGTAATCTATTGATAATGTAAAGGCTCTCACACCCAATTAGGGTGGCTCATGTGTATTATATACAAGTGTATAAAGTATAAGTTTACAAAAATAACCTTAGACTGGAATACAGCATAATACACAATACAATATACATTAATATGCCCTCTTAATCTGAACGGGGAGATGCCTGCACGTGAAGATTGCTCTTCAACTCATGAAACCGAGAAGATGGCAAGGACTTTGTGAAAATGTCAGCGAGTTGTAATCCAGTGGGAATAAACTTTACTTGTACATCACCTTGTGCCACCTTTTCCCTGATAAAATGAAAATCAATCTCAACATGCTTGGTGCGAGCATGAAGCACGGGATTGACAAAGAGATAAGTAGCAGAGATGTTATCACAATACAAAACAACTGGGGAAGGGAGAGCAACTTGTAGATCACGCAGAAGTTGCCGAATCCAATAGGTCTCAGCCAAGGCATACGAAAGGGCACGATATTTGGCCTCAGTGCTAGATCTAGATATTGTTGGTTGCTTCTTCGCCTGCCAGGCTAATAGAGAAGATCTGAGGAAAATGGCATAGCCCGTGGTGGAGCAACGACTATCAGGACAACCTGCCCAATCAGCATCTGCATAAGCTACAAGTTCAATGTTAGGAGTAACAGTTAAAACAAGTCCTTGATCAATGGTCCCTTTTAGATAGCGAAAAATGCGCTTGACTAACTGCAAATGCACTGTACGCGGAGCATGCATGAACTGGCTAACCAAATTGACTGCAAAGGCCAAGTCAGGATGAGTCAAAGTTAAGTATTGTAAGCCCCCAACCATACTCCTATATTCTGTAGGGTCATCAAGTAAATCACCATCATTCAAGGAAGGCTGTGCTTTAGATGGTAAGGGAGTTTTGACAGGTTTTGCTTCATGCATGGAGAACCTACGTAAGAGATCAGAACCATATTTGGTTTGAATAAGAGACAAGGATTGAGACTGACGATGCACCTGAATACCGAAGAAGTAATGAAGATCACCAAGATCCTTCACGGCAAAAGTAGAGCACAAGGTATGAATGAACTGAAATATGAGAAAAGGTGAACTGCCTATCAAAACAATATCGTCAACATAGAGCAGAAGCATAAGCATCCCTTGAGAGGTGTTAGATATAAACATAGAGGCATCTGCTGAACTACAACGAAACCCATTTGAGAGAAGAAAGGAGCTAAACCGATGAAACCAAGCCCGAGGAGCTTATTTGAGACCGTATATAGCTTTCTGCAATTTACACACATGAGTAGGATGTTGAGGATCAACAAAACCAGGGGGTTGTTTCATGAAAACCTCTTCTTTAAGAGACCCATGTAAAAAGGCATTTTTGACATCTAGTTGACGAATGACCCAAGAGCGGGAGAGAGCAACAGTTAAGACAGTACGAATAGTAGTGGGTTTAACAACAGGACTAATGCTCTGTTTGTTATAGTCTTATTTTAAGATACTTATCCTATTGAAATGAAGGTACATCTTATAAGATTTAAGAAATCTTTTCATGCATTCTATGAAAATTCAAAACAAAATCATACTTTTTATCTTATAAGAAATAAGCAATCATTCCTATCTTATTTTTTACAACTATAGATGCATAGTGTATATGATAAGATATCTTAAATCTTATAAGATATCTCCAAATTTCAATAGGATAAGCATCTTAAAATAAGATCATTCCAAACAGGCTATAAAGGTCTCAGAGTAATCTATACCTGCCTGTGCCACAAGCCGTGCCTTATATCGTTCCACAGAGCCATCAGAATTATACTTTATCCTGTAAATCCATTTACAGCCAACTAAATTTTTAGTCGGATCCGGTGGAACAAGTACCCATGTATGATTGTGAACAAGAGCATTGAATTCATCTGCCATAGCTCGACGCCATTGAGGAAGGCGTGATGCAACAGTAAATGAGGTGGGTTCATGATGATCAGTTTGAGCAGTTAAAGAGAGAATGTGTTTGGGCTTATGAATGCCTGATTTGGCATGTGTTTGCATGGGATGAAGATTGTGAGAGGACATAGCGAGTGTCGACATGTCAAGATCAGTGGACGAAGCCAGCGTAGTGCTAGATATAGGGACGGACTCAGAAACAATGGGGAGTGTAGGAGGCAAAACACAAGAGGAAGAAGGAGGACTCAATGATAGAGATGTTGGGGATATTATGGGAGGGGGTGAGTCTGGAGCAGGACTCGTCGAGTTAGACGCACAGACGACAGGGGAAGGACATATGAGCATGCTCTTATCAGGTAGAGGGGTTACACAAATCTGGACAGGGGGAGTAGAAGAGACCGTGGGTGGGGATGGGAGGGACATAAGCTGGGAATATGGATAAGTAGACTCATCAAAATAAACATGCCTACTAACATATACGCGTCCAGTTTGCGAATCTAAACACCGATAACCCTTATACCCATCAGCATATCCTAAGAAGACACATGGTACTGATCTAGGCGCTAACTTGTGAGCAACACGGGCAGTGAGATTGGGGTAACAAGCACAACCAAAGGAACGCATGAACTCATAGTCAGGAACTTTTTGAAAAAGTAATTCAAAAGGAGATTTGAAGTTAAGAGTTGGTGAGGGAAGACGATTTATAACATAAGCAGCTGTGTTAGCAGCATCCAACCAAAAAGTGTGAGGAAGATATGCTTAGATAAGAAAGGTGCGCGTGATGTCAGTGATGTGACGTTGCTTACGCTCAGCAATTCCATTCTGCTGAGGCGTATCAGGACATGATTTTCGAAAAAGAATTCCGTGTTGGCAAAAAAATTCATGAAAAGACGCATTATCAAATTCACCACCGCCATCACTCTGAAATTGTTTAATTTTAAGATTGAATAGATTTTCAACTTGAGTTTTAAAAGTTTTAAAATGTGAGAAAACCTCAGATTTACGCATCATTGGAAAAATCCACGTAAAGCGAGAAAAATCATCAATAAACACAACATAATATTTAAAACCCAAGTTTGAATGAACAGGTGAAGTCCAAACATCAGAATGAATTAAAGCAAGTGGTAAAGTAGAACGATGTTCCTTTAAAGAAAAAGGTAATTTAAAGTTTTTGTCTAAACGGCAATCCGTACAAGAATTTAATGAACGAGAGGAACAATGAATCAATTTTTTTAGACTTTAAAAAAGATAATAACTGAGGATTTAAATGTCCTAAACGACGATGCCACGTATCACCATCTATACGACTAGCAACCAAAGCATGTGAGGATGAGGAAACGCTCGCAGCTGGTAATGGGTACAAGTCATTGGTGCTGGTGGAATGGAAGAGAAGATTGCCCGTGTTCTGATCCTTAAGAGAAAACGAACAAGAATCAAATTCAACACGATAATTATTATCCGCGCAAAGACGCTTAATGGACAAGAGATTATGAGATAAACGAGGGACATGAAGAACATTTTTTAGGATGAGGGGACGGGGAGAGGTGCGAAGATGTGCAATGCCAACATTAGCAATGGGTAATTGTTCATCATTTCCAACCAATATTTTAGAGGTGCCATAATATGGAGATAAGGAAAAGAGTATACCTGCATGCGGTGTCATGTGGGAAGAGGCAGCGGAATCAGGATACCACACAGCATCATTGGTTTCACCAACAGACATTGTCGCAAAGGATTTTGTTAAATCAGAAGCTATTACGGCATGATTGAATCGATGAGGACAATTTACAGCAACATGACCCAAATGGTTACAAATCTGACATGTAGGTTGGGAAGGAAATGGGGCCGGACCAAGTAAACTATCATATGGGGACGGTGATAAATTGTGCGACCGAACAGAATTATTAGAGTTAAAGTTGGAAGAGACAATACCCATTTGAGACTGTCCATAAGAACTCGGCATAGATGAAGAAACTGCAACCACCGGCGTAGTAGGAGAAGTACGACTGCCACCACGTCCACCTGAATTGCCACGGCCTTTGCCGCGATTATTGTGCTTGTTGGAGGCGTTTCTAGGCTGAGAAGAAGCTGGCGAGCCAGACTGTTGGGAAACAGCAGCAAAAGCTTGGTATTGAGATGGTAGATGGGGCTGAGCAGTGAGCTTAAGGTGAGCCTCATGCGCAATCAGTTTCCGATATACCAGATTCCATGTTAATACTTCCCCATAATTGATTAAAGTAGTAACAAAGGTATTGTATTCTGGTGGAAGCCCATGGAGTGCAACTGTGATCAAGTCATCATCCGAAAGAGGTTTGTTGATATCAAATAAAGCATCAGCAATAACCTTGAGTTCCCGAAGGTAAGTTTCCATGCTTTTAGAATGTTTCTTTTGACCATAAAGCTGCAACCTCAGTGCATGTGAATTTTCTTTTGAAGTATCAAAGTATCTTTCCTCCAAAGCAAGCCATATAGCACGGCTAGTAGGATGATGGTAGATGTCTTGGACAATTTCGTTGGAGAAGGTTGCGTTAAGCCAGGTACGCACCAAGCTATCAAGTCGAAGCCATGGTAGTCTCTCAATGGAATCAGCCGCAGGACATGGCAGGGAACCGTCGACGATGCCGAATACACCATAAGTGAATAGGACCGGCTCAATTTGGGACCTCCACAGGCGATAGTTCGAACCATCGAACTTAAAAATAACAAGGGTTGTAATATTCAGATTGCTGAGATTTGGAAGTTGTAGGTTAGGCAAGTGGGAGATCAGAGGAGAACTGGTGACAGTAGTAGAAGATAAAGGCATAGCCATATATGGAGTTGTAGTTGCAGGCAGCGTCGTGGAAGAAGCAACGAAAGGGAGAGATGCAATGGAGTGAGGAGGGCAGAGGGAAGATGGTGGTGCGCCCAGATGAGGGATTTGGGGTAAGAGGAGTTTGTGGAGTTAACACCATAGTACAAGTAGAAAGAGATTCGGCCGACATGTTTTGTTTTTGTAATGGAGATTTTTCTTTTCTTTTTTTTTTTTTAATGTCGGCAAAATTTGTCTAAAGCAGACAATGAAGAAAAGAGGGTGACGTGATATGCTTACTTTGTATCAAGTTGCGAAGCAAAGATGATGACCAACAAATGCAGAATACTTCTTCGGTGCGGCACTGTTGCAATGATGGAATAATTATTTAAGGTAAGTTAATAGAACTATTTGTGAGTGGCTCTGGTTATGCTAAGGAAAAAGTTGATTTGCTGGCAGAGACAAAGAAAAAACAATATATGAGGATAGATCTTGAAGATTGCTTCGTCGATGGTTGAAGATGAAGATGGCTGCGGCGCTGCTGCTAGAAAAGGAGAGTTATTTTAGGTAGTTTAGGGTGAAAAAAAAATTTTTTTTTTAGAGAGAAAGGATAGACTGGTCTCGTGATACCATGATAATGTAAAGGCTCTCAAACCCAATTAGGGTGGCTTATGTGTATTATATACAAGTGTATAATGTATAAGTTTACAAGAATAACCTTGGACTGGAATACAGCATAATACACAATACAATATACATTAATATCTATATCTATACAATCTATAATAATAATAATAATAATAACAATAATAATAATAATAATAAAAAGGGTTTTTTTCTAGCGGATCCCTTGTGTCATAGTGAAATTGCGTTGCTGGCCCCTCTATTCTCAAGACTCTCTGATTATCCCCTTGAATTTTTTCGACTTTTATAAACGCACCCCAAATAATAGTTCTATTACTTCATTAACAGATTTTATGAAATGTCTATTTTGCCCTTATTTTGTTTGGAAATTAAAAGAATAAAATTAAAATTAAAAAAAACGAAGGATCATTTTCTTCGTCAAAATCCCCCACCCCACCTCTGTCGTTGCCACCCACTTCCACCAACCCCACCAACTCTGTCACCCCTTCCCTCAACCAGCGTCACCCCTCGCTGCCACCCCTTCCACTAGCCCTACCATCAACCCCGTTGCCATTCCTCTCCCGGCAGTCCTACCCCCACCCTTCTTGCTACTCTCTCCCTCACCTCCTCTTCGCCACCCCTCCCTTAGCCCCACTCCCACGCCATCACCACCCCTCCCCTACCAAGCCTACCCTATATTTTCAAGGGGGAAAAAAAAAAGGAAAGAAATCTTCAACACCTTATTTTTTATCAATCAAAGGGCATCTTCGCATTTTCCATCATGCACCAACCAGTCCAATCGCTTCCGATCGACCTTTTCATCATCTACCACCATCCATTGCCACACCATAGCTGCCAACTTTCTTCACCTCACCGGCAATGATTTCATCCATGGCAGCTTTCGCCAACACCACCATCTTCTTCCTCCCATTATGCTTGTTTTAATGGTGCACATGGATCATATCTTTGCTCCTTTGAAGGCGGGGGTGGGGGTAGGGATGGGGGCTATTGTGGAGGTAGGGGTGGTAATTTTGTTTTTCATTTTTTATATTTTTGAAAGATGATGAATTTTTTTTATTTAAAAAAAGGCATATGCGTGCAATTAACAGTAGAAAACAAAAGCCTACTTTCACTTTTGGTGCGTGTGGCACACACCCTATTAAAATGGATGAAAATTTTGATGGAGGGGGTTCGTGTGCAAAAGTCTAAAAAATTCAAGGGGATATGTAGATATTTTTGGGAACACATGGGCCAGTGACGTAATTTCACTATCATACAAAGGTTCCGTTAGCAAGAAACCCTAATAATAATAATCTATTAAATATATAAAGTTGAACAAGTTGAATTACATTTGTTCCCTCCAAAATTTCTGGAGCTGTCACGTGTCATTTGTACTTAAAAAGGAAAAGATTACCATGTACATTAAAAAGGAAATACTAATTTATTACATTAAAAAGATGCTCAATAAATGATAAAAAAATATATCAATCTACATGATTCTTGATTTTTCTTTTAAAAATGATTGGATTTTACAAAATTTTAAAAGTTGTAATCAACATTAAAAATTTATGCATTTGTCTCTCACATTAATTGTCAAAATTGATGATTAACAATAATAAAAGTATAAAAAGTACTTATTTCTTCCGTGTATCACACAGGTACAACACTATTTAAATTATATATTGTAAATTCAATTAACGCATTGTGTAATTATTTTTTTTATATTATTAGATATTTATATTACTTATATTATTAATCTAATGATACTTATTTTAATTATTTTATACATGACATGCACATAAAATCATATTTAATTTTCCAGTGCTACTAGTTTGTGTGAATTTTGAAATCTTATTTGTTCAATTTTTATTTTTATTTTCATTTTTTGGGAGAAAGGTGGGAAAGGAAAACCCAAAACACAAATAGAGGGAAAGAATAAAATTAAAGTAAAAAAAATAAGGAGCCAGCACCAGTCGGCAGGGCTAGGAACCAGTTCGAAGTTGGGGCTCAGTCGTGCGTCCAATTATTATCGATGTTGCTCATGTCTTGCAAGACATCTTTTTGGACAAATTCTTATTTGTGACATGAGGCCCTCCTCCTTCTGGCCCTATTGACAACTTGCCCTATGATTATTGGGTACAATTCACAGTATCAACTCAAAGGTTTATAAATCATGTTTCATTTTTCGGTAAATCCGATGTGGGACTGGAAATAAACCACAAATGAAACGGAACAATATAGAAACAAAGTCACAGGTGCGGCAGTATACCTAGCACACAAAAAGTGGGTTCAACTGTAACTAACAAGATTCGGCAAACATATACGTGACAAGCCATTATATGGTTATAAACTCACCGCCTTTCTGATCTCATCATACTCAGGTTGGTATATATACAGGTGTAAATCCAAGAACTGAACCAATACAAGGAGGAATTATGAGAAGAATGCTCAGCAAGCACAAATTACCCGTGTTCGTGAAGTGAATACTACGAACCCATCACAAAACCTTCTATTCGATATTAGTCACACGGAAAACAGCTTGTGCATTTAGGGGGTGAAAGCTTTGATAGGCAGAAGTGCTCCCAACAAGTAATCTCCGCTTCCTCAAGTACTTCAGTTGTTTTCAAGAGGTGAAAATTCTAATGTACAGTTTGCAGCTCCAACAACAGAACGCGAACAGCATTCCTAGACTCAGGAAGCTGGTCACTTAACTGGGAACCAGCAATTCGGATTAATTTGTCAACTCCACAGCTCTGATTCCACCAACTCCTTGTTACATAAGAAAAGATGAAGCATATTAGCACAGGTATTAATGGGAGCCAAAAAAAAAATGAGAACTATTTATTGGCATTAATTGGATAACATTAAGAAACAAAGAGAAATCCATATGCATAGGTTTCTTATGAGATACAACTGATGATAGGAGTAGTTGGCATAGAATTCTTATACCAGTCATGGTAGATTGCCGTTATAGAACATACAAGCTTTTGCACGAATCCTCGGGTTCCTGTTTTTAAGATAGGGCTGTAGCTTGGGCAATGACAAAACAGGCGAAACCCAGGTAGTCATGGCTATCAAAGCTTTCTCTGCTGCCCCACAAACAAACTGTTGATTTTGTGATGACTTGAGAAGTTTTACAAGCTGAGCAAGGACAGAAACACATTAAAGAGGCAACAGACACTTTATTCTATAGGGAATAAAAAGAGGCACATAGAAGCAGCAGCCGAGTTTCAAAGAAGACATTTTACCAGTGGATCCATTGAATCTATAATGTAATCGCTGTAGGCTTTGAAAATGTCAGAAGATGTCATAAGTACAGTCTTACAAACATTATGTTCTTGGATTCTTGGGGGACTTCACTATTAGGGGGATCATACTTCCCCTGTCCATCGAAATCAAATGGCAAGCAAAATAACTCACATGAAAATGTAGAGACAAAATTTCACCATATGCAGTTAACCACTGGTCTCATCCAGTCATATTGTCATACAACAGTTTAGGACTTACAACATGTCAACAGTTGCTTCATTGTGATATATAGACAAGCGGCGTATATTGTTGAGCACAGTGCACACTGAAACCCAGCCTTTTGAGTCCAGCTAATATTGTCTAGAAATCAAAGAAATTTGTGTAAATATTAAAAAAGGTCAAAGTGAAAGTGTGTATTTGGTGAGTAATGCCATCAGAGGGAGCTGAAATATTCCAAAAAACTTTGTCGAGCATAATGATAATAGGGCAAGAAAACAAATCCAAAGGGATCAGGTCCACATCTTTTACATCATTCAGATTCTCGGATTCAATGTATTCCACTTCTGAATGTCCCACTTCTCCCCATTATTTGCTCCCCATCTCCATTTGCAGGTGATTTAACAAATGAGGCAGGTGTTTCTCTTTGCAAGTCTGCAAGATTTTGACCTGCATGCTCAACTTGAGGCTTCACAAAGCTCCCGTTACTGGAATTTTCAGTCTTCCCCTCCAATTCTGATGGCATATTGATATCTCCAACAGCCTTCTCCAACATGGTATAGGGCTTGCAACACCTCTGAGAATAGCAGTAAAAGATATTTCAGTACATAAAAAATTAATATAACACAAACAGAGCCATTTCTTCAAACTGAATCACATTTTCCCCACAAGAGGTGGGGGCAAATGACATAGTTGGTAAAGATTTCATGTACTCCAATGTATATAACAATAGAATCACTAGCAAGCACTGAAAACATGGGAAAACCATGTCTTACAATCTGAAATGCATCCAAAGGCAGATTTCTGAACGGGTTGAGCTTTATAACCTACAGGAAGTTTTGACGGATTTACAGCATAATAGTAACCCATAATCATTTACCTGAAGATCTGCTCCCACTTGAAATGACATGCAGTTTTTAACTTCTTTTTTTTTCCTACTCCTTTCTCTTTTTAAATATTTCGGATCGGTGTTGGGCAAATCTCATTTCTGAGACATCAGAAATTGATCTACGAGCTCATACAAGAGACCTACCAATTACTTTTACCTTTAACAGCATTCCGAAATGATTAACCAGTACTAATTATAAAGATAATCCCTACCTTGCCATCTTATAGTAACTTCTTATGAGCTTATTGCTCTGCACATTGCACTCAATACACGAAACTCGAGCTTAGCAAATCAAAAAGACACTCCTTTCAAAACCCTAAGTCTAAAAATTAGCTCTTCCGCATTTCTACCACACACAAACATCATAAATCCATTACTAAAAAATAGCAATCGTAGATAGAAAACAGTGCTATTGAATCCTCACAGCAACAACAGCAGCAATGCAAGAGGATTGCAATTGATCTCTGCCTAGAGATAATAAAAATACAAAATGAACTTATAAATTATAAGGTTAATATCATCTAATTGTTGACTGAATTAAAGAAATGCAAAATTAAAAAAAAAAGATCTAATTGAAGTAAAATTCAAACGAGATCTCAATTTCTACTACACTAATTCAATCGCCGATCACGGTAATCTCACTAATTCATGCCGCCGATCACATGCCTTTAGATAAGCTCTCTTGTTTCTCTTTTTCGGGATACGCCAAACACAACTAAGTATCAAAAAATGGAAAAAGGATAGTACAAGAATACCATACATTATTCAAATTATTGCGCAAATAAGCAAAAACGAAGAGGAACTAGTGAAACGGCTAATGCAGTATGTTTAATCTCTTATTTTATTTGTGGCTAGAGTATCAACCCAGAATTGAAATATTAATAATATAATTAAGCACTATACATTTCAGCAAAACAGCTAAGTACACCACCAAATTAAGAAAGATACTGGAAAAGATTACCATTCTCTAGAGTATCAACCATTTTCATCCATCTATTTGTTAGTCAAACACTGATACCTAATGGAAGTCACCATTCACATTTTTTAAAAAGAAAGCGAGAGAAATCTCGATACTTTTTGCATTTCACTCCACGGATCGGGGGGGGGGGGGCGGAAGACTACTGAAAATCATAGGGAAACCCCAAAAAACCACCGACACAGACGAATCAAATACATATAATTGCAATAATCGACAATCATGTACGTATATAGACATGTTTTTCTGCATAGATTTTTGAAGTCTAAGAGAAATTTATAGATAAACCCTAGTGTGTAATTGAAATGATAAATTGATATAGAATAATGGAGAATTGATAATATAAAAATGAGGAAAAATGCGGAAAATGTAGCTGCGATTTTTGTTACCTTATTTTTGTTTGGTGAGCCGAAGAAGCTTGTGGGGTCGAAAATGGATTGGGATTGGGGCCCGAGAGGGACAAGGCTTTTTGCTTCTCTCGCCGCCAGTAAAATTTTGCTCTTTGTTTTTCGTGTGTGTGTGAGACTGAGTTTTTTTTTCTTTTTCTTTTTTTTTTGGTCAAAGTGTGAAACAGAGTTAAAAATCAGGAGTGATACTAGGGCCCACAAGTGTTGATTTTCATCTTTGACTGTTTGGTTTTTTCACTTTTAATTAAGAAAAAACAGTTCACTGCCAAAATAACCAAAAAAAAAAAAAAAAGGCTTCTGTAATTTTGAAAACATATAAGTGCTTAAGAGTCTATTTGGTCTAATTTTTGGAGACTCAAAAGTACTTTCTGTGAGTTTAAAAACTAAAATTGGCTTGTGTGGGCCATTTTTAAAAGAGCTTTTAAATAAAAGCTGAAGCTGAAAAAAGCTGAAAAATCAAAAGCTCCAAATTGGAGTTTTTCAGAAAAAGCTTTTGAAAAGTTATTTTTATGTCATGTCAAAAATTATTTTTCTTCATTTTTTCTCAAAAATACTATTTTATATTTTTTTAAAGTCTAATATTACCTTCAAAACAACTGAAAGCTTAACTTCTAAAATACCGGGACAAACAATCAACTGCTTTTATTCAATAGCACTTCTACCCAAAGCTCTACTGCTAAAAGCTCTACAACTCAACAACTGAAATCACACAGTTAGGCCAAACAGAGCCTAATTGGCATATTAGAAAGTGTTGGATAGAGAAATTTTGAAATTCTTATAATAGTATACCAATTGATAAGATTGTTATTACTAAGGCTCTGTTTGACCTAATTGTGTGATTTCAGCTGTTGAGCTGTAGAGTTTTTAGTAGTAAAGCTTTGGGTAGAAGTGCTGTTGAATAAAAACAGTTGATTGTTTGGCCTACTATTTTAGAAATTAAGTTTTCAGTTATTTTGAGGGTAATATTAAACTTTAAAAAATATAAAATAGTATTTTTGAGAAAAAAATGAAGATAAATAATTTTTGACATAACATAAAAACAGCTTTTTAAAAGCCTTTTTCGAAAAGTTCCAATTTGGGGCTTTTGGCTTTTCAGCTTTTA
This sequence comes from Cordia subcordata, assembly GCA_028554755.1. Taxonomy (NCBI): domain Eukaryota; kingdom Viridiplantae; phylum Streptophyta; class Magnoliopsida; order Boraginales; family Cordiaceae; genus Cordia; species Cordia subcordata. Next base: position 7,791,632 of record JAPTOF010000014.1, read on the forward strand.
GTTAAAAACTCTTTTGAAAATGGGTCAAATAGGTCAATTTCAGCTTTTAGACTCACAGAAAGCACTTTTGAGTCTCCGAAAGTTAGGCCAAACAAACTCTAAAAATGTTTTGCCTAAACCAAATGTGACTATGCCATTAAGGAGTGCTTGCAAACAAAAGAAAGTAGGTCAAAGTGACGACAAATGTGTCCACGGCCAAAAATCTTTTTATCAGGCTAAAAAGTCTTTCACAGTCAATGCTTGAGCCAAATAAATCTAAGAACACATTATTTTAGTGTGATTATTTAGAATGAGTTCATTTGCCCATGATCCTCTAATGGTTGTGAGCTTGATAGAGATTAAGTTGGACTAGGGATCCTTCAAGTAATTCAATTAAGAACCTTTTATTATTGGCTATATACGGCTCCATTTCAAATTCCTCAATCTTGGCTGCGGCATATTTAAGTATTCTTCAAATTAGGCTTTGTCAAGTATAGGATATGCCTAAGTCGAGTTAGAGATCGCCCCTTATCACCAATTATGTGTGACGTTGGGCATAAAATCTAGGCAATCTTTTAGTATTTTAAGAATGATTCAACAACAAAATTGATTTTTAAATTAAGTATAATACTACTAAATGATAATATTTCCCTAATTCAAATAGGCAATCTTTAGTATTTTAAGAATGATTCAACAACAAAATTAATTTCTAAATTAAGTATAATACTACTAAATGATAATATTTCCCTTTTTCAAACATGCATTTCCTTTATGTCCCACTTTTGTCAAGCTTGAACCATACATTAAGATGCATTGCTACATAACATAATTTATATACCTAAAAAAGAAAATTATTCTAAACAAACATTCGGAGACGTAAAGATGGGAAAAAGGAAATGATAAAATTGTAAATAGAACAGCAAAAAGAGTGAAGATATTAGTGCATCCAATTTTTCAGCTTCAAGAGTTTAAAGATATTTTAGAATTTCATGTTGAAAGAGGAAAAATGAAAAAGAAAATAGTCCTCATCCTAGTGCCTAAAGAATTTAGTTTCCTTGAATACTATGAAATTTTCCAAGGTGTCAGAGTGACTTTAAGAAGTGTTTCAATAAGCATTTAGTAACCACTTTCTCGTACAAACAAATGTTTAAAAGGACAGAAAGTAATCAGTTGTTGTGAACTCTTTAGGAGAGTGATAGGAGAAAGAGTGATATGAGGTGAAGTGATACAAAGAGAGAAAGGATTAATGTATCTAAAGTAGAGAACTACAATAGGAAATTTAGATAGTTAAAACACGGGTTTATATAGTAAGTCTTGATAGTTGAAACACTGATTTATATTATAATAAAAAATGATGAAAACTTTTTTATTTATTTATTTTTTACTGTATACTTTATAAGTTGTTGATGGTCAACCTAGAGTTACTTAATTGTCCTAAAACTTCAAAGTTTGCGCCTTGTAGGGTACACCTCCCGTGGCCTTTAACGTAGGACAAAATCGAAAGAAAACAAGGGATATGATATTACACATCTATGTTAAGAAACCATTGAGGACTAGAGATGCTTTTATAATGGCTCTTGAGACTCTCCAAACTTCATGTTGCACACGCTGCCATGTCTCTGCAATGTTATAGATCCTTGCATTTTCAACGGCATCATCTATTCTAGGGAATGACTTGGATCCATAATCATTATGCTTAGATGGTGCATAGATCTGAGCAAGAAAAAGCGATGGTTAGATTCAATATATTCGAGTTAAGTTATAAATTAGTAATAGTATAAAGTTAGAAGATGTCACATGTCATGATTTAGAGTGTTTAAATAATATCAAGTTAACAAAGTTTAATTTTTATCGGTTCCATCTTGATTAAGTATTTTATAAAATAATCATTATTTAATACTAACAAATTAAAAAAGTTATGTCATAAGTCTCCACTCTTTTTCTTCTTTTTCACTCTTTTTTTTTCATGTTAGTCTCATAGTTTCAGAAAATCGAAATCAATTCTTTTGTTTTTAAAAAGCCATCAATTTAATCTTCATTTTAAATATTTACTGATAACTGAATAAAAAGATGTAACTTAATTATTCTCTATAATTTCAAATATTTATTAAATAAATATAGGAGGATTCTCAAGTTATCATGAGTGTATGGATGCAAGAATATCACATATATAGCATGCTTAGTCAAAATAAAAAATACATAACAAATTACATTTCTAGAATTTTTTAAATAGAAAATATACAAAATCTATAAATTGATATATAATAAACTTAGTCCGTATCAAGAAATATTTAATAAAAGAATATGCATTTATATCTATACTATTATATAAAGTTAAACTTAAGTGAGTTTAGAGTTCTCTAAATGATACATAAGCTAAGGTAAGAGAGGATAAGTCAAAATTTTACACTTTTATAAATAGTGATGTACAAAGTAATTTGAATTTTATTATTTTGACTGATTTTATTTTACAATTCTATAACATGATATATTTATTTTAAATTTAGATCTATATCTATATAATCTATCTATCTATTGTTAGAAAATTATAAGGTGAATAACAAATAATTTCTAGAGATCTTTTGGTTTTCCTACTAACTCATTTAATTCATAGGAGTTATAGATTCTTTGAATCATAATTTTCTACACAAATATAGCAATTTTTTAGTTTCTACACTATCTTAAAATGGATTTAATTTAAAGGGTTTTGAGATCCCTTGAGTGTCATTCATGAAGATAGAACTGATAATTTGGTTTTTTCCTAAACCTATATATAGTGATTTTTTGAGGCATTGCATAACACAACAGAAATCACCTCTACTAACAAATGCTAGAGCATAAGTAGCGTATAGACCATAGATATTTATCATGTTCACTTCCTGTCTGCATTAGTGTTTATCTCACGTATAAGAAAGGGTTCACTGAAAAATTCGCAGATTTTTGTTCTTGGAGTACTACCATCACTAAAGGTATAAACATTGTATAATGGGAGGATTGTGTCACAAAACTATTAGTACCATAGTAGTGGTGTATAGTCCTTAACGAGATTGAGCTTACTCGAATCTCTTTTATTCGATTTTCTTTGACATATTATTCAATTTTCTTTGGTTTATATTTTAGTTTTTTAGGTTATGTATTTTTCATGTTATTTAGTTTATTTACTTAATATCAGTTTTATATTTTTATGTTATGTTTTTGCAATTATTGTACCAACAACTACGTTTGTATCTAAATAATAATAATAATAATAATAATAATAATAATAATAATCAAAAATCATCATCATCATCATCATCATCATTATCATCAATGTAAAATTGTACACACCTCAGAGAAAGTTTGAAGGTTTTAAAACAATCCACATGGTATAGACTTAGGTGTGTCATTATTAATTTGCAATAAAAGAAAATGTTTAAAAGTTCAAAAGATTTGGTACCACGAGAAAAATTGGAACCAAGTATTATCATAATCTTTTAATTTGACACCGTTTGAAAACTTTTATCCCATAAAAATACAAAGAGACATATGTTATATGTAAATTTGTAGATCATTCATCTTATAAGAGTTCATGTGACCTTAGAGTGTACAATTATTAATATAAATAAAGAAATAGATTTAGAAGTTCAAAAGTTTTGGTGCCAAAAGATACCTTAAAACTAAAGTGTTTTCATCAATTTTTTAATTTAACACCTTCAAGGACCATTAAGGACTTTTATTATATAGACACATACAGGGAAAAATACATTATACTTATCTCTCTCTCTCTCTCTCTCTCTCTCTCTATATATATATATATATATATATATATATATATGTTCATTATGTTTTTATCTACCTTAAGTTTTGGAGGCCTTTCAATTTACTACTATTAATGTGCAAATAAATAAATAAATTTAAAAATTCCAAAAATTTGGTGCTATAAGATAGTTTAAAATCAAAAGTTGTCATAATATATTTTTATATATTTATTTCAATAGTGACCTGAACTCAAGACTTATAAAAGAATTTTAACATTGAACTTTTTTAGTTATGTATATTAAAATATTTTAAATTTTCAATATAATATTAGAATTTAGAACTTCAAAATTAAAATGTAATTTGAATTTTAGAAAATATAATTTGAAATTTTTAGGAAAAAAAAATTGTCTAACAAAAAATTTGACTCTTGCAAAGCACGGGTTTGAAAATAACTTATTAATTAATATATATAGATTTATACTTAAGAGAACTTAGGAGCTCTTTGAATGCCACATAACTCCTCTTTGGATTCCACAAAGGCTTCACTTTGAATGCCGTATAAGCTCCTTTTTAACTACCACATAAGTTTATAAAAGAGAAAGTACTCTTGCAAATACAATTGCCATTAATATTTAAATATAAAAAAGATTATTACGTCATTTAAATTACATATTAAGATGATATAATAGTTGGTTAATGTAATTAAATGAAAAGAAAGATAAAAAGAAAAGAAATTATAACATATAGTAATTATCAATTTATTAGTGAGTAGTGAATGAAAATTTACAAAGTTGAATACTAATAATAATAATAATAATAATAATAACAATAATAATAATAATAATAATAATAATAATAATAATAATAATAATAATAATAAAGTTATACTCAAGAGAACTTAAGAGCTCTTTGAATGCCACGTAAGCTTCACCTTGAATACCATATAAACTTCTCTTTAAATACTACATAAGTTTATAAAAGAGAAAGTACTCTTACAAATACAATTGCTACTAATATTTAAATATAAAAAAAGATTATTACTTCATTCAAATTACATATTAAAGATGATATAAAAGTTGGTTAATATAATTTAATGAAAAGAAAGAAATTATAATATATAGTAATTATCAATTTATTAATGAGTAGTGAATGGAAACTTACAAAGTTGAAAGAACAGTACTAAGATAAATAATTGGTAAAGTAGGTTTAACTTATATAAAAAATAAAGCTAAATTTTTATATACATATATATATTTTTATCTTTAGAGCCTATTTGGCTCTGCTTATTTTTCAGTTTATAAGCTCCTAGAAAAAAGTACCCCTTTACATGCATTTTACTGTTTACAGCTTATAAGCCCCAAACAAGCTTAGCCAAACAGGCTATTATTTTTATTGTTAGAAATTACTATATTTTAATTTTTTCATTACTCTTCTCAAGTACAAGGAATTAAAATGCATGTCCTTTATTCTACCAAATTCAAGTATCTGTGGCATTTTGTGATTATTGCTTTTCCCGCTCATAATGAGAGCTTTAAAGGCTATTTAATTTTTCATGGTTTAGGTTTTCATTTTTGGTCTATAAAAGGTTTGTTCTTCTAGCATTTCAAGTAAAGGAAAGAATCAAAGAACTTATAAAATTAGAGTGTTAGCCTATATTAGTTTGTTAATTTCATAGTTTAGACATTATTACTACTATAAAAAAAAATAAGATGGTTGTAATGCGGCTTTTTATGTCTCTTATATACGTTCAATTCCTTTATTCATATTGACAAAAAATGTCCTTTTGATCACCATTATTTTGTATTAAAGCTATGATTTTAGTTTTGTCTTTATAACCTTATTTTCACATATTTATTTATTTTTTGGATTGATATTATTAAGGTGATAGATTGCTTTTATAACAAAAACTTCTAGCTTACTTTTATTGCCAAATAATATTTATCCATTTTAGCCAATTAAAGTTCTAAGATTGGGTGTAATTATTTTTGGTCAAAAAGTGTTCCATTCTTTTTATATATGAAGTCTTAATCTACATTGTTTTATCACACAATTTAATTCTTTATGGATTAATATTTTCGTTTAACTTCAATTTATATGGAGATAATTATATTATCATTAGTTTTGAAATTTGATAGGCTACTATTGCTAGAGTGTGAATAGTTATATTTTGGGAGATTTGCGCTAAAAGACTATTAGTACTATAATAGAGTGTTGAAAGTTTTTTTAATGATTGAGTATACTGAAGCCTTGCTTTTTCTTTTTCTTTGATATTGTAATTTATATTAAAAAATTTAGTTAGGCATTTTTTTTCAATTTAGAATGGTAATTAAAAACTTGATTAAAGATTGATGAAATGACAAGTAATGTAATAATAGTGTGGGCTAGCATGAACTTTGATTAGGATTTACTAGAACATTTTATATATATAGCATTAAGACAAACAGGTGAGATTTTGAGGGCGTTTCGCTTTGCTTATTTAGATGCTTATAAATAACAAATAACAAAAAAGAATACGAGTGTGTGCAAAAAATACGTGAATGAAATTTTTGTAAAATGTTTATAAACACCTAAAATAAGCAGCAAAGTCAAACTTGTTCGATGCTTATACCGGCAATCATTGTTCTCCGTCTCGAAAGTCGACAGTTTGAAAATAGTGTCGTACACAGTGTTACCAACTGTCCACCTCCGATCATCCCAACAGCAAACAAGGTAGAGAAGGAAGGCAAGAATGGCAGCAAGTGCGGAGAGCCTACCCGCGTCCGCGAAGGTCACTGGACTCAACTCTATCGATCTCTCTCACCCTGATATTCACCACTCTGTTTCTCTACTCAAACAGGCACTCTCCTCTCTCTCTCTCTCCCTTAATTCTCATCACACAAACAAAATCACCCCTCATGTCTCTGGAACCTCTGGATGCACAAATATTAATGTCCCGGTCTTAAATATATTGGTCCAAGATGATTAATCTGAGTTATTACTTATATTTATGACGCGGGCTATCTTATTGAATAAACTCTCGTTGTTGCATGCCTTGCTTATTCGGGATTACGGATAGTTCAAATAGTTGGGATTATTTTTGTCGGTCGTGAGGTTTTGAGGTCAATCAAATGTCCCGCTTATCCGTAAACTAACTCTTGTAATACGTGTCATCCCAAATTGGGACATCACAAACCAACGTGGGACATCATGTGTGTGTATGTACTGAGTTTATGGACCTGTGTGAATGGGCTTTTTTCATGAAATTCAGTACATTTTAGGATAAATACGTAGATTAAATTTAAAAAAAAGTTGAAACTCAAAAAAATGTTATTAGAAAAAGTCAATCTAAACGACGTCTACATGTTGTCTATGTTACATCATATACCTGCAACTGCAAACTAGTTGTGTACTGTTGTCACACATGAAGTGGTCACATGATTGAGGATGATGATTTATAGTAAAGCACTTTATACTGAACCTTGAAAGCTGAAATTAATTTCCGAAAAGAAAATTTGTAAAATTTCAAATAGTAATAATTTGGAGTAGTAATCTAATAAAAATTCCTGTTTTAGGCCACCTTTTTCAATCAATCTTTTGTGGCCTCCTATGTTTCCTTCCTCAATTGGTGATAAGTTGATGATATTTTCTTCTGAACCAAAACGAAATATGCTGATTGATTATATGAAAATTAGGCTTGCTTGGATTCTGGGTTCTTTTATGTAATCAATCATGGGATCAGCCAAGAATTTATGGACGAGGTTTTCGCTCAAAGCAAGAGGTTCTTTGATCTACCAATGGAGGACAAGATGAAGGTTTTGAGAAATGAGGAGAATAGGGGTTATACTCCTCTTTTAGATGAACATCTTGATCCTGTTAATCAAGTGCACGGTTTGTTCTCTGACCATCCTTTCTTATAAATGATCAGTCCAACATTATATAGACTAGTCAATAATTGTTCCAGCTATATACCTGCTCTTTAATTTTAAATGTTCTCTGGATAATTGGCGTGTTAACAAATATATGTGATTTTTAGAGAGTGAGAACATGTTTTTTTTCCTCACTTTTCTTATATACATAAACTTATATGTTGTGTACGTGTGCATTTGTACATATGATTGCATAAGTGAGTATGCAGTCTATCCCAATTAATTACCTGATTGATGCACGCTTATTTGTTAAGTATAATCATATGTGTACCAATGGGTTCTTACTGGTCTAGTTTCACATTATCATCCTTGGCTTAGTTTTTTCCAGTTAAACCTGGACTTAATTGATTATTCTGCTCTGATATGGTTGTAGGAGACTACAAGGAGGGTTATTATATTGGTGTTGAAGTGAGTGAAGATGATCCTGAAGCACATAAACCATTTTATGGGCCAAATCTATGGCCTCCAGCAGGTGAGTTTAGTCATAATCCATCATTTTAAGAAGATATAGAAGGTCTCAACTGACCGTTAAAGGTCGATGCAGGGGATCCTGAATAAAAGAAGAGTCCATGTTTGATTTATTTTCAAATTTCAAATGATTTTGCAAACTCTATTAACTCTTTATTGCTTGGATTTTGAAAGATGTCTTGCCTGAATGGAGGAAACCATGGAGAAATATCATCAAGAAGCTCTGTAAGTTCCCAGGACTATAATTTGTGAGGCAGTGATAGAGTACTCTGATTTATTAATGCTATTAATGCTGCTATTATTAATTTGTCATCACCAGTGAAAAACTTAAATTACATCCATCTGATACATCTCTACTGAAAAATTAAATTGCATCCATTTGCCTTGTTGAGATGAACCCACACAGCTTGTGCTCTACCTTTTTTTTTTTTTTTGTTTCATTCATTAAATTTCGTCCAATTGCTGGAATTAAATAATCTATTTCGTGGTGATGAAGTTAGAGAATATCTTAAATTGAAAAGGGTCTTTGTCATTTCTGGGATTTTTACTGTTTCTGCAAGAGATGGATTTTGTGATTTTTCTGATTGAATATTGAAGTTTATGCTGATACTACTCGGGTCATAGGTGGAAACTTTTACCAAAGCCATGTCTGCATTCTTCTGCTCATTACTGGCATGCCTAGGCACTTGTTTTGGTTCCTGACATGTCATCTATTTTATATCTTACTGGTGGGAAACTAGCAAGCTATTTTCCAACAAGTCTACTTGGGAGTTTTGGAATACCTTCACTAATCTTTTCCAATCAGGGATGATCCGTTGAAATGAATGCTTTATGAATCTGTATTTCCTTGGGAAGATACTTAAAACAATAGTTAAAAAGTAAGAGGTGTTTTCAGAATTGTTCTTATGTCTTTATTTCCATCAGCTATTACAAGTATTTTGAGTTATCTAATGATTTACTTCATAATGTTATACCAGCAAAAGAACTTTACTCTTATCTGTTTCTGTAGTTAAAGAGCTAAAGATGTCTTTGTGGGCTTATTAGAATCTATTGATGTCTCTTCTTGTAAGCCCACCAATTAGTACTTTATCAATTAATACAAAATGTTATAACCTTGTATTCCATTATAACAGGTTAATTTTCTCCTAGCTTTAATATCCTGAGCAAGTTGCAGATTAATTGCTGTGATTTGGAGATATTTTGTAGCATGGATCTTAGGACTGAATTTCATGAACAATTGGTGCTTGGTCTGCATGAAAGCTTCTTCTGGAACAATTGTTGCTTGTTCTGCATGAAAGCTTCTTCTGCAGGTCTTAGTGCAAAAACTTCTTCTAGAAGTCTTAGGCTAATATTTACTTGATTTTATCCATGTGGTAACATTGCGGCCCCTTGCTTCGGATTTAGTTACACTATCTTCTGACTGTTTATCCATGCATTATTAGTAGTCTTAGAAGTGCACCTTTACTCTGTACTAGCAATGTCTATGAGACTAGAGATCTTAGCGTGATTTATTTTTGCACATTCCATTCATTAATGTTTCTTCTTTAACCTTCACTCAGTAAGGTGGCAAAAGCAATTTCAAGGATTATAGCGCTTGCACTTGACCTTGATGTCAACTTTTTTGATCAACCAGAGCTTCTTGGCAAACCTATTGCGACCTTGCGCCTTCTCCATTATGAAGGTGAAGATATTGAGAATTTTCTATAATTTTCTGAAGCCAGAGATTCTCTTCCTAAGTGTGTTAAAACCAATTTTCAGGTCGAATATCTGACCCCATGAACGGAATATATGGAGCTGGAGCACATTCTGATTATGGTTTAATTACTCTTTTGGCTAATGATGATGTCATTGGTCTTCAGGTGGGTACATGTACAGAGCTAGGAGATTTAAGGTTTTCTTCACTTGTTTCCAGAGAAATTGTAATTTTCCCATTTGTCCTAGATATGCAAGGATAAGAATGCCTATCCTCAGATTTGGGAGTATGTACCTCCAGTAAAGGGGTGAGGTCCTATCCTTTTACAGAATCTCCTCTGAAGAAAATTATTAGTTATCATGTTCTGCTATGCTCTTTGAATTGATTTTTCTTTATTGCATCTCAGAACTGTATATTCAGATAATGTGGACAATAGGTTGGCATCATGTCTTCCATTTCAGATACTTTTAGATGTGTATTAGCATGTGATTGAAATTGGCACACAAAACAAGCTATATTCAGGGGTTAAGAATTTTTCTTTATACCTTTTAAGTTTTGTCAAGCATAAGTTCTGTTGCATTCTTGACTAAGCAGGCTTTTCTTGATAACTTATGGTTCATATTCTATTCGCAGGGGATTTATTGTGAATCTTGGTGATATGCTAGAGCGCTGGAGCAACTGTCTTTTCCGGTAATATTCATGCATGTAGAATTTAGTACAGTCCGTAAAGGAAGGCAAAAATATGAGGAACCTTTGACAATGGTTCTTCGTAGTTAATTTCTTTTAGTATCAATTGCTTTGTGATGTCATTGAGCGGCCACATAATTCTCCTGCCTAGTTGTGCTTTCAGATTTTCCTTGAGATGGTAGGCTGATAGAGGTGATACATAATATATCCGCAATCAAAGCTTATAGGTCTGGTGCCATTCTTTATTGATTATTGTGCATATGCAGTTGCCTGTGAGCAACTTATCTTTGTAGCTTTGTACCTATTGCCTGGTACAAAATTGCTGAAAATCCAAACTTTTGATATGTTGAGCTGAATTGTATGAATTCCTAATTTTATAGATATGCATATCTACTGTAATGGTGAGATTTTTAATATTATTTCCTCCTGGGAGTTCAAACCTTCTCCTTAGCCTTATTTTATTTCTCTGACTTTAACCAGATCCACAATTCATCGTGTCTTGTGCAATGGTCAAGAAAGATATTCTGTAAGGCTTCCGGAACCCCTTTTTCTTTGTCTGTGATTGCATGTATCAGAAAAAGAAGCACATATGTCATCAGAGTTGTGCATTAGTTAGTTCTGACGTACCTTACTACATCTCACAACTCATATATGTATGTTCTTGGACAAGGATGTTATGCATTGGTCTAGGTTATATAACATATAAGCTAGTAATGTAATATGACCATGTTCCATGTTCTTGCAATGTGTTCTTGGCAAGAAACTTGTACATTTATCTACAACATATATAGGACATCAGAAACCAAAAGAAGGCTTATTTTGATAGGTTAAAATCTGATATGAATAATTATGCTTAACTGTGTGAACATCAAATGTGCCTTGGAATTTAAAATACCGTGTTTTAGTTTGTCATCTTCTCCTCTAGAAGTCACAGCCAAAAAGAAGAGAAATTTTCTTTTCTAATGCTTTTTATACTGAGTTGATACACCTTTCTAGTTGAATGTCATAATTTTCTTTTTAGATTATAGGACACAAATCACTGAGTGCCATGGAATTCGAGAGATATTTTGTGGGTTTATAGACCTATTTAAGTTTTTAAAATATTTCTACACAGTATAGCTTCCATTTGACTTCAAAAGTTCAAAATGTTCAGTCTATATTGTAGAGTAATTATGTGATTTCCTTTTGGAAGAATGTCTTTTTTGTTTAATCCTATCGTATCGTCTTTTCCATTGTTGTTTTTTGGGATTCTTGGTGGGTAGATGTGGTATCGTATCAATAGAAAATGAAATTTTTTTTTTGTCTATTGATGAAATCAAATCAATGAGAAACAGGTGCCTTGAAACACGACTCATGTTGCCTCAGCTTTTGTGATGACTACTCTTAGTAAGAGCCAACTGATGCATCTGAATAACAGTTTATTCTCCAGCAGTTGTAGATTATGATTTGACAAATGTGCTTTTGTCAATTTAAATGAAAAATGGTGCTAGAAAGCAATTTTAGAGACAAGGAGTTTTTTCTTTTTCTTTTTTTGGTGTTTCATGCTCTTTGTTTAGAGGCATGAAAGGTGCAAAAAAGTATAAGCAGTACATATCAAAAGTCATTTTATTATGCAAGAGTTATAATTTTCTATAACTTGTAACAAATATCATCTGCATATTCGAAGGTAAACTTCAGTTCATGGCGTATCACAATTCAGAGCATGTCTCATATAGTGACAATGGGAAAAGAATGTGGAGAGGAGAATATCTTTGCTTATCTTTCTTCTTTCCTTCGGCAGATTGCATTCTTTGTAGAGCCTGGTCATGATTGCGTAGTTGAGTGCTTGCCAACCTGCCAATCAGAGAATAATCCTCCCAAGTATGTTGGAACTAAATACTTGCAATAATTCCTTTTTGTTTCTTTGCATTTTCCTCTTTTTTTCCCTCTACTCTTTGGGAAGAGGGGGGTTTGATATTTTAAAGTCTAATATAAAGTTTGAAAACCTAAATAATAATTACTAACAAATTTTAATTACTGATAAGTCATGTTCATGTGCCAAAATCAAATGATTCTTCTCTACTAGTGCTTTCACCATCATCATCATCCAAAAATGAGCATCTCCTCTCATCTCCAGTGTTCTCGATTTCATCTTCAGTTGCATCAAACCTCTCTATTCAACCTTTACCTTTTTCTAGTGCTTGTAGATACAGCATTCAAGTTTCTTAGATTTATGTTGTGTTTGTTATATGCTTATCTGAAATCTCAAATCCGAAATGCATTTAAAGTTATATGCATTTCAAATTTGAGATTTCAGATAAGCATACAACAAACACACCATCAGTGTCGAACAAAAATCATAAAGCCATCAAGATTGAAGTGATTAGCACATTTTGTAATTTTATTTGTCCCAAGTCCTAACTCTTAAGTGTCTAAAGAGGTTCCTATGTTAGGATCAAATTTAGATATACCTCTCTTTCTTTTCTTGCTAGGGGCACCTTCTTCTATATTGAAACATCCTTGAACATCTATCCATGAAATATCTTCAGGCAAGCATGCATCTTCGTTGCTTTATTCACCATAAATATCTTCAGGTAAGCATGCACTCATCATTAGATTCCATATCGAATAAACTGTTGGGAAAATCGAGGACACATGACACACACTCACGCAACGGAATTAAAACACGAGTAACGAGAAAAGAATACGCGCTATTAAACGTGGTTCGGCTCTCTGCCTACGTCCACGATCCCCTCTAGGATAATTTCCACTATTCAATAATAATGGGATTACAACTCGGGTGATGACTTTTTGTACGGACAGAAAAGTCTAAACCCTCCCCCACAGAGTTCTTATAATGGTTCTTTCCTCAACAGAACTCGAACGAATATAAGACACTCTCGATGCTCTCAGGCTCTCTCTCACCCCCACACCCCATGGGGTGTGACCCTAAGGCACACCTTATACAACTAATGCAAGAGTCCTATTTATAAAGGAGATTTCCTTGTCCTCCAAGACAAAGGATTTCCTTATCTATCAATCCTACCATAATTAAGACTCTTACCATAATTAGAATTTTAATTCTCATTAAAACTCTTTCCTAATTTGTATGGGCTTGGACTTTGAGCCATAACTCAACAAATTCCTCCCTTGGCGAAGAGTCCGAAGCTTCTTTGCCGCAATTGGAACCTCTTCACAGTTTTCATGCTGGAGCCCTCGCTCGACAACACTCTTCACGGCAGCAGCTACCAACACATCCTAGCAGGTTTTCGGAGTCATCCCCGACATTCCTCTTCGTGCCGTCTAACCTCGATCTCTTGAGGTTGTTTGCGTCCTCCCTCGACACAAGGCATCTCGGACGTGGTCTTCTCTTCTAGCAGGAGCATTCCTTATCAGTCGTCTGGCCAGGACTCTGATTGTTCAGCTATGTAGACTCTCTGCGCGTGACTCCTCCCTCGAATCGAACCTTCTTCAACTTGTCTACTCATCCAAACTTCTCTCCTCTAGAAGTTTGTTCACTAGTTGGCTAAATGTGTTTGCTCGCACAATGCTTCAAAGACTTTCGCAGAATTTCATCACCATTTCATTGTTTTACCTAATTTCAAGGCTCACCCACGATACATCAAGAAATTTGACAAAACGGACCTAAAATATGAACTCAGGACGTTGGAAAACGATAGGGAAACCCTCAGTCAACGCGGTCAAACCCCTGCAGCTCGCTGGTCAAACCTTTTGTTTGATTGTTTGCCACAAACTCACAAAACTTGACCTGCTTGTATCTCACAATCCGACCGTCGGATCGTCACGAAATTTTAGCAGCTTACTTTCCTCGCCGAGACAAACACAGCAACAAACGGATCGTCGATCGGACTCCAGGGAGGCTGCCAAACGTGACCAGCAGATCAGAGAATTTTTTTTACTCTTCTTCGACGTTTCTTTTTTCGTTTTTCGTGCAAACCAGCGTCCTCTCTCCAACCTAGGCTCTGATATCACTTGTTGGGAAATTATGACGCATAACACACACTCACGCAGCGGAATTAAAGTACGAGTAACGAGAAAAGAATAAACGCTATTAAACGTGATTCGGCCCTCTGCCTATGTCCACGATCCCCTCTGGGATAATTTTCACTATTCAATAATAATAGGATTACAACTCGGGTGATGACTTTTTGCACGGACAGAAAAGTCTAAACCCTCCCCCACAAAGTTCTTATAATGGTTCTATCCTCAACAGGACTAAAACGAATATAAGACACTCTCGATGCTCTCAGGCTCTCTCTCACCCCCACACCCCATGGGATGTGACTCTAAGGCACACCTTATACAACTAATGCAAGAGTCCTATTTATAGAGGAGATTTTCTTGTCCTGTAAGACAAAGGATTTCCTCATCTATCAATACTACCATAATTAAGACTCTTACCATAACTAGAATTTTAATTCTCATTAAAACTCTTTCCTAATTTGTATGGGCTTGAACTTTGAGCCATAACCCAACATAAACAAATTCGACCATATGCCTTTGCTTTCTCTTCTCTAATCCTTTTTCTCAGCTCAAGGTGAAGATTATATTTTACAAAGACAAGAACATTCAACCTTTGTTGCTCCAAGCAATTTCTTCTTTTGTAATGCACATGCTCAAATGTACTCCAATTCTTTTCCCAACCAGCAGCACTACATGTAATGCTGAGGACTTCTATGGCAAGTGATTGAAGTTCTTTGCTTTCTTCACCATAATTATCCTACCATAAAGCTATGAAAATAGTGAAAGATAGAATTTAGTTTATGTTAGAATTTTTTGTTCACAATAATAAGGACATTATTTTGTTGGTATGTTATAGACTTGTAGCTAATTATGTATCCATACCTAGTTGCTTTTTATTTCTTGTTGCTATAGCCATGTTCATTCGAAACATTCTAACTACTTGTTTAAATGTGTCAATTTGCACATCAACCTCAATTCTTGTTTCCGCAATTGGATACATCTTCTCAATGACCTTATATATATCAATTTTAACTTCTTTATCTAGGTCGACTTTTGGATCATAAAGATACCTATAAAATAAAATATCTTAAAAAAAATAATATCAATTAAAAAATTTAAAGGTTGCTTTTGAATAAAGAAAGTAGATGGTTAGACACATAGATAAGATTGAAATGATAAGCTGCCGCATGAAGTGGTCTATGGAGTTGAAGATCTGATCTTGTGTTTATTATTTTCTACAGGAAGACTCCATATTAGTGAAATTATTTGCAATTTTCTCTTTTGCTCCATCCATAATTTCTTTTGTGTACTTCGTTATTGGTTTTATCTAAATGCTCTATTGCCTAATATGATGCATATGGGTAAAGATTTTTGTCAGGAATCTGGCACAGAAAGAAGGACTCATTCTATGGTAGTAATTTTATCTTAATCTCGATTGCCAGCTATGTAGTTCCTCTAAAGGTCATTCCGCTCTGTAATAATATTAACCATCATTATTCAGATGCTTTGTGTTAGTTTCTCTCTTCTGGTTTGGTGAAGGGGAAGGGGGCGGTTGCTTGTGGGTGGCCCCGTGCCCCGGGGGGGGGGTGTTTGGTTGTGGGGTGCAGAGGGAGCTCGAAGCTGAAAGAGAGGATCACTTGCTAACTCAGTTACAGACTTGCAGATATCTTATATATGAATCAAAATCTTATAGATCTCTTGATAAAAGAAGCATTTCACTTGATAATATCATCATGAACAGTGTGTTAGCTGAAGACATTGTTACAAGTTTGAGGTTTGTTTACCTTTTAGAAATGTTTTTCAGTATCTCATTGTAGTTCCGTTTGGTACCTGTGGTTAAAGGTTTCCTCCTATCAAATGTGAGACATATCTGCTCCAGAGATACAAGGATACTCACGCTGATCTGAACTCGTACGAATGAATCAGATGTCTCTGGTAAGCAAGTATGCTCTTGGCCACTAGCCATGAACTCGACAAGAAAATGTCTGCAGATTTGTTGTCTTGGTGGCTGCTAATTGAGATTAATTATTTTCTTCGGTCGGTATTTAATGGTGAACTTGGCAGAAATCTGTGCGCTTTGCAGTGGACTCTTCATCCATCATCAGATTAAGTTTGACGAACTTGTATCTGGTTTTTTTCTTTTTCTCTCAGCAAAAATTTGGTAACAGGTGACATGATAAGCTGCCACCTGAAAATGTCTGTTGTAATGTTAAGAGAGTGAGGATTTTCCCTTCCAGAGGAGGGGAAATTACTTCAAGGTTGCTGCCAACAACTAGCATGAGTGAAATCTACAAAATATATTTCAGAAACAGCTTTAGTGGAGCCTCAACATTTATATTACCTTGTTTTACAATCACTGAAGCTCAATAGTTTCAATAATTTGAAATTGCATGTTTATGTCAATAAAATTACAACCACTGCTCAAAGCAAGGACAAAGGCACACCGGAAGGAAAGATGGAGCATGTCTGAGGTCTGAAAATACAAGTTCACCGGTAAGTTCGGTAGTTGGGAGTGTACATGCAGCTCTCTGCATACTTGACCAGATCCTGAGGCCGAGGAAGACGGGTTGCAACACCTGCATTTGATATGTGCGACTCATGAGACAATGTTTTTCCTAGTAAACTCAAATTAAAACAAAGGAAAATGAGCAACACTCACCAAGCTCGTATGCTTTAGCAGCTACGCTGGCTGCAATATTAGCTGAAATCTTTCTGATGTTAGAAAATGGTGGGTAGGTCATCCCTTTGGCATAGTGTTCGTCTGTTACTTGTTTAGCCAGAGCTTCCGCTGTTTCACAAGGGAAGAGACAGCAAAAATCAGTGTCAAGAAAACCATGTCTGAAAACCTATAATGCATACCGGTGGTTCAAACTATAAGTAAAAATGTAGAGATTTGGTTCCAAAAAGCAAGCAAATGAGACACAAGTAGGTTTTTTTACTTAAGACCCCTAAATGGCTGGCCAACTGATTTTTTGTACTTACATGCAGCAAGAAGCATGTCATCGTGCACTCGGATTGCACCAGATATGATCAAACCTAAGCCAAATCCTGGAAATATGTAACAATTGTTTGCCTGAACGGATGCAACATTGCTGTGGTTAGGATGTTTTGTCCATGCATTAACGAAGCTATGTAACATGATGAATAGCGCAGAAATTCATCTAACCTGGCCAGGTACGTGAACTTTTCCATTATACTCCACAGGGTCAAATGGACTTCCGCTTGCAAAAATGGCACGGCCCTTTCCAAAAACAAAATGAATTTAGCATTGGTTAACCAGCTTAAACGATGCAATTTATGCACCAACATACGAGAAGCCATTCTCATTGTGTAACATGGAAAATTTAGCCCTGGCGTACCTCAGACCATGTGTAAGCTTCTTCAGCAGTGCACTCAGCTTGTGAGGTTGGGTTGGACAATGCCATAATGAGAGGTTTCTGTATGTCATTCATTAAGATGATTAATCAATCGGTTCTATTTTCTTCCATAGGGACCATAAATTTTTTTGGGGGGAGAGAGAGAGAGAGAGAGAGAGAGAGAGAGAGAACCTTGTTGAAGGCAGCCATGGCCTCAACCACCTCCTTGGTGAATTGTCTTCCGACTCCAGATGTCCCAATTAGAGCTGTTGGCTTGATAGCCTTATGAAGTTGGAAAAAGAAACCAAGATCATTAACCATGCATAATGAGCACCTAAAATGTCCAAAATATGCGCTAATGTGTTGCCAGAGACATCAAACCTTGACAGCATCTAAAAGATTTCCAATTGGTTCATGCTCATGAGCCCAAGGTTTCTTAAAGTGTTGAAGGGTTTCCTTACGAGAACTGACGATTAAACCCTGCAAAGCAGTAATATACTCATGAGATGCAGAAACAATTTAACCCTGCAAAGCAGTAGATGCAGAAACAATCACTAGACATATATTTAGTCATATATAAGATCATGAACTTAATTAATGAAGAGAAAGAAGAACACTTACCTTTGAGTCGACCAGCCATATCTTTTTACGAGTCTCTTCCAGAGGAGCATTTGTCTACAACAACCATGTTTTTTGGTTTAGAAGATCGTAAAAAGAGTATCTTTAACCATCTTGTAGACAGCGCATAAAGGTATAAATGGATACCTGCTTTGAAATCTCAAGAGCTATAAGCTCTGCTATCCCAGTACCTGCCTGCAATTAGAAGAGAATAAAACACGATACAGTTGGAGCTGCTTGTGAAAATGGAATAACATCCAATAAGAAAGTGAAATAGAAGAAAATCACTCAAAGATGGAGCAGCTTTTCCCCATGGTAATTCCTATTTTAAACAAAATTGCTAAGAAAAAGAGCAAAAGAGCACTCCTATCCCAAGAAGGTACTCTAGGATCTTCATTATGAACATTTAAAGAATTACTTCTGACAGTTCTTAATATCAGTATAATGTCAATTTCTTTTGTAATTCACCACACTGTATCGTTTACTTACAACTTCACAAAAGTTCACCTTGTTAACTTTTGCTTCTTCCTCTAAACGTACTAAAGAAAAGGAATTTACAGGATTAAGCAAACTTTGAGTTTACCTCTCCAGCACCAAGAAACAAGAATGTGTGATCAGCCAAGGTACCCCCAAGTAGCCTGAGTGATGCAATAAGCCCTGCAAGGACCACAGATGCAGTCCCCTGCAACAGAGCAACAATAATTAGGGATGAATACAGGATGTCTTGCAACAGTATCATCCAAAACTTATCACATACCTGTATGTCATCATTAAATACCAGATGGGTAGTGCCATATTTGGCCAGCAGCTCAAAAGCATTGTGATTAGCAAAATCTTCAAACTACAAGACCATAATCCATCAAAATTAGACAATGTGAATACTAAGGTTTGTTGAAGCCTCTCAATGGTCCAGACAGGTTTGGACAACTGACCTGTACAAGAACTTTTTCCCCGTAGTTTTTTTTCACGGCTGTCATAAACTCGTGCAGGAGATCATAATATTCCTGAACAAAATTTGCAAAACTTCAACACAATTGAGAAATACAGTGGAAAACTAAATGATTTCTATATGTAACAGAAATCTAGATATTGACCTGCCCAGTTGTCCTTCTCTGTCTAAGCCCAATGTAGAACTCATCATTGAGCAACTTCTCATTATTTGTTCCCACATCAATGGTGATAGGCAAACACTACACAGTGAACAAAGAGTTTGTTACTTAAACTGTAAGTGGATATGATGCTATAGTTGGTGCATATATCTCAGAGCTTGAGCTTCCTCCAAACAATGTAATAGAGTTTCTTGCAACCATTGTTACAGAATTATGACGAGGGGAAGTTTCATACAGACAAAAAGAGCATTGTTGCCTAACACTTTACCATTAAACAAAAAGTAAAGACTACTGGGCAATATATAGTTGCAACTATAGAGATGCTTACAGCTGAAGGTCTAACTCCTCCAAGTGCAGTGTACAGAGCTAATTTGCCTACAGGAATCCCCATACCCTGTAATAATAAAGGAACTATCTGAGTGATCCTCCATCATACAGTATCATGTCAAGATGTTGAGAAAAATAACATGAATCTAACTTCTGATTTGCTTCCACGTTAATAGGAATGAGCAATTGGAGAAACATTACCTGGCAGCCAAGGTCGCCAAGCCCTAATATTCGCTCACCATCAGTAACAACAATAACTTGAATTGCTCTCTCAGGCCAATTTTTCAAAACTTCAAGGATCTTTCCCCTGACAAAAGGCAAAACTAGCTGATGCCAACTAAAATTGCACAAACCGGTTTACTGCAACGAATCATTATAATAAAACAACATACTTCTCTTTCAAACTGATGTATAGACCCTGTGGACGCTTGAAGATACTTCCATATTTTTGGCAGGCCTCACCAACAGTAGGCGTGTAAACAATTGGTAAGAGTTCATCTACATTGTCAATCAGAAGCTTGTAGAACAGTCTCTCATTTCTTTCCTGCAAATAGAAAATAACGGATATTTAGAAAGAAATGGGAAAGTGGATGATGTGCCTGTCCTATAACAATCTTCTCATACTGCATAAAAGTTAATCAAACATGTCTAAGTGCTCTAGCATTACAGATT
Organism: Cordia subcordata; assembly: GCA_028554755.1. Classification (NCBI taxonomy): domain Eukaryota; kingdom Viridiplantae; phylum Streptophyta; class Magnoliopsida; order Boraginales; family Cordiaceae; genus Cordia; species Cordia subcordata. Next base: position 7,812,147 of record JAPTOF010000014.1, read on the forward strand.
GACCTCACTTAAAATAAGGTCTTCTTAGTATTCCTATAGCAACTGAACATTTTCAAGTAAACCCAGACGTAAGCATACAAAGAATGAACATGACTATATTTCTGAAAAATGAAAGACATAGAAAGTTACCTCGAGTTCCATCATGGCCACGTACTTGTGCAGAGGACGCTCATATTGCCGAATACTGTGCATCAATTTCTTCTCCTGGTACATCAATAATCATACAAGCTTGAATAAGTTACTTTTAAGTGAGTACAAAGGATTAAGAACTCCAAATCTCGAAAAGGTGCTAGCGATATACCTGAAGCTCCTGAGTTACAATTGCCGGAGGCAATAGACCACGCAAGTAATGAGAATCTCTCTCGCGCTCAGTGAACGCAAGCCCCTTGTTGTGATGTGGGTCTCTTAGCAAATTGTAACCACTGAAAACACACAATTAATGCAAAACATAACAATATCAGTCTAGAGATTTTATTTTAAAAAAATGAAAAAAATCAAAGACAACACATATTTTATCTGGTCAATTAAACTCCATACATCATAACAGTGAAAGTTTATGGCAGAGAGAAATACACAAATCATGAAAAATCATATTCCCAAAATCCTTAACTTTTATTTCTTTTAACAACAGTGTCAGCACATTTCAAAGCTTAGCATCAAGATGGGATTTTCAAAACTCAAAATAAATGTTGAATTGAAGTTGTAAACTAAAAAAAAAAAAAAATGATACCAAGATAACAATGAGCAGCCTACTACAAGAATCATGGAAATTCCAGACAACTAATCGATCAAATTCCTAAGTCAACGCTGGACAACGTTGTTTTCCTTCACAAAATAATCATTAAAAAAAACAACAAACCAAATCAAAAAGAAGAAGAAAGAAAAAAAGAGAACCCAAGAACATAAACATTTTTTCTTCCACATAGTTCAGTAAGCTGAGAGAGAGAGAGTCTACCTAGCAACAGTGAAAGTCCAGGGAGTGATGAGCTGATCCTCCGTGGCACGATCCTCGCCGTACACGTCCTCCTCTCCACCTTCACAGACCGCTCTGGGACTCATGTCCAGCACCAATTCACCACCCCTGATATCTTTCATGGTGCTCTCCATTTTTCTCTCTATTTTTACTGACCAAAAACACAACTATTAATATGCTTCTTCTCTTTTTCTCCACACAAATCTTTTTGCTTGTTTTCTTTCTCCTGCTTCACGATTTACATATATATATATACACACACACACAGAGACCCACCAACCATCCCACGTAGTACTGTGTGAGTCTCTTACACCTTCGCTGCTTCTTATCATGTTTTTTGACTTTTCACATGTCGGAGTTTTCATAGACTATTATGGCGCACATGCATGAATCCATAACGCCAAAGATTCGTTCCCATTAACTTTTTTCTCAAAACTTAATTAAATACTAACTGCAAGAAAACATGTCCTTTTTTATTAAAAAGAAATATAAGAAAGGACAATTCAAACGAGTCCTCAGTACTGCTAATAATGTAGGCAGTTGTAAATTCCCCATGCTGTAATTTTTTTTTATGTATACCTTGACTCGGATTGTTTAATGCTGGTTATGGGCGAGCATTTTCTTAGAGTTTTTTTTTTTAATCTACTTTTTGTATGATCCTGGTGAAACTTATATTGGGAAGGTGGGTGTAGAACAGATATTTTCGAAACTAATTTTTCATTCATTAGACAGAGGAGATTAGCAAAATTTTATGATTTGTGGTCTAATTTATTCTAATTTCAAGAGCTCAAATCGAACTTGTATAGATCCGAGCTATACTACTTAATTGCTCTTTAACGAGGTTTCTCCATATTATGCTTAAAAGAAAATTCTAACCTCCACACTCTTTATCACAAGATTTTAAGTTTTATAAACTTGTGAATTATTGATTTAAATCATAATAATAATCTTTTGTAAAATTTAAAATAAAATTATGCACAATGAACTTTAAAGTAATTCAATTCTTTCACAACCTTGTGTATTAAAAAGATTGTGTAAATCGAACTGTTTTTGGATCATGATAAAAATTCATAGTAAATTCATAGAGTACTTGTCAAGTCGTTATGTTGCGATATATATATATATATATATATATATATATATATATTTTAAATTATAAACCTTGATCAAACATGTACTAATGAATGCCATTATTATATTATAATAATGGATAAGCATATGGTGCAACATTTCACATCCTTAAGTTTACGTAACGACAAATTATATATGAAAGCAATCAATCGAAAGAAGATTGGATCGAGTGTCTTCCTACGTGTACGTGTAACACGATGCACTATTTATATAGAGCGTGTTTGGCTTTTCTTATTTTGGGTACTTATAAATACTTAAGAAAAGTACTCTGCCATATACTTTTTATTATTTAGGTCCTTATAAACATCAAATAAGTCAAGCCAAGCACCCTCATAGTAGCGTGCCTGAACCTGATTAATTAGACTTTATAGATTGTAATGTAAAATATTTTATATGTAAGGTGGGGCCACAACCCCTTAAATATCGAAAAGTTTAAATTGACTTTTCTAAAAAAAAATTATATAATTTTTAACAAAATTTAAAAACTTTAACTTTTCTTAAAGTTTTTTTTTCAATTAATTCAAATATTTATTATTATAAAAAATAGATTTTTTTTTTCTAGAGAAAAATATTTTTATGTGAAAAAGACAATCTAAACTGAGATCTATAACTGTATCTTTTAGTATATTTCTATAATTAACGAACTGGCCTTATGTACATGCATTTTTGACCTGGTCATTTTAGAGCCTATTTAATGAAAAAAGACAAGGCGTCAAGGCCTGAAGGCTAGTTTAGTATAAAAAGTGCTTATACGTGCTTAAAATAAGCACTGCATGCAAGCGGTATGATTTTTCTCGTTTTGGAATCTCTTGATCTCTCTCGAGCAAAATGCACAAAAAATAAAGAAAATAAATTTTCATAGTATATTAGATAATTTGAAAATTTTTGTACAAACTACTTTATATATATAAATACAAGATTCATGTCTCTGTCTTAAGGTATAAAATTTATTTGAAATTTTTTTATAAGCCAAATTTGAATACAGTCGAGTGGATTTGGACTTTGCCAAACAGACAAAAGAAGGTAAACATGCTGTAACGATTGTGTTTAAAAATCCGATAAATATTCTAGATAATATTGTTAGGTGCAAATTGATTAGAGATTATGACAATGAAGTGCTTTTAGAAATTGAAAAAAAATATATTTATTGTTTGTATATGATCTTATTAAATAAAAAATATTTTTGTCAATTTCTAGAAAAGTTTGACTGTTTCAATTACTAGTCCGCGAGTCAATTCCTGCTTTTTTGCTCATAAGTTGAACGCACTTTTTACTCTTTTTCAAGGCCGGTTGAAATGTTATCCGTTCCTTTTTGGCAGGAGAGGCTTGTTTTTTTTAGAATTTTCAACCTTCATCTATTCATACTATATAATGAAATACTCTCTCCCTTCTTCTCTAATTCATTTTTTTTAAACTCCTGACCCCAAACCCAACTCCCATCCCTTATATGATTTGAACCCAACATTTTACATTTTGACGAACGTAGTCTTAATCACTTAAACTACTCCTAATCCCCATTTCATTTTTTTTTTTTGTTTTCTATCGAATATCGCTATCCATTGTCCTATTCTATTATATAAAAGAAGAGAAAAAAATTTAAAAAAAAAGTATAAAACATTTCTTTCCTTTTCTACCAGAGGGTGGCCATCTTTTACTTTCCAATGAACGAAAAAAACCATGTTCAAGTAAAATTGTATTTAATTTACTTCAAATTTATAAAAGCACCCCCTCAACTCATTTTGTTTTCTAATACATACAAATACATAGAAAATATTAACTACATGTATTTTATTTTTGAGACGTGATATCTGGCCAATTGTTTTTTATATCTCTGATGTTTTTAACCATTACAATTAATTCCTTTTTATGTTCAAGGTGAGGTGTTACTGTAACTAAAAGAAAGCTTGAGGCAGGGGTGGCTCAAAGGTAAAACAAAGACTTTAGGCCCCCAAAAATATTAAGTTCACAATTTTAAAAATTATAGTTTATAATTTATAGAAAAAAATAAAGTTATAATTATTTTCATTACAAACTATTCTAGGTTGAATTTTTAAGCAAAAAAAAAAAAAATAACAACAAAAAAGGCCCCCACTAGTCCCTAATATATCTCATGATCAAATAACAACTCTATCACTATTAATTCTCCATTATCCCTACTTTCTCTCCAATTATGCTCGGTTAGTTCCTTATTAAACAAGTGCATTTAGTTCTTTAAAATTCATTATTTCATATCATATTTATGCTTTTTTTTTATCATTTATCTCAATCAGTTTTCTTTTTCCTTTTGAGTATGATCGGTCAATCAATTTTCTTTTTTTTTTTTCTTTAAGTAATTTTTGGATAAGCCAATTCAAATGCCTTGTAAATGGATTAGATATAATTTCAATTGAAAAACAAATGTTAGAAGAACTTGATCATAAAAATTTAATTATCCCAAAAGCTAAAAAAAATAAATTTTAAATAAAATTTATTAAGGTCCTCATATTTAATTTTTGCTTTAGGCCCCTAAATTTATTGAGCCACCCTTGGCTTGAGGCTAAATACTAACAATCAAAAAATATTTAAATTGATTCAAAAAATTGATAAATCTTTTTTCTTAATAAAATTAATTAATTTATCTAAATGACATAAAATATAGAATAAAGAATATATCACACTCACAACATGGCGAGTTGTCACACTAATTTTATAATATTAACTAGTGATGACTAAATCACTAGGTTTGATTTTATTTTAAAAGAGTTAACCAGAGGTGAACCCCTTTCCCATCTGATCAGAGGTCCCATGACCAGGTGGGATGTTAAACAGGGATGTGCATGAATATTGCCCAAAAAGCTCGTGGGTCGACTTTGTTAGCCCTTCATCGCTACCGAAGTACCTGCAAAAAGAGATCCACAAAGGGGCTTTCCACACAAAAGAAGTGTTGATACTCAAGTCAAGTGAAGTCTTTATTACTTAGATGGCGTGCATTGATTGACCTTCTTACCTTGCACACCCCCCCCCACCCAATTTACCTTGCTCTTAGGGTCTCTTTTACAAGTCTTCCTCCCCGATCCCTCCCCTCTCCAACTGCCAAGGGTGATTGACTTGACTCTTTTAGGAACAGTTAGGCATTAGGGATTATGATGCCTTATCAACCCCTTTGGTTGGTTATTCTTGTTTGTGCTCGTGCGCTCACATTATTCGAGGGCGGCTTGTTAGTCTGACACTGCCTTGTCTCATAGAGATGCCCAACCCTACCTTGACGGGGCTCCCGCTTCTTTCGGTACTAAGTAAGGCTTGGCCTTTGAGCTCCATTATCCCAGTGGGAGTAATTTTATCTATTTTTACATTACATGTCCAATGTAATCATAAACTTTTTGAAAGTTCTATTTAATTATTTAAATTTTTGTATATATAAATATGTAGATAGATATATTGCGGATAATTTATATATATATATATATATATATATGTAAATAGATAGATAGCGGATAATGACGAAGAGTGTGAATGATAGGATACCGGGGGTGCCAAAAATCCAGTCAAAGTCAAGCAAGGCGACTGTTAGTACGCGGCATCTCGTGGAACCGAGCACTACTTAGCACCCACTTCTACATTGTAATTAATCCGTAGATTTTTTTGAATGTTTCTCTTTTGATTTTTTTGCGTGGTCCAAACTGCTAATTGTTCTACCCCCACTTTCTCAACTTGTCACTTAAAGTTGGTTTCCCTTATTTTTTTTTTTTAATGGCTTTCCATGTTGAAATAAACTTTAGTGATAATATAAATATTTGAATACTGCACCACATCCACTTTAGGACTAATTTAAATCATGTCTATGATGCTTATTATTAGAAAATATCAAAATTAACAAGTGGTAAGATATGCAAATAATTATATAAATATTTTAATCCATTTTTTGTTTCGTATAATACTTTAATCCATATTTTTAGTAATTTTTTTTACTATGCATGGACCACAAAGACTTTCCCTTTTGTTGTAGTTAGGATGAGAATATTGTGAGGATTATTTTAATGTTAACAACCACTTCTTAGATGATGATGTCCTAATAATGCACTTTGGTCTAAGAATACTTTGATTTTTTAGTATATGTAGTGAAAAAATAAAATACTTACTTTGATTGACATTGTTATATGGTCAATTTACGTTTTGGTGTCATCATTCAAGCTAAGAATCATTTATTATGAGGACCGATTTTTTTAGGGTCTACTCTTACACTGAATTAGATGTTCAATTGAATAAGCAAAAAAGAAATATTTTACTATAATAGGAAAATTAAAACATTACAAAAAGGGAGAGAGGGAGAGAGCAAGGTGCTTCATCAATCTACCAAATCAAAGCTTTTGAAGATAATTTTGGATTGGTGATCAACACTAATATTGGATGATGAGTCAGGGTATGAAATGGTGGGCTTCACATGTTGGTTATCTTTGTGGATGACCGGTGACTTTCATTGTTTAATTATTAGGGGGGAAAAAACAAAAAATATTTGTGCTAATAATATTCCTAATTGATAAAATATTATGTATTCAGCATTCACCAACTCTAACTTAATTCACATAATTGTACGCGTTGTCTTATGGAACTCCTAGCTGGTAAGATTCCTATTGTGCTTTGAGCCTTTGGCAAATGATGAATATAAAATATGAGCGACAAAAACAGAAAGAAAGTCTCATTAGGAAAAAAAATAATTTCAGTTTCTATTCTTGCTTATCTCATGATAAACCGACACAATGCCAATAATTCAAGCTGTCAAGTAGGGAGTTTAAATCAGCCAGACTTTTTGTCCAGCTTCGTGCTATGGCGGCCTTAGACGGGAACTAAGCGCAAATGCTTCAAAACAATCTAATATTATTGCTCGTTTTGAACAACTGAGAAGAGAAAGAGAGAGAGGGGAGAAAAAGAGTGTTGTGAAATTGTACGAGATTATATAATCAAAGAGAGAGAAAGAGAAGAAAGATTTTGATTGTTTGACAAATGATCCAAAATTAAGACATGTAATATCATAATCGTTGAACGATCGTATAATAGTACGTCTCTTTCAACATATAATATTATAAATTATAAAGAAAATTTGGTATCGGTACAAAATAGTCAAACCATAACCATAGAAGCTAAAAGAAATGCTTAATTTTTTACGCAAGCTACTTTTAGCATATTCTAAACTGTAAGCAAATTTGGACCCCAAAAAGAAAAAACGAAAAACTGAGAGAAGATTTGGTAATTTGTCATAAACAATAAAAAATAGTTTAGTTTAGCAACAAAGAAATTCTGTAAGAGAGTTCCTTCATTCGGAATTATCAACACAAAGTTTTGAGTATGGTAAAACTTCATGTATTTTTTTTAATCATTTATGTCTAAAACAATATATAATTCAATCTCACTTTTGTCTTAAAATGTTGTATTATGTCATGTATTGATGGGTATGTTGCGTATCTGAAAGCACGTGGAAAATTCATCAACAACGGAAATATTCGTTTCTTTGGACTAACAAAGTTGGATATGCGCAATGACAGTAATCAGCTTTTTAATGGGCTCAAGTTTATTGTAAAGCCCATCGACATAGGTGTTCCCAAATTACCGTGTCCCTACAAGTACATGATATAAATTTCCTAGATATCCTATGCCTCCAAGGGCCAACTAGCCCAATTCAAGTATCATGACCTGTGAAGATTAAGATGGAGCTGGTCAATATTGGGCTTTTGTATGAGAATATGTTGCACGCCAATCTAAAATTATTAGTAACGATACGTAAGCCCACTGTCTGGCCCAAGTTTAAGGCTGCAGCCCAAAATGATTCAGCACTTAATACACTTTGCGCGATAAAAAGAAATGCAAACAATGGAGATGCGGGGTATCGATCCCCGTACCTCTTGCATGCTAAGGGAGCGCTCTACCATCTGTTAAAAGCTCAGTCCAAAAGGAGAATGACTCATTAAGGCCTATGAAGTCGAACAACAAACACACCTATCTATTGACTGCACGACAAATATACCGACTATTTAGATTAAAATCTTAGTAAAGGCAAAAAGGACTTGACCTATACAATTTTCTTGGCTGGAGCGTATTCTAAGCCTGTTCTTGTGGGATTGGGGCCAACCCCACTCGTATCCTAGGGTTGCGTAATTCTTCGTATTTTTAGAAAGTATCATAAATTGTTAGTGCTCAATTGAGAAAGAATCTTTTGTGACCTAAAAAAAAGGAATCAAAAAGAATCTTAAAACTCTTGACTCATTATCTTAATCATAAAATGGAGAATCTATAACACCCTTAGCAGTATTGCTTTGTAACTTTTTCAAAAAAAAAATCTCTAATATATTCGAAATTTTGAAAATTTTTAATTATTTGAGCATTTTTTAAAAGTCAATTCAAATGTTTATTAAAAAAAATCTGTTTCTTTAATGAAAAAGGTATTTTTATGAAAAAAAGAAACAATCAAGATGGCCCTCAAGTGGAAAAACGCATCACATATATTTGACAAATTTTAAAGTAGTTAGTCCTCTTTTAATTTGCTGCTCCAATTAGTTAACGTTTTACATTGTGGCTGATCATACATTTATAGCTTTTAAATGAAGATATCTACAAAGCTTTACGGCTCAAATTAACTCCTCCTTTCTTTTTTCCTAAATGAAAGGGAGGCTGTATTTAATTGTACAGTTACCCTTCTCGCAGATGTATCACCGCTTCTGTTCTCCTCTAGAAACAAATTGAGCTGTTTAGGTATCTTGCCAATGATCCATCAAACAATAAGTTTGTGAAATGCCAAATTAACTAGCCAATTGACACATATATTACTGATTCAGAAAATGCGTCTCAAATCAAAATCCACTTTCCTTCTAAGGATAATATGTAATCCTCATACATACAAAGGTCTTAGAAAAGTTGGAACATCTCGTTTGCAATAGTGGAGATGTACTATTTTGTTTCTAATAGTTAATTATCGAACAATTAAAGCTATTTAATCATGGAAGCGTTAAAATACACCAAATTCCTCTGTAGTCTACTATAAATACATAACATCCCCTATGGTACTAAAAGTCATTCATAACACCCCTAAACTTGCTAAAAGTATCGCTACACACCCCCAAGCCTTAATTAACACTAATAGTGTTAAATTTTATAACAAAAAGACTTCAGTACCCTATCATCTTTATATTTTACCCTAATAATTATACATATTTTTCTTTTCTCTCACCTCACTCCAATCTCCTACTGAGCTGCCCCCCCCCCCCCACCCTTTATTATGACCATTTACAAATTCATTGTTTCTTCACTCTCGTTCTTGCTTGAACAAAGCTGGCACTGTTGAATTTTCTTTTTCTCTTCTTAAAAGTTTTTCCGTGATGGATACAAAGTCATTAGTGAAGGTAATGTCAGAGCCATTGTTGCTAAAAAGTAAAAGATTATCTCCTGGATATTTTATAATTTTTCTTACTTATAAACAATATGACTTAACCAAATAAAAGAACTTGTTATCCTTTTAATTAGGTACAAAATTTATTTTACAATATTTACATTATAATCAAAAGTTCTTTTTAATCATTTCAATAACATTGTTTCTACTTTTTTGTGAAACAAGTTAATAGTCAATAATTTAAAAATATATTTTTAACCAATCAATTCTTCACTTAATTATTTTTTCTTATAAGATAAAAAAAAATACTTAGAAATATCCAATGTTTCAAATGATTGCAAGCACGTTCAAATGAGCAAAAATGGGCTTTGATCCCTCCACCAGAAGTTGGACAGCAATGGAAAAGCAAAGCAATGAACCATTGACAAGAAGGTTTAGATGGAAGATACTCTTATTATTAAGGTCTGTTTGGATTGGTTTTTTTTTAAAAGTGATTTTTTAACAGCTTTTGCAAAACAGCTTATTTTGAGAAGTTGAAAATTATGATTTCTAAAAAAAATTGTATTTAAGTTTTTTTTTTTTTATAGTTTCAGCTTTTTTGAAAGCCAAATCAGAAAGTTATTATAAATTTAATGTAACTTTTCCAAAAAAAAAAGTATTTTTTCTTTAAAAAAAGCCAATCCAAACCGACCCTTAGGGCCCATTTGGATTGGCTTTTTTCAAAAGCACTTTTTTGAATGGCTTTTGAAAAATAGTTTTTTTTAGAAGCTGAAAATTTTGACTTTTAAAAAAAACTGTATTTGAGTTTTTTTTCAGAGTTTCAATTTTTTTGGAAGTTAAATCAAATAATTATTGCAAATTTAATCTAACTTTGTCAGGAAAAAAATTATTTTTTCCTGAAAAAAAAACCAATCCAAACAAGGCTTTAATAAAGGTTAGGCGTGACGGTGTGGGGTTGCAGATGTGGGTGTGGGGATTGATGGGGCTCCCGGGGAAGGGGGGCGGTGTTGACGGGATGGGTTTGAGGGGGTGAGCTGAGAGAAAAGAAAATATGTGCAAAATTATTAAGGTAAGTTAATAAAGAATGTGATAGGAGTATTATAAAATTTAACTCTGACAGTGAGGTTTAGGAGTTTGTGACAATACTTTTAAAGAGCGTAGGGGTGTGATGAGTAATTTTTGACACCACAAGTGATGTGATGTATTTATTGTAAATCACAGGAGAATGCAATATATTTTATCCTACAAAATATTGTGTTATGACAATTAGCAACTCTTTGGGTATACACTTACGAATATTTCTTAATCATTAATCATACAAAATTGAATTCACATCTCCATCAATAATTACACGTATAATGCGCACATTTAAGTATTGACGTAGTTACGTAGAAGGATTAACTAATTTAGTTATCGTCATTGAAGGAGTTAGCTATTACAAAAGAAAAATAGTATATGAACGTGACATTTTACAATTAATTACGGCAGTGATAAAATAAACATTATATTTAATCATGAGAAGACTGAAATCCATGCTGCATCTCCGTCAAGCTCCCAAGTTAAACGTAAACCAGGAAGTTCATATCCACAAATATCAATGTTTTTAAAAAAAGTCAATTCAAACGGGTCCAATATAATCTAGAGCGTGTATATATTAGACACCTATGTTAACAAAACCTGTCAAATTTGAGGAGGAAGAATGATTGAGCAAAGAGGGACGCAGCACATTTAAATGCCTGAGAGAGACTCATATTTACTCATTGATCCACTACAACCACAAACTCTCAAGTCTCAACCTACTATTTATTAGACCAAGTTGCATTTCTGTAGATTAGAAATAAAGTTTTCTCCTCGAACACTATAGCTGTATTTGTTATATGCTTATTTAAAAATTTAAATTTGAAAAGCGTACAATTGTATATGCTTTTGAAATTTAAGATTTCAAATAAACATATAATAAACACAGCATACATATGCATGCCCTTGTAGCTCCAACTATGTATTAGTGGGGATTAAGTTAGTTCAGTGACTATCTTTATAAGGATAGATGATTTTATACCTTACAAGTATTAAGAGATATCAAAAAATTTTGCGGTGTCCATAGTAATTGCGACCCCACAATTATACAAGTAGATCCGTAAATATTATAATCTACTTTTTCTTATATACCATGTACTTATGAGTCATTCGAGTAATCTGTAATACACACACTTCAAGAGATACATTATTCAACTTTATGCAGCTGGAAACACTTCTGTTTCTAATCTTTTTGTGATTATTGTTCCGACAACTCAGTTAATATTCAAATTAAGGTCGTTCTCAAGTAAGAAAAAGTTGCTAAGAATGAATAATTGATCATCAAAGGGGGTACTATAATTTTTTTCCCTGAAACATTTTCCTGTTTGGCCATCACCTACCTCATCAACGTCACGTATGCAATTTTCTATGGACTCGTCAGTGGTATTCGTTAAACTGACCAGGAGAGCCGGCTGACATTGACTTGGATATCTTTGAAAATCTGGAGGAAATCACCTGGACGTGAATATCGAGAGAGCATGCAAGCTCCGCACGAAAGACACTAGGAGAAAATTTACTCATTAAAATGAACAAAGAAAAGAAAATATTTTGACATATATAGTAAATAATTATCAATGATGCTCTGAATCACTAGCACTATTCTGGTCGTCGAAAAGTTGCACAAAGAGCAAACAATGGAGCTTTATCTCCTGAAAATAAAATCTGACGCCCAATTTAGTGAGGTTACATGGGAGAGAACTTGAGGAACAAGGTGGAAAAGATTGGTTACCCTTTGCGGTGATGCCAAAAAGGATGTTTATAGGATAGTTCAAGTAGTTTTGCTAATAATTATAGGTGGTTTGTCATTGGTCAACTTGTTCCTGTTCTTCTGACAAAAGAGGAAAATAACATACCTTGTTAGCCTATAGCCCCCCAACAAGTCAATTTGTGTCGAGCTACCTATGTCAGGCTATTTACTAACCATTGATGAATTTTTTTTGAGATCCGCAGCTCCTATGCAATATGGTTCCTCTGGATGTCCTGGCAAATGTAGGCATGTCACTAGTTAGGTCCAACACATATGTGATTAGCACACATATTTGAGCGTTTTTGGATCAATTATAAAGTCCAAACTAAAATTGACATGTGGCCTCGTCAATCTAAAACATTCGGCATAAGTAATTAATCCCAATGAAAAAATACTAATTATATTACCATATACTTGAATTTTTCCGAATTTGGGGAGAGATATGATATCGGTAAACATTATATATATATACCCTTGTGATTTTACACAAACAATGAGTAAGCCTTTAATATAATGTCATCCGCCCATCAAAAAATGTTTTAATTGCTTCAAGAAACACTCCCTACTGGAAGAATGATATTGCTTTCCCCGTCAGGATGTAAAGTTTGAGAGTGACGTAATTCTCATTACATCCATGTATTCATTTCCATTTTTTTGACGGGTATATATCATCCACAAATTAATATTTTGTCTGGAGATCTTCAATTCATATCCAAATTTGGATAATCATGCTGCTGATAATTAAGATCTTATTAACTTGTTAATATTTTCACAAGTGATCATGGCTAATGAGGCATTAACCTTCAATTTCAGGTTGACTTCAGCTAATATTGATTATACTAGTTTATTTAATATTATTTTAGGATCCATTTGCTTGCAAGAATATTATGTACTATTTTAGGGTTCTGGATGATTTATGGATTTTTCTTAGAGAAAATTTCACAAATAATTCCTATTATTTATATACAGTGTCATTTTAGTTCTTATTATTTAAAAATTAAATTGTCACTTTTTACAAATATTAAAGACTAAGTAAATCACTTTTGAAATAAAATTCGGTTTTCCTAGAGTTGATAGGAATTCATTTGACGGCAAAGGTGCTTAAGCAACATGGCAAAACTGAAACTATTAAGGCCGAATTGATCTCGGGTGATGATGCATATATACATAGCTCCTCTGGTTTCATTAATTTTGTTTCATCTAATTGAAAGTAATATAATTAAGTCTTCCATTAATCTTTGTATCCGGAGCTACTTTAATCCCATTGGATAAAACAACTTAAATCCGTTCCTTAACCAAGATATACATAACAGGATGAAAGGCAAAGCCATAATTGTTTAGAAACTATTTCATGTGGTTCTCAAATCACATACCTAGCAAGAGACTGAGACAGAGACATAGAGAGAGGGAGGGAGAGAGAAGGGTAAAGAGACACTTTTTTTTTTTTTTTTGAGATAGGGCATTTTTAAACCACATTACACTTGAGACACTATAACAATTAAGCACTTGAGTCATAAAATCAATTATGAGAAGTCAAAATTCATGGCAAGAAAAAAATTTTGTTAAAATTTGTCATAGTTAAGATTACCAGTGGCCAGTTTGAAGCTTAAGTCAAAATTTGCCAATGGTAAAATCGCCTGTGGTTACACTAATCCCTCTTACGCCTGAAGTAGTGAAACAAAAGTCCTCAAGAGACGGGGAGAGAGGCGCCTTTCTCTTTTTTCTTTTTCCTTTTCTTTTTTGCTTTGAGTTTGATATTCTAAAGGTATATTAGACTTGAGATAGGGCCCACGAATAGTGAAGGAGAAAAGTCTTTCAATAAGTGCATCTCTAACATTCAAACTTATCTTCTCTTTTTTATGATAACGAGGTTATTATTGCATCAATTAACAACTTAAAATTAAAGAGGCCTTTTTCTGGACACAAAAACCAATGTTTCAATTATTGATGTAACCTGACAACCTGGACTTACCCAAAACACAGCCCTGAACAACTCAAGTAGGAAGATGAACCCTAACCTAAACTTAAGACTTGGCAATGATTCTCTTACCTGCACTTGTGCACTTTCTACTTACCCACAAAGACAATTTGGTATGCATTATTATGTAATGAACATAACACAAAATGCATGCACGTGTGCAATGATTGCGCCACCTCATATGTTCTCTTTTTCTTTTGTTGATTATATGGAGGTTAAATTAAACTCGACCCCACTGCATTACAATTTATCAAAATTAAAGGACTTAAATTAAATGCCCATTCTATCTCTATTAAGGAGGCACTTTTTTTCTTTTTCTTCTTTTAAGATAGACTGAAACTAATTAAATAATAACTCTATTAGGCAATGATTCACTCCTTTTTATCTTGTTTTAACAGTTTTATATATGATCTGTGAATCAGGTAACATATTAAGGATTCAAGTTCTAAGAGACTTGTTAGATCTAAATTGACTAATCAATTAGTACATCTATTAACCTTTCGATACACGTACCTCAAATAATAGTTGATTTTCTTATTAAAAACGTTCTGTCATGAAAGAGCTTCTTCTTTTCAAGTAACCATATTAAGAGGACTGAGATTTACAAACTAATCAACGCATTTGTTTGGTTCTCGCAGCACATAATTCACCTCATAGCCCACACGATTTGACAGGATCCGCCGTGATGCTTAATCGGATTTTTATGCTTCAGCCTTGCCATCCTTCTTAAAATCCTATCCAGTGTCTGGATTCGTTGTCTTATAAGGTGGGCTGATCTATATGCTACCCCCATCCCACGCACACAGTAGCGTTTGATTGTCTTAATCATGAAAGAAGCGACTTAATTATATTAATTGTTACAAACAATTAAGTTGTCGATGAAAGATGACCTTTCTACAATGTAAATAAATCGGAACCACTAGAACACAAAACTGCACAAGTAGAAAAGGACCGTTGAAAAAGAAAGTCGTAAACATTGAATTGAAAGCTCCCGTCCACCAACTTAAAATTGTGACGTTGGAAAGCTACAATAATAGTAATATTAACAGATGGAGTTATCATCTTATCTAAAACTTTAAGTTTGTATTATTTATTTATTATATTAATTCACTCCCTCACGTGTAAGGGGGAGGCGAGTTTGTTTTTTGAGTCTTATCCATGTACAATTTTAATATATACATATTTTTAAATGGATGTGGTCAATTCTGAAAGGTAGGGGGGGTGGGTTTATGGTTTATTTTTGTGTCTTCTATGTGAATAGTATTAATATTTTTTTTAAATGGGTCGTTGTAAGTTTTGAAAGACATAAGAGGAGGCAGATTTGTTTAATATGATAAAGTTACCATTTTATCTAAAAGATTAAAACTTATACAATAATATTGATGTGTTTATTTATTGTATTAATAATAACCATGCATGGCCAAGCATGTACTCTGTGTAAATTCTCTTTTCTGATGTGTGCAACACTTTGTGAATCAGCTATATGAACTCTAAAAGAAGAAAAGGCATGAAATTGAAGCTTTATTTGTTATAATCTTATTTTAACATGCTTATCTTATTGAAATAAGGGTACATTTTATAAGATTTAAAATATTTTATTACATGCATCATATAAAAATTCAAAACAAATCATACTTTTTATCTTATAAAAAATAAGCAATTTATATTATCTTATTTTTTATAACTATAGAATATATGGTATATATAATAAGATATTTTAAATTTTATAAAATATTTTTAAATTTTAATATGATAAAATAAGATGATTTCAAACATGTTATTGATAATGTTTATTTCTCTACTGCCAGAAGTTACACTGAAACTACCCCAAAAAGAGAAAAGCAGAAAGAACATCAAAAAGAAAAAGCAAAAGCAAATAAAAGAGAAACCATAGTCCACAGGGACTCAAAGCAGAACCATTGCAGTACATAGAGACGGTTCGCCTTTAGCGTTCAAGCCGGCGCACATATTCTCAATGCCATTGTAGCTGCTACAGTGAAGTTTTAGCGTCCCAATGCATGATCCGTGTGCATATTCTGCAAAACCTAGTTCAATTTCTTGGGATCATTCAAACTGGCATGAGAATATAATTAATTTACACAGATTTTTAACATCATCTTCATCTAGCTAGCCCATAGCAGCTATCCTTCTTTGTTTCTTAAGCTCCTTGTAGAATTTCTTAATGAACTCTTCAGCATCCTTATCCACTTGTGAATCATTTTCCTCCATTTCCTTCACCGGAAATGGCGAATCAGTTACCCTGAGTTGTCTCACCACTGGGCTAAATCCAAAACCAGGCAACGCCAGAGGCGATGCTTCCACCGACGACGTCGACCCATAATTGCTCAACATCTCAGACTCAGTCGCATCGTCGTGGTGCTCGTAGCGGTGGTGGTAGTGGTGGTGGCGGTGGCGGTTCTTTCGCTTTGATGGGTAGATCAGAGCTGGGCTGTTGCTGCAGCTGAATTCATACTCTCGGGGTGAAATGAAAGACATGTGGACGTCGTTGGAGCGGCAAGTGAGGGCGGCGTAATTGTGGTGGTGGTGGAGCATGATGAGGTTTTCTATGGCCTTGCCCACAACTTTGCCTCGTTTGAACATCGTTTGGAGATCATGCATGAGCTTTTCCTTTGATATGCCTTTTCTCACCATGTGGAAAACTATTCTCAAGATGTTCCATAGTCTCTTGGCTATTATTTGTGGCCTTTGCTCAATTTCCATATTTGTAGTGAAGGAGAGATTGAGAGAGACAAAGAGATGTGTGTTTGGTTTTTTTCTAAAGGAAGAAGTGGGAGGGGGTATTTATAGAATGCTTAATCTTCATTCAAACATTATTGCCCTCTCTCTAGTAGCTAACTTTTTTTTTTTCTTTTTGAGTTTATTAAGAAATAGATATGGTATCCCGAAGTCATATTAAACTTTAAGCTAATATTTATCAGGTCAAGGGTGGTAAAGAAAAAACTTTTCTAACAAATGTATTTTTTAAAATTTAAACTTGTGCTTTCTTCTTTATTATCGGAACGAAGTCGCTACTATTTTAATTAATAACTTGTTGATGGCTACTTTTTTACAGGCTACTACTTAATTTGACAGCAAAGGTTTGTCTTTTTTCATTTTTTTTTTTATCTTCGTAACATGGAGACAAAGTCGATTTTTGAAACTATACGCTTATAGGATGCTTCACTGGCCCTTTATATCCTTCTTTAGGGCCTATTTGGATTGGCTTTTTTTCAAAAAAAATACTTTTTTTTTCTGAAAAAGTTGCATTAAATTTGCAATAACTATTTGATTTGTCATCCAAATAAGCTGAAACTCTAAAAAAAGCTCAAATACAGTTTTTTTTAGAAGCTAGAATTTTTAGCTTCTCAAAAAAAGCTATTTTTTAGAAGCTGCTAAAAAAGTGCTTTTGAAAAAAACCAATCCAAACGAGCCCTTAGTAGGATCCAAAGAGAGCTTTACGTTTTTTCAAAATTGACGGAATAATTTACACACTTATTAATTTTTCTATTTTTAAGGAGTACTATTTAACAATTATTATTCAATCATTTGTAGAGTAAGTGGCGTGCACACTCCCTCTTTGCTAGTGATATAGAAGTCTAGATATGAGAAACGTGTATGGTAATAGTTTTATTAGTGGATATTTTTGCTTGTGGTGCATAAGTTAAGAATTTACTAATAATGGAGGTCACTAGAATGTCCCTAGCTTCATTGCAATTTCCTTTTCTCAATGATTAGAGGCAGGGACGGACCGAGGATGAGATATTAAAGGGGGTCAAATATAAAGTATAGAGATAAGAGATCTTAATAAAATATAGAAGAAAGACCAAAAAGTATTAGGAGCAGCAACTAAGTTATTAATCGAGTAAGATTGAAGAGAATAAAGATCCAAGAGTATCCTAATCCACCATCAAGATTATAGAAAAAAAAAACACTTCCTTACTTTTTGCTCCAATTCAAAAAATGACGAAAAATAAATTTATGGAGAGAGAGAACGAGAAGAGATCTTACGTGTTATCCAAAAAGAGATAGTAATGTTCTACTTTCTGATGATTGTTCAACTAAAATTCCAAAAACCTCATCTTAAGATAGATAAAGGTATAATTAATGCCCCCTCTTCTTCTTTGTGAATTTGTTTTCAATCAATACAATCTCATAGAGAAGCACCTCTCCTTCCACGAAAAAACAAAAAAATAAAATTGCAAAAATCAAAAATGAAGAAGATGAATATGAAAGATTAATGGTAAAGAGATCAATTTACAAAAATAAATTAAGTTACCATTTATTAAATTAATCTTTTCATTCTAAACAAATAATTATCAAATCAATTACATGCTTATTTATCACTCAAATTCCGTATGCTTAATTTTCTAACTTCTGAAAATAAAACATCATTGTTAATTTGTAAACTAATTTGTTGTGCATGTTTTGTGCTTTATCCAAAGTTGGTTCTGTATTTTCTCCAAAATTTGTATACAAATTTATCTCATAACAAAAAAAAAAAAAGAATTGGGGATGGGGGTAGGGCCAAGGCCCCCCTAAAGCATATGTAATTCCGTCCCTGATTAGAGATATTTTTAATTAGCAAATTAAATAACTTGACCACTACGGCAACGAGAGAAAAGACACGGCGGCGCCATATTTCGTCTGATTAATAGATCTACTTATTATGTTATTTTTCGTTGATTAATAATATGATTATAATAAAATACTTTTGATATTATAATAAAATAATTTTAAAAATATATAATTATTAAATTTCACCTATAATGTAATAACATTATATTTTGGTTGGATAATATTACCCACTTGTTGAATATTTTACTACGATGTAAATTCGGTTTAATTTAACTCTTTTTTCCAGCATCACTGCATGGAAAGAGATGGATATGGAATTCAATGGCTGAAAGAGATGTAGAGTAGCTAGACAAGTAGGATCTGAAACGAAGTTGTTTCGGCCGTGTTGAAAAAATGAGGAGGAAATTTGTGCGCAATTGCAAATTCTTTTCTTTACCATGTTGATTTGGATGAAACTCTACATATATTCTCTAAATACAACTCTTGTCAAAGTTATTATATTTCACTTTCAACGACTAATTAAACCAATGATTAAAAAATTATAATGAACCAGTTTCCAAGAAAAAGGGAACATTTAATAATTTAGGGTATAGAAAGCAGACGTCTATATAAATAAGAGAAGCAAACAAATCAAGTACATTACGTACTAGGACACATATCTAAATAAGAAATCAATAAATGTGGGACTATTAGTTGACTTATCTAATTATGTAGAAGTACCTTCCCACATTATTGATTATAGGTTTCGATTAATCCTAAGTGAGAAAAAATTTGGGTCTTCATGAGTTTAATTTGAAATTAACAATTACTCCGACGTGGAAAAAAACTTAACATGATTAATTACATCATTTTAATATATGGTTTTTCTCCCTTCCACAATTTTCGAAGCATATATTAAGTGGGTACGTACTCTCTGTGAGACATAATTTGAGTCTTCCATTGAGAATCAACCTAGGTAAGAAATAATTTTAAAACTCTTGGCCCGTTTAAAAACTTTGGAACTTTCACTACCAAAAAGAAAAAAAAACAATTTGAGGGAGACTAATATATTAATGTTTTAATTTCTTTTAGAAAAATTTGCGCATAATGGAAATATTGACGATTCACAGGGACAAATCATATTTACACTGAACGTGATTATACTTTTTAGAATTAAATCCCCTTCCAATAATTATTTTTAATGTGACTCAGGAACAAATACTCTTAAAATCCCTTCATAATTTATCTTTTCAATGATGCCTAATAAAAAAAATCTAGCCAAGGCGAGATAAAAATAATTAAAAAAAAGGAAACTTTTTCAAAAACTTCTAAATATTTAATTTCTGAAAATGAGAATTTTGTAATTTTAATTTCTAAAAAATAATTAAATGCATGTAACATTATTAAGAAATATATTTCGAAATAAATGAACTTAAAAGAGTCAATCTCCGACAGAAACAAAAAAAACAGGTAAACAAAGGCCCCCACCAGAAAAAATGAATAAGGGAACAGCTAGCAGCGCCAGAAAATCCACAACCAAGAATATTCATCTGATACATCCCATTCGCATTCAATTATAATCGACCCTACTCGTGTGTGTGTGTGACCTGCGTGGTTCGGACATTAATACGTTCATGTAACAACTACAATAACTATGATACTATAAATTCACTTGCAATTCGGATAGGTTCTCTTTTCCTTAATTACGTCAGAAAATTTTCCGTTGAGTTAATTTTGTTTTATAGATACTAATGCAGTTGGCACTGGATGATCTACTCACTTTTTGTTGCGATATATTATCTAATCGACAAAAAAAAAAGAAAAAGAAAAAGAAAAAGAAAAGTTGTGCACTCTTTTTCACGTTATAGCAATACTATTGTAAGTTTTGTAATCTAATTACACTCTCCTGACATATATTGCATGGTAAGATTAAAAGATTATTTAAAAATAATAAATTTAATTTTTTTTTAAGTTAAATTACACAAAACCCCCTTATGCTTTATCATATATGCGTTCACTCATGTGATTTAAAAATTAGCCAGTTACCTCTCTGTGCTTTTTAAAAGTGAAGCACATACTCCCATTTTCTAACTTCGTTAGTTTTGGTTAACGAAAATACAAAAAGACTAATTTGCCCTTCAAACCTAGGGACTAACGATACATTTATGGTAACCACAAGGGGGTACAATGCACTTATGGTAATCACAAGGGGGTGCGATGCACTTATGACAAATCACAGGGGGGACGATGCTATTTACCCTATTTATTTGGAAATGTAGAGTAATTAATAATTAGTTAATTAATTAATAATTAAATAATTAAATATTAATAATTTAATAATTGATTAATTAATTAATCAAATATTTAAACATTAAAATTAATTAAATAATTATTTTAATTAATAAGAAGGTGGTTGTGCAATTGTAATGATAGTGAAGGTTAATTTCTTTTCTTATTTTTCATTTTTCGATGATAAAAATATTTACTTGTAGTAACAAAATAAAATGCAAGTATGTTTATAGTATAATTGGTCAAAATTTATATATTTTAAATTAAGGTCAAGGGTTCAAGTCTTTTCTCTTACAAATGTTTTTTCTAAACAAAAAAAGAAGGGCATTTTTTTTCCAAAATCAAGTTTAATAGCAAAAAAACTAAACTCAATCGCAGGTTCAGCACGTGTACCACATGCCCGGTTAAATCTAACGAAAAAAGTGACAGAGGGGGTAATGTGTTTCACTTTTGGAAAACACAAGAAGTAACTAACTAATTTTTAAATTACATGGGATAAACGCACACTTATGACAAGCCACAGTGGCTTCTGTACAATTTATCTTTTTTTATCATAATAAATCATATTTCTATAACTAGATTAACCTCTAGTGCTTTAGCAGCTGGTGAATGCATGGTCGGTTGGTTGCTGCTACAAATGGCATCCCTCACCTTGGTCGCCTTGCAATGTTGTTGAGGTACATGGTGATCAGTTCCCATTGCCCATACAGGAATCTTGGGCAGATATCAGTGACTTGGGGCTCCCTAAGGCCACGTAAATACATATATATATACATACATATATATATATATATACATATATATATATATATACATACACACATATATATATATATATACATACACATATATATATATACATACACATGTATATATATATATATATATATATATATATATGTATGATTATGGAGAGTATCACTGTGTAGTTTTCCTGGTCTTGTATTATATCATGATTATGGATTGTCATAACGTTATAATATCATGAATAGTATTAATTGTAAATTGTTGGACATTATTATAATAAAATAATGTAAACATTTACTATATTATTGAATCTTATATATAATATTAACACATCATGAGCAGATCCTCCCTCTTAGTTGGTAAGAGATCATCCAAAACTAGTGGGGCATGTGTGTTTGGACCTTCAAATGCCTTGAGAAGACTATGATTTTGCATTTTTTTCATTTTACGAAAAGTTTGTTTAGTTTATTTTGTTTAACTGATCTATTTATAATATGTGTCCTCTTTCAAATCATATTTGGATTAATTAGTTTTGTGCTAAGAAGATTATGATACGGCATTACATGAGCACAATGCATTCAAAAGCAAACCAAGAAGGGAAAACTAATCAAGAATACAATAATCACCGATAATTCAAAAGGCAATCAATGCAAGCTGCTTGGCAACAAAACACATCACAAAGAGAAATTAATCCAACTCCTACCAGTCTTAATGAGACAAGTCATCAGTTTAGTAGATATTTAAGTCCTAAATTATTGGTGGTCCATATATATGTCCACCTTGATAAGTATTACCTTCATGTCATTGTCACGGCTCCCCAAGCTTAATTCTTCGGTAAACTTTCTCTTGATAACTCCCTGGTCTTTAACATCCTCGAACAACTTGAGATGGGCCACCGATCTTCCAAAAATAACTTGAGGTCTAGCTAGACTATATGTTAAAAAATAAATTTCATAATCATGATTACATTTCCATCATAATATCAAATGCTTCTCTCTGCATTATAGCCTTCATGATTATCATGTGGCGATCTCTCAAAAATAACTTGATGTCTAGATACACTATATGTTAGAAAATACACTTCATAATCATTACATCTCGACCATAATATCAAATGCTTTTCTCTGCATCATAGCCTTCATGATTACCACGTGACAGTCTCTCAAAAATAACTTGACGTCTAGATACACTATATGTTAAAAATACACTTCACAATCATTACATCTCAACCATAATATCAAATGCTTTTCTCTTCATTGTAGCCTTCATAATCACCACGTGGCAATCTCTCAAAAATAACTTGATGTCTAGATACATTATATGTTAGAAAATACACTTCATAATCGTTACATCTCGATCATAATATCAAATGGTCTTCTCTGCATTGTAGCTTTCAATACCGCGTGGATGTCTCTCAAAAATAACTTGACATCTAACTAGAATGTATGTTAGAGAATACACTTCATAGTCGTTACATCTCGATCATAATATCAAATGTTTTTCTGTACATTGTAGCCTTCATAATTACCACGTGGCGTAAATCTGAAAAGCTTGGTATAAGGGTCCCTATTCCTTCATTTGAGTTGGTCGTCTACTGGTGTAAATTGGGACTCCATGATGAGGTGAAAGCGAGCAAAGCTTCATTATAGGGGTAGGGCATGTACAAGTCATTTACTTTCACACTTCAATACACAATTTATAGCCACTTAATGTCTTGGACCACAGTGTGGATATGTTAATATGATGCTTCAGTTTATTCTTCCCTATTTATTTCTATGTTTGACTTTGCATACCTTCGTGACAATTAATATAAGTAATGAAAGGTAAATTTCAGAAGATGTAGAGCTAGTTCCGGCTTATACACGTTACAATATGAACCTCCTGGGTTACCACGATTTAGGGAATGGTTTTATTTTTTGGGTTGAGTAATATAATCCTGACAGATATGTGATCGGGTCACTATGACATGTTCGGGTTGTGCATCTCCCCGGACCAACGCAAGAAGAAGCTGCCGACTCGGTGTACAGAGAGGCCGACCTGACAACGGCCCGTTATACCCCAAGGGCAAACAAACACCCCAAATTGACACGTGTCCCACGCGAATTCTATAAATAGATCACCTCCTAAAAGCGAGAAAAGCCACTATTACCCTAAATGGCAACCCTATCTCCAGCATACTGCCACCTTGACTGATTTAGGTTTCGTTCTTGCCAACTGCGTTTGTCTGAATTTCATTTTTAATTTTTTTTTTCTGTTTAATTTTGCCTGAATTAAGGATTTAGTTTTTAGCTCATGATTTGAATGCTGTTAATGGATTTGGTAACAGGCTCATAAATGAGAAGTTGGAGCACGTACGAGTCCATATAATTGAACATCTCATCCCATTGCGCCCCCTGCCTGGAATTATTCATGTGTAGTTGAAGGGCTTTTGCTGTAGGTTTTAATTTTCTGGACTTGATTGGAGTGTGGGAGGCAGTTGATTATGCTTTTAAGCATTTTATACTTATAATTTAATTTCAAAAATAATTCTGTTGTTGTTATTTCTTTTGTTTGGTCAATGAGTATACTCTGTACATGCTGCAAATATTAAAAAAAAAAAAGAGAGAGAGAGAGAAGTAAAAATTATTTTTAATCTATTTACACAATGCATAGATGAAAGTTAAATTAAAATATGATAAATATAGATAATGTCAAATTAATAAATTTAAAAACTCAGGATCAATAGGTTACTATTTAAAATTTATGAAAAAAAGTACGAAATGAAAATAGGAAAAAAAGCAAAAAGGTAATTGTAAAAGGTCAACTAGTTGACTGTTAAAATTATTTAACGACGTTAGCGTACATAGGAGAATCTGGGTAAAAGGTAAAACTCCTAGGGGAGTTTAAGATAATGCTATAACCTCATAGGGCAAAATGACTTTTTTCCTATTCTATAACAACACTTTGGAGGAAAAATCTACTGTTAACACAAGTGGTACATACAATCTTGAGAAGGAAAAATCTAATAAGATGAAAATTTGTTCTGCTACCATCCTTGGCCAATCATGCAATAAGCAAACGGATATACTTTAGAAGTGTCACTAAACTCATATGGTAAGAGGGTTAAGTGGAAAATTCCCAACTTATAATAAGCTTATTCCAAACACAACATTAGACTTGTTCGTTTATTTTTTCCGAAAACACCGGACAAGGACGAAAATGGCGTTCGCACAATTAATGAGCCCAGCACAAGCAGGATCTTTGTTACGGTGGGATGCGTTCATGAGTCACCCTAGATAAACAATATAATTTAATTATCCTTAATTCTGTACTATTCGGAGTTTCAAATTCTAGCAGTTGCATAGGGAACCACCAATAAAGCATAGGTCCCGCTACACGGAAAAGAAAATATTCCATAAAAACAAAGTCCAGTCCGTAACTATGAACAATCTTGATACAAATTACTTTATTAACTTCAAATTTACAGCCTTTCAAACTCGGTAACAAATTCTAAGAGTAGGGTTCTAGATGAATCAAACTGCTCATGAACAGCTTGTGCTCATAAGGAACTGAAAACGGGCATAATTTTATATACTTTATTACCAATCCGAGCCAAACATGATATTAGCATATGTCAATGAGAGCTAATATTTAAATGACAAAAATAGGGTGACTCCTAACATTTCATGAAACAAGAAGCACGATCACCTGAGGCCCAGCTTGGGCGACAAATAACTTGTTTATGGGCCACTAGTCTGAAACTTTCATGTGTCGTTGGGCCTTGCTTCTCTTCTGGGAAACAGCTACCTGCAAGTAAATAAATTTTATTTACACTTCTGCTTCAGAGTTAACCACAAAAGATAAAGCAGAAAGACAAGAAAAACAAAAAACAGAAAGGTTTAGACAACAGAATATAAATTGGTTTTCTATAAGAAAATCAAGTAAATAAAAAAATTTTGGTAAATACATAAGCCTCTAGAATGTTCAAAATATATTTGAATAATTGAATCGTAAAAGAAACTTTTCTTTATTTCTTGAAGCTGTGGTAACTTCTTCAGATTTTTGCATTATAGCAGTGTCAATAATAAGGATTCATTTACGTAAATTGACATTTTCTATAATTATCTCTAACATTGTTTTCTTAAATAAAAATTCTGAAATTTGACAGACCAATGTTACAACAAATGCAATAATATCTTCGATTTTTTTTACTAACAAACACACAGCAACTAAGTTTCAAATAGAACAGGGAGGATTAGCAGTCTTATGCCTTGATTTTACCTCAATACCATCATGCTGGGAACCATTGGTCTGTCAGCAGCCTTCGCTTTCTTTCTGTTTTCCTTCCGTTTTGTTCTCCATGCAATACAAAGTTTGTATGAGAATCTATTGTTCCTATATGAGCATAAAGTAGCTTGGGCATCTTGACAAAAGAGTGTACCTTACTTTTTTCTTTTGGCACCAGAACTTTTGGCTGTCCGAATCCAGCCCTTCCAGCGTATAAGAAGTTCAAAAAATTGTTCTTTCAGAAGCAGATGGAATGAGAACATATTCTTATCACATCATTATTTGTTAGAGAAGAAGCAACTAATAAGCTTCAGTAATTGAGGTAAAGTCCAACACATACAAGTCACATAAAAAAAACAGATATAAGCAGGCCCTTCAATTAGCTGTTCTATAAGTTTAAAACAATATCATTATATGAAGCTAGCAGTAAAACAAATGGACAAGACTTGACAAGTTAGAAATCTAATCATGCATATGGCGTAGAAGGAAACAATGTGCTTAATTGTAAAGAACAAGAAAGATTGCATGTTGAAATGTAAGGTAAACAAAGTTTCCGGTGGAGAGGGGAAAAAATCCTCAAGTAGCTTCAATTGTACAACAAGATGTGTACAATTAGCCATTGTGCAGAAACTCCACTAAGGCACAATCAGAAAGTGTGACAAGAGTTGAAATTTCACAAGCAGCACTAACATCGTTAATTGTCAATTTGTACTTGTAGCCACACTATAAGCAGGAACCTTAGCAAGTCTTATCTCCTTCATTATCTGTCTCATCCTCTCAACCTCTTCCCACATACCATTGCTCGCATATATATTGGACAAGACAACGTAAACACCATCGTTCCAAGGTTCCAATTCTAGCAAGTGCTTTGCCACCAATTCCCCAATCTCAACATTCCCATGTTTCTCACAGGCACCCATCAAAGACCCCCAAACAACCACATTCGCCTTCATGGGCATCCCTTCCACCATCTCTGTAGCCTCCTCAAACAACCCCGCCCGACCAAGCAAATCCACCATACACCCGTAATGCTGCAACCTCGGCACAATCTCATACTCATTCTTCATCATGTTAAAATAATACTTCCCCTCTTGCACCATCCCACCATGCACACACGCGCTCAACACTCCAACAAATGTCACATGGTTAGGCCTCACGCCCGCCTCCCTCATACAATGAAAACATTCCAACGCCTGCCTCACGTGGCCATGCATCCCATAACCAACAATCATCGACGTCCAAGAAGACACATTCCTTTCTTCCATCCCCCGAAACACCTTATAAGCCAAGTCCATCCGACCGCACTTTCCATACATATCAACAAGCGAATTCATCATCAAAATATCTGATTTCGCCAAGCTTCTCGCTTGAAACACGCATTTATGCAACTGAAGAGCCAAATTCAAGTCCCCTAAACTCCCACAAGCCGAAGTCACACTAACCAGAGTAACATCATCCGGCAAAAGCCCCTCTCTTTTCAACTCCAAAAACACTCCAATCGCTTCCTTTCCTCTACCCCCCTGCGACAAACCCGCTATAACCGCATTCCAAGACCCCAACTTTCTCTCAGCATTTTCATCAAACACCTTATACGCGCTCTCAAACTCACCCGCTCTGTAATACAAACTAATCAAACCACTCTCAGTATACATATTCTGTTGCACCCCAATTTTTACCGCAATCGCGTGAAGCTGTAAAGCAATCCTATTTTCAAAAACTTGACACGCGGCCTTCAGAAGAATAGGTAGTGTATAAGTGTCCGGGGCGACGCCGGCACGAGACATGAATGTGTAGAGATAGAGTGCATCTGTGGGTGAGTTTAGCCTGGAGTAGGATCGTGCGATGTTGTTGTAGTGGAAGGCTGAAGGGTGTGTTCGTAGAAAATGGGTTCGGAAGATGTGGGCGTGGATTTGGTTTAGGTGGTGTAAGTTGGTGCAGTTGGAGACTTGGTCTGCTATTTGATTCGCGTGGTCAGTGTCGATTTGGATGGCTTGAGGAGGATGTGGTGGTGATGATGAGGTGATGGTGGGTGGTAGAATGTGGTTGAGATGGCGGAGGACGGTGGTTGAGGGGTTGCGGATTTGGGTTTTGAGGCGGCGGAGCCCAGCAGTGTGCTGAGAATTCATGCGGCCTGAGTGCCTCCTTTTTGGCGCGCACTAGGGCCATGTAACGGTTAACGAATAGAAACCAAAAAAAGTTGCGCACTAAAGTCAAACGGCAACGGGACACCCTCTCCCTCGCCTCGGCGATTCAAGGGTCGGTTTAGATTAACTTTTATAAAAATATTTTTAAAATTTAAAAAAAAGTGATTTTTTTTTAAAGTTAAAATTTTTACTTGGTGAAAAAAAAGTTTAAAATTGAGTACTTTTTAAAATCTAATTTAAATATTTATTACAAAAAAATGAGATATTTTTTCAGAAAGAAAAACAAATTTTCTATAGAAAAAAACCAATTCAACTTCACTCATGCCTCCTGTTGAAGGGTATTCCATCACGAATGCATGGTTCATCTTGATACTCCTAGCTATGGTTGGAATTGCCGTGTTCCCTGTTCTTTTTGATGTGCAACATTGTTTAAAGATAATGAGGTAGATGAAAATTACTTTTTAGAGACTTTTTTATCTCCCTACTAACTCGATAGTTCATGGGCATATAGGTTTTGTTTAGTTTTAGCCATATTTTCTACATTAAGTGTGGCAATTTTTTAACTTTCTATTATCTTGTATATGGATTACTGTAAGGGGTTTTTAGAGAGTAGTCTTCCATTAATATAAAAATGTTAGTTTGATCCCCTCTAATACCTATATATTGTGGTTTCATATGATATAATACAAATCTCTTATGTTACAATATTCTAAAGTATACGTAACATATAAAACATGGGTGTTCACTATTGCTGTAAAATTCAGTATTTGGTATTCCCGCGTGACAGAGTTCACCAATCATCTGAGAGAGGCCCATCACTCATTTGAGAGGGGGCCCATCACTTGTTGGCCTGCAGGCATTTGTGGTTTACATGTTTTTAATTAATTAAGGACAATAATATCTTTTATCCATATGACATTCATCTGACAAAAACAAACATTAATTATTTTTTGTGAAGATTAAGAATTAGTTGTACCACTTTTATAGCCGTAGTGACTAAATTAGAAAAAGTGGAACGAATATTATTGATAAAGTTTGCTTATGAAACACGGGATCCAAACACCTTTTATATAGGTTTTCAACTTTTCATGAAACTCATTGACAATTAACAACAACTACACAGTATCCCTTTTTATAATAATATGAAAGCGGAAATCACACTGTCTCACTTTTCTCCCTCACTTTTCCCCGCCTGTTTCGGCTTACTCGTTTTGCTGACACGTGGCCCATAACCAACCCTACGTTCGCCATTGTCCACCCATTCTGTTAGTTTAATGCCCATTCGCCTACTTTGCCAGCAAGGGCACGTGCATCCTAACACGCTATTGGTATAAAATTTCCTTCAAATTTGGCACACATGTATACACTTGCAAATCGTCTAGGTAACATTTTATTCCCTGCCTTTTTGCGGCCTCACGCGTCCAGTCCATTGTCCGGTCGGGTGCCTTCGACTTACTTAACGCATAGTATAAGAAACGTGTTATATACTTAAAATTTGTCAGTTGATAGTCGGACTCTTCCGAATATACTAATGGTCGAATTTCACCAACTGAATTTCTCTCGTCACAAAAAAAAAATTAAATATAATATACAATTTGCATGTTAAATATTACATATATATTACATATTACATATTTGGCTGAGAAATGCATCTTAAATATTACATCTACCCTACATATTAATATATAAATATACATAAATTCCAGTGACATATATATGGTGTATATAATTTTATATGCAATATAAAACTATAGAAACTTATAAAATTTTCTGCCTTTTAAATTGAAAACATTACCTAATAACGTTTGGTTAGATCTACATATTACATATAAATATATAAATAAATCACAAATGCTATATGTATATTAAATATAATATACAATTTGCATAATAGATCAATATCTAGATATTATATAAAATAAGTTACATGCTATGTTCAAAAATGCCACATATCCTATTCTCATGCATTTTTTTCCTTTCCAAATTTTTTCCATTAATTCAATTCATACCTTAATTGAGCAATATTTTTAAAGTCAATTAATTTATACTAAGTAAAATCATATCCATACAATGATTTTATTTCCTAATCTAAAATGAAACTATCTTTTTAATTATAAATTATTTCATAATTTAATTATTTATGCGTGATTCAACATTATATTTTTGGTCAGCTAAATTAGTTTCTATGTATATTATGAAATAATATTTTTGTCTTTTTTATGCCACATTGTCATCATGTGATAAATTATCTTTTACTAAAAAAATTAATCTATCTCCTATTTATACCAAAAAATACTTCATAAGAATATATATATATACACTATCCTTTCATATACTTCCATTCTTTTTTAGATTATTTGATTTTATAAAAGTATAAAAATCAACTATCAACACCAAATAAAGACATAAAGAATTCTAACTTGTTTAGTGTATTACACAAGTATAATATATCACACTTTTTTGTTACATATCATATTTTCTTCCACTTAGCTAAAAAAAGTATATATTACTTGAATTCTAAAATTTCATGTGACATTTTAATAGATATTTGAATTATTAGATAATCTTCATTCAAACTCTTCTATTTATATTTGTTTCCAAAAAGTATGGCCTCTATTCAAAATTAGATATTGAAACTTTAAATTTCACTCATGAATAACTAGAGTGATAAATTTTGCATTTCTAATATAATTGTATGTCTATACCTTGTAAGTTAAAATAAACTTATTTTTAGAAATAAAATATATGACTTTCTATATATATTTTTATAGAACATTTTAAAATATATTACTTTTAACTGTAATCTTTCAAAGTAAGACATTTGGATTATTCATATCCTTCTTTTTTTTTTAATCTTTATATAAAATTATATCATTCAATGCATGATTAGTGATAAAAATTGACAGACAATAAAATTTTAGAAGTTATATTTATATTTTATCCTCTCTTAGAATACAAGATTTTGTCATAAGTAATAAAAAAATTAAGAACATGCATTATTACGCGGGGTATACTCTAGTTGTGATTATAAAAAAAAAAAAAAGAGACGGGAAGACAAACTTAAGAGGAAGCGTCTTAGTAATAGTAGAAACAATTGGAAAAGGCAAGAAGTGTCTTTGAGGAATAAGTTACACAAGAAAGCAAATTTTTAGAAAAAAACAAGAAGGCAGAGGGTGGAAAATATCAAGAAGAAAATGTGGAAAGACAAACTCCAAAATAAATATAGAGATTACAAATACTAAAATGTGGGAAGACAGACTCCATAAGAAATATAGAGATTACAAATACTACTTGAGGGCGAATCTTTTTTAAGTAAGTAAGTTGGTAGAGAGTGGAAAATATCAGGAATACGATGTGGGAAGACAAGCGTAGTGATTAGAAATACTATTTCTACAAGTACTATTTGGAATTTTTTTGTTCGATAGTACAAAAATTAAAGTCTCATCATAATAATGATGTTCAACTACAAGCAACAAACAAGTTCGAAAAATTGTTATCTAGCATTACGTACATTTGACATAACAGCTATGCAATATTTTGGTGACTAATGCATGTTCCAAATTACATATATATTACATAATTACATACTAAAATATAAATATATAAATCTAAATAAGTTTCAATAGCCTATATATGGTGTATAAAAATTTATATGCATTTATAAAATTAAAAAAATACAAAATTAATGACTCTAACACTTAGAGTGGCAAAGTGTAGGATCAATAATAATACATGTGATCTATCATAGTCCATATTTTCAAAAATACTTCCAAGAAAACATGCTAGGAAAATAAAATAACCACATAACACACACAAGAACATGCTTAAGAACATATCAAACATAACTAGTATTTGCAAAATATGTAAAGCTAATCTCTTGAAGCGTGGAGCTTTTGATGAAGCTAAAATCGTCACGAGCTTTGTTCCCGCTCACGAATAAGGCCACCAAAAAAAATTTTACTATAAAAGTGTCGCAATATGCAACTCCCTAGTCTTCTTCCCTATGGTTAAAGAGATTTTTCTTGAGAGAATAGCCTCTTGTGTGGGAAGAAGCAAAGCAATATGCTCTCGAAAATCTAGAGCAAAAAAACAACACAATAAGTGTATACTATGTGTTGTAGTATTCTCTCGCCAAAATGGAAGAGATCAACTACAAAATTTTTTGGATGCTAGAAATTGTTTAAGGTCTCGCCTATTTATAGAAAAAGTTTGGCACCTAAGCCTTGTAAACTTTCCATGTGAGAAACTTTTTCCTAGTAGTAAATGTTTGCCATATGTCATGGAAGTTACTTGTACAATTTAAATTCTTCATGTAGTAACTTTCTAGCACATGTCTTGGAAGATTAGGCCAAGCCCAAATCCAATTCCAAGCTTTGGCTCAATAAGGCTACTACCACAATATGGAATTTGCTCTTTCAAGATTACTCTCTCAAAGTCATTTCAACTAAGGAAGGGACCAAGAAAACACAATTAACCTTGGCTTCCAAAAATAATAAAAAATATCCTTACCTGATCTAGGCGACATAATAATAATTATTTTTAACTCCGATCTATTCCACCATAAGATCCAAGAATAATTGCTATTACCCAAAAGCTTATTACAAAAGAATGTGAACTTTGCCTTTGACCTACTAAATAACCGACCATAATGCCCCTATATGTATATCCATAGCTAAGACCGGTTCTTTGGCCTGTGTACTATCACCTCCTTAGCTATATCTTTTTCTGTTGGGTTTCTTGTCTTATTGCCAACCATCTTTGGTCATGGAATCTCTTGACCTCGGGAGCAACCCTCAAGCCATATGACCGATACACCCATAAATGTAGTATCACTAGATCTACATTCAGATGATAAATATGGACAATCCCAAAAGGGGCACATAGATTCCATATTGCATTTGCATGTTCCAATTAATTAGAACTTAGCACTCAATACACAAGACTGTTGATCCTAATAAAGTAAGATCTCACCCATAGTGAATCAAAGTACCAAAACCCTAACTTCATTGGTTCATCCACATATGCTCAAGATTAAGAGTAATGATCATTTAGTAGCAGTGAGTATCTTGTTTTCTTTCTTTGATAGTACGTCTCTAGAAAACATACTCACAATGGTCATGTCAAATACGTGACACACGTACTATTGAGACAAATCCGGAAAGTCCTCCAATGACCTAGGTAGATCACCCTCAATGAGGAGACTTGCTCAAAATAACCTTATCCTGGTAGAATGCCCAACACTACCATTTGATTACAAACTTAATTTATGACGTGACTAAATCTAGACTTGGACCTACTGTGCGTCCAGTCTCACTACGCACCTAAGTCATTAGTTCAAGTCAAGGGACCTTTATGCATACATCAATAAAACATACCAGAGATAATATGTAAGGAACTCATAATTCCATTTAACAAAATGATTATACATTATTTAACATCCAAAATATTATATACAAGTGAACTTTAGGGCATACTAATCCTAACAATCTCCCACTTGCATTAAAGATCACTTCTGCACAACCTAATACCTATAGACTCCAAATGTCTGGTAAACATTTTCTCTGGAAGAGTCTTTGTAAATGGGTCTGCTTGGTTTTCCACTAAAGCTATCTTTTCAACTACAACATCTCCTCTCTGGATAAAATCACGGATCAAATGATATTTCCGTTCAATATGTTTACCCTTTTTGTGATTCATGGGCTCTTTGTACTGTGAAACAGCACCATTGTTGTCACAATACAACATTATCGATCTGTGAACTGCCGGTACAACCTCTAGGTCTAAAAGGAACTTTCTTAGCCATACTGCCTCTTTCGCAGTCTTAGATGCTGCTACATACTCGGCCTCCATGGTAGAGTCAGCAGTACAATTTTGCTTCACACTTCTCTATGAAATAGCTCCTCCTGACAGAGTGAAAACATATCCAGAAGTAGACTTTCTAGAATCTCTGTCGAACTGGAAATCCGAGTCTGTATAGGCTAATGGCTAGATCATCTGCACGGTATTCCAGCACATAATCCTTAGTTCCTTGCAGGAATTTGAATATATGCTTAACTGTGACCCAATGTGCCGGTCCAGGGTTTGACTGATATCTACTAACCATGCCAACAGCAAAGCAAATATCTGGTCTAGTACATAACATGGCATACATAAGGCTTCCGACAGTCGAAGCATAAGGAACTCGTTTCATGCTCTCTATCTCCCTAGGTGTTTTAGGACATTAATCCCGAAATAAATAAACTCCATGTCTAGAAGGTAATAAGGCCTTCTTAGAGTTTTGCATGTTAAACATGACCAATATCTTCTCAATAAATGAAGCTTGAGATAGGGCTAGCCTTCTGTTCTTACGATTTCGTATAAGCTTGATGCCTAGAACATAACTAGCTTCTCCTAAATCCTTCATTTGAAATTGAGTAGAAAGCCAAACCTTGATAGATGATAACATCCCCACATCATTTCCAATAAGTAGGATATCATTCACATACAGAACCAAAAAAGCTACAGCATTTCCATTACGCCTCTTATACATGCAAGGTTCATCAATATTTTGATCAAAACCATAAGATTTAATTGCACGATCAAATTTGATGTTCCATGCTCTAGATGCCTGCTTTAATCCATAAATGGATTTTTTTAACTTACAAATCATATGTTCCTGGCCTTTGGCAACATATCCATCTGGTTGTGTCATGTAAATGGTCTCGTCAAGCTCTCCATTAAGAAAAGCTGTCTTGACGTCTATTTGCCATATCTCATAGTCATAATGACATGCGATGACAAGAAATATCCTGATGGATTTAAGCATGGCTACTGGTGAGAAAGTTTCCTTATAATCGATCCCTTCTTTCTGAGTATAACCTTTCGCCACCAACCTTGTTTTAAACGTTTCAACTTTTCCATCAACTTCTCTTTTCCTCTTGTAGACCCATTTGCACCCAATAGGTTTTACCCCTTCAGGTGCAATTACAAGATCCCAGACTTTGTTAGAATACATAGATTCTAACTCTGAATCCATTGCCTTATGCCATTGGTCGACATCTAAGTCGGAAACTGCTTCATCATAACTTGTGGGATCCACCACCTGATCCTCTTAAGAAGTCTGAAAAGACTCTCCATAGTATTTATCAAGAGGCCTGGATATCCTCCCACTACAACAAGGCTCCGATATATTAGGTGTAATATGCTGTTCCTTTTCATTTACAGTTACCCCAGGTGTTACTGGAGATTCTTGTGAAATCTCTTCTAGAACAACTTCAGAATCTGGTGTTTTCTCAATCATTTCACCATTCTCTAAGTATCTAGTATGGGTACTTACAAACACCTTTTGCTCCTTAGGATTATAAAAGATCCCACCTCTGGTTCCCTTAGGATACCCAATAAAATAGCATAACTCGGATCTTGGTTCCAACTTTGAAGCATTACTATTAAGTACATAAGCTGGACAACCCCAAATGTGGAAATGATTTAAACTAGGCTTACGCCCGGTCTACATTTCTTGCAGTGTCCTAGGTACTAATTTAGATAGTACCAAGTTCAAGATGTATGATGCTATTTCAAGGGCACACCCCCAAGAAGATAAAGGTAACGATGCATGACTCATCATTGTCCTAACTATATCTAATAGGGTGCGACTTCTTCTCTTTGCTACACCATTTTGCTGGGGAGTCCCTAGTGCAGTCAATTGAGACACAATCCTTTCTTGTGTAAGATAGTCTCTGAACTCACCCCAGAGGTATTCGCCATCTCGATCAGATCAAAGGGCTTTGATACGTTTATCTAATTTTCGCTCCGCTTCAGCCTTGAACTCTTTGAATTTCTCAAAGGATTCAGACTTACGTCGCATCAGATATATATATCCATACCTAGAGTAATCATCAGTAAAAGTAATGAAATACTCATTACCTCCTTATGCTGGTTTGCTCATAGGACCACACACATCAGTGTGAATCAATTCCAATACTTCTTTGGCCATTTCTTCTTTAGAAGAAAATGACTGTTTGGTCATCTTTCCTTTGAGGCAAGATTCACACGGAGGTAGATCTTCGAGATCTAATGAGCTAAGATACCCATCCATCCTCGACTAATCTCTGAATTCGCTTTAGACTAATATGTCGCAATCGTAGATGCCAAAGATAAGTATCATTAGTCGAAGAAACCTTCCTTTTTAGGGAATTAGTTTGTTCTATATTATGTAGTGAGTTTGTAATAGGTTTTATATAGAACAAGTTATCATGCATGCTACCGGAACAAATAATATTTCTATCTCTACTGATATCAACACCAGAATGAAAATTAATGGCAAAAACCATCTAATATTAATTGCAAAATAGAAATAAGGTTTTTACTTACATCCAGAACATAATAAATGTTGTTCAAAAATTAATTCCTATTACATGGAAAATTTAAGCATATTCCTCCCACTGCAGCAGCCTATACTTTTGCTTCGTTACCCATCCTCAGATCAAATTCCCCTTTAGCTAGTTCCTTCATTTCCTGAAACCAATGCAAAGAATTGCAAATATGGTTAGTGGCTTCAAAGTCTACAATCCAAGAATCAGTAGAATTAACCATTAAACAGGTTTTAATGTAAAACAAAAGAGGTGTACCTATCTGGCCTTGTGCCAGGTACTTCGGGCAATCCCTTTTCCAGTGCCCTTTCTGGCCACACTTAAAGCATTTGCCCTTGGGCTTTTCACCTGTTAATTGTTTGGGTTGTTCACCATTTTTCTTCTTTTTCCCTTGACCACATTTTTGCTTCCCCTTTCCTTTGAACTTTTTCCCTTTTAGGTTAAGTCTAGAAGAGGATGCTTGAGCTATGTTTACGTGGCCCTTATTTTTCATTATGGCTTCTGCAGTTAGGAGCTCTTTCATTAATTCCATCATATCCATGTTCATCTTGCCCATATTATAATTAAGCTTGAACTGGGTGTAAGACAGTGGTAGAGTCTCCAAAATCATATCTACCTTTGACTGTTCATCTATGTTTGCCTTTAGGATCTCGGCAGTATTGAAGTAATCCATCATTTTGAGTATATGCTCTCTGACAGATGCACCTTCTGCTATCCTTTGATTCATAATTTCTCTAAGAGCACCTTGCCTTGCGGGCCTACTCTTATAGGCAAACATACGAGACAATGAGGCCATGATTTCTTTTGCAGTTTCCATATGATGATGCTTGCTCTACAAAATATCTGACAATAGAAGCCATCATATAGCACTTGGTCATACTATTGGCCTTCTGCCATTTTGCCTCAGCGTCTTTTTGGGCTTCAAAAGAGTTTGCCCTCACAACAGGACAAGGAGTTGTTAGGACATACTTGTACTCATCTGCGGTGAGTACTATGTCCAAGTTTTATTCCCAGTCCACAAAATTCGGTCTAGTGAGCTTGTACTTTTTGAGAATTGTAGCTAGTGGACTGAACGAAGACATTTTTCTGGATATACAACAATATAATCATAATTATTTTATGAGTATGGAATTGATGCATGTATAATATGTATGCTATCTTTGGAAATAAAACATACAAGTACTTTTACATCATTTGCCTTTGAGTAGATTAACCCTTAAACTACTCGATGTAACAGTGTCTTAATGTCCTCACAAGAACTCCATCGATGGGATGGCCGAACATATGAACGTTAAGTTAAGCGCCACTGCTTATTTGAATTGACAATTATCTAGATATGTTCCAATTTGAATAATTCAGTCACTGTTTCGTTTGGCTTCTCAAATCTGATAGCGATCTCTATAGATGGGATAGTCGAACCT
Organism: Cordia subcordata; assembly: GCA_028554755.1. Classification (NCBI taxonomy): domain Eukaryota; kingdom Viridiplantae; phylum Streptophyta; class Magnoliopsida; order Boraginales; family Cordiaceae; genus Cordia; species Cordia subcordata. Next base: position 7,850,179 of record JAPTOF010000014.1, read on the forward strand.
ACCATTTAAGTTGAGTGTATACCCATTCCTTATGTTTACTCGCCATAACATTCTTGATTTAAGCCCTCCGATGGGGTAGTGACTTTAATCAATGTTGTGTGAGGAAATCTTTAGTGAAGAATTCCACCGATAGGATGGCCAAACTCACTGACACCCTTTTTGAATAAACGTTTTAAATTCACCTTGCTAAATCTTGATAAAGTGTCACCCTCCGATGGGGAAGTTAATGACATTTACCATTAGCGTGAATCAGATATGGAAAGCCATGGGGTATTTCCAGTCCCCTCTCCCACTCAATAATTTACCATAAGGGTTTTCTCTATTTTTGGTATTCTCGCTTTTTGTTTTAGATCTAAACACACTTGGATTTGCGAAACACTTTGGTTTTTGCGAATCCCCTTTGTATTACTAAAACGTTGCAATACCATAATAGATTACTTACCTAAATCTGGGTGTATGGACCCGTCATATTCTAAATCTCAAGTTAAGTTTTTCATTTTTGTCATGAGATTGCATGGCATCTTTAGACATAATTGCTTACAATTATCTTGTCTAAGTCAATCTCTTTTAAATGAACTTAACTATCTCTGAGAAATTAACACATAGGATTGGCCAATTTTAAAAAACCTAATGAGTGGGCATATTTCTAGGTGGTAATCATGTTTATGCTTATGCAAATATGATAAAACATATGTCAATGCATTATAAACATCTACGAAAATATGTTAAAAATCCCTCTTTGATGGCTCCCCGCAATATTCAACAAAACAGCACACTTAATAGCTTTTTCTGCCTCAGCCTGTCGTCCATTAGTAGGAGCCAGTCGACTGAGCCGGTCGACCAGCAAGCTCACCCAGTAGAGTGTTTCTCCATGCTATTTTCTTGTTTTTCTCCTTAGTCTTTAAAGATTACAATAATACACTTTGATATTGCTAATACAAGCTTCATAAAGAAACATTACAAGAATATCAAAATATCATATGCTTCTTTTACATGAAACTACAAGCAATAACCATAAATATTTATGCATGAAATCGCCTATGGCCAAGCTTTGTTGGCTGTACACAAAAATCTATCATGCATACATACGAACCATCAAGGGGATTTTTATATTACCTGCACATACAAGCATAAAACTATAAGTATATGCAACACAAGATTTCCTAATCTTGCCACTCACAAGATGACTAACATATTTATGCAAATACAATATTCTTTGCATAGTCTAAGCATGTTGTGTGTGAGCCTAAGCTCTGATACCAATTGTAAGATCGATAATATTACATGTGATCTATCCTAGTCCATATTTTCAAAAATACTACCAAGAAAACATGCTAAGAAAATAAAATAACCACATAACAGACACAAGAACATGCTTAACAATCCAATTCCTATATATTATATATGAAATTCTAATTCGATTACGTCAACTACAATCCAAAAGAAAATTTAGATATTTTCACCCTCGTATTCACCTAATGCCTCTAATTCTACAAAATCAATCTTATCTTAAATTTGTCAAAATAGTAAAAAGACAAAATTAACACATTTTTCGGTTTCAATTTTTTCAAAGAAATGTATAAAGATAAATATAACTTATTTGACTCCTTACAAGATTATTGAATTTTTTAATAATTATTATCACATAATTAAATTTTGTATTACAATAATATTGGGCAATATAGTCGTGCCTTGCACGACATTAATTTACTAGTAACATGAAATAAAAGCCACTATGAAACAAAATTTTCCACCTCTTTCACCATGCTAGAAAAAAAAAATTTTTTCCACCTCTTTCACCATGCTAGAAAAAAAAAATGCCACGTGGATGCTAATCAATCCGTTCATTTGACACGTAAAATTTTAATGTGAATGAGCGGTTCAAATTTATTGTACATGTCATTTTTCTTCAAAGCAAATTTTACGTTAATCCTAAGATGCTATTAGTCATATACTGTAAATTCTATTTTAAAATATACTCCCTTAAATTAGCGACAACCGGAAGTTCTGGATTAAAAGATTAATAATTGATTTTATTATATTTTATCTTCACATAAACTATAAAAATCTATAAATTCTATTTTTTTTCTTTTAATTCCTAATGCCACATATAATAATTTTATTATTTTTTTTCCTAAAATGAGTTAAACTCCAATAAATAAATTATTAATCTATTATTATTTTATCTCACATTACTTTATTTCTTATTTTCTTTGTTAATTAAATAATTTATTCAATTAATACATTTTCTAAAGAAAATTATTAGTATTAAAGACTGACCAATAATTAAACATTACAAATATATTTATATTTTATCTTATCATAGATAGCAAAAATATAATTAACTATTAACAATAACTAAAAATGTCAAAAATGCTCATTTCTCTCGTGCATCGTACGGGGTTTACTCAAGTTTGTTTTACTTATATGACAACAAAATAATATCAATCTTTGCTTGATCATTAAGACAAACACCCTGTTTTGGCAAGACCAAAATTGTTTTTTTTTTTTTTTTTTGAGCCTTCACTCAATAAAATACTAAGCCGTTTAATTTGTTTGTCTTAAATGGTTGGACGGAATGATAAGACAGCAGTTCTTAGTGACTATAGTACAATTGTACCACAAAATTTATATCCTATTTCTGTGATTCATACGGATGGTAACTTTTAGTTTGGGCATTTATTTCAAAAATTGTAGGAAATAGACGTAAAAAGAATAAGGAAGCAGCTTTCGATTTTAAGGAGACGGATTTCTCTTAACATTATCAGAGAGATTTTGGATTGTTGATTCTTAATTTAAACGTAATGAAGTGATCTGCTTAATCTATTAATTATCATCATTTTCTCATTATTAAATCAAACTTTAATAATCCAAATCGCTTTCACTATGACGTGAGAAAAGAAAATAAATATTATGAGAAGATCTGTTCCGCAGTCTTCAAGCTTTTTGTTAGTATTCTGATAATCTTCTCACATGCAATCTGAAAGAATTCTAATAGTGTAATATTCATAACAAAGTCAAAATAGAGTAATATGTCTATTTTTCTAGTGATGTCATTTTAATATTTTGGGTTCAATCCCAATTCCTTGTTATAAGTGAGTGCTCTAGGTTTACCTGCGCTCATCATAAAATACGCACACTCTCAAAATTTGCTAATCGACAGTTGGTCTTCAACGGTTAATTTTTTGGTGATCTAGCACCAAAAGAGTCCAAAATAAAATATCTATCTCTGAAAAAAAAAAAAAAGTAAGGAAAAGGTAATGAATTATGAGCTAGAATTCTAATTTGATTATATACTTTTGCACAGAAGTGAGAAAGAAAGTTCCTAACCAAGCAATAATATATGATACTACTAGGAATTTCAAAACCCATGCTTTGTATGAGTCAATTGATTTTTTAGTCCTTTGTAATTGTGATTTTTAACTTATAAGAAAGAGCATAATTTAAAAGTTACATAATTACTAAAAAAACTTGGAGGAACATCAAATGGAGAAGACAGGTCTAAAACAAAAAAATTATAGAGTTAGAATATTAAACATATTAAGCAAAAGATAGGTAATATAAAATCAAGGATAATATTTCAATTAAATATCAAAAAATTCATAAATACCAACTCAATTTATAATTTAGACATAGAAAATTTTCAAACCATACACAGGGTCCCTTTGGATTAATATTGATGAGTCATTTCTTAAACATGTGATGAACTCTAATGTAGATAAATAGTGAACATAGTGAACACCTATGGTCTATATGATACTTATATTCTATAATTTTATAGTAGAAGATATTTATATTGTGTTATGTAATGCCTTGAAGAATCACTATATATAGGTTTAGAAGCAGACCAAGTTATCATTTCTACATTCATGAAGGACATTCAAAGGGTCTCAAAACCCCCTTAAATTGAATTCATTTCAAGATAGTAGAGAAACGCAACAGTTGCTACATTCATGTAAAAAACCATGATTGAAATAATCCATAATCCCTATGAATTAAATAAGTTAGTAGGAAAATCAAAAGCACTTTAGAGATAATTTATCATTCATCTAATAATTTTTCAAAAATAGTTAGATAGACTATATGATATAGATTTAAATTTAAAATAAATATAATATTTATGCATAGAATTATAAAATAAAATCAGTCAAGATAATAAATTCAAAATTACTTTGTACATCACTATTTGTAAGAGTGTAAAACTTTGACTTTATCTTATGTTAACTTATGTAACAGTCAAAGAATTATAAACTTACTTCAATTTAATTTTTGTATAATAGTAAAGATACAAATGTAAATTCTTTTATTAATATTTTGTTATATGAATTACATTGACTTTTTTTTTTTTGAAAATAATAGCAACTGATCTAGGTCTTTTTAACAATTAGAAATGACTTGAAAAAGAAAAGGGCAAATTGCATGGAACTCCCTTGTGGTTTGTCATAAGTATGCATTTACCCTTTGTGATTTGAAAATTAACTAGTTGCCTCCTGTACTTTCAAAAAATGAAACAAATTACCCCTTCCATCCCTTTTTCTATTAGATTTAACCAGGTGTGTGGCACACACATCGGGCTTGTGATTGGGTTTAGTTTTTTTGTTGTTAAACTTAATTTTGGTCAAAGATGCCCTTCTTCTTCTGTTTTCAAAAAGCATTTGCAAGAGAAAAGATTCAAAACCTTGACCTTAGTTTAAAATATGTAAATTGTAATCAATTGTACTACAAACATGTTTACATTTTATTTCATTACTACAAGTAAATATTTTTTTGTCATCTAAAAATAAAAAATAAAAAAAGAAATTAACCTCCACTGTCATCATGATCGCGCAACCACTGCCTCATTAATTAAATTAATTATTTAATTAATTTTAATTATTAGATTATTAATTAATCAATTATTAAATTATTAATAATTAATCATTCAATTATTAATTATTTGACGCTGCCAATTAAATAAAAAAAGTAAATAGAGTCCTACCCCTGATGTTTGTCATAAATGCATCGTACCTCTTTGTGGTTGCCATAAATGTACCGTTAGCCTTTGGATTTGAAGGGCATATTAATCTTTTTGTATTTTCATTAGCCAAACTAATGGAGTTAAAAAAAAAAAAAGAGGGCATGTGTGCTTCACTTTTGAGAAGAACAGAGGGGTAACTAACTAATTTTTAAATTACAGAAGATAAAAGTATACTTACGACAAAATACAAGGGGTTCCATGCAATTTGCCCAAAGAAAAAAGGAAATAATGGGGACTTGTAGGATAATTTTCTCATTTGCTAGTATAGAAATGTAATTAATAAAAATAAATTCCAAAAAGATTAAAATTTGATGATGTGGCATAACTTTATCACTATTAGATATCAATATATAGATTTTGTATATTTTCTATTTGAAATATTCTATAAGTATAGTTTGTGCATTTTTTATTTTGACTAAACATTTTATATATGCGATAGTATCACATTTATATACTAATGATAACATGAGAATTTTCTCATATTTTATTGAATAAATGTTTGAAATTAGATATGATAATCGAGTTCCATCTTTAAAGTCATAAAGCAAAGATGATTAAGAATAGTCATTAATAATTGTTTAAGCCTATAAATTAAAAGTGATGTGCAAAATGTGACATGATGTACCATGTTAATAGGACTTTATACATGTGATGTGACATGTTATTAGAGCTCAAGAAAGTTGATGTGTCATTGAGTATACAAATTAGCTTCTGGAACAATTTTATATAAATAGTAGTATATAAAGATATGGATATACACACACATATACATACATATATACATATATACATACATACAAACATATATATATATGTAGATATGTATATATATATATATTTGTGATAGTTTTAATACTAAAATTTCAATGTCATCTTATAAAAGTTAATTAAGACCCACTAACACATTTAAAAAGAAAAAAAATTGAAAAAGAAAAGCTGATGTGTGGCAATTATAACAACACATTAAAATGGTGACATGCCAACCATAAAGTTGATATGTTATCTTGTGCAATAACTTTATATATATATATATATATATATATATATATTAATTATTATATAGAGATATAGACTAGTTCCCTCCAAATTGTTGCACACAAACCTGCCGATATAGTGGCATCCATTTATCTAACCGAAAAAAAAAAGGAACAATTGACCCCAAAATGCCTTTTTTTGTTTTCCTTTTCCTTGGGAAAGTTGTAGCCAAACCCAATGGACCTCTAATCTGAATCTCGCGAACCTAACACATGTACATCATATCCAACGTTAGGCAACGACGGATTATACTTGTCACCACCGACGACCCTCAATTTAACCAGCTACTGGCTTCATGATCTCAACTCAATTAACCTCTCCCCGAGTCTTACTAAATTAGGCATAAAGACAAACTATTTGTCGAAGTTGGACCATCGTATTGCTCACCTCTCAAACCTCAAAAATTCTCTTTTTGCTAGACCCTCCTCACTAACGCCACCGTGAAGCTCCTTTCCACATAACACGCCATGTTAAATCTCGAAGCATTTCACATTAGCATTATCAATTTGAATTTTGTGTATTGAAGACATTGCGCTGTCTAAAGTGGTCATTTTACTTGTTTCATTTCAAAAGTTTGTCATTAAAATGTGGAAATAATTTTAAAAATAAATAAGTAGAAAAATATAAAAATAAAATGGTAAACATTAAAAGAAATATAAATTTATAAATTATAAAAATATAACAAAAGCCTGTTTGGCTTTGCTTATTTCGTAACTCATTTTTCACCCTTTATATGCTTTTTACTATTTGCAACTTATAAGCACCAAATAAGCTTAGCTAAACAGGCTGTAAGTCAAAGTATAAGAAATCCTAGAAACAATTAATTATAAAAAATAATAGGTTTTAAAAATAACCGTTCAATAAAAATTAACTCAATTATTCACATATCGCTTATTGTTGAATAAATTAACTAATAAGTGATTTGACACTAGACAAGTTTTGGAGGACAATATTTTATATAGGAAGTACAAAAAAAAAAAGAAAAAATTTATTCAAATGTAGAGTGAAATAGAACTTAAAAGTATATTAACATTTAATAAAATATTAACTACTTATCACTTTTAAAAATGATAGATAAAATTACTATAACATGAAGAAAAATTAAAAAATCTTAATATCTAGTTTGGATAGAGGCCATTTTTTTTTATAACAAATATAAATAAAAGAGTTTGAATAAACATTATTTAATAATTGATAAATTATTTATAATTCAAATGTCTATTTAAGATGTCATATAAAATTTAGAAAATCATTGACTACTATAAAACAAAATATGATATGTAACAAAAGTATTAATATTACACTAGTGCAATACACGAAAGCAATAAAAAAAAACTTATGTATTTATTTATTATTAATAGTTAATTTGTTGTAATTCATTTAAAATAAAACTAATTCCTGTAAAATAAAACATAAATGTTAAACACTAATCACAATTTTTATATTTTTACAAAATCAAAAAATTATAGATTAAAAAAAGTCAAATTGTAGTAAATGGAGAAATATTAAAGGGGAAGGAAATACATATATAAAATAAATTTCATTAAGAATTTTTTTTCCTATGTTTAAAATGAAATAGACTAAATATCTTTTGTTTTTTTGGAAGAAAAACATTTATAAAATAATAGAACGTGATATTAATTAAAAAAAATTATAATGTTATCTATATATATATATATATATATATATGAATTTGTAAAAACAAGTGATTTTGGTCATTTTCCCGTGGCCTGCGCGACTCCCTCGTTTTCTCCTTATTGACGAAAACCGAACCCAATCGACCCGCACGTCCTCTCCCTTTTCTCTCGAATCTCGTGTGCTCCACCTCGCAATGGACCCCCAACCCCAACCGACCAAGACCGACACGGGTACGTCAGAATCAACGGCGGAGGATTCATCATCATCACCGCCGCCGACGATCCTCGATCTTACAAGCTACCAGCTCCACGATCTCGATTCAGTTGACCTCCCGCCGAGTCTCACCGAGTTGGACGTAACGGCGAACCGTTTGTCGAAGTTGGACCACCGTATTGCGCAGCTCTCCAACCTCAAAAAACTCTCTTTTCGCCAGAACCTCCTCACCGACGCCGCCGTCGAGCCGCTTTCCACGTGGCACGCCATCTCCGCTCTCGAGGTATATACCGATATTTCTTTGTGTGGAAAAAGTGTGTGTGTTTTGTCTGGGCCTGCTTTTTCCTTTTGATTTGTTTCTCTCAATTATATGCATTTTTTTTTGGAGGTTAGGCTCTGATTGTGAAATCAAAAAAAGAAAAATAATTTTCTTTTTGAAGTTTAAATAGCATTAAAAGCAATGGCCTTATCAATTTTCTAGATGGTCCGTAATGTTTGCTCAGGATTTTCAATTTAGTCCCGGAAGAATTCCATGTGCATTGTGAAATGGCCATTTATCATTGGATTTTAACTAGAAAGATACTGTTCGCAGAGGATTCTTAATATGGCTTTTTGAACATTGGGACTAATTTAAAAATTTGCTTAAACATTAGGATTGTTTTGATTTGTCCGATAAATTTGAAGGGTAATACGTGTTGCCTTTTCCAATACTAAATTCTTGAAGCTTAAGGTATTGCTAATTTTAGCTTTTGGGTATACATACTTGGAAATGTTCTGTATTTATTGTTCTCGTTAGGCTTTCCTAGAAAAAAAAGGAGAGAAAAAGCAAAGGCGCAAGGTTTTATATAACTGGTTAATTTCTTGCTAATTTTGTGATGATAGGTAGAGAACCGGACCTCATTGTGAATGCGGATAAGTGGGGTAGTTAAAATTAAATAGTTTAGAGCTCAGACGTTATTGCTATTTAAAGTTTCAAACTTGTTGTTCTAATTAGGCTGTTCTGGAATTTCACAACCAAAGCAAACCATATCTTATTCCGCTAGGTACGGGTGACTATGGATTTGATGAAATCCTCTAATGATGTCTCAAACCTATATGAAGAATCTGACAATGTTTATGACTGATGTCTGCTGCCTATCCATACGAAAAATTCCTGACATAAGTGGAATGAAAATTACACTGATGGGGTATCGTAATATGCATATATCTTTTTATGTGTTGAGGATTAGAATGTACTTATGCCGATGAAAGACAGGGCCAAAAGTTTTTGCAACATAGTATAAGATGCCATCATGATTGGTGAAGATTGTATATCCTCATTGAGTTTGTTTAGATGTATAAATATATGATCTTTTAAACCGGGAAGACTAGGGGAGTTGGTTGCATGCTGAAGACCTCATGCTAGACCATGATTTTACCTCCAATGGAGATACTATTTCTGCCTCTTAGAGTTGGCTGTAGTGCTTGTCTTATAAATCAGCATTTATATAATAGTAAATTTTTTTATCAATTCCCTGATTTGTTGAAGCAATTTGGTCTTGGTATAGTAAAAAAAATCATTGTTGGTCGATAAAGTATTTCAGCTGGCTCCTTTTATATTGGCGAGCCACTGCTTCCTGCTGAGTCAAACAGTGCAGGGGTTTAAGAAGCAACTGAATTATCAGCTTGTGAATTTCTCAGTGGTAAATAAATAATTGTTATTTAAACCAACATATCGGTGGAAGGGTGAGGACTACCACTAATCTTTGGATAATAGGAAATAATAAAGGCAGCAGAAGCTTCTATTTCCTTTTCTTTTCCTGGAAATTAGTTTTTCCTGCATATATTCTCTTTTTTCTTTCTGGTTCTTTAGGTGGGTACAAAGTTCTTCAAGATACTTTGGAAATAATTATTCTTTTTCTTTTCCTTTTTATGAATCTCAGGAGCTAGTTCTCAGGGATAACCAGCTGAAGAAAATTCCTGATCTTGCCATTTTCAAGAGCCTTTTGGTTTTCGATGTTTCCTTTAATGAGATTCAATCACTTAGTGGTTTGTCCAAAGTCTCCAACACACTTAAGGAGCTTTATGTGTCAAAAAATGAAGTGGGCAAAATGGAAGAAATTGAGCACTTTCTTGAGCTGCAAATTCTAGAACTTGGATCTAATAGATTGCGGGTGAGTTTCTCATCTCTTAACGAGATATTAGAATCAATATGATCTGTATCATTGCCAGCTGATATATAATTCCTATCAGCACTTTAGTAAATGCTAGAAGCGCTTCTTTGGATAATTCAGGTGATGGAGAATTTGGAGAACTTAACAAAGTTGCAGGAGCTATGGCTTGGTCGCAATCGTATCCGAACCATTAACCTATGTGGTTTGAAATGCATCAAGAAGCTTAGCCTGCAAAGCAATCGCTTAACATCCATGACAGGATTCGAGGTACTTATAACTTTTTAAGTGATTGAGTTGGTTTGCTCTCAATTTTGGCTAACACTTAATAAACTTAAAATTTTAGTTTATGGTTTCATTGTTGAGTGTTTCCCTAATTCACAGGAATGTGTTGCTTTAGAAGAACTATACTTGAGCCATAATGGTATTGCAAAAATGGAAGGCTTATCAACCTTGGTAAACCTTCGCGTCTTGGATGTCTCATCAAATAAGCTTACAGCAATTGAAGGCATCGAGAACTCGACAAGGTATGCATCTGCTTCGGTATTTCTTCACAGTGTTTATATCTCATCATCTTCACTCTTTCTCAGTGTTTATATTTCATCATTTTCATTTTGGGTCTCTATGCAGATTGGAAGATCTGTGGCTTAATGACAACCAGATAGCATCGCTAGAAGGCATTGATAAAGCTGTTGCAGGTTCCAGGGAGAAGCTGACAACCATATACCTTGAGCGCAATCCATGTGTACGTATAACCACATCAAAGAGGACTTCTAACTGGAACTTTCTTTTCCTTTTCCTTTTGCCCTTCGAAATACTGTATGGTAGTAACTCCAAAAACTGGTTACTTTATTTGATTTTTAAGCATGCTCAAATCTGAGTCTTTGAAGTCAAACCCTACATTTATAGTGAGTGCACTTTCATGCTTCTTGTTCGTAATGCCTATTTGTTTCTTCACCTTGTACATGAGATCCTTTGAAGTTTTCCCTAGAGGCAGTGAGAGTCTAGTGTCTTTAAACCTCTCGTCGTCCAAAACCTGGTTCTGAGTCTCGGTTTTTGATACTTTTGAATATCTGCTCTTTGACCTACAAGTGTGCTTGATGATTGTGTTAGCTTCTCTCTCTTACCTGTTTCTTGCTGTATACAGTTAACTTGTAAAAGCAAAGTTCGGCAGTAATAGAATTTCCAAGATCTAGAAATTATACCATAAGTCTTGCAAAATATTCCAGAATCTACTTCTTAAAGAAAAATATTCCACAATCTGCTTGAGATAATTTCTTGTGCAAGCTGAAGAGACAAAGACTATTTTATTATACCCTAAACTCTTAAGCCTGTATATTAATATTAATTAAATTATGCTCAAGTTTACGTAATGGTTTTTTTCTATCTCAAAGACTTTTGACCTCTATATGACTTTCATATTCAACTTCGGAGTTTGATTTGTTGAAATCTCGTTTCCAACTCATAATTCCCAGATCAAGTTTCAAACTTTGTTCTGCATTAGTAAGTAAATGTTAGGTTATTTTCCTTATCCTGCCCTTGTTACCCTGTTGCTTCACGAGTTTCCTGAATGAGCTTGCCTCTTCAATGTGCCTTTTGGTCGGTGCAATCTTTATTATCCGTTAACCACCCGCCAAATTACTTTTATATGCAATCTGGGACCACATTATTTTACGGCTTACGGAGTCTATACTGGGTTTGTCTTACCAACATTGCTTTTACTGTTGAAGAATCAAATCTTTCATCTTTAATTTATGCACAAAGGACAATTGTGCTCTTTTGTTGATCATTTGCACGGATGCAGGAAGTTTGGAAATTGAACTTGGTTGAAAGATGTGTGGTTTTGCTAAGAACAACGTATGATGGCTGCCAATTTCCTTTTCGTTCTGTGTCTCTATATATTCCATCGGTTTCCAGTAAAGCATTTTAATACGTTTGTGGCACCTTGCAGACAAATACTCCAAATTACATATCTACTTTGAGACAAATCTTCCCTAATATCGAGCAAGTTGATTCTCAAGTGTTCACCTAGAGGATTCTTCGATGTTTTCTTCTCGCTCCACAATTTAGACAGCTTGTCGTGATTCCTGGAATTGAGGATTATTGGTCCTGATGTTTCTTTTTTTGTTGGAGGACCGAGTGATGAGGTACTTACATCCTACTTATCCAGAAGGACATTGCATACAACAAATTTAACTTTCCTGAGTGCAATAGAGGAAGTTCACTGGTCAGGACTTTACTTATTTTTGTGGCTATTAACCTTTTGCTTATATTTTTTGTCACTAAAAGCACGCACTGTACTCTTTTTTCTTGTTGTTGGCTCCAGAGAGTTAATTTAACATGATTCTCTATTTGTGTATTATGTAATCCCAGTGATTCAGATATGTATCAATTGGGAGCTAGACTGTGCCAATTTTGTATCAGTTGTTTACTTTTTTAAGTTGTGTAGAAAATCAAGAGCAAGAAAATGGTGGAAGAAGGATATAACTAGTTGGTCCTTCATGTGAATTTCATCACAAAAATCATCTAAGATGGTTTACTATTATTAGATATTCCATGTATCGTACAACAGAGATGTTCCCTTGAAGAAAGAGCTCGCGAGAAAGCTCGTAAGTGGAAATTTTAAAAAGTCTACATCCTTTCCAAGTAGACTCGAAGCTCTTCATAGTCAGAAATCTGATTGCATAATCTAAGCCGCTTCGGTTAATTCTGAATTCATTTATGGGGAAGTGAATCGAGGCATTACTTGAAATCATCACAGCTTGATTAAGGCAAGCATTAGAGCCTATACCTGCATATTCATAAAAGTGATTCTCTTTTAACTCCTAGTAGATGGTCCGGTTCTCAATTAGCAACGGAGTAAACTCTTTGAGCAATAACATTCTCTTCACAATGAAGTATAATAGAGCAATAACATAAAATTTTGTTGCAAACACAACTGAGCTGGGGAAAAAAAACACGAATAGAAGATGTTATTTCAGTTCATTTGCTTTCGCTTTTTGGTTATTAATCAAATTATGTTCACCACTATTGTTAAGCTCTCTGCATATTTTTGCAAGAGTACTTTTTTCCAAATTTCCAAGGAGAATAACAGTACAAGTCCAATGGAAAATGGTATGGACTTTTTCTTCATCAACTGGAAAAAAAAAAGGTCAAAGACTTTCTTGGCAGCTCAATGGTAGCAGTTCAATGATAATGCCTTCTTTTTTTGGGTCAAAGATAGTGCCTGTTGACTACATGCAATATAATCACTAAAAATCCATCAATTATGGCTGCTGTTTTGGCTTTTGGGAAGGTGTGCTTGCTAAATATGTCATGGGTATGTGGGATGTATGAAAGGTAAATGAAAAAGAGTTATTTCTTTTAATAATATTATAATGTTATAAATAAAATTTAAGAGTTATTATAATGTTATAAATAAAATATAATGGTTAAGAATTATATTTATTATTTTTTTACCCATGTTAAGAATTTATAACTTTTAAACTTTAGGTGAACTTCAATGATACCATTATCCAACTCCCTATTCTACGCTTGAGGTTTGGAGGGGAAGATATGCTACATTAGTCCCCATCTATCTTTTGAATTTTAGGGGCCCAACCATTTCTTTCTTTTCCCTTACATGAAATGGGGTTTCCATCTCACTCTCCAACATTCTGAATACAATATTGTAAAAAAGTTAAATAAATAATTTATTAATAATAAGTAATTAATAAACAATATATATGTATATAGCAAAATATATAGATAACATAAAAATAACATAATGTGTTTAACTAAAATAAGAAGACATAAAAACAACGATAATTATTGGAGTGAAACTGAAATAAGAATTATATAAAATAAGATGATTATTGGTATGTAGGAATGTGTTAGAAATGGAATGATATTCTTGCTACTCTTCTAAATCCTATAGTTATTATTGTGTGATGAGGCAATGAATCTCATTCCTGAGGGAATCTCATTCCCATGAACATGGGAATAGCTATTTCTGACTAAACCCATGGGAACAGCTCATTTCCATGTTCATGGGAATGAGATTTTTTGCTAAATGACTCAAATAATCTTACAAAAATGAATATTTTAGTATTTCATATCAAAAATGGAAAATAAAAAATAAATTTATAAATTAAAATTAGAAAATTGAAAAATTGAAAAATTTTAAAAATAAAATAAAAATTTTAATTTAAAAAATAAAAATAAGAAATAAATAAAAATAAAAAAGTTCACCAAATTATAAATTCACATATACACGCACATATATTATCATCATTATTATTTTTATTCAAGTTATTAATATAAATATATTTTGTATTAGTATTGGTTGTATTTTAGTCATATTTTGGATAATTAATTTTATTAGTATAATAAATATAATATAATAGTATAGGGGTAATCTTGGCTTTTTATATAAATTATTTTCAATACTGTGCTACTATACTAATTACCAAACATAAATTTAATATCATTATATAATACACTCATTCCTACTATCATTCTTAGAGTATATCAAACATTGTATACTTATTACCAAATTTATTCCATTCCCAAGCACATTCCATTACTTATCTCATTCTATTCCTGTCAAATTAATTTCATCATACCAATCACCGCCTAAGGGGACATTTGGTTTGGGGAATAAAAAATCATTCCCAGGAATTACATTCCTAAGAATTTGACTCTTGGAATGTGATTCCCGGAATGATATAAAAACTATTTGGTACATGAAACATTCTTGGGAAAATTCTAAAGTATTTTTAGGAATTTTAACTTGTTATGTTTGGTTTAAAACCGACATTCTTGGAAATTTTAAGCCAATTTTCAAAAATATGCCTAATTAAAAAAAATAGAAATCATAGGAAAATATAATTATTATTTTTAAATTATAATTTTATTAATTTTAAATTAATTAATTAATTAATTTTCAATTAACTTAATTAATTACTATTTTATTCCAATTAAATTTTAATTATTTTAATTATTACTTTTAATTTATTTAACTAATTACTTTATCCTTAATCTTCAATTAATTATTAAATATTTTTTAATTATTATTTTATAAAAACCCATATTTAATTAAGAATACATACTTCAATAATAATAATAATAATAATAATAATAATAATTTATTAGTATTATTATTATTATTAACTTTTTAATTGTTGTCAATTCTTAATCTTATATGAGAAGGCCTTAAATATGAGCATTTTTGTCTTTTTAATTTATTTTGCACATTCCGACAACTCAGCAAAGTTGTATTCCCACCCCTCTTAGGATGAAAATGGAGCAAATCATGCGAATTTTGCATTCTCAGGAATGTAATTTTTCATGGGAATTATTTTTTATTATGAGAACCAAACATGGGAATATTACATTCCTGAATTCATATTTTCAGGAATCTTCTATGATTCCGTGAACTTAACACCCCCTAAGGGTTTGATTGAAAATAAAAAAGTTATTGGAATGCAACTAAAAAAAAATTATAAATATAAAATGATGAATCAAAATCCCAATGTAATTAAAAAATAAGTAAACTATCAGAGTTAGTAATCTATAGGCCTGTTTGGATTGACTTTTTTTTTTCTAGGAAAAAGTAACATTAAATTTGCAATAATTATTTGATTTGGCTTATAAAAAAGTTGAAATTCTGAAAAAGCTCAAATACAGCTTTTTTTAGAAGCCAAAATTTTTAGTTTCTTAAAAAAATTTATTTTTCAAAAGATGTTAACAAAAGCGCTTTTGAAAAAAATCAATCCAAACGAGCCCTATTTCTAAGATGATGAAACATGGAGGGCAATTATGTCCTTAGCGATTATAGAGAGCACTCTAGTAATGACTATAAGCCTATTTGGCTGAGCATTTTAAAACTTATAAGCTGTAACTAATAAAAGTTATGTGAGTAATACTTTTTTTTAAACACTTGTGAACAGCGAAATAAGCAGAGTCAAACGGACAAAACTCCAAAATATACACTACCTGAACCTCCGGACAGACCGTTACGTAATATATCCCATTTGTCAAAACACCACTGGGCGCTCAATTTTTCAAAGACACACTCACCATCACAATGACTGATGAATCTATATAGAATCTCACAGGGTTAAAATCGTCTTTAACAGCTCCCGCAAAGTCTTCTCTTTTGCTAAATTACGAAGTCCTCTCGTCTCGAAGGCCTGAAGGAAAAACACAAAACCTCTTCACTTCACTATCCTGTATTTCATTGTGAATAATAATAATCGCGCAGAGAGAGAGAGAGAGAGAGAGAGAGAGAGAGAGAGAGAGAGAGAGAGAGCTTGAGGTGTTCGTTAATGGCGACTCCAGAAGAAGAAACCGCAAAGCCATCGTCGACTCTGCGCGACGCGTTCAGAAATGTCTTCTCCATCTTCATTCTCTTACTCATTGGCGTCCTTGCTTTCTCCATCCGCTTATTCTCTGTAAAGCTCTTCTCATTATCATCTCTTTTATACATACATTTTTACGCATGTCCTTAAAATTTAAATATCCGATCCTCTTTTCTCGTTTTAATTTACGAAATTTGATCTGATATATGTTGTTTATATTAAACAGAAATGAAGCTGTCATGCTATTTTCATTGTAACAACTTGTTTATTTATTTTCTTGATGTTTTTATGAGTATCGCTTTTCGTGTTGTATATAAAATTTGATGTAATACGTGTTCTTTAATTCCATAAAGTATGAAGCTGACGTGCCACTTTCGTTGTAGTAATTAATTAATTTATTTATTTGCGCTGTTCTTTTTTATGATTTTATTTTGTTTTTGTTTTTGTTTTTTTTTTTACAACAGGTGATTAAGTACGAGAGTGTCATTCACGAGTTTGATCCGTATTTCAATTACAGAGTCACTCAGGTTTGACTTTTCACTTGATTTACTCTTTGTTCTTATTTTTTGTTCTTTGAATTCGGAAACACGTAATTGTTTGTCAAGCAAGCTGGTATTTTTGAATGAAAGGGATCGTGAAAATTTAGTCACACTATAGCATTTTCTGAATTATGTTAGCTTGAAGATTTATCAGCATTTTATATATTAAGCTCAAATTTGTATGAAGAAGTCCGTCAAGCCAATGAAAACCTATAATGCAGGGACTGCTATGCATTATATACACACGCGTATACATTTATTCATACATTAGTAAAACAAATGGAAAATACAAAACTGATGGCTGGAGTATTTTATGCACTTGAGAAACTAGATTTTCCAATAATTTAGGAGGTATAGATCTCAGAATATCATCAATTAATGCTGTCTGGCAATGGAAACTGGTGGTGTTAATATTTTTGCATGAACTATCTACTTTGCATGAGCTGGTATAAAATGAAGGTGGCACCTATGTCATAGTTCCATCCTCATCGGAATTGTAATAATGTAATTCCAATCCATTTCATATAAGCTGCAAGTTATAATAGTATTCTTTCAGTGCAGTTCTCCTCTATATGCAGAACTAGACTTCATCTGGTCTAATAGTATTGCTAATACATATTATTACTGTTCTTATGACCGTTTTGCGTATAAGATTTGCTTGCTCAAAGTGGATTTTTTTATTGCTTTGATGTTATTTCTTTTCCCCCATCATGAATGATATTAAATTGGAATTTAGGGGGTGGGAAGAGAGTTACATCTCCATAAAACTTTTGATACTTTTTAATCTTGTTATGGGTTTTTAATAATTAACTTAATCCTTCTCATGTTGGAGTTGCTTTTCTGGCAGTGACTATAATTAAAAAGAATTAATTTTATGTAGTCCATAAAAAGTCCATAATTGCCTTGTTACTTTAGCTAAGTTTCGTCATCCTGAAGCTTCTTTGTCGCTTTAGCTAAGAGTTTCTGTAGTTAGTAGTAATTATTACAAGATAAATCTACGAGAAAAGTCTGCAATATAGGAAAACATAAGAATGCTTTGTGCCGTTGCTAGGTCTCATGTGTCTGTTCCATGATCAAGTCCTCAACTCTACTTATAAGATCCTAAAGGGTTGTGTTTTAGCTGGAGTCTCTGTCTCTTCTGCTTTCGCCTTTGGGAGATTTCTTCTACTTGAAACTTATAATGTTATCTATTCAAATTCAAGAACTATAGATTTTGGCTTATTTTGAAAGAGAGATTGTATTTTTGGTAAAATGCAAATTTTGATAATTTACTGTGCTCAAGAATCTGAGTGCTAGGCCATCTAGCTAGAGGTCACAGTTTGATTACTTGAAATCTTTCTGCTTCTATACACTGATACACTTATCCTTTTCTTCTGGACATATAGAAGCAATTATTTGTCTTCCTTCTGTTGGATAATATACAATATCATGGAAGCATTTTGTGAGTGACCAGAGTTTTGTTTAATTTCAGTATCTCACAAAGAATGGAGTATATGATTTCTGGAATTGGTTTGATGATCGAACCTGGTAACTACTAGACAAAGGTTAACAATTTTTGGGAAATTTCTATCAGAGAATTTCTATAGAATTAATTGAGATTAGTGCTCTCTGTTTAATTTGTGCTTAGGTATCCTCTTGGGCGTGTGATTGGTGGGACTGTTTACCCTGGACTAACAATGACAGCAGGCACTATGTGGTGGTATATTTCTGCTTCTTTTATGCTTGTTGTGATAATATATTTGCGCAGCGGCTTGGTTATCAGTTTCAAGTTTATCTTTTTGCAGTTCAACATTCTGATTGTCAGTGGTTGGGAAACAGCTATTAGTTTCGGGACATAATATCGGCAGTACCATAGATATCCTGATGTGCAGAATTTTGCAATATACTATTTGCATTTTTTGACATCAATGGATACTTTTTCTCTTCTTTTTCAAGTAATTCAGTCTTCGCTTTTATGGTTAAAGCATAACCAATAAGAACTGCAGATTCCTTCTGCATATGGTTGAATGCTGCTATATAATTGTGTATAGAATGCTGGATCTTGTACCTGCGAGACAAAGGATCTCTGTCTCTCCCTCTCCCTGTCCCAAAAAGAGAAAGAAGCCGAAGAAGATGGATAAAAGAATCAGTTTGGCAACATTGTCTGGAATATTTTCTCTTGGATTATTTTGACGATAAATGACATTGATCTTTATTACGTTTGCAGGATATTGAAGTCTTTTAATATCCCTCTCTCTGTTGAAACTGTTTGTGTATTTACTGCTCCAGTATTTTCTGCTTTTGCTTCTTGGGCGACGTACCTTTTGACAAAGGTTTCTTTTCCTTTCTAAGTCAATTTCTCTTCTTAATTGTAGTCACTGAAATATATTGTCGAAATGACGAGCCTTGTTTTGCTTGACATGCTGTGGTTTAGGAAGTTAAGGGCACCGGTGCTGGGTTGACTGCTGCTGCCCTTCTATCGATGGTAAATAATTTTGTGTTACTTCATATGCTAATTGTGATTTACATTCAATGTTTCGATCTCTATGCAGCTTTTTCTAAAATGTCTTGGCATGTCTTCCTAATTTAATGCTAATTGTCTCTGCATTTTCCCTCTCTCTTCACTCTCTTTTTCTCTCAATATAGCATTAGTTTGAATACTAACTTTGAATTGCATAGTTGGATGCTCATAATAAAGACTATTCGCAAAGTTACTGTATTATCTTCTATGATTTTCTATTTGACTTTCAAGAAAAATGGTGTGATCTTCATTGTTTCCTAGATATTAAGAGGTCTGACGGATCATAATGAACCTCTGTGTTTCATTTTTGATAGACATATTGCTGGTGGATATTCAGAGTTCAGATGATAGAGACCAGATGTAACATTCACAATTATTTGTTCTGTTAGTAATTTTACATGATGTCACAGTAACATTACGTTCTCTCCTTTGTTGAACTTGTACAGTTTGAAGGTATAATTAGGTCCGTGTAATGCTCAAAATCATGATTCAATGTCCAATGTTTCTTTCAAAAATTATATTGCAGATGTGCTGTTAATAATATAGGGTTTTAAGTAGAAGATTAAATTATGATGGGAGCTTCACATGCCATGAAATCAATGAATTAAAAAAAGATTCCAATGCCCAACGGCATAATTTTAGTACTTCGGGAAAGGGAATGTTGTTACTGAGAGTTGGTTTCTGTTATGCGGAGTTGGGAATTTTCTTGTGTCTACCTAGGAGAAGCATTACAACAAAAGCAATGTGTACTATAGCATGTGATATGGTTTCTCATAATTTGTATACACATCATATGCTAACTTGCTTGGGAGTTTTTTGGTCCTTGTTTGTACAAAAGATATGTTTGTAATATGCAATTCTATTTTCTGTGAGATGGTAGCAGTTGTGATCCAAATTGACAGGATACCTGTCCCATTCTCCACCCTGAATGTCTTTCATTATTTTCTGATTGCTGTTTTCATAACATTGGTTGCAGGTTCCGTCCTACATATCTCGATCTGTGGCAGGGAGCTACGACAATGAAGCTGTAGCTATATTTGCTCTCATCTTCACTTTTTGTCTCTATATTAAGGTGATGCATGAGAGCATGAGAATTTGCTTTTGCTCTTGTTGAAGAATATTTTGGTTATTCATGTTATTTTCTTATTCTATGGTATTAAATTAGGCAATAGTTTAGATTAGGTAATTAATCAAGTTGGTTTCCTTATTATTCTAGTTTCCTTTGAATTCTAGTTACCTTATTAGTCTAGCTTCTAGTCTTGCTCACCAAGTTATCATGTCTGTATTCATAAAATATCAACAATTCACAATGTAGTCTTATGAGTATTTCGCTTCTAGAGCCACTGATGGTGGTAGCTCTAGCCATCTTCAGCACTTTCATATTTTCTCTCCATATTTTATCTTTTATATATTTTCCACAGCTCCTATACTTTTTACTCCTCGTTTGGCCTTTAGTTACCTGCCTGTGGATTTTCTCTGGAGTCCTTGGACTGATATCTTCTAATGAACGCAGACATTGAACACGGGTTCCCTATTTTATGCTACTCTAAATGCCGTTGCATATTTTTACATGGTGGGTGTCATATATGTGTGATTAATACTATAAATAACTTTCATGGTACTTTGGTATTTGCTTGACGCTATATATCCCTCTTTCAGGTGTGTTCTTGGGGAGGGTACACCTTTATTATCAACCTCATACCGATGCATGTGCTGCTTTGTGTTGTAACTGGTCGCTATTCTTCTCGATTGTACATTGCATATGCTCCCTTGGTATGCTTCTGTTGCCTTTTTTTGAACTGTTTTTGAGTACTTCTACAATATTTTTGTTGGCTTAAACATTTACATAATTGAACACGGCCATAAGAAACTACTCCATCCATTTCAGAAAGCATGTCTACCTGTGACTTACATAAAGTTGAAGTTATACACTCTTAGGAAACGAAGATATCAGAATGCGGTCGTATGTTGCTTGTTGGATACTTTAACAATTGATAATGGTTAAGTATTTTCAAGAAATAATATTTTCTAGATTGTACTTTTTGAAATGATGAATTGATGATAATGTTTCTATTCTGAGAAAGTGCAGATTTGTTTTGGGACATCCGGAAATGGAAATGTGGTATTTCAATGTAGAACAAATAAAGGAACATCTCACTTGATATTACTGAGTAGTCTAGTGTTATTTAGCTGACCTCAGTTAGGGGGATGAGGCTTGATTTAATTTGGTTTAAACATAAAAGTGTTGGTCAATTAGGATGGACAGATAGATTCAGAACAAAGGTTGACGATTTGTTGACAAAGCCTTTTGCACTTCTTGATACTTAGATTATTAATTTATCTTGATTAACATAGTGAGGCTTACATCAGCTCTGCATACATTCCGTGGACTTTCTAATTTCACTAGTTGAATCATTGTTACTTTCCCCTTTCTTTCCTATCCTATCCCCTTTCTTCCACGCTCGAACACAATTTCTTCCTGGTGTATTATGATCCTCATTGCACGGTGGAGTTTGGCATTTATCTGTATGTACATAGTTTACACTAGAGAACTTGCTGTATTCTTATTTATTTATTTATTTTATCTCCGTTGATGTAATAAATAACTCCACCAATATCATCTCTACACGCTTAAGGTTTTAGATGAGGTGGTATCTCTATCGTGGTATCAAAGTCCACTTTATGAGTTCGAAACTCATTGCCACCCATTTGAAACATTTAAATTGTATGCGTTCAAGGTTCACAAACAAATTACTCCTGCACGTGTGCAGGCGTGTTAATATAATAAATAAGGGCCTGTTTGAATTAGTTTTTTTTCAGGAAAAAGCACTTTTTTTCCTGAAAAAGTTACATTAAATTTGTAATAACTATTTGAAAAAGTTACATTATATTTAGGGCCCGTTTTGATTGGCTTTTTTCAAAAGCGTTTTTTTAACAGCTTTTGAAAAACAGTTTTTTTTTAGAAGCTGAAAATTCTGGCTTCTAAAAAAGCTGAAACTCTGAAAAAAGCCCAAATACAGCTTTTTTTTAGAAGCCAGAAATTTCAGCTTCTCAAAAAAAGCTGTTTTTCAAAAGCTGTTAAAAAAAACGCTTTTGAAAAAAGCCAATCAAAACGGGCCCTAAATATACCAATATCTTCGCTACAAGCTTGAGCTTTTAGATGAGGTGATAACTCTATCAATCTAATCACTAGAAAGATATTGTAATGGGCTAATCTTAAGAGTTTGGCTGGTCATTTCATTTCACTTGGTCAGTCTAATCCCATCTTCCTTTTGGAACATTATGGGCCACTTTTGGCCATCACTGGTTGCTTGTGTAGTTATATCTGTCTAAATAATATCAAATCATTATAATCTTGCCTGTCGAATGTAACTATCACATTGCTCCAATGGTTGCTAAAACTTTAGAATTATACCTTATGGAAATTAACTATCATGTAGAGCTTTGGAGTAAGCATTCTCATTCAGGCCTCCTAATTTAACTTGCAACTTTTTCTAATACCATATCTTTGCTGATGCAGGTTGTGCTGGGGACATTGTTAGCCGCATTGGTCCCTGTTGTAGGATTTAATGCTGTCATAACATCAGAGCATTTTGCATCATTTTTGGTAAGTGTTAATTAAATAGAAAAAGAACATTAGTGTTTCTTTGCCTGTTTGCAAATGCAATTCAGTGCTGGTCAGGAGCCATCATTAATGTGGGAGATACTACTGAAGTCCTTGTAATGGAATATCTGATGTGGTCGAGGTTTTTGTCATTGTTAACATAAAAATAGATAACAGATATATGAGATGTCAAAAGCTATAAGAAAGTGAAAATTTGAAATAGAGCTCTCTTTAATAGTAACCAAGACTCTCAATATGAATAGCATAGGTCATATGGTAAAGAGTTAAAAAGAGAAGGATAAATAAACTAATTGAAGCCTTCATAACATGAATTAGGTATGACTCCAGACGAAGTGGATCTCTATTATTGACACGTGTATCTTGAGAGTATACTTGTTCCTCGTGTAAAAATCTGGAGGAGAATAAATAATATATGGAAGAAAAAGTTGTTGCCTTGTAAGGATTGTACTAACGTATGGCATGTATGGATCTTGTGTTTGGTGAACATGCAAGGCTTGGGACATGGAGATGCGTATCTCTAATCGTATGCATAACTGATGTGGACTGTCTGATTCAATTATGCAAGTATTATCATATGGTCTGTTAGATACAGGAAGTAATTTGGTATTAGTTGCCATGGGCATAAAGTAGATCTATCTTATCATCTAGTTGGTGCAGTTTAACAAGAAGCTGTCTTGGTAAATCTATTTACTAAGTGTGGTGTTCACTTGGGTAAGTCACTGGAGAGTCAGTGTATTTACCATGTTCTTGTGCTTTCTCTATTCTTTTCGAGGCATGTGATATGATGTTGCTTTTGATAATTAAGTGCAGGTTTTCATTATTCTCCATGTGGTGGCCCTTGTATATTATATCAAAGGGATTCTGTCACCAAAAATGTTCAAAGTCGCTGTCACACTTGTTGTATCAGTTGGCCTGTAAGCTTCGCCCAACTGATGATAATACAAACTACAAAGCAAATGCTATGTGGATCGAAATACGAACTATGTTCCTTTCATGTCTCCAAATTTTAGTATTTGACTATTGTTGCGCCTAATTAGCCAGATCAAAATAATCATACTAACCAGCGTGTTAGCAAGATTATGGATCTGAAACCAGAAGATATGTCCTATCAGTTACTATGGAGTTTGTTTCATATATACAGGATAGTTTGTTGTGCGGCGGTAGCTGTACTAAGTGCACTTGTAGCTTCTAGCCCAACAAAGGGATGGAGTGGACGAAGTTTGAGCCTGCTGGATCCGTAAGTTCACAGAGTTAGTTTTTATCTCATTCTTTGGTTCAGTTAAGTAGTAATTTTGCTTCTCCTGACGTGGAGATCATGCTAGTATCTTGTGTCACTTGAACATCTTCACCTAATAGTAGCTATGATAATTTGTTTGACAAGCAATCTGCTGAATACTTATCTGACTGTTTCTGAAGTTGGAAGGTTTGGTTCTTTGAACTTATCATATGCTCGTGTATATTAAAAGGCTGACCATGCTTTGTATTCGTTAATTGCTTTCTCTTCACTGTCTGACAAAAGCTACCTCTTGTCTACAATTTTCTTTTGAGTGATTGCTATGTTATACTTCCAGCCCGTGGCTTCATGTCAGTCGAGCTATTTTGAATAGATAAAGTTACTCTTAAGTCTCTTTATGCAGGTACCGTGGTCATAGACTGCTCTCTCTTCTCTTTGTAATGTGGGTCACTTAATGTACTATGTGCAGAGAGAAACATTAATGAAAATGCTAAAGGGGTGCATGGAGCACCCAAGCACAAAAAGATCAAATGCAAACGTTCATTGTTCAAAAGTGGTCAAGTTAGTCTTTATTGTTTCAAAAAGTTAGTCAAATTACTCCTATATATAAACATGCATATATGCACACACGGAGACACACACCCATAGCATCTACATGCAAGCATATACAGGTATATATAAATAGATACTGTGCCTACAGACAGACATACATGTATATGTATATATATCCACATCGCATATGCATACATATACATAGTACACAAACCTGTGGTAGCGGCTAGTGGGTGGGTGGCTGCGGTTGGGTTTGTGGTATTTAATTATGTCTGTGATAGAGGTGAAGAAGGAGAAGATGAAGGGGGTTGGCTATCATTTGCAATTCTTTTCTAGAACATTAGGGATTAGTTTTAGCTTTACGTAAACAATGGGGATTAAATTAAACTGTGTAGGGGCAGTTTAAAAGTTTTATAATTTTACTGTTAATTTTGACTGATATTTAACGATTGGGACTAATGACTAACTTTTTGAAACAATGAGGGATAAATTGGCTAACTTTGAAAAATAGGGACTGTTGCAACATATAAAGATTTCCCACATTAGAAAATCTCAAGATTCAGAATCACTATATAAGGTCCTGGGCCACTCCTCATATAGACCAATTGGTTTTTATGATGGAACCTTCTTGTATCAGAGCTGGGATTTTGATCCAGTCTCCAGCTGTGCTCATGTCCACGTGTGACCTATCAACTTTGTAATATCGTGCCCAGTCTTGAGTTGCGCTCATGTCCACGTGTGACCTATCAACTTTGTAATATCGTGTGGTGGCTCATCCCTGCATAGTCATCCAGTCATCAAAATCTAGTTGCGTGGTGGCCCATCCCTGCACAGTCAGGTCAAGTCATCATCCAGTCACGTGGTGGGCC
This sequence comes from Cordia subcordata, assembly GCA_028554755.1. Classification (NCBI taxonomy): domain Eukaryota; kingdom Viridiplantae; phylum Streptophyta; class Magnoliopsida; order Boraginales; family Cordiaceae; genus Cordia; species Cordia subcordata. The sequence goes on from JAPTOF010000014.1 coordinate 7,875,892, forward strand.
ATCCCTACAAAGTTAGGTCAAGTCATCATTTAGTCATCCAAAAATCGTGTGGTGGCCCATCCCTGCAGAGTGAGGTTAAGTCATCATCTAGTCATAAAAAATCCTGTCGCCATTCCAAGTCACGCGTGAGGGGGTGTTACAACATATAAAGACTTCTCACACATTGGAAAATTGGTTAAGTCATCATCTAGTCATCAAAAATCCTGTCACTATTTCGGGTCACACGTGAGGGGGAGTGTTACAACATATAAAAACTTCTCACGTATCGGAAAATCTCAAGATTCAGAATCACCATATAAGATCTTGGGCCACTTCTCATATTAACCAATTGGTTTTTATGATAGAACCTCATGATTCTTAACAAGGACCAAGTTAGAAAACTGAGGTAATAATAATAGGGACTAAATTGCATAATTTGTGTCTGAACTAATTCAATGTTTCTCAATACAAATGGAACCGGTGCTCTTCTAATCTTGTTTCCAGATTTAACAAACATCCCATGCCTTTGGTGGGAGAAGTAAAAGACAAACAAGAAAAGGAGAAGAGAGGAATGCAGACTGAACAAGTGAACAGTTTATCAAATTTTCATTTTTTTAATAGCTATTATATTAAGAGTAGTTTTTATCATGCATCTACTTTCTATAATTGCTAACTTGGTGGTAATTCATTAGGATTCTTTCTCTTCCCTGCAGGACTTATGCAAGCAAGTACATTCCAATTATAGCTAGTGTGAGTGAACATCAACCACCTACTTGGCCATCGTATTTTATGGACATTAACATTTTGGCATTCTTGGTGCCTGCTGGCATTGTGGTAAGTATGACGTGATAATGTTATTTAGTGAAAACCATATGTATTGTAATTTTATATTATTACACTTGGGCTTTTTCTATCTAGTTATGCTGTCACTCAATATTCTCTTTTGGCAATTGCAATTGCAGGCCTGCTTTTTGCCACTATCTGATGCAAGTTCCTTTGTGGTTCTTTACATAGTGATGTCTGTGTATTTTTCTGGTGTAATGGTATGATTGTGAGACAAACACCAGCTATGTACATCTTTTGAGCTCCTGCTCTTGTTTCTGCTTCATTTCCAGTGTGCTGGTATGACAGGTACGACTAATGCTTGTTCTTGCTCCGGCGGCATGCATTTTATCTGGGGTTGCTCTTTCGGAGGCATTTGATGTTTTTACTCGATCAGTCAAGTTCCAACTGCTTGCTACATCACAAAATTCTCAGATCAATGTAAGCTTGTGATATCTTTTCATGCTAGTGTGGGATACCGTTCCAAGTATTTCAATATGTGTATTTAGCTTGTGGAATAAATTTCTCTGGTTCCCTTCAATAAGGCAGGGGATGGTGTTTCCAGTACAGTTGTCACACAAAAAGGTGAATTGAAGACTGATAAAATTCAAGACTCATCAAAAGAACAACCATCAAGGAAAAGCAAAAAGAAAGAGAAGGAAAATGTGGAAAAGATCACAGAGAAGAATGTTGAGAGGTCTTCTACTCAGTCTCTGTGTGAAAGGAGGCTCCTGGTTCTACCCCTGGAGGTTTCCATCATTGCAATTTTCTTGCTTGTGTTGCTGGGTGCCTTCTATGTGGTGTGTATACATGCTTATTGCTTCCTCAGTTTTCTTTATTTGATTCCTGACATGAAGATGGTGCTATCTCACCCTGCCCTTTTAGCTTATCACTAGATTTGTTGTTGTTTTGTTGTTGTGGTGGGGGGGGGGGGGGGGAAGAGATTTCTTCATGATCGTCTTTGGTCTTTCAGGTGATCTTGCAGAAATTGTTGATATAGTGTATCAAGTTTAACATACTGGTTTCACAATCTAAAATGAGTGCAGAACTGCTATATTTGTGACAACTAGATATATAAGCTGTTCCAGGATGAAGCTAACATTATTATGTTAGGTAACAAGTTTCAGGTGAAACCGTCATTGAGGATAAAGAGTCAGCATCAGTTTGCGATTTTTGTAATTTTCTTGAAACTGCTCTCTTCCCCTCTTCACAAAACCAACCTCATTTGCTACACCATCTGATTTAACTTATAGGCTTAGTTGCTTAACATGACCAAATTCTACTTTCAAGCTCGTCATAACAATCACCTAATAGATGAAAGTAAATACAAAGAATGTGTCTGGGGAAATAATGAGGAGGCTATAAGGACTACAAGATTTGCCAGTCTATCAGTTCAAGTTTGTGGAATTCATCACTATGGAAGAAGCTTTTCTTTTCTACTACTCTATATTTGGCACAAGTCTTGAATTAAAAGAGAAAGGAAAAGAGCAAATTTATTGTGGTGGAAGGGACCTAAAAGAATGAGTTGGATGGACACACTAATCATGAAGCTAGCAGAGGAGAGAGTCCTTGATAGGATTCAGTGGTATTATGAGACCTGTGTAGCTAACTCCACTTAGGGGGGTTAGTCTTGATTTCGCTTGCACGAAAGGAGGTAACAGCAGTATGCATCGGGGGCATTAAAAATATAAGATTGTAGTTGAAGGAAAAGCACAAATTCACCAGCTCAAGGTGTAATCACCTCTTTCTGAACTACTGGTTCTCAAGATCAATGCTTTAAAGTGTATCCCAAATACATACATGAAAAAGCAAAAGCTGAGATGAATGGATGATGAATTTGTCATGTATTATATAATTGAAAAAGTTAATATTGTTATGGTTGGAAATGAATTTTTGAAACATCCAGCAGTCACTTTTACTTGTTTGGCTCACTATATATAAAAATCGAACACTAAAAGCACTCTTGAGCAGGGGATAGCTTTATTAAATATTTCAATGATTGTTTACCAAGTGTAGTGCTCCATTAGTCCATTACTACATGCATTAGGTAAAATTTGGTTCTTCGGGTTACAAGAACTTTGCATTAAAGAATATTTCCCAAGTGGTCATCATTAGTGCTTAGTATTTGGGTTTAGTTGCAATCAAGTAGGAGGTGGATATTGAATATTTCCCAAGTGGTCATCATTAGTGCTTAGTATTTGGGTTTAGTTGCAATCAAGTAGGAGGTGGATATTGAATATATGATTCGCTCTGCGTGTATTTTGCTTTTCATCCAAGTTCAACCTTGATGCCTGATGGAGAATTTTCGTTTAGGTTCACTGCGTCTGGGCAGCAGCAGAGGCATATTCAGCGCCTTCCATTGTGCTGACAACTCATACGGATGATGGCCTTCATGTTTTTGATGACTTTAGAGAGGCTTATGCGTGGTTGAAACATAATACAGAAGTAGATGTTAAAGTGAGTATCACTATGTTTGTTCTCCTGATTTTCTTGATATTTTCAGTTTCTAGTGATCTTCTGTGAAAAAATGCTGTTTTCTGGTTCTTTATAGTACTAGTCCTGGAGCTTCTGTTGCGATTGTCATGTTCTCCCTCTTTTTGCCTACTATATTATGTTACTTAGTGTCTTCCATTTGTTATTTGGTCTAATATTTTTTGTGTTAACTCGTTATGGTGATGATCAGGGTTTTCTCAAAGGAAGACCTCACCTCTGGTCTCTCTGTCTATCTTTATCAAGCATATAAATGAGTTAGTTTGCAATCTCAACACTATAAGCATATTGTTGTACACCTTTGGTTTGGTTCCATAAGTCATACTTCAGCTGTTTGTTGACCTACATTCACAAGTTGTAAAGATAGAACAATGAATAGTGACTACAATCAGTTACCATTAAGCAACCAGGCCAACAGTTTCTAAAACCTAAGATTGTCAGGCGAAGGGAGGTTGTGAGTGAAAGTTATTGAGAAAAAGATGAGCTTGTTTAAGTTTTAGTGGTGGTGATTAAAATTAGTGGTGAAGATTAGTCTTTAAATTCTTCTTTGATCTGACTTTTGTTATTCTTTTCCAAGGAATCAGTAAGATTAAACTAATCGTAAAATGAGTGCATGTACAATGAGTTCATCAAAGAAGTGTAGAAGTACAAAAGATGTATCTACACGAGTATATTCCAATCTGTACATATAAACTGATGCAAACTTGAGGAGGCAAACTTCCTAGTGAGTGAGATCTTGACGCGAACAAAGTTGAAATAGCATGAAAAAGCTGCTCCTCCATCTTGGCTTCACTGTTGAAAATTTTTTTATTCCTTTCAATCCAAATGTGATAAAAAGTAGCACCAAAATAAAGCTTGAAAAGAGGGACCTTCAAATTCCCATCATGTGCAAAAGGAGTTATGTAATGTATGATCCCATCCCAGTTGATATTGCTCTGTGTATACTGGTAATTCACGTGTCAACAGAAGCTGCAATATGTACTGCTTTATTGATTGTGCTAATAAAGACTTTCTCATGTGAGGTCCTCTATGAAGATCTCTCTTCCTATCAATAGATCATACCAAATTATTGCTTGGGTTAGTGAAGTCTGACAATTTGAGGAAAGTGCTACACACATGCATGGGTTACATGTATGCTATATGTATAAGCTAAACTTCTTCTTCATTTACTTTTGCTTGTTTTAGCACAACCACTGTAGTATACGAGCATTATCCAGATTTCTGTTAACATCGGAACCTTTACTAATGAAGTTGCTTGATGACACTTCCTAGTTCACCTCTATTTCAGGTTGCATCTTGGTGGGACTATGGTTATCAAACAACTGCCATGGCCAATCGCACTGTGATTGTTGACAACAATACCTGGAACAACACACATATTGCAACTGTTGGTACTGCCATGTCCTCTCCTGAAAAGGCAGCATGGGAAATTTTCAACTCTTTGGATGTCAAATACGTTCTTGTTGTCTTCGGAGGTTAGTTGTCTGATTTTTTTTACGCTCCAGTTTGACTTTCTTTATGCACAAGAAACTAATTTGAGTTTTCATTCCAGGTCTCGTTGGCTACCCTAGTGATGACATCAATAAGTTCTTATGGATGGTTAGGATTGGCGGGGGTGTTTTCCCTCATATCAAGGAAGCCGATTATCTGGTCAGTAGATAGTTTATTAGTAATTGCTTATTGAAGAACTTGTCTGTGGTTTCTCTTGGTTGATGATTGTCTATTTGCTGATTATGTTATCGTGCTTGTTGCAATACTATTTCAGTTGGAAGGTTGAAGGGGTATTTATAGAGGAGCAAAATATTTTCCTGAATGATTGGCAAAATAAATTAACTTCTATCCTGTTTCTTGGCCATTGCCACGTGACTTAAATGTATAGAAGAACATTTTCTTCCAGAAGATCTTCCGACAAAGATATTTCCTCTCAATTAACTGCTTTCCCCAGTCTTTTATCTAAACAAGCAGACCCATAGCTTTTGGAGGATATGCTAATTATGGAGAACATTGTGGTGATCACTTTATATTAGATTTTGCATATGAGAAAATTGTCGCTGACATGGAAGTTGCTAGCAGAAGTTGGGATAAGAATTGAGCACATTCATTTATACCCACATTTCTCAGATTTATTGGCTGGAAGAAACAGCAGTAGGGGTCAAGCAACCATTTTTACATGGCTGACGAGATACTAGGTCGACAATGGATATTTGTAGAAAGAGGCATAATAAATTCCGAAAACCATAACACTTGACATCTGTAATTTTTCGAACGTTGATGTTGGATTTCATGAAAATATGCTACTTGTAGGCATATTGAGGTTACAAATAATTACAAGTCCAGAACTTCCTTTGAGCTTAGATTCTCCTCAAGTATTTAACTCAGTACCCACAAGACTTTGTTTATTTTAGTTTGAGTAAACAACAATATAGAAAAGAACATACTTTCTAGTGAAATGCTTTTTTATCTTTCCCCCTTCGATGTTAGGTCATTCAAACCTCTATATCTCATTGTGAACCCGGACTTGTGTTCTTTTGTCCCTATTACTTTAAAATTTTCAGAATTTCCTCAGTTTGGTGGGTTATGTACTTTGCTTGAAAAAAAAAAAAATTGCAGTTAGAATGGAGTATTCTAATTTCATGTTTTCTGGCTCTTGTCACTTGTCAATTAGTGCATATCTCATTCTATTAAAGTTTTGCTTTCCTATTTCCTATTTCGTGCCTTGACTGTTTCTTCCGATTCTCGACATCTATGAATCCATTATACCTACTTTGTTTCACTACTACATATGAAATGCTTTGGCATTTCCATTGATTGATTATCGACATTGCTAAACTGTGAAGTTTTGCGTTCTCTTGTTTCAACAGAGTAACGGTCGGTACCGGGTTGATTCTCAGGCCACCCAGACCATGCTAAACTGCCTCATGTACAAACTATCATATTACAGGTCCAAACACTTATGAGAAAATTCTCTATGGCACAGTATCCTGTTTGGTTCTGTTTTCCCAAGTTTCATGTCTTGTTTGTTTTTATTGCAGATTTGTGGAAGTAGATGACAGAGGCTTTGATAGAGTGAGGCGGGCTGAAATTGGGAAGAAATACTTCAAACTTACCCATTTTGATGAGGTAAGACTCTCATTGCTTGTGATAGTATAATAGGAGCTCCCCATGAGTTAATACATGACGTGTGGTTAAACCAAACCAAACTAAATTAAATTTTATCTAGGACCAATTATATAGATCTGATGAACTAAACGTATACCTTCTTTTTAATGTTTACCTTCATGGTTATATAGGTATTCACTACACACCATTGGATGGTTCGAATATACAAGCTTAAACCTCCGAAGAACAGGATCAGGGGGAGGACAAAGAAATCTGGACCGGTACGCATACCCATATTCTTTCCCAACATCTTGAAATTCTACTGTTTTCGTTTGAATTATAAATATCCTCTCCCTCTCTCCCTCTCTCCCTGACCTTCATTTTGGTTTGGCAGAAATCTAGCTCAAGACAAAGCGTTAAAAGCAAGAAAAATCCTTGGCATTAGAAGAAGCTAGACATTCACTTTAGGTTAGTCAATGGCCTATAACACAAAATCGTTCGTTTGTGCGGATGAGCCTTATTAGGCGGATTATCCATTATAAAGGCATAATGTCAATTTTCTTATAGAAATGGAAAGGTCACAAGTTTTGTTGTCTTTTCAGTTTGTTTACAGAAAATTTTTCAATCAATCAAGACTGGTGTTAGTTGGGATAGCAATCTCTCTTTTACCTCTCGTCAGTATAAGTTTGATAGGCGGATAGAAATATTAATTCAAGCAATTTGAGACCTGGTAGCTATTGCGCAAAATAATTTTGTAGAGGACATATTAATGCTATGTTTGGATTTAGGAGGGAGAGTTTAATAAAGAAAAAAGATAGGTGAAGAGTAATCCTCGTCTGAATTAAAAATTTTTATAAAGGAAAAGATTATAAAGGATTATGAATTTTTCTTATTTGGATTGAAAAGGAAATGGAAAGGAGAGATTAATATTATGTGTAAATAGACTTTTATACTTTTTTATTGTTATGTTTAAATAAGGGTGAAGCATCATTACAAGGAAAAGAGTATCTATTCACCTCCATTACCCCTAAATTGAGAGGAATTATTTTAATGGTTAATGAGGAATAAAGTTACATCCCCTCTACCCCATCTCTCCATATCCTCTATGCAAAGAAGGGGAGGGAATTAGGGATCTTTAGTGGTTACGAAGGATAAGTCAAATCTACCTCTACCGGGAAGGAATTTGAAGTTTGATCTTCATTCCCTCCCAACCCACTCGCCTCATCTAAACACACACATTGTCAAGGCTGATTTGTTTATTCACCATGATTCTTTACTACGTTAAATACACTAGGAGCCTGTTTGGCTAAGCTTATAAGGTGATCAAACCAGCTTATAAGCCAAAAAAGAGAATGTACATGTTTAGCAACATAGTTTATAAGCACTTTTTAATAGCTTATAAGTTGGGGAAAAAAGCAACAGTGTGCCTTTTTTTTTTTTGGAAGGTTTATAAGCTTATTAATCAAATCAATGAAAAGACCAATTTATCCTTAAAAAAGTACCACATTAATTAATAATATATCATTTTTAATTATTTTAACTATTATTACTACTTATAAGGACTTATTTACCAAACATATCAGAAGCTTATAAGTACATATTATCCAAAAACATCATAACTTGCTTATAAGTAGCTTTTTGTTTATAAACACGAGCTGCTTATAAGCACTTAAAAAGAAGCTTAACCAAACAGGCTCTAGGTCTAAAACCATGACTGATTGCAAGCATATAGTGCATGTTGCAAAAGGGTTGATTTTTCATTTGTCACATTTCATATTCAAAATTTTACATTAAGGAGTATATTGTGATATTAAAGCGTTAGAACAGTATAATATGTTATTCAACTACTAAAAATATAACATGCCAACGTATTTTCTAGATCCAAACTATTCAATATGTAAACTGTACAAAAAATATGGTACAAAAGCTGTCTCCCTCAGAGAGTTACAGAAAGCCCCAGTACAAAAAAGATATAAATAAATCTAAATTTTGAAGTGGAAAAATTCAAGACACAAAACCTCCTTCTACAGTGCAATTGTTATTTTACTTTTATCCGGTTATACTTTCCTAGTCCAGGATGGACATAAAAATCGCGTCAAAAGACTGCGTTACAACAATTCATCAACTCTTTTGCTAGTCAAAATATATACTCCTAGAATGTCACGGGAGACAGCTTTCAAATTCTTCAGTATGGTATAATATCAGGCAAAACTGAGTGCTCTAATGGCCAAGACTGTGTGTGTTTCAAAAATATATTGGATGCCAAAACTCCATGAAAGATGTTATCAGAAGTAAGACAACAATCTTCCTCAATTCAAGTAACGAGATCCCATCGTGGAAATAAATACTACCATCGTGTGGTAATATTTCAAGAATCTCACATAATCAGACTCTCTTGTGTAAGTGGTAGGTCTTTTTAAGAAATTTTGAGGCTATCTCATCTCTTCTATGACACAAAACTCTCAGAATTGTATTGGGATCAGAATGGCTCCATTGACCTGAGGTTGGAGGTAATGGAAGTTTAGATTTAGCTGAAGTGCCACTAGTGTCTACTCCTATTACCTGTTTGTATTGCTCCACAAGACTCTCAGTGTCTGTATGGTGAAGGGTCAGAACATCCTTCAAAGTGGTTGAACACTGGTCAATTAAATCGGCCGGTAACCCATCCCCATCGGACCAGAAGAGATCCGTAAGAAACTTAAGATCTTCTTCTATTGTTGAGGCATCCTGCAGGGTAAAAGCACGCACAGGGCCTCCGGCAAGCAGAACCAACAGGAAGCCTTCAAAGGAAGCTTTCATTACATCTGTGATTACACGTGTCCTGACTCGATCATGAACTGTTTCTGATATCACTTCTAGGTGATGCTCCAGCTCCTCAAGGAAAGGGTCAATCCTGGATGATGAAATGTCTCCCACATACAGGTACTCCCATAGAACATGATTGAGGTCGTGAAATATGACCTTGTATGCAATTGCTTCAGAGAGCTGCTCGATCCCTTCCAGGCAAGCAGCTGCTGACTGTTCAAATTGTTTCCCCAAGCCACTGGCAATATCATCATCATGAACACATCCAGCAGTTCTCAGATGAGAGTTTGCGCTCTTCATCAAATTATCCAACTCCTTTTGAATGCGATACAAAGTATTTATTCGGATGCATAATTGCGGAATGCTGTATGTGTCCTCCCCATTTGCAGCCCCAACCTGAGATTTCGTCCTGCTCCGTGACCTATGTTTCTTCTTATGTACACTCGTCCTTGAAGTTGTTGAGCTCCTGGTCAAAGCAGGCAGAGCTGGAAGAAAAGTACTTCGGGATCCTGCAGATAACATAAGCAAGTTCAAATTATAAAGGCACTAATTAATTGGTAGTTGCGTTATTACTGGCAGCCCAATGTAACATTACCACAGCCAGATTTTGCCTTTAATATGTAGGTCTCAATACACCTGTCAAAACCAGATAGCAACTCAGGAAGCAAGGCTGGATGCATTGGTATTGGCAGCAAAAAGAATGCCTCTAGAGTCTCGTCGACAATGCGCAGAACCTCAATAGCAGAGGGAGCAAATTGTTCTCTGTTTGCATGTGGATCCCAGACCTAATAAAGAGAACACCAATAGAGATAGGTCAACATATAAGCAGCACCATAATTATATTTTAATTTGATCGAGTATACAACGCCTATCCAAAGATACTGAAATCTTCTCGTTGATAAAATAGAATATCACAAAAGTGGGGGGAAGGAAGAGAACCTCAGGTAGTCTTCACGGAAACAAAATAGTCAACCATACAGAGCTAGTGAATATGGACAGCTCATTCTAAATCATAAGCAAGCGCAACCAGGGATTATACCAAGAATCAAAGAGGTACCTCTTGTTGCAGATTCCTCTCCACCCATTCTCCGAGTCTGTCTATTCGTGTCGTGATCCATGATTTCACATGGTCTGCAATTACAGCTTCAGCTTCGTAAGGATTTATTTCCTGGATTATTGCCTTCCCACCATCCTCACTGTCTGCTGAATCTGCAACTGCCATATGTACTAGATCTTTTTCCAATTTGTCAGCGGCTATGAGCACTTGGATGACATCGGGTGTCAACTCGCTTATGCCTGAAATAAAATGCTTCAGCTCCCTCCGGTAGCAAGCATGAAGGGTAGCCACTGCCACTCCTGTTGCAAGGGGGTGCCATTGCTTCAGTACTGGACTATAAATTTCCTTCTCGTTAAAAGCAAGATCGCTGGTATTCTGGGCAAGGATGCACAGAGAAGGAAGAGAACTTTGCTTCTGATTTCTGGGTGACTTGCTGCTTAAAACCACTTTCGCTCTTACCTGTCTTCAGTTATGCATACGAAAGTCAGACTCAAGTGATGAATAGAAAGATAAGCTTGATCCCAAAATTTGAGTAAAATGATTAGAAGGTCGTGATCTGAATAGATGAAAAGATAATGATGCTTAAGAGTTGGTCGTCCAGGACCTTATAAGGTGGTCGGGAGGAATGTTTATTCCAACTTCTCTACCCTCATCAAAGTCAGAAGTTAATAGGTCAATAGGGATGATGCAAATGCAGGTAACAACTTAAATCAGGAAGAGATGCTCCTGGAGTACAGGAAGGACAGATACTACTTAAACTAATACAAATTTTCTGACACCACGGCAAGAACGAGGAGGCAGGGGCTGTAATTGAACTTCTACAAACGAAAAGAGAATGGTTAAAAGGGTACTTTAGCCATCATTTGCTGTAACTGACCACAGCAATATGGAACGATGATGAAATTTCAGTCTGCGAATTCAAAATCATGATGAACCATGACTGTGTGCCTGCTGCTTTTTCCACAACTTACTAATCCCCGATGAGGGTAACTTACGCAAAAGAGACGAAAAACTTGCCTGAGAAAAAGCACCGCGCATGGATGACCTGATATAAGTGTCAACTCTACCAAGTTGAAAGTCGACTTCTTTCCCTTCCTTATTATACTCGTAAGAGATTTCCTCTACGAATAATTTCGCTGCTGTTACTCCTAGCGATAGAACACTTTGCATTACGTCAATGTTACCCCTGTAAAAGGTATCATGATAAGCAAGAAGCCTTTTCTCTGCCCAACCTAAAATCAAATTCAATATAGAACCGAGGATTTTGAAGTAGGCTGGATCTTTTGCTGCCTTTGCATCCTTTTCTACTTCAAGCAACATGTTATCAGCCGCAAGAAGCAAGTCATTTTGGACTTGACCGGTAGTAACATATCGACGAAATAAGACCCACAGAAGACAAAGGCTATGAAACGCCTGGTTCAATCCAAGGACTACCCAAGTCTTCTTTATGAGTTCTAACAACTCATCAACTTCTTCAATGACCGATGTTTCTTCATTCACATCAAAGCAAGCCTCTAGCAGTATTTGGTACAGTTTCAAATTCAATGGGATTCCATCTGCCCAGTGGCATGTCTTAGAGACGGACCCATCAAATGATCGGCAGGCTAGCAACATAACAAGTCTCTGCAGAACTTGCATCGAGTCACTGTGCTTCCCGGTCTCTATGGGTTTCTCCGCTGCCTGCCGTATGATCTGCCGCAGCTGCTGAGGTGTCGTGTCCGTTTTATCCAGAGGCAGGTGAGGATGTAGAAGTAATCCTGCCTCCAGTATTTTCAAATTTCTTCTCTGAAACAACTCATAATCTCGCTGGTTAGGAAAATCAGAAGGCCTAATTTGCTGTAAAAGATCCAGTGGCAGAACCATTGACTCTATAGGCTTTCCAAGCTGATGTCAAGAACAAATACAAAGATCACTATTCAACACATGTTTGAACCATTATTGACTACATACTTTGGTTATTCACATTATAACACTTAGAATGGAAAATCTAAGTTCCTCACAATTCCTATTCACTAAAAGATTTTCACATTTCACAATGCATTAAACATTAAATAAGTTAGAGCATCAAAGAACAAAGCCATTTACGTCTCACTGGATTTACACTATAAGTGCGCCCAGGAGTCAAAAAGATTTCATCAGCATGGTTAAAAAAGGGGAAATATACATTCAATCCATCAATTCAGAAATAAAACGAAAAATAAGACTTCCTATAACTAATCCTCTTCTCACAAAAATCCAAAAATAATGGTTCTGAATATCATAAAATTTCTTACTCTTTCTTTTTTCTTATTCTCTCTCTCTCTCTCTCGCTCTCTCTCTAGTTTTGTCTGGTTCAGATTGAGTTTCTTGTTATAGTCATACATAATCGTCAATCAAATCACACGTGCTGACAAATTCAAAACCTTTTGTTATATTAAACTAACTAGTCAATCCGCAATAGCCAGCCTGTGTTGGATTAGCTTTTTTAAAGGAAAAAATAATTTTTTTAAAAAAAATTATATTAAATTTGTAATAACTATTTGATTTGACTTTTAAAAAAAGTTAAAATTTTGAAAAAAATTCAAATACAATTTTTTTTAGAAATCAAAATTTTTAATTTCTCAAAAAAAACTGTTTTTCAAAAGTTATTAAAAAAAATGCTTTTGAAAAAAGTCAATCCAAAGGAGCCTATATTATTTTCTATACCAAGAATGGTTTTTCTAAAGGGTGCAATGTTGCACTTATTAAAATTTATTAAATGATCTTTTGTATATGAAAATTATAATTTTTAGTCATTCTACCATAGAATATAACTTATTTTTTAAAAAACGAATAATTGAAAATGATAAATTTAATGTGAAGATGATTAAAAATGATAAATTTTTATATTTACAAAAATATTAACCTAATTTTAATAGATGCAATATTACACTATTATAAAGACCGAACAAAATAATAAGGAAAACCGGTCACATAAAATCATGCATAATCAAGACATGCATAGAGGATGTAAGACTAATAAATCAGCCATTTTTAAGACTCTTGTAACTTGATGCACGAAACTCTTGTTATAAACGGCCGAAAATATCTATTTACTCATTTGTGATTAATATAACAACCTGTCCGGCAGCTACTCTCAACAAAGCTCGTCGGACCCGGGAATCCGTCTGCTCCGACACTCTCATTTGGATCCTCATCAGCTCACCCAACGTGAGACCCTTGAACCTACCCGAGTTCTGACTCGCCCCTGACTCAAAACTCAACCCTTTCTTCTTCAACTCCAACCCCAATGCCCTCTTCACCTTACTCGCCGCCGCCAACGTCACCGACCGATTCAGATACGACGCTGATGGAGTCAACGTCCTCTCCCCGGTTCCCGCCGACCTGTCGGAGCTGGACACATATGTCAGCCGCTTGCTGGAGCCGTGGCTCCGGCAAGCTCCAACGAGGATCTCGTAAGCAATTTCCAGGAGCTCCGATTCGGACAGTTCGACACCCAATCCCCCAAACGGGTCGAATAGGCCGTCTCCGTCGCCGACGCCATCAATGTCATCGTCGGAGCGCAATGTCAGAATTTTCGAATCCTTCCTCTTGTTCTTGATTGATACTTGCATGCTATTTATGTTTCTGGATCACGTTTTACGTTGTGATGATATGCAAATGGTGTTGTTATTACAGTTAAGCGTTTTTATATGCATAAGACATCTTTTCTACATATATTACATACATATAACATGCATATGTATATATATATATATATATATATGTATGTATGTATGTATGTATCATATATGGACTATGTTCTCTAAATTCTAACAACAACCGCGTGTTTAGTTTGCTGTCGATGTGTGTCCGTGTGTGTGAAAGAGAGGGAAAGAAAAAAAGTAAAATGACGAAAAAGGGCTTGGAATTGGAATGGTTTCTAGAGATAGTATGTGTAAAATTTTTTACGATTTGCGCTATCAGTTCCTTTAGAATGACTTTTTTTTTTTTAAGTTTTCTTAAGAATTTTTTGAAAAAAAAAATATTTTCAAGAAGTTAAAAATTTATGTTTATAAAAGAAATTGAGATTGAACTTTTTTTAGAATTTTAATTCTTTTATAAAATTTAATCTAAATACTTATTGTAATAATTATTTCGTTTTGTTTTGAAAAGTTAAAATTCTGAAAAAATATAAATATAATTTTTTTTAAAGTCAAAATTTTTAACTTCTCAAAAAATTCCAAAAATTTTTAGAAAATACACTTTAAAAAATAATCCAAACGAGCTCATATTTTCTTTTAAAAAAATACATTTTTATGAAAAACCAATCTAAATGGGCAGACTTTTTTTCTTTTGAGGTGGCTTATAAAATTCTTGCTTTTGAAAATTGATGTGTGTGGGGGTGATTTCTTCAGGGTTAAACATGGAAAAAGCAAAGTATGTGTTCGAATGCCACAATTGGGGAATCCATCATTTTTGGTATTGGATGTTGTTTGACATTGAAACTTTCTTCCTACTTTTCTTCTTTGATTTATCCTTTTTCGAGGATTCCCATGGGGGACAGACTGAGTAGGGTGACGCGTACTGTGCATGTGGAGTTCAAACCCCTATATTTATTTATTAAGTAATTTGTAAATTATTTTTGAGCTTTTTTTTTTCTATTCCCACTTTTTAATATTTGAGATGTATGACTAACTAATGCATATAATAAGGAACGTACTGTGTATTCGAAATTCGTCAATTGGGAGTCGAACTCCACCGACTATACCAGTGATCGAGTTCCGACAACTGTCTCTTTATCAGAAAAAAAAAGTTATTTGTGACATTTATTTTGAGCTAAATGCATCAATGTCTTCGTCCAAAAACAAAAATGTATCAATGTATCCATATTGTTTGTTAAAAATGCAGTAATGTCTCTTATATTCTTAAAATAGCTAAAAATTCATGTGTTTTTCATAATGCATTATATTGCTCCCTATTGTTAGGAAAACTGTCAAATATAATAGCAATTGTGTGTCACGCGATCTTTATTTGATTATTTTTTGTTTTTATTATAGGTTATTTGAACAAAAAATACACCACACCCTCGTGGTTTTATTAAAATGCACAAGTGTCCGCTGCTATGACTTAGAAAAATAGCTCATAGCCCCCTAATTTAACATAATTCCCATTAACGTGAAAAAGACATTAAGGATGATAGAACTACAGCTAATTCAAGTCATTTCTCACATGAGTATTAACTCTCGAGTAAGATCTGGTTGTTTGCAAGAAAATATTTTTTATATTTTCCTTATTTTTTAGTGTTCAGCAGTACTAAAAAATAATTCAATCAAAAAATATTTTTTGGTTAACATGAAGCTTCACTCATAAATGGAAAAAAATATTTTTCGGTGCCACAGGTAAAAATATTCTCCTCACAATAACTCTCTCTTTTTCTCTTTCACAATGCCCACCCGCAATCACCCTGTACCTACCCTTACCCCTTTAAAAATTGGAAAAACAAAAAAAAGTTATAAAAATTAAATTAATTATTTTTATTTTTATTTAATTTATTTTTTATTTTTATATTTTATATTTATTTTTAAATTTAAATAATATATTTCTAGTAGTAAAATATAAGAGAATGTTTTTTAAGTGTCATAACAAATATCAAAAAGTATTTTTTGATATGACAACCAAATACCAAAAAAAAAAATTCTCAAAAGCATTTTTTAATAAAAATATTTTTCCTAACAAGTTATTTTCCTATAAACAAGCGGAGCCTAGAATGCACTAAGATTCTATAAAATTCTGATGAGCAGTTTAAATAGTAATTGCTTGTTTGGTATGTTGGTAAGCTTGATAACTAATAGTATACAGTCTATGCCAGCAGTTGAGCGTTAGATTCCCACATATCTAACAATAGACTTTTAGATAAAGACAGAATTAAAATGTTGAAGTGTTGAGGACACATGATGGGGACCCGGTGTATATATATATATATATATATGACAAGGAAAATTTAACTAGTGAATTTTAATTGTCGTGGTATATTTGCTAAAGTTCAACCTGTTGAAAAATTTCTCTTTAAAGTGGGCTACCATTAATTATTTTTGGTTTTATAGAATAGGTTGAATATCTGGTTCACAAGTTGGGTTTTGTGATCATATTGGTCTTAGCGCACCTCATAAATTCATACGGTTCTTTTGTGCGTAGACCCATATATTTTGATAAATTCTTTTATAGATAGGACTGTCAGAATTTATTATAAATAAGGCTATGTCCCTTCTCCTACTCTTAACCTAACAGTTGTTCCCATAAGCATTTGTTAATATTGAATAGAGTAGGGAGAGGAAGATCTAAGCCTAGATTGGGTGACAGTTATTTCTTCAACAACAATTTTTTAACAATAAT
Organism: Cordia subcordata; assembly: GCA_028554755.1. NCBI lineage: Eukaryota > Viridiplantae > Streptophyta > Magnoliopsida > Boraginales > Cordiaceae > Cordia > Cordia subcordata. Next base: position 7,892,498 of record JAPTOF010000014.1, read on the forward strand.
GGCTCAAACAGGTATATGCTTCTGCTATTAATTATGTCTTTGAATTTTATATTATAAATTCATGTATACGATCCTATATTGCGCTTACATGTGGTATCAAAGCCACTTATACATGGATTTACATGTGTTTATTTACGAGAAAAAATTCAAAATACTTGTTTGAGCATAAAAATTACGAGAGTTCTTGATTTATTTTGTGATTATTAAATTATTGTTTCAATAAAATTGATTTAGGTTTTTTATAAAACTCTCTTTGCTCATTCTATTTATATATATATATATATATATATATATGATATTTTGTGATATATGTCCTAAATTAATATATGTCCTAAATCTTGTTCTTCTCATGCCTTATTTAAATCAAGCAATTTAAATGCTATATTTATTTTCATCAATTTTGCGGACATCAATTTTTTAAACTACTGAATTGATCTGAAACTAAAATTTTTTTTTTCGAGGACTTCATGATTTTGCAATTGACAATATTATTTTGCGAAAAGGATAGCCACGTCCATCTTATCTTTGTCGGTTCACCTTGCATTGGTAATATGGTGTCACGCAATATGAAAAGTTTTTTTTTTAATTTTTTCCCCTTTTGCTGTATGTTTGACATGTAATAAAAAATATACATATGTGGCAAATCTAGAGGGTACGGTCAGCGAAACTTTAATCCTAGATATGGATTTTGTTGAACATTAATAATTATTAATAGAAAAATAAGAGATAAAAGGCATAAGGCAAAATAGGTTTGAACTTTAAAGTTATAATTAGTTAAGGACTTTAATGTCAAGTCTTTTACCACCGAACCCAATGGGAGTTTTATTTGCTTTGGTTTGCCATATAGATAGGCAGAATCATGATAACATATTTAAATAAAATATATAAAAAATTCTTTTCGAAAAGATGTGATAAGAATAGTAAAATAATTATTATGTTGATATTTAGTTTGTTGCTTTTTAATGACTAAACATGTGGTTACTGTAAAAGTCATGTAGTCATGTACTCATCTAATAACCCTTAATGGGTTATTAATTTTGGAGATAGATTTGGTGGACATATCTTGATTAGAAAATGAATTAATTTTTAAATAAAGTTACACCATTTTGTTTGCGGTCATGGATTTTTTTTTAATTTTAATAATTACTGTATTGACTCGCTATTTAATAATTATGGTCTCACATTGTTGTCATGGAATTAAATTAAATTTTTTATATTTCTTTCCATGGCAATTTCTATTTATGATTTATAAATTAAGATTTGATCTTAAAGTTTTATTTTATTGGTCCTTTAAGTTTAACAAAACTATTTATGTTATATATCTCCTATTGCTAGATTATTCATATATGCTCGTGAAATTTATTGAAGAATGCAATTTTAAATTGATCACTGAGACATGTCATATTGAATTGTTTCATATTGTGTGGTCAATCGCATACATAACATTTTGTGGTTAGAGTTAAGCATTAATTTTTCCCAATAAGTTGACAGCATAGATTTAAGTGGACAAATTCACCAAAGTGATTTGCTCAATTAAATCTATGGCTTTTCTCATTTTATTTGGGAAACTACCATGGTAAAGTACGCAATGTTCTCCCAAAGGCGATCATTATATGGCTTTAGCCCGATAGCATAAACGTAAAGTATAGACCAAGATTATAATGTTGTTAGGGAGTTCAATTGCCCAAAGGTGATTGATTTTTCTTTCAGTGGGGTGATCTTATATGTATTACTTTATATTAAAAGAGTGCCTATTTACATGTTGAATTATTTGCCCAAAGGCAAATATGACAATGATATTCTTGGACTCTTTTGTTTATCATGCTTACTATTGTAATATAGTATGTATGCATAATGTTTATTGATATTGCATTTTTTTCTTGGATTGTTTCCTTTGTTTTGTACAATCATTACATAGATATCTTGAATGGATATAACCATTATGAAATAAAAGCGGTTATCGGGTTTTATCTGAGTATAGCCAATACTGACTTGACATTACATTTGATGCACATGCCACTTTGGTTGATAGAAACGGTGATAAAAAAAAGGGGAATATAATTGGCAATAGGAAAGGTCTAACTATCTTGCGTAATGACTATGAAGAGACCATAACTGAATATTTAGTGAATGGCTTGTCTTGAACTAAGAATGTAAAAGAAATCCTAATAGCTATAGGAAAGAAATACCAAGGAATCTTGGAATATTGATGACCAAAAATTACCCATTATGTCACTGAGAAAAACAAAATTAAGGGTAAAAACCCAAAGGTTATATAGTTTGTTTCCAATCTTAAGCCCTATTCTTATAATATTAGTACCTCGAATTCTAAGGGTCATGTTCCTAAGAGAGGTTATAGTTTTAAAAAAGGGATGGTAAAGGTCATATGTAGATCGTAGATTAAAATCACAATGTTAAAGGTCCCAAATCTGCTATCACTAAGTTTGATAAGAACTTTTACTTTTGTAAGAAAAGGTTATAAAAGAGCTCATTGCATATGTTTAATTTTGGTTAAAGAAAGAGAAAATAGATGAGAGGCAAGTAGATTAGAGTCTTACATTGGAACTGTTAGTCTGTATTTAAAGACTAGTTTTGAACTTATTTTAGAAAATGTTTTCTAGATGTTATGTTTTAGATGAAACTTGAATTTTATTTATGATTTTCACTTTAGAAATGACCAAGTACAATTATTTTCAATTCTAGAATTGTTGGTGAATGTGTTTTATCAATAGTTTATACCAATTGTGTTTATTCCCAGGAAGTTTTCGTGAATCTTTTCAAACAAAAAATTTTGTTTCTAAAAGGAGTTTAAGTAACGAAAATTTTTCTTTGCTATGCCATAAAAAGTTAGGTCATATTTGTAGGGAAATAGTTGAAAGACTCATTAACAGTGAGATTTTACCTTCTTTGAATTTTTGATGATCTTGAAACTTATATTGGGTGCACAAGGGGTAAGCACACTAAAATTAAAAGAAATATGCTACTCGCAGGTTTGCCTTTTAAAAGTGATAAACATAGATATTACTGAATCTTATTCTGTTATATTGTGTGGTAACAAATATTTTGTTACATTCATTGATGATTTTTCTTGTTATAGATACATTTATCTAATTATAAATAAATAGGGCTAAGTCCTCTCTCCTGCTCTCAACCTAACAGTTGTTTCCATAAGCATCTGTTAATATTGAGTAGAGTAGGGAGCGGAAGATATAAGCTTTGACTGGGTGACAGTTATTTCTTTAACAATAATTCTTTAATAATAAAGGCTCAAACAGGTACGTGCTTCTGCTATTAATTATGTCTTTGAATTTTATATTGTAAAATTCATGTATACAATCCAATATTGCGCTTACATGACCACCAATTTGTAAACTTTGAGCGTACAGCACGTCCCCTATTCTGTGTATCAATTAAATTGAGAACACTCAACCCAGAAGACTGGCTTCGATCCTTTAGTCTAAGTTGTATCCGTCTCTAACTCTTACCGCTGAGGACATCCGTGGTGGACAAGGGACTACAGGTGTTACTTTTATGTGATTGACTTAAAATACCTAAGCATGGACTTGAGCTTCTATTTGGAACTTCTTTGTTTCCTCTATCACCTGTTCCGCCCCTAAGGTTATTATTTCCTCTACCTCTAAATCTTTCTCTAGGTATTGAATTAAAACTTTGAAATAAATTTTGAACTTGTCTTTTTAAAAATGAATTAATAATAATTTTTCATTTATCTTAATAATGACTCAAAATCAAGACTCATAAAAATAATTAATATGAAAATTTTAATTAAAATATAAAAACAATTTAGGATCTAGAATTACAATTAAAATTTAGAAAGATAGTTTAGTTAAGAATTCTACAATTATAATTTAATTTAAATTTTGAAAATGCAATTATTTTTAGGAGTAGAGTTTAGGATTCAAATGACAGAAATAAAAAACCATAATAGATTTGAATTTTTTGGTAATAGAATCCAAAGACTACCTAATAAAGAATACTTAACTATGCTTTGCATGGCTTTTGAAATAACTAGAATATATATAAAGCAGAGTTAATGTTTATATTTTAATGCCAAATGTTCTAATTCGTTCAATTTTTTCATTTGAAAATGCATTAAACTCCAATAAATATATTGTTCATCTTCTTTTTTTTTTGGGGCTAAGATCTTTTTTTTTTTTATAATAATTTTACATCTCAATTTAAATGACTTACGACATTATACATGATTAGTATTGAAAACTTATCAAAAATTAAATTCATAAAATATATTTATATTTCGCAAAGGCTATACTAACATGTTTGATGTATGAGATAATGAGTTTAATTCATTAATATAATACTTATAATAAAACCACAAAATTATATGGTTAGATAAAGAAAATAAAAAAAATATTGTAAATATACACATATATCAAGTTGGAGTGTGGCGAAATTGATAAACTCCTACCTCTACTTCTACTCGCCCCTGCAGTGAGATAGGGGCAAAAAACCCCACCCCAACCCCTATTGTACTCTTATGGAGTAGGGTAGGCTAGAGTACTATTGTCATTCTCAATAAGTGCACGTCTCCTAGAAAAACTTATTAGAAACTAAACTTTATAAAACATATTTATGTTTATGTTGAAATAGACTATAAAAATTGACCATCGAAATAAACAAAGAGACTAGTAATACTTATTTTCTTGTGCATCTCACTTGTTATGTTATTGTATTATTAAATTACTAACTTAACGGGTTAGTTTAATTGATTCCAGTGTTACTAGCATAATCTTATAATAATTGATTTAATTAATTAATTTTTATATACGCTAATGTTTATCATCTAATTAAAAGGGGAAAAAAAAATTATAAGCGAGACATCACAAGTTGGATGTTCCCAAATCGGAAATAATCTCATATGTTGGGCCACCACCCACTGGACCAATCGGTCCAACCCGGCCCAGTCTTTCTAGCCTCGCAAATCACGATGAAACCTTAGACTCATCAACAACTGCAAATTATTTAAACAAAAAAAAAAAAAGAAGCAAGGGCAAAATTTCCCCAATTATCCATTTATCCTCCACCAAGCTCCCACCCAGACGAACTCTTTCTATTGCCGGACGGAAGGTATGGCTGTCTTGCTTCATTTTTCTGTATTTCTCTCTTTAAATGTCATGTTTTTGCGAAGCAGCTTACATATATGTGTGTGTGTGTGAAGATGAAAAGTGAGAATGGATGCGGAGGCCATGTGGGTATAGATGAGTGAATAATATTAGAGAGGAGAGAGTTGAAACCACGTATGATTTTGCCCAGAAACTTTTCCAGATGCGTAGAGAGAATTGTATGAAATCAATATGAGAAAAAGTCCAGGAATAAGCAGAGAATCTGATACCATGATAGTCTTCAGGTGTGAAAAGTGTGTTTCATTCTTGTTCGACGTCTGTATACAAATCATATGTATACATACATCATAATACTGTGTTATACAAGTTCTGAGATGCACAAGTGAAGATATACACGTGTTGACAAATTCAAATCCAAAGAATTTGAATAAAGAGTAGATATCCTTATTAGTAACTTCCCCGAGTCTAGTTTACATGCCAGCTTGGTTGTTAGGCTCTCGCAAACTGATCGTTCAACTGAAATTTGGTCTCTTTAACTGTTCTAGGTACTGAAATTCAGTATATTTGACTAATACTGTCTTAGTTGATGCAACTGTATTTGATTCTTTATGTAATCTACAGAGATTCATGTAATACATAGTTCATGATTCATAGAATGAATTTATCTATTGGCTTTGGATTTGGGTTTGACGGGTTTTGGGATGGATTTCTCAAGTTCGGGATCGAATGATTATCGGGTTTGGGATGTTTCAGGTTTCAGATTAGTATTTAATTTATATTTGGGTTTGGGATGTGTTATGGGATTAAGATGAGATTTGGATATCGATTTTTTTAAAACCCTAACTGAATGTGATTTGAACCCGGAATCTCTCTTCTGAGAAGATAGTCTCATCCACTTTAGCTGTCCTGTGATCCCATTTGGATATCATGTTTGGAATGGCTATTCGTTCTGTTGCCATTTCTAACCAAATTAAACCAAAACATGAAAAAGTTGAATACATCGAGCCGTGTTCGGTTCGCTTCATTCTATTTAGTTAACAATGAAATTGAGCTATAAAGTTTAAAATAAATAAAAAAGAGAAAATATAAGATAATTGCATGATTAAAACACTTGAACCATGAGTTGCAAAAAAAAAAAATGTCAATCCACTCACATAAAACACAACAAATCCTAGATTAATCACCCAATTAATAAAAAGTTAAAAACATTTCAAGATACAATACATAATGTAACCATACACATGGATTGAACATATGAAATCCTAAACATTGATATATGTTTTTCTATGCACGAATTATAAAATATATTGTCTATATATATATATATATATTCTATTTGGTTATTTTGATCTATTTGGTTTTGATTGATGAAATTTGAACCAAGTAGACCAATCTCAATTCTGTTTGGTTCGACTTCTGGTTCAGTTGACTAGGACTATTATAGTCTCGACATTAAAGTTTCACATAATTTTATTAAAAATCATTTTTTTTCGTTGGTAAGTATAATGTTTTGAATCATAAACTTAATGAAGTGAACGACAATCTATTTGATTTTAATATACTTTAAATTTTCTTTCCAGTAAGAACTAAGGATCGATAGATTAAATATGACAAAAATATGATGTTTTAATATCTAAAACATGCACGACTAGTGGATTGGACAAATAAAAGAAAAATTAGTTTGATCAATAATTTAAAACAAAAAATAGGTGATTAATTTGTAAATTTCTATAAAAATTAATTACCAACAAAAAAAACATAAATTACTAAAAGAAATTGTAACCACTTGGCCATGTGAGAAATATCAAATGGTTGAGATAAGGAAAATCTAATAAATATTTATATGTTGTAGCGGATCCAACAAAATGACATTCCTCATCAAAGACATGCCTTTTCTTATGCATTCTGGACAAACTCTTTTACATTGTATACCATCTAAAGCATTTTAAGCACTTGTTGCTCATGAATAGTTTACGATTACGATATTAGATCAAATAGCTAAACTTCTATTTTGTTGGTACCAAAGCACACCAAGGAATAAACGAAGGCACTATTTCTGAATGAGATTCAATTTTTCTCATCTATGGAGGCTTACAAGAGATGGGTTAGAAGGAACAAAGACTACGTCCATTCACTTGAGTCTCTAGCCAATGTAAGCTCCTTTTAACAACTGTAATTTTCATCTTTTTGGTGACAAAAATGTGATAAAATTTTGTTTTGCATTTTTGTTGTTTTTGTCCTATTTGTTTGAGTAGCAAGTTGGTTTGGCTTATATATTATGATTTAGCTTTGTTTATGGCACTATTGGTGCATCATATATTGAAGAATATGAGATGTTTACAGTTGGACTTGATAATTACGTAACTTGCTTTAAATTTATGATTAAAGACTTGTTTAGCTTGGTTTCAGCAATTGGTTTGGAAAAACAATCTCCTGTAATTGCAAGGTACGACTACATAAATGGCCCTACTTTTCCAAAACATTGGCATGGTAGGAGTTTCGTGTACAGGCTGCCACCAATTGGAAAAAAATAAAAAAATTTAATTATGTGCATATAGTGCTGTTTCTTAATAACTTTTAACTCATATAACTACTGCTAATTAAATTACTGATAAGTTATAGAGATGTTGCAACAAGCTATGGTGTTATTAGGAGCTTAATATGTAACAATCTGGACAAGATGTGAGAGTAAGGGTAGAGGATGGTCCAGCATTAGATGCCATGGTAGATCAGTAGGACAAGCACCTTGAGTGCAGGTGGTAGTTAGAGCTTGAATGGGTGATGACTTAAGAAGTGATGATGTAGGATGTGCATAGAGACCTTAGTCATAGGAGGGCTTGTACTGGATTTTGTGTGTAACATTATCCAGAACAAGCACATCCTTGGCATTGAAGAGAACAATGCAATCATTGTCGTCTGCAAGTTTATGAACATGAAGCAAATTAGTAAAGATTTTTGCATAGATAACATTAGAGAGAGAAAAGGTTTAGAAAATGTAAGCAGTATGCTACCTCCCATGCTATGGATAGTAAATTCTGGCCATTACCTGCACTTCCAGTGTCCCTTCATGTAAGGGTGATAGTGCTGCTGCTGATTCAAGTCGTTTGGCACGATTATTAACTTCCGAGTCTCGACTCAAGGATATGGATTGAAGTTGTGCTGCTATACAATGATTGCTCCATGACTTGGAAACTTCGATCAACTTCTGTAATGGAGATCAGGCTTGATGAAGCCATGGTTAGGATGTGGACACCCTGGTTTAGGATTTTAAGTGGGAGAAAGCAGCAGAAACTCACTCACTCTCGTAACTAATACCTTAGCTGTCCTCAAAACTGTAGATGGCACTAACTAATCATTAGCTATTATAGCTTTTGAATGAATACAAAAGCTTCTAGAACAATTGAGTGTATCTGCTCCTTATCATGGTTTCATCTAATAAGGCGTTTAACAAGAAAGTTTTAATTATAATAAAATATTTTGTTAATGGAGTTTTCTCTTTTTGGGAACCCTTGCAACTATGATAGAAAGCCATTTATTTGTGTGATACCCTTCATGTTTTTGAATCAAAGTAAGTCGCATCTTGTATTTTAGTCGGTCACTGGAAATTAAGCATGATTTTATAAGATCAAGTATAACTTTTTGAACTTTTGAACTCTCATAATTTAATAAGCTGGGCGAAAAATTGGTCGCACAAGAAGATGTTAGTCTTATTTTATTAACATATTGAAGTTTACTTTAAATGAAAGTGGGCATTAATTTGAGATGTATGAAAGAGGAAAGTAAGACATTCACTTTGGGATGAGGGGAATAAAATATAAAAAGGTTGAACATACATAATATGACCTTCTCAAGTATTAGTGTCTTATGTTGAGGGGTCAGAGAGATTTTATTTAACACTGATATTAAGAATACATGATTGCGAAGGTTCATTGACTTGTCAACCATTCTCCACTGCAGAAAAGACTCCCTGCCCCCTTCTGAAGTTCTGAGAAATAAAATGAGCAACGATATGGGCTTCAAAGCCTAGTTCCATCTTATGTCCCATGGGTTAAAGCTGTAAATTTGTGACCCTTTTTGCTTTATGCTTAAGTTTGGTGAAATCGTTCCTGTGTTTGATGAAATTATTGCATGTGGTAACTTTTGTTTGTACTTCAAATAAAAGTATGATTTGGGACTTCGAGCGTGTTGAATATAGTAGTTCTATATTAATGAGTGTACTAACTGAAAACTAGAGAGAGAAGAAGAAACAGAGAGAGAAAGAAGCATCTTATTATTCAACCATAGAGTTAGTCACATATCAGGAGTATTTATAGACAATTGCCAGATATTTCTAACTAACTACCAGTCTGTTACTCAGCTATTGCTTATAACTGCAGCATTACATTTGACAGCTCATAACTATAACTAACTACTATTTACACATATCTCCCTTATCAGCCCCCCTCAAGCTGAGGTTGGTGGTTGCCAAAAGAAGCTTGCCCTTTAGATAGTGAAAATGATCTTGAGAGAGAGATTTAGTAAAAAGATCTACTACTTGATCCTTGGATGCAAGATTGACCAACTGAATAGCCTTCCACATGATCTCTGACAAAATGATAATCAATCTCTGTATGTTTAGTTCTTGCGTGAAAAACAGGATTAGATGCCAATGCCATAGCTAAAGTATTATCACAGTGCAAAACAGAAACAGGAATAGAAATAGAGAGATCTTGAAAAAGAAAAGATAGCCATTTTAGTTCTGCAGTTGAGTGTGCCATGGCTCTATACTCTGCCTCTGTGGATGATCTAGCCACGATTGGTTGTTTCTTAGGGCATCAGGACACCAGATTAGGACCCAAGTATATAGCATAACCTGATATAGACTTCCTATCAACAACATCAGTAGCCCAATCTGAGTCTATAAAAGCATGAAACTGCAATGGACTTGACTTGAAAAACAATCCTTGATTAAGAGTACCCTTGATATATCTGAGTGTTCTTTTAAGTGCAGCAAAATCTGCACAAGTAGGAGAGTGCATGTGTTGACACAGAGCATTTATGGCAAACTGCAGGTCTGGTCTTGTAACTGAAAGATACTGGAGAGCCCCTACTATACTCCTGTAATGTTAAGGATTAGCATAGGGTGTCTGATCATGAATAGCTTTTGTAGTTTTCGCCCAAAAAGGTGTGACAGCTACAGTACAGTCAGTAAGACCAGCTTTGTGAAGTAAATTAGTGGCATACTTTGTTTGATGAACAAGAATACCGGTAGATAAGGTTTGTATCTCAAGGCCCAAAAAATATGATAACTGTCCTAAATCCTTCATTGCAAACTTGGTGCCCATAGACTGAACAAGAGTATTAATGTAGGTTTCAGAACTCCCTGTGATAATGATATCATCCACATAAACTAGGATTAAAGTGAAATTTGTCTGAGACTTGTGAATGAACAATGAGACTTGTGAATGAACAACGAAGCATCTGCAGTGCTGGACTGAAAACCTTGATTGAGCAGATACTGATATAATAGTTGATACCAGGCTCTAGGAGCTTGTTTGAGCCCATAGAGAGACTTTCTCAATTTGCAAACATAGTATGGAGTGTCAGGATGAACAAACCCCTGCGGTTGATTCATGAAAACTTTCTCCTCTAATGTTCCATGAAGAAAAGCATTAGAAACATCCAGTTGTTTCAGATGCCAATTGAAATGTAAGGCTAGGCAGAGAACAACACTAATGGTTTGATGTTTGACAACTGGACTGAATGTTTCCTGATAATCAACACCATACTCTTGTAGATATCCTTTAGCCACTAACCTAGCTTTATATCTAGCAATAGAGCCATCAGGATTGTGCTTAATCTTAAACACCCATTTAGAACCTATAGACTTTCTTCCTTCAGGTAATGGAATAAGATCCCAAGTGTTTTGAAACATTAAAGCCTGATATTCTTCAGTCGTTGCATTAACCCAACACTGGTACTTGGCTGCTTCCTTATATGAAGCAGGTTCATGAGTAGTAGGAGTGGTAATAAGAGTGTGAAGATGATACAAAGGAGGGGGAAGACATCCAATTTTGGACCTAGTTAGCATAGGATGAATTGATGACGGAGCAAGATTGCTGAGTGATTCTAAAGATGAAGATTCTGCAGGCAATGAATCTTGTGGAGGAGTTGTGGAAGAAGTACTAGAAGAAGATGAGGTAGGAGAACCACTAGCAGAATCAACAGACAGTGATGTCCCTGTAGGTATTGACTGAGAATGAGATGTAGAAGAATATGAAGAAGAACTAGAAGATGAGTCATTTGAGGATTGAGAAGTGGACTGCATCTGAGATATGAGAGGAGTGAATATTGACAGTGGTTGACTCATGGGAAATGAAGATTGAAAACCAGAGTCAACAACAGATGATTCAGTAGACAGAAAAGGAATATGAAAATCATCTGTTGTCAAAGTGGTAGAACTACCATATGGAAACACTGTTTCCTTAAACTGAACATGTCTAGATATGCAGACTCTATGAGTGGCTATATCTATGCACTTAAACCCTTTGGTAGTAGAACAATAGCCTAGGAAAACACAAGGAGTAGATCTAAGTTGCAATTTATGCTTAGTGTAAGGCCTTATCCAAGGATAACAAAGGCAGCCAAAAGCTTTAAAAGCTTTATAATCTGGGACTTGATTATATAGAGTCTCAAAAGGAGACTTTTGTTGAAGAACAGGAGTAGGTAATCTATTTATCAAAAAATTTGCCATAGCTAATGCTTCAAGCCAAATGGAAGATGGTAAGTGTGATTGATGCAACAAAGCCAGAGTGGTTTCAATTAAATGCCTGTGCTTTCTCTCCACTCTTCCATTCTGTTCAGGAGTGTAGGGACAACTAGTTTGATGAATAGTCCCTAAGGAATGGAGAAATGTTTGAAATTGATGGCTTAAGTACTCAGTGCCATTATCAGTTCTAAAGATCCTAATAATAGCATTAAACTAAGTAGTGACCATAGCATGAAAATTTTGGAAGGCTTGATAAGCATCAGACTTATTCTTCAAAGGATAAAGCTACACATATCTAGAATAGTCATCCAAGAAAACAATATAAAATCTATAGCCTGCATTAGAGGTTACAGGAGCAGGGCCCCAAATGTCAGAGTGTACAAGCTAAAATGCAGAATTAGCAACAGAAGAAGACAAGGAAAATGGCAACTTATGTGCCTTTGCCAAAGAACAAGCCTCACAATCTATACTAGAAACAGGTAATCTAATATTCAAGACTTTAGACAATACAGCAGAAACATTTGCTGAGGGATGCCCAAGCTTGTGATGCCAGAGATTTGCTTCAGGATTTGATGTAACAGCAACAGAAGACAAAGCTTGAGGTTTATTAGGATTGGAGGAAGAGATGAAACTTGGAAGGCAGTAGAGTCCCTGCTTACAGGGGATCTTGTACTGGACTTGGTGAGAATTGTTGTCCAGTATAATTGCCTTCTTAGAAGTGAAAAGAATAGAGCAATTATTATCAATAGTGAATTGATGAACAGATAACAGATTTTGAGATATATGAGGAACAAGAAGAACTTCTAAGAGAAAGAAAGAATGAGAAGGAGTAGAAAGAATACCACTACCCATTCTCTGAATCTGCAATTGTTGTCCATTTCCTACAGCGACAGCATTAGAGCCAGTGTAAGGAAATAGTGTTTGAAGTTGAGTTGCATCATTGGTGACATGTGAATTAGCCCCTGAATCCAAGATCCAAGACTGAGAAGCAGGAGCCTGCTGAGTACTAGGTGTAGATTGCTGGACCATGTTAGCTTGTGTAGGAGCAAACTGGTCAGAAGGGTAGTTAACTCCATCAAACCTATGCCAACGATTCAGTGCAATGTGATTTGGTTTACCACAAACTTGGCAATAGACTTTTGTTGTTAAGCCTTGAGCACTGGAGGGTTGGGAAGAGGAGGATCTTGAAGGTGCAGGACCTAGAATCCCTGAAAAGGGAGTAACAGGCCTAGGCTGTGATGTTGTTTGTGATCTGCCACCTCTACCTCCTCTGTTATTCCTTCCTCTACCTATCTGAGAAGTATTGGAATAGAGAGCAGTAGCAGTATGCTGAGTGGATGCATCAGTGAGTGAAACTGAATGACTCATTTGAAGATGAAGTTCTTCAGCAATTAGCAAACTAATAAGTTCTGCCAATGTAATAAGGACAGGTCTAGTTTTAATAGAAGCCTTTATAGGCCCATACTCAGGTGGAAGTCCTTTTAGGATATACATGACTAAATCCTTTTTTGAAACAGTCTCTGAGGCATTATGAAGACTATCCACCAAACTCTTAACATGATCCAAATAAGTAGTCATGGACAGAGTGCCTTTAGACAGGGTACAAAGTCTCATTTTCAACTGATAAACATGAGACCAATTAGGAGAACTGTACCTAGTAACTAAGGCATTCCAAACTTCTGCAGTGGTTGATAGATGAGAGACTTGTTGCTGCACTGATGGAGAAATTGTGGACAGAAGACACAATTTGAGATGTTCATCTTGAATTTGCCAATTAATGTAGTCTGGATTTGATTCCTCTTTGCCAGAAACATGTAAAATAGTTGCAGGTGGAGGTGGAGTTGAGCCAGTCAAATGATCAAACAGTTTATATGCCTTGAACAGCACTTGAATTTGAGGCCTCCAAATGCATAATTTGTGTTGTCCAACTTCACAAGAGTAGTGTGATTAAAGTTCTGGAGAAAAGGCTTCAATCCAGTAACCTCATCACCAAGAACTGTCGAAGTTGATGAAGCCATTGCCAACACAAGATAGCAGGGGAGATCAAGTGAGAAGAGCAGAAAAATTGTATAGATTGAGAAGAACTTGGATGATTCTGGATCGCACTACTGAGAGTAGTTGATTGATGAAGAGAAAACAAGAATTGAAGAATTTATGTAAGAAAATTGATCACAGAAACCCTAGCCCAAAAAAGTAAGAAAATTAGGGCAAATTATGATGAGAAACACCAGCTGATTAGAATCGAAGAACCAGAATGAAGGGAAGATGCAGAATATTCAATAAAAACTCTGATCATGAAGCTTCTTGAAGATCGGCTAAGGAGAAGTCAGGATCTTCTTGCTCTGATACCATGAAAACTAGAGAGAGAAGAAGAAACAGAGAGAGAAAGAAGCATCTTATTATTCAACCATAGAGTTAGTTACATATTAGGTCTATTTATAGACAATTGCCAGATATTTCTAACTAACTACCAGTCTGTTACTCAGCTATTGCTTATAACTGCAACATTACATTTGACAGCTCATAACTATAACTAACTATCTATAACTAACTCATAACTATAACTAACTACTATTTACACATATCTCCCTTATCACTAACTCTCTCTGATAATGGACGAGAGTCCTTATTGTTTGCCTTCTTAAGTAAGTAATATAAGGATATGAGGCTAAGTATTGTAAAAAGTACGGAAGCCTTTCTCTCTCTCAATTACGAGATGGTATTGAGCTAGCAAAAAATTCACCCACCCTTCCCTCACCCATCCATTCTTTTTTATAATTCTCTATAACTTTTCTTTTTCTTTCCCTACTGAAAAAAAAAACCTAGAATATACACACATACATATAAAACCCTAACCCTAACCGCTACCACCACCTTACCACTGCCCTATAGTCAACGGCAACCACCCAGCCACCCTCAGGGGTTGCCAACCACCTCCTATTGCTGCTAGCATCAGCCGCTGTCGGAGATAGTTCATCCAACAAACCAACTTTTTTTTCCGTCATCTTTCTCTTTAGATTTGCGCCACACGGAGCTTCTTCTCGCGCCACCGCCCACACCATCATCTTCTCCAGCCAAATCCAAACCCACCACCCCATCCTCACCTCCATTTGAGGCCGTGCGTGATCACACACGCCTCTGACAGCTAGCGCGTGGGCCCATTCACTGTCACCAAACCTCTGCCGACAGCCAGCCATGCTGGCCAGACTCTACCTAGACCTGTTCTGCCCCTGGTTTCGTCAATTATTTTCCTCTCCAGTTTTTCTTTTTACTTTCAATCGTTTCTTTAGCGCACTGTTTTGGAAAAAAAAAAAGCAAAAACAAAAACAAAAAAGAAAACAACAAAAAAAGGAAAAAAAAACAGAACAACACAAAACAAAAGCAAAAGAAAAAGAAAGAAAAAAAAACATGCAAGTATTTGCCTGAGCTAATTGTGTAGAAGCCTTCAATCTGTTGATTATCTTTTGTGGAAGTTGTTAATGTGTATATGCAGGTTGCTGCACATTTCTCGTCATTATGGCGATGGAAAAAGATGAATCAATTACCTATATTAAGTCTGATGCCTCTGCTAGTAGCTCTAAATCATCTGTCGTAGTTCCAACTTTCTTTGGCACTCCCACTATCACATCCAAAAAGTTGAATGGCAACACATACTCTTATTAGTCGTTTACTGTAGAAATTTGGTTTCTTGGACAAGGCTTGAAAGACCACTTGACATCTGATTATCCTTCTGATTTTTCCGATGGTGATGCTCGTATTTGGCGTCATTTGGACACCCAATTGGTCAGTTTGCTTTAGCAGTCTTTGGAGCCGCAACAAATGCAGGGTTTCTGCCAGTGCAGGACTTGTGAATCTATTTGGTCTACTGCTCGCGTTTTATAGTCTAATCAGGTGACTAGGGCGTATTATGTCATCTTAAACATGCTATGAGGACCATCTCCAGATATGGACTTAACTGCTCATTACAGTCAGTTTTGCAGTTCTGTGCTGGTGTTTCAAAATTTATTCCCTATCACCACAGACCCGAAGAAGATTGCACAACAGTGGGATAATCTTTGTCTTATACTTTGGTTGCGTGCCCTTTCCCCATAGTATGACTCTGTCCGTTCCTAGCTATTGTCTGAATCCACTTTGCCGACTCTAAAGGATGCTTATGCCTGATTGAATTGTGCTCATCCGCAGTTTGTGACTTCTACTCCATCATTTGATCAATCCGCTCTTGTCACTTTTACACCACATGACAATGGTAACCGTGGAGGTTGAGGTCGAGGTTGTGCCACTTCTGGACGTAGGGGAGGGGGGAGGTTCTACTAATGGCCAGCGCCCTCATTGCACATATTGCAATAAACTGAGATATGTTTGTGACACTTGTTGGAGTCTTCATGGTCGACCATTGCAGGCTGTAAGTGTTGTTCAAGCCTTTTCATCAAACAATTCAACACTGAGCCTTCTATGGTGACAATTATTGAGGAAAAGTACTCCCAGTTCTTAAAATTGTAGGCATCTTAGCAAGGAGTTCATCCTCCTCAGAACACCGCTATAGCCTCTTATGCCAGTGCTAGCGCTTCCACTGCACACCTGTCTAACACCGTGCCAAACCTTGGTCCTTGGGTAATTGATTTTGGTGCTTTTGACCATATAAGTGGTAATGTACAATTACTTTCTAATTTTTGCCCCTAGTTCCTTCTCTAGTGTCACACTTGTAAATGGATCTTCCATATCTGCTCGTGGAATCGGCAATGCTTGTCCTACATCTTCTATTACATTGCCGTCTGTGTTATATCTTCCACAGTGCCCTTTCAATCTTTTGTCTGTTAGTAAACTTACTAATCTCTAAATTATTTTGTAACTTTTACTTCTACTACTGTGTCCGTTAATAAGGAAAGAGACATAAAGATAAAAGAATGGTTTAAAGGCTTCGTACCTTTTAGAGTACTAGCCTACTCTATTTATAATATTATGAAAAACAACAAATATGGTCTCTCTTCCGATGTGGGAGAGAGACTTATTATAACAATATACTACCTAACTCATACTTAACACTCCCCCTCAAGCTGGAGCATATATATCATAAGTGCCCAGCTTGTTACAAATATATTTAACCCGAGAACCACCAAGAGACTTTGTAAATAGATTAGCTAACTGATCACTCAAGCTAACGAAAGAAGTAATAATTTCCTTGCCTAACAAAATGACAATATATCTCAATGTGTTTAGTCCTTTCATGAAACACTGGGTTTGTGGCAATATGTATCGCAGCCTGCTTATCGCAAACAAGTTTCATAGGACTTGAACAGGTGACTTGAAGCTCTTTCAGAAGATTTTTTACCTATATCAACTCACAAGTAGCTACTGTCATAGCCCGATATTCTGATTCAGCACTTGAACGGGCCACTACATCTTGTTTCTTACTCTTCCAGGAAACAAGATTTCCTCCGACAAACACAGAAACCAGAGGTGGACCTCTTATCAGTAGGATTCCCTGCCCAATCAGCGTCTGAGTACCCAACAACCTCCATGTGCCCATGGTCACTATACAGCAAGCCTTTCCCAGGTGAGCCTTTAATATACCATAAGATTCGAATAACCGCTTCCCAATGCCTTTCTCGTGGAGAGTTTAGAACCTGACTGACAACACTTACTGCAAATGAGATATCCGGTCGAGTAACTGTAAGGTAATTGAGTTTTCCAACTAACCTTCTGTATCTCCCCGGATCTGATATCAACTCCCCTTCATCTGGAAGGAGCTTCACATTTGGGTCCATAGGTGAGTCACAAGGTCGTGCGCCAAGTAACCCTGCCTCACTCAACGTATCTAATGCATATTTACGTTGAGTAATAAATACCCCTTGCTTCGACTGTGTAACCTCAATACCCAAAAAATAGTGAAGTGGCCCTAAATCTTTGGTTTGGAATTGCTGATGAAGAAAGGCCTTCAACTCATCAATCCCGTTGCTATCATCACCTGTTATGACAATATCATCTACATACACAATCAAAAGAAGCCGTTTACCGGATGAGCATCGATAGAACACCGAATGGTCCACATTACAACGAGTCATGCCAAATTCCAGAACCGCAGTACTGAAGCGTCCAAACCACGCCCTCGGAGATTGCTTGAGACCATACAGGGCCTTCTTTAAACGACATACCTTCTGAGGCTCCCCCTGAGCAACAAACCCTGGCGGTTGCTCCATGTACACTTCCTCATCAAGATCACCATTCAGGAAAGCATTCTTGATATCTAGCTGATGAAGTGACCAATGATGAATAGTTGCCAAGGAAAAAAAAATACGAGCAGAGGACATCTTAGCCACGGGAGAAAATGTGTCACCATAATCAAGTCCATAGACCTGTGTATATCCCTTGGCCACAAGTCGAGCTTTCAAACGATCCACCTGACCATCTGGTGACACACAACCAACAGAGGACTTACCGGCTGGCAAGTCAACTAACTCCCAAGTTCCACTATGATGTAACGCAGACATTTCTTCAAGCATAGCAGCTCGCCAACCAGGATGAGCACACGCCTCTGCCACAGACTTAGGAATGGAAACAGAAGAAAGCGAGGCAACAAAGGAAGCATATGAAGGAGACAAAGAAGAGTAAGACACAAAGTTAGATATAAGATGCTTAGTGGTGCAGGAACAAGTACCTTTACAAAGCAATGGGCATGTCCAGATCAAACGGTTGATCAAAAACTGGATCTGAAGGTGGCGAATCAGAGGATACCGGGGCAAGTAGCAATGGAAGCGGTCGGCGTGAATAAACCCGTAGGTCCGGTCTATCTAGACATACAGTGGAAGGCAATGGTGAAGCAGCATCGGGAGTGGAAGTAGGAGAAGGAGCCAAAGGTGCATCGAAGGTGGGTACTGGAAGTGGCAAAGACTCAACCACGGTATCAGAAGTGGTGGTAGAAGGGAAAAAGGAAGCATGTTCAAAGAAGGTAATATCAGCCGACACAAACCATCGCCAGAACTCAGGAGAGTAACAACGGTAACCCTTTTGATACCGAGAGTACCCAAGAAACACACACTTGATAGATCGAGGGCCTAACTTGTCTACCCCAGGGGAAAGATTGTGGACAACGCAGACACATCCAAAAACCCGAGGAGGAAGCATGTAAATAGCATCTCGAGAGAACAAAATAGAGAACGGTATTTGATCATGTAACACAGAGGATGGCATACGGTTGATAAGATAGCATGATGTTAGGACCGTATCATCCCAAAAACGAAGAGGCACATGTCTATGGAGAAGAAGAGTACGAACCGTCTCAATGAGATGACGATTATTCTTTTCAGTCACCCCATTTTGTTGTGGAGTATGCGAACAACACGACTGGTGAAGAAAGCCATGAGAAGATAGAAATGAAGAAAAAGAAGAAGAAAAGTATTCCTTCGCATTGTCACTGCGAAGAACCTGAATAGAAACCCCAAATTGCGTGTGAATTTCAGCATAAAACTTGGTAAAAATAGAAAACACCTCAGAATGTTCTTTCATTAAAAACTACCATGTCATACGGGAATAATCATCAATAAATGTAACAAAATAACGGAATCCAGATTTGGAAGTAGTTCGACATGGACCCCAAATATCAGAATGAACAAGAGCAAAGGGGGCAGTAGCCCGTTTATTGACTCGATTAATGAAAGAACTACGACCATGCTTGCCTAATTGACAGGACTCATAAGACAATTCTTTGACTGATCCTAAACTAGGAACCATTTTTTTTAGGTGAGGCAGGGAAGGATGACCAAGACGAGAGTGGACTTGTTCTGGTGAGGGGGCAATAACACGTGGTAGTTTGAGGAACATCAAGATGGTAGAGTCTTTGCTCCTCACGCCCGGTACCAATCTTCGCGCCAGTCTTCAGATCCTGGATGGACACAGAGTCAACAGTAAATGTCACAGAACAGTTAAGTAGTTTGGTAAGCTGACTAATAGATAAAAGGTTAAAAGGGAATTTCGGAAGCTATAAAACAGATGAGATGGGAAGATTAGACGTAGGATGGGCAATACCAATTCCACGAGCAGAGGTAGACGACCCATCTGCAAGTGTGACATGTGAAAACATGCCAGGTCTAAAATCAGAGAGTAAACGAACATTACCACAAATATGATTAGATGCACCAGAATCAAGAATCGAAGGACCAAGGTCAGGTACAGTACGAGCCATAAGAGCTGTGGATGGGCTAGCCTGGGCAAAAGAGGCGGTTGAAACGGGATGCATAGCTTGTTTAGATGCCTTATATTGTAGGAACTCGGAATATTCATCCCCTGTAATACCACCAAGTAGGAACCGCAGTAGAAGACTCAACGTAATTTGTTTGGACCGGCCGCAACCCGAGAAGGACGACCATGAAGAGTCCAACAATTCTCTCGAACATGACCAAGTTTATTACGAGCTACAACGAGGAAGTGGCCATTTGAGCGACCTCCTCGCCCGTAAGTACCACGACCTCTACCGCGACCCCACGATCAAAGTTATCATCACGGATCGATGTAGGAGCAACCAAGGCGATTGATCATCTTGCGAACCAGAAATCAAGGAGTGAGAATGAGCACGCTGTACTCGAGCATAAGCATCATCTAGAGTTGGCAAAGTAGAGCTAGATAGCAATTGAGAACGTACAGCATCATATCGAGGATGAAGTCCGTGTAACCAGAAGATCAAGCATAAATTATCCCATTGTTGTGCTATCTCTGTAGGATTAGTACTGAGCGGAAAACGGTCACGGAATTCAATCATGGAATTGTAAAAACGGCTGTAATAATCTGTCAATTCCATATCTGCTTGGGCCTGCAACATATCAGACACAACATCGAATGCTCGAGTAACTTGATGAGAATATCGTATAGCAGAATTCCAGATAGATTTATAGGTTTGGCAATTCCGAAAGCATGTTTGAATGGAATCTTGCATGGACTTCCAGAGCAAACTTACCAACTGGGCATCGACACGGCGCGGTGCACGAGTCGCATCGCAGATAAACCAGACGGGCAATCGTAAGATAGATGGTCTTCTAATCCTTGCCCAAGAAACCAAATGTTGACGGCCACAAACCATGACGAGTAATTTTGCCATTCAATTTGATTGTAGTGATGAGGAGTACGAGAAAAGGAGGGGACAACAAGCGATGAAGCGTGATAACTTGAGTTCTTGAGGACTCGGCATGAGTCTCTGTTTTCTCAGTAGAAACAGATTCCATAATAACTAAGAAAAGAGATAAATGTGTAGCAACCTACACTATAACAATGGTACTCCCACAGGCTAAGCTAATAATGAATAGACCAAAAGAAAATTAATTCTGCATTTTTTTTTTGTCTCTTTTTTTTTTTAGAACTTAACAGATCTGTTGATCATAAATAAGCATGATCGAGCAAAAAACTTGCGAAACCAACCAGATAGCGGAGATGGGCAGACCAACGCGAGCATTCTGGTCCGAGATGGTGGCCGGTCGGAGCTCCGGCGGTGGCGCGTGGAGGCGCGTGGAGGGTCTTCCGGCGACGGAAAAGTGATGTCCAAGGTCGCCTGAGTACAATAAAGCTCCTGGTGGGTTCAGATTTGAGAAAGAAAGGCTGGATGATAGCTAATCGAAGATGACATCTAGGGTTAGGGTTTTGATATAATTTTTCTGGCGGAATTAAGACAGAGCAGCAGCTGGTGGTGGTGTTTTGTGGTGCGTTATATTATTTTAGGGTTAGGGTTGGCTCTAGATACCATGTTAATAAGGAAAGATACATAAAGATGAAAGAATGGTTTAAAGGCTTTGTACCTTTTAGAGTACTAGCCTATTCTATTTATAATATTATGAAAAATAACAAATATGGTCTTTCTTCCAATGTGGGAGAGAGACTTATTATAACAAATACTACCTAACTCATACTTAACAGTGTCTATTCAAGATCTGATGACGGGCGTGAAGATTGGTACCGGCGATGAGGAGCGCGGACTGTATTATTTAGATCTGAATGTTCCGACCACGTGCACTATTGCTGCTACACTGGAGCAAGTTCACTCCTGTCTAGGTCACCCTTCGCTCTATAGTTTAAAGGTCCCTAGTCTAAGTCATGTTAGTGAGCTTTGTTGTGAGTCTTGTCAGCTAGTGAAGCATAGTCGTAGTTCTTTTCCTAGTCGAGTCAATAAACGGGTTGCTGCTCCCTTTGCTTGGTCCACTCTGACATTTGAGGCCCTATTCGTACCGTTTTAAAAATTGGATTTCATTTTTTTGTTACTTTTATTGATGATTATTCTCGAGTGACTTGGCTTTTCTTAATGGAAGAATGCTCTAAAGTGTTTTCTATTTTTTGTAACTTTCATAATGAAATTCAAACACAGTTTGGGGTTTCAATAAAGACTCTTTGAAACGATAATGCCAAGCAGTATTTACCTACTGCCTTTACTTCGTTTTTACAATCTCACGGCACTCTTCATGAAACATCTTGTGCACATACTCCACAGCAAAATGGGGTTGTTGAATGGAAAAATCACCATCTCATTTAGACAGCCTTATCCATATGCATGTACTACGTTTTTAGGACAATGCCATTTTGACTGTATGTTATCTTAACAATTGTAAGGGCTATAGCTCGGTAAAGCACCTCGTTTACACGCTTGCCAATGTTTTTCAGAGGAGTCCATCATACAATCAAAAGATTGATCTTATTGAGAAATCGATGTCTTACTCCATAATTCTCTTTTTGTTGGTTTATTTCCTCGTCTACTCTTACTTTTGACTGCATGTTATCTTATCAATTGTATGCCTTCCTCTACCTTGCATGAGCAAATTCCCTTTTCAATTTTGTTACCCTGTGATTCTATATATGCTTTACCCTACATGTTTTTGGTTGTGTGTGTTTTGTTCATAATCTCTCTCATGGGTAGACAAGTTAGGGGCTCGATCTATTAAGTGAGTCTTCCTTGGATATGCTCGGCATCAGAAAGGATATTGTTGTTATTCTCCCTAGTTGAATCGTTGGTTTGTCTCTGCTAATGTCGCTTTCTTCAAGACCATCCCTTATTTCCCTTCCAAGTCCATCCCTTAGTCTGATACTTGACTCCTTGCCCTTTTCAATCCCTATATTCGATACCACTCGGTTCCTACTCTTGCTCCATCCCCAGCGGCACCGCTAAAGGTTACCTCGCGCTTGGATCGACTGGACCTTCGGGTTTATGCACGCTGCCCTCGTCCTTCATCACCTCCTCGTTTGTTGTCGCCTCTGTTGGTGCCAATTGACTTGCCGCCTTTGGATCTTGCTTCCACTGGCTTGTGATCTGACCTGATCTCCCTATCGCCTTACGTAAAGGTATCCGCTTTTGCACCACTTGTTGTCCTAATTCCAATTTCGTTACCTATGATCGCTTATCTCCTTCGAGTTTATGCACGCCGCCCTCTTCCCTCATCGCCTCTTCTTTCATTGTCACCTCTGCCGGTGCCAACTGACTCATCGCCTTTGGGTCCTGCTTCCACTGCCTCGTCATCTGACCTCGTTGTCCTTATTGCCTTGCGTAAAGGTATCCACTCTTGCACCACTTGTCATCCTAACTCCAATTTCGTTACCTATGATCGTCCATCTCCTTCTTATGCTTCTTTTATTGTCTCTTTATCTTCTATCTCTATTCCTAAGAACTTGGTAGAGGCATGTGCTCATCCAGTTTGGCGGGCAGCAGTGCTTAAGGAGATGTTTGCTTTGCACAATAATGGGACTTGGGAGTTAGTTAACTTACCTTCTTGGTAAAACACCAGTTGGTTGTCGTTGGGAGTATACTGTGAAAGTCATTGCAGATGGACAACTTGATCGTTTGAAGGCCGGTTTTGTGGCTAAGGTACATACACAGGTTTATGGTCTTGATTACAGAGACAGTTTTTCTCCTGTTACAAAAATGTCTTATGTTCGTATTTTCTTTGCTTTAGCTGCTATCCATAATTGGTCCCTTCATTAACTTGACGTTAAAAATATTTTCCTTATTGGTGATCTTGACGGAGAGGTGTACATAGAGCAACCTCCAGGCTGCTTAAGGGGAGTCTTAGAAGGTGTGTCACCTAAAGAAGGCTCTAAATGGCCTGAAGCAATCTTCCTGAGCTTGGTTTTGCACTTTAGTATAGTGGTTCTTGAGTTTGGATTGAGACATTGTAGTGTTGATCATTTTGTTTTCTATCTATGTTCTGAGGGTATGTTGATGATATTGTTATAATTGGTGATGACATTGCAAGCATAAAGGACCTCAAGGCATTTCTTCATGAAAAATTTCAAACCAAAGATTTGGGTGAATTACATTATTTCTTGGGCATTGAGGTGGCAAAATCAGGACAAGGAGTGTTCATATCTCAGTGAAAGTATGCCCTAGATATGTTGAATGAAGCAGGATCGCTAGGTGCTCTACCTTGTGATTCGCTGATGGATCCACATGCGAAACTTTTGCCAGAAGAAGGAGAGTTGCTGTCAGATCTTGGAAGATACAGAAGATTGGTTGGAAAAGTTAATTATCTCACTGTGACTCGACTAGATGTCTCGTTTGCAGTTAGTGTGGTGAGTCAATTCTTAAATGATCCATGAACAAAACAGTGGGTTGCAATTTTGCGAATTCTGAGATATATTAAAGGTTCCCTTGGAAAAGGATTGCTTTATAGTGACATAAGGCACATGGAGATTGTTGGATATTCAAATGCAGATTGCACAGGCAGTCTTTCTGATAGGAGATCAACTTCTGGGTATTGTGTATTCATCTGTGGAAACTTGGTCTCATGGAAGAGTATGAAGCAAGATGTGGTTGCGCGTGGAATCATAGTATCGAGCTATGGGCCTTGCCACTAGTGAGCTAATATGGGTGAAAAATCTCCTCACTGAAATTGGTATTGATGGTATAGGACCGATGAAGCTTATCTTTGATAATCAAGCTGCTATTCACATTGTTACCAATCTAGTGTTCCATGAACGAACTAGGCATATAGAGATTGACTTTCACTTTGTGAGAGAAAAACTGATGTCAAAAGAAATTGTCACTTCTTATGTTAGCTCTAGTGATCAGTTAGTTGATTTGTTTACAAAGTCACTTAGTGGTTCTCGAGTTAAGTATATTTGTAACAGGCTGGGCACATATGATATATATGCTCCAGCTTGAGGGGAGTGTTGAATATAGTAGTTCTATATTAATGAGTGTACTAACTCTCTCCCACATAAGAAGAGAGTCATTATTATTTGCCTCTTAAGTAATATAAATATATGAGGCCAAGTACTGTAAAAAGTATGAAAGCCTTTCTCTCTCTCAATTACAAGAGAGTGCAATAGTCTTGTTGCTCGTGTAACTATTTGCCTTGAAGTTAATATAATTAACCTATTTTTGGCATCTGGTAATTGGATGCTGTATTTTGTTTTTCCTGATATCATTCTTAATTACTTTCAGCATTTGGTGGAGATCTAAGGATGAGTTATCATCATACCAATTGTGTTAAAATATGAACTAACCACATTTGGTAGAGACTTCAATTTTGTTAACTGTGGAACTTTATCTACAATGATATTTTTTCCTTTTAATTTGTCCTCCTATTCCAATTTTAACATTTGCTTTCCTAGCTATTTTCTTTTTTGTACTTGTCTATATATTCATTTTAGTGAGGGATAGAAACAATTTCTTGTTATTGATCAGTGTGGTTATATAGTAGATGTTTGCTAATTGGTTTTTGAAATTGTCCATACAGGGATTGACTTGGCTACTTCCAGAACGGTTTTCTGAATCAGAAATCGGGCCGGAAGCAGGTTTTGTGAAATTTTGGTAACATTGGGCTTCTTCTTGTTGCTTAACCCATTGTTCTTAGAAACCCTTTACATACGTGCGTTTTCATTAAGAGTCTTTAGGACTGCATTTACATTGGGTTTTCTTCCTTAATGCCAAGCTCCCCCCCCCCCTCTTCTCTTAATTCTAAGCTTACCCAAATTTCCATTCTGATAAGAAACAAAAGATGGTAGTAGTTGGATGTTGTTCTTTGCTTGTGTTGTTCTGAGAAAATTGTTTCAAACTAGTTATATCTAGTGAATTCTTAGTTTCAGTGCTCCTCTTCTTGTCATCCTCCTCCTCCTCCTGCTGCTGCCGCCGCTTCTGTTTCTGCTACTGCTTTATTTCTCACTACTCTCTTTTTCCTAATACCTTTTTTTTGGGGGGGGGGGGGGGAAGGTTGCGTATCACGCATATCCATTTAACTAAAATCTATCTGATTTTCTTTCAGAATTTGATTGGGTCAAGAGTTTACCCTATTTTCATTAATAAAAGTTGATTCATGTATTGAACTTGTTGTATTTGTTTTGCAGTAACATCATTTTTTGGGATAGTCACCACTATAAACGAACACATAATTGGGACAACTCCTACCCGGTTTCGTGGAGAACTTGCTGAGCATTCTTCCTTTCCTTATTCCTTGTGCATAACATTGCTTAAGGACTTAGAGACATTAGTTGAAGTTGCGGCACAACAATATTATGGCGATGATAGAAAATGGAATTTCATTGCTGCTATGGAGGCTATTAAGTAAGGATCCTTGTTGATTAGAGTATGTTATCCTTGAACATCTTGGTTTTCTACATGTTATTACTTGAATAACTATAGCTAATTTTCATTCATAAATTCCAGGGTTTTTGTTAGGCTTGCTTTATTTCGTAGTAGTGGATATAAAATGCTTCTGCATGGAGGGGAGACCATAAACATTGAAAAGAATTCAGATGCTTTTAACCCTCCATTTAGAGGACAGAGAGTAAATCCTGAATGGCATACTGGTCCTAATAATTTAGGGAACTCTTATGGGCAGAACCCCTGGAATCTTGAGGGAAGGGCATTGTCTGCCTTGAGTAGGTTCGGACACAATGCTAGGATGGTCACTGAGCCAACATGGTTACGGGGAGTTCAGCAGCAACACACAATCGTAAAGCCTCCAGGTACTACTTTTCCTTTATACTTTTATCTCAGAGAGAACAGGAGAACTTTTCAAATATGTGAGATACTTGCGGAATATTTTAAGATGTTTTTACAGCTATGGGGACTGAGAAACCTAGCCTCGCCACTATCTTATCTGAGAAGGGTATGTCTGGATGCTTATTTATAGTGGGGGAGGTGATGTTCATTCTAAGGCCTTTGCTTTATGTGTTACTAATAAGAAAGTTCGGGAACAAGTCATGGTTTCCTTGGTTCATTTCGTTGTTTTTGGACCTCACTGGAAATGGAATCCTTTCATATGTCACAATGTTGGGCCATGGCATAAAAGACCCGAAGTTTCGTCTTTCCGATGATGAGAAGATTGAGGTTAGGACCTTTGTCTTTTATGCATTTCTGAAGGGACTGGTCAGAATGTCCCCACTGCCTTCGAGCTTGACTTTTTTGTTTCATTTTTATTCTCTTACATTTCTGGGTGCAAGTTGGAGGAGCCCAGGGTGACATAAGCAATAGTAATATGTCCATCCTTTATTTATTTTCCAAATTTATTTCTGAATGATGCAGTTAAAAAGACGGAGACTATTGTGGGCACTGTACCTTATGAGAGACCCATTCTTTACCAAGTATACCAGGTATTGACAATTTCTCACTTTCTTGCCCCTCTTGGCTGATGGAGTGGGAGAGTGAGGGAGAGGAGGGGTGGTTGGTGGTGTTGCATAAGGATAAGAAAGACTTGGACTAATGCTTGATAAATGTTTTTCAGGCAAAGACTTGATAGTACGCAAAGTGTTTTAGAACCTGTTCCTATTATTGGGTTTATTGCAGGTTTGTTTAAATTAACGAAATTGTATTATTTTTTCTTTTTCTTTTGTTCTTCTTCCAACTGCTCGTCCTGTACCATTTCAACCTGCAGAAAAGCTTATTGAACTTATTATTGGAGCTCAGACCCGTTACACCTACATGTCGGGTTCATGATTTGAAAGGCAGCGACTATGCACTTTTAATGGCGAAGTCTATGCTGACTTGGTACACAATTTGTATTATATGCTGTCATGACTGCGTGCTGCATGGACAATTCAAATGCAAAATGTTGTATCACCCTATGTTGGCATTCCTGGCACGCATAATCTCAATAAAAGAATGTAATTATATCATCTTGTTCGATAATAGATCTCCAGGGTTTCTTTCTTGTGGAAATTCTTGTACCCTATGTGTTTTGACAAATTGTAGTTGGTAATGCAGTTTTTTCCCCCTTTTCCTTTTTACTGCTGTAGTAAACTAGCATATGTGAAAGTGACTTTGTTTGTAAAATTTCATATTTTCAAACTGCTGATTGAGCATCTTTAGTTTATAATTGTCTTTAATCCTGCTCATTTGTGCCACACTGGACATTCTTCTTGTGTCACAGCAAACAATTTTCTTTGCATTCTGCAGTGGAGAGGCTCTTGTTAGTGTAGAAGTGCAGTAACTAAAGAGTATATTGTATGATATTGTTCTACCCCTAAGAATGTTTGTTTTGTGATTTCTTCAATTCTGTTGACATTTTCTTTCATAGCTCTTTATTGTCATTAGTTGTGTAGAAGTTACATGTTTCGTTCACTTGTTTCCTTCTTAACAATTTCACATGAATGCTGCACAGGGACCTTAATTCTAAGTTGGCTTTTCAATAGCAATTTCATTCACTAGTGGAACACTTACCCAGTTTTAGTTGCTGTAACCTCTCCCAATATCTATTTTTCTGTATATGCTTTTAAGTATTACTGGCAATAGAAATGTTTTGGAGTTTCACTGTTGTTATGTGTTCCAATATCACTGGTTTTTATTTATTTATTTATTTTTACAAACCCTCAGCCCTGACTCAATTTCTTGTTTCCCGTGGGATTCCAATAAAGTTCATTACTTTTGAGGGAGAGTTTTAATCATTTAAGTTATTTTTTAGTTCCTCATTATCACTAGTTTCTGTTATAATTATACACAAAATTAATGATGCTAATGTGTCTCATTGTAAAATTAGTGAATTGTTTAACAAAATAACATATAAAATTATGACTTAACACAATGAGTTTCGAGCTTACCTAAAATAATTTTTTATGTTATGAATTAATCAAGTTGATGATTTTTCCTGTTACTTGTAGTTGTATGGAAAAAATTCTAGATGTTAAATATTAAAGCTTGGTTGAACTTTAATTAATAATATTTTCTTCCTCTTGCAATAAATAAAAAATTACTGTCTTTGATTTAGGGTCTGTTTGGATTGGTTTTTTTTTTTTTTAAGAAAAAAACATTTTTTCCCTGAAAATGTTAAATTAAATTTACAATAACTATTTGATTTGGCTTCTAAAAAAGTTGAAATTCTGAAAAAAGTTTAAATACAGTTTTTTTCAGAAGTTAGAATTTTCAGGTTCTTAAAAAAAATTATTTTTTAAAAGTTGTTAAAAAAAGTACTTTTAAAAAAGTCAATCCAAACGAGTCCTAAACAATGAGGCACCCTAAATGCACATTAAATGTAAAAGAAAAAAAAAACTATCTTAAAAGTGATCTCCTAAATCATATATGTTAAACTATAAAACATGCATGGCCACTAAATGTTTTTCTATAATATCACAATTAATAAATTGAAAGCCAACACCGTACACTCTTAGACCTTAAACCATCATGATTCATTATATTTTTTTTTTGTCGGAAATCATGATTCATTATTGATTAGAAGGATCTTTGTTTAACCACAATATATGTTTGTAATAATATATACTTAATAGGTACAAGTTTCAAGTCTTCCATATAGCTTTTGGCAATGGATTATATGATGTCTCTTATTAGAGATTCAACAGAATATATTGCAAAAGACCAAATTTAAGAATCAAGTAATGCAACTTTTGGCATGTAATAAAACTAATTGTTATTTAAGTTTTTGTTTCGATGTATAGCGGAAATGATTACTTTCAAACCATTGCCTCGAGATCAGTGGATGTTGTATATGATTTATATTTTAAAATTGTAGGAAGTGCACGATCGTTTCTGCAGATAGATATACATTTTGGCTCATTTGCAATATAAAACTTTAGTATTTATTATGTAACAATAATATGAAAAGTTAATCATTTAACATATGTTTTTCCATTGCTTCATTTATACGGCGTTTTAACCATAAGTGTAAGTTAAGCCACATTATAAAATTAATTCATACCAAGTTTAATGTTAATTAAGTATATCATAATTTATATATGTGAAAAGAAATTAGGTTAATTGTTTATTTAATAATAAGTATATCATTATTGGTTTAGTGTTATTCATTATTAGTTTATTGTTTACCTATATCATGAACACTATACGTGTTAGTGAATAACAAACACAAATCTGTCCCATGTAGTTAGATGGCCCTCAACTAGGTACTAGGGTTACATCTTTCAAAACTCAGCAGCGTGAATGCATGATCAAGATCAATCAACTTCTAGAAAACATCATACATTAGTGAATAACAGAAATAAATGTGTCTCATATAGTTGTAATATGTCTTTCAACTAAATAACTGTGCTACATCTTTCAACCCTTAAAAACATGATCAAGATCAATCAACTACTAATTATTTTTCATAATAATGAGATCTTTAATTATATTAAGAGGGTGTTTGGCTTTGCTTATTTTGGGTGCTTATAAGCATCTAAAAAAAGTACCCCTCACATATTTTTTACCATTTAAATGCTTATAAGCACCAAATAAGCAAAGCCAAACACCCTCTGGTTACTCGACTAGAACCTTAAAAAGGGCCAAATTAAGCGCTTCGCTTTCTGCAGTGTGGACAAGAAACTGGACCAACACCGCTCAAAAACTTTGGTAAGTTCGTGACTCATGAGGTTGACGTTAAGTATAATAAATAAATAAATAAATAAATATTTTCTCTATAAACTTAAATTTTTAAATGAGTTATTAATTTAACATGGTATCAGAATTTAGAAATCAAACGACCTCAAGTTTGAAACTCACTACCATCTAACATATTAAAAGCTGTTTACATCTAAGGCCCTGTTCGACAACAATGTTTTAAGTAGTGTTTAGTGTATTGACCAAGTCAAAACACTACTTCCTCTCATTTTGGTTGTTCGGTAAAACAGTGTTTGAAGTAGTGTTTTTATTCTAAATAGTGTTTGAAGTAGTGTTTTTATTCTAAATAGTGTTTGAAATAGTATTTGTGAAAAGTTAGTATTATTAATGTTTCAAAATAGAGTTTAGTGTTTTACCTTTTTTTGGCAATATTACTCTCTTTCTAACATTTTTTGGTAATTGTACCCTCTATCCAATTTCGTTTATATTTTTACATTTTCTTTCACGAATAAAAATACAAAATAACACAAAAATTAACTTGAAATTCTATTCATATCAAAATATATTAAAAAGTATAAGTCTCATTTGTCCATTCATTATTTTTTTGAAAATGTAAATCTTCAATCAATTAAAATATTTCTATAATAAAAAATATTTATTTATAATATCAATAAAATTAATTTTAAATAAAGTAATTTTATTATGCTTTATTAATAAAATATTATTTTAAGAAAAATATATTTAATTATAAAATAAATTATCTTAATTATTTTATTATTAATAATAATAAATTTATTATTATCATCATCATCATCACAACAATAATAACCCAATACTGATGTCTTTTTTTTCATTTTGCATTTATTAGCTAATCCAACAACTAATTTTATCGAACACATCTAAAACAATCCGTTAGTAAAACAGCTATCCGCTAATCACTGAAACACAAAAGCTATTCACTATCCACACCGCTATCCGCTACTCAAACAACTATCCGCTACCTAATTTGCTAATTGTGCCGAACAGACCCTAAGACTTTAAAACAAATTACCACACCTGTACAAGAGGATATTAAATAGAGTAGTAACTCAATATGAGGGCTTATCAAAATTTATAGTATTCCAAGTTTTGGAACAAGAATAGCTCCTATCACCACCGCCGACGAAAAGACAACAGGTGCATTGAACAATTGACACGTACAGACAACATGTAATAATGCGAAATTTGACAAAATATTAAACTGATCGATGATAAATTTATAATAATGCCTCGTCACTTGATAGTGTAGACGTCGCCAAATCTAATGAGGTCCCAAGCATATCCACCCACTTCACCACCATGGTCGCCCATGCCTCCCCAGCCCCCGAAGAGAAAGAAGAAATATTGCTACTCATAATAACATAGAATTTACGTCGGCAATGTTATTATTAAGTTGTCAATTTCTTTTTTTTTTTCTAACAAAAAAATTCAATTAACAAAATTCGATAACCAACTGACAAATTTAGATTGCGCAAAATGTCTCCCACATTGAACACCTTAACACCATGTAAGTTGAGAATATTCATCCAAAATAGGAGATTGAAATCAAACTCGATGCATAAGTCACGCTGAACCTTAGCGGTAAACATTGTCACCCCTCGCTGGCTTGCATGCCACCATGCATTTCTCTCGCAGAAAATGACACGCATCCGTGTATGTAGCCAATTATGTTTCTGCAATTTTATTTTATTTTTTTAACAAGTAAGAAAATAAAACAAAAATGATAATAATGCAGACAAGTTTTACGTCGGCATAGTACATTTTGGACCATATTATCATCAGGGGTCCTTGTCTGCAGCTAACCATATCTCAACTCAAGTTTTCTTCATTAATATCTTAACCACTTGGCGAATATATATATATATATATATATATATATATATGTATGTATATATATATGTATATATATATATATGTATATATAAACATGTGATCTATATGAAAAGCTTCTGCTTTAATTTGTTATAATCTTCAAGTGCTTCGTGCTCAAATTTTGTTTATTTCATTTGCTTCTTTTCTTATAATTAATTAGTTGGTGAAATGTTGATATATATGTATATATACAGAAGAGATAATAATTAAAATGCATTTCACATTTTGTTAAGCATTTTTCTACATGTTTTTTTCAATAGGGACAAAAAATGAGTATCGTTTCTAAGTGATGGCTCAACCATCACCAAAAAGTTGATAATGATGTTTTTGAAATACAGCCATGGATAAATATGACTAGACACACTGACACAGCAATAAAGGACTATGAATCTTGTAGCAAGACAATACGCACGCTGTGGACCAAAGCTAACGCTACAAGACATACAAACTTTTTTCTTTTCTTGTTTTTCCTATTCACTCAAGTTACTCTTGCAGCATCGAAACAAATTAAAGTAACAAGGGCCCTCAAGATGAGGCACAATAATGAGATAGCGATTTGTTATAGTTAAAAATTTTAAATTTAAATTTATTTTTTTGTCACAAATAATTTAACTAATTTAAAATATGCGTTGAGGTAATGGAGCTAGGATGCCATCATTAGTTGGATATATTTATGCATATTTTATTTGATATAAGTTTTAAAAAATTACAAAAATGTACAATAACAAGGCAATAATGATATGTGATTAAGAAATAGTTCGAGTGGTTAAGATTACTTTTACCCAAATATGACGTCCTGGATTCAAATCTCATGGAGAACGGAAATTGGATTGGGGGTGGGCTAAAAGAATAGTGCAATAGTGATATCTATGCATTTGATTAGAGGAGTGTAAGTTATTAAGTGATTCCCTCACTTATCCATTCTCTCAAAGAGTGAATGTGTGTATGTATGAGAGAAGAGATAAAAAGAAAAAGAGAGAAATGAATTTGATATTGCCATTTGATAAAAGTGAAGAAAGAAAAGATAAAGAAAAGAGAGACATGAATGGTATTTCTGTGTATTGTTTTTGACAAATAAATAAAAAGGAAAAATAGTGACCACTTCTCACTTCTTTAGTGGATGCTGAGTGGAATTTGGAATTCATGGGGTGCCTTTAAGTTTTTAAGAGGACTTCAACTTAGATTTTAATATAGCTAAGATACAGTATCGTTTTTCTTTGAATATATGAGGGTATGCCCATGCATCTAATATAGCATATACCGATACATTACAAAATTTATAGTATTATAGGTAATCTAATATATTATTGTATGAAGTGAAATACCGAAATTCTTATGAAAAAAGGGGAAAAAAAAAAGAAAAAGAGGGATAAAATGCATGCTATCTCCTGTAGTTTATTTAATTAGTTGATTATTCCATATATTTTAAGACTTATCACATTATCCATGTGTGCTTTTTAAAAGATAGTACATAATCTTCTACTTTACATAAACCATAGGAGGTTATTAATTAGTTAGACGAATCACTAGGAGGTAACTTACCACCTTTTGAAAAGTACTAGAGATAAAGCACTAAAACATAAGAAAACAATCACATAATTAGACAAACGAGAGGGAGTAACATGCTCCTTACCCTAAAAAGAAATGGTATTCTATGATTAGAATAGGTTTTCTCGAGTCCAAACTGAGTGAGCAGCAAAGTCACTTTGCTTGCAGGCATCATCTTACAATTTGTACTATGAAGATATATATTTCTGGCACTTATATGTTGGTATATTTTGACAACTCTCTGATCCGATGATATTCTTGCTCAGATTTGACAAATTAAATTGGTGAAGTAGCTAGCAAAAGTACTAGTTAACTGCTTTCTGTTATTCATACTAATTAATTTTGTTCCACAAAGACTTTTTGCTTAACAAGATAAAGATTAAACAATAACTTGAGAGCTTGGCCTTGCTCACCTCTCCAAAATTCATCCAGGAAAATGTTACAAGTCTAGGTAGAGTCGAGCAGCATTGGTGATGCAACTCTTGTCACCTACAAATTTTTTCAGAAACTATTAATGTATTTTAAAAAATTTAATTGGTGTTCATTAAAAATGTACATGTTTCATATCGTTGTAAAACTCTGTCTTACATTTATAATCTTATTGAGAAAGATATTTAGAGGGTGTTTGGTTTGGCTTTTTTTCTGGTCAAACCTGCTTAAAGCCTAATTTAAGCTAATAGAAGTGTTTGTTTTAATTAAAAATGTGCTTTTTTTAAGTAGCTTTAAGTAGAAAATAAAAAGCTCTCCAACTCCAGCTTTTGCTTTTTATGGCTTTAAGCGCGTTAAAAAAAAGCAAGTTTGACCAAATCATTTATTATCTTATCCTTACCTTTTTATTTTTATTACTAAAATATCTTCACTCTTTTATTTTATACTTACCTTTTTAAATTATATTTTAATGTCCTTAATAGTTATTTTAACTATATAACTTACTTTTCAGCCTACTTTAATCAAACATATAAATACTTATTTTTATAACTATAACTTTTATTCAAACACGTAATTACTTAAAGTTGACAATAAAAAAAAGTCACTTAAAACTAAAAGTGCTTTAAATAGCTTTTTTATAAGCCAATCCAAACACCCTCTTAGATTCACCCAACGTTGCATTTTGTATTAAATATTGGGTTTGTTTCGATTGGTTTATTTTTGAAAGTACTTTCTTTTGTAACTTTTGAAAAAAGTTTTCTTTTGATAAATTGAAATTTCTAGTTTTTGCTGGAAAAAATTTGAATTTGTGTCTTTTCTTTTTTAAAAGTTTCAATTTTTTAAGTCAATTAAATTACTTATTGTAAAAAATACACTTTTTTTTAAAATAAATTCATAAAAAAATCACTGTAAACGGGCTCATTATGTAGTAGATTAAAGGTGGTAATAAGCGTGAGAATCTTTTTCCTTTTTCTTTTTCGTTTTTTTCTTTTTTGGGTCGGAGTAAGTGTGAGAATTCAAAATACAAATATAATGGTGAAATGGTGAAGTTTCACTGAAATTTGTCATACTTTTTTGGAGCCTCATTTTTGTCTATCCGTTCATTACCACAAGCATACATAAATATAGTAGTGAAGACTGACAAGTGGGATCAAAGCTCAGATTATTGGTAGGTAGTCCATGTATGCAATATTATACGTTCAACTCAACCCATCTCCTTCAGTATCGCCTTTAGATAAGCCGCAAATCTTGAAAAAGGTCAAATAAAAGTTTCTCCAAAAAGCTAGGTTTGCATTTAGCACTACCCCATGACCAAGGTCGTCTTTGGCCCCGTCCTGCAGGTAAGCATAAACGGAGAAAAACAACTTATTTAAAATATTATTTAAAAATGATAAACTATTTATAAAGTGTACTGTTGGCAATACAACAGGATAGGAGTACTTTGCACTTGTCTGAACAACTTCTATCTTATACCTGGTATCGAGAAAAACTTCTAACACCAACCCCGCCCCTAATGGATAAAAGAAAAACCCTATCCCGCTTCTATTGGGTCTCGGTCAATAGGATAAAACCAAATTAAAATCATTATTTATTAAAACAACTAGCTACTAATAAGCACAAATAAATTTTAACGGAAAAATATTGCAAAGTGTTGCGAAAGAGATTTGATGATCCTTGTTAGCATAATAAACTTTAAGCACTAAATCAAAAAAAATTTCATTATACAAATATATAGGATAGGTCGGGTATATAAACCCTTGCCTCTACCCAACCCTATATTGAGGTAAGGGTATAAAATCTCACCCCACTCTGAAGAGAGTTTTTTTTTTGGTTAAAAATCTTAGGGTAAAATGCATCAAACTCTCTTATGATCTATCATAAGTGTACAATACACTCCTGTGGTGTCAGAAGTCCCACAACTAACCCCAGTGGCAAATAAAAGTTTCACTCGTGTCCTTTACTAGTTATATCCCTCTTAACGGTATTAAAATTTATATAAAAAAAATTAATAGCTAGCTCATTTGTTCAATTTTCTTTTATTGTTACTGTTATTTTTGTTATTATTATTATTATTATTATTATTGTTGTTGTTGTTGTTGTTGTTGTTGTTGTTGTTGTTGTTGTTATTGTTGTTATTATTATTATTACTACTATTACTATTATTATTATTTTATTTTCAATTAAAATTTTTGATAGAAAATTATTTTCTTATTAACTAATTCTTTTTTGTGTTATCAAACACAAAATTCTTGAAAAAATATTTCTAATATATTTTAAGAAATATTTTTTTGCAAATAAATGGATCATTAATGGTCGAAAATGTTAAAGCTTTGACCTCATTGGTTTGGCTAGATTCGAGCTTCAAAGATGTAGCCATCATTGAATTGAGTATTTGATTATATTTTTAGATTAATTGGGACTTATTTCATGACATGCTAATTTTTTTTAGCCAACCAAAACCAATGCTGAATAAATAGAAAAAGGTCATTTATTCCAAATATCAAAAACACAAATTTGAGATTTCTATGCAGGTAAATAAAAGCAACATAGGGATATAATTTTTTAGATTTCTACTATTTGCTCAATATTGCAAAAATATTTTTTACGTATTTAATGTCTAATAACACAGAAAAATAAGTTAAAAAATATTTGTCTATCAAAAAATTTTGATTAAAAATAAAATAATAATAATAATAATGATAATGATGACGACGATGACGATAATGAAGGAAAATTGAACAAGTAGAATAAGGTTATTAATGTTTTTTTAATGTAAATTTTAACACTTTTAGGAGGGATGTAAACAGTAAATGATGTGTGTGTGCTGTGTGACTTTTGGCACTATAGGGGCATATTGCGCACTTATGATAGACCACAGGGGGTTTAGTGTATTTTATCCAAAATCTTATTCCGACACTTGTAGAGCAGAATGGGTGAGATATTATTGTCATTTCTGATAAAATAAAATGAAATGAACTATTACTTTAGATATTATTTATCATATTATAACATTGTAAAAGAATAACATGCTCACAAGTTTGAGAAAATATTTGACGACACATCTATATGATCTACTGGAGGCATCGACTAGTGTGAAAACCTAGGGGCACCTGAAGATGGGACAGCTTATGTATAGTGTGTTACCTGTGGAAAATTTTTATTTTTAACACTATTTTTTAATTTGCTTCCAAAAATAACCCATTTTTTAGGGAAGTTGCAAAAGTAGACTTTTCGAACTTCTGAAGTTCGAAAATGAAGTTACAAAGTTCGACTATGTCAAGGACAAAAAAAACGAACTTATAATATCAGATTTCGAACTTGAGAAGTTCGACTAAAGAATTTAAAATTCAGAAGCTCGGACTCGAACTTCTGAAGTTCGACTGCGTGGATTTCAGAAACTGGATAAGGAAGCTGGCTGTTTTCAAAATTTGAAAGTTCGAATGCGCGCGTCTCGGAGTAACTGTCACTGCACGTAACAAACAGGGCATTAAAGCAGAATCTCAAAACTCGATGTCAAATTTTTGAAATTCGAAATACATAAAATCGAACTTCAGAAGTTCAATAACCCTGTATACTCGAACTTCAGAAGTTCGAAATCTAGCTTTTGTTCCTCGATGTCGAACTTCTGAAGTTCGACTCCTCTAGTATTTAAACCCCCCGGCCAAAACTCTTCTCTCCCATCCGAAATCTCACCTCTTTTGCTCTCTCCAGTGCTCTCTGCTTCCTTTCTCATTTTTCTCCCTCCC
The DNA here is from genome assembly GCA_028554755.1 of Cordia subcordata. NCBI lineage: Eukaryota > Viridiplantae > Streptophyta > Magnoliopsida > Boraginales > Cordiaceae > Cordia > Cordia subcordata. Next base: position 7,930,727 of record JAPTOF010000014.1, read on the forward strand.
AACTCGAAAATTTAGTACAAATTTTCCACATCCTAGGATTTTGCCTAAATCTTGTAAGTTTTCTCTTTTTTTTTTTTGGTACCGAATTTATATGTTTTAATGTGTTTGTTTGTTTAATTTATATGATGTTAAATTTTGAAATTATATGTTAATTACATGTTGCCTAATATGTTTAATTTGAAAATTAGATTATTGCTTAGTTTAGTGGAATATTAATTATGTTGGTTTATTTTATATGTTAATTATATGTTGCTTAATACGTTAAATTTCAAAATTAGACTATTGTTTAGTTTAGTGGAATATTAATTCTGTTGGTTTAATTTATATGTTAATTATAAGTTGATTTATTTTTGGAATATTAATCATTTTATGATGATGGGATGTATTAATTAGTGTGCATATAATCATTGTGCATATAATTAGTGTGAATTTATAATTATTCAATTAATCATATGGAGTTTTAGGGTTTTAGTGGCGTTTAAGGGTTTTAGTTTAGTTTTAGGATTAATTATGTTAATTATTAGTCAATTTAAGATGACGTTATGTATTAATTAAGTATTAAAGTTGTAGTTCTAAAGTATTTAATATGAATTTTTATAACTTTTAAATAATATAAAATTTAAGAAATGAGAAAATTAAAGTTATAGGGCATATAGTAAGTAACTGAAGTTAGGGTTTTAGTGGAGTTTTAGGATTAATTATGTTCATTATTAGTAATTTTAAAATGAAGTGATATATTAGTTAAATATTAAAGTTGTAGTTCTAAAGTAATTAGTAATAAATTTTTTGACGTTTAGATAATGTTAAGCAATATTAATTTTATTTGTTGTGCAGCTTTAATTTGAAAATTAGATTATTGTTTATTTTAGTGGAATATTTATCGTGTTGGTTTATTTTATAAAAAAATTATATGTTGCTTAATACATTAAATTTCAAAATTAGACTATTGTTTATTTTAGTGGAATATTAATCATGTTGGTTTATTTTGTATGTTAATTATATATTGATTTATTATTTAGAATATTAATATTTTTATGATGAAGGGATGTATTAATCACTGTGCATATAATTAGTGTGAAATTATAAAGATTAGAAAATGTAGGTACTAGTTATTTAATTAGTATGAATGTAGAAAAATTAAAATATTATGAATTTTACAAAGTTAGCAAAATTAGTTAAATATTAAAGTTGCAATTCTAAACTAATTAGTAATAATTAGTACTTTTACAATTTTTTTAATTTACTTAATGCTCGTAGGATCTATGGCTCATAAACCGGCTCCTAGCGATAGTTCAGTGTTATGCTATTACTATGACCACCGAGTGAATTATTTGTCGTCACCCCATCAGTTAGAGGAACACAAGATTTATAGGAGTGATAGAGAGTTATTCCTATGGACGGAGCATCCTGCTGTGCAGACGACTTTATTGAGAGCTGGATTTTTTGGATGCTATGCGGCGCACTTCCATCAGGTTGACAATCCTCTTATTACTGCCTTGATTGAGAGGAGGAGGCCAAAGACGCATATATTTCATTTGCTTGTAGGCGAGGCCACGATCACACTCCAGGATGTCGTTGTATTTTGGGGATTGCCGATTGTTGGTCAGGTTGTCCTGGTGCTCGACGATACTAATCGAACTCCGGAAGAATGGAGGACACGTATTTATCAGTATATGGGGGTATATGTATCTTTGGAAAAAATTAGTGAAAATTCGATTAACATACCCAATCTGCGGGAATTGTACGTAGCCCAAGGCACTCCGGAGAATCCTGAGGTGGAAGAAGCGGAACGGCGGGCCCGTTTGTGGATTTTTTTGTTATTTGGCACCCATATGTTCACTGATACGACAGGAAATAAATTATCGTTACATTGGTTAGACTTTTTGAGTGACTTTGATCATATTAGTCAATATAATTGGGGGGCAGCATGCCTAGCGCATCTATATAGATGGCTTTGTAAGGCTTGTTGCAGTGATTGTAAAGGCATGTGCAGGGCCGTCATGCTCATTCAGGTAGCACACTTAATCATCTCATTGTTGTTAATGATATTTGAAGACGTATTATTGCTTATAATATAATTGTCTTGTACAATGCAGTTTTTTGCTTGGGACAAACTCACGGCTTTTAGGCCAACACTGTGTGAGCAGACGGAGAGGCACCATCAGAGGGATGGGCACGCTGTTCACCCTGATTTCCCGTTACCAGGCCTACCATGCGGCTACATGTTCTTTGCGAGGAAGGATCTGAAGTGGGTTGTGGGCCGGGTTGGTTTGAACGAGGCGCGGGACATGATTGACCGTTTGTAGCCCGGCGAGGTTTGAAAAAATTCACATCTCACATTCTTACTCTCCCTTGTTAATTTACGTTGTATGTTTTATAAACTAATCTGCCGTTATTGTTGTGTTCCCAGTTTATTTGGCAGCCATTCGAGCAGGCAATGGGTAGTTTGCCACATTATTGTCTGCAAAATGAGGAAGCGTGGCGAGCATGCGTACCTCTCATCGTTGGTAGGCGGGTTGAGTGGCACCGTCCTAATCAGGTACTTCGGCAGTTCGGCATGCGGCAGACGACCCCCGGTAATCCACCAGCGTGGCAGAAGCACCGGGACGGGAAAGAGAAGATTACAGCCGAACAATATAATTCGGCAGTCGACATGTGGGTCAATTGGGAAAACACTGTTGTGGCGACAGAGTTAGAGGACTTTCCCGATCCTGGGGCTTTGAGGGCGTATATGAGATGGTTCCGAGGGATAACCATACTACATCTTTGGACACCCTCGGACTAGTCATACGGATGGCGGCTACGTTGCGTCGGCCACGATGAAACGATGCAGTTAGTGCAATATGAATGTTTTCCCATAAATTCAAATTTAGTATGCATTGATGCAATACCTATTGACAGTGCTTGTAACTTTTTCTTTAGGCGGTATACGCTCAGTATGTGGTTAACCACAGTGGGATTATTATACGGTAGTACGAGGCGGGAGACTTACGAGTTGATGCGGCTACTTTTGATTTTATGGTGAGTCATCTGCAAGTCCTGCACATCAGAGGCCAAGCCGTACTTCAGCAGACCCAGCATGAGCACCTGTTGGACGACACGACAGCCATGTATGACGTCCCACGTCTACAACCGTCTCCACAAACGTTACATCGGTCGGGACAGCGGGGCCGTTATCATTATCCCACTCAGGAGCCCAGCACTTCGTACACGCCGCCGCAGCCTAGTAGGTTTAGCCAGTTCGAGTATGACGGTCCGTCACACTAGGATCCCAGTATTTCGTACATGTTGCCACACCATGGCAAGTTTAGCCAATTTGAGTATGGCGGTCCGTCACATCAGGAGCCCAGCACCTCGAACACGCCACCGCAGGGGCCGTTATCTACCAGTGATTATCTGATATATGATCAGACTGCTGAGCCGGTGCTCGAGGAGGACCATTTATTGCGTCGTACTCGTAGACGCACATAGTCACCGCATCCACCGCCACGTGTTTTACCCGACCGGACCAGCAGGGGTCGGAGGCCCGATTATTACACGCCTTCTCAGTATTGATGTAGTTGAATAAACGTTTTACATTTCAAACTTATTTTAGTAATTCTATGTAATTGAACTTGCATTTTTCATTGTTTTTTCGTACTTATTATCATGTCTCGATATAAATTGTGTTGATGTTAACAATATTTTGAGATTGAAAGATTTGACAATATCTTTTATTGAAAACATTACACACCATAATGGAAAAGACTAATTGGCTTCACATGCTACAACTTCATGATAACCATTCGAAGCTACGTATCTATTCTTAGGGGGCAATTTGGCGCAATATGCCCAGGGTTACGGCAATAACGACACTTTCTTCTGCTTACTTGGTTGAAATTGTCCATCTCGTTTGGTATACGCAGAGCTCTTTCCCGCCCACGTCTTCTGTCGCGCACTCGTAAAACATTCGGGAGTAACGTCCAACTGGGTCCTGGAGGCCAGTAAAATTCATGTCCAAGGGGTTGAAATGTCATATTATATATTGCCTCGAATGACTCTACCGTATAATGAAGATCAACCATGGTTGAAGGGTTTCCACCCCTATAACGGGCAACATATTGGGCAAGAGAGCATGGCATATGATAGGCTGTCCATTTACCACATGTATATGTTCGTCCCACCCAATCTACCTCTTGTTCGTTGGGAACATCGTTCCATTGTTTTGGCATTCGTCCGACCTGATACCACTCATCTAGTCTGAATGCATGCAATTGCATTCGGTGTGAAGACGTCTGCCACTTTTCATATTTTTCTCTTGCTCGATCCGTCAGAATACGACCATCTCTATGCATGTGCATCGCGTTTGCTAACCTATCGTGGAAATATCTCTTTAGCTTTAAAAAAGTGTTATTTACTAGTGCTGTAATGGGTAATCCCCTGGCTCCAACAATCACACCATTGAAGCATTCAACATTATTTGTTGTCAGCACTCCCCATCGTGGCTCAATGTCCATGAATTTGGACCGAGGTCGGATAACATCTGGTGCACCCGTGTACCAATGCCAGTGGGTCGTGGGTCGATATTACGAATAATGTCCATGGTGGCGATGTGCTTTCGTTTCTGGCTTTCTTTTTCAGCTATCCAACACATGTCTTTTACGAATTGGTTGTGCCATCTTTTCATCACATTGCTTTTTAGATGTCTCAAGCAAATGCGACGCTTCACTTGAAGTCGGCCGTCGGATGTTATTGCATTGATGGCTGCCGCGATTCCTGCGTGCCGATCAGACAGAATGCAAACTGTTGACATGTTGTTTAAAAAACACTGACGTACCTTCTCCAGGAACTACCTCCGACTATTTGTACTCTCGCCATCGACAACGGCAAATGCCAACGATAATATATGGTCGTTGGCATCTGTCGCTAAGGCGACGAGCAAGTGGTCGTTATACTTCCCATGCAGATGTGTTCAGTCCAACGAGAGTACAGGTCGACAGTGCCTCCATGCCATGATGCATGGACCAAAAGCCCAAAAAATATAGTGGAAATTTTTTTCTGTTTCAGTTGAACCCTGGGCGAACTTGTAGTGGACAACGGTTCCCGGATTCTTCGTAATTACGGAGACAAAAAAGCATGGCAGCATCTTGTATGACATGTCCCAATCTCCAAAAACTAGTTGGATTGCCTTATTCCTACCACGCCAAGCTTTCCCGTATGTTATATCAACATTTAAAGTCTTCTTTACGTGGGCTTGGACAAGACGTGCCTCGAAATCAGGCTTCTCTGCAACAAAATGCCTAACCATGCTGCTGACTAGACCAGATGTTAGATTTCTATGATTTGGCCCGCATTTATCTCCCATGCAAATATGCGTGCTTTGGTACCTCGTAATCTCGAACATCTTGTGTGTGGATTTTTTTACTGCATGAACCTTCCACTTGCATGGTGTCCTAGGATTGCTTGATTCATAGCAACGTATGTCCCACAAGGACTTATTCGACTTCACCACCCTGTATTTTCATTTATGTTTGATCACGTTTTATTGGACAGCCTGTATAAGATCAACCTTTTTCAGGAACACCATGCGTTTGGCCAACTCCATCCGTCTCTCGTCCCACATTGGTCTCTCCATTGGAGGCTCATTTGAAGTGATGTAATACTCTGTCCTAGCTGTGTGGAAAGCTACTGGTTTTTCCTCCTCTAGATCCGGCTCCAGCTCTTCGCCATTGCCTGGCCCCATATCAACCTCTTCGTTTTTGTAGATTAAACTTTCTATTGACACAATATCTTCCTCCTCGTTTAACTGGACGTCCTCATCTACTTCTTCCGGTTCAGATAAAATAGAATCTAATCCCACCTCGAACATCATCCGAATGTCACTAGCTTGAGAGGGTCCTCCAACTTCAAATGTGGGGCATGGCGGTGAAGAAAGGGAAAATATGGCAAACCCTGCCGTTGTGGTTGGAATGTTGACTTCCGCGTTGACATAATAAGGTGGTTCCACATTCAAATCTGACAAATCACCAACAACTTCTTGTAGTGTTGCTTCTTCATTTGAAGGCTGTGGATTGTACACGACATCATTTTGCACGTCTACGACAACGTGCGCACATCTCCTATTCATTTCCATGCAAGCTGTTTCATACATGTCCTGTACATCTTCGTCATCCTTAATGCCACTGGGGTAATAATATATTTGTTGTAGGTTTGTATCCCATTTTGGATCACGATAACACAACTCAACTCTATCGATAGTAGGCTGCAATTGGAGCTTCGTGAATATATGATATACAAACTGATTGTATGTCGTTCTGGGAAGAATTTTTATTTTACGTGGTAAGTTTGGACCTACATAGTCGAGCCCATGATCTGTTTCAATTTTGTTGCCACCGTAATATAAATATACGTTAACTGCATCAACATTTGCATTCATCTTTTTGGGTGAAAGAAAATGTATAACATAAATTAAATATGAATGAGTTGAAGAAGGGAGAGAAGTGGAGTGGATAGTGGTATAGCGACAAATCCAAATTTTGAAAATGCTACATAATGTGACTTATCGTGTGAACGTTTGCAGGGTTAGTGATTTTGGAACGAGATGATGAAGGGAGAAGTGGGGTGTGCATTATATAGTAACAAATTCGAACTTAGAAAATCAGATTTTAAATTTCAAATGTCAGATTCCCTGCCACGCCGTCAAATCGTTGCCCTGGGTGAAATAAAGCTGGAACCCTAATTCGAATGTTAAAAGTTCAAAATATTCATCTCGAACTTCTGACTTTCGACTTATAACCTAACTCGAATTTTAAAAACTCGAAACAACAAAATCGCACTTCAGAAGTTCGAAAGTGGAAAAATTCGAACTTCTAAAGTTCGAATTTTTCAAAACTTCAAACTAAAACAATTTGAAAAAGGACATATCTGACAAAAATTTTATTCTCTACTCTGCTCTGCCCTCCATCACGTCGGAATCTTGTAAACTCGAACTTCTAAAGTTCGAAACACGATATTATTGTCTGCATTCTGGTATTATTCTCTGCCCTCCGTCACATCGTCGCAGAAGGAATCTTACAAACCCTAATGGAACTGCAGCACCCTATTTTCGAACTTTATAAGTTCAAAGTTGTTAGCACTCTCTTTTCGAACTTCATAAGTTCGAAGTTGTTACTGTAGATAATTTCGAACTTTTGAAGTTCGATATTGAAGTTCCATTATTCGAAAATATTTTCGAAGTCTGATATCGAGCTTTCATCATTCGACATTGACCTTCTGAACTTCGAAAAGTCTATATATGCAATTTCTCTTAAAACTGGATTATTTTTAGAAACAAATTAAAAAATAAGGTGAAAAATAAAAATAACCCGTTACCTGCCGATATTTTTATTTACACTAGCACTGCTATATCGATGACGCCATAATAAATAATTTAACCCACTGATCTTAATGTGAAAGCGTACAAAAGTCTCCCACGGGCTACCACTAGCTTTGCTGGAGTTGGACCATAGTGATCGTGACATCAATACGCTTCCTCCGCCGGTGGAGTGGCCGTTTTCACTGCCGTCCCACACAGATCGAGCACGGTAAATATCTTTTCAAATTCACCTTTGGTTTTCGAATTAAGATCCTCTTATATTATTAGTTTTTTTTTATACTAATATGAGAGAGAAATCTTGATGACCATTTTTATATAGATTATATTATCTCATTCATTTATAAAATTCTAATTATATGACTGTTTTCTTTTCATTATAAAAAATGGGGAGTGTGTTTAGAGTCTACATATTTTTGTTGGTATGGACTTTCTCAAGATATCGTATACTGTTATGTTTATAGCGTAATGAATAATGGATTTGTCATAATTATTCGTTATTATTAAATTCAAAACAATTAGATTATGCAGTTAATATCATAGTATTATGACATGATTTGTTCCCGTATTTGTTGTCTTATATTCGTAGTTTTGGTTTAAAATTTTTTCAAAGTTGGGAGGCTCGCAATATGAATAGGTTGGATGTGGAGGAAGAAAATTCATATATACAAGATTCTTAATCCTTTTCCCTCAATGAATCTGTAAAAGAATTTAAAAAGAAAATAATAAAAGTATTTTTACTTTTTCATTTTTATTTTTGAGAGGGAGATCATGACCAGTCATACCATTATCTTCTAAACGAATGACATCCCTTCTATCTTGCTCCTAAATCACTTGGAAAGGAAAAGCATTCTTTACTTAAAAAAGATAGTTCAATTAAAAAATTAATCATATATTCATTAAACTATAAATTAAAATTTCTAGTAGGAAATAGTTTAGATCTATCTGACAACGATGTGAACTATTTTGTGTCTTTCCAAAATAAATATACAGATGATGCAATGGATGGTTGAAAACCAAAGTTTAAGGTGAAAAAGCAAATAATTGGTTCGTACATGGTCTCCGATTCAAAGACTTGTACCCTTGTGTTAGTACGCACTTTCACATGTTAAAAATGACATGCAAATCACTTTGCATGTCTATAGTAGAATTCCAAGGGCAACAGTTATTATATCTTGTTTTCTAATCTAAAATTGAACAAACATTGAAGTCACATCTCCCAAATTAAAACTCCATCCTTTGAATCAAAAATTGATAGAGATGGGATATACTTTACATTATTTTCTTCACTTGTGTTTGTTGTCTTATCATCTGTAAGTTATCGTAACAACTCAGACTTGTACCATATTGAATTATAAATATGGTACTTGCTGATATATATGTGTAGAAAACATTATTTTTTTTGTAGAAGTCTTCATGATATCATAAGTCAATACGATATTAGTCTTTCGCTAAACAATCGGTCCTACTCCTTTTTCTTTCCCATGGCTGCTGAATCCTCCAAGATTTCTTCCTTTTCTCTAAAGAATTTTTCTAAAACTCTTTACAAGTGTAGAAATCTCTTATATTGCCATCTTCCCTCTCCCTTACCCATTAAAATATCTCACGAAATTTTAACTTTACCTAAATTCTCTCATTAAATCAAATTAGTACCAATAAAAATCTTAAGCAAAAGGGTATTTAATTAGTAATTAAAGTAAAAAGTATTTAAAACAAAAAATTCAATAATACCCCTTTACCAAACCCATCCATTACTTCTTCCCCAATTCTCACCCCACACCACCAACCTATAAACCTTGACCATTAATTTGGCATAGTTAAATATTATGGAAGATCTAGCTATAACTAAGATTTCATGGGAGAATATAAAAGAGAAATGCTAGAAGTTATGTACGGGGCAAAATATTATTAAACAATGGTCTTTTCATGCTCCAATACAATTTTCACGACTACAAGAGTACAAGTCGAGTAGACTCACAATGAATGATTGTGGAGAGCCTATTAACAAAATCACCTCCAGAATTGACTTGTGGGCTCTCAAATGGTTGTCAATGACTGGTCGCAGGCTTCTTATCAAATTAGTTCTTGAAGGTATCTATTCTTACAGGTGCAGGATGTTTATTCTACCTAGTAAGATGATTCATGAGATTGAAACCAAATTGTGCAAATTCCTGTGGACTTGTAAGAACTCATAAAACTTAAAAGGGAAAGCTAGAGTTGCTTGGGACAAGATTTGCCTTCCCTTGTTGAAGGTGGACTTGGTTTTAAGCAACTCAAGGATGCAAACCATGCTACCAACCGGGCTTTGCTTTGGAAAATCCAGAAAGGAGATGATACTTTGTGGGTAAAATAGATATTTCTATTTGAGAAGAGATAATACTTGGGAGATTGAGATCCCTAAGGACTGTTCTTGGTATTGGAGGAAACTCGCAGTGTGTGTTCTACAAGATTGGCAATGGTCTTGATACAAGATCTTGGACGGATCTTTTGCATCCAAACTGTTTCTGAACTTAATGTTAATCTGGATGAACCTGTTGCTGCTAACATTGCGAATGGAAATTGGCATGGCAAGCCAACAATCATGCCCTTGACTCGATCTTTGGGGCGGTTGGGCTGCCACTACTTAACACGCATCGTCCTGACAAACTCCTATGGCTAGGTTCTGCTGATGGAGTTAACACTGTTAATTCCGCTTATGAGCTCATTCGTAAACGGGGTCCTCGTGTTGATTGGGTAGATATTGTTTGGTTTAGAGGTGCATATGCTAAGTATGCCATTTACTGGTGGTTGGTGTAGCTGGATAGACTACCAACTAAATTGAGATTGGTTTCTTGAAGTCTTAACGTCAACCCCCAATACGCCTTTTGCTTAAGGGAATCTGAAAATTGTAACCATCTTTTCTTTGATTGAAACTAATGAAGACTGTGAAAGGTCTTTACTGGCTTCACTCATGGGACGGTATTGAGCTTTAGTTGTTGGCTAAGTATAGAAAGAATACTTTGAAGTCTATTGCCATTAAAATGATCATAGAGGCTGCGGTTTATCAAGTTTGGAGGGATCGGAATCGCCGGATTCATCCAGATAATCGTCCTCTTAATGAAGATCATATCATTTTGACTATACTATTTGAAGTTAAAACTAGGTTGGTTAAAAAGAATTTGTATAGAGAGAACATCTTTTGTACATCACTGTGTAGGATTTGGGGATATGATAAGTTAGCGATGAGTACTGATTTTATCTTTTTGTAAAGTTGTTGTAATTTTGGTTATTAATCAAAGCTTGCTTTCTTAGCAAAAAAAAAGTCGAGTAGAAATTAAAGTATTTCCTAATATTTTGGCCATTTTAATTTGTTGATTACCCTTTTATCTTTTAACGTTTTGTGCTATTTATCCCTTTCTCTTTTGAAATTGTCCGGGAAGAGCATCGTCTTTTTTAAAACCGCTGTTAGAAAGGGTAGGAAAAAAAAAAGCCACCATGTTTCATCCTTGGTTCGAACCTTGAACTTTTGTTATTGTAATATTCTATGATCACATTATTCATTAATCAAGATTAGAGTACTTTTATTAATTATATATATATATATATATATATATATATATGTATGTATTACCAAAACCCCTACTTATATAATAAAATCATATCCTATTCCTAATTATTTTGTAGTAAAACTGTCACCTATTCATGTTTTTTTGTAGTGATGGTCCAAATTAATTCATGAACCATCAAGGTTTAAAAATCCACATATACTGTCTGTTAAAAGAAAGCAATTGCCTTTGCAAAGGTCACCATAATGGTAATTTGTTTCTACATTATAACATGAAAGGTTGTTAAACCATCGATGTTGAACTATACATTTTTGAGGGGATAAAAAGCTAAGATGATATATACTGTTTGTAGCTTTTGTACGTATTTTAGTTGCTGTCCGCCTTCGGCTTTCTATGGTGGACCAAAGCCAAAATTGGCCTTTTTCTTTTCATGATATTTCGTCGAGAAAGTCGTTGCTCAATTATCTCATTATATTTCTGAAGTGGAAATTGGAAAACGATGGCAAATTGTTGCTTCAATAATTCTGTGCCGGCGGGAAATTGATGAAGGGTGAAAAATTGACTTAAAAAACATGGTTTCTTGTAACATTATAATGTGGTAATAACAGAATTTTAAATCTATTTATTTAATGAATTGTTTGATATTTCAAGGTATAATTGCAGAACCATTTTAATCCTTGTAACCTTGTTAATTTTTCGTCTTCAAAATTATATATCTAGACTTTGCTGATAGAAGATCATAATAAATCTTAATTCCATGAATGTTATGATTCTTGCTGACGATGAAAATTTGCAAACTTTACGCACAAAACGCAATACAGGTTGTCACTTTTAGGTTCTTACAGTAGGAATGGGGAATTGGCAACATTTCACCTGGTCTACAATTTCGACTTTTAATTTATTTATTATTTTTAACATATTTACAGAAGTTTTTCACCTATGCTTTTATTGTTCCTTGAACTCAATGGTTTATAAATTTTATGTAAGAATTGGTACCGTTGACCTACACCTTCTATTCTATTATTCATTTATTTATTCCGTACAACCAACATATATTGCAATTGAATTGATATTATATTGGAAAATTTTGATGGTCTGGCGCCCCTCGTTCCTTACAATCCAAGTATATATGTAGTCAAATAAACATCGATCGTCCACTAAATACACATTCTGTATAATATTTTCATTATTTCAGGCTCTTAATGCAATTTTGACATGAAACATGATGAAGCAACGTACCGCTTTATAAAACTAGTCTAGGCAATCCAATAAAGTGTAAACCACAGTACAGAAATGGGATAAACTAAGTAAGACAAACAAGTTGGTTAATTTATGGCATGAAATTGTAGGGACAACATATTATAGAGAACCTAGATCTACACAGACATAAGAATAATTCTTAAGATAAACAAGTTTCTTAAATTTGAAGAAATCAGGACATATGTACTGTATATTTAGAACCACAATCACACGAAATTTTTATATTTATTTAACCTCTCATTAGCCTTTCTTGAACTACCTTATATATCTATATGTGTGTGTATATATATATATATATATATGTGCTTTCAGAAGTTGACACCTAATCTTAGCCTTTCCTTGAAGTCCCTCATGCAAGGAGAACGTGACACCTCTTAGCCTTACTCATGCAATGAGAACGTGACACATCTTAGCCTTTGGACCACATTTGATTAAGTGCAACACAACGTTTCAGGTTTAAGGTACCGGGATTGAGACATGCATATAGGACCTGTCGAGGATTTTAAAGAGAGAGCGTTGAAGTGCACTATTAATACAATAATTTTTTTGTACGGGTTGCATCATGTATATTGATGAGGCGAAGCCTCTATTTAAACGCCCTCGCTGTTGCTGGCCCAAATTAGTTCACCCATGATGCAATGTCCATCGACAAGACGTTCGCCAGCTGCCACCACAATTTAGACGAAATGCACTTTTATCGAACTACAATTGCTTGTGTTCATAATTTTACGATTCAAGATTACACTATAAAAAAAAATTAGTGGGGTTTTGCACTATAAATATCGCCTATATGCATCATTTTTATTTAGAAAAATAAAACGTGGCACTATAGGCGGTGATTAGCAAAAACTGTTGCCTATAATTACTATTGACAAGAGAATTTTACACAAACTATCGTCTTTATATACCACAATAGGCAGAAATTTTTTTTTTCTTTTGAAAATTGTTGCCAAAAAATTACCACCTATTCTCAAATTTTTTGTAGTATTAGCATATCAATTTCTCAATCCACCAGCTAACACGAGTTGATTTTTTAGGGGGGAAAAAATTAGAAGTCTCTCTCCCTAGTTATATATTGGGTTAAAATTGCAAGAAAGAAGGTTTTATGTATCAGGACAAGTGAGGGTTTGTGCTGGCCGGGGAGCTTCACGGCTTGGGTTGTTATATATATATATATATATATATATATATATATATATATATATATATATATATATATATATATTTGCTTAACGGTAACCCAAAAAACCCTTGTTATATATGTGTTACATGTAACAAATTTAAACTATTACGTTGCTTAAAAATAAAATTCTTTTGTAACAATTTGATCTAACTACTATACTGTCTAAGTTATATGTTTCGTTTTGTTAAGTATTGTTTGGGCCAAAAGTTGTTAGGATCCAAGAAGGTCCATTTTATGCTTAGTCCGAAACCCAATTTGTTGAGCCATGTATTGAAAAGGCTAGGGCTAAGGCCCAGACTCTTAGCATGCGTTGCTCGCTCTATGCTTCTAAAGTATTGGAACGTGACTACAATTAGGGATGAACTTGGTCTCCTTCAAAGATATGCACAAAGAAGGATATACGTGATCTAAATACGATATAGCTGAGTATAGTAGCTAGCAGAGACTCATTACAACACGATCAGGAAGGAACCTAAAACCAAAAAGGACTCTTCCACCCAAGGAACTATAAAAGTACCGCTGGCTAGAGGAGGTAAGACAGACATAAAATACCAATATATTCATATTTGTGGTTCGTCTATAACCCGTCGTGTAACAATTCATCGTTTTATCTGAAACTCAACGCTGACTTGAGTGTCAGAGTACCTTTGGCCGGCACCACACCGGTGTCAAGGGTTACGTCGCTCACCTTTCCTCACCGGTGTCAAGGGTTACGTCGCTCACCTTTCCTCTTGGTCTTGCAGGTTATCGGAGCCCCAGTCAACCTTTGTACGTGATTGTAGAATTCATCCTCTACAAGTATTAGTTATAATTTTTAATTTGTCTAACTATTTATAGTAAACATTAATTAATTTTCTATAATTTTTAACTATAATTTTTTAGAAAATCATTTTAAAAATATCATTTGCAATGAATTTTAATTGTTGCCATTTATTTGTAGAAAACCATTGCGATAGAAAATAACTAACAAAATTTTAAACAACAATTACAATATGTTGCATAAATTTTAACAAAATTTCAAACAACAATTACAAGTTAGCATAAATTTATCGGCAACGATTTTTAATATTTTGCAGCTGTTACAACAAGTTCAAAATGTGGTAGTTACATATCCTCTTAAATATTTTGTGGCTTGTCCTCTTAGTGTTCACATATACGATGTGATATTTTTTTATCAAACAAGGAAGCTTGATGGACATGACTAATATTTTTATACAAATACCAAGTGGATTTAACTTAAAATCTATGGTCGCATTCACATTCTCATAATTAACCTTGAAATTGTTAGAAATCGGGAAATTATTGTTGAACAATATCTATTCAATGACTTGCATAAGTTCAATATTATAGATACATTCAATTTAGCCTCAGGCACAATTTTTCGTCTAAATAAAATAGAGGAGTGTCTACAATTGTGAAATATTTCGAAAAGTCATATATATGGACTGCTTGAGTATTAACCCTAAAGAGCAAACATACAGTGACTTAAAGAGAATCACATCATTTTTATAGATGGTGCCTGCATAGAAAATTTAATGGGAATCCCTAGCTTGGAAATTCAACATTAATAAGTATTAATTACTACTAGTCAATGTATTAAATTATAGACAGTACATGACTTGGACAATTTTTTATTGTTGTGCCAACTGCATAGGAGATTAGGCAGCTAGTCGCCACACAATTTAGGATAAGTTTTCTTGATTTTGTTATGACTTGTACAATTTTTTTTAGAGTCTTATTTGTTTGTATATTTAGTTTTCTTCTTTAACTTTAACTTCTTAATATATTAATACAAGTTTCAGTTGTTCGTGACAAGAAAATAGAAAAAAAAAATATGGACACATGACATGCTGTTTAAGTAGGAAAGGCGAGGAATGCCTACATGATTTGATAGACACACACTAAATTAAGTTAAAAAGATTAAGTTTGATTTTTAAACTGATAAAAAATATTTTTAAGTGTCTAAAAATTAGACCAAAGTAAAGTTAACCGAGCTTTTCAAAGCGTTATTAACCATTTGGAGGTATCAACTTGCTAATGCAAGCAAGCAAACCCTGACCTTAGCTAAGCTTAGCGAATTGAAGCGTGTGTCACGGTTTTGTTTGGAATCTAAATGAGGTGTCATTGTCAGATCTACATGTACCATAATCACAAATAAACTAATGTTGAAGAATGATTTGACTTGAAAACACCATGGTCATTCACGCTATTGGCCGACCAAAAATGTTGGCATATTCCATAAGATCCGCATCAAAGTTAGTGCCCAAATGATAATTAATCAGAAAACCCACGTGATTAACGCCTTGTTCGTTGTTTGCTTGTTTCGGGAAACTCACCATGCCATTTAGATACCGAAATGACATAAAATAATTCGATTTGTCCTAAAGTCTAAAAGTTAACGAAACGGTTGAATAATAATTAGTTATCGTAAACAATTTTAAATTTAAATTTATATTATTAATTTGGTAATGAAATTAATATAATCTTTTTTAAGACATTAGAAACTCAATCTGTAGAATTCGACTATTAAATAATATAAAAAATTCGACTATCAATTGATAAATTGTGAGTGCAGTAACTTTCATCAAAACTATTGTACTACATATTTAAGAACTATAACCTTGGCAAGGGCCGGCCGACGCATCTTGAGCCCACGTGATCTTACAAGAATGACGTTTTTCCCATGCTTTTTACCACTAGAATGTCACTCCAGTTTTATTGGAGACTGCTTCACATTCGTCTAACTAAACATCAATGTTAATGAGTTGAAATAGTTTAAGGCATTTGTTACTTTTACTGATGTTCCAGTACGACAGAACGATAAATTCTATGTGTTCCCAATTACTAATAATTCCTCTGATCATCAATGGTGAACTCTTGTATTAAAGTGCACGTGCGACGGCAGTGATTGATAGAACCTAAAACCTAGTATCTTGTTTGTCAACAAAACCTTGCTAGTTAAACTTCGTTTGAAATTTTCATTTTTTCACCTTCTTGGCGCCACAGACAGAATCATGGCGTCTAATTATATGTTCGTTTAATTTGGCTTCTATTTGGAGGACTGCGCAAAACATCCACATGGCAACCTCATTATCTCATAATTTTACATGTCATTGGTCAAAAAATTAGTATTTCCTTTTATTTGTGTGAAGTGGCCTTGGTAAGAAATTTCATGATTTTTAACATGGCATTAAAACTTGAAGTATGATAAGATAATTAATTTTAAGTTTATCATATAAAATTTTGAATTACTCAACATAGTATCAATTAGTTTTACAATAAGATTTTAGTAATTTTTAACATGCGTCACTGTTCTAGTAAGAAAATAAGAAAATCCCGATGCACCATCTGATAGTACAATAACAAAATGTTAGTTCTCTGGAGATTGAGATTTAGTAAATATTAGCAATACTAACTGTAAGCGCAATATAGAATTATATACATGAATTTACAATATAAAATTCAAAGACATAATTGCGCAGCGGAAGCACATACCTGTTTGAGCCATTATTGTTAAATAATTGTTATTTGAAGAAATAACTGTCACCTAGTATAGGCTTAGATCTTCCTCTCCCTACTCTACTCAATATTAACAGATGTTTATGGGAATAACTGTTAGGTTAGGAGCAGGAGAAGAGACCTAGCCTTATTTATAATAAATTCTAAAAGTCTTACCCATAAAAAGATTTATCAGAATATATGAGCCTACGCACAAAAGAATCGTATGGATTTATGAGGTGGGCTAAAACCAATATGATCACAAAGCCCAACTTGTGAACCAGATATTCAGCCTATTTTATAAAACCAAAAAATAATTAACGGTAGCCCACTTTAAAGAGAAATTTTCCAACAGTCTCCCATTTGGGCAATGTTAATTATTTTATTTATTTTTCAAAAATTCTTAAGAAAAATATTTATTAGGCTGAATAGGAAATAGAATGTGGCCACAATTTTTAAAATATTTTGATTCACAAAATTATACCTCGAACGCATATTCGAACCAACAAGATTGTCAAACATCGAATCATGGCAGTTATAGTGTTCCTTATTGACACAAGACTTTCCATGGTCACAAATGTCATCCAACCTTATCATCATGGATTAAACATACGACAGCGTAGCAAGAAACTAGCACCAATATATGATCAAAATGTGCTATTTCTTTGTCAGTCCTCGACATGATTTCTCCAATATCGGCATTTAAAGCAAGAGAAATATATTATTCTTATGCTCACAAAATAGCGTTCAATATGCTAAAGGAAAGAACACATATCCTCACAAAACGGCATTTAACTGGCCAGAGGATAGATTATTCTTAACCTCACAAAACGATGATCAACATGCTAGAGGTAAGAATACATATCTCCAACCAAAATGTGTCCTTATGGAGATATTTAAACTCAATAGAGGATCTTATCGCAATGGACACCAAACATAAGATCCTCAACAAATTATGAATATGAGTAATCACAACATAAAATTATGATGTAAATCATAAAACAATATGCTATTGTACGAATGCGCTAATGTGCAGAGCAAAACATAAAATAATGGGAACTTCTAACAGTACATGATGATATAAAGCTCCCACTAGACAATAACATAAAAAAGATTGTAAAATACTCATATTCCTAACATGTTTCACAAAAAATCATAAGTCAAAGACCCTTGGATAAGGAGTCAATTAATACATCATCACTAGCAATTCATTCTATATGAACGCCATCACTTTTGACAAAGTCTCTAACAGCCAAGAACTTTATATCTATATGCTTGCAAGCTTTAATTTTCTTATTATTCTTTGAGAATAGAACAACTCTATTATCATAATAGATCTTAATAGATCTCGTAACAGATTTTATAATTCTTAAGACTAGATATCATGTTCTTAAACCATATAGCAAGAGATGAGACATCATAACAAGCCACAAATGTGCATAGTTAAAGAGGCATTAAGCTATTATTTTGCACTCTTCCAAGACATAGCCTCTCCAGCTAACACAAAGATATACCCAAAAGTAAATTTCAATCATATGAGCATCCAACATAGTCAAAAGTAGAATATTCAACCAATTTTAGATAATCTACTTTATAGCAAACCCATTCCAGGATTTATTATCAACCAAAATTCTTATTGCAAAAGTGATATCAAGTGTAGTGCATACTAGATCATATAATAGGCTCTCAATAGCACTATTACAAGGTATATCTTTTATAGAATCCATCTCTATATCATTTTGAGGATATTGCTTCAATTTGAGTTGATCATCTTTTACAATAAATGCACACAAGACTTACAATCCTTTACACCAAAAAAAAAAAATAGTTTTGAACACTCAATCAATGAAAGATTTCGTAAAAGATTTAAAAAATTCCAAGAGACTTATTTCAACAAAACTTAGTCCCAAGAACAAAAGAATCATCCTCAAAATATTTCATATAGCCTTAAGTAAAATATTGTTTAGTCTCATGGAGCATACCCAAGTCATATATAACCAGCAAAATATCATCAGCATGCAATATTAGGAAGACAAATTTACTCCCACTGATCTTGAAGTACATACATGGATCAACTCTATTTTCCTCAAAATAATAAGAAGTTACTATTTTATCAAACTTCAAATATTCATTACTTTGAGGCTGATTCAAAACCATAAATGAATTTTCTAAGTCTACAAGCCATATTATCCTTACCAGTAGTAGTAAACTCTCAGGCTATTTCATGTAAACTTATAAATATATATCACTATTGAAGAAAAGTATTTTCACATCCATATGAGCCATTAATAGCTCAAAGAATATTTTATAGAAACATGTGAAAAAGATTTTGTTGTAATCTATACCTTTTTTTTTGGTAAAGCCTTTTGTAACTAATCTCACATTTGGCCTCTCAATCTTCTCTATGAGATCTCTCTTGGTCTTAAAGACCCATTTGCAACCAATAAGATTATCTCCTTTAAGAAGATCAACGAGTTCCCAAATTTATTTTCATCATAGATTACATCTAATCTCTCATAGCATTCAAGTAAATGTGATAATCATTATAGATAGAATGTTTTCTTTCTCTAATAGACCTTTTAAATGTTGTTCATTATTAATCTCATAAGGTTGTAAGATTTGAACGTGTAGATTGTCATTAGGTGTAAGATCATCATCTATTATAGAGTATTCACTAATATCTTGTCTCTTAATGTGAGTAGAGTACCAGTCTAACTGCTTATTAGTAGTGGAAATGAGACAATTTCTCTATCATTTTCCTCAGTAGTAGGTTGAGGACATATAATATTACCAATATCTAATTATAAGAATTTGGGCATTTGAGATTTGACAATCTTAAAAACACATGTAGGAGAGTAAAACTTATATCATTAAAAATGAGCCAAATACCCAATGAAACAACGAATAGTCTTAGGGTCAGTGGTTTCTTATTTGAAAATCCTTACCTAAGCAGGACAACCCCAAACCAAAAATCGATCAAATTGGGCTTTCTCCCTAACCAAAATTCAAAAATGAGCCTTAGTGACAAACTTGTTAGGAACATGGTTAAGTATTTAACAAGAAATTTTAATGGCTTCACTGCAAAGGTACTTTAGTAGGTCAGTAACATGCATCATGCTTCTTAACATATCCATAAAGGTGCATTTTCACCTTTCGATCACACCATTTTACTCAGAGATACTAGACATAGTATACTGGGCAATAATCTCATCATTTTATAAGTACTTGGGGAACGACCCTATATGTTGTTCAAAGATCCAAGCCTAAGATAGTATTCACCTCTTCTGTCAAATCCAACAATTTTGATAACCTTCCCAAGTTGTTTTTCTACTTGTCTTAGAAAATTTTAAATTTCGCAATAGCGTCAGATTTTTCTTTAATTAGATAGAGGTATCTATAACGAGAAAAATCATCAATGAATGTAATATTTATTACCATACAATATAACAGAATAAGGTCCCGTAATATCTATGTTTATCACTTCTAAAAGGCAAAACTGCAGGTAGCATGCTTCTTTTAACTTTAGTGCGCTTATCTCTTATGCACTCAATATAAGTTTCAAGATCATCAAAAATTTAAAGAAGGTAAAATCTCATTATTAATGAGTCTTTCAACTCTTTTCCTAGAAATATGACCTAACCTTTTATGCCATAGCAAAGGAAAATTTTCTTATAATTAAACTCCATTTAGAAGCAAAATTTTCTATATGAAAAGAGTTGCGAGAACTTCCTAGGAATAAACACAATTGGTATAAACCATTTGATAAAACACATTCATCAACAATTCTGAAATTGAAAAAACAATTGTACTTGTTCATTTCTAAAGTAAAAATCATATCCAATCTTGTCTAAAAAAGAAATAGGAATCAAGTTCCGTCTAAAACATGACATCTAGAAAACATTTTCTAAAATAAGTCCAAAACTAATTTTTAAATACAGATTAACAATCCCAATGTAAGACTCTAATCCACTTGCCCCTCATCTATTTTCTCTTTCTTTAACCAAAATTAAACTTGTGTAATGAGTTCTTTTATAACCTTTTCTTACAAAAGTAAGAGTTCTTATCAAACTTACTGATAGTAGATTTAGGACCTCTTACATTGCGATTTTAATCTACTATCTAGATATAACCTTTACCACCTTTTTTAAAACTATGACCTCTCTTAGGAACATGACCCTTAGAATTCGAGGTACTAACGTTCTAAGAATAGCACTTAAGATTGGAAACAAAATATATAACCTTTGGGTTTCTACCCTTAATTTTGTTTTCCTCAATAACATAATGGGTAATTTTTGGTGATCAATATTCTAAGATTCCTTGGTATTTCTCTCCTATAGCTATTAAGAGTTCTTTTATATTCTTAGTTCAAGACAAGCCATTCAATAAATACTTAGTTTGGTCTCCTCATAGTTATTAAGCAAGATTGTTAGACCTCTCCTATTGCCAATTATATTACCCTTTCTTTATCACCATTTTTATCAACCAAAGCGGCATGTGCATCAAATGTAATGTCAAGTCAGTATTGACTATACTCAGATAAAACCCAATATTTATTTTTATTTCATAATGGTTTTATCTATTCAAAACATTTTAGTAATGATTGTTCAAAGTAAATGAAACAATCCAAGAAAAGAATGCAATATCAATAAACATTATGCATACATACTATATTATAAGAGTAAGCATTATAAACAAAAGAGTCCAAGCACATCGTTGTCATATCTGCCTTTGGGCAAATAATTCAACATGTAAATAGGCACTCTTTTAACATAAAGTAATACATATAAGATTACCTCACTGAAAGAAAAGTCAACCACCTTTGGGCAATTGAGCTCCCTAATAGCATTGTAATCTCGGTTCATACTTTATGTTTATGCTACGGGCTAAAGTCATATAATGATCTCCTTTGGGAGAACATTGCGCACTTTACTATAGTAGTTTTCCAAACAAAACGAGAAAAGCCATAGATTTAATTGAGCAAATCACTTTGGTGAATTTGCCTACTTAAATATATGCTGTTAACTTATTGGGAAAAATTAATGCTTAACTTTAATCACAAAGTGCATTGTATGCGATTGACCACACAATATGAAACAATTCAATATGACATGTCTCAGTGATCAATTTAAAATTGCATTCTTCAACAAATTTTAAGAGCACACATGAATAATCTAGCAATAGAAGAAAAATAAAATTTCAAAGTTTAATTAAATTTATTTTCATAACAAAGCTAAAACAATTGTTACTGGTGCCAAAACCAAATATTAACTTGATCCAATGGCAACTCGCTTAACAATAGAATTCTATTATTTTTTGAAAAGCAAATAGATGATGGCACTTGCATTTAAAAGTGCCCTAACGACTCGTTATAGTAAATCAATTAATGATATATTAATTAATTTAATACTTTAAAGGGAATATGACATAAGCAATAATTATAAAATATTCTTTACAAAAACATGTCACCATTAATGACGTATCTTAAGGCATAACAAAATGCATTTCAGTTTGCCATATACAATCAAACTGAGAATTAAAAAATGAAACTAATAACAATAATAATAATAATTATTATTATTATTATTTTTAACGAGCCCCAAATACATATATCTTATGCATATATATTTATTTATATAATAATGGATGACCAAAAGAAAAAAAAAACTCATCCATAATGGTTTTTTTTTTAAAGATATGTATATATATACACACAAAAAATTTAACATTTTAAATTAAATTTAATTCCATAGTAGCAAAGGCATTGTTTGGTAAATATAAAATATGCAATGCTATGTCTTTGGTAAGAAAAACCTTTAGCCAAACAAGACATTTCCAACTTAAAAATAAGGGCTCCATTTGGTTATACAAATAATCCAAAGACCAAAAAGCTAAAGAAATTAAGTTTTGTCAAACGCAGTCCTTTCTAACTTAAAACACAAGGGCCTTGTTTGGTAGCGCTCATATATAACAAAAGCCTAAGTATCCGAAAAGGACTATTTGCCAAACACACCCCTTACCAATTTAAAATAAGATTTTGTTTGGTTATACTTATTAATTGTAAAGTTTAATCACCCCAAATTCTTATTTACCAAACATGGCCCTTCTACCTCTAAAACGGGCTAATACAAAGCATGTCTAGACCCAAAATGAAAACCCATATCATCAAAACCTCGAATCTAATTCGATTTTTGTAATCAAATAATCTAATCCAAGTCTTTTTCACCCAAAAATTCAAATTCAACATCGATTTCACCAGAAAAAGTTGAATTCTTTCCTCGATTATGCAAATACTTTTTTTTTTTAATTAAAAATCAAGAAAATCGCAAAAATTTAAAACACAAGACCAAAACATGGGCCTTCACAAACACAAATCAAATAATGAATATTCCCTTTTTTATTTAAAAAAAATGGTTATTTTCTTGATGTGAGTGAAGATTGGCTTTCTCTGAGTAATTCAGAGAAAAACTCAAAAATTAAAATAGATCATAAAATAAATCAAGAACGACCAAGGAGAGTTCTACGAAAGTACTCAATCAATTTTATGAAATAAAATTTAATAATAATATAAAATAATCATCAACAACTTTTGTAGTTTATATGCTCAAACAAGTATTCTATTTTTTAAAAAAAAAATTACATGTAAATCCATGTATAAGTGGCTTTGATACCACAAGTAAGCGCAATATAGAATCGTATACATGAATTTACAATATAAAATTCAAAGACATAATTGATAGCGGAAGCTCATACTTGTTTGAATCATTATTGTTAAATAATTGTTATTTGAAGAATTAACTGTCACCCATTCTAGGCTTAGATCTTTCTCTCCCTGCTCTACTCAATATTAACATATGTTTATGGGAACAACTGCTAGGTAAGGAGTAGGAGAGGGGACCTAGCCTTATTTATAATAAATTCTGACAGTCCTAGTCATGAAAGGATTTATCAGAATATATAGGCCTACGCACAAAAGAACCGTATGAATTTATAAGATGGGCTAAAACCAATATGATCACAAAACCCAACTTGTAAACCAGTTATTTAGACTATTTTATAAAACCAAAAAATAATTAACGATAGCCCACTTTAAAGAGAAATTTTCAATACTAACTTCATCATAGGTTACAAAAACTGTAAACCTTGTTTTACCTTCGATTACATTTTCACACAATGGAAAACATAATGGTGGATCTACTTTATGCTATGTGTTGCATGCATGATCAAATAAACATGACCCGATGGTGAAAAAGTTTCAAACTTTTGATATATATTCGAATAAACATTGCACTGCTAGATTCTAAGTTGCCAGCTCGGAACCACATCAATATGATATAAATGTTATACAAGAGAGAGATTGAGTACATTAAAATTGTTAACATACAAGTTTTTAAAACAAATTATGCGCACGAAATGTGCTTGCACATATGTAAAAGAGCATGTTAATCACAATAAATAAATATATCAAATTTTCTGCTACATACAAATTTTAACTTTTAAATGAGCTAGGTAATAACTTATTAATTATAGATTTATAGTCTTATTGTGAGATCTTAGATGAGGAAACTGAAAAGAAAGAAGAGATAATTGGAGGATATGAATCTAGACAGGTGTTTAAATGAATGCAGCATCTGGCTGCGTGATATGTTTCTGTATATACTTGGAGCATCTGATTTGGTTCATACAAGTGAAGTTTCGTGACTGAGCGGAAACTTTTTCATTTTTTCTTTCCAAGCAAATTAAGAAATGTTATTGTTTCGAGTCGCCATGCTGGTACTAAATGAGCTCTTTGTTAGCATGCTAAATTTTTATTGTTGGTATATTACTGAATGAAATGGAATCCCTATGCGTCCTTCTGATGGCCGGTAACGTTGATGTGGTAGATTCAGCTCGTCTACGTGGACGACCCTCATATGCTAAGGAGTTTCTTAAACACCCAAAAAAATGCAGATATATCAACAATATTAGCCCCTTCTTGACTAGATCATGCTGAACACTCTCAAAGTCTACATGCAGTTTACTAGAATGCAAATCTCTCACTACAAGAAAAACTATTGCGGGCGACGGAAACATAGCGTTGCTATCAGCCTTGCAGCCATTTTAGTTTTGTAGTCATTTTGTTACAAGGTGGCGACGTAAAATTTCATCGCTAAGTAAAATTCCATTGCCATTTATTTATTTTTTTATTAATTTGATGTCCATCGCCATTCCATAGCCTATTTCCATTGCAACTCCATTGCTAGTTTACACTATTATTAGAATCATTCTCCATCGCCAATACTTCGTCGCTACTTTATAGTCATCGAGTTTCGTTGCCATTCCGTTGCCTTCTATGTCAGTCGCCACTTCGTTGCCATTTTTTGCTATCGCCACTTTCCTCCATCGCCATTCTCTTTTTTCTTTTTAAACCATTTCATTCAAAAAATTTATCTTCTTGAACATTTAAAATTTAACCTAAAAATAACAAATTTAACCATATAATAACAAAATCCACATTATAATTAAGAAAATCAAATAGTTGTACAGTATTACATAAACTAAATTTTAGTATGTAAAAAACATATTAAATCTCTAAAAGTCACCATTCAAGGACTACATAAACTAAGGTCTAGTTTGTCCAAAATATAGCAAATATCTATATTTAAGAGTCATCACCCTAGGACTGACGTGGATTATGCTGACGTGCCGGGATTAGATCATGTAATGCAGCAATTTGCTTTATCATCTTTTGCATTTGTTTCATGTTCTACTGCTGCATTTGTTATTGCATCTACCTAAACTCTTGCCTTAGTTCCTTAGTCCCCGACTAACAGCGTTCTCCACATCCTGTTAAGTGAACATATGATATGATTGACTATGTTGGTGTTTCGATTTAACTACCACAACCCTATGTGCACCATAACCAAATAAGCGTCCTTTCTTTGGCCTATCAACAACCTGAAAAACTAATGCGTCATGATCAATACGTGGTGCACTAGGATCTCCTTGTGTCTGAGACATTTTCTCCTCAAGAAGGGCATTGTATTTATCCTGTAAACAAAAATATAAACTTATTATTAATTATGATACTAAATCTTTATAATATATATCATACTAATATAATACATGAGAAATTCACTCACCATGATCTTTGCTGCCTTAGGGCTATAGTAAGTGCCAGCGGCCTTTTTACGATGAGTCTTATAAGATCTTAACCCGTGTCACCTCGCTACCAAGTTGAATAGTCTGTAATTCACATTTCATTACAAATAAAATCATAAATGAAGTTTTTAAGACACAACTCCCCTTTTCATAATACATATTAGCACAAGAAAGTTATGATTTAGATCACATGTGTTCAATGAAATTTAGAATTGTGTATGCATGATTGGGAAGTGAAATGCATGATCAAGAGTGTGTATGCAATGTGCATGGCTTGTGTATAGAAAGTTTAGGATCTTCCTATGATGGCATTAGTAGTATAGGATGTATATACTAGCATTATAGCCTCTTAATAGTTCTTATAGTATCCTATTAAGTTACATATAGTAATACACTAAGTAATAAAGTGAATTCTTAGCTTACAGTTTATAAACTAGATTAGGTTTAAGTTTATACTTAATATTTTCATGCATCAGATTATGTAAATTAGGCATTTCTTTTTTGTAGATTTTCATATAATTAAGTAATTTAAGAAATATGTTATATTAGTACAGTTAATATAGTATTCTATTTTAATATACACATACACACATACACACACACATATATATATACACATACAGTATGTATCAAATAGCAGATAAGCTTACACCAGCCTTGGCCCCATTTTTCCTAATATTAATCATCAGCGGCTCATATACGTAATAGCATATAAGCACAAACATTGGTAAGCATACCCAATTAGCTTATACATGCACTAGCCATTTTTTTTTCTGAAAAAATACAACAGAAACACATGAGCTCTATTAACTGAAATCAAGCTCACCAAGCCTGTAGACCCCACATCACCCTCTTACCTAGACTGCTTATACATAAATTTCTCCAAACACACACATTAGCACAAGCCAACCCCTCACATTAGCACAAGCCAACCCTGCACATCAGCTTGTACAGACCAAATCAGTTGCACCAAACAACACATTACAATCAGCAAAGCCAAATCACAATAGCTCTTTCTCTCTCACACTCTCTCTCTTTCTTTCTCTCTCTCATTTTCAAGCTAAACCAAGTGCCTTTCCTCTCTCAAACGCATAGAGCAAAAGCCAAACACACGTACACCATTTGAAGCTCATACTGATAAGCAGCTGAGAGAAATAAGCTAAAGACCAAGCACAACCATAACTAAAATCTCTCAGCAGCTCACCTAAAAAGCCCCCACACACTTTACTCTCACACCTTAGCAGCTCGTTCCACATGCAGCAATAAGCAAATAAAACCTCAGCTCTTTACCTAGCTGGCCAAGTTTCACCCTAAAAGCAGCTTACAAGAAACCTAAGCAAAGCCAGCACCAACCACATGACCTCAGACACAACACACTACATTTTCTTTGGATAATAAAAGCAACAATATTCTCACATGAAAACCAAGCTCAACCCTCTTTTATCCTTCTTTCCACGAGCACACATCAGTTCCTCAAATCAACAAAAGCCAAACACTCAAGTTCGCTCACTTTTTTTTTTTCCCTTTACTACAGCTAAATGAGCTCAAGAAGAAAGCTAACGAGTCGAACAAGCTAATTTGCAAGCTAAAAATGAAACAAGGAAGCTAATTTGGAGCTTAAATCAAGAGAGGAACAAGTTGGGATTTTAAAGAAAAGAAGGGCCGAAGTGGAATTTGAAGAAACTATGCTTAGAAGATCAACTGGGCAGCTATATATATGTATTTTTGAAGCATATTTAGGGGATTAACACAATTTTAGGGCAAGAAGTAGAGGGGAGAAGAGGCTATACGTCTCTCTCTTTCTTCTCCATATTTTTTCCCCTTTTCTTGCATCTTCAAATACACACACAAATACACATGAGAACATTATCATCTCATTCAATATCTAAAACCCATATTAAATAACTACATAATTCACCAGCACTGCCAAAATTCCTTTATAAGGCATCAAACAGAAATCAAAATCTCACTCGTCCCAGATAAACTAACATCACTTGAAAAAATGACAATCAACGTGACCTATAAGACCACAAACCATTGTTGACTAAGTCAAGAAATAAGGTCAGATCAGGAAAGCAAAATATAAGCAATATTAGTTAAGGCAAATACTTAATTAGATTTTGTTACCAATTCAATTATGCACTTGACTGAAAACCCTCCAAACACAATGCATTGCTGAAAAATCAAAGAAGGTTATTTTTTCATTTCACTCCTCATTCTCCACAAAATTATTTTCCTAGTGTGATCAGTGATCACAATACTCTGCTAGATTCACATCAAACCTTAGCAATTCGATTTTTTTTATCTCTGTTTAGTTCCATATTTTTCATACAAAGACAAACACACATATCTATGTCCACCTCAGGTAAGTCTACATCTCATCAACGTATTCTGTAAACAAAACTATGGATACCAATTAGATCCCTGTTTTGCAACACGACGTGAAATTATAAATTGGATGGAGTATCCCAAGATTTGTAGTGGTGCTAGACTGAGACGAAATGGTCCAAGGCCATAAAAAAATTCAAAACCAACTAGAGAAGTTCACTAACATGTTCTAGAAACTCATTTAAACATATATACATATACACTTATATACCTAGATTTACATATATATATATATATATATATAGAGAGAGAGAGAGAGAGAGAGATCTAGGAATAAAAAAAATTGAAAGAAAAGCATACCTTTGGGTGGTGGGGCGCACGTGGTGGGGTAAGAACAGGGGGAGCCTGTGGTAGCAGCGTTTTCCGTGGTAGCTTTGTCTGCAGGCAGTGAAAAATGCCAAGAGAGAAAAGATAGAGGTGGAGAAAGTGATGTGTATATTATTTGACTAAAAAAAAAAAAAAAAAGAAGATGTGTATATTAATTTTGATTTAAATCTTGTTCGAAACCATATTGAACTATAAAAAAATTTGAGTTAATTCAAGAGAAAGAATTAAATTTAAGATGGGTTTATAAAAATATGCATATTCTTGTCATTTGTTAAAAAAAATATTTATTCTTTTACAATTGAGATAATTTTGAATTTGTTATCTATAAAATTAAAAAAAATAATATTCAAATATTCATGATATATTACATATAAAAAATTATTATTTTTTATTAATTAAAGACTTGATATTAGGAAATAATCATATGTAAAAAATGTACAAATTAAAAAATTAAAAAGTAAGGAATTCAAAATTTAAAAATTTAAAATGTAAAATTTTAACTTGATAAATTAAAAACAAAATTTAAAAATCAAAACAATAAAAGAAAAAACTTCGTTGCCAATCTGTCGCAAAATATTTATCCGTGACTATTTCATAGCCAATTGGCGACAGAATTGTGATGGCATAAGAAGATAAAAATAAATTTTATATCTAAATTAACATCAATCCATTAGTTTTTGTTGTATACTTAATTTCAAGTCTTAATCTTTTACAAACTAATAGATTTTTACATTACAATTGCTTAAAATTGCCTTCTAATGATATG
Source organism: Cordia subcordata (assembly GCA_028554755.1). Lineage (NCBI taxonomy): Eukaryota > Viridiplantae > Streptophyta > Magnoliopsida > Boraginales > Cordiaceae > Cordia > Cordia subcordata. Next base: position 7,960,183 of record JAPTOF010000014.1, read on the forward strand.
TTGATTAAAAGTATGTAATACTTTGTTACTCTTCCAACTACTACTAAAGGAAAAGTTTTTCTATCCAGTCAATGTGTTAATAATATTTGGTTTTCACATAATGTAATTTTTTTCACACAACATAAACATCTATATCTTTAAAACTGATTTCATTATATATATATATATATATATATATATATATATATAAGATTTATAGTTCATTAGCAACTTTAGTGAATAGTTCCATCGCCAATTTGTAGCCAATCGGCGACGGCATTCATCAGACGTCACCATTCTGTAGCCATGTTGTACCAATATGGCAACGGATTGGCTACGGACAAGAAATTAGCAACGAAATAGCAATAAAATTTAATTCCCTGTACTATACATCGCCTTTCTGTCACCATGTCGTTGCTAGTTGGGCAACAAATTGGTGATGGATATGCAATGGCGACGATTTAGCGACGGATTTTTCTTGTTTTCAATGACCACGCCTTTTCCATCACTTTTCCGTCGCCAATTGGGGACGAAATTCTGCCGTCACCTCATTTTGGTGAAAAATCCTATGGTGTGATTGGTGACGGATGGGCAATGAAACTTTCTCCTCTTTAGTTTATTGTTGCTATGTTATTGTTGCTATGCTGTCGCTATTCTGTCACCAATTGGCCATGAATTTTTTCTCTCTCTATTTTTCCGTCGCCTGCAACAATTTTTCTTGTAGTGTCTCGTGTTAGGTCTCCTTAATTTCTCTTCACAATTAGTTAGAAACACTATGTGTGTGTGTGTATATATATTGGCTGTTTGGTTTATTCCTAGCTTTTTCGTTATAAGCTGTCAAATAGGATTCATTTTGTATAGTTTCAACAATTATGCAACCGGAAACTATTCATAACCAAAAAAAAAAATTACTTGGCCCTTGTTTAATTGTACTTCAAATGATCTGGATCATGTATGGGCAAAATCAAGGAAAAGAAATGCAACGGACAGTTGTGTGCTTCGTCATTAGGTAGCATTGTTTGGGTCGGCGTGGACCCATATTTAATTAAGGCCATGCTATTAAGAAAGGACGAGGGTGGCTATAGTTGCCAGTGATCCTTTGTGTCCCTATCTACACTAAAAAATCTTAGTTATATCATCTATAACTCTTTTGCCAAGTATTATGAGAGTTTAAATTTTTATAGTTATATAACTACAAACATACATATATATATATATATATATACGTGTGTGTATATATATATATACCTTCAAATATTGTGAGACTGTCAAACCTGTACTTACGCAAGAGTTCTTAATTTACCTTTAACTCATGCAATAATTTACTATTAGTTATTATTCTTTTGAATGGTGTCCAATTATTTCTTATCGATTTTCATTGTAAATTAGCAAGAATTCAATCGTCAATCAATCAATGTTTGAAATAATATCTATTTGTGAATTTCAAAAGAATTGTAACTAAATTCGTTATCTGTTAGTAAAAATAAATAAAACAAATTAATTTGACATTTACGGTAAAACATAATTCAACTCGTACAATATATAAAAATACGAAAAGGAAATAATTGGTTCTAGATATGTAAAGGGTTGAGATGGTTTTGTATGTATGAATCATTTGAATGATACTATCAACTTCAAATGTACCCCCACGCATAACGTAAACGTCAACCTAATTGACTACTTTATTTTGTCCTTGTGTTTTTGGGGTGATATCTCCTTATGACCTTTTCGGCAAGAAATCTTCTAAAGCAAATTTGATATTCTGAAGCAATCGGCAAACATGTTGAACGTGTGAAAAAACAAGGTTAATGCTTTAGTATATAGCTTTTCAGGTGAAAAAGAAAAGAAAACGACTTGGGTAGATATTGGTAATTGGTCGAATAATCCTCCATCTCTAACTGATCAGATAAGGTTCAAGAGAGCAACAACTTTCTGATAAGCACTATTTTTTTCTTTTTTTTTTCTTCCTCATATCAATATGGGAGACTAATGATATAAGAGGATCTTGATCTGGGGTGAAGGGTGCAGAGGTGTTTATTGACTAGAAGTTGGAGAGTTCTAGAAGCTAGAAGTAAAGAAATTTTTTACATTATTTGAGACAAAAACGCTATAATTATCTACCAGGGAGAACAAGAAATATTAATAGTGGAAGGATCAAAAAGCTAATTAAGAAAAGAAATATCACATAGTAATAACATAGAGAAAGTTCGGAATAGGTGACGATTTTTAACTGCAACCTAAACATAGATGTCGATTCTTAAATCACCACTCTAACCATTTTCTAATTAGTTGTCACTAACACTAGGACGCTTTGGCAGTGGTTTGTTATTACTGCCTATGTAAAAAGTACAAATTTAAAAAAATATATTTTTAAAAATAAAAGAATTCAAAAAAGAAAAAGGTATTGGCATTTCGCTCTTATTTCATTGTCAATCATTAATGCATTTTGCTCTCAGCATTATTTAACTTTGTGTGTACCCACAAGAAGAATGGTTGTGTTCTTTAGAACGTAGTCTTTAATCAAATAGACGTACCGCTTCTGTGATGGTGATCCTACTGTTAAATTTGAAGTCCCACGCAAGTGAAAATGACCCATTTGTCAACTCAAAGTGGATAGATTCCTTTTTTACCCCTTTAATGAAATTTTTATTATACAATAATGATGACACGTATCAAACAATTGGTTTTATGTTTCGGTAAGTCTTCATTCTGACAATCACCCCTAAATACATTCTTTGATTTGAACGGTCTAATTTGAAGAATTTTCATTTATATTTATGATAATTTATCAAATTCATATAATCTGCTATATAACTTTTGGCCAAATTTCAAGCTACGGCACATATTCTACAGTTTCGTGATGAGGGGTTTTGGATTCTGTCAAGACTTTGACAAAAGTTAGACCACATGACAAATACGGATAATTTTTATTTTTAATCTTATTTTTTTAAATACTTCTAAAATTAACTCAGTTTTTAAAGAGTTTACAAAAATAGACTTTTCGAACTTCCGAAGTTTGAATTTTAACTTCAAAAGCTTGATTATGTTTTTTATCCCTGTTCAAAAATAATAATAATAATTTCAAACAAAAAATAGATTTTGAACTTTGAAAGTTCGAACATTGGAATGCATAATTCAGTTCAACAAAAGTTGGCTTCCATGTAATAATATCTAATTTTTTTTTGTTAGTTATTTTAGAAACCATGTTTAGAAATATCTATTTGTATATTATTATAAATGAGAGTTCATGCCAAATTGATCAATACAACTTATAATTATGTCATGTAATTTTTTTTATCTGCACAGGAGATTTGCCTCATTAAATAGTTTGTTAATCTAATAATTTTATTCCCTATTTATATATATTACATAAAATATATTACGGACACCTCTCCCGTCAATGCCATGCGTACATGCCTTTTTATTAATGTCCGTATATTTTTTTAATTTTAATTTTTTTATTAAAATGTTATAATGAATGATTACAGATCACATATTAAAAAATATAATCAATTATGCAAACCAAGTATTAACAATAAACAAAAATATAAAAAGAATCATCATCTATTGAAATTTGGCTTTGGCATAATTTGTTGAACTGAATTATGCATGCCAATGTTCGAACTTTGAAAGTTCGAAATCTATTTTTTGTTCGAAATTATTTTTTTTAACAGGGGCAAAAAACATAATCAAGTTTTTGAAGTTCGAATTCAAAATTTTGGAGTTCAAATCCGAATTTCAAAAGTTCGAAAAATGCCAATGTTCGAACTTTTAAAGGTTGAAATCTATTTTTTGTTCGAATTTTTTTTTTTTTTTTTTTGAACAGGGGCAAAAAACATGATCGAATTTTTGAAGTTCGAATTCAAATTTTTGAAGTTCGAATTCGAACTTCAAAAGTTTGAAAAAGTCTATTTTTACACACTTTTTAAAAATTGAGTTAATTTTAAAAGTATTTTTTAAAAAATAAGGTTAAAAATAAAAATTATCCTGGCAAATACAGCGGCTGTCAGCATTACTTTACACGAATGAATCTCTTAGCTGGATGGAAGCTGTCTTTGTTCTTCCCTAGATGAGTTGAATTGAGGTGTCATGATCGACTTCGCTCGTTTGCCTACAACTTATGCCTGGTTAATTTAGATTGGATTTTTTGAGAAGTGCTTTTTTGCATCATTAAAAACAGCTCAAATTTATAATTTATAAAAAAGAATTTTTTTAATTGAAGTGATAGTAATTTTATTTTCGTAAAGAGAAAAATACCAATTTTAATCTTAAAAAGCACGCTTGTTCAAAGGGTTTTTCCTTCACTGTTTTAAACCTGATAAGAATTAGTCTAGGTCAATGTGACATAAAAAAATGCCTTAACTCAAAATAAAAAAAAAACGGCTAAAATTGAATTTTTTTAATATATTTTAATAATTTTACAAAAACTAATTCAAATACTCATGGTTAAAAAAAACCAATTCAAATGGACCCATACTGCACGCAGAACCACTCTCCCTCGCTCGCTCACCAAGAATCATCTCTGGTGTACATCCGTCCCTCTTCCATCGGTGATAAATCTATACCTTTTTGGTTTTATATATTCTTCTTGTTCACTCAAAGTTGGAGAAAAATCGTTATAATTATGCATAGTTAATGAGAATAATATTTGCAGAGTCAAACTGACCAAATGTCTCTTATTATTACCTGAATGAAATTATTGAGGAACATATCCAATTTATCCATCGCTTTCCAACTTCAGTTTTGGTCTTCGTACCAGTTTAGAATAAATTATATTACGTGATGATGATCACCTTATGAATCCTTGCTTGAGATTATTTATTTATTCATATTGATATGGGTACCATCGAGCCGATGTGAATAAGAAGACCAGTCCAAGATCAAAAACGAACCAACACGAGTTTTAGGGGATGCTGGAGTTGGCCCGACATAGAAGTGATTAAGGATCAGGCATAGCTGAAGAGGGAGTATATCCCAGGGAATCGCGAAAGCATCTGGCGGTAGTTGCTCCTTGCTCAGGGAGGTATTATAAATAGGAACCCCGGCCAAAGGACAAGGTACGAAAAATTCCATCACATTCCCTATATTTCTATGAGCATTAGTGCAATCAACTCTGATTTTCAATACTCTACTAACTTGATCATCGGACTCCGTTTGATAGGCATCATATTGGTGCCCATTTGGAAGTTACGCAACAATCTGATTGTCTTTGCTGGTCAAGCAAGTTGAGAACGAAGAACAAGATGTCAGTAAATTGAGTTACTTAATACTCAACCTTATCATATATGTCATAAATTGACCAAGTTTATCTAAAAGTTGTATGTTTATACATAGTCGTTATAACCATATCAAGAGCAATAATTACAACAATAATATTTTGCACCAAAAATATAAATTAAAATATTCTCTACGAGATTCTATGATATTTCCTAGCTTTTATGAATTGCTCTAAGAGGTCATAAATAAATAATGAAAAAATGATAATTATCGAGTAGCTGTAGTACTATCCTATATTTGATGAAAATGGTAGTTGCAAAAGAAAGAAATTAGTGGAGGACCATTAACGAACCAAAGAACACCAAACTTTTCATTTCATTACAATGAATATATAGGAGCAAAGTTGGGAATATCGACAAACCCGACAAAGTAAAAGATAAGGAGTAGGAATTCTGAGCATTGCCTTTAATATGTCAAACAATAGAAAGTGTACAACTAAATACTTAACCGCTCTTTTTACTTTTCTTTTTGTAGGAGTAGAAGGAAAAGAATAAAAGACGGAATAAGGGAAAAGAAAAAGCAAAAAAATTGGTCCAATTATACCAAAATTCTTTACACATAAAGTAACTTGAGTAGTAAACTATAAACAGAAACAAATAACTACTAATTTTAGTTATCCATTGCCATATAATATAATATATATCTCTAAAGCCCAACACCCTTTTTTTTTAAGAAGAAGAAGATCAAGAAGAGAGAAGATAGAGAGTTATATCAATCAATCCTAAATGAGTGTGACCAAATTGAGATTAAACATGTTAGATGAGTTGCACCAATCAACCCGAAATGAGTGTGGACCAAATTGCATGATATAGACTTTTACCTTCTTTTCTATTGATCACTAAATCATAAGAACCATCATAAATTAGACTGAGAAAGAGCCGAAGAAAGTGACAAAATATATATAATGCTACCAAAAAGCTTGCAAGAACTTGAGATGCAAGAAACGTATATATAGTTTATCTTTATCATCCCCTTTTGAAATGGCTAAAAAAAAAAAAAGATAAAAAGAGAGGCTAAATAGAAAACTGCAAAAGTAAAAGTGGGTCAAAAGTTCAAAAACCAAAAATTTAATTAAAGCAAACATGAATTTTTTTTTTTCATGTTACCATAACAAGCCCTCGAAACTTTCCGAAATCACACTATCAACCACTCCCATATTTTCACCAAAGCTATAATCTTGAATGTGTAACCAAGGGTAATAATAGTTGTAGTCCCAACCATCATGCACCACCATTGAGTCGACAAACGCGAAAGCATTCCCAGCTGACTCAACCGAGTCATAACTCGCTCCGAGACTCGGCAGCTTGACGATCTCACTCAGCTCCTCCTGTGCCTCGCCCGCCTCCGTCTCCGGTGACACCAACACGTCATCCGGAGACGTCAAGCTCGAAACCAATGACGACGATGAGGGGGATGACGTCAAGGAGGTCGGCGATGAGTACTTTGGGTCTGGGGTCGGGTGGTTGTTGTTGAGGTGCTCCATGTGGGCTGCTTTGACGGCGGCGGCTTGAACGTCACGTGGAGAGCACGTGGCGGGTCGGGGTAAAGAGTCAGCCAGCTCGGGGAAGTTAAGAATAGCCGAGCTGCCTTTGATGGTGAGGGCGGCAACATCGTGGGCCCGAGCCGCCATTTCTGGGCTGGCGAAAGTGCCGAGCCAGATCCGTGACTTCTTCCTGGGCTCACGGATTTCGGAGACCCATTTGCCCCATGCCCGCATTCGCACGCCTCTGTACACGGGATGCTTGCTGCCATGGTTGTTGCTGCTTTTTGAAGAAGATTCTTCTCTGCTGCGTTTGGGCTGGTGTTTCGGGCCAGGCATTTCGGCTTCGGGCTGCTGGGGCGGTGAAGAAGGTAATGGAGAAGATGATGAGAATGTGATGCTGCTTGTGGAAGTTTCTGAGTTTGGTGGCTCAGCCATTGGCAGTAGATGATAATGATCCTTCATCAACCCACAAACACTCATACTTTTATAAATTTATACTGCAATATATTATATACAGTATGTGTGTGTGGGAAGTTATTACTAGCTTTAAGTGAAAAAGAGAGATCAGAAATGGAGGTCTGATCAAGGTATATAGTGTTTCTCTCAGTATCAGTTGGGTATCTGACTGTATATATAGAGAGGTAGGGGTTTGGGGGGTAGGTTGGGGTTGGGGGGGGGGGGGGAAGAGGGTGGAAAAGGAGTGCAGGGACGAAGAGACCCCTCAAAGCCGACCGAGACTTTTACCCATATCATTTCTTAAATGACTTAGTACACAACCAAAGAGAGAGAGAGAGATGGGAGAGATGTGTGAATATCGTGTGTGTATGTGTGTGAAACGCATTATTATGTAACTACAAGTGTAGTACTGTAAAAGTCATACATACACGTCGACGACAGAAGCTTAGAACGCAAGCAAAAAAGACAGGGATTTAACACTGACCGTACGCGACGGAGTACTTTTAGACCTAGGATCAACACAAACCCCTCCTGCTTCGAATGCTTACTTGAGCTGGTTGCACAAACCTAAATATTCTACACAGCTGGCAGTAAATGTAAATACGTCCTTTTTTTTTTCCTATTAATTATCATATGTGATCAAAGGCAGCTTACAATTTTCATAAAAAAATTTCAAAAGTTTAATTTTATTGTATAAGATATTAGGCTACTCTTCTAAACTACTAATTGGTTTAATATGTGAATTTAATATGATATATGCAAGAGTTTGGTTCAGTCCCATGAGTGTAGCTAGTATTATTCATTGTGCATATCAATTCATGTGTAGCTCCTGCTAAGCCTTAATCCAATCTTATTTATTATGTATCCATCAAGTCTAGTCTTGTTCATCGTATATCCATTCATGTGGTGACCTGCTAACTGTTTTATTCGAGTTTGGATCACACTCGAAGAAGAGTGTTACAATATTATTTGTTGTGCCATGCATCCATGTGTTTGTCTATCAACAATTCATTTCGGTTCTAAGTCACACAGGTGGCAAAAGATGTTACAAAATGTATCCTTTTCTTACCTAAAAAATAATCCCCAATTCCAAATTTATCATATAAGATTTTAAATTACTTTTTTAGACTCTCATCAATTTTAAAATAAAAACTCATAATCTCTATCTATATCTATCTACATAATAAAGAAAAGTCTACTGTACTATATGACCGCCAAGTCTTGTGTTAATATCAACTTTTATATTCTTTTACCATGCGTCATATTTTCTACACTTTTTTTTAAAAGAAAAAAGACAAAACATTGTTATAAGAAGGGTTTTTTGCTTATAAACCCCTTATATTTAGGCTTAATTATACCGCTAGTCCTTAAATTTATAAAATTACAATTGAAACCCCTTATGTTTTTTTCAAAAGTTGCACACTTGCCTCTTCGTCAATTTTTCTGTTAATTCATTAATGAATTTTGTGAAATGTTTATTTTGCCCTTACCTTATTGAATAAAATGTCTATTTAGCCCTTGTTCTAATTAAAAATAAAAATAAGATTTTTTTTTAAAAAAAGGAAAATACTCATCCCCCCTCCCTAGGCCTGTCACCCCACCACCTCCTACCCCCAGCCCTGCCACCCCAACCCCTAGCACCGCCACCCACAACCATACTACCCTCATCGCCCCAACCCCCAGCCTCGCCACCCCCACCACCCAAACCCCTAACGTTGCCATCCAAGAAGAAGAAGAAGATGATGATGATGAAACGAGGTAGGGGTAGGGTGTAGGTTGGGGGGTGGGTGGTGATTTTGATTTTAATTTTATTTTTGAAATATAATTAAAAAAAAAAAAGATAACACAGGGGGTGTATACAATTAAGGGAAAAAAAAGTCCAATCGCATTTTTGGAGCGTGTTGCACATTTGCCATCAAAATGGACAGAAATCGTGACTGAAGAACCAAACGTGCAACTTTTGGGAAAAAAAAAATGGGTCTCAATTGTAGTTTCCTAAAGTCAAAAACTAACGGTGTATTTATGCCTAAACACAGGGGGTATATAAGCAAAAAAACAAAAAGATAAATCTATTACTTTAAAAAGATGCCTAATAAATGATTGAAATATATCAATCTATATCATTTATGATTTTTTCTAAAATTATTAGATTTTACTAAAATATAAAAGCTGAATTAAATGTGAAAATTTTAATATGACAAAATATATTTATGTTTTATCTTTTACATTAATTGTCAAATTTGACCGTTAACAATTATAAAAATACAAAAATACTTATTTTTCTCGTCTATCACATGAGTATTTCATATTATATAAATATCAAAATGATTGTCAAAAGTACTTTTAATTTTGAAATCTACATAATTTTTAATTTATATCACATTGCATAAATATTGAAACTCGCACATCTCACGGGTAGACACACTAGTATGATATAAAAAAAATATATGTCACATGTCATCACTCTAAACTCATCCTTCCATACAAGAAAGCATTTGGTCTACTCTTCTATATATATAACTATTACCTAATTTAAATCATTTAATGACCAATCAATAATACTATTTTTTTGTCTGAAAGTAACATTTATCATCTTGAGACTTTACTTAAGTAACATTTATCATCTTGAGACTTTACTTTCTCAATCTAAATATTTTATTCAATCAATCTCATGAAAACATCAATTGTATTGGGAACTTATCAATATTAAATTTTAAATTATATATTTGTATTTCATCCTCACATAAAACGTAAAAATTGACTATTATTAATAAATAATACTTCCTCCATCTCACAATATCAGTCGTTTTAGAGAGTTTTTTTTTGTCTCAAAATATCTGTCACTTTAAGAAATTCAAGGAAGTAATAATTTCTTTTTTTCAGATTTACCCTTATTTTATTATCAACTAAATCTCATTAATATTAGATACAAAAAAAAGAGAAAAGATTATTTTTATCAAGTTATTAAAAATTTATCTAAAAATGAAGCTATTCATTAACTTTATTGGTGAGTCTAAAAATTTTAAACAATTGATAAAATGAGACGGAAAGAGTATATTGCACGAGATATGCTCCGGTTCTTAACAAATAACGAGTAGTAGAGGCTGTAGCCTGACTGCTGCTTTTTTTTTTTTCCCCTCTTTTGAAGTATATCATGTCGAAGTAGTCTCTCAAACCAGTTTCTGAAGTTTGTACGTCCTTCAAACTCCTCATTAACTTTGTTGTTTCACTTTCACCAACACCTCAAATGCTAATATATCCATCACACACCAACATGTACATCCACCATTTTCAGCTCCTCACCAACCTCATAAAATGACTCTTTAATTACTCTTTTCATTAACTTTCTTCACCTCTTTTAATCTTTTCGATTTCTTAAAGTAATCCTACTCTTCGAATTTTGTTCACCGCTAATCATGCCAGACTAGGGTTTGCATATATTTATGAAACTTTTGATAAATCTAGGGCATTAAATTAGGTGTTTGAGTTAATTACCATGTTTCCATGAAGGTACATATATAAATATAGAATAGATAAATCTGGTCCAGTCATTAATAATGCATGGTCCAATGGGAAGATACCATTAATTTATTTTCTCAACATGTGAACTTTTAATACCTTATATATATATACTCTTAGAGAACAGTAAAATAGAATAACGCAGACATTTACGCAAGATATATATAATAATGAAGTCAATCAAGAGAGGCGAGAACTATTCGTATTATTTTACTATAATTTTATTACGAAAGTAGAATTAAAAAACAGTTCTATACCCTGGTCCTCGAATTAATGAGGCTTGATAATTACATTAGTTAATTTCTCGAGTGTTAACTTTTTGAATAGTACGCAAGCATGCATTTCTTCCTGTGCCAAAGGAGGGAAAACGATATGTTTGTACAAATTTTTGGGGGGAAATGTTGTTTTTCCGTTTCTATCCATTTTTTTCCAAAGGAGACTGCTATTTTACAATGGAATAAGGTTTTGACCGAGCATCAATTTCAATTGATCTCAGGGGGTCATTGATGCGATGAACTTTTAGCGGCAGATGTAAACTATACTTCGCAATCTAGTTGGCGCTCTTATTTTCTTCTCAATAAATGTGCCTTAGCCTTTCAGAATAAAAGGAATTCTATCCATTATTTTTCTTCTTCAATATTTCTAAGAGCTACATAATTATAACTAGATTTTATCTCAAATTCTGCACTCGACTTTTGATGTCGTTTTAATAACAGTAAAGTCCTCGAATTTTAATAGACAAGGCAAAACATAGGTCCAATATTTTTTATTTTTGGTCGTCAAAATGCACTATTATAACAAAATTAGCTGCCGCTAGAAGTATTAGCATCAGTATTATATGTACGTACGTGCAAAAATAAATCATACGATAAATTATAAGTCAATTTTTTTCTTTTTTTTTTTTTGTAATAAAACCCAATTGTCAAAGTCTTCATTTAATTTGTACGGTGATATGTAATCTCTTCCGGTTCCTCTGACACGTATAAATTAAAAAAAAATCTTTATTCTAATCATTACTTAAAAATTATTTATAAGGAAGTCGTCGATAAATATATTGGTTTGAATATAATCATGTTAAGTTCAATATATAATATGACTTGAAACTGCTATCCGAATATAACACTTGTTAACGGTGACCGCATGCAGGTTATTTGATAATGTTAAAAATGAAATAAGATGATTATACACCACTTTTAAAATATAAAACCCTTTTACAACACAATTATAATATTTTTTGTATAATACTTTTAAAATATGAGGTCACGTCGATTATAATTATATTGCAATATTTGGCTTCTAACAAAATAATTATTAAGTTTATATATATATATATATGTATGTATGTATGTATGTATATAAGCTCTAATGTTGATCGCGATAAAGAAATTTTCTAACCGATCCTTCTTGAAAGGTAAAGATCATGCCTTCTATGGCAGTCTCCAATCAATAAATAAGGATAAGAGCTGGAAAACCCTTGGCAGGATAAAAGCTCATTTTGATTCTTTTGATGATCGTCACAGTACAACTATGCTAAAAATGGTCTTCTTTTACAACCTAGTTAACTCCTCCTGGGGACTGCATTAGGCAATTGTCTAACTATATATAGACATCCTCAATTACATGCATCTGAGAGATCTTTAAAATGGTAACAATTTAATTCTCGAAATTTTTAATTTAAGCACAAACTTAATTACTTTTGGATCTATCAACAGATTATAGGTGTACCTAAGTTACTCTTACCATTATTTAAGGAGTTGCCCTTTAGTTTGGCACCACCCAAATTGCTCCTCTCATACACAAAGCCAAAATTCAAGCGGACTCCACTTTTTTATCATAGGAATGGTGATTCAACGAAACAGTTGGAAGAATTTTCAGTATTTAAGACCTTCCCTAGTTGCAGGTTGTTAGTAAATCCACCTAAAAGAATAGCAGGAGAGTCTATGATTGACTGCAAAAAAGCAAGACTATAGTGATGAAAAATTAGTGACAGATAAAATCAGTAACTACTAGTTATCGATTAGTGACTAATTAGTAACGAAATAAAATAAAATAATTATACAATATTATATTATAAAACATTGACAGATTAATGATCAAATTAATGATAGAAATGATTTTGGTCATAAATCAATCACTAAATTTGTGAGAGAATGTTTTAATCACAAATATGTCAAAAAATTGCATAATTAAATTAATTTAATCACAAAATGATCTCGAATTTATACATTACATATAAAGAATAGAAGAGTTTAAGATGCCAATTGTAGATTAGAAGATTCATGATCTAAGATCATATTATAGATTTGACGAGATGGTGTTGATTGATAGAAACTTCCTAACTTGAGACTTTTGGAATTCGAATCAAATATGGAAACCCTCCTCTCACTTAACTGAGAAGGACAAAAAGAATCCCGACAATAGATTCGAGAGTTGACAAATAAAAGAAATCTACTAATATAGCAGCAACAATTACGTTTGGCAATAACACTTAACATATACAAAATTAAACAAACTTGAAAACACATAGTAACATTGCAATGTAAACATTTTTCCCTCATCACTAACCACACAAGGGTATTTGTCAAGACTCTCAAGTCTCCACAAACCACAAAGCATCTTTGATTTCTTGTTGTCTACGAACTTCAATTCAACCTCAAACTATTTATTATCGTATGTTCTATCTTAGCCCATGTTCAACTTCCTCTTTTCAGTAGCGCCAATCAGTTCTTTTGTTTATCTTTTTGGTTTTTTAGCAGGTACAATGCTACAATCATTAAAATTAATTAGGTAAAATGCACCAGACTACCTTTTGGTCTATTATAAATGCACAATACTTCATATGATCTCAAAAGTCTGACAACAAGTCCATTTGATGAGTAAAAGTTCTACCCATACCTTTTTTTGTCTAAACTCTCTCTAACAATATTAAAAATGTATAGTAAAAAGATATTAATACCCTTATCTTACTCACTTAATTTTTTATCCTATATAAGTGGTCCATTGCTGAAACTATTTTATTGAACAACAATTTTTTGGGGAAACATAAATTAAATATAATCCAACTTTTAAAAGAATCAACAATGAAAAACGATACATTTAATGTGCGAATGATTGAAAATAGTAGGTTTTTATATTAATAAAATTATTAATCTAATCTTAACGGGTGTAATATTACACTCGTTAGAAAGGTCATATTTTTTTTTAACTTCGGAGAAGGGGTGTTGGATTTTTCTTTTGCTTTCTTTTTTCTTTTTGTCTTAAAAAAAAGAGGCAACAGTGAGTTTTAGTAATCATCAAGAATCTATTCTAATGCATCAGACTCCCTTGTGGTCTATAATTAGTGTACAATACACCTCTATGATGCCAAAAGTCCCACAACTAACCCCTGTGGTAACTAAAAGTTTCACACGTGCCCTTTACTAGTTATATCCCTTCTAACTGTGTTAAAATTTACATAAAAAGACATTAATAGCCTTAGCGCATTTGTTCAATTTTCTTTTATTGTTGTTGTACCACTACTACTACTACTACTACTACTGCTGCTGCTACTACTATTATTATTGTTATTATTATTGTTGTTGTTGTTGTTGTAATTTTATTTTCAATTAAAATTTTTGGATAGAAAAATATTTTCTTACTAACTTATTTTTTTTGTGTTGTCAAACACAAAATACTTTAAAAAATTAAAAATATATTTTAAGAAATGTTTTTTTTTCAAACAAATGAATCATTAATGGTCAAAAATATCAAAGCTTTTGACCTTATTGGTTTGGCTAGATCCGAGCTTCAACGATGTAGCCATCATCGAATTGAGTATTTGATTATATGTTTAGATTAATTAAGACTTATTTTGTGACATGCTTATGTTTTTAGCCAACCAAAACCAATGCTCAATAAATAGAAAAAGGTCATTTGGTCCCAATATCGAAAAAACAAAATTGAGATTTCTACGCAAGTAAATAAAAGCAACACATGAATGTAATTTTTAGATTTCTACAATTTGCTCAATATTACAAAAATATTTTTTAAGTATTTAATGTGTGACAACAAAGAAAAATAAGTTAAAAAATATTTTTCTATCAAAAAATTTTAATTGAAAATATAATAATAATAATAATAATAATAATAATAATAATAATAATAATAATGATGATGATAATGATAATAATAATGATAATGATATGATGAAGATGAAGGAAAATTGAACAAATAAAACAAGGCTATTAACATCTTTTTAATATAAATTTTAACATTGTTAGGAGAGATGTAAATAGTAAGGGGTATATGTGAAACTTCAAATCACCATGGGGTCTACTGTGGGACTTTTGACACCACAGGGGTATATTGTGCACTTATGTTAGATCATAGAGAGTCTTGTGCATTTTATCCTTTTCTTTTGTTTTTTTATGGTTTGATGAATAAAACATGGTCTTTTAAGTTATTGCCACTTTAATCATTGACTAAATTAATGGGGTGGGACCAAAAACGGGTGGCGTTATTAACTTTTGTTGGACCACAGGAACTACTAACTTCATTTTAGTAGGCTTTTCAGGACTGAAGTTATTGGGCCTTGATTTTGATTTTGCAGTCACTTCATCGTACGACTTTGGACCAAAGCAGTCCCATGATATGATACTATAGTCTTGTTCACCTTTCGGGCATTATGAACTTATTGTTACTGGGCCCTCATAAAATAAGACAACATGAAAGTCGCCTCTCTTCTTCTTCCCCTCCTCCTCCTTCTTCTTCCTCTTTTCCTTCGTCTTTCCTTTTTTTTATGGCGAGATAATTACCTTAAGTAAAATTATATTAAATTGATTGCAAATTCAGTACCTTATAGTGTAAGATACACCATAATACGTGTTTCTATTTAGTTAATAGTCAATAGTAAAGAACCTTGTGATTGGAGAAAATAAGTTGAAATTTAAATCTCTAATTATAACAAATTATCAGGGAAAAACTTACTCAATCCTTAAGGGAGAGTCTCAACTATCCTTGAGGGCGTCCATAGCATATTGTCATATTATACAATACAAGGTCTCGATTGATTGACCTTCAATATACCAGAAACTTAGCAATATTTCTTTTGTAGAGTAACTATTTATCACCAACAAAAAACATTCTCTTTAAACGAAAAATAGTGGACCTCAGAATTTACAACTAAAACTTAAGATCTCGAATATTCGTTTCTTCCATAATTGACGGAGGAAATACATTCACCTCCATGAGCTTACCAGCAGATAGAGTAACTACATTCATGGAAGAGATGGAATTTGCAGCCTATTGTTGGGCAAGAGGACGTAGCCACTCAAAAGTTTCAAAGATGCTACGTACAATTAGAATTGAAAATCAAACATAATGCTCACTCTTAATACTAAGAAAAGCAAAAGATCTCAAGCGTCTCTAATCAGGATCCATTCTCAGTCTTTATTGAAATAATTTTCAAAAATTAATTATACAATTATCAAAATTCAAATTGATGACAGTCAATGGAATATATCTTTTTTAATACAATAAATTAATAAATCAATATCCTCTCTACAAGCTTAAGCTTTTAGATATGGTCGTAACTCTAAGAATCTTAGATAGGCGTGTTAATAAAATAAATTAATAAACCAATATCCTCTCTACAAGTTTAAATTTTTAAATGAGGTGGTAACTCTAAGAATCTTAGATATCTACCAACATAACGTTGTAAGAACATTTGGCTATATAATTTATTTAAGATGATTTATAAAAGTTTATATTATGTGTGTGACTTAAATATTAAGTTACAGTCATTGAACTGATTATCGATGAGCCTATAATTAAATTAAAAATATTAATTGGTCCTCTCTCCCATCCCTAAAAAGTCATAACTGTTTTTTATGTTATCTTTTTTCCTCATCAAACACAACATAGAAATCAAGGAAAGAAAAAACGAAACATTCATGAGTGAGATTTTGACAAAAGGACATTTTTCATTAGTAATAAAATTCAGTTTCTTTATGAAAATCTTCTGTTTAACAATATTTTCCTTTAATCCGATGATCAGACATTGAAAAGAATTATTTTGCCAGACAAATAATCTTTTATCCTGAAAATCATTTTCAAGTTATTTTAAGACAAACAAAAGGAGCTCTAGCTAGTTTTCAAATTAGACATCTTGCTTTTGGTTTAGGGCTCGTCCTTCAATTTTGATTGGGCCAAAGACTAGGCTCATTCTTTTTGTTATAGCTTATCTTGAGCAACAAAAATCCAAATTCTCAGTCTCACAACAAAAGAAAATCCAAATACTTTTTTAAAAGTATTTTTTTCAATAACTTTTGAAAAAAAATATTTTTTAAAAATTATCAATTATTTTTAGAGTCTCAAAATTTTTTTTGTTTTTTGGAAATTAAGTCAAGTATTCATTAAGTAAAGAATATAATTTTTCAGGTAAAAGTACACTTTCTTTTTTTCTTTTTTTTTTGGTGGAGAAAATCAATCAAATTGCGGTAAATGAAATTCTAATTTCTGATTTTCCCAATCTGCCCTTCACATTTTTATCTATTGCAGCAGTGGTGATTTTTCACTGATCTTCAAACTTCAACTTGAAAGCTCAGGCTCACATTAAAATATCTAGCCAATCGTACTCATGTTAATTAAATTGAAAAAGAAAATTAAATAATCAGAAAAACAATGGCGCTGAAAACCCTAATTCAATTCCCAATTTTCGCCCCGTCGAGTACACCATCGCTGATCAACCGCCCGGCCACCGAGGTCCGCTTCTCGCGGTGGAACAACGCCAACGCCGAGAAATTCGTCCGCCGCGAACGCACCCAGAAGGAACTCGAAGACCAAATCCGCTTCGAGAAGCGCTTCGACTCCGCCCTCAACATTGCCCATAATTACAACCCTGCCCCTCCCCATCCCACCACCTTCAAGTCCGCCGGCACGCCTTCCTCGCCTTCCCGACCTTCCATCCCCGGGAAGTTCTCCAAATATTCCAAGAAATTCACAAAAAACCCCAGGCTTTC
This sequence comes from Cordia subcordata, assembly GCA_028554755.1. Classification (NCBI taxonomy): domain Eukaryota; kingdom Viridiplantae; phylum Streptophyta; class Magnoliopsida; order Boraginales; family Cordiaceae; genus Cordia; species Cordia subcordata. The sequence goes on from JAPTOF010000014.1 coordinate 7,977,895, forward strand.
GGGCTTCAGTCACCCCGCTTTCAGGCCCGTTTTACGGCCCAGGAAAATCCCAGAGAAGGAAGAAGATGACTGTAAAGATGATGAAACTGAGGCCCGAAGTGAAGGGCCTGTTGCTACTGATGCTGCTAATATCAAGATTGATGAAAATGGTGTTGTTTATGAAATGCCGGACGCTCCATTTGCTTACCAGTACAGTTACACCGAGACTCCCAAGTTAAAGCCGGTGAAGATAAGGGAGCCGTTGGTGTCACCGTTCGGGCCGGAGACAATTGGCAGGCCTTGGACGGGCCGGAAGCCTTTGCCGCCTAGTAAAAAGAAGCTGCCGGAGTTTGATTCGTTTCAGCTCCCTCCACCGCATAAAAAGGGCGTGAAGCCCGTTCAGGCCCCCGGCCCGTTCTTGGAGGGAACTGGGCCGAGATATGTTAAGTCCAGAGAGGAAATTTTGGGTGAGCCTTTGACGAAGGCGGAGGTTGAGGAGTTGATCAAAAGCTGTCGAAATTCGGAGCGCCAATTGAATATAGGTATGCACTACAAAGGCATTTGTTGATTTCTGTAATGCAAAGATATGTTATTAGTGTAGCTGAATTTTATTATTCAGTTGAATATGCTTATTGCTCTGGTACCATATTTATATCTCTGCTTTTTTATTTTTAGTTATTTATTTAATTTTTATGTGCTGCTATGTCATGTATCTATTCTGCTTCCTTAAGTGCTTGTTTAACAAATTATTATCCCTCTGTCAGCATGAGTCTGGCTGCAGAATCCGGGTATGCTGAGTAGTGAAGTGGAGTCGTAAATTTTACTTATTTCCGTTATTTTATGTTTAACATCAGTAGTCTACTTCTGAATGTCGAAGAAGGAGATAAAATATCATTGCTATACCTGCATGTATTATTGATAATGTAATATAAGATGTTTACTCTCATTGTACTCCGCTTGTCTTGTGTTGATTGAATATTAGTTTATGTAATCTGTTTACTTAAAACTGTTTTTTTTCTAGGAAGAGATGGGTTGACGCACAACATGTTGGAAAACATTCATGCTCATTGGAAGCGTCGTAGGGTGTGTAAGATAAAATGCAGAGGGGTCTGTACTGTAGACATGGACAATGTTCGCCAGCAGTTAGAGGTTGGTCTTGTTTTTTTCCTTTGTATGTCAATGTTTATTTAATTTCAGAGAATTTTCTCTTTTTGGTCTATTTTTGTGGTCTCCTATTTGACAGAGTAATGATAGGACCTATTCCTGTTGAGTGAGTAATGGGATGATCGTACATGTCTTCAAATATTTAATAACATTTGGTCTTACAAATTCCTTTTTATGGGTTCTCCCAAGAATTTTACAGAATTACCATGTTTAAATACTATTATAGCTTTTTGATATTATATATGGGTTATTTGTGCACTTCTCTTCCATTTTTTTGGTGCTGATACTTTCTTCATATGTTGTACTTTATCCGCGCCTGAAATGGGATTCTTGTTAAATCCATTGTACAACAGGAGAAGACAGGAGGTAAGATCATATACAGTAAAGGTGGGGTAATATACCTTTTCCGTGGAAGAAACTACAACTTTAAAACCCGGCCCCGTTTTCCTCTTATGTTGTGGAGACCTGTGAGTGCTGTGTACCCAAGGTTGATTAAGCGCGTGCCAGAGGGGCTCACTTTAGAGGAAGCAAGCGAAATGCGGAAGAAGGGAAGGAATCTAACACCAATTTGCAAGTTAGGTATGCTGATATAAAGTGTCAAAAGGAAAATATTTCATATTGACACTGTAATCTGTATATAGCCTGAGGTTCTATATATTGCAGCTAAAAATGGTGTTTACTGTAACCTCGCAAAGAATGTTAGAGAGGCATTTGAAGCATGTGAGTTGGTCCGTATCAACTGTCAAGGTCTGAATGGGAGCGACTACAGAAAAATAGGTGCTAAACTCAAGGTGGGCGAGTAATATCACTGGAGACTCGGTATATGATATAGTTTCCTTCTTTGTCCTCGAGTAGATCAATCATGATTAACTCAGCTCTATAAAAGAAATTACTTGGACTTGATATGATCAGTTGTGTATAAATTTCTTCTCTTGAAATGCAGGATCTTGTTCCATGTGTTTTAATATCATTTGAGAATGAGCACATACTCATGTGGAGAGGACACAACTGGAAGTCTTCTCTACCCGAAGTGAAAGATGATCTTAAAGGAGCAGAGGACTCTAAAATTGATGATGTGGCTTCAAGTTTTCATACAACTGAAGGAAGTGCTGAATCAATATCTACATCTTGTGATCCTACGGTCAGTGACTTAACTTCTGGTGATCTAAATACAAGCACTTCACCTGGGGATGGTGAAGCCGAGGAATCAGAAGGGAGCAATGATATGAACATGGATGAAGATAAGGATGACAGGAGTGATATGCCTTCAGTGGCTTCTTGTGCTCATTCTCTTGAGCCAGAAGTTAATGGAAGTGAAAGACCTTTACTAGTGGGCCGCAATGTGGATGATTCAATTGCTTCAAGTGTCAGCAATAAAAATGGAGATATATCAGATGGTTCAGCCAATTACAACAATGGAAGAGGGGTTTTACCTGCAGGATCTATCACCAGGCAGGAAAATTCATCTTCTGATGAAGGCCAGTCCAACCATTCATCTATGGTAGCACAGATTGGTGACAAACTGCAAGATACCATGGACAGCTCAATCATTACCACTGAGCTGGTCACAAGAAGCATGCCATTTACAGGAGTTCTATTACTCAGGAACCAAGCTGTTGAAAATGGCAGTGCGGTTATCTTGGACGATTCAGATTTGGACGCTGATATTGTTTACCAGAGGGCAATAGCTCTTGCAAAGTCTGCTTCACCTGGACCAGTCTTTAAGCGCCTATCTAACAAGTCGAAAATACATAGTGGTGATAAACAGCACGATGATGATTCTGGGCCAAAAGAGACCTTCACAGTATCAGCGAAAGAAGTTTATGTTTCAGGCAGGAAAAGAGGTGAGAAGAAAAATCCTAAAAGTAACATCATGAAGGATATTAAAGAAGATTACCTAAATGTAGCTCCTCAGGGAAGCCTAAGAGTAGATGAACTTGCCAAATTGTTATCGTAATGTGATACTTTAACACTTGTTTTACATGAATTTTTGACCGTTAATTTCCATAACTAATCATAGTTGATAGTTGTAATTACTTTCATGTATATATGCAGTCTTCCCTTATTACCTATCTGGTTCTTTGCACTTGGGCTTTCATTTCATCTGATCATGAGTAATATAAAGTGTCGATGATGGAAAATATAGTACAGTTAAGATATTTAATGCGCGAGCGAAAAATGAGATTTATATCCTATCAGAAAAGCATAAGCAATGTTATACAATTGGCTTGCGGATCAATATGTTTTCCCTTCACAAGCCGGCTTGTCCGAGCTTGATTGCCATGAAAGAAACGAAACTAAATATACATAATTCCTTTCTTCGCTTTCTAAAATCTGAAAAATCTAGACTTTCTGTACCGGCTTCTGTAAATCGTCGTCCTCAGGTCTGCAGTATTTCTTCCAGAACCAGTGGTTTTGAAATAGTAGATATATCTCTTCAATCGGAACCTGTTTGGTCTCCGGCAGGAGGAAGTATATGAAGGCACTCATGATGCAAATCAAGCCCGCGAACAGCAGAAAGATACCGTATTTAAGGTGGCAGAGAGATACAAGAAAACATTGTGCAATGAGAGCTGTGAAGATCATGTTGACACAGACCACGACACTTTGGCCTGCTGATCTGGTTTCAAGAGGAAAGAGCTCACTTGGAACCAACCAACCCAGGGGACCCCAAGATCTTCCATAAGCCAAGACAAAAATGCAGATCACGATCACAAGGAAGACACCAATGCCTTTGGGTAGCTTTTCACCTTGCCCGAATTTCAGAGCCAAAGTTATGGCCACCGCCACCTTTACATTAAAAAGATTCAAGCTAGTTATATCAGTCGCGCGGTGATAGGCGTTACCGTTCTTTTGTCAAAAAGGAATGGCTTTTATGGAAGTATTTGCAGGTAAACTTACCAGGCAGCAGATCATTTCAAAACCAGCTTCTAAGAAAAAGGCTCTTCTGCCGAATTTGTCAACAAAAGCCATTGAGATGAATGTAGCCAAAACAAGCGCTCCACTGGTGATGGCAGATGAATACAGGGATGCACCTGAGCCGAAACCTAAGCTCTGGAAAATGACGGGGGCGTAGAAGAGAATGGAGTTCATTCCGGTTAGTTGTTGGAATGCTGGGATCCCAAGAGCTCCAATCACCAATTGGGGGCGGTTTTTCCTCTTAAGGAGGTTTCTAAATGGATGCTTTATGGCTTGAGCTGCACGGCTTGCATCAATGAGATCAGAAAATTCTGCGTCAACCTTTGTGGTACCTCTAACTTTTTCCAAGACTCTCCTTCCTTCGTCTAATTTGCCCTGTTCCACGAGACTATTTGGTGTCTCTGGAAGGAAAAGTCCACCAACAAACATCAATGTAGCTGGAACTGTGGCTAGACCGAGGGATAATCTCCATCCCCATGGATGAATATGTTCAACTCCATAATTCACAAAGTTAGCTATAAGAATCCCCAAGCAGGTTGTGAGTTGAAAGAGTTGGTTAACAGCTCCACGGACTTTGGCAGGAGCCATTTCTGATAGGTACAGTGGCACCGCCTGTAGAATTAATCAACAAGCACCATAAGAAAAATGAGAAACAAGAATAAACATCACATAGTTGTGAAAACCTTTCTTTCTTTGTACTTACTTGGTTGCCAAATCCAATGCCAACACCAAGAAGCATTCGGCCGATGATCAGCATTGCAATGTTTTTGGCAAATGCATTGAGGATTGCTCCCGTAAAGAAACTTACAGATCCACAAAGGATGCTGGCTCTTCGACCGTTGTTCCTGGTTACATGTGAAGCTCCAAATGTGGAGATAAGGGCAGCGAAGTACAAAGAAGATGTGAACAGAGTGAGGATCTGATTATCGTATTTACAGTAATCCGTTTCTTTAAGATGCGCTTGTTTTCTCCTGTACACATCTGGGAAGAAGTCCTTCAAGAAGTCATCCATTGAAGTCACACCTCCTGAAATCAGTGTGGCAATCCATTTTATCCATTGATCACTTTCTAGCATTAGATGATTAAAACTTACATCATTTTCCCTTAATCAGGAACCGGATAAGACTCGGCCTAAATGGTTGAATGCATGTTAGAATTTGATTAGTTGAGATTCTTGATTAATCTATGACAAAATGTACCATGTCTAATGAAACATAGGACATTCATTTATAATCCTGTTTCATGTTAAATAATTTTCGAAGTCTATTGCATTTATGCTTCTATTGCAGGTAGACTCAATGCTTAAAAAAAAAAATCTAAAAAAAAACACTGTTGGTAGATTCAGAAACACTTATAGCAGACATACCAGTTAAGCCGATGAAGATTCGTTTAAATAATTCTATTCTGTCAGAGCAGAAGGAACTCCATGAACAGAACAGAACTTTCCTGTCAAATAGTCTGCTTCTTCTTTTTCATCCAGAAAATAGACCATCAAGCATCCTCTTTTCTTCTTCAACCCAAAAAAGATAGAAAAAACAAAAAAGAAAAGAATAATAGAAGAAGAAGTCTCTATTTTCTTCAATGAACATTATCTCCAGTATTCTTTCTACTTTTCAGGAATTAATTTTCTGAGATACAAAGATAAATATCTCATTCATTTCAAATATCTACAACTTCTCTCTCTCTCTGTGTCTTCTAATAATAATAATACCATTGGTATCACACAACTTGTTCATTCAAATGATGATGAACTGGTAACTACTTCCTATTCCATTCAGGATTGCTTACAAACTTTGGTCTTTGGGAGGTGAAACAGCGGTCTTGAGAAGCAACACAAGGTACTCAAACATGATCATAACAATGGTTATATGCAAAAGTGGTTAAAAAGAAATGCACAAAGATCAACCAAACAAAGATCTTGAGGCAAGGAACATGTTGAAAACGACCATTCATAGGAATATCCAGATATTATTCATATATAATCTTTTGTCCTGGGCCTGTTTAGATTACTTTTTTTTTCTTTCTTTCATGAAAAACACTTTTTTCCCTTAAAAATACATCCTTCACCGACTTCAGAAAAATCTGAAACTTTAAAAAAAAAACTTATCTTCTTTAAAAAGTTATTAAAAAAAAAAAAACGCTTCTAAAAAAACTAACTCGAGCTCTTACTGCCAGGGAAGAACGGGAATGCGTAATTAACATGCTAAAGTTTACGATCTAATGAAACGCAGAGACAGAAACAAAGCGTTGACTCACCAGAAACACCAAGATCATAACCAAAAAGAGAGCCTCCCATGGCTGCAACAATGCAGGCGAAGATGAAATACCATGTTATCTTGTGCTCATAAAGATGAGCTCTCCCTGCTCCTCCTGTGTCTACAAATCCTCCACCAGCCATGCTTCTCACCCTCACTGCTTTCCTCTCCTTTCTTTTCTTTTCTCCCTTATATTTTCTTTCCCACAAAACAGCAACAAGTGTAAGTAGAGACACAAAATGACTACATATATATATATATATATATATAGTGTAACACAGGAAACAAGTTGGTATCTCTACACACAATTCTTTTTTGATGATTCCGTTAAATCGGACGGTCTTGTGATCAATTCTCGATAGTACAGTAATTGTATTACCCGTTTTTGTCCTCTTTTTCAACTTGAAAAAGATTATATAATTGGAGAGCAACTGTGTCACTGTAGATCCATTTTGGTCAAAACATGACCATAATAAGTGGGTTGTTGTCAATTTTCCACGGCCAACTTGACATGTTAATTTTTCTTTACAATTTTGTCGCCTTACCATTTGCGTGTGACCACCTCTTAGTTGATTTAGCTTTCCTCCAAATTGACGGTTTACTAACTAATAATATGAAAACAACTCCTCGATTTCGATGTCTCGTCTGTGTTCATATTCTTAACTGGCAATTTCGTCTCTTTAATCGATCTCTATTAAAAATATTCAATTCTATCTTAGAATTAGTTAATGTAGAGTGAAGTAGGATATGTTTGGATTGACATTTTTCATGAAAAAAAAAAAAATTTCTTCCCAAAAATATATATATATATATATATATCTTTTTTTTAATAAAATAAGTATTTGGATATAGTGAAAGAGAAGTTAAAACTCTAAAAAAAAATCTATTTTGAGCTTTTTTCAAGAGCAAAAATTTTTTAGTTTCTCTCAAAAAAGTATTTTTTCTTTTTTAAGTTTTAGAAAAAAAAACAATTCAAACGAGTCTCATATGATCTCTGTTATTTTATGCATATTATTGAATTATCATGTCTTTATTTATCATTGACCACGCATTAGTTTTTACATTAATCCGTCGAATAGTTCAGAATATATATTGGGAAGAGAGATGTACGTTCAAAAAATATTCATTTTATTTTCTATCATAGGCTCGACTTTTTTGGATTTGTACATGCATGTATAGTCAGAGTGTATGGTGATAGGTTTCTACTTCCTTGAACTACAAAATAGTGAACACTAAATAATAATATTCTTCTCTTTGACCGAGTACGTAGCTTAGTGTTGAATCTGCAAAGATTTCAAGATAACAAACCGCAATGGAAATATTAGAAAGCAAAATTTTTGAATCAGATAAATCTCTTAATTCAAAATCCTTGTTGGGATAAAGTTTTTCGCTTTGGATAACCTTAAAAATAAAAATAAAAATAAAAATAAATAAAAACTCAATATTTTAACTAAAATCACGTTAAATTCACGTTGCTTTCGCCCTTGTCAGAATAACGTTATCTTATCACCCGATAATGATTAAGTGAAAACACACACAATTGACAAAGCCTGGAGGCCATTTTAAGAAGCAACCTTGAAGAAAAAATGATAGAAAGTGTAAATAAATAGAGCAAATGATGCTTAGTATTTGATAATGTAACAGCAGAATCCACGGATATTTTATTTATCACCCATTTCTCAATGATGGCATAAGAAAGCTGAAGTTGAATAAATAATTAAATAGAGTTGGAAGAAGAGCAATATAATTATGTCTAATTAATTAAATAGAGTTAGAAGAAGAGCAATATAATTATGTGTGGCCAAACCAAATAAAATAATCTAGCGATAGTTGACCTTGCCGCCCTGATGGCTGCTTTGCCTGTTTTGTTTCGGGTGTAGAATTTTTTCGCAATATTATAACGTAATAGTATCTAAGTTTCGTAACTGATTACCAACGGGACGGATATTAAATACTCTGGATAGGTTTTTTTTTTTTAAAGTAAGCACTTTTAAATTAAATATCTGCATTAGAATGCTTGAAGCTGCAAGTCACTGCCATATCTTATTCATGGCAGCGTTTGAATCTCCAGTTTTCAAGGTCCACACGATTTAAATGCTGTGAAAAAAGGCAAAAGAGATTAGCTTGGAAAAGCTTTTATAGTTAGTAGTCATGCAAAGCTGGTGTGGCCCAATTTTTTTTTCACATAGGCTGATGCAGGTGGAAATTTCAAGTTGTATATAGAAATGCTTGCCTCGCATTAAATAGGAAGCATCAAGTCAAATTGGAGATGAGTATTACAGGTCATCTTCGTAAGAGTCAAGGAGGTTTGAGTTTTTTACGGAAAATACTTTCTATACATATCTCAGCACATCTCAATCTATCGAATTCATGTGCTTGGATTTGTTTACTCTTGTTATCCGGCTTGATTTTCTGTAAAGAATGTCTTCTGGTACATAATTTGACAATGATTCTTCTTTATATATATATATGTGTGTGTGTGTGTGTGTGTGTAAGAGGTGATATGGATATAACTCGACTTGCCTAACATGTTTTGGGTAAGAAGGCATTAAGTAATCTAGGTCCTGACAGCCTTTCTAGGTTCGAGCTCAAAGCTCGGATCTAAATCTAAAGGCCAAGAGATAGTCTTAGCCCTGGAAGATGATTGCTAGTCAAACTCTACCTCCAGGTGCTCCACCAAGAGACGTTTTATCCGATAAGCTTGGAGGAGTTTTGGTTCAATCTAAACATTTCTACGGGTGCAGCTATAAATATTCGAGTATAGCCACCAATAATTATACCTCCTAAAGCGATTACACTCATAGCCTTTAACTTCAATAACCTCTTTTTGGTAGGCATCACATCGATGTCCAAGTAATTTTTCTCTCAAGTCCAAGGAAGCAATTGTCTGAGAGCAAGGAAGCATTTGGTCGAGTTTGACTACAGATTGATAGTTAATTTTTATTTTTACAAATATCAATAAGACTTATATTATACAAAGAAGACGCTAAAAATTATTGAAATCAAACAAGTATAACATATAATGCCAAACCTTCCAAACTTGCTAAGAAGTGGCCTGTTCTTCCATTACATGTCTTCTTCCTTTTCGTGACTATAAACATCACCATTACTAACCAAGATAGGGCTTTCCACATTCCTATCTTCTTACTTTTCGCGACTATAAACATCACCATTATTGACCAAAATGAGGTTTTCTGCTTTCCTTGTATTTAGGCGTGATATCACAGATAGTCTATGTACTTTCAAAACTAACTAAAAATTCCCCTAGTGTTTTTAAAAAGTCTGCATCAGTGCTCCTTTCATTAATTGTTTTCATCCATTTTAAAGGCAAGTACACTCGTTAGAAATGAGTCTGGGCTTGTATTTTACCTATTAATTGCCTACAAAAATTTTAAAAAAAAAACAAAAAGAAAAAAAAGAAAAACAAAACTTCACCATCTTTGTAGTGTGTTTGGAATGATCTTATTTTAAAATAGTTATTCCATTGAATAAGGAAATATCTTATAAGATTAAAAATATTTTATCACATTCATATTATGAAAAGATTGATTACTTATTTTTTATAAGATAAAAGTATGATTTCTTTTGAGTTTTCATAGCATACACATGATAAAATGTCTGAAATCTTATAAAATATTTCATTTCAATGAGATAAACATCTTAAAATGAAATCATTCCAATCATACTATTCATCTAACATTAAGTGCAAAATGGATCGAGGACCTGGCCCATATATTGCCGACGACATGACCGTCGGATCTCCCATGCAAAGTTCCCATCGAATTCCTCATCATCTACTAACCACTCCAGCAATCTCTTTTACATTGTATGTATTATTAGATTATCAAGTCTTTATTTATTATTAACAACACATTAGTTTTTGCACTAATACATCTAATAGTTGAGTTTACTGGGCAGATATATGCCTGTTCAATAAATATTCATTTCATTTTCTATCTTAGGCACCATTTGTTTTGCGGAGAACATTTTCCTTCTTCGCATTTTTCAGTGTTTGGTTGTCAAAAACGAAAAAGTCAACGGAAAACATTTTCCTAGTCAATGAAAAATAAGGTGATTTTCCTCAAAAATGTTTTCCTTTTCTAAAATTAGAAAAACACTTTTCCACAATTATCAAACCTTCCTACCCAGCCCCCAACCCCACCCCCCACCCCAACATCTAACCCTACCCCTACACCCACCCCAGCATCTAGCCCCTTGAGCTGGCACCCTCATACCAGGGACCTAGAGCCTCGGCATCCAACCCTCAGCGCCCCAAACTTGGCCCCGACCCTAGCCCCTGGGACTCGAGCCTCAGGCACCCAACCCTAAAGCCCCGGCACCCCGGCACCCCGGGTCCCTCTTGCCGATCCTCTAGCCTCGTTGACCCAAGCCCAGCACCCCGACACCAGGGATCTAGCCCTAGGCCCAGCAGCCCAAGCCAATGCCTCGGCACCCTAGACCTGGCCCCAGGGCTTTGCGTCCTGACCCTCAAGACCTAGTCCGCGACTCTCAGGACCTGCCTCCCTGCACCCCGGCCCCAACCCTATCAGGAAGTCTAAGGGATCAGTCTCGGGGGTTGGGACACCCGGTGTCTATCATCCGCCGACACACATAAATATATATTTTTGGCTTCATTAAAAATATTTTTCAATTAATTTTTATTGTGATAATTAAACGAAAAAAATTCAAGGAAAACATTTTCTAGAAAAAAGTTTTTTATAAAAAACATAGTTCAAAATAAGTTATTTTTCGCAAAACAAACGAAGCCTTAGACTAAACTTTTTGGATTTGTACACATATATACAGTCAAAGTGCTTGCTGATAGGGTGACCACTAAATGATAATATAAATTGGATGAGATAAGTTCGTCTCGTGGACCGTGTACATAGTTTACTCTTGGGACAACAAACTGCAATGGAAAAGGTTACAGAAGCAAAAATTTCAAACCAAACAAATCTTTTAATCTAAAAACCTGGTGGGAAAAAATTTTTCGTTTTGAATGACGAAAAAACTCAATATTTTAATAGAATCACGTTAAATTCACATTGCTTTCGCCCTTGTCAAATAACGTTGCCTAATCACCCGATAGTGATTAAGTGAAAATACACATTGACGTAGCATTGAGACCACTTTGAGAAGTGAAGAAAAATAATAGAAAATGTAAATTAAAAGAGCAAATATAACGATGGCTTAATTAGTATTGAAAAATCGACAGCAGAATCCACGGAGAGTTGATAATTTATCACCCATTTCTCAACGATGGCATAAGAAAGCTGAAGTTGAATAAAATTAATTAAATAGAGTTGGAAGAAGAGCAATATAATTATGTTTCAATTAATTAAATAAAGTTGGAAGAAGAGCAATATAATCACGTGTGGCGGCCTAAACCAAGCAAAATACTCTAGCAATATAGTTGACCTAGCCGCCCTGATGGCTGCTTTGCCTGTCTCTTTCAAGGGCCAGAGTGGGTTTGTTTGGAATTCTTTTATAGCATGCTAACATGCAACTTTGCAATAAAATTTTTATAATGATAAGTTGTATAGATTATTTTATAAAAATTACATTTGTAATTAAATTTTTTTATAACATTATAATATAACGAGTCTTTAAGTTTTTTTAGTAGAGCTATAAAAAATTAAGAAGATAAGAAAAATAAAGCTGCTTGCTTGAATATTTTGCAGCAAACTGTGCAAAAAAGTCTCTTGCGAAATACTTGCGATAAGGTTTTTTTAGTTTTTCCTGAGATTTTGTGTTTTCAAAAATGTGTATTAAAATGCTATGTCCAAATAGTTGTGTAACTCGATGAACCAATAACTCTTAACGCTACCATAACAAACTGTTGGACAACTTACAAACTGGTTTCGTTAGTCAATCATTTTAGTTATATCTTCCGGTAACTCTAAAGCTACCATAGTGAAACTGCCGACAACCTGAAACTAGTTCTTTCAGTTGGTTGCATCAATTATACCTTTTGATAACTCTAATGCGACCATAACGAACTGCCTGGCAACCTAATAATTGCAGTAATCAACCGCTTGGTCCTTCCCGTAATTCCCATACCCTACCTTCCAATACTAATACATAAATTAAAATCCCAATAGTCGTTTGATGTTAAGAACTCTAATCCATTTTAAAGGTGTTCCAACAAGAGCAAGGAAAGGTAGGGATGAACATTATTCATATATAACCTGATGAGACACCTTTTCACTAATAATATTTCGATCACCGAAGTTTTTGCAAAAGAATAATGGCGCGACTTTTACCCTAGACTCTAACGATCAAGTTAGCAATCTCTATTTATAGAAAAAGTTTGCATGGAAAGGAAATAGTGTTAAAAAAAACTGTCTTATCTTGAGCATCCAAAAAAGCTATTTATAAGATCATTTTAAGGGGTGGATCAATGATAAAAGTAGCGTCCCATTGGCCAACTTGGCTAGTTTTTCTGACTGAGCAAAGGAGATAGGACAAGGTGGCAGGGCAGGGTGCACCTCTAGTTTGGGCGGCTCTATGTCAAGCTGAACATGCCCAATGACAATAGCCTTCCCCAGAGGTCCACAACAAGTTTGCTGTCTGGCACCCTCCGAATGTTTCTTCAAAAATTGAATTAATATCCAGATGATCAAATAGCTACTTTTTTTTAATTAAAAATTTTATTTAGTTATTAAGTTTCAAGTTAATGTTCATATATGTTTATAAGTTTGTGTGGCTCATATATACATAATGCCAATTTTGATAATGGACATTGGATTTCGGTTATTGTAATTACAAAAGAAATTGGTTACGTTAGTCAGTTTTGATGTATGTTTTCCAAAAAAAAAATGATTATTTTGGTTATAACTGAAAAATTGGTTAAAATTTTTTGGTTATTTATGTAGTTGGTTTCGGTTATTAGTTTTTAAAAATTCACAAATTCAATTATTAAAATTCGATGAAGGCAAACTAGTATCTTATGGAGAAGTAACAAAGAAAATAATACACAGTTACAAACAAAATATCTGCAATAGAAGCTGCATAGACACTGGCGTAGATTTTCATGGAAATGTTTGATATCTAGAGTCCATGGTCAACATAAGTACGTGGACCATGTACTCTATTTTTTTTGCGTCCACATAATTTACATTATCCAATAAGTAAATAAAGACTAGCATGGGAACGTTTTTATAATTAGTAGACATGCAAGTGGAAATTGCAAAAAGCATATAGAAAATGCTTGCCTCACATTAATTACTATGAAGTCAAACTGAACATGATTATCTCACCTACTATTACAGGTCATTTTTCATAGAGCTTCCGTGTGAATTGGAATTTTTTAAAAGTATTTTTTATATTTTTAATTAATTTTTATTTTTAAAAAAGTTAAATTTAAATTTTTTAAATTTTATTTTTAAAAAATTAAATTGAATATTTATTACAAAAAGAACACGTTTTTTTAAGATATCCAAACGGGACATAAAGGACTTTCCTGTACATATTTCAGCTCATCTCAATCTGTCAAACATGTGCTTGGATTTGTCGACTTCTGTTGCCCTGCCTCATTTTCATTTTTTTTTTAAATAAAAAAATCTTCTTGTACATCATTTGACAATGATTTATCGTTTCATACATAATATTTATTTTACAAAGAAGATTCTAAACATTAATTATAACAATAATGGCGCCAGCTAAAACATATAACATTCTTACTAAAATACTATATAGAGAAGCAAATTTCGTATATTTTTCTTTTTTTGATAGTGGCACAATGGAGGTAAACATTGTAATGCTACCACGATAATGGGTGAATTGCAATCTCTACTTACCTCACTAAATTTTCGTTTAAAAATATTTTTTTTTGTTAGTTTCTACCTAAAAGAATATTTTTCTTTAAACTTAAAATTGAATGTTCTAGTTTATATTAAAGGAAGTCCAAAATCCACCCCACAATATTCATTTCAAACAAGTCAGCATTTGTTATTTATAAAGTTGTCGCACTACTAAAAAATTTAAACTTGTAAAAAATTATAAATATACTTATCTATTATATTAACCATTATAACTAGTGACTTATGAATATTCGGCCCTTCAGTTCTATACATGCGTATTAATATATTTATTTATTATATTGACCGTTATGGCTGGTGACCGATGAGTATTCAGTTCGTCAACTGCGTACATTCATACCCAAGGGAGCACAATAATTAGGGCGAATCCTTCAAAAGGTTCTACCTACAAAACAGGTGTGCAATAATCTATGTGTAGTTGAGTGAATTCAAGTGCTAGGCAGCTAGTAAGTAAGCTTTTTGTTAGTTCAATAAATAAAAGATGTATAGAAAAAAATATATATACAGATGTGAACGTCAAAGCAGACCATATATTTTCTTAAATCACATTGGTTCCGCGCTTATTTAAAGGAAATTGTTTTTTTTTTATTTTTTAATTTAGTCTTTTTAGAAAAATTTTAATTTTTTATTTTTCGTAAAAGACTTTAAAATGTGTTCATTAATCGAAAGTAGAAAGCAATTTTTTCTTTTAAGAACCAGAAAACGTGCTTATTTGTTAATATCTTTTAAAAACTTTCTTTTCAAAAAAGAGCAAAGGGTAGTTTTAAGGCTTCAACATTGTAACATATGAAACTAAAGGAATAAACTTTAAAAGTTTTAATAGAAGGACTTCAATTTATGAAAAAATGACGATGTGTTAATTTTTGGCCTATGTAGTATTTTTTTCTTAAGAAACATTTTATTTTTCTTAGGCAGATTTTTCTACATAGCAATGCAACTCCTATGTGGCATATATGCACAAACTTATAAATTACAAATTATCACATATATGTGCACATATACAAATTTTGAAAAATTTTGTGGGTTATGGGAATATAAATTAATGTATCTTCTTGTTTTCTTAATATAATTTTTTGATATATTTAAATTTTAATATATGAATTAATTATGCATTTTAAGTACTAACAAATAAAAACTTAAATAAATTACAATAAACTATTAGAAAAACTTGCAAACAAATGTTCAGCTTGGAAACTAGAAACAGTAGTATGATGACGCACCTTTAATCCTGGACATGAAGATAACTCCCCCAAAGGAACGAAGGGGGAAAAAAAATTGCCACGAAAGATTCTGAAAGAAATAAAAAAGTCATGTAACTAAACAATTTGATACCGTTAATTAAAAGTGTGTAAAACGTTATGTTTTTATAAGTTCCATCCCTTCTGCTAAGTGTTTTAAAACTTAAACCCTTAATTCTATGATTTATAAAGTTCAAATCCAAAAGCTATCCATTTCCCTTCAGAAAAACTAGAAAATACATTCCAAAGTTTTGAATTATTTTCCAAACTAAAACATATATCTCTTAAAGAAAGATTTAAGTGAAAGATTGTCTAATTCATGTGTTGTCATTATCAAGTTAATTAATTATTACTCTTTTTTCTTGTTACTATTAAATATCAATAATATAAAAATTATATGTGAGATAGATAAGTGTTAAAAATAAAGTGTCAGGTGATTATGTAAAATTAATTATATGTTGAATACAGGGCTAGGTGAAGTCGAAAAGAAAGAAAAAATAAGAGAAGAAGTAAGGCAACAAGGGAAATTGAACCAAAGATCACTAAATTAGATCCTCAAACTTTTAGTCTAAGTAAAAAATTGTTAGAAAACACTCTAAATTTATTAAAAGAAAAAAAAACTTTGCACAACTCTTTTCTAATTTGAAAAACTTGAAAAAACTATTTCCCACATTTCAATTTAGAAAATTTTTTACTAAACAAGATATTGTATTTTCTGTAGAAATTGGCTACACATTCTTAGTTTCATTTTCGGGAAGATGCCTTGTACTTGAACTTCATCTTTACTTATAAGATCCTAAGTTCAAATTTAAGGTAAATTTGTTTCATTACTAATGTTGTGTTTTGTTTGGTCTTATTATAAGATACTTATGTTATTTTATAACTTATGTGAAAATTATTATTTGTTATCAACTTATAAGTCATTTATAAGATACTTTTCATATGATGTTTTACTTGCACTTTAAAAAAAATAAAAATAAGCTAAATTTAGGATTCTCATATCTTATAAACTATGTTGGTAAATGCTAAAGATTTTGAAAAAAAAATATAATATTTGTAATTTTAATTCAACCAAAAATGAAAAATGAATAATTTAAAAATAAAAATGAGAATTTTAAAATTTAAAATATAAAAATTAAAAAATTTAAAAGTTGAAAATTTTCAAAATTAAAAACTTAAAAAAAATTAAGAATTAAAATTTAAGAAAATAAAAAATGGTTAGAATATTAGAAAACTACAAAAATTAAAAAATCATAAATGCAAAAAAAAATTATTAAAATATTAAAACATCATAACGTAGAATTGAAGATGTCAAATTAGAATATGATTTGTTATGTAATCATAAAATATTAAAATGTGTCTGAAGACATTATTGTCAAATTAACTTAACAACATTTTAACTTTGGCTAACCACAGTTACAAACCAAACAAACTTATCATATCAGACATTCATTTATTATCAGACACTTATTTCTTATCGTCTTATCACATCAGACATTCATTTTGATTTATTATCAGACACTTACTAGATAAGTATCAGACACTGATTTATTATAAGACAATTATTAGATAAGATACTTATCAAATTTCAAATTAAAGACAAATCTATTCCAAATAGGCCCTTTGTAGTCGTAGTAGTCGGCCCAGAGAACCTCTGTGTTTGTAACTAAAACCTTTGAATATGCAAATGACAATCCGCTTGGGAATGACCCCGAAACTCCCAAGAAATCGTCATATCTGAAATACTAGAAACGTTATTGGACCCTGTACCCTTCTTTTTTTATTTGGTCAAGGTTTTCTCTGTACTCGTAGTAATAACTCGCTGCGTGTAGATGAGGAAAATCACCCAATACCCCAAGCTGCTTCTCTCCCAAGGAATTACCATTTAGAGACCTACCACTGTCAATAGTTACCATCCCAGCGTACCTTCAAACCCAAGTCTTATAAAATACTTCCTTTTTCTGTTCTTTGGTCAAAAGTCTATTAATGCCTCACCAGAGGTCTCTCATTTACTCAAACCCCTTATCCTTGCACTACGAGTCCATCATGAGTCAAGAGATGAAAGAAAACACAAAAGCACAACACTTTGATGCTCTTGGAAAAGATGACATTTTTGCTGCTATGATTCTTGCCTCTCTAAAGCACTCCAATCTACATAATCAAACATCAGGCTTCAAACACAAGGTTCTTGGTCAAACTGAAGCCAGCCCGTCTCGCGAAACCCAGCCAGAGTTGCAAAAAGACCAGCACAATGCAACAGCATTAAGGAATAACCAGCAAGAGTTGCAAAAAAGCCAGCAAAATGCGACAGCATTAAGGAACACTAATACAATAGATGTCATGATTCTTCCAAGAACCCCACCTGTTGAAGCCTTGAGTGGCTTAATCGGACAGTGTAGCCAACCCTTTGAGAAGCAATTAACAGCAAGTGATGTGGATGATCATCAACATAGGCTAGCTATTCCCTACACATATGTAGAATCTGCACTCAAGCCATTGTTCTACCCAGAGGAGGATGTTGGGAGTGGAGTACCTGTGACTGCTTATGACTGGGAGGGGAGAGAGTATCAAATGGATTTCAAGATCTGGCATCCTCGTACCTGCGTCCTCATTGGAGACTGGAAAAGATTCTACCATGACCATGGTTTGAAGGCATACGAAGATTGGGTCACGGTGTGGATGTTCCGACATAGCCGCACTGATAAGCCCTGTTTTGTTTTCATTTCAAGAAGGTTGCCAACGTATCACCCCATCAAAAGGTGCAAAATGGGGAAGTGCCAAGGGAGAATCAGCAAAATCAAAAAGTTGCAGCGCCAGGGAGAGAAGAAGAACAAGTTTGATGGTACTTGGGAAATGATGAAGCAGAACAAAAGCATGATGGGTCAGATAATTGACTTCTTCTGATCTACTAGTACATTTGAGGGTTACAAGTTCCAGATGTTTTAACTTACAGGAAATTTTTGTAGGAAACAAGATGTTATTGTGGTAATGGTGTCATAGATAGTGTAGTAGCCTCTAGATATTAGGTGGAAACTGTTCAATATCCCTAACTTTAGTAAAGTCTAAAGTATGCCTTCTGAAGATGGTTTTCCTGGAAATGAAAGTATAGATGTTAGTTTGAGATGCAAGAACTCGCCATGAATAGGTTCTCCTTTTCTGGTTCATCATGTCTTGTTGCTTTGGTTGATGCTCGCTAAAATCTAATATTTGCTTAGATTATACTAAAAGCATTAGAGACAGACAGGTCTTAGTTCTTTGCCTAGTATCATAAACACACAACATCCAGTCAAAATATTCTCATTTCCAATTCAAATTTTTGCACAAGAAACAATACCGCATGTGAAACCTAAACATGTATTCAATCTAAATCTAGACCAACTTAACGCCTGCTTCCCGCAGTGAGTCAACCACTGCTTTTACCTTGCCATGATATTTCTGTTCTCTCTTCAAGAAAACTGAAACAGCAGGAATATTCTTAAGTAATAGGCGTTCCCCAAGTAATTTTCCTATTTTTGCAGCAGCTGCAACATCTGTAGAACTTTGTCCTGCTTTCTGCATTTCCAACCTGAGGCATTTTTCTTGGGTGCTTGCAGCACAGGCCACGGTTGCAGTTGGAGTATGAATAACTTGAGCATTGACATAATTGTTGGTGAAGTGCACCTTTAGCATATAAGGTTTGAGAAAATTTGTAATCCTGTTAGGCTTAACAGGCTGCAGAATCACCATTTCTGTCTGAAGATCAAAAGATATCAAAAATAAAATCAATATGTTGGGTCACACACATGCCTTCTGTAATATCAGGAGACACGATACCAACACAATTTTTATCATCAATAGACCAGATTTAGCTACAGCACTTAGTCAACTAAGTTTTCTAAGATGTGCAATTCTAATGATGCATCTACAAATCTCATTGCCTGATGCATCCACAAATTTCATTGACCGATGCGGGGTAACAAGCTCAATTACATGATACCTCCTTTGACAAGTGATTTAGAAAGTGATGATGTTAAAGACAGGTTACAAACTGCAGTTATTTAATAGGAGTTAATTTCAATAATTTGAAAATGCCTTGGCAGCCACGAGCCATATGGTTCAGGATTTGAAAGAGGTTGGATACTCATGGTTTTAGCCTGGTAGGTATTCTGCAGCACATTAAAGCTGTCACACCCCTGAAACCGGATGCCCTGTTTCTAATTCTACTGAAAACCGGAGCATGCACCAGTATTACGGGTTGCAAGTGAATTCTTCTTGATTTCAGTAGGCATAGAATCTTATAACTTACTTCCCATGGCACAGAATATGGACGACTGTGAATAATTGGCATTAACTTGAGAGAATGGGACTTGAATTCTATTTCTTCACTTTTCATCTTTTACTAGAAAGATTAGAAGTTATGTCACTAAGAAGAAAGCAATACAGACAGGTCAAATAGAAAGTACACATCAAATTGCACTAATACTTATCATATCTTATCACAAGGTCCTACCCTACATATTCACATATCTTGTCATAATTTGTTAGATACACTCAATCCAAATTTTATATCAAGGATGAATTGGCACCCCTGTGAACAAAAAAGCATCTTCGGATACAAGCTGCGTTTAATATGACATTAAGTCACTTAGTTGAATTTCCCAAACCAAGATCACACTGTTTAAAACTTGTTACTACACTTAAATCCCAGTGTATAACTTTTTCAGTTGTACAAGTCTCTGTATGAGCTAGGTGAAAATAATTTACACATATAATCAGGTATACGTGTTATGGCTCAACACATGTATGATGTACCACACCGATCAACTGCTATTGTTCAATGGTTGTAGGACCTGAAGTATATCATTAGATTAAAAACGATAACAAGCTAAGCTAAAGAAACTGGGAAACCAGTTAGTATTTTCAAATTTGAGAGGAAAAAAAGAAAAGGCAAAGCAGATGATCATCAATCAACTAAGTGTTTTATACAATTCTTGAAATATCCTTCATTTTGTTCCAGAAAAACAGACAACTAAACTCTGATTCCTAGGTGCTCAATTTGCAGCATCAAGGTTTTCTATAACTAACGTGATATCATGATACCATGCTTCAAGTATTATAAGTAATTAACTGCACAAGCATGATATTGAAAAGCATTTAGATAGACAGCTTCGAGACCCCTAGACTTCTTACCATTCCCATTTCAAGCTAGAAAAAGATGATCTAGTCCAGTATTCATCTCATTTCTTAAATGAATGAAATAAACAAGTGATAATATCGTCATTAAAGGAAAATCCAAATGACCATATCAAATCCCTCATTCACCATAGATAAAAGAATAACAATAATAATGAAAATGATGACCAAAAAGTTTTATTGAATACGATCTATCCCTGATAACTATCATGCATTGCAAAGTAGAGTGTCAAAGCCCAAAGGTCCTTAGTTGTCGATCGGAAAATTGAATCAATTTAGACAAGAGATGAATACTAGAAATCCCAATAAGCAAAGACATAAAGATCAGAGATCTTATTTAGGGGTCGTCTAGATTGCCTTTTTAAAAAGCCTTTTTTTTCCCTATAACTTTCAGGGAAAAAATGCTTTCTTTAGAAGTTAAAATTTTTTTACTTTCAGAAAAAGCTGAATGTGAACAGAATTTCAGTTTTTTTTTTTTTTTTTTGGTGCAAGGCAAGCCAAATATTTGCACCAAAAAGAATGTGTTTTTTCATGGGGGAAGAAAGTGATTTTCATCTAAAAAAGAAAAAGCAAATCCAAACCAGTACTTAACCTTCAAAGGGAAATTCCTAATCCATCACCCAATCAATTAGTCTAATTAAAATATCAAGACTAAGTCCCCTTTCCTGAATCGTTTCAGACAGTATGCAGTTTAATGAGTGAAAAGTGAGCTCATATGCGTGCCTAAATTATGCTGTTATAAATGTAAGTCATCCATGTTCTTTTTTGTGCACGATTCTCTAGCTATGCGATAAAAAAAAATTATTTTTCAAGTAGTAAATCATTGAAAATTAAACAAGAAATTTCAAAAGTTTACAGTCAATAACCAAATCGACAACAACTTAAGGGTTCGTTTTGGATTGGCTTCCTAAAGATCACCCTTTTTTTGTATAATTATTGGGAAAAAAAAATTTTGATTTAAATACGGATTGCAAAATGAAAACACTTTTTAAAGGAATTTTCTGTGAGCAATATCAACAGCTAAGAAGCTAGTTTCTTTAAGGATGTCTACCTGAGCAGACGAACCCTTTAAGCGCAGAGGGAAAGGATCAGAGCTCTCTACAGTCCTCAGGACAGCACCAACAGCGTTAAGGCTTTTCCGTTTCTGGGGTTTATTCAAACATTCAAAGAAACAAAAATCGTGTTTCAGGAAAGCGCGTATCTCTACTGCAGAACAGGCTATGTTTGGATTGATTTTTTTTTTTTTCCAAGGAAAAAAAAAATCGTGTTTCAGGAAAGCGCGTATCTCTACTGCAGAACAGGCTATGTTTGGATTGATTTTTTTTAAGAAAAAAATATTTTTTTTTCTTAAAACAATTATACTAAATTTGTAATAACTATTTGAATTGGTTTCTAAAAAAGCTAAAATTCTGAAAAATACTCATATATAGTTTTTTTTAGAAGCCAGAATTTTCCGCTTTAAAAAAAAATATTTTTTAAAAGCTGTTAAAAAAAAGCGCTTTTAAAAAAAACCAATCCAAACGGGCCATTGATTTGGTTTCCAGAAAAGCTGAAACTCTAAAAAAAAATTCAAATACAACTTTTTTTTAGAAGTCAGAATTTTCAACTTCTCAAAAAAAATTATTTTTCAAAAACAATTAAAAAAACTTTTCAAAAAAAATCAATCCAAACGAGCCCTTATCCATTATACACGCGTCACTCTGAAAAGCACTCTAAAGTAGTACCACTTCAATATCAATACGTAACAAAATAAATATTCGGAAAGCATTATCCGGTTAATAACCTTAAATCGAATCAGAACCAAACCGAAATTGTTATTTGATTGGGTTTCAATTTTTGGTATTTAATAATTTCGATTTTCATTTTTGGTTTATAACTGAATTAGTAGTTCAATCTTTCCGCAAATTACTACTCATTGCAGCCTTAATCAATGACAAGGGCATAAGGGACTTTGCCATGAAACTTAAAACTTAGAAGTCATATTCAATTTTCATTAAACTTAAACAGTTGTTTATGTATTGTTTTTAATTTTATGAAATCCATTTATTATCGATAGTGTTTTTTATTTTGATTGTTTCGATTACTAACCGGTGCAAAAAAAAAATCAGTTTCGTAATTTCAATTATGTTTAATTCTTAAAATTTTGAAATTTCGATTTTCAGTTATTTTAATTCCTATCTAGTTTGACTCCGTTTCACTCGAATAATTACCCTTAGATGTAAAATATGCTTTCTTTGACAAAAGAACCAAAAAAAAAAAATTGTAAACCACGATTTTTAGACTTATAACAGTTTAAATATCCTTATATGTTATATTGTTTCCGGTAAGAAACTCTAATGACACTTTTAAGTTGTTTAAATTTTGTTTTAAGAGAAAAAGTGAAATAATAATAATAATAATAAGAACATGGACATATGATGAATAGTAGCTTGAGTGTTCCAAAGGCTTTGCCGCTTTTTGGAGCTTCATTGATAGAACCCACGTGACAACAGTAGTTATAGAACTAATTGTTTTTAAGAGAATTAATTATTTGAATTTTATTAAATTGTTTTTGACGAACATTAAAGTCCAAACGGAGAAAATGTAAAACATATAGGTTCATGTGTCTTTTCCTTTAATGATAGTTACGAGGATCAATGAAATCTAGATGATTCCAGATTAACCTAATCACATATATGGTCCATTAGTAATTAAAGTAGCTAAATGAACTTGAAAATCATTAGTATTTGAATATTTCAAATTAATAAACTACCTAAGATAAAAATTCATCTTCGTCGCGTTAATTAATACCATTTGACCTTGAGATCATCCAAAAACATTTATTAATTATCTCTGCATATAACAAATTTTGGTTCAAGCAATTACTAAAAATTAACAAATATAATGCAATACAAATGTAAAGAGATATGCTTTGAGTAGAAGATGCTCAACTCCAAATATTCCTATTATGAAAGAATTTGGAAACGGTGTATGAACATGGTGAAGGGCACGTATTGGCTTTGGAAATGGGATGATATTTGTGAATGGCTGATCTGAAAGCATAGCTTCCCATCTTTGGCAGGAGCGTAATAGCAGATTGTTCAAAGAAGAGGCCAAATGCGAGGAGCAAATCCTCCAAAAAGTCTTTTTTGATGTTAAGTATATTTTGGTAGACGATAAATTGATTAGAGACAGGTATGTGAATAGAGCCATTTGTAAAGCTTTTGGTTTAGATTCTTCTAAAGACTCCTTTGTTGAGAATGGTTATCTTCTGTGATCTTTTGTAGATGATTATTTGTTAATGATTATCACTTGTCTTTTTAGATAAGATTTCATGTGTACTACATATAGAAAAGTTTAAACAATATCATGCAACAAATAAACTTTAAAGATTATTATTATTATTATTATTATTATATAAAATTGTTTTTTTTTATAATGGAGGAAGCCAACTGAGCGGAGCCCGACCACCGGAACCGGCGGAGCCCGACCACTAGTTGAAAAACCTTCGGGTACATGAACCACCCCTTTTGTAAATGATTATTTGTTAATGATTATCACTTGTCTTTTTAGATAAGATTTCATGTGTACTACATATAGAAAAGTTTAAACAATATCATGCAACAAATAAACTTTAAAGATTATTATTATTATTATTATTATTATTATTATTATTATTATTATATAAATTTTTTTTTTTTTAATAACGGAGGAAGCCAAGCCAGTGGGTGGCCCAAAATCTTGCGGCGAGAATCGAACACCGCACATGAAACATTAGCATCCGCACCACTAGACCAACCGCTTGGGATTTATATAAAATTGTTCTACAAGATAACATTTGAGTTATATAGTTGCCATGTCAACATAGCATGAGCTTTAAAGATTGCCACATAAGCTTTTTCATCCTTTAGTGAGATGACACGTCACACATATGACAAATCACTCCCTTTGCATATGTGTATATGTGTGTATATATATATATATATATATGTATATAATAAATCAATTAATTAAAACATTTAATAATAAAGTCAACCACTCTTTTAACTCTCCAAATGTACATTGCTTGCCTAGAACCCAAAGTTTCCCAAGCCTTTCGTTTTCTACCATGAATTTACACAGTTCTTATATTACATATAATTAATCAAGATTATTGAACCCAAGTGAACGCGATTGAAGCCAAAAGTTTTCTATTGACACATCTTCATTTCGTTAAGAAGACAGATGTGAATGGTGATGGTGGAAGCTTTATTGATTTAGAAGATGAAAACTAAATGATGAGTTGTAAACTATTTATGCGTTTACACTCTATTTCTAATTTCATTAGTGTTCTTTTTCACTTAATTTTAGTTGACTAGAAGTGGTAAAAACAAGGATAATTTCTTTTTGTTTGTAGGATTATCTGCTTTGTCAAATAATCACCTTAAGACTAATTAAGTGTTGGTGTTCCTGTTGAGGCATGGATTTTGACCTTCCAATAGTTAAGATTTCAGAATGTATGAAATTAAATAGTCTGTAGGTACGGGCTTTTTTGTCGTTGTAAATTAGATTTTGGACGAAAGGATTGATGAGAGAAAGAATGGTGACGTGCCTTAGGTAAGGAAGTAGAATTGATAATGTGTTAATGTAGAGTATAAATCTAATATTTTGTAACTTCCTATTTCTAATTATTTCTTTTTGCACTCTCGCTCTTCATTTGGGTTCCTTTACAAACTAAAAAACATGCTGAAACAACATAATTTATTTATGATTCCACTCCCAGTTGATCATCCAAATTTCTTTTAACAACTTTTTAGGCAACTTGCATTATAGCTTTTCTTAAAGAATTCGAGATATAAGTTCAAAGTTGAATACCTATTCTGAACAAACTTTCTTTGATTAGCTTATAACGAAAGTTATATACATCAAAAAATTATTTTTAATTCTGTTCTTTTCCAATCTTTGATTTCTTTTACTTGGTGCTTATAAATATGTTTTGGTTTTGTTACTAATTTTTAAAGGATGTACATGCAATGGGATGTTCTAGTTCATCTTTTAAACGATCAAAAGCTTTGTTCAGGAAGGATCATAGACAAAGAAGGGGTTCTAACCATCTAGGATATTATTGGACGCCTCTCATTAGAAATGGGATAAACGTTTAATGTTATAAGAATTAGTTTACATTAAAAGATCATGATAATAAAAAGAAAAGATACTGACTTTTCCTTCTTCTGAGAACATTATTTATCATAATTTAGTAACCCAATTTACTATGTAAAACATGTTAACAAACAAAAGATAAAACTATATGTTCAACCAATTTTATTTGTTTTTGGTGATAATGTTGCACAAAGACTACATCATGTGGAGACTACGAATATGATTAACAATCAAATAATACCATATTGCAACTTAGAAATGACAAACAATATTTTGTGTAGGTATGAATTACAATTTAAAAATAAAAACAGGTAATCATAATAATTTGTTAAGATACTAGTCTTTGGCTCATTTTTATATTTATTCTTCTTAATGTTTTCAAGAATAACATATATTACAAGGAAATAAATTTTAAATTAGTTAAAAATATCTTTCAACTAATAAATTCATTGTTTCTTTATTTCCAATTGACGATTCTTTTATAGTAAATTAAAAAGAAAAAAGAACTCGTACTCCGTACGGGCTTTGAGAGAACTAATATTTTATAAAGTTTTAGCCAAATTACCTTTTTTCCTAATCTTTTAATAAGCCAATCCAAACACCCTCTTAAACCTCTCGACACATTTTCAACCATAGTAAGTAGCAAATGAAGTTATGACTGGTGGGATGTTTTTCTGTTAAGTTTACTAAGATCCTGTTTGGCTAAGCTTGTTTGAATTATAAACCGTAAATAATAAAAAGTATGTTAATAATAAAAAATATGTCGAAGGAATTTAAGGGCCTATTTGGATTGATTTTTTTTTAAAAAAAAATGATTTTTTTCTTGAAAAAGTTACATTAAATTTGTAATAGCTATTAGATTTAGTTTTTAAAAAAAAAACTCTAAAAAAAGCTCAAATACAATTTTTTTAAAAAATCAAAATTTTTAACTTTTAAAAAAATTTATTTTTTAAAATTTGTTAAAAAATACTTTTAAAAAAATCAATATAAACGGGTCCTAAAATTTATTAATTGTAAAATAAGTAAAGTAACAGACCCTAAACACAACACACGATTTACATGAAACTGTTCTACAAGTCGGTCGCGAAACTAATAAAGACGAGATGAATTTAATGGAACTACATGCCAACCACGTGCTCTAAATCCACAACAACTAGTTTGTGTTTGTGTCTACAAGCTCACTGTTTTCCCCCAACTCCCCCCATTTTTCACCACCCACACACCACCCCCCCCCCAACCCTCCCACCACCCCCAGCTCGTGGTACCGCTTGTCTCTTCTCGTCATCTCCGAGCTTGTTCTTGGATTCTCTTTAACTTTTTTTTCTTGTCATCAGGTATGTAATATTGCTAACAAATTTCATGCGTATGTATACCTTCTTTAATCTAGATATCGTTTTAAATTTTGAGGCTCAGGTTGGATTTGTTAAAACCAAGAATTTTTTTTTTAATTGAAAAAATTTCTTGTTTGACTTATTAGTTATTAATATCAAATCTGAACTGTGTTTACTTCCCTTTTGTTCCTTCTTCTTTCATGGATATACTTAATTGGATTTTTTTTTTCCTGGAATTGTTTATGTGGGTTTTATGTTATTTTGTTGTTATTTATTAGGTTAGGTAAGAGTTTGAATTTGTTGTTTTTATATCATTATTTATTGTAGTTAAATTTGGTAGATTCTTAGTTTATGCTAACTTGGGAAGTAGATCTTGTTGATTTTACTGTTGGTCAATTTTGTGTTAATTAGCAAGTTAATTTATGTTGCGCTGATATTTTTTATTTTATTTATTTTTTTGTTGCTGCATGTAGCACGAGATTACTGCCCTGTCGTAGCAGCAGCTGTTCAATCCTTAGTTGTTTGGGTTACTGAGTTATCTTATACAGCACATTTAATTTCTTAACATGTTTGAAGCAGTTTAATATTTCTTAAGCTGTTGAAGAGAACACATTTAATTTCTTAACACGTTTGAAGCAGTTTAATTTTTCTTAAGCTGTTGAAGAGAACACATTTAATCTCTTAACATATTTGAAGCAGTTTAATTTTTCTTAAGCTGTTGAAGAGAATAGGTTCTATGCGGATTTCCACGAATTGAACAGATTAATAGAGCTAAATAGGAATTTCCGGTTTTCCTCTGTTAAAGTAATATTTTACTCAAAGTGGATCAGAATAAATGAGAAAAGCAGATGGCTCAAAAATTGTAATATTTACAGTTCTGATATAGTATTATCATAAGGACTTCCAGATTGTGGTCTACTTAGGTAGGTCCCTTCTTTTCCTCATGACCTGAATTGATTAGTTCCCTTTCCGTAATTGGAGTATCGTGGAATTTTCAGTGTCGAGTTCAAGAGTATTACTCTCTCGTGTATACTTCAATACATTCTTTGATCACTGAAATCATGAAAATACCTAACTCTGATGTCTTATGTTTTCTGGTTTTGATGTTATGTAATGCAGATACGTTAATCAGGAAGTCAGTTAGTCAGGAAGTCTTGCCATAAGTCCTTTTAGTGGATATGTTTAGACAGTGCAGATGCAAAGGTAATTAGCACTGGAAGGATTTTTCTCTACTTCGTTATCATTTTGTCCAAATGGAAGATGATAAAGGCCTTGATTTGAGCTTGGGTTTACCATGTGGCGGAGCGGCTGACTCAGCGAAGGGCAAAAGTGGCAACTCATCAGATGAAGTTGACAGAGATAGCAAATTGATCAATGATTTTAAGAACTTTCTCGAAGGGGGCACGGTGAAGCCTGACTCCAGTTTGGGGACTCAGAGAAGCGATCCAGTTAAAAAGGAGGAGAACTTCTTTAACAACCTTTCAAAGGCACCCTTTGACAATGATACTTCTAAAAGCTTGAGCAGTGGGGGAGCAAGGCCTGCAAATGACAGTAGGTCTGCTGAAGTTGAAGGAGAAAATAGACCAGATGCTGGTGACAAGCGCAAAAGTTTGTTTGGTGAGGGAAATCAGTCAAAGAAGCGTGAAAGAGAAGCTCATCATAGTGATTTTCAAGAAAAGACAAAGGCCTCGCACATCTCCATAACAACAGATGAGGGCTCAACTGCAGAAAATGAAGATGTGGCAGATTCTGAAGTTGTGGGTTCAACCTCTAGGCAGATTCCACAACATGATGATGGGTCCAAAAGACATGCTGGAAGTGGTGGCCCTTCTGAGATTCATAAGGAGCTTCACCAGGTTTCTGATTCCAGTAGTGTAGAATTATCCGGACAAAGGAGGTTTACCATTTCAACAGAGAAAGAACTTAAGTTTGGGAGCATGGCTAGTGGTCTTCCATTCCCAGCTCAGTCATCAGTAAACATCATGAACATGCCCTACTCACTGCCCATGAAGGATGCTAACAATAGTGGTACACCTAGCACTTCAAGCTATCAATTGCCAAGTATGATGCAAGTGATGGGAGCCACTAATAGTGTGAGACCAGGAGGTAGCCAACCTGTTATTCCTGCAAACTTGCCGTTAATGTTTGGATACTCTCCTGTCCAACTTCCAGCGCTAGACAAGGATAATGCACCAGGTCTGGTATCACATCAGCAACAGCTTCACCCATCATATGCTGGCAGGAGTCAAATAAGCTCAGATAAGCACAATGATGTGCTGAAGATTGCTCAAGGTATTCCTTTGTACTGTTGGGTCTTTGTCTATTCTTTGCACTACCGAATCTTCTTTGTTTTATGTTTTTCACCTTTAGTAGCATGAATTACATACTGAAAGATCAGAGATCACGAGAACCAGAAGCACCAATGGATATTTAATTACTTTATCAAGTGGGCCACAATGAGTGATGTAAATTTGGTAAAACAATGGAATGTAGATATATGTTATTTTTTTTTCCTTTATATTTATTTTCATTCTATTGCTGTTGACTAGGAGCTTTGATTTTGGTTTTGTGGAATTTGACTTCTTTGTTCTTTATTGAATTGCTAGCCAACTATGATGCGATTAATTTCTAAAACTTTTTCTTGATCGGCAAGTCATGCATTTTATTCCGCATGAAAACATAAGCAGATCACATGTAAATAACAAGAGCTCCTGCATCATCAAGGCATCTTGGTACCCCATTATATAAAGCTAAGTTTCTAGTTTCTAAAATTATTTGACCATGGGATAGTAAGTTATTTCTCAAAGTTGCACATGAAAATGCTATATATTCTAACACAAAGAGAAGAAAAGAATTATAACTTCCAAACTTGGAAAGTAAATCTACTGTTAACTAAAAATACCACGATAGTGTCTTACTATGGCTAGACAAATTGATAATATTGTTTGTATTGTGGTTGAAGGGTACATGGCAAAGAAGAAAATGTAGGAAAATAGGAGATGTTATACCACCAGATTCTCTTTTGCCAAATAGAAGATCATAATAACTTGTGACTCAAGAAAGAGCATTTGGAGAAGGAAAAAGGAGTCTTTTGTCTCCTCCATGGTAATAAGGCACCTCCTATTAAGGTGCAATTTTGAGTTGAAAATTTACCATTATTTATGATTTCTATTTAAGTAATTTGGGCCATTGTGGTAGCAGAACAAATGCAAGCCAGAGATGGGGCATGAGAGACCTAAATTTGAGGATTGGTCATAGGCCTCTTTTGGTAATTTAATTATCCAAATCGAATCAAGTCTTATTAGGTGAGTTTGATTGTATTGTTCAAACCGTGCCACTCATTTCTATTCGCATGGATCTCCTCTATTAGCTCAATGCATACAAGATCCCATTTAAGCATCTCCTTCCAATACGTCTTAGGTTTTCCACTGTCCCCTTATGGTGTATAACCTCCATGCTTTCTTACCTTTTAACAGGTGCCTCCACTGGTCACCTCCTAACATATCCAGACCATCTCAAACCATTCCCCATCATCTTATCCTTGCCCACTTTTTCTTCTATTACCTCATTTCTTATCTTTATCATTCCTAGTATTGCCATACAACTATCTCAACCCTTTGAGCAGTGAACTACTTGAAGAAAATACTTATTCTTCTTTGACCATTATGGAAAGTTTAGAATATGTTATGTTCTATAGGAAAATTGTAGTGGAGTACAAAAGGATTCCTTTGTAAGGGCTCACATAGTTGAGTCAATTCTGAACAGAAATATTAGGTCAATTCTCAAGTGTCACACTCGTTATTTATCTAGTGATCATCTGGGAAGGTCAGAAAGTTGAAATGTTCACAGAAATTATATTTATGCCATAGATGTGAATGAGCATAGTTAAGTCGTCCCATGTCAACCGTGTTGACTTTGAGATCAAATGAAGCTACTGAACCTATCGGAATTCGGAAGGATGTCTCTGCCAACTATTGTATGGGTTAGATCTTGTTCAGCCATTATGCCAACCGTTAAGTTATCAGACAATTGCGGAAGATAGGAAAAGTTATTGTTGTTGCCTTACCTTTCCTGAACATCCATACTCTGGACATTTGCAGCAGCAAGGTTTTGCCAAAAAGCAAGATAAACTAAGTTATAGGAGATAAAAAGCGAAAACTCTCATAGCTGAATATCTGTGCGTTGCTAGCTCAAGGAATATGTGGATCTCGAGGGAATTGGATGTTATAGTGCCAAAGCACTATGGTATCATTTTCTTACTTAGTTCATTATAATTTTGAGTTGACTATTATGATATTTGACATGATTGAAGTCAATAAGATGGAAAACATGAAGAAACAGTAGGATTTTGTTTAACTTTTAGAACTGAAACCAAGAAAGAAATTCATCAATTGTCTGGGCATATCCCTACGGTTTCAGCTATAGCAGTAATAATGCCACCTGTATTTGAACCTTGAATTAAGTTGCTTGTGTTGCCATGTGCCACCTCTTGTCGGTTTGTGACAAGGACCCAAGAAGTAATCAGCTTTTACAAGGATTGGAAGGGACACAAGGAGAGTTGTCATAAACAGCTTTGTAGTCTGCTCTTCTTTATAGTAAGAGACATGTCAACTCCGTGATATGATTGGTTATTTATTCATACTTCTCATACTGTCGTTCTGGTTATGCAAAGATATTTGTGTTAGTCTAGTGTAAATAATGATAGACTTTGCGGTTCATGAGTTGGATGTGACAATAGGAGAGAAATGTATACGCGTGTAAACCAATAATATGAAACCATTTAACGTGAACTAGTGCAATACCTTTGAGTTTGATGTCATTACTGGTAAGAAATCTATTTGCATATAAGTTAATAATTTCAACCATTTAATATTTATGAGTGCTTTACCATCTTGGAGTATGCATTTTCTATTTTTGTTCGATATCTAAATCACTAGAAGCACCAAGTTGAGGCCTATAGTCTTTGAACTTACTCTTGCTTTTGAATGCAGCTTCTGGACCAGTTATTTCACACAAGTCATCTGAATCTACACAGTATGAAGGGAGAGGGATCGAACATGTTAAAACTAACGGGAGACATAACGTCACTGCTGAAGGCTCCTCCTCTCGCTTGGAAGATGATGAGAAAGGAAGCAATATGATTTTTAGGTCTACACCATCTGAACAGCCAAGAACTGATGCATTTCCCTCTGATTATCCAGCCATTAGGCCTGGTATTGCTGCGGATGTGAAATTCGGAGGATGCGGTTCCTATCCAAATCTACCTTGGGTGTCTACTACTGGTACTGGCCCAAATGGGAAAACCATATCAGGTGTCACTTACAGATTCAGTCCCACGCAGATCCGCATTGTTTGTGCTTGCCATGGGACCCATATGTCTCCAGAAGAATTTGTTAGGCACGCTAGTGAAGGACAACCAAATCCAGATGTTGGCACTAGTGTTGCATAATTTCCGAGGTATAATTATTCAGGCTCAGCACAAAACTGATCTTTCTTAAGCAGATGGCCGAAGCCTTTGCTGTTGACCAGGCTAAATAATTCTTGATTTCTGATGCAACAACGGACACCTGCCTTTGGTTCTATGCTGTTGATTTGTGATTCTTGCCAATCTCACTTTACATGCTTATATACTTGTTTTTCCTTTGGTCAGTCGTCTCTGTAGTTGCAATAGATCTGCGAGCTAGGTGTCTGTGATATTATTATTTTCATCTTCGTCTATAAGAACAAACATGTATTCTCTCTTTTTTTGCAGAATTAGTTGTCTAAAATAATAAGCAATCTTTTGTGTACATAGAGACAAGGTTGAGCTGATTTTCAAACTTTGAACACTGTACTTCAGCAGATCTTTAGCATTCAGAAGGGGAAATTGGAAGCCCGAAACTCAACTTTTGACAGGAAGGTGTGGTGCGGGCTGAAGTGTGGCGCGAGGGGATCGGATCTACACATTTGTTGTAATATTGTGAATGAAATTTGATGGTTGTAGCTGTTGATCTTCATAATGAAAGTACGGTTAATTTTGGAGTGGCGTCTTCTTGTAGAGCGTTGTCCTATGGAAGGGTCTACGCATGGCGGAATTCTTAAATTTGGATATACTCACGATTGGGAAGGACTTGATGATCATTGTTGGTTTTGGTGAACGGCCTTTTCCCAAGGACTAATCCTTTGAGATCCTTCTTGGATTGTTGTAAGATTTTTTGTTTTTAATAGCAAAAGGGATTTCAGCATCAGTTATATTTATAAGGAAGCTAATACTGGCTAGTAAATCATGAGATCAGTGAGCTTATTGCACTTTAGATTGTTTATGACGTTCTTGATCAGCTTGAGATTTCTTTTGGATGCATGATGGGAGGAGATAAGTGACTCGTTCAAGAAGGACTAGTTTTCAATTGGCTTTGGCCTCTATTGAAAGGGGAAAAGAATACATGAACGATTCACAACTACTACTAAATCTTGTTCATCTCATGCCAAGGCCACAATAATTCTTTATTTATTGTTCGTTGACTTTGGAATGCAGTGACTAGAACATGGGAACATAGGAGCTGTCGGAATGGAGGCATGTATTATGTGAGTTTGGGATTGAAGGATAAAGGCATTGGTGATGTATTCAATTCACGGAGATGCATGGTATCTACGCAAATGGGAGAGTATCTTCTCAAGTATATAATTATGGCGGAATTAACACGTCAAAGATTTGCAAATTTTTGTTTCAACACCCCGTATACAAAACTCAAGTCTTTTTTTTTTTTTTGTTTTGGAGTCAGTAACTAGGTAAGAGTTAGAAGTAATTAACGTTGTAATAGAAGTTAATGATAATGATAGTGATGATATTGTTTGTCCCAATTGAATACACCACTTTGCTCCTTTCTTATTCTATTTTTGTTTTTTCATTCATTATGTTATAAAATTATGAAAGATGCATTCTCAAAATTATAATCTTTCTACAAATTTACTTCTTTTTTTTTTTTTCTTTTAACTACATAACTGAAGCATGGGAGCGAGGATAAGGTCGGACAACACCTGATCTCATCGGGTTGGTTTCTTATGTGTGTCTTTTTTCTTTTCTTTGATGTCTTATGTGCGTCTGAAAACTCTATTTTTCCCCCTTCAAATCTTACCCACAGATTTTCAATATAAAAACCTGGATTAAAATATTATAACGTTGACAAGTTATTAACTGGTGCAACACTAACCACTAAAATATTAAATTATAAAAAATTTGTTCTATCTCATCATCATTTAATTACAAATAAATTCATTATGTTATAATATCGTATAATTATGGCAGAAACATGACATAAAGGTGTTGGTCCTTGGTAAATGGCCAAAAAGTATTAGCCAGAAATAGCCAAAATGCATCTATGATAAGATAAAAAGACTTTTTTGTCTATTAAAAATAAGTATGTCAAATTCTTTTTCTTCATTAAATATTTTTCTTTCTTCCTCCTCTTCTCTCATGAGTCATAAACGCCTCTCTCCCTCATTTCACACACACTTTCTCTCTCTCCTTATTATTACACTACACATATTCTCTCTCTTCAAGTTCACTTGAATTTATCAAATTTTTTTTTCAAAAATCATCTACCTTTTATTTTTCAAAACTTTGGCTCCATAATTTTCTTGTAAAATGAAAGTAATTTCACACAATCATCCATAATGTATCATGGTGCTCAAGATTTATGTTATAAACTTTTATGTTGCAATATTAAGATCATAATTTAAATTTATAAATGTTAATATAATTAATAAAAAGTAATTTAATAGTTGATTATTATAATGTTTATATTATTATGAAAAATTTATATTTTATTTTTAAAACACTTTTTTTAAATGGTTAATCAAGTAGAAAAATAAATAGAAATGTTGTGCAACCATTTTTTATGTATTAAAAGTGTAAGAGACAACTAAAGTCATCTTTTTTCAATCATAAAAGACAAAGCTATCCATGGCCCCAAAAAAATTGACTAAAAATATTTTTTCTTTAGTGAAGAAACATAATAAAGAAAAAAAAAGTAAAAACACAATAGTAGTACAAAGGGGGGAAACAGTTATGACATAAAAATAGGATAGAAAAAAATTTAAAAAGGAGTAGGATAAAAAAGTTAAAATAAGGTATTAACGCAATGATAAACCAAAAAACTAAAACACTATATACTAGTTTGAAATGCTAAATTCTAATCATTTAAAAAAAAATAACTCAAATACTAAAAATTAATATGAGAGACTATTTCCTAAACAATAAAAAAAAGAAGAAGTGGTGTTTTCATTATGTCAAAATATTAAAAGATAATTGAAAAGTTATTTTTAAGTGTTACTAACCAGTGTCTACTTTTAGAATATTGATTCAAAAATAGTTATTAAAATTTTAATTTTACTAATGCTTCATCATCATCATCATCACCAATGTCTAATTTTAGAATGTTGACAAAAAATAGTATGTTTGTTTTTGTAAAAAAAATACTATGCTAAGTTTTGTTTCTTATTCAATATTTGTATACATGGAACCACCTAATACTTTGTAGTTGCTTCTTCAATTTTCTTTTTATAAATTTAAAAAAACACCATTGTTTTTATTGACAAATTGATAAAAGAATTAAAAGGTAAACTAATTTATGACTGGATAGCATCTCACAATTATAATTTTTTTTAGAAAAAAATAATGTCATCTTTTTATTCTAAGATAAGTTTTGTTTCTTTTAATTCATTAATTTGCAAGTCTTACGTTGTCAAATTACAGGTATAAGAACATATTCTATTTTACTAATTAAAAATCACATTTTCTCATATATTTATTAAAATATGAAATGTAAAATCTTAAAGGGTCATTTATAAATTTAAAGTGGATCATATAAATAAATTAATTGAAAAAATTCAAAATTATAAATAACAATGACAATTTATCAAATACAGACCCCTTTAATCCCATTTAGCTTGGTTAATGTGGACAATATTATATACTAGAAAATCCTTATTAATACTAATTTCTTAATTGTGATTTTATTTCAGATATGGACACCATATTTTTTTGCATAAGAGAATAAATTTGATTACATATCATGTATATTATCATTTTCACTAAAATTTATTAATTTTCAGAGAGTATATTATTCGTAGGTCTCTACTAATGCCTTGTTTTTTAAACAAGTCCTTAATATTTTAAAATGTTCAAACTAATCTCCAGTAGTTTACAAAGATCTATAATCTATTATATATGATTATGTTTAGATTAATATCTGTATAGTGCTACTGATAAGATTATACATAAAAAATTTAAAGGTTTTAAAAAATGCCAAATCATTTTCCAAGAAGCCTTGCAAGGAGACATATCATATTAACTATCTTTTAATTTTAGGCCACATGAAAATTTTTAAATTTTTGTAGGCTTCACTTTAATAATTGCTCAATAACAAATATAAAGAAACAAAAAGTATAAAAATTTTATATTTATAGAATGTCCAAAATGAGAAAATATATATAAATATATATTTATAGGATGCTTAGTAAAAAAATTTTAAAAATAAAAAATTTTAATTATAATCATTTTTAAGATGTTCTCAAATCTTAAGTATCCTTTAATTTGCGAACAAATTAGTAATATTATATATATATATATATATATATACATGTATGTATGTACATACGTATGTATGCATGTAATTAGTTTGGGAAAGAGATTCACAAAAGCCCAGCTCTATATTTTTTGGGTCAACCGCTAGCTCTATACTATAACTTAAACTATGTTATATATATACATATATATACATACACGCACAGAGGAAGAAAAACCACACATATAAATGTACATGTTACCGAGTAATCCTCTTAAAACTTAATCTTTGCATTAATTAAACACCTTAGTCATCTTTTGTTTTTTTCAAAAATTTGCATATTTTTTCATTTCCACCTAAAACTCAACATAAAATATACCCTAAGAATTTCGTTGTTCTCACGTCTTCTTTTTCTTTTTTCTTTTTGTCGTGGTTGTTCTATTTTAAAAGGTCAATAACTTATTCCTTTTCTAATTCAGTTAAAAGGTAAATATGGGATTTTTCAAATGCTTCTGGGAGTTAAATAAAATTTAAAATGTAATTTGTTGTAATTTTATTGTATTTTACAGTTGTAGCCTTCCTATCTTTACTCATGTGTATGTGCTTTAGCTTGTACTAACATATAAGGCATAAGCTTTATTGTAATTAGTTTTGATATAGTGAAAATATCAAAAGGCAACTTCATTCTCTAAATTTTCCATACATATACACACACACACACACAAATACATGTTGGTTAATGCATTGGAAATAATAAAACATCTATTGGTAGTTGGATATCCAATAATGAAAGAGAAACAAAAAGTTTAATTCAATTTTAACATTTTAATTTTTTATTAAGTGTAAGATAGACAATGAGAATGTTAAATTTCAAATATATCCCCATTTTAGTCATTTTTTGGCCAAGTTTTTTTTTACCACAAATTTTTTTCCATACTTATAATATATTTCTTTACAATATTATAATCCTAATAATAAATAATTATTAAATTTTATTTATAACGAGAAGATTCTTACTAGCAACGAGAATCAATTGGTCGTGTTCGCCAAGCGTGTATTATCTGTCAAGCCCCGTACCGACTGCTATGTTTTTGTTAGTTGACTATCAACAAATAAGTTGCGTCCATAGTCTTACATGTGCCATTTTAGGAAACATTGCCGGGTATTGCGTGTGTCTGTTCTTATTCATTACAACGTTGGTTTCCCAAACGAAAGTATGCAAGCCATAAAATGCTCAAACCAGAAAAAAAAGTTTGAACCACACAGCTTTTTATGTTGCCCTTTTCAACAAATTTGACGAAAGGAGCCTAACTGCTTTCCATTTATCCAGGAAAAGGTGTTATTCAAATACTCAGTTTCATGCATACATTTAGGTCACCTTCGAAACTTCCTATTGTGAAATAATTATGTGATACCATATAGAAGTTTAGCAGTTCGTTACCCTAATTAGGGTGCTTGCCTTATATTTATAATGTACAAAGTTACAAAATTGTCTTTTACTAGGTATGTGCAAATATACATAACAATATACTCTAATATGTGATACTTTTGTTGAGGTCCCCGGGGAAGTAGGACTACTAAAGGTTTTGAATTGGAATTTATATTTTCGGGTAGAATAGTCTTTAGCATAGTTTTTGATAAAATTGGAACATGTATTCTGGCATGCCGTCACACTATTACAGATGAGTTTAATATAGTTTTATTTAGAGCTTAATTTTATCTTATCGAAAGAACAAAAGAATGTAGAGTTCATGTTTAGAAGTGTATTTTTTTTTTTTTGTAGAGTAGTTTTTGGGATCCGTTTTTGGAAAAATGAAAGATCAAAAAAAAAATTTGTTTTAAATGTTTAAACCATTAGAATATATTAATTACTTTGTTTTTTCTTTAAATAGCTTACTTTCAAATTCTCCTCTTTTGAAGAAATTCTAGCAAATGATATGTACCTCACAGGTGTGCGATAAACTTAAAAGAGTTTTCATTAATTTGAAATACCTTTACAAAAAAAAATCATCCAAGGCATGTACAACCAAATTCTTTTGGGGTCTAATTTAATAAGATCTTGTATTAATAACAAAAAGGATTTAAATCATATCATAATCAACTGGGGTTCCTCATTCATGATACTCTCACAAAACTAGAGCACTAGTGTCCAAATACCAATTTCGACATAATTTTTTAGGATGATGCAGCAGAATTTGACTTTCGAGCTTCCAATTCATTGCTGAACAGTTCAAATTGATTATTATCTGGCTTTTCAAAATTTTCTGAGAAAACTGGTTAAAATTAAAATAATAATAATAATAATAATAAATCTGGGAAAAAAAAGAGAGAGAGATGATTCTTTTCTTGAACCTTTTACATATGGATCAAATAATTGCTATACTTTATCAACTTTTTCATGGAATAACTATTCCTCCTCAAATGAGTGGCAAGATAATTTTCCCAGATCGTGACTCGCATGATCAATTGCGTCACAGGCTTCAAATCATAACTACATATAATAACATAATGATTTGATCACGCAAATTTGTAAAAAGAATTCATTTGAGCACACCCTCATGCCTTCTCAATTATGAACAAGAATTTATGTACAATAATAATCACCCCCACCTTTCCATCACTACCTAATTTGAATTTTAAAGCATCTTCATTTTTCTTTCTGTGAAAATTGTATGTGTAGGGTTATGATCTGCATTGTAAATGGGCCTTAACGATCTTAGATTTGGTCAAATTAGAAATCCATTCATACAAAGATTTGTCTCTTCTATATTTTATAAATATTAGTTTATGTAGTGAGACAGAGATCGGAATAGAGGGTGGAGAGCTTGAGAGATGAGGACTCTAAAGCATGAGCCTTCTTTCGGTGATATATTCATTCTATCTATAATGGTATTCTTTTGCCTGCTCATAAATGTAAGCGTAAGGCTAAATCATGTTAAATATTGTATGTCTATCATTACATCTTTAATTAATTTTTCGTTCTACACCCTATTTTTATAATATTTGATAGAATGATATAAATTTAAAATTAAAATTTTAGATAGTTATTCAACCACTCTACCTTGCTCGAGCGTACAACTAAAAAGACTTCAGAGGATTGAGGAAGGTGCCAACAGGACCACGAGAAATTGACAAGCTAACAGATACCCTCTGCAGACAAACCATATAAAATGAGTCACATCACAAGCAAAACCAACGTCAAGCTGCAGCCCCCTTGATGACATTTCCTGAGCTTTCTGCAGACAAAAATTATGCATATTCTTGCAGCAACCTCAGAAGATTGTCTTGTCCTGAGCAAGAACAAAAGT
This sequence comes from Cordia subcordata, assembly GCA_028554755.1. Taxonomy (NCBI): domain Eukaryota; kingdom Viridiplantae; phylum Streptophyta; class Magnoliopsida; order Boraginales; family Cordiaceae; genus Cordia; species Cordia subcordata. The sequence continues at coordinate 8,017,744 of JAPTOF010000014.1, forward strand.
CTAAACCCTCACATGAACCGATTCAACATGCTTATTTTACTTCTCCAGCTCATGCTATTCAATATTGCAAGAGCACAATCTCCTTCAAGTGACATGGATGCGGCATCACAAGATGTTGTCAGCAATTTCAGGCCAAGCCTTGCGGTTGTGATTGGCATTTTAGCCATCATGTTTTCCTTAACTTTCGTGCTCCTCCTCTACGCGAAGTTCTGCCACAGGGCTTCGCCTGTTCACAACGCCACGCGAATTGTCGATGGCCTGCCCCGTTCCAAATCGGTTCTTTCTGGGCTGGACAAAACAGTGATTGAATCTCTCCCGTTTTTCAGGTTCTCTTCGCTTAGAGGGTCGAGAGAAGGCCTGGAATGCGCGGTTTGCTTGTCAAAATTCGAGGAGATTGAGATTCTCCGGCTGCTGCCTAAGTGCAAGCACGCGTTTCACATTGATTGCATCGATCAGTGGCTGGAGAAGCACTCAAGCTGTCCTCTCTGCAGGCACAGAGTCAGCGCTGATGATCTTTCGGTCTTGAGAGATTCGAGTAGTTTGAGATATCTGAGGAATGAATCACACCCAGGAGATGATTCTAATCTAGAGCTTTATGTTGAGAGAGAGGAGAATCATCGCCATGGATCATCAAGATTCAGTATTGCAAGCAGTTTCAGGAAATCCGAAAAGGATAAGAATGAAGAAGAGTTACCAATACAACATAGTACAGATTTGGATGAAAGTAACAAAGCTCTCCATCAGTTCAACCATAAGATTGTTATATCTGATGTTGTCCTGAAGAATAGGTGGAGCAACGTGAGCTCTTCAGACCTATTGTTCTTGAATTCAGAAATGCTAATTGATATCTCAAGCAATAGATTTTCCTCTCTAGATGCAAACACAGAGCAACCAGCAGGGAGTAAAGTGGCTAAAGACGGCGAAATAATGAATATCAAAGAGGAAATGGAGAGAAAGAGATTGTTTGAAAACAAGTTCAGCAAAATCAAGCAAAATGATTCATTCCCTTTTCCAGGTCTTCCCAATGCTGCAGAATCTCAAAACTATTTGTGTAGTTCTTCGAATTTCATCGGTCCTGCTGACAAGAGATCGATGTCAGAAATAACAGCTCATCCAAGATCGATAGGACTTAACATAAGCAACAGCATTGCGGATTCATCTCTTCGCGAAAACAATGTCAGGGAGGAGAGGAGGAGGAGGCTTTGGCTGCCTATTGCAAGAAAAACAGTTCAATGGTTTGCCAACAGAGAAAGAATGAAGGCTACACAGACTCACAACACAAGACAATCATTAAATGTGTGAATATATCTCAGTAATGCCTCTGCAAAGTTAATTTGCTCTTCTCCAGATTGCTTGTGGCGATTGAGATTCTTGCAATTCTGGTGATTTTACAGAAGCCAGCATCTGATTGTATTAGAAATTCAGGACAAATACAAATTACCCTTTTCTGTATCTCACTTTTTTTTTTTTTAAACATTATTGTTCATTCCTGATGATTGATAATACAGATAAAGAAAATACTTGAACAGTTTGGTACATGAACCATAGTTGTACTAATTGATATGCTTGAGATTTCATTTGTAAATGACTCTCTGTAGATTCTGATACCTAACTGATAATTCTTTTGTTTCCTTTTTGAGAACTTGTGGACTTTAAAACTTTCATAAGCCTATGTTAACAAGCAAATGATTAGTATTGATAAAATAAATATACACTAATATTCTTTCTACAAATTTAAATTTTTAGATAAAGTGATAATTTAGACATGGTATCCAATCCAAGAAATCAAAAAGTCTTTGTTCGAAACTCACCACCCCTTTAAAAAAAAAATTAAAATTGTACACTTACAATGCTCAATTAAACACATAAGAGGACGTGTTAGCTAGTACAACAAATAAATAGACAAATATTCTCTTTACAATTTAAGTTATGTTCAAACAATTAGATTATAAAGATATGTTTTCAGCAAAATTGCTACATGCCACCCTGGATTTAACAACATGGTTTATCAACCCACCAATACATGTGTGAGGGTTATGAAGTGTGAAACCCTATGATTCAGGTTGAGAGAATCTCATAATAAAAAATAATGAAACTGTCTAAACTGGAGGCTTGAGTGGTTTAATTAATACCATCATTCTGAAGAAAACTACGATTTTTCTGTAATCAACATGTAAATAGTAGATTGTACAAAGATGTGTGCCAGCAATATGATTCAAATAAAGAGAACTAGAGAAGTAGTGGCAGGAGAACCTTATTATTATATTTTGTTAGAGTTTGGGACGGATTTAAATTTTATTTTTAATAAATTGTACTAGTTGTTGGTTAATTTAAATTTTTATCCTAAAAATACAACTTTAGAAACTTTTACAGTAAATACACATTTCTCTTATATGGTATTCTTTTTATTTGTTTTTTTTTTCTTGTTCTCAAATTCTTGGCCATTGTATGTATTTTTGGCCTTCTTTTAAACTTTATAAAAAGCGGGGAAAGGGGAGGGTGATTGTACTGCTGATGTTTCCCTTAATACATTTCTCTCCTTATTTTCTCATATCTCTCGAGCAACTCTTATATGTTACAAGACATACTTGTCCCTCTCTCTCTATATATATATATACACGCTCTAAGACCAACATCTTATACAACAAATATACAATTTAGAATATGTAAATAATTTTTCAACTTAGAAATGACTTGAGCGTTAAAATTTTTTTGAACAGCATAAGCTGGGTTTTTCATTTTTCTTGTCCTTTGTTAATTTCCGAGGTTTGACTGTAGTTTAGGTCTAGTGAAACTAGCGACAATTAACAAATAATCTTCGCATTATTTGTCACGCCTCTGAACCCAAACAACACTAGTTTCACTTGTGTGCCTGGAGAGGTTTGATCTTGGTCCCAAGCTCCGGTGGGCATCACTATTACTCCCAAACTCTAAATTAGCATATTTATACTGCAAATAAACAAGTTAGAATATGTAAACAAATGTACAATGATTGATCAATTCCACGGTGCCAAATTGTTTAGAATTTAAATTTATCTCGAGACTTATGGTACTATATTGACAAAGCATTTTGTCATTTGGTTCCTAGTCAGAAAAGTCTTGTAAAGCAGACCATGAAAAATGAAAAATTTGTCTCTGCCGACTATTAAAATACATCAATATCACGTCCACTCCCCTGACGAATACAATTTGTTTACTTACTGCATTTTGCCTTATTTATTTTGTATATTTTTTTCAGCCGTCTGCACACTTCGCTAGTTGCGTAAGAGACGAATCCTCTTTTCCTTGTGTTGACTGAAAGGAATCCACGAATCATGTTTGCATGTTTTCTTCACGGGGTATTATCAATTCACGGTTGCATGGTTTCGTGGTTGTCGAATTTTCTCCCTCTCTCTTCTTTTTCTTTCTTTTTTTTCCTTTTCCCTTGGCATTTCATTTTGATCTTCTAAAGTTATAAATTTCATAGCATAAAACGTGTCACTTAATTGTAACAAATAGTGGCAGAGCCAAATATACCTTGGGTTTTTTCTAATTAATATTATTTTTTATTATTTTTGTTCTTCGTGATAAACATGCACCCCTCGTGGCAAGGATGCGCCTTTTATGATTGTGATGAGGGTATTTTATTATTTTTTTTGATTTCGTAATCAGGAAAATAAAAATAAATAAAATTAGAGAGAAAATGAAAGAAAAATAAAAGGAAATAGCGCAATAAATAATCGTTTGGTCACTTACATAACAAGCATACTTGATAATATCGACAGTAAATTGAATTTTCAATTATTTTAAAATAAGAAGTCATGTGAAGGATTATTACAAATTACAATTCTAATTATTTACAATCACTTCACTTATTTATGTTTCTTGTGGACATTAAGATGCCATTATTATATTAATTATTGTATATTTTTAAATTTATACAAAAAAATTATATATAAATGTACCACGCTAAATCCAGGGTCTTGGCTCCTGATTCCATCACTGGTGGTAAATCCAAGACCAGACATATGATAAAATGGTATGTTTGACACATGAGACTGATAAATCAGTCGCTATTTTTTACAAGAGAACACAAAGTCGAACTTGTCAATTTTTGTTATGACCATTTCACTCAAATTTTTCATGGCAGACTTGTATTTATTTTTTAGGGTTGGCTCCAAGCAGGGACAATGCTTTCGTGTGATTTGGAAACATTTTAAAAAAATCTTAGGTTCGATATCTTTTGTCCAATTTGTTTCCGGCCCATTGCTTCTCTAGACGTCACCTTGGATGAGACTCTTGTGTCATCAGCTTAGCTCTATCCATTGAATTTTGATAACTATTATCCATAAGACAAAATGAACATCTACATCAATGGCAGGTGATAATCAGTTTCTTTTTCTTTTTTTTTTTCCGGTAGGTGGTCGAAAGATATAAATATATAATTATTAAGAATAAGAGAAAGTTGGGATCAGGTACAGTTCAAGTGGTTAAAATTATCAAGAGTGAAATTTTAAATTCAAATTTTATGGGAGACGAAAGAAGGGTAAGGAAAAAAAAAAAAGAGAGAGAGGAAGTCTGACAAAAAGGAAAAGAAAAAGCCTTCATGGTTGGGAAGTCACTATATGATGAAATTTTTATTTTAGAAAACCCAATTGCGATGGAGGCTGTTGTTTACAGTTTGCTTTATAGAGGAGATATATATAAAGAAATCAATGGTGGCTGTTCTACTTTTTTTTTCAAATGTGTGTGTATATATATATATAATCTTTTTACATTTGTAAAATATGTGGACTTTAATTATGAAAAATTAAAATAACCCAATTGAAGAAAATATTAGTCCCGTAGTTCCTATGAATAATAATATCTTAGATGTACCTCGGTCTTTGTTGATGCTTCTTTCGGTCCATTTTGAAATCATTCTTATTTTTTGGCCGGTGAATCTTATCAAAACGATTGGGTCTTTGCACATGAAATAACGTCACGAGAGAAATTGACTAGAGATAAATGTTGAAAAAAATAATGACACCGTTAATTAACAATATATAAAATGTCACTCCTTTATAAATTTGAATGATTCTATTGAAAATTTTGAAATTTTTATCTTTCTTAATTAACTCCATATTGCATTTAGTTCAAGTTCTAAAATCATCTCTTTTCCCTAAACCGCAAAAGAAAAAAAAATTCCTTAAAAGTCTTACTAGGAATATATGATGTAAGGTAAAGTGTCCATTGTATAACTTATGATCATGGGTCCTTTAATTAATGTTGCAACTGGAGTTAAAATATAATAAAGCAGTTTTGTTAGACCTCCCATATGTAAAGTCCATGCTCATCAAGGACCATCTTCAAATTTTAGTCACTTCTATTTTCTCTATTACTCTTATCTTTTCTTCTTTCCTTTTTTTGCGTTGTCTCTTTCTATTGCATTTTATTTATTTTAGTTTGGAGCATCCTTTATTTAAGAAATAGAGTATGTGTGTGTGTATATACATATACATACATACATATATATATATATAAAAATATATAGATATATATGTATATGTATTTGTAAACATATACATATATATAAATATATATATATATAAATATTTATATACATGTATATGTATATGTATGTATATAAATATTTATATATGTATGTATGTATGTATGTATGTATGTATGTATGTATGTATACTTTGCAATTCATTAAAAGGATTTTAACTGAATTTGTGATAAGTGTGCGTCTATCCGAGTTTGGCATAAGGCAGAACCAATTGACTTAAATTTTATGATTTTCCTGCAAAACTAGTATGATATTAAAAGCGGGCAGCGGTTAACTTGTCTGACACAAGAGTGGGAGGCTCCAACCAGGTTATATCATCCAAATTTTAGTCATATTTCCCACAATTAGTTTTTTCTTTTTTTATCATAATGTCCTGATTCGCATCGATTTTGTATTCGGTTTAATAATTATTTGAATTCGTTACCGCTATCATCATAAATTTAAACATTTTTAACTAATGGATTAGAAAATCAATATATTAACAAATAGTAATTAAACCTGAATCATTACAAAAATTATAACAAGCTATCACCAATTGTACATGATATTTATCTACACTTCTTGGAATTTCTAAAGGAGCCAAAGATCGTCAAACAGTTCAGTTTGACACTTTAAGATACTGTCACATAAGTTCAATACCACATTAACTGCAGATATTGCATGGGAAAACAGTGAGTCAAATAATATGAATAGCCTTAGTGGACTCTGCATCATGGATCAAATAAAGAACATGTCAACACGTTTTAAGATTAGGCATCAAGATCTGAACCCACCAAAAAAAAGAATATATATATATATATATATATATATATATATATATAGATATACACACATACACACACACAGTATAAGATTTCAAACAAATATGAAAAAGAGAGTGGCAAATTTGAAGCCTGAATTACACAGTTCTGTAATCTGAATATCTGAAGCTATCATTTCACGGTGAATTTCAGGATACACATAACTATGAATTGAGGGTCAAGGCTATCTAAATTTTCCTCTATCAGACAACTCAATCTTGGTGAAGAAATCTACTCTTCAAGGTAAATGGCAAAAAGGGACAATAACAGCACTCTTCATTTACATATTTACCTATCTACAAGTGTGGTAAATTTTTAAAAGAAATCACAAATGCATAGACTGACCTCCGTTGAGCTCTATACAGCTATGAAGCAAGATATATATTCACCCCGGGTATACCATAAATCATTAACAGGTGATAACGAGAAGAAAGTTGCCGATATTCATGCTATTCATCTGAAATCACTGATCCTTGGTGCAAATGACCATTAAGGCCAACTATTTCCAGCGAGAGAAGCAAACAAGAGATGGACTAAATTTAACACTTATCTATCTACCAGTCTTCAAGCCATTCTGGGGAGTTAAGTTCTCCAAATACTCGACCGGGGGAACGCTCTAGACCCACAATGTCATCAGAATGGCTTTCCAGGCGTTCGTTTATTCGAGAAAGAATCTCATCTGGGACAGGGATTCTGTGATCCTTTAAGTCGTTCCAATCAATCCCCCCAAACCATGGATGAAGTTTGACTGAGTCAGCACCTTGGCTCCCAAGTCTTGAGTTTTCATCAACTTCAAGTAACTGAGTGCAATTAAAGTTAGCTACTGATGTTTAGACTTGGAAATTGGGAAATATTATCATAACATCAGTTCTTGCCTTAGTAATGAGATCAACAGCCTCATGGCTAAAAGTCTGCGGTAGAGTGAACTGTCCTTTAGCAATTCTTCCAAATGTAAGTTCGCTTTCTCTCCAAGATCCAAATGGCATTTCACCTTGAAGCATGAAGTAGATCAAGGTTCCCAGTGCCCACCTTTACAATTTTCACAAAATAAAAAAATTGAGATTTTGAAGACAAGATTAGTTCAACAGAAATCATGAAAGAGATGTACGCTAAAAACAGATGTACTCGAGCCCCTAACTATGTTTCGTAGAAGTCAAGTCTCAAAAGTCTATCATACAGGTAGATGCATAGTTGTAATCTTTACAGAAAGAAAAGTTTTCCTATCCCGAAATTATCAGTCGTTAAGGATGTATGGAGACAGTAACAAATGTTGGTTGACACCAAAATACATCAGCTGCAGCCTAATATAGTTCTTGCCTCTGAACTGATTGCTGCACAATGATTTTCACCATATCTGTCTTGTTATAAAAATTTGTGTCTAATTAGATATTCCCCCAAATTCTCAAATTAGTTTTGCGTTCCATCTATGAACAGCTCCCCATCATTTAAAATTGCATTGTAGTTAAATAAGTGAAATAATGAGTGGGAAAAAAATTAATGGTCCAACCAAAAATTCTAATCTTTCAATCATTAAAGTTAAAACTATGACTGTCAAACTGTTTTCTCCTTACGTATTATGCAGTAAATAACTTTCATACGCAAGAGCTCATGATAATTCCTAAGAATTCTCTCTCCCCAGGTGCCCTCTCCTTTTTTCAATTATGAAAGAGAGAACAGTGATTGTCTAGATGTTCTTTGTTTCTCACTTGTTAGGCAGTGAACAAGTTTTTAGTACAAAACCCTCTGATAGTTCTCTCTAACTCACTCTCCCCCGGCCACTCTACCTCACTAGTGATAAGTGGTTCTTAATATTCTCATTTGAGTAATGCATTTTTAGACACTGGTTTTACCCTCAGTTTGCATTATAATCCAGATGAAACTAGTTGCGTTTCATTTATTTATTCACATAATCTACTGCAATGTTATAAGAGTAACTTTCATCTTTAGTAATATATAATACTCCATGAAACTAGAAAGAAGAGAAAGCTGCACTTTTACCAGTCAGCAGCAAAACCATGGCCCTTCCCTTGGACAATTTCTGGAGCTAAAGAGTCGGCCATCCCACATATAGTATATGCTCTTTCACCAGATTCGCCAGATAATTTCTTCCCAAATCTGAAGTCCACTAGCTAAAATTCATGACAGTAAAATTCAGCATGAATAATATCCTTTACAAGCCATCAGCTTTTCCAAGTGACAGAACCAAAAGATGACATCCATTTTAAGTCTACAAATAAAAACAAAAACTAACTCTTAAGATCATGATGTAAATGTAGTAGTACCAAATTGCTAACCTGTATATGTCCCATCTGGTCAAACATTAAGACATCAGGAGAAATGCCTCTATAGAGAATGCCATTCTGATTTCATATATAGAACAAAACAGAATGAAATTAGTGAAGCCGTCTTTGGCATATTACAATAGATGTCTACATTGAGGTTATCAAACCTTGTGCAATTCTTCCAAGGCAATGACAAGAGAGGCAGCACAAAACTGTGCAGATGGTTCATCAAGTGGGATGTGAAGGATTGATGCTACAGTGCAACAAACGGGTGTATCTAAGAGTATGCCAGCATGAGTTTGATCAGCAGATGTGCATACAACTTGAGGCACACAAGTGGAAGGGCTTATATACTTCAGTAAGTTTTTCTCTTTCAAGACTTGTGCCTCTTTCCCAAGCTTTTTCACCTTCTGTTTTGAAAACCTCTTTAAGCTAAGTAAATTATCTGCATATGACAAGCAAAAGGAAATTGATTATCTCAATTGTAAAATGAAATCTCAAACTCATGATCTCAATATTGCATCTAGAGAAATCCATCAGAGAGTACTAAGCCCATAAATCAGTCTATCTCCCAAGTACATTCTCCAGATGCAAGCAGCATTAGCAATCTATGGTTCTATCACCAGCACTTGGGAAAAATGGTAGATCTGAGAAGAACAAATTTCATATGATATAAGGCACAACTAACCTGAATCTCTCAAATGTACAAGGCCAATCTCACTGCAATCCGTGGAATACACACATGTTCTCCAATCCTAAACAAGATTAGTTGAATATAATATCACATACTATGACCCTTTTTTATGGTTGGTCGTCCTTGGACACAATAAAATAATGCTTACCAGGTCAGAAAGCTTAATATCTGCATTTGCTGACTCGACCACTTTGATAGATTCTTTTGATTGATTTGTTGAGTAATCTACAGCCCTAAATCATTTAGTCAGCAGAAGCACTTTATATAAGACAGGTATTTAGTCGTTATTTCGAACATTCATGTCACTCAAGATAATGGCATACTTGTCCTGCGAAAGTTTGGCCAATGGGCCGACAACTGAATCAAACTTTTCCTTTGTCAAAACAGCACACACTACATCACCTACGGCAATGACACTTAAAGAGGAAATGTGTTCACCAAGAAGTATCCACTCTCCAAAATAAGCCCCCTCAGTCTTCTCGACTGAGAGCCTCTTGTTATTCTGCATATCAGCATCTTCATTCTCATTCCCGGACATAAGACTGGAGGCATTTGAACTTCTCACTGAATCCCTGTCAAACATAATATTCACTGCTCCCTTCTGGATTATACACAGACCTGGGAGTTCCTCATCCTGCAAACATATTCCAAAGATAACGTCAGATAGTAAACACATTATAATGCCTACAAGCATTCACCAATAGAGTTTATACCGTATGGATTATTGTCTGCCCGTTAGGAAAGGACACTTCTGAAAGAGAATCTGCAATGTGACTCAACTGTAGGATTGTCAACTTCGAAAGTAGATCTACTGACCGTAATAGCTTCAATGATGACAGATTAGAGAACTCTGACATAAGAATTCCTCGAAAATCTTCTCTCTTGAGTGCCCAAAGAGTTCCATTGGTCACGGCACGAACAGATGCTTGGAGAGGTTTGTTGTACCTTCAGTCCAATAGATGCCAAAGTAAGACGATGCAGAATATTCCAAAAATAAGACATGGTTGACACAATATAGAAAGAAGTTTAGACATAGAAGCACCTGAGTCTATAACTGAGCAATGGACATGTTTCAAGAAAACATTGCAACTAAAAGTCGAACAAGGTTATACAAAAGTCATGCTCCTGCTGGTTCAGACTCAAGAAAATAAATTACCAAATTTTCTTAGTAGAAAAATGATCTGCACATTTATCAAATTTTGTTTTCACTAAATCAAATTTCATGGTATCAAAGGGTAAGATGCTTAACTTTCACTGAAAAGTTCAATACGGAATGAAACATCTTACATGAGCGCCAGCTCCCCAAAGGATGATAACTTCTCAGCCGTATATTTTTGCAGGACTCTAGGCACTTCTCCATTTTTCTCTTCCTGGCAATTATAGACCTAGGTCAGATACACTTCACATGAAACCTGATGAGTTTTCTCATGCAGACCACAAAGAAAGGTATGTTGAGCTGAACAGGTAGCTAGCACAATGTATAACTAGTCATAGGAAGAAACTGCAGCAATAAGTTATACTAGTGATGATGACATCAGAAACAAGTGAAAAATTTATTACAACCTGTGTTGCCAGAACCTCAAATTCTCCACTGCCAACAACATAAAAACAGTCACCTTCTCCACCCTGCAAATTTTGACATTTGTTACATCTTAAGCAATGTATTCAAAGGCATTGTGGATGGGATATAGACTGTGCATGAGAAAGGCATGTTCTACAGGACTGGAGAACTTAGCACAAATATAGAACCAACAGTACCATGACCAACCTGACTCTGCAAGAAGAGCTCTCTTTAGCTGGCCATCTTAAAAAAACAAGATTTCCTTTACTTGAAAGAATACTATTAGGTGGCAGTTAGTATGCTTGAATGAGATAGGAATGGAATGGCATTCTGCACTTCATTCCCATTCCTACACTTGATGTGCGGTATGAACTCAAGAATCCCATTCCAAAGGTAATGCTATTCCCGTGATTCTGGGAATAGCCATTCCTAACTAAACATGTGGAATAGGCTATTGCCATGTTCTTGGAGATGAACTTATCTCTTAAAGGACCAAAATATCCTTTCAAAACATGATATATCATTATCGTTATTATTATAAAATAGTTTTAATAATAGTGATAGAAAATAATTGTGATAATGATACTTATTATTATGATGATAATAATGACAAAAAATTGATAAATAACAAAATATAAAATAAATAAATTTTCTTTTTGTGGACATTTTATTACTGTTATTGATATTATTGCCATCATTATTCTTAAAAAACATTATTTATGATAATTTATATTATTAACATTATCATTAATATTCTTGTTATATATCTCTTTTCTTCAAAAGATAACAAAATATACATAATAAAAAATGGATAATTCTTACCATTTTATACAAGTCATTGTAATCAATATTTTCATTTTTATCTAAATTTCCACAACATACTATGGAATACTCTTTCCTGAGTTCATCCATTTCCATTCCATTCCTTAACTCATTTCATTCTTATCTAAATTCAATTCACCATACCAATCACCACCTTAGAGAATGCTTCACGTCTTCAAGGTCCATAGAACAAGTGGCTTTCCAACCATCATATAGAGACAAACGAGGTTACTTCTTTTCTTTTTCCCCCGATGATCACATAAGCTATCAATATTCCATATTTAGGTATCAATTCTTTATGCCATTCAAATAATGATGATAGAAACATTTATGATACATATATCATAAACTTTCAATTTACTTCTTTGTTCATCATTGATATGACAACATCAAAATGTTACTTATAACGACTTTACTAGGTGAAAAGAAAATATTTAAGCACAAAATTTGATCATGTCTCCAAACAAGTTTTGACTGAATGCTGATACACAATCTCTGACTATTCTATCATGAAAACATATACTGTGTACTCTAATGATCAGCTAGAATAAGTTACCTGTTTCACCACAATGTCTCCTGCTTGAACCTCCACTCTTTGCATGCAATCCAACAAAACATGCGATTGAGAATCTGTTAATTTTCTGAAAAGAAAATGATCTCCCAAGGCCCGTTCAATGTGTGCCTGTCATATTTGATTTATCAATTCCCACATGATCCTTAAAGAATATCTCGTTAAATACGAATCGTATACTTCTTTTGTTCGTTGATACAAATATCAGTCATGACAAAGGAAAAACTTCAGGAAGGGGGTATACTTCTTCTTCCCAGGTCTTTCTATGGGCTGGAGAAGGAGGAACCCACACTTGTCCATTCTCTAGGGAAGTTTCAATAGCACGGAGTCGTGCCCGTGATATATCATGCCTTGCATGCTGGTTTCTGGAATTCCAGCCCATGACTGCTGGAGACTCCGAACCCATCAGCTCTACAACTTGAGGCAGAGGGGCCTTCAAAATTGCATCAGATTTTGATAAGCGACCAACACCTACCTGGCACAAGAAAACAAAATATTAGTGTTTTAGTAGAAGAATTGGGAAAAGAAGAAATTAAAGTAGGCGTATTAGATGCTTATAAAGATGAATAAAGCTTGAGAGAAAACAGACTTACTTCGTTTAATCCATTAATATGTACAACTATTACAGTAATGTCATCTGTACGAGTTTCATACTGTAACCAAAGACGATATGATTCAGCAACAATGGCAGCACATGCATCACGGGGATCTTTATATTTTGCAACCTGAGAAGTTAGTGGCAGGAAAAAAGATCATAACATGGTCAAGCTAAAGCAAAAAAAATGGATCCAAATAAATCACAAAAAAGCATAAACAGAGAAGAGGGAGTATCATGAAGACGGAACAGAAAAGCGTATACACTTACTAAAACAGATTAATCCACTGTCACAAAACAAATTTAAGGCAGTTGCTTTTCCATCAAAAGGAATCAGGTAGCTAGCAAATTTCTTCCAGCGATACTACACAAAAGGAAACTACCAAGATACTGTTACACACCCAAACAGTTTTAACTCCTTTGAGTGCTTCAACAGGGGGCAGTTAATATCTCTTCTCTTTATGTAAAAGGACGGTAATTCAAGTAACAGGTGGTATAACACAAGCAGACACCGATACGGGCTTATTGAAGAATAACTTATTAACTCCAGAGATGCATTTTAGAATGATTACAGTCCGTTGTCTCATTACAATGTAAATACTGCAACAACAAAAGCAGTAAGAACCAACTATTTCCCAATTTTTCAAGAAAGCAAATAGTCAACTAAAGTCTATGCCAAAAGTAATATAAAGGGAAAATAATTATTCTATCTTTTCTTCTTTTATACAAATTTACAAATTTGGAGATATACTACATCCAAGGTATAGAAAAAATTAGTTCGCATAGATAACATGTATATTCTAGTGAAAATTTTCAAATGTTCATAGATCATCTGTTTATATATAGAGGTCATGGGGAAATGAAATAGAATCTGTCCAAATTAAACTAAACACTACAAAAAATATAGGACACAATATGCCGAGCTAGATGCTTCTCTTTGTATCAGAAAACTACTTCTAAATCATCTGTTGACGAACATCAAGTAGTGTTTTCTTCCAGTGAGACAGATATGCCCCTAATTCACAACCATACCATGGCAAATCAAGTGATGTACCATAATATCATTTTGTTACACTTTACCTTTTCTTTACAGGGAATTTGCAACCCCCTACATTTCCAAGTAAAGAGATCCTACATGTCTATCTACCATACTTCTCCAGAACTGTATTTCTCCATGCAAAATAATGAAATATACAAAGAAAGGAATTTTAAGTCCGACTTTTTCTCATTGGAATTACTCAACATTGCTTCCAATAATATAAAATAGTTAAAAGATGCAGCTTTACTAGACAAGGACAAGTCATGACCATAGATATAACTGAGAAAGGCAGAAAGCAAAGAAACTTAGTATTTAGTTTCCATACACTGAGACAATCCTGGAAAGAAAGATTATCTTACCATGTCCACCACAGTTTGGCTGGAGAGGAACTCGAACACTCCATCACTGGCAATTACAAAGAAAGGATGACTTGGTGTGAGCTCCAGAACCACAATTTCAGGGTGAGCAACAACACCAATAGTCTCAGCTATAGAATCCCCTATACTTCTTGTAAAAGCCGTACCAGGATACATCCCATTTTGTACCCAGAGCCTGGGAGGATCGCCATCATCACCTTCTTCAGTTCCCCAACATTGGACATCTGGGTTCTTCAATCCTTCAATTTGATCCAAAGTAAGAACTCTAGCTCCACACATCTTCACCCTTTCAAGTTCATCAGGCCGAAATGGAGTCTGGTCTACTGACAAGTCAACAGCCACAATATCCTCCCCTCTTCTTTCAGCTAAAACAGCTCTGGAATCACCTGAATTAGCAACATAAAGAGTTGTACCGCGGACTAGTATCGTAATTGCAGTTGTCCCACTCATGCTGTCATCCAAAGGATCCGCATGCAACTGTGAATTTGTCATCAAGAATGAAGCATGACAAGCCTCAACCGCATCCTCATAAAATCGACTATTCCTCAGTAGATTTTCACACAACTTCCTCTTCACAAACTGCGAGCATTGAGCCCCGAATTCACCATGGCCATCAAAAACCCCAAAGAAATGATCATTGGGACCAGTCCCGAATGGCGTATGGATGCAAAAACTATCTTGATTCGGTTTATCAAGTGCATCAGGATAATAACCTCTCTGAGATAAAAATGAGTAGCGCAATTCATAGTTCCCCGTTGGAACCTTCACGGTTCTTGAACCATCAGGAGGTAAAAACTGCGCCGAGACCCTAGACAATCTAGTTATACCTGCTTCAGGATCCCTGGTTAAACTCAGTTGATTTAATTGATCTCTTAATTCCCCTTCTTCCCCATCTGAAATGGCAGGTGAGAACACTGGAATGTCAGCAGCTGTAGTTGCTGATGCTCTCACATCTCCAGGTTCATTAACCTGAACATCTCTAGGTGCACATAGCTCACCAATGCAGGCCCTTGAATACACACAACCCATTACTCACACCAAACTAGCCCAACCCCAGATGCCACAATAGCCAAAAACATTCATCAGAGCTCAATTTCAACTCGACAACTTTTAATCAACACTTTGCTACAAAGAAGAAAAGCCAAAATTTAGAACTTTCACAATATCATCAGAACTCAATTTCAAGATAACTACTTTAATCAACACAGGGCTACAAAGGGAACAGCCAAAGAATCAAGCCTTCAACACAATATCATCCTCAATTCGCATAATAAACTCAGACCATTTCCCAAAATTGAAAATTGAGTACAATAAAAGCCAAGCCAAATCCTAGAAAACTGAATAGCAGCTATATATGCAAATTTATGTAACCAGTGCAACGTATTAAGCAAAATCCATGAAATACCCACAATTCAAATTGAAAAAAAAAAAAAAAGTAACAATCTTGGCCTTAAACTGACACTATCACTTAGAAAGTGTAGTTTGCTTCAGTGTACTAAAAAACAGCTATATGAAGAAATACATAGAACTAAAGACATGCTTGCGAAAGAATATACTATTAGATTTAACAATCACATATAATAATGAAAGTGAACAAGATTAAAGCATATTAACATACCCAAAAATTAAAAAAAAAAAAAAGTGAAAAATTTTTCAAGACTGAATTTTGGGGTAGATTTTACGCTCTTTTTGTGGTAGTGTGTGTTGTGTGCGTAGTTGGGGGACGTTAACCAGTGGTTAGAGGGGAGTGCTCAAGGTAGAGAGAGACGTATCAGTGCATGTGCGCAAGGTCTGGGGTTATCAGCTAGTATTAGCTTTTCTGCCAAGGGAGTGAAGCTATACCCACGCGCTATGCGCATTTGTGTTAACCACGCGCCACCTTTAGTGGTTGTGGTTGTAACAGATATTGAAGGACCCACCTGCTGTAGTTTTTACATGAATGATGCACATGGACAGCAAATATAGATGTTACGCCTATTATTACGGTGAATTTAATTTTACTTTTTTTTCAGAAAAAAGAGCAATTTTAGAAGATGAATTTAGCTCAATATGAAATTTAAAATTTGAATTTCAAACTTCTAATAGACGGATTTTAATTTTTTTTAAAAATTAACATTTTACACCTCCACTAGTCATAGATTATTGAGTTAAATAGATTGTGGGGGGAAATGTGTATTTTTATGGTTTTTATTTATTATTAATAGTAAATTTTTACATTCTATGTGAGCATAAAATATAAAATATATTTTTTAAATTTAATTTTTTGTAAGTTTTCAATATTAATTATATTTTTATAAAAGATTTTCAGTAATTAAATAAAATGGTTAAATTATTTAAGAGAACTCCTCAGTGATGAATAAAATATTTGAATTGAGAAAGTAAAATAAAAATATGATCTATTGGCCAAAAAAAAAGAATAAAAAATCAAATGCTATTTTCATATGAAAAGTAGTATTATTAATTGATTATTAAATAGACTATATATATATATATATATATATAACGACAAACTAAATGTTGTATATTGGATAAAAGAAACTGTTTGGAACGATGCCAAAAGACGAGTATTGAACATAATAAGATTTGTTACACGAAGCAGAAACATGAGATGTTCACCTTTGGGAAGAGGGTATTTGTGAGTGCTTATAAGTCGGTCAAATTTAATTGAAAGTAGAAAAATAAAATTTATTTGTTTGGTAAATTATTTTTATAAGAAGGTAAAGTTAGTATATAAGCAACTCTAAAAAGAGCACTATCCCAACTTTTGTTAAGTTGTTTATAAGCCATGAAAATTGATAGAATAAAATTACATTTACATCCCTTAAAAATAAAAATAAAAATAAAAAGTGTACCCCTTAATCAATAAAAGATCCTTTTTAGATATTTTAATAAATACTGCTATTTATAAGCATATATTTATCAAACATGTCCACAGCTTATAAACACATTTTATCCAAACACTTTTCTACTTGTTTGTTAATTGCTTATAAGTAGAAAAAATTACTTATAAACCGCTTATGAAAAACAAAGCCAATCTTGATACGAAGTCTAATTGGAGCAGGAGATGTAAATCTCAATCTTGATAGAAGGAGCTGTAGTTGATTTCTTTCCTTACCTCACAAGAATTACGTTTAATTTTTCTCTATAAATAATTTCTTTTACATTATTTAAGGGTCTGTTTGGTTTTTTTTAAATAATTTTTTAAACATATTCTAAAAGCAATTTTGAGACCAAAAGTGATTTGATTGATTGATGTAGGCTTATTTTTAGATGCTTTTTTTAATCTAGAAAATTATAACATGACTTGAGTTATCATAAGATATTTGTGATAAGGTATATTATTTATAATTATAAAAATAAGACAACGATGGATTGCTTATATTTTATAAGATAAAAAATATAATTTATTTTAAGTTTTTATAGGATGCTTGCATTGTGATAAGATTTTATATATCTTACAAGATAAAAAGAATCATCTCTTTCACATCAATAAAAAAAATCTTATAATAAGCTCATTCCAAATATAACGTTAGAACACTTGTAAAATAGATATACAGTGAAGAGAGATTAAAGAGAAAAATGTTCGTTATTACAATGTATCTTAATTACAAAATTACTATTAATGAGGTAAACTCCTGGTTTATGTGGAGTTTTTGAGAACAAGGTCTTGAAAACATGCTTTTGCTGTTCTCTATTTTCTATTTTTAAAATGACTATTTCT
Source organism: Cordia subcordata (assembly GCA_028554755.1). NCBI lineage: Eukaryota > Viridiplantae > Streptophyta > Magnoliopsida > Boraginales > Cordiaceae > Cordia > Cordia subcordata. The sequence continues at coordinate 8,035,736 of JAPTOF010000014.1, forward strand.
ATAACTATTTCTAAAAGTTAAAAACAAAAACAATATTTTTCAAACAATTTTTCTTTTATTTTCAAAATCTAAAAGTGTTTTTAGAAACATAAACCAAACATGCCCAAATTTTATAGCGATAAACTATGAGAAATTTAGTATGGTCTGTTCGACAAAATTAACTATTAGGATAACTGACAACTGTTTAAGTAGCTAATAACTGTTGTATTTTGACTGTCAGCTAATAACTGTTTAGCTAGCTGATTGAACAAAATGTTTTTAATAAAATTAAATGTTAGATTAACTGATTAATGTAAAATAACATAAAAAGACATTGATATCATGTCATTATTGTTGTTGTTTTTATGGGAGTTATAATTATTATTACTATTATAGGAATAAGATAATATATTTTATAGATAGATGTTTATTTTTATAATAATATTTTAATATTAAAATATAACTAATTTTTTTGATAAAAAGATTTTTATCAATATTATAAAAATTAACGTTAATATATTCAAATTTTATTTTGTCAACAAAAAGAACTAATAAAACTTATAATTTTTAGTATATGTTGATTGGATAGAATTTAAAATTTATTTTATATTATTTTTATTTATATTTGTGAAATAAAAGGTAAAAATATAGAGAAAGATTGGAGAAAGAGTATAATTGACAAGAAAAAAAAATAAAAAAGAGTAAAATTGTCAAAAAAGGAATGAGAAGCTAAAAGCTACCTAAAAAATTAAAATTTTTAGCTTTTGAAAAACACTAGTTAAAACACTAAAGACTAATATGAAAAAGACTAACAAAATAACGCACTTGTCATAATGCTACAAGTTACTCCAAACATTATTGTTGAATACACACTTGGCCTTGTTCGGCGCAATTAGTAGATTAGTTAGTGGATAGCAGTTTGAGTAGTAGATAGTAGTTTGGCAGCGGATAGTTATTGTGTTTTAGCAATTAGCAGATAATTCTTTCACTAACAAATTGTTTTAGACGTGTCTGATAAAATTGGTTATTCGGTTAGTTGATGAATGCAAAATGACAAAAAAGACATCAGTATCAAATTATTATTGTTGTGGTGGTGGTGATGGTGGTGATGATGATGATGATAATAATAATAATAAAAACAATATTTTATTAATAAATCATAATAAAATTACTTTTTTAAAAATTAATTTTATTAATATTATAAACAAATATTTTTTATTATATAAATATTTTAATTTATTGAATTTTTTTTTTCAAAAAAATAATGAATGGACAAATAAGACCTCTATTTTTAATGTATTTTGATATGGATAGAATTTCAAATTAATTTTTTTGTTATTTTGTATTTTTATTCGTGAAAGAAAATGTAAAAATATAAACGAAATTGAATAGAGGGTACAATTACCAAAAAAATGTTAGAGAGAGCGTAATATTGCCAAAAAAAGGTAAAACACTAAACTCTATTTTGAAACATTAATAATATTAGTTTTTCACAAACATTACTTCAAATATTATTTAGAATAAAAATGCTACTTAAAATATTATTTTACCGAACAACCAAAATGAGAGGAAGTAGTGTTTTGACTTGGTCAAAACACTAAACACTACTTTAACACTGTTGACGAATAGGGTCTTAGAATAAAAACATTACTTAAAACATTGTTTTATCGAATAACCAAAATGAGAGGAAATAATGTTTTGACTTAGTCAAGACACTAAATACTATTTAAAATTCTATTGTCGAACAAGGCCTTAACCTATCTGATTGTCATGTAAAATGACTCTGTTATAATCATTATGAGATATACAAGTATACGTGAAAAATGTCTCTTTTCTTTGCCTAATTGATCCGGGGTCTGTTGGGATTAATAAGATGAAAAAATATATATGTATTGCATATGAATTAAACGTGTAATGACATATTAACCTTAAAAAGTACATATTGTGGGACAAAATTTTATACTATTTATAGTTTAACATTTTTGCTGAAGGTTTACTTTTTGTATGAAGTTTAATTTCATAAAAGATTAAAAAATAGAATGCACATGCACATACGTACATGTATACATAAATATGTATACATGTGCATATATATAGGGATCGTTATTATCATTATTCTGTAATAGTTCATGTTTACATAATTACTAAGAAAATAGGTTTATATAGGAGGTGGTAGAATTGATGAATTATTATCCCACAAATTGTCTAGCATGATCGTGTGCACGATTGATCATGCGTGGACGATTTGCTGAAATTCTCTACAAAAGGAACCACTAGTTCAAAGGTTTGTACGTTTCAACTTTAGAAACTTAAAAAAAAAAAAAAGGGATAATTACATGAAGTTGTTGGTCAAATTAATTTGGCCGATTTGGATTTACTTTTAAAAAAAAAATTTAAAAAAGTTACATTAGATTTGTGATAATTAATTGATTTAATTTTTAAAAAAGTTAAAATTTTTAAAAAAAGGTTCAAATACAATTTTTTTTAAAAACCAGAATTTTTAACTTCTTTAAAAAAATTATTTTTAAAAATTATTAAAAAAATAATTTTAAAAAAGTCAATTTAAACGAGCCCTTAAACTTAAATAAGTTGTACAAGTTCATTAATTGTTGATCATCAGGAGAAGAAAAAGACAACGAAAAGGAAAACTTAGCAAAAGATTCTAATTTTCTCTGATGGCTATCTGCATCTAAAAGCACCGCCTTAATTTCTATGAAAAGTTAGCTATTTATCACAAAAGTCAGATTGATGTTTGACAAATTCGACATTTTTTTTCTTCTTTTTTTAACATATTTTTCCTTCTTTTTTTATTTATATTTTTCAGGTCATATTCACTTATAAACAATGGTGGAGCCACCTTTTTTTTTTTTATAACGGAGGAAACCAACTGAGCGGAGCTCGACCACCGGAAATCGGCGGAGCCCGACCACTAGTTGAAAAACCTTCGGGTACATGAATCACCCCACAAGACCCATGCACCGGATAAGACTGGCAAAGCCAGGTGGGTGGCCCCAAGAAATACTAGCAGCGAGAATCGAATCCGGGACTTCGCAAAGCTTATTCCCAGATCCGCACCACTAGACCAACCCCTTGGGGTTACAGTGGAGCTACCTTTGCTTTAGGGTCCTGACACTTTTTTCTTTAAAAAATAATAATTATTTTTTTATTGTAATAAGAGGGCAAATCACATGGAGTGCACCCCATGTTAGAAGGATGTACTTGCTCGTGATCGTGATGAAGGTATTATTCTTTTTCTTGAGTTTTTAATCAAAGATAGAAAAAAAATTGGGAGGAAATAAATAAATGTAATTAATTTTGTCTTTGAAAGTGGAATAGTAAAAATGAGTAAACATAGAGACAAATAAGAGAAAATTTTAAAAAGATGGCTGCAATAAATGATTCATCATTACATTGAGCATTTAATAATTTCAAAATGTGAAGTCATATTGAAGAACAATTACAAAATCTAATTCCATATATAACAATTGTAGTTATTTTCATTTTTTTTTTGTGTGTGTGCGAATTAAAACGTCATTATTATATTAATTAATATATATTATAATTATTTTAAATTTAAAAAATATAGAAAATTATGCCTATGACCCCAGAATTCTGGTTGCACCCCAGCTTATAAAAGATATATAAAATAGGTAATTTGCTTAGCCGCAACTTCAGCCATAAATCTTCCCCGAGATGATGGGTCATGCTTTCTTCGTTAAGAACAAATTAAGAAGTACAATCAAATCACACAAGTGGGGTCAAAGTCTTTGACTAGCAAAGGTGCCAATTGAAATGGTGCATTAGAAATCCAGTTTAGGTGAAGAGTGCCTTTTGCATGAGCTTTAAAAATCAAAATTAGCAACTAGCTATATTAGCATATCTTTGAACAAAACTAAAAGTGCGCTTTATAAGAATGCTTGTAGAGTAAGATATGAGGTTTGTTTGGATTGACTTTTTTTTAAAAGTATTTTTATTTTAATTTTTTTTAAAAAGTACTTTTCGAAAAATAAAAAATTATGATTAAAAAAACTTAAATTGAGCTTTTCTCATAGTTTTATTTTTTTTTCTTTTGAATTTAATCGAAATACTTATTACCAAAAAAAATACTTTTTCAAAAAATTGTTTTTCTATTTAAAAAAAAAACAAATCATACAAGCCCTTGGTATCGTATATTAGAGGCTCGATTATCATCCAACCTATTTGGCTAAGCTTATTTGGGGCTTATAAGCTGTAAATAGTAAAAAGCATACGAGGAAATAATTTTTTCTAAAAACTTATAAGCTGCAAAATAAGCAGGGCCAAATAGGCTCATCATATATCCACTCCTTAAAACTGCTAAACACCTGCATGCATTGACACTTGACAGCATCAGATAAACTAGAAAGTAGCCACACACAATATGTGAAACAGTTCTCATGGAACAATTGGTATTGACACATTTCTTTGATATCCCCTCATATATCTCCATAGTTGAACCAAAAGAGATAAGATATAATATCAAACAAATGTCCTACAAAAGAGAGACATTCAAAACCTTTGAGCATTGATCATCTCACAAGTTATGCTGATAAAAATATTCTTTTCTAATTGTACTAGACGGAGCGGTCGAAAAAGCGAGGACTTATTATACATGCAAAGTTCACACTTTGTGAAAGTTAAAACAGTCCGAGGTAAGCGAATTAATAAAAGCACGACTGCTGCGTTACACGTAGAAATTGATGATTAGGTAAGAAAATGGGGAGTATGATTGGAGGAAATGAGGTAGGGGTCCTCATCGAAAAGGCAGCCTGAAAAGCCAAGACAGTTACCCATCCACTTTAGGGCTCGGGGACTCTTAGTGGGACTATGAAATGGAAATTCTAAAAGGACGATGAGAAAAAGTTTGAGCAAAAGTTTCTAGTCAGTGAATGGCAAGTGTCACAACCCCTGTAGAGAATACTTATAATTACCTCTAATACATTTCTTTTGCAGTACCAAACAGATGGAAAGCATTTATAGTTCTCTTCATCTTTTGCAATGTATTAAGTTGTCTCGACCTTAATCTGTAACGATCCAAATTTAATTACTAATTTGTAATCACATTAAACTTAATTAATTGGCCTAACGTGTTTAAATTATAGTATTAGTGAATTCAATCCATTATAAAGTGCACATAAATCTCACAGAAAACCAACGTGGGGAGCGTTACAGAATTTGTTAAGATAGTTGTAGTAAATTCAACAGTAACAATGAAATTTTTGGGTTTGATTAGGATCTTTTTATATCATTGTAACGTCATAAGAGAGAATCAATGAAGATAAACTATTCTTGCAGTGATAATAAGATAATTTTCTCTCATAACATCTATATATTATATAAAATAGATTACATGCCTTTTCAGTTAATGTCATATGTCTTCATACCATTATTTTTTTTTTCTCCGAAAGCACATTTAGTACATTTCCTCCATTAATACGAAATTATTTCCAGATCGGTTTACTTTTTTCCATATTAGTCATTAGATCATTTTCTGATTTTATTTTTCAACTAGATGTTTAATTCAGAAACCTCTCATGAAAAATATAACTGACATTAAAAATTTATCAAAAATTAAATTTAAAAATATATATTTACAGTTTATCATCACACAAGCAGTAAAAGCAAACAATTAACAATGAATAAAAAATTAAAAATACTCACATTTTTCGTGTATCGCATGGGACATACTCTAGTTATTTTACTGTGAGAAGGTTCGAATCTGAATTAAAACACATTTTTTTCTGCCTCATATCAACAATGTAGAAAAAGTCTTTTATTTTCATTAATTAGCAGAATGAGAAAGTAACGATATATTGGGACTCAATTCGGACCACAGAAACTATTCTGGGGGCTGTTTTCTTTGACTCCATGCTGTCGAGGGGATGCTGTATACTTTGATGGCATGTAGTTCGCCATTGTATCCCATGGAATATTTCAATGTTTTTTGAGTAGTTTGGCTTCAAGGGCTATGCTCCATCACGCTCGTGGCGCGTGCATTAAGTGTTCACTAGCTAGCCATCCATGTGTGATGAGATGATTGAAATTATTGATGATTTAGTTACTTGAGAAGCACCCTATATAATATCCTACATCGAATTTAGCTTATAAGTAGATATTTTGAGTATAGTTAATTAATAACTTAATCAGTTAATTATTTTAAAAAGTTAATTTAAGATCTAAATACTTATTTCTAATGCACAATATTAGTCTCGTTTTGTATTTGAAGTTCTGAATTCAAGACGTGACACTTTATATTAAAAAGTGAAATTTATCAAGTTAGAGGAGTTGATAAATTAATGTTAGATTAAAAATATTATAATTTTAATTTTTAATGTCACATTTTTTTAAAATTACGTCCACATATATCAAGTTCAAATCTCAACGTGGTCTATTCACAAAACCATGTCCATGTAAAGTTTATTGGATCTTCTAAAGAAAATGACAGCAGTCAATCTTTTTAAACTTTTGAATTTTTTGTTGTTGTAATATTTTCTGTAGTTATTTGCTCCTATAATTTCTCATAGTTAGTTGGTTTGATTTATTTTATATTATATATACTGATGTAATCTACACATTGTGAGAATGAGAAAAGACTTTCTTTCATTTCATAGTATCAGAGCTATAACAGATTTTTAGAACTATATATGTGTTTTCAATGACAATCCATTAATCAATGAATTTTTAAAAGAATTTATGGGATTAGTGAGAATTTCTTTTAGCTCTTCATTCTTGCTTCTCGTGAAATTCGAACTTAAACTTTTACTCTTGGAATTGCACTATTGCTTACTTCCAATAAAATACTCTAGAATATAATAAGTAACTAAGGTCTAAGCATGTCAAAACAAAAAGGGAAAAAAGGAAAAAAGAATAGTAGACCAATTATTTTTTATAAGAATAAATTGGATAGGTGCATGGGTCGGTGCCGTTTTAATGGAGAGAGGTTTTTGTCGCATCCAATTTATGGTGTAACAAGCTAGTAATAGTAACACCGTCTTTAATTTCTTCCTACTTGTATCGATAGTTAGCTCGTAATATATATATATATTTTTTGCTCGGTGGCTCATAATAAATTTGTTGACGTGTGGTATACTTGTTTATATTTGTAAATATTTCGCATACAAGCAAAGAGATTTCATATAATGACTATGATTGCATTTGGTGATAAAGGGGAAAAAAAATATTGTGGAACTACGATATGACTTTATTTTGGATATTTCATGTTTTCCAGAATCCCTTTGGCTTTACTAATGTGAATGTGTAATCATAATTAAATAATTATTGATACCTATAAGAAAAAGTGATAAATAAGCAGAGTATTTGAATAATATGTATTTATAAATTATGCAATGCTTATACTGTGCACTATATTCGCCGTTCATCCTATTAGCATTTTAAACGATACGTGCATTTGCAACTTTTATAGTATACTTCCATAACTTTGATTATTTATTTATCTCATATTATCAGTTATCAATTTTAAATGTTTACAAATCTCACATTATTTATTTACAATTCTTATATTATATGTTTACAAATTTTACATATTCACAATCTTATATTATAATATCACAAAATTTAAACCGAACTTTTACAGAAAAATAATGTATATTCACAAATTTAGAATTGAATGTTCACAACATAAAAACTATATATTCACAACTCGTAAACAATAATATGTCCAAACTCTATATGTTATATTCTGAAGTATAACTCCATCAATTGTTAATTATAGTTCACAAACCTCAAATAATTGGAATTACAAAATCTTAATCAACAGATGGTCTTCTTATTCATACACACATACAAACACATCTCAACCGACAGATCATTAAGATAGAACGAAGAGGAAGAGATTTGGAATCGAGAGAGATGGAATAAAAAGGGAGAGGTGAGAAAAAGAAGAGATAAGCTTGCAGTTCTTTTAGGAGTGTGTTACTCATGCTCCTAGGGGTGTTAAAAGGTACCCACTGGCATTGGTGCGTGGTAAAATTTGCCTAAACTATGACTTGTTTGGTGAATAGACACATATAATTAGCAATGTCAGCTAAAATGGTAAAACAAGGGATTTTTCACTAATAAATATCGTAAAATATTATTGATATCTAATTTGTAACTTAAATTTGTATTGAAAATAACTTTTAAACATAATACTTCATAAATATAAATTGACCAAGTTGATCAATTTGTAACATAAATTTCTATGTTTTGTAGATCATGGTCAATGAGAACTTACAATAGAAGATCGACAAACTAAAGAAATGTTGTTTTCAAAACACAGCTAGATTTTCGCAATATATAAGCACTTCCAAACACCCTCTAACTCATACATAAACCCAAACACTCTTTGATTTTACTAGTCATATATAGTTTGGATTTGCTAATTATTCATCATGGTAAATTTTCTATTCCTCCTATTATTCTCTAATAGTAAGAGTCAAGATATTACACCATTTATTACCGTTAATATAGAGAACTTAGAGAACATTGGAAATATGAAGCACCAAGAAAGCAAAGCTTGTGGATGGAAATGATGTTTCCGGGAGCAAATTCATACGTCTCCTGGTACGTGTATTTATTTCTGCCATCATTTTATTTGCATCTACACCAATCATATCATCCCTCTATCCTTCATGATGATTAATCACAACAGCTATCAATCTACACAGCGTATCAATATTCATATCCTTCATTAATAACAACAGCTATCAATGCGCAGCAAATATGAAAACAACATGCACAACATAATTTAAAAATGTCATAGCCACACACAATCATCAACATAGGCCACAGCTCCAATGTGGTCCTTGTAGCTTGTTAGAATTTGCGAATTCAATACACAGCATAAGTGTAGCCCTAATTTCTTGGCAACATATAATATATGCGATGTAATATAAATTTTAAACTACTTAAGTCAATGTTAATTTTTTTAAAAAAAAATTAATATATTTCACATTTTATATCATCTCATCAAGATTCTACAATTATTTTAATGCAATTAGGTGATATGATATTGTAACTACTAAAACTGAAAAAAATATTAACAATGAAATCTTTCACTCATTTCCAAGCTGGACATTGTACATTTACACTTACACTTTCAGTGCATATATATAAAGTATGATTAGTGCACAGATATAAAGTGGCAAGAAACATATAGTTAAAATAATGAAAAACAAACGACATATATACATATACACACACGTGCTACGTGTCACGCTAGAGCATTAAGAAGTTTATAATATTCTCATATTTTATTCTTGTTCGTGTATGTATATTTTGTTAGACTCGTAATTCATCCCCTTTTTGGATAAGTTACAAGGATTCTTGGGTAACTTTTATGTATTAAACGTTAAATCTCAAATTGACAAATAAGAAAGGAAAAAGAAAAGGAAAAAAGGAATTTTAAACTTTGAGACAAAGCTCTAAGGGCCTGTTTGGATTGACTTTTTTTAAGGAAAAAAATATTTTTTTCTTAAAAAAGTTATATTAAATTTGTAATAACTATTTGATTTGACTTTCAAAAAAGTTAAAACTCTGAAAAAAACCCAAATACAGCTTTTTTCTAAAAGTCAGAATTTTCAACTTCTAAAAAAAATTTATTTTTCAAAAATTGTTAAAAAATTACTTAAAAAAAAAAAATCAATCTAAACGAGTCCTATGTTTCTGTATGTGGATGTCCAACATGTGCACGCGGAGTGGGCCTTCTACACCTTTGGGGCGCACATGTATCTCACATTGGTCCATTGAGAATTTTCTGTACTTAGGTATAATAAATCACTTGATGTGATATTTGTCCTAATTTAGATGTATCATATTATGAAACTAAAATGACGAATTAAAGCTTCTAAAATGTTGACAACAACAATAACATGTAAACCTGGTTAAAGCAATATTAGAGGGAAAAAGATAAGAGGGAAAAATATCTTCAAAAATAATTGTTATATAGTAAAGTAGTCTCTATTTAGAGATTAAGAATAGTTTAAGTGATTGAAACTACCTCCCCTAATAATAAAGTCTAGGGGTTAAATCTTGTAGTAAGCGAGTCTAATCATGAAAGATTGGGTTTTCTTCTCCATGAGTTCATTATTTTCTCCAAATCGACATTTAGTCCCACAACTTTAAGATCTAGAAAATCCAAGAAGTGATTCCAACCTTACTATAAATAATCATAACAAGTTCCACATACTCGTTAATTTTACTCTTAACTACTCTTTTGTTTATATTTGTCCTGATCAGATATCAAACACAAAATATTTTGAGTACGAGAATTCCGATTAGGGCAAAGATTCTTCCACTTGATCAAGTAAAATGACCATTATTAATGAGTACAACTGCTTTCTGCCATCCGGAAATTGAAAGAGCTAGTTGGCATTTTCCCCATCAGTTACGTTAGAGGAAAAGTACAAAAAGTCTATTATATGTTTTTCCTCCTCTTCTTTTTTGTCCAAAAATAGCTACCATCAATTTTATGTCACAATTCATTAACCTCTTAATTAACTAAATCAAAAGATCGATATATGGACGAGAATCTTCTCTTAACTCTTATTTAGTTCTAACTTTTAAACTTAAAATCTTTGTCACATATTTTATATATCAACAAATCTTCACCATTAATTTAAATAAACAAGAGCGAGAATGAGAATGAAAAAACTATTATTGGTAGGGGAATGACATTTAAATCAATAGTGAGGATTTGTTCATATATAAAATATATAGTGAAGATTTTAAGTTAGAAGGCTAAGACCAAAATAAGAGTTAGTAGAAAATCTTTGCCTTGCGGGACTTATATACTAGCCAAAATCTACTCCATCTTTTTATTTTTATCTCGTGTGCTTGTAAGCATGCATGCATTTATATGTGAAGCTTAACTGACCAGATAAAAATCAATAATTTATTAATTTTTTTCTTTCAAGTAATTAGAGTCCAGTTCTTCCGAGTAAGCAATTATTTTAGAGCCAAACCTGTTAGGATCCACGTTATGAGTCTTGAGCAGCCTGGATGAAGTTGAAACCCATATAACACTCATGTCTTTTTGGTTCACGAAATCTCATAATATTTTCGAGATGTAATTTAGAAATTTAATATAATCCAAATTAATATTTTCATGAATATGCCAATTTTCATTCAAATGTAAGATGAGTGGAATCTTACAATGTATGAGGAAATTTTTTGGGATAAAATAAAAAGACAAATACATTCACAGTAACAAAAATAAAAGTATCTGTTTTAGTTTCAATTTAGTTTTACTCTACATAATGACATACACACGATATTAAGAGATAGTTCAAATAGTTGATACTGTCTATTCGAGGTCCTGAATTCAATTTAATGGGGGTGAAGGTTTACCAAAAAAAAAAAACATACACACATGGTCAACACCTCAATATCAATTGATAGGCTCTAGAAGGAGCAGACCATCTCCAAAGAGATGGAAGGCTAGGCTTAATCGGTTAGCATCATGAGAGATGCAATGGCAATAGTGGACAAAAAAGGCGACATTCACATGCCCATCTCTAGTCATTTCTGTGTCTCTCTCGTCTAGCAGCCAACCCTACCTGAGTATTGGAGAAATGTAGGGGGACAAATTTATTCAAATCTTCAATGAGCTAATTTTCAAGTTCAACCAATCTTTTTTTTTTTTTTAAATCTCTAGTGAATGAATACGAAATTCATTTATTTATAATTATAGACAATTTTAATCTATATTATCTATTCTATGAAATTCAAATTTAAACTCTATTTAATTATAATTTATTATTTTTATCTCATTGGCTCTTCTTTATTTTTTCTTTCAGTATATCGATTACGATTTCCTTTTTATATTTCTTCATAGTGGCGGTTATAGGGGGGGGGGGGAGGGGGCAAGTAACAGCAGTGGCCCCCCTAGGCAAAGACAAATTACTGAATAACTTATTTTTTAGGGTATTTGCTTAGAAAAAAATAGTTTTATTTGTATTTTGGCTCTTTCCCGTCCTCTAATCCAGGAAAAAAAATAATGGTGAGCATATATTTTTATTATTTGTTCCTTTTGTTTAAAAATTGTTGAAGTCAATTAGCAATTTAATATCAATTTTTTTTGTTATTTAGTTAATTTTTAGTGATATGCAATAATTATATTACCAACTCTTTGCTAAAAACTTAATTAGTGAGATTTAATTGAGCTTTATCATCTTTATTAATTATTCTTTCTGGTAATAGTATATTTTATAGAGAAAAGATAGTGGACTACTTAAGTATTGATAATTACCATATATGTGTGTATATATATATATATATACATACATATATATATATACATATACATATACATATATATATATACATGTATTTATGCTATTTTCTATATAGAATTTTTCATTGAAAATAATTTTTATTAACTTTCTAAGTAAAATTTTTTAACACTTCCCCCTCCCCAAGCTTAAATCCTAGCTTCGCCAGTCGCCACTGCTTCTTTATAAACGAATTTTGTATGTTTTCACATCTATGATTTACATATACAACATGTATCCATGTCAATGGGAAAACTTTTTATTATTTAGTTGGTTTGTGGAGCAGAGGGGGAAAAAAACGAAAAAGAAGTAGAGGAAGAGAGAAATAACATAAAATTAAGATAATAATTGAGAGAACAAAAACAGAAACTTATTTAAGCCACTTGATTTAAATTACTACAATTTGACCTCCTCAACAATTTTTTACGGCATTTAACATGATTAATTGAGTGGAATCATTTTTGAAAACTAATTATCCTTTCGGTACTGAGATTATTTTAATATTCAAAGTAAAACTACCTAAATAGTTTAATTGTTCTTTAGATAATCTACTCTAGTTTTTATAAGAACCTAAGATGTCATTAGACAGGTTTTTATGTTAATTATCATTTGACATTTTTTAGCTTCTTGTCAATTTCCTTTTTTTTTTAACTCAATTTTCTTGCCTCCTATTACGTTTTTCTTTTTCTTTTTCTTCCTTTTCCCAAGAAAGCTAAGTCAATTAATGGAATATCATATATTCGTTTCCAAAACCAGGTTTGTATTTTGGGCCTTATTTTGTTTCTGGGCTCGTGCTCCATGATGTTTCACTGGGCCTAGTTTTGTCGTTAAGCCTTATCTTGGGCTAGACTTTTCAGTGGCTTTTCCCCTTTCCGTAATAATAAGGGCCTATTTGGATTTTTCTTTAAAAAATTACTTTTTTTTAAAATGTATTTTTTTTACAAAAATTATTTAGTTTGACTTTCAGAAAAAAATTTTAACAAAGAAAAATCTAAAAAATAAAAATAAAGAAAATATTCTTTTCCTCAAATACATGTTTAAAATTTGAGAAAAGCTTGCTCAAATTTTAAAAATCAATTCAATTGGCACATTTGGATTATATTTTCCGTAGAACTATTTTCTCTTCACAAAAGTATTTTTTTCCAGCACATAATTCAGTTGACTTCCATAGAAAAACATTAAAACACTAAAGAAAGTTCAAAATTGAGTTTTTTTTTTTAAAAACTAAAATTCTTAAAAAAGGTTTATAAAATCAACTGTTGAGTTTAGAAATTCACACTTTTTAACAAAAATACTTTCAAAAAATTATACTTGTTCCCTAGCACATAATTCAATTGACTTCTATAAAAAAATATTAAAACACTAAAGAAAGTTAAAAATTGGGTTTTTCAAAAAACAAAAACAATTAAACTTTTCAGAGAAGTTTAATAAAATCAACTCAAATTGGTTAAAAGAATTCAAACTTTTTAACAAAAATACTTTTTCAAATATTATATAAAAATACGTTTTTAATAAATCAGTAACAATTGCAAAAAGAAATAAAATAAAGAAAACCCCAGAGCGGCTGGAGAAAATAGAAAATCCGCGGTATTTTCTCGATTGCACCACTCACTCATCAAGCAACAAAAACCCTAAACCCCTATTTGTTCAAAACCCTAACACAAGAGAAACGATTGAATAAACCCAAACCCTTCACTTTCATCATTCTTAATTTCCCCTCTCCAAAAAGTTTTTTTCTTTTTTTTAAGAAAAAGAGAGAAAAGGAAGACGAAAATGGGGGGTGAAACGAAGAAGAACCATGAGAAGAAGGAAAACCAAGAAAAAGTGGCTTCGGCAAAGAAGAGAAAACGGAAAGAAGTTGCCATTTTTGGAAATTATCGAAACTACTATGGCTACAGAGTTCGTGCCCATCCACCTATACATACATATACTTGTATATATATATAGTGATTTTTTTTCTGGGTCAGTTGATTTTTTTTTTTTTTTGGTATGTATACATGCTCTTAATGCAAGTTTAAATTGGTGGTACTATAACTCGTTATCGTTTTTTTCTGGCATTGATTTGTGTTTTATGTATAATTTCGTTCCAGAGACTTAAAAAGATTACTTTTCCTTCCTTTTTATTTTTTTAAAAAAAATATGTGTGGACAGAGGTGTTGACAAATTTTTACATTATGTGAACTTTGCGATGTTCGCTTGTTTTTCATATTGAATATGTATTTGATTTGGGGCTCGGTTGGATTCACTTTTTTTTTTAAGCATTTTTTTCCCCTAAAATTTTTGGAAAAAGTGCTTTTTTGAGAAGTTAAAAATTCTGGCGCTGCAAATGAGCTTATTTCAGAGTTTCAGCTTTTTCTTAAATCTAATTCAAATGCTTATTGCTAAAAAGATATGTTTTTTAGGGAAAAAAAAAGTGATTTTCCATGGAAAAAAGCTAATCGAAACAGGCCCTCAATTAATCAGCTTAATGCTCAAGTTTTTCAAGGTAAGAAATTAATATTTGTTTGTTGTGTCTGATGTGGCTATTCGGAGAAAATATTGGGGTTAATGTGGAATGCCAACATAGTGTGCCAGCTTAGAACCAAATTGTAATCATTTTATGGAGATTGATTCACTTGTAGGAATTCATATACGTGTTAAGTCAAATTATAGGGCTATTTTTTTTGGAATTATTGGTGTTCAATGACTTATAGATTGATATCATGTCACCATGCCAATCAGTGTGCCTTACTGCTTGCTTACTGACACATACCAATTATGGACTAAACTCAATAATTGGTTTTGGTGGTGTGTTCAGATAAGCGAGGGAATGGAGGAAGATCCAAGATTGAAGGTGATGAAGAATGAGTGGTTTGAAGGGAAGGATTGTCTTGATATTGGCTGCAATTGTGGCTTGATCACTATCAGCATCGGTAATCTTACATGGAAACTTCAATTTTTCATTTTATAATCACATAATTGGCCATAGTTCCCTGGTTATTTCTTGTATTTATGCACTGCATATAGGTCCATGTATGCATGATTAACAAGCAGTTTGCCATGATCAGGCTAGACTTTAATGTCAATATGTGTTCCATTTGCAGCAAAAAAGTTCAATTGTCAGAGCATTCTTGGGATTGACATCGATGGTGGTAAGTCATCTCACTCATCCTTTTTTTTAGTTTATCAAGTAAATTTTTCTGTGGTCAGTTCTGCTTGTGCTTTTTGGTTGCTAGAGTAGGCTACCAATGCAGAGAGCTGATGCAAACAGAATGCTGGTGTACATTGTGGCGATGCAATCTAATGAAATATGTCAATTATGCAATTTCTTTGTGTGGGGTTTATGTGTCTTGACCATGTACCTCTGACAATACATATCAGAATTCAGTGGTTTTGAGTATTAGTCTGACTTTGAAGTTATCTCAATGTTTTCTTTTTTCTTTCCTTTTTTTTTCCTTTGAAAAAAACAGTTATTTTTAACGATGGGTGACCTATATTGAGGCATATTGAGTTTATTATATCTGATTGGGTGGAAATCTTTCAGGGAGGACAAAGTGATTTGCTGATAGAAATAATCCATATTTAGTTATGGTGGGATTCTGAAAGTATTCTCTTTTGGGTTTAAAGAAATGGTTGGGGTTCCGAAAGTATTCTCCTTTTGGTTTAAAGAAATGGTTAAAATCTGATTTGGTGCTGATTGCTATGGCCTTACTTTGTGCATGTGGATTTATGTTATGGATTGTGGGGGCACCTGCTGAAATAGTTAATTATAGGCTGTAAAACTACTTTATCAAAACCACTTATCCCCCACTTAGCCCCAATTCATAAAATGTCCAATGTTTGTGCATGTACCATCTAATATCTGTTATTATTTACCTTCAACCCATAAATTTCAAGTAATAGAAGTTATGGTATATGATATATCTTGCTGGTGGGATAAGCTTTTAGCTAAGGCTCTCATGTATATCTTGCTGTGGGATAAGCTTTTAGCTAAGGCTTTCATGTTGTTGGCTGTCTTCTATAATCTCTACTTATAATTCTACAGCTCGAATTGAGGATGCTCATTGGCATCTCAGAAAAATTTTGAAGATGAGTAGCCGTAAGGTGCCTTCAAAGGCAGACAGACCTGCAGATTCAGAGGAATTAAATAGTTCAGAGAATCATGTAACTGAGACGCAAGGTGAATTGATGAATGAGAATTCTGGGGATGCTTACCCTTCAGAGGGAAAAGATTTGTCTAATATTGTCTCTTTTGAGAAAGGAAACTTTATTCACAGTTGGCACCCTCCCAAGGATACAAGCTACCATGCAATTCTTTGGTAAGTGATGCTTTAGTTCAGCTTGATTGAATTATTTTCTCCAATAGAAAGCAACTTGTAAATTTTGTTTTTCAAGATAATAGAAGTTGCCAAATTCATCTCAATATTGTTGTTAGTAGTTTGAATTTCCGTTGGAATTTTTCTTTCTACTTCAAAACAAGAATAATCCCATTTGAGACCTGGAAAAGTATTTAAATATGAAAAATTAGAAGAGATCTCTGGTGCTGACATGCAAACTTAAAGTGTATTGAGTTGAAATCCAAGATATCCACTAGAAAAATTGTATGGCTTCTGCATTTTAATTTTTTACTGCAGAGTGCTCCAGTGCATCAATCTAGGTGGGAGTTTTAATATTTTTTAAGTATATTAACTTCTGCAATAACGTGTTTAAACTTTACATGAAGAGTTTTAGTCCTTCATATATTCCATGTGGTAACATGATTTTGTTTTATTCGGCAGTTTGAGTGTGAGTAAATGGATTCACTTGAATTGGGGAGATGATGGATTGATCACTCTGTTTTCAAAAGCTTGGAGACTCCTTAAGCCGGTGGGTGACATATTTCCATTTCTACTCGTAATCAAAGGAGTGTAGTGATGTTTTTGTGTATTATTTTTCTTGGAAATTTATTTGAATGAGAAATAAACTTGGCAGGGTGGTGTTTTTATTTTGGAGCCCCAACCATGGATCTCATATTCAAAAAATCGTCTTGTGTCTGAGGTACTTATTTCTTCCTGAATCTTTTTGATATGATTAAAATGACAGTTTGATCACCAGAATGGTTAATTTGTGCTATGCATTCTTCAAACTTGAAAGCAATTCCACGTGAGCACGAATTACTATAGATTGCAGTAGAATTGCTTGAAAGTTACTTCTTTATAACTCATATATTTCTGCATATTTTGCAGATAGCAGCATTTAATTATCGAAACATTAAGATTCATCCAGAAGATTTTCAGGACATACTTCTGGACAAGGTATCTTTTTGTTCATTACATTGAAAAGTTGGCAATTAGCTTAACAGAAACTTGGAAGAGATTTTTCTCTTGCTACTAGCAAATTAACCTTGCATGTTAATTAATTGCAGATTGGGTTTCGAAAAGTTGAAAACATAACTTCCAGCTTATGTGGTACCAAAGTCGGATTTGACAGACCAATTTTGGCACTATGGAAATGATTCATCTAGGCTTTGTTTATTTTGTAATGTGCACGTTTCAATGCGATGGATGGCTTCGGGTATCATTGGCATTGTAAATTGTGGTATGTAATAGTTACACATATCGGTCAAACAAAGCTAACCAAATGATATAGAGTGTAATTTTGAAAGGTCAAATGGAAAAGCTTTTTGTAGTCATCCTCCATTTTTGTGCTCCCTCATAGGGGGCTGCAGAACCGTTTTGGGCAGGTTCGGAACCTAATATTTGCTTACAAGCATCTTCAAGGACCAACAAACCATCTGAGATGATTGTTTCTCTGAGAAACTTAGGATGAATATATGAAAAATTGAAAAACCAAAACCATTTCCTTGTATTTCTGAAAATGCAAAATATTTGCGAGTTGACAGAGTAGGTAGAATTTGGTACGTCATTTCATGTTTCTTTCACAATCTTGTAACTTTTATGGCAGTAGTTAAATTATCAAGACCGTTTCTTTGCAAATTGTGCTGCCGACGTATGCGGGTGGGTCGGAGTTGTACAATTTTTCACAGCGATTATTAACTAGTCTATTTCAGAATTCCTTACCAAGGCTTTGCTTTCAGGAACTGTGTGGACATATATTCCTTAGTCGAGGGATGGTTTCTAATTTAGGTCAAACTTGATGATGGACAAGAAGGTGAAGATTTCCCGAGTTAACTCAAAGGTTACAATCTGGTGTCATAGTGGTGTATCTATCGTTAATTTCCAAACTTTTAATTCACAAGTTAACATGTCTTAAATCTGCGTGTTATGGTGATGTATCTCGATAGGATTAATTTCCAAACTTCTAATTCACAAGTTAACATGTCTCAAATTTGCGTGTTATGGCAGTGTATCTCTATAAAAGGTCTAATTTATAATTTTTTGATTCATAGGTTAACACGTCTATCGTCCCTGTGGGGCCCAATAATGAAATAACCATAAAGATTGTTAAGAAACAGTCAGAAGTAGCTCAACATACAAGCTAGGGAAGGGGTTGAGGAATCAGAATCAGACAATAAAATCATAGAGAAAAACAGGTCTTTTGGGGTCCTTCCTCTTTTTACGATCAGCAGTTTAAGGCGTCTAGTTTGGTAGATTTTGTGGTCATTGCATCTCTCACGTGTCCTCATACATCATAAGTTTAAAGATTCACAGCTAACCCCCCAACCATCATTCTCTTACCTTACTTTTCATTTGCTCTAACCTCCACTTTCTGCAATTTTCTTTTAGTTTCCCTTTTTTGTATATAATCAATCACTTGTGCTTCAGCTTCATGCGGCACTTGGAGCTAAAAGAAGGAAAAAAGGGTTGAGTTTCGGGAATATCCCCATTCACAGTCCCTGAGACTACATCTATGAGCTGAAAGATTCCAACGATCATCTCTGCAATCCGTTGTTAGAATTAATAGGTCTTCAAAGATGTCTAGTGCGTCTGAACAGGAGCAGCAGCATGTAGCTGTGCTTGCCTTCCCATTTGGAACACATGG
The DNA here is from genome assembly GCA_028554755.1 of Cordia subcordata. Taxonomy (NCBI): domain Eukaryota; kingdom Viridiplantae; phylum Streptophyta; class Magnoliopsida; order Boraginales; family Cordiaceae; genus Cordia; species Cordia subcordata. The sequence goes on from JAPTOF010000014.1 coordinate 8,054,962, forward strand.
TGCTCCTCTACTAACCCTGGTGCAAAGATTAGCCAAGGCTGCACCAGATGTTAAATTTTCCTTCTTCAGCACTGCCAAGTCTAATGCTTCCTTGTTCTCATCAGTGCCAAGAATGGACAACATCAAGGCTTATGATGTGCCTGATGGCGTGCCGGAGGGCTATGTGTTGGCGGGGAATCCATTAGAGGGCATTAACCTGTTCTTGAAGGAGGCACCCGAGAGCTTCAAGAAAGGCATTGAGGCTGCCAAGAAGGATGTGGGGAGAAAAGTTAGCTGCGTGATTTCGGATGCTTTTCTTTGGTTTTCATGTGAGATGGCAAAGAAAGCTGGCGTGCCTTGGATCGCTTTCTGGACTTCTGGTGCTACCCCTCTTTCAGCACACCTTCACACTGATCTCATCAGGCAAACTGTTGGGCTTGATGGTGAGTAGAGACCCCTTTTCTTAAGTTTTCTGTGAAGAATAGATTTCTCCATAATTGGATTCTGGATCAATTGATTTTTCTGTAATTTACAACTTTTCAGAGTTAGAGCATCTCAATTATGATTATTTTGGCCCTGTCATGTGTTAAATCTTGCAGCAAATGACAACATTTTTCACTTAACAGGCATTGATGGTCGCAAAGACGAAAAGCTTACATTTATTCCTGGTTTCTCCGAGGTATGCCTTGGTGATTTGCCTAGTGGTATCCTATTTGGGGACTTACAATCAATCTTCTCAGAAATGCTTCACAAAATGGGACAAGTTTTACCTAGAGCTAATGCAGTGATCATTAACTCTTTCGAAGAATTGGACCCACTAATCACCAAAGATCTTAAAGAAAAATTCTCAAGATTCCTCAACATTGGCCCTTTCAATTTAACATCTCAACCACCATTATCATCATCAAGTGTTGCAGATGAGCATGGCTGCACACCATGGTTGGACCAGCAAAAGGCAAGGTCTGTAGCGTACATTGGATTTGGCACAGTGGCAACACCACCACCACATGAGCTTAAGGCACTGGCTGAAGCATTAGAAGATAGCAAAACTCCATTTCTGTGGTCTCTTAAAGACCACCTGAAATGCAATTTGCCTGAAGGGTTCCTGGAAAGGACTAAAGGGGTCGGGAAAGTAGTCCCGTGGGCACCTCAGCTGCAGGTGCTCGCGCACGCTGCAACTGGTGTTTTTGTAACGCATTGTGGATGGAACTCGGTGCTGGAGAGCGTTGGCGCCGGCGTGCCCATCATTGGCCGGCCCATTTTGGGCGATCAGCAGCTTAATGTTTCTGTGATTGAGAGGGTGTGGAAAATTGGTGTTAGAATTGGAGGAGGGGAGTTTACTAAGGCAGCAGCAATGCAAGCTCTTGAACTGGTCTTGTCAAGTGAAGAAGGCATGGAGATGAAGAAACATGTTGGAGTGTTGAGGGAGCTTGCTCTCAAGTCTGTTGAACCTGATGGAAGCTCTACTCGGAATTTTGCAACTTTGTTATCTATGTGTGCGTAGACATTGCTATTAATTACGAGAGAATTTAAATCCGTTAGGATACACCACCCGTATCATAAAGAATGTTAGATGCATTTGCATTGAGTGTTCAAATTCCTTGAATTAAAGGGATGATAACCTATGTAATACCATGAGCAAAATTCGATGATTGTATCTTCTTGTAATATTATAACTTTATGTGTAAGATACCCAATAATTATAGGTTGTCTATTTTATTTGTCATAGCTCATAGGCGAGAGAGAAGAGGGTGTTTGGTGGACTCATAAACACACAAAACAAAAAGCTAGTAATTTTTTTTTTTTTTTACAAATGCATGTAAACATTCAAATAAGCATTGCTGAACACCCTCTTGAGTTATGCACTAGATGTTTAATGATAACTCCTTGTGATCTACCAATATTTTAATGGAAAATCTCGAAAGGCGAAATTTATGAGTATTGGCAAATTGGACATATAAAATACTTCCTTAATTTGAGGAAAAATACAAAGTTGCGTTTTGGGGGATGAAAATCCTTTTCGATTAACTGCTTTCTCATAGTATATTAAGGAGAAAATATCAACCATTCATATGCATATAATATTATCTTAATTGGTTATGAAGTTCAAATGCTAGTTTTAACATTTTAGAGCAATATGAGTTATATCTTCTTTTTTTGGTTGTTTTTCAAAATTCTGAAGTAAATAATTGATAACTACTCTCCAATTACTTTCCTGTTCTTTGATGTTGCTTTCTAACATATGAAAATTAGGGCTTGTTGGGATTGGTTTTTTTCAGCAACATTTTTTTTAAGAAAAAATTTTGAAAAAAATTATTTCTTTTAGAAGTTAAAAATTCTAACTTTTTAAATAGACCTCAAATTGTTTTTTTTTTCTTTTTCAAAGTTTCATCTTCTAAAATTCAATTTAAAGACCTATTGCAATAAAGATGTGATCGCTTTTAAGAAAAAGTAACTTTGTAATGAATAAAACCAATCCTAACAGACCCTAAATTAATTCCATACATTGCTATCAAAGGAAGTAAATGATTTGATTAGAAAAAGCCAGATCTCATCCTATGAGTGGTATAATGTCGTACTCTAATCCTCAAGTCAAACCCCTCTGAAGACAACCTTGAGAAGCAGATTCGAATCTCGAATGATGACCACCATTGGATCTCTTTCGTAACATTATATATTAAACTTGTTGCAAACAACAAATCATGCCAAATAAACTATATTGCAAATTTCGTCTTCTTATTTTCTATTTCCCTTTTTCTTTGGCCTTTTGTTCTTTATTTGGCTAACCACAAACCAATTGAGAGTAGTAGTAAACCCCACCTGCAGCCTTAGACAAACTGCTGGTCCTTGTTAACCAACGATAGGGAACAAAAATATCTAAGAGGGTTTCAGAAATTTAAGAACTGCTTCATAAATTTAGTAAGACATATTGGATGGGCCATGACTCACCATAACAGGTTTCTTACATCAAAATAACAATCATGTTCCCTTTCATTGTATTCAATGCAAATATGAACAACACCAGCAAAGAGAGCAAGTCACATCAAAGGAAATAGACTCTTCCCATAGTGGATGTTATATACCCAGCATGTACTTGCCTTGGATCCTCTAGCAGCTTCAAGATTTTATCTTCCCCATCCCACCAAAGCCAACATTTTTACAGGAGCCCTGCAAATTGCAGAAGTATGAACTCATGACTGAGTCTATCAATGAGCAATATTTCTGGAAGTATCACTACTAGATGAGCGGATGAACTAGTAAAGATACCAAGGAATAAGAACACGACATGAACGAAGAGATCCAAACTTGGTTCATTCATACAGTCATAGCTTTCCAAACTTGAAGGCGTCTAACTGTAGGGGAATAAACATTAAATATGCAAAAATCCAAAAGATCATCTCAGAATTATGTTAACGATAAAAGTAAATTAGACCAACACATGATGCTTGTGAGCTATAGAACAAATCTAGACTCGATTGGTTTATAGGAATATGTTTGTGTCAGGAGAGCATTTCCTTCTTTTTGTACATGTCCCTGCACTCTACAGCATTCCTTCAGGAGCGTTCCCGTATGAACTTTTGGCTTGTAAAACCACTTGGTCAAACAGTAGGTTGTACGCTGTACATGCTTCCTTCATACATAAAAGCTTCATTCCAGAAGGATTACAAGTTTGGCCTCACAGATACCAAAATTTGGATTCATAATATTCATGAGTCCCAGTCACATGGTCCGAATGTTCCCCACACATAGCCAGGGTAGTAATCGCTAATCAACAAAGATTACAATACAAATAACTCAAAAGGTGAGATTGATGTCCGAAATCACCATATGCACAGTCTGCATGATGTCTTGAAATGTGAAAAATGATCCACAAACATCAGCCATTTCACACTGAATCAACAAACCCAATTCAGAGTTGTCAGTCCTCGCATCTATGTACCAAACAGGAACCATTGAGTTCATATCCATTTCAGGAAAATTTCTAACCCGAACTTCTCACCACCGATGGGCACCACAATCTTGCTTTGTGAAGGATGCATCATCAAGTCTTGTCAAACTCATCAACATGCAAACTATAAACCTTTCTCTATGCAGACTGGTATATAACAAAAGGATGAACACCCATATAGTATTGAATGCATGTCAGCAGAGGGAGAGTCGTCAGTATCTGTATCAGACCTTGATTTGAAAGGAAAAAATAAGTATCATCACCAAGATCAAAACTATTCGCAGGAGAAATAAATTTATAGATAAGTGGGATAATGAGAGTACCATGAGATCACTTGGCAGAAGAGATGCGGCGTAGTGAAGACATCCAGCCACCTGTAGAACCAGCATTATCACCATTCGAATGACCAGGATTTGTTGTTTCGGTGGGTATTATAGGTTTTGAGGTATTCCCTTTAGACAAACCAGCAGGAGAAAAAGGGGACGATGGCATAGTTACGTTGCTCAACATCTGCAAATTATGAAAGACACATCAGCACCCTGTACAAAAGCAGCCACAACTTACACAAATAAATACATCAGTTCTGACATTATGGAGAATTCTCTTCGTATTATCAGTTAGGCAAAAGTAGCAGACTGAAAGGAGATTCAATTCCTCTTTCTGGATTAATAAAGTAGATGGACTTACATTTCTCTCAAGGACTTTCGCAGAAGTCAAATTCCTGGTAGCTGCTGATTTGAACTTCATTCTAATGCCAGGACTTGCACCATTGTTTGATCTGATGCGTTCAGTCACCTCAGCTGAATATGGAGCACTACTGCCAGTGGGTTCTGAGTTTATAAAAAATATTAGTTTATTTCAGGGAGGCAACATATATAACTAATGCCTCAGAGAATGCGAAACTTTCTGATATAAATAATACTACCTCATTTATTCTTCTCTGGGCTTTGTTGTTTGGTTTCTTTATGTTTTTGTGCGAAATATAAGTCCGCGCAAGAGTTTACAAACCATGTTGAAACCTTGCTTCTAATTGTTAATTACATATAACAAATTCCAGATTTATTTAATCAAAAGGCCATCCAAATGTTTCCCTGATGCTACTAACTTCTAGATAACATAGCCAGATGAGCGACTATCTCCTCACAGGTTATCTTAAAAATGTGTCATAATTCCCATAATTTTCATAGTTGGTTTCTTCTGCTAGTGTAAGTAATCCTTATTGGATAAGAGAAGTCCATCAGCAAGATTACCTTGATGCTTCTCTACATCAACTGCAATGCCACGACTGCTCTCTCCTGTAACTGGCTGTCAGTTTTGATATTTGATTTATTAGTAGGATATTATATATTTCAGCACTACTGAAGGTAACCACCTATGATAAACAATATATTACGCAAGCAACATATAAGACCTATAAGAGCAACCTGCAATTTTTTATTGACCATGATCACGTACACATGAAATCAGAGATGCAATGAACTGGATCTCAAGTAAGATGACGAGAACATAAATAATACCCGTTGCTGGGCTTTGCTCCTTTGTGCCTGTTGGTACTTCAGTATGGTCCAATCAAATACATAATCAAATTCATATCCTGTGACACAAGGATAACAAGTAATTGACAGAGGCCAAGAAAGCACAAGCATTAAAGTATGTTGTATAGTTATTCAACATGCAACCTAGAAGCATTATATAATATTCAGAAAATGCAAAGCTATAAACCACAAAGAAGTTAAAGATTATTTGTTTCACACAAGAACGAAGGAAGTGAAAAGGTCGCAACACCCATATCTTTGGGACAAGTGGACTCAGCACATACCTTCTCTAGTGAACAGTTCCCTGAAGAGACGTTTTAAGAATCCATAGTCTGGTCGCTGATCAAATGTCAAAGAGTGGCAGTAATGAAGGTATGAAGCAAACTCCACCGGATGGGACTTGCACAAAACCTTCAGAAACAAATACAAGAACCCACAAAAAGAAGTTCAGAAAGGCCCAAGACTACAAAGACACGAGAAAATTAGTATAGCTATACCTCAATAGGAGTTGATAGCTTCTTCTCACATATTTTATCATACTTTTGCTTCTTCGTTGCAGCTTTCAAACCCTGCCATGGAAGACTTCAAGACAAGCTTGTATTTAATTGAAAAGAAATATAAAACAAGCCCATATAACAGTAATAGAAAACTGAAAGAAAAGCGGGAGAAGATGAGGAGAACCGGAAATAACTGAAGAGAAGGCAATACCTTCCTCTCAAGAAATACAAAAGTACGTATCCGAGTGATTCTAGATCATCTCTCCGGCTTTGTTCTACTCACAGAAACCAAATATATGTAAGTCAAATAAACAATGTTGGGAACTCAACTGTCCTTCTGGAGACAAATAGGGAAAAGCATGGTGTTAGTGAAAATGATGAATGCCTATGAGCTCACCAATTCCAAGATGAGTATTGCAGCTAGCATAGCGTGCAGTTCCTGTCAAATTTTTGTTCTCTCTGTACATAGGACCAGTAGAGCAACAAAAATTAGTTGTCACCAAGTATTACGGTACTTTTCAGAGTAGTACTGGAAGGAACAAAAAGATTATCTTAGATGCTGCAAATGCTACTTATCAGCATAAGGCACAAAAGGTATATGGAGAGAAAAATCAATTCATGCAGCTCTCTGTTTCTAAAGCAAAACATTCATAAAAGTCAAGTTTATTAGCATATTTTGGTTAAAACAAAAGGATAACAATAACAACACGAGAATAGCTTAAATCACTAAGGATAAGGAGTTCTAGGTCAAATAGGTGGAGAAATACGCAAGATAAATACCTGTAAGGAATATGCCGATTGGTTGTAGCATCTCGATATCTTTTAGCAAGACCAAAATCAATGACGTAAACCTAGACAATATGTTATGAGGATGAGATTGGTGAATTAAAAATGATGAGAGGAATATAGTTATAATGAGAAACTACAACAATAATAATAAACAAAAAGCCAAGAGCTTCAAAACAATTAAGTGGACAGTATATCAGTTAAGATCACCTGATTTGCTTTACGACCAAGTCCCATTAGGAAGTTATCAGGCTTGATATCTCTATGCAGGAATCCTTTAGAATGAACATATTCAATCCTCGTGACCTGCACAATAAAAGAGTATAGGAGACAAAAGACACCACTAAGAAGCAGGTAATCTTGTGTACAGAAAAATCAAAGGCATTTACATCAAAACTATGATTTGTGGCATAATGAACAGAGTCAATCAAGATAGGAATGACCTCATAATGCACTTAGTCAGACTTCATTGTTTGATAAATACTTAGTTAGACTTACGATGATTATCAGTCATGCTAGGAAGTTATATTAGTCACGTTTAAACAACTAGGACACTCTGATTTATCATGGATGCAGCATCTAATCGTAAAACAATTTCTTCAGACCACAGAGATTATGCCAAAAAGGAATACTTAATGCAGTAAGTGTTGTAGTACAAGTAAGTGAATCATCAAAGTATGCACAATGGTAACTTTTCAAGCTTTGGCTTTAAACTGCATATGCTTTCTGAGGACCGAAATTTACACTTACCATCTGATCAGCCAGCATTAGGACAGTCTTCAGCGAAAACTTTCTACCACAATAGACAAACAGATCTTCAAGACTTGGTCCCAGCAAATCAAGGACAAGAACATTGTCCTCCACATCCACGCCGGACCACTTTATAGTAGGTATACCACCTATAAAGCCAAGTGACAAAAATACCCAATAAACCAATCAGTACGCCCACTCATTAAAAACAATAAGATGTGTTGTATGGAAGATGTGTTGATCGCCAACAAAAATCTCCTTCTCATTAATACATACTTCCGCCTTGGAGAATTTTATATAGCTTGGCCTCATAGAGTAACTGTGGATGCTTTGTCTTATTGTTCTCCTGCAAGCAGAATAATGTCAAAGTCATAAGGCTTACAAAATCTCGAAACATCAATCTCTAGTTAATCATTTCCTCGATCATCATAGAAGTCCATATTTTCATGATAATTTGATTTCAAGAATTAGCTGAGTACACAAATTGCTTCACTTAGCTTTCTGAAAAGTAATGAGACTAAAAGCCACCATCACTTACCAATCTAATGTCTAATTTCTTTTTCCAGATCATTTGATTCCAAAAATATTAAATTATACAAGTTGGACTAGTTACAAGATTTCAATATCCGCATTTTTTTTTCCTGCTTCTAAAATGCATAAACAACTTAAAAACAGGAAAAGGGGGGGGGGGGGAGGGGTTAGTTTCTTAGAAAAGCCAATTGTTCATAGAATTAGAAGGAGCAAACTACAAAATGAGAAGGCAAAAAGATCTTTCAGTTAAAAATCTCAAAAAATAAAGGCTTTTCACTGTTAAAAACTTACAATCTTGACGGCAACGATCTCGAACGTATCGATATGCGTAGCTGCAGCAGATTCAAAAGAGAAAATCAAACTAATTTCAGCATAACAAACCGACATTGAAGCTCAATTTCACAAGTAAACATAAAACAGTGGACAAATATAAACACACACACATATGTATACAGGTTTACCGAGGAAGATTTCGCCGAAAGATCCTCTACCGATCTTACGGCCAAGCTTATATCTGCCGCCGACTATCCTCTCCATGCTTTTCCGACTCCAGATCAATTAAACTAAGCAAAGCATCCTGCAACCAAATTATGGCTTAGGGCTTATCAGATAAGCTATAAGCTATAAGCTGAATCCGAAGCCAAAGAGAAAAAAGAAAAGAAATCTTCCTTTCATCACTAAATTTTCTCCAGAAATTAACAAGTAGTAGCCAAACACAGATGATGCGTGCACTATGGGGTGTGGGGGGGGGGGGGTTGGGCGTGGGAGGTGGTGTTTACAAAGAGAAGCTGTGCTGCTTGCTTGCTCACGTTACAACTCACGGGAGGGGAAATGGGAAATAAGGTAAATTAATGATGAGCGGATAAGTGCATCCACGTGGACTGACAAGGAGAGGGAGTGGAGGGTAGTTTTGGATTATCGTGGGGTTAGGTGGATTTTGCAGGATTTTTGTTTTTTATTTTACCCTCATTTTTTCAGATTTTTATAAAAAATACTCTAGTTTTAGACTCGTTTTCAGAAGTATTCTTTTCTATCTTTCAAAAGCCGAAATCGATAGTTGAATTATTAAAATCTGACTGCCTGATACCGTGGTAGTAAGATTCTAAACTTTCAATAATTGAAAAGTCGAACGTTATTTGAATTACCGAACAAATTTTGAAACAAAAGGTAATTAAATTACTGAAATATACTGTATTTACATAATCGAATATATTCTTAAAACCGTGGCTAACAATGTGCAGCAAGATTCAACACTTTTGGTAATTGAAAAACTAAAAGTGTTTGAAATACCGATTTCAATCTAAGCTTTTGATTGCATTAACATGACAAGGTGTTGCTGAAACCACTATATTAACCTATCCCCCTAATCTCTCTCTCCCCGAATCATTCAATCCGTTCAACTCCTCTTCTACATTTCAACTTCATTATCCTAAATCCTAATACAAACCCTCAGAAAATTTTGAAAATCACTTTGTCATAGAAAATATGAATCCAAAGACAGTTACTGTTCTTTTATATTATGGTAGGCAAACAATCAATGGTCCGTATGTTGTCCATTACGAGACTAGAAAGCCTACACTTAAAGTCAAAATAACGCGTAATATGATGTACAATTAATTCATTTATGTGTTTTTGAGACACTTAATTTGCATTTATGGTATCGGCAGAGTTCAGTTATCTCATAGGTTCCAATCGGCGCTTATTGACTCCCAATATCCATACTTCAGCGCAAGTGCAATTAACAATGATGGAGGTTTTCAGGATATGTTTGTGATGCGATCATAATAACATGTACATTGCTAGAGGTGGCAAAACGGGTTCGGACCAGCGGGTTGAACCGTTTAACCCGCATAAATGTAGGGTTAGGGTTTAGCATTTTATAACCCGCAAGACAAACGGGTGGACCCGACCCAACCCGTGCTATGGGCGGGTTGTGCGGGTTGACCTGCGAGTGTTTTTTTTTTTTAAAAAAAAAAAACATATAAGTTTAAAGTTAGAAACCTTAAGTTTTTTTTCTTCTTATTGCACTTTATAGTTTACAACCTTAGCAGCCATATTTGAGGCTTTGATTGTAGCTATGGACTATGGTAATTGTTATCTTATTTTGTTAATGTTAGTTTGTGATTAGGTGTTTAATTTTGATTTTAAATTATCGATTGTGTTTGTGACATTTAGTTCATTAACTTTAACTACTTTTAGGTGCCTAATTTTTTGTTTTTTTTGTCAAACAAGTCACAAGTGTTTATTAATTACTACTTAATTTTTTTGGTTTTATTTATTTTTAAATAATATTAAAATACTAAAAAATCAAGCGGATCAACCCGCGGACCCGCATAACCCTCCCTAAAAGGGTCGGGTTGGCCCGCGAGTACTCGTTTGCCACCTCTATACATTGCACATATAACAACAGCAACAACAACAATAATAATAATAATAATATTAAATCAACTAATTCTTTTTTTAGGGTTAATGATTACTAAATCCATGAATTCTAAAAACTTCTAAATTCCAAGAATTTAATAAATTCTAATCAATTCTTGAATTCGAATAAATTCCTAAATTCCAATAAACTCCTAAATTCCATTAAATACTTAAATTTCAATAATTTTTTAAATTTTAATTCCTAAATTCGAATCAACTCCTAAATTACATTAAATACTTAAATTTGAATAAATTCATAAATTCAAATAAACTTCTAAATTCTATTAAATTCTTAAATTTCAATAAATTTTTAAATTCCAATAAATTATAAAATTATAATATATGCCTACATTTCCAATAAATTCTTAAAAATTGAATAAATTCCTAAATTTCATTTAATTCCAAAAATCTAAAAATCATTCTATATATATTAATTAATTTATTTATTAACAATTCATAAATTCCTAAATTTAAACAAGTAATAAAATTCTTAAATTTCTAAAATTTATATAATTCATAACATAAAAGATCTACATCTACATATACACAACATGCACATCTTATAATCATATACAATATATATACACATATGAACATAACATATACATATACATTTATATTTACATATACATCTATGTCTATATAATATACATATACAACATATACATATATCAAAACTTATGGACATGACATATACATATAAAAATCAAATATATAGCACATATAAATAGGTAAAAATTACAACAAGAGGATATTTTCTAGGCCTGGGGCTATTGTTTTGGAGATAATGGTTGAATTTAGGAGGATTTTGGCGTAGGAGATTGTTGAGGGAACAATGGAGGGAGAACATGGTCATCGTGGATGAGAGGGAGAGAAGGCTGATTGTGTTTCAATGGCCAAATACCGTTTAGTAATTCAATAACCAAACATTTTTCAATTTTCAAATGGTAATTCAATTATCGAACACAACTCCCAATATCGTGTATCTTGCAACCAGTTTGGAATTTGAATCGATGCCTTCTTTTGGTATTTCAAACACCAATTTTGGTTTCCAGTTACCAAACGTTTTTTAAATCACCGAAAAGGGTACTTTTAAAAACGCTTTTTAAATTAGGGTATTTTTAAAACAATTTAGGAAAAGTAGGTACTTTAAAAAAATTTGATTTTGCTTGAGGTAATTTAGGTCCATAATGTTGTTTTTTAATTAGTTTATATTATTTTAAAAATATTTAAATGAATTTTTAATATTTTATAAATAGAAAAGAGAGTCATTTATAATTATATAATTAAATTAATTAAAATTATACTGTTAATATTGTTAACTCTAATTATATTACTAACTTAATTCGAATTATAGCCTAATAAAAAAAAAAGAAAAAATTTGATTCGAATTGTACTACTAACTTATATGACTAATTTAATACAAACATACCACTAACTTATATGACTAATTTACTTTGAATTATGCTTATTCTAGTTTAGTCCTAAATTGGTTGTGTGTGTGTGTGTGTGTTTTTTTATTACTTTGAGTTAAGAAATCCCTAAATCATATTGAATTTTAGACTAATCCTTGTTAGACCAAGCGGTAAATGAAAACTCACTCAACAATTGTGCTTCCTGAGATCAAAACTTTTCTTTTCTTTTTTTATGAAAGTAAGGTTACTACCATCTTAATCAACAAAATATTGGTAATTACTTATGAGTTATTTGGTATATGGTTAACTTAGTTGAAATAATATTATAAACTTTATTATTTTTAATTATATGAACAAGTTGAAAAGTATATAAGTGATACAAAGCATAAAAAACATATAAAGCATATAATTGATATAAATTATATAAACGATATTACCAACTTTCTTTATCTAACTCAATTAACCACAAATAATCTATTAATTAAATTTAATGATTTACTAATTCTGATTGATTGTGGTCATATTATACACTTCAATTTTAGCTGTACTACTAGTTTCATTTTATTTAACATATTTTTGGGTTTTTAAAATAAATTTATTAAGTTAATTAGTTATAATCCAGTTATTAATTTTAAATCTTAATTATTATTTCAGTGACACTTAAATCAATTGAACTTAGTGATATTATATTTCAACATAACTATGCTAACTTTGTTGGTTCTAAACTTCATTACTAACTTCATTTCTACTTTATGACCTAATCACAATTAATTTAATAAATTCTAACAGTGTTACTTAATTTTTTTTAATCTTCATTGATTCAAACTCTAATTTCAAAAAGTAATATCTAATTATAAATCACAATTTGAATTTTAGGAGCTTGAAACATGATTATAGATAGTTAATATGGAAAAATAATAAGTAACCTGTAATTAATAAGAGTTGTTAGGTTAAATATACAATTATTAAAACTTTAATTTATTAATCATATAATAAATATAAATAATAAATGAATATATACATTACACAACAAACACAAAAACCCTCCCTTAATTTCCACTTCCCTCACCCGTCATCCCCCACGCCCACCCCATCTCCTGCAAATAGTCGGCCACCCCTTCACCAATTCAGGGCATTCTGGTGTGAGGTTAGTTTAAGTTTAATCCTTTATAATCTATAGTTTAAGCCTGTATAATTTATAGTTTAATCCTTTATAATTTATAGTTTAATCCTTTATAATCTATGTCTTCTGCATTTTGGTTGCTTGGTAGATGTACTAGTGCGTCTTCTCACACTCTCTCATGTAATCCTACCCTCATAATTCATATGAATGGTGTGGCTTGGCCTATAGAAGACATGTGCAGTTTAGGAGAAGAGTGAAGACTTAAAAAGGCGATCTTTGTTTAATTTTTCATGATTACTGTTAAAAATGTGTGGGATCATATTCGTTATTGTTTTCAGGAATGAAATGTGCCAGTTAACACATGAGCAACCCGCCTCTGGCTAGCTCATTTCTTTCTCAACTGGCAGAGTCGTTAAGATTATGGCGTTGTTATTTTAGTAAGCAAGTCCACATTCCTATCTCAGTGTGGAAACTACTTGAATTCCACAAGGAACTGTTTTTGCAAATGAATTCTCTTGTTTGAATATTTAAAATAATATTTTAAGTCAATTCTATCACTTGTAAATCTGACTTGTGTTTGAAATACATATAGAATTAGAATTAATATGTTCATTTTACTTAAATAGTATTATACAAAAAAGGATAGTGTCGTATTTTGTTAATAATATAGGGTTTTTTTTCGTGGAATTACAAATTCTAGCTCTTGAGCTAGAATTTGAGTATAACTGGAGCAAATTTGGGGTTCCAAATCTTGGAATTCCAAATGAATTCCGTATTTTAATAAAGTGTTACCAAACATAAAAAATTGGATTTGCAAAAGAATTTCACAAAATTTTGTGGAATTCATTTGTTCCAAACAGTCTGTTATGCGCAGATATAACTTCCTTCATTTTTTAGATTTTCTTTTGTACTTTTATTTTTTTGGTAGGTTCTTCAACATGTTAGTATTTTGGTTTTTTTTTTTCCTTAAAAGAATTTCAATTTCATTGGTTCCTGGTTTGGTAGTTCCGAGTATATATGAGTTTGGTATGTTCCGGTTTGGGATTTTCATGTAGTCTCTAATCGGGTATAGGACGGGTTGGGATTTCTTCCTGAGTAGTGTATTCAGAACGTTCCCACTCCTAATGTGTCATCTCATTTTTTACTTCTTTGTTAATCACACATTTCATCTAAAATGGGAATCGCTTAGGATTTTCGAGTTTTTAGTTTTCAAACTTGTAGAGAAAAGAATTTTTCGATCAATTCATTAAAGATCATATAACTTGATTGGGGTTTGGAAATTCGTGTTGTGAGATTTTTGGGGTTGTTGGGTTTTTAATTACTTAATATTTTATCATGTCTTAAATTGTATTATTTTTAATTTAGACTAAATTCTAAAATAGATATGAAAAATCAGACAAAAAATGAAACGAAAAGTTTAAATCCACTTAAATGACTATGATTTAAATTTAAATAATTATTAAATCACGCCAAATTACTTTTATGTGAAAAAAAATAAAATAGTTTGAGTTTTGAGGTCTGGTTCAAGCATAAACTTTTTGCTCCATATGATATATTCAGACATGGATCTTGGTGCAGCGGAGCTGGGCACCTCACAACTAGCCCAACAGCATCTGGGAGCCCAAAACTTGCTCCTATAGATTTTCTCCCTACACGTTCTCACTGATCCATCTATTATCTGTCCACGCAGCAGACAGCAAGCCGCACAAATGGAGCAGCCAACAATACTTGACAGATTGTTGATTAATCTACGTGCAACTTGCAAGTAAGTTCTTTTTTTATGTAAACCCAATGTATGCATATGTTTTCAGCTTAAAAGAATCACCAAACATTAAATATTTTGAACCAATTTATAGATATTATACTGGGTACCCAAAAGATTTAGGACCCTCAAGAGTGATCCATTTCACTTCGGAGCGAGAATTCGTGCAGCTTCTTCATCAAGGTTTTCCTGTCGTTGCTGCATTTACCATCAAGTAAGCTAAATCCCTTGCATTATTTAACTCCTTTTTGTTTTATATAATTTTTGCATACATTTTTTTTAATTGTTATGTAATATTTTTGAATGCTCTAGGGGTAATTATACAAAACATCTTGACAAAGTACTAGAAGAAGCTGCTGTTCAATTTTTTCCCCATGTCAAATTTATGCGTGTAAGTTATGGCTTGCTGTTGGTTTATCTGTTCTTTGAGATTATGTCTTGTTCGCAACCATGATCGGGTTCCTACTCTGGGTTCTGTTATACATGGGTTCTTAAATGTCATGATTCTCTTAGAATTATATTAGCTGCAGTTAGATTTTTTGTTACATTAATCCAGTAACTGTAACGAGAATACTTGTCTAACTTTATTAGTTTCTTGTTTTTATTAGCCTAGAATGGTGCTTTTTTTTGTTTTTTTTTGTGATTTTGAGATGTTGCTTATTCTTATAGGTTGAGTGCCCGAAATATCCTGGGTTTTGCATTACGCGGCAGAGGCAGGAATACCCGTTTGTTGAAATCTTTCATAGCCCCGAACAAGTAGGTCCATCTTTTCAATGCCTTAGCTACCTTGGTCTTTTGTTATTTTGCAGAATACCATTCCACACCTGAGTCTTTCTTGTCAATATCTTCTACAAAATGGTTACATTTTTTCCCCATCAATTTTGATTAGCACAAAAAAAAAAAAAAAAAAAGAGAAAAAAAGAAAAAAGAAGAAAAAGAAGAGAAATGGTTGCAGACCTGATATTGCTGTTGTCTTTTGCTTAGTGTACCTCTAAATTGCATACTTGCAAATTCAATGCATAATTCCAAATTACTTTATCCTGGTAAGAAAAATAGGGGATCAATATTTTTCTTTCGTTGTTGTGGATCAACAGCCTACTTAATTTTTGGGGAACTGCTATATTATTGGCTTCTAGGTTAATATGTAAACAATAATAGCAAATCTGCATAGAAGAATAAAGAATAGGAAATCTGTTTATTATTATCCTGTGAAAATTGCATTGTCGTGAATCTTAGAGGAAATTTCTGGAAAATCCTTTGTTATAGTTAACGGTAACAGACTGTTATTGATTTTATTTTAGCCATTTACTGCCATGAGTCCTTGTTGCTATACAAATTCACCACTTTTATTATAGCCCTAGTTTCTTCCATCATAAGGGAACACATTATTCAGTTTTACATTATCCTTGATCTGATTTATATTTGGTGTGTTTTTCGTGTTGATAGCCATCTCCATCTAGTGGAAAAAGGCTTTGATTGTTTTATGTTTTTCATGTTGATGACTGCTCTGCTGTTTTCATGTGGTGTTAAGTCTTGTTCTGGCCTGTTCGTTGATAGGAACTTGGCTTTCCTATTGTCTAGTATATGTGTGTGCTGAATTTTCTTTGCTTTCCTCCCTTGTGGGGGCAGATATTGGGAAAAGAGTGAGCTTTAGCCCTGTTTTCTGTTCACGTAAAAAATGATGGTGTAGATACTGAAAAATGATGGTGTAGATACTGGTAACTTTTGTGCCTAATGGCTAATGCTGTAAGCTCTTTACATTCTGTGATCTGTTATTAGTAGACTCTCTGCTTTATACATTGTTTGATATACATCTATTCTGGTCCAGGCTGCTAATCAAGGAAAGGTGGCTGATCCAAATATTACAAAATACTCCGTGAAAGTTTTACCTGTGAGTTGTGGGTGGATTTTCAATTCATCTGCATCCTTTTGCTAACCTGGGTACATAATCCCAGATTTCAAACATTTAGATGATACTCTTCATCAGCTTCGACTTCCTTTGATCAAGATGTGATCCTTGGACTTATCATCACATGTTGCATTTTCTGGGGAGTGAGTAAAGATGAATGTCACATATAAGCCGCTGATCAGGAGAAAGGACTGAGCTGTGAGCATGTAGTTGTATATAACAATTGATTGTGTTCTCAGGCTTTTGTCATTGCTAAAAAGTGATAAGAATAGGAACAGCAGTACATTATCCGATTACAATATTGTGTCTAAATGCCTTAGAATCTTGTGCATGGTTATGGTAGGTCTAATTTTATATCCTCATCATGTTAATTTATTTCCTTTGATTGATAATCAGTGGAATTCATCTCTGAAACAATTGATTAAGAAAGAGAAAACTTGAAAGGAGAGTAATAAGCAAGTACAAGATGTATCAATTGTAAGAATGTATTATGTGATGGACGTATATTGGTTTTACGGACATCAATAAAACCAGGAAGTTGTGTCTTGCACCTTTCGTAGGTAGGTCTGCCTGGGCCACCTAGTGAGGCAGACATCATAGAAATTTTTTCTAAACTTTCATCATTTTCCTAAGTGATCCACAAGTTGTCAATGGCATCTATTGAGACACTACCCTTGAGAAAAGTATGGTCTTTCTCCTTAGACTAGTTCCAATTTGCTTGGTTCTCCTAGCTAAACATGCTTTACCATTTTTATACTTCTGAGTGTAAAAGATGTCTTTCAAAATGTTTCTGGCAATTACCAAAAATAATTTTTTCTGGCAATGTTTCATCATACTGTTAGATATAATGTCATCTAAGCCACAAGCCTTCTTCTAGATTGATATATATATAAGATTATCCTATAGACATCCATTAACAAAAAATGCGTGCAAGTATGGTTTGTCTTCAAGTCAGAAATCTAATTGGACTCATAAATCTACTGTCAAATTCCTGATAGTTCCTGATACATGTTTTAAATTTACGTGAATGATCAACACACCGATGTGAATGATGTGCATACCTTGTTCCGTGAAACATATTTCATTAATTAACTGTAAGTGGAGATGGGATTCTAGATGTGTTTGCATGTGCGTGTTTGTGTGTTTTGATTGCTGGTTTCCAAGTATAGTTTCTAGAGTCTACTTGAACAACTTGAATGAAGTTACTATTATTAGTTACAACCTTAGTAAGTGAGACCAACAGTAGTAGTAGCTATATTATTGATGTGAAGAAATGAATTATAAGCATGATCATACAGATTAATTTGAGACTTCTTTCCTTCTCTCATTTGTACACTTATTTCCTTCTTTCATTCTTTCAATTTATTTACAGATGTTAATAGAGTTGCCTGACTATACTTTTTGTTACATTTCCAGTTTAATTACGATCTGAGTGCTTATGGATTTAGAGAATTCTTCAAGCGCCATGGCATCCGATCATCTGAGCTAAAGTGAGAAGTTACTCGCTGTTGATGTGCTGAAGTATACCCAGACTTGATGCAGTATAAATGAGAACAATGGCTAATTATTACGAATTAAGTGACACTTCTTTGGGTAATCAACTCTTTTTCCTGAAGCCACTAACATCCTGCAGAAGAATAAGAATAGCTAAGGGGGAGAGAGAAGAGAGACGCAAGATAATTTAAGTGCTGGAAATTGTGAGGCGGACGCCCGATTCAAGTTGGGCTAATTTTTTTGGAATCATTTCTGGTTCAATGTGTGCTTCCATCTCTCAGGCCCCTTCACACTTACAGCTACTATTCTAGTGCAGATGACCACATTACTTATATCGAGCACTTATATTTAAGGAAATGCTGCAAATTTTCGCGATCTAGTTACCTTTGCCTTTTCTTCATTGAGATGTACTGCTACAAGTTTGTTGTGTATTCTTTTCAGTGTTTGTGATATGTTATGAGGACCCACAGTGACCTGATATGTGGCAATTGTGGGGTTTTCTTTTGGCTGAAGTATTAAAGTGAATATCTTAACCTTTTATTTAATCTTTTTTTCAGAATGCTAATTTCAAAGTGAGATTACTCTGTATTTATTCTATATATTAAATTAAACTGGGGTGTAGTTTGGTACTGCAGCTCCTTCATTTTTATTTTGTTTAATACTTGGGTGAAGTGCCGCGTGAGCTTCCATAATTACTTCTTCAATCTTTTTGTTTCTGTTTTGTTTAAGTTTTCTTTTAATAGTTGATCCCAATTTTCTTTATCGTTGACAAATTGATAAAATTTTTTCAAGGTTTCACTAATCATATTTGACTTTTTTTATTTCTAATGTTACATTGACTGACTCTATTCCCTAATAAACGTAAATAACTTTTAACTACAGAATTGTCTTAAATCACAGAAAATGTAAAGCTAAAAAAATATATAAAACTCGCAGCATTGTGCAGACCTGTTTATCCATTATAATGGCTGTGCCGCATCCGGTGGTTAATTTTCTGTATTTTGTTCAATGCTTGGGAGGGTGCCAGACACTACAAGAAACATTGCAATTTCATACGGAAATTAGCAACAGAAAATTTTCCGTCTTAAATTTCGAACATCTTTCCTATGAAAATTCTAGGAAAGCGGCATACTTTGATTCCCGTTGCTTTTCCATTGCAAAATATCTACGGACATAATTCGTAGCCAATTCATAGCAATTTTCTATGGCTGACAGAATAATTAAGAATATATAAAGTTAAATTTTATTTTTTTCAATCCGTACCTACAAAACTTTATCCGTAACTATTTTCTATGACTTACCGACTAAATACTTAAAATAAATTAAATTCTGTAAAAAGTTCATAAGAAATTTCCTATGGATAAATTTCTGTAGAAAGTTCGTAGGAAATTTCCTACAGAATAATTTCCATAGTTATTTCCAACAAGTTGTAGTCTGTAGGCAATTACCCATGGATAATTTATTCGTAGTCATTTCTTACGGCTTACTTGTAGAATAATTAAAATAAATTTTGTTTCTTTAATTCTGTAGGAAATCCATAGGAAATTTTCTAGAGAACAATTTCAGTATCTAATTCTAACAGATTGTAGTTCGTTATGTAATTACCTATGGAGAATTTATCCGTAGGTATTTCCTATGGTTTGCCAAAGGAATAATTAAAATAAATTTTATTTTTTTTAATTCTGTAGGACAGGAAATTTCCTACGGAAAAATTTCCTTAGCTATTTTCAATATATTGTAGTTCGTAGGTAATTACCTAGGGAAAATTTATCCGCAATTATTTTCTACGGCTTACCGACAGAGTAATTAAAATAAATTTTACTTCTTTATTTCTTTAAGAAGTCTGTAAAGAGTTTCCTACGAAAAAATTTCGCAACAGCAATCTTATTGAGAAGGTCAAAAGTGGTAGCAATTGCAGGTGGAAGGGCGTCAATGGGCAGTCTCTTTTGCCTGATGAGGAGCCGTTTTCTGTACTTGGGGAACTTCTTGTGTGAGGATTTTTTTTTAACCTGGTTTTTAATATACCATGCAAAGCTAATTTAATTTGCGTTAAGGTTTCAAAAATAACCCAATTTGATTCCTAAAACGCGATTTAAGCACTCCAAGAACGCGGAACAATGTATGTATTTAAATTATGAGTGTGGCCGCGCACCAGGAATGCAGGCCACGTTCCCAGAATGCGGCCACTAATGCGGCGCCTTCTAGGAACGTGGTTCGCGTTCCTTGTGCACGGCCGCTCTCCATAAATTCGGCCTCCAGGCCGTTTTTTCCCCCATTCAGCCAATTTCAATAAAAAAAATTCCCCTAACCCCCAGACGAAAAGTTTTAGATTTTCAGCCTTATTGCGAAAGATTTAGCCTTTATCTTGTAAGTTATTTATTTTATGTTGTGTTTTGCAATTATATTTAATGTTTTAAGTTATATAATTTGTTTTTAGTTTGCTTAATTTTTTTTGGTAGTTTAATAAAATTTAATTTTGAATCATGACGTTGATTTATTAATTTGTATTTTAATTGTTGTTAGTTTAGGGAATGAATAATTTAAGAAGTTAGTTATTTAATGAATTAGAGATTTAAATTTTTTAGATTAAAGTAAAGTTAGTCAATTATAGAAAATTAGAATTATAGCTTAGGTTTTATAATTTCAGCATTATATTAGAATTATTATTATTATTATGATTATTATTATTGTTATTTTATTATTAAATTTTTTAGATTAAAGTAAAGTTAGTCAATTGTAAGAAATTTTGTAATTAGCAATTTAAAAACGTTAAGTTAGTTGGTAATTTATTATAGCTTTAGGTTTTATAATATCAGCATCATTATTACAATTGTTATTGTTATTATTATTATGATTATTATTATTGTTATTTTATTATTATTATTATTATTACTACTACTACTACTATTATTACTACTGCCACTATTATTATTATTATTATTATTATCATTATTATGATTAATGTTATCTTTTAGTTATTATTAATATTATTAATACTATTATTGATATTATTATTATTATGATTAGTGTTATCATTATTATTATTTAATAAATTAGAGATTTAAATTTTAGAATAAAGTAAAGTTAGTTAATTTTTATTATTATTTTTTATTTTAGGATTCATTATGGATAGTTGACCAAGATCAGTAGACACCACGTTGTTGCGCCTCTATATGGAGCATTGGGTCCACTATTTGTAAGATCCACATCATTTGGATAGCTTTAGATGCTATAGGTCGGATTGGCCTTTGTTTAATGATCCAGAGCACCCATTGGTATAGCAACAGTTGGTCGAGACGATATTCTATGGGTGTTATAAATCCCGCCACCATCAGCTTAACCACGGGTTGATTATTGCTGTGATTGAGAGGTGGCGGCCGGAGACCCACACCTTTCATTTATCCGCAGGGGAAGCTACCATCACCCTGCAGGATGTGGCCATCTATTGGGGTCTTTTCGTAATTGGTACATCTTTTCTGGTGCTTGATACGACCGTCCGCTTGAGGGATGATTGGGTTGTTACGATTCATAGTTTACTGGGGATTGATGCAGACGCGGTTGCAGACGATGGTATCGGCCGTATTGACATTGTAGGGAACGCGATAAATTTCGTCCAGCTGCGGGACAGGTTTGTGATGCAAGGTACTTTGGATAACCCTACTCAGGACCAGGCGCAGCAGCGAGCACGACTGTGAATATTTCTCGTGATTTGCTGTCACCTATTTGCGAACATGACTACGTCCACTATTACGTGCACAACACAACGGTTCCAATCACAATGAGCTGTGCCATACATCTCCCGCAAATCTTCATCATCAATTATTGCACTTGGATAATAATAAATCTGCTACAATGTAGCATCCCATCTAGGGTCATGATAGCATAAGTTAACCCTATCAATAGTTGGACGCAACCCTAGTTTTCTAATTACACGAGAAACAAATTGATCGTAAGTTGTACGGGAAGAATTTTGATTGCGTTGTATATTTGGACTTTTATAATCAAGACCATAATTGGTTGTTATTTTGTGATTGCCGTAGTATAAAAGAACAGTAACCTCGGTTGAATTCATTCTTTTAAGTGCTTTGGTAGAAAGTTATAGTGACAAGTGGAATGAATTTGGTAAAAAGTTTATTTGGAGTTGAAACGCTGCAGGATGGGTAACGGATTGAATGAGCCAGTCGAGGAAGGGGTCGGGGTTTATATAGGTAAAAAACGCTTTATGGGAGTGAGATTTCTGAAATTTTCCGTGACATAAAGTGACTAGAGTAGATTGATGGCAGGGAATAGATTCCAATTACTACAAATGCACTCCCAAAATGCGCTGCTAAGAATAAATTTCCTGCACTCCAATCAAATCAAATCTGGAATTAAATCTGCTAGGGTTGCTGGAAAAAGTCAGAAAACGGGTTCCGAAAACGCGAAACGTGTGCTAGGAACGCAAACGCACTCCAGGAGTGCATTTTGCATTCTTGGCATGAGCCGCACGTTCTTGAATTGCGTAAACCGCATTTTGGGAACCAGATTGGGTTATTTTTGAAACCCTAACACAAATTGGGTTAGTTTTGCATGGTATTTTAAAAATTGAGTAAAAAAAAAAAATCCCTTGTGTGATAGCCCCAAGAACATAAAAGACAATAACAATGTGAATATGTGACTATCGCCATGAATGAGCAACAAGATGAGTGATATCTCATCAGTAGTTATTCTTTCACTTCACATGGCCTCCTTTGTAAATTGAGTGGTTGTAGCTTCATTTTTAATTAAAAAAGTACTTTTTAACTCTAAACTAAAATCAAGTAAGATTTCTTTTTAACCCAAGTAACTAGTGGTTTTTAACTTAATATTGAAATACTGTGAGCGTGAGATGATGATGCCATGATGGTATGTGATTACTCTCTAGTTCAATGATGAAGCATATAAGGCCTTAGAATCTTGTAGACCTGTACACTAGCATGTATTATATGGTTGAGTGTGATGCTACCCTTCCATAGCTATAGTTTTTTTTTTCCTCTTTTGGTATAACTAGAGTATACCTGTGTAATGTGCAGGCAATACATGCTCTTAATGCATTTATTTATTATTTATGACAAATATTTGTGTTCTAAGTAAGGATGAAATATAAATATATCTTTTGAAATTTTATTGTTTTCTAATTTTGATTACTAACCATGTATAAAAGGATATAATTTTATATAGGGATTATGAAACTAAAAAGAGGGATAGAATTGATTTAAATGTGTTACCTTTAAAGACTATAGATAAAAGTAATTTAATATATATTTCGAAATGTTCTACAAAACTAGTATGTCATGTATTCTATTTGTGAAAATAAGTTTACTTTTAACCTCCAAGGTATAGATATACAATTGTATTAGAAATGCAAAATTTATCACTCTAGTTATTCATGAAAAAAAGACTAAAATGTCAATATCTATTTGAATAGAGGCCATATTTTCTCGACAACAAAAATAAATAGAAGAATTTGAATAAAAATTATCTAATAATTGATAAATTATATGCAATTCAAATATCCATTAACATGTCATAAAAATTCAAGAATTCAAGCAATATATACTTTATTAGTTAAGTGAAAAAAGATATGACATATAATAAAAAGTATGATATGTTGCACTTGTGCAATACACGGAACAAATTGGTATCTTTCATATATTTATTTCTTATTGATAGTTAATTTTCGTATCTTTTGTAAAGTCAAATAATCTTGAAAAGAGTTAATAAAAGTATATGGAAGGGGATATATATATATATATGTAAATGTATATATACATACATATATGTGTGTATATATAGCTATTACATAATAAAAATAGATACTAATTTAGCTTATAAAAAATATAATGTTGAATTATGTACAAATAACTAAATTATAAAATAATTTATAATTGAAAAGATAAAGTTCATTTGAGATTAAGAAATAAAATGATTGCATATATATATATATATATATACACACACATATATACATATACATACATATATGTGTATATATATAGTTATTACATAATGTAAATAGATACTAATTTAGCTTATAAAAAATATAATGTTGAATTATGTACAAATAACTAAATTATAAAATAATTGATAATTAAAAAGATAAAGTTCATGTGAGACTAAGAAATAAAATGATTGCATAGATTTGACTTTAATTAGTATAACTTACTTGATCTTAAAAATATTGCTCAATTAAGGTATACCATAAATTAATGGAAATAATGCATGAGAAGAAGACAAGTAACATTCTAAAATATGGGATGTAATTTACTTTATATAATATATAGATATAGATGTTAGGATCAGGGTTTATTTTTTAATTCAATGGTTAGCCATGATTGTTTCTTCAATTTTACAATGTATTTTTATTTATTTATTTTTCTTATTTGGATGATTGTTTCTTCATCCAAATAAGCTCGCATGGACCTTGGGCCTTTGTTGAGGTACATGAGCCAGTTTCAACTAATAAACATGTGCTTTGCTTAAGGAATTATACCTTATTAGTGTATCAATATATAATATATTAGAGCTCGTTTTTTCAAGTTAAAAATGTCAATTCTATTACTTGTCTTGAAAGTCATATTTTTCGTGTTACAAGTCTTGTACTAATACAAATATTCATGCAATATCCCTTTGGGGTCTTGTACTCAATTATGCTCAATAATAAACTTCTAATGGTATCAAGAGCCAAAAGATTCTAGCACCAAAAAAACAATTCTTTTTTTTTGTTTCTTCCTTATGCCTGAATTTTCTTTTCTCTTCTCTTGTTGTTACAGTTGCCATCACCCTCAATTCTCCTTTATAGCCTTAATTCTATTATTTTCCATGTTCTTAATCCCCATTCTTTTTCTCTGCTAATTTTTTGCTCTTCAAAAAAAAAAAAAAAACTAAATAAAAAAATCCTTCCATAAATAAAAAAATCATATTCTCTCTCTTCGACAAGACAAGGAAGTTTTCAAAACTTTCCTTGAAAATTTTTTCCTGAAAAGATCCTTCCACCCAAAAAAAAAAAAAAACCTCACACGAGGCCTCTCTCTCTCTCTCTCTCTCTTTTCTTTTTAAGTCTTAAAAAGAGTCTTAAAAATCCAAAATGTCAGCCATAATGCTCTCCTTTTCTCCTCCAACAAAGGTTTTCTATTGAAATCACTCACAATGATGGCCTTCGTCGCCACAATTCCCTTTTCTTTCTTACTCCAGCATCAAGCACCAATTCACCTTTTTTTTTTTTTAAATTTCTTCTAGCATCGATAACTTGCTCTTGGCCGCCAATCATTACGTCAACCTTAAATTCTTTTTCTCCTCTAACATGAGCATGGCACCCATCTTCTCACCAATTGCTGCCTACTTTGTTGTTGCTGTTTATTTAATTTTTCTGCCATGGCACAAATTCCATATGTGTCTTCTCTCCCTTTGTCAACACACCCCTCCCTTGCAATGATATATCTCTTTTTATCTCCTTTTCGTCTTACAAATGGGGCCTCTTCTCTCTCTCTCTCTCTCTTCTTCTTTCTTCTTTTCTCTCTCTCTATAAATCTCAACCCCTCTTGTGTCGAAGAGGTTGCATTATTGGTCCCTAGCCTATGCCTTGGCTAAAACCTCTTAGGTTCACTAATTGCTTGATTTGCCAATCTATATTTACACGCAAGAACCAAACATATGGAGATTTTCTATTTCATCATGGAAAAGGTTACCTTGAGAGATGTTCTAGTCAAGTTTGTTTGTACAAGTTCTCAATTGGCCGTTGTCTTCACGGAGGCTTTGCCATCGACCTGTTTTCAAGCACCAAAGACCAATCTTAGTGTCTCACTCCACTCAAATTGACGGGGGGATATTAATGTATTAATGTATAATATATTAGGGCTTGTTATTTAAAGGTATATATGTCAATTCTATTATTTGTTTTTAAAGTCATATTTTTTGTACTGCAAGTCTTGTATTAGTATAAATATTTATGTAATACCCCTTTGAAGTCTTATACTCAATTGTGCTCAATAATAAATTTCTATATACCTCTGCACTAGATAGAGGAAAATGTTTGTAAATGAAGAATTTGTGGTAATACCGTGGATGAAATGGATGTAATCCTACAGGTGTTGATCAAGTGTGACCTATCCCTCAAATTTTGGATTAGTTGACTCTTTGCCATGGAAATTAGTAATCATTTTGGAAGACATGAAGACTTGCCAAAGACATGGTCAAGTAAAAATCCTCACAAGTTGAGACTTCCAGAGCAAGTTATTTGAGCTGTTAAGGTTCACATGCACTAGTGAGTTTAAATTTTGAATTAAGAACTTCACGCCAGCGGGAAGTTCAATATCAATGGAGGTGGAAGCCAATGACGGAGCCAGGATTCTCATTTGGGGGGGCGAAGTGTTAATTTTTTTTAAAAAAATTAATAGATTTTTTAAACAAAATATCTTATACAGAAAATAACCTATAAGCAAAGCTCTACTTTTTTTTTTTTTTACAATTGATAGGAATAAAAAAAACCAAATAAATTGCATTATTACTTTGTAATATTAACAGGTAAACAAAGTTGTAACTGTGAGAAATAAATAGTTATAGAAAAAATAAGCTTTTATTTTATTTAGAAAGAGACGAAAAACTAAATTTAACAATTCCTAAGATAATAAATATCTAATAAGCTAAAAAAAATTGAAAAAAGAGTATTGAATTTACAAACTGAAAAAAAAGAATCTGCGATTATATTAAAAAATAAGTAAACTATAAACACAACTGCTATTTGATTGATAATGCTTAAAGTTTAGAACATCCAACAAGGGTTGAACTCGGGATAAAATATAAATATGTCACATGCTGGACTACCAAGAAATCTTAGGCGTTGCTAACAATTGAGGGGTGGCGAAATTGTATATTCCGATATTTTAACTTACAAAAGTAAAAATAAAAATTAAAAAAAAAAAAACTGAGGGGTGGCGGCCGCCACCGCATGCCACCACCATAGCTCCGCCCTTAGGGGAATCCATTAGAGAGGAGAAGAGAAAAACAGACAGCTAAAAGATGCCTAAAAATAGGTCGCGATTAGAAAAAAGTAGAATGTGAGACAAGAAAAAGAAGTTTTGAGTTGAGAGCTAAGCTCTATCAATTTTGCCTGAAGATCTCCAATGAAGATTTCAATGATGAAGCCCTAATTTTGGACTTTCAAAAGAGAGAACTAGGTAACCTGACTCGTTAATATCATATTGAGAAAATATTGGGAAAGCAAGAGAGAGAGGAAATGATTATTCCTTTTATTTAGATGGTTTGCATACAGACACCAACAATCATATGCTGACTTTATCGGTCAACCAGTAGCATTGTCTGGTAGAGATAATATGCTCGCTGAAGTTATCAGTTGACTTGTCCTTTGATGGTAAAAGCAATGTGCGTACTAACCATACCGGTTAAACTTATAGGTCAACCTGTATGATTAGTGATAGTTCAATGATTTCTAAAAATTACTCCAATATTTTGTATGACCAAATTTATAATATTAAAGTATCTTCTATATGTGAACTTGTTTAAATTGAATGTCTTTTTGTCAAAATGTTAATAGCCCCTATTTTGATGAGAATCGAATAAACCAGAATGAAATGCACCCAGTCGCCTAGACAATATTAGATTGAGAGATTAGTTAGCACCCAAAATTGAAGAACCCCCAACCCCACCCAGAAAAAAAGGAAAAAAGAAAAAAAGCTCTATCATGTCTAGAAGATTATTGATCCATCATCCACGAACCACAAGAAAAAAGAAAAGATATTAGGTTAAATCCTCCACCATATAATATATTGATTTCAACAACGTTTGTGATAATCATTGCTCACCATAATTTTTTTAGCAAATATGACCATGCATGTCCAGGATGGTACAAGGCTATATGCAATTTGATTCTTATATTATTTTATCATGATTGTATCTGATGTGGTATGAAAATTCACCTATGTCACTTCAGTAACTTGACTAACTTTGAAGCGTTGGAAGTCATGTGCCTCTACCCTAGAGGGTTGGTTTGGACTTCTCACCTCCGCAGAGCCCGTCGAAGAAGGAACAAACTGCTTCGACTTGCAAAACAAAGGAGTGGGGCTTTTCACTTGTTTCACCTCCAATGCTTAAGTCAGTTGTGGTGTTAAGAGAGTTTGTAGAGATACTCTAAAATAACTTCCGGAAAAAGGTCCCCTCTTCACGAAATGAGGGGGTATTTATAGGTGTTTGGGCACTAGTTACGAACCTTTCCCTTTCCTTGTTACCTTAATTGCTCTGATCCGTTTCAGCCATATTTGTCTCCTCCCTCATGGGGAAATAGTGATGTTATTGTTGAGCCTAGACAAATGGCCAAGGTGCCCTATCTAGGCTTCGGCTATTTAGTTTGCAGCTACAAAAAGGCTCCGAAGCCTTGCCTCCTTGCTTAGGTCATGAGTGGTGGTGCTTAAAGTACTGGCCTCCACATACTATTCATATTTCGTACGTGGAATGCTTGGGTAATTAAGCTGGCTGAAGCCCATTACACGGGGTATGGCCTCGAGACTATTGGCTGCAAGACGAAGGCCAAAGCCCACTGCAACGGGTGCGGCTTTGAGAGGGCGAAGGCAGAAGCCCACTGCACGGGGTGGGGCCTTGAAAGGGTGAAGGGCGAAGCCCACTACACAAGGTGTGGCCATGAAGCCGCTAATTGCTAAGTGTAGGCCGAAGAAAAGGTCTTCGGGTTCGACTGTGGTTATGAGGGTTCTCTTTTTGGATATGTGACGCGTTCTCATTAGGCAATTTATTCTACCCATATCAGTATCGATAATTCATGACTATTAAATTTCACAAATAATGTTACGAGCAAATGATTCTCATTATTCTAATGGCCGGGATAATCTTGAGAGGCTGGAAAACTTCCGAATGCGAGATTCCTTCCTTAATTTGGTACAGAAAAGCTAGACATAATACCAGAACTATTGTTCTGCAATCAATACTTTTATATGATGATATGAATATACAACGCACCAGAACAAGCATGGGTGGACAAGATTCATCCTCTTTAATCCTCATGCTAAAAACTTTTTAATCTTCACCTAGGACTAACATGTCTTCTCATGAACCCTTTTCCGTGTGTCAGCTTCTTTATTAAAAAAGATAACACTATTACTCTAAAATCAAGATAATAAAAGCATTTCAAACTCACGAACCGCACTATAATTAAGGAGCAACTCGAACACAATTCCTTTCTATTGTCGGACGCTGTCTGCTATACCTTTTATGGAAGAGGACATTCTCGGAAAATCTTTAAAACCGGCAACGCCCTAAAGACCACTTCTTTATAAAATGATGGCCCTGCTTACTTTTTGGCCTTTTTTGACTAGGGTGATGTTGGTTGATGCCGATTTAAAGTACTTTTCCGGATATTCTCATAAAGACCGACATAAATAAATATCACAGTAATAATCACTCTCTTATGAGAAAGCCAATACGTATATAACTTCCATTACACCCCTCCAAATTAGATTTCAAAATGTAATGCTTCATCACACTTGTGTACTTTGAGTAAGATGATGGAAGATTGGACGGTGCAGATCAAATTTGTGCAAAAGATCATAGCAGATGATCAAAGTGAAAGTCTGAGCTCTAGATCTAATTCTTGGTTGCCACTTGATTCAGAATTCTGACTACCTGAGCCAAGTGCGTCGTCGCACCTGCCTTTCTTCCTCTTTTCCAGCGATTCCTATTAGAATAAATTAAATAGCAACAATTAATTAAAGATGATTATGATTATATAGAAATTAAATTAAATGGGATAACTTATTAATACCACAATTGTAAATATTCATCACTAAAACTTATAAAGATGTAATTTGATACCTCTACTGGCAGGTTGAATAAGTGTCCGGTCACGCTAGGATGTGCAAAATGTTGGCCTTCTGGGACTGCAGCACCTGGATGCCATCTGATTTTAATGATCAGTTCAAGAAACTGATTAGTAATGGCATATCATAAACCAGAAGAGACATCCATGGCAAAATTCAGACTATGCGTAGAATATATACTCACGAAAGGGTAATGACCTATTTGGTCTCTTATCTTTTTACCATCTTGACAATAAAATCTCTTATCTTTAAAATGTGACGATTTCGTCTCTTATCTTTACAATTTGTGACATCAGTTGGTTTTCAACTCAAAAAAAAGTCAAGAAATTAATGACATTAGGACTAATGATGTAAAAAATTATAAAGTTAAGGGACCAACGATATCACAAATTATAAAAATAAGGGACGCACAGTGCCATATATTTCAAAGATAAAGACTAGAAAATGTTATCTTTTGACTTTTTTCAACTGAGGACTATTTATGCCACTAACTACAAAGACAAAAGATTGAATTGTCGTATTTTGAAAATAAGAGACTTAATTGTCAAAAAGGCTAAAAATAAGGATCTAAATGAGTTATTTAACCTACTTGTAAAGTACAAAACCTAAAAAGAAAAATAGAAGTTCAATCTGGAAGTATTAAGTACCTTGATGTAGTGCTTGGCTGAGAATCACTGCATCTGATGTTTGCTCTTTCCATGTCTCCAAATCCCATCTGAATTCCAAAAATGGTGTTGAAAAGCTATGAGAATTTAAAATATATAGGCAAGAAAAAATATATGTATTATGTGTGGAACATGTGCTTGAAGCAATCTTGCACCCTCAGATTCACCTAAGACCACTCGAATGGAAGCCTATAATTAAGAACTTGAAGCATTGCCCTAGTTTGTCTGGGATATGGATGAAAAGGGGGAAAAATGTTGGAGAATGGGAACAAAAAAAGAGGAAAAGCAAGTATCCAAGTCTATGATCTCTTCTTTCAAACTCTCCTTCTCATTATCACCCTAATTGCTTATTTTGACTCGAGCATTTGGCCTGCTTTTTTATTACGTACCTTCAAAGAGGGCATTTTCAAGTCCCATCATCCCACTTTTACCTAACGTTAACTGTTATGGGCGATGTAAAGTGAACCCGAAACACCTCTTGTGTTCTATGGCGCTAAGTGCCAAGGAATACAAAAAAATAATTAAAGGCCTTTCTTTCCCTATCGCGTTTTCAAAAAACGCTTCGTGGATAAGAAAAACATCTTAAAAGGCACTTCATGGGAGAAAAACACTTCCGAAAAAGCGCTTTGTGTTAGAAAAGAGACAGAGCGCTTATAAGGCATTCATGAGCGATGTCGGAGAGCTAAGACAACATCAACAACATTCAGAAGAGAATGTCTAGGGTTACTAAAAAGAGCCACGAAATTAGATACTACATCTAAGGAATTGAAGCATTCAATTGGAAGAAGGGATCTCCCGTTATATATGAACACTAAAAAGACATTGGATGAATCACGCAAGATCATATTAATTGTTGATCATAATTGACCGAGCCATACTTGCAACATATTTGCATGAAGCATCAATTTCCCCCTTCCCACCGACCCCCTCAAAAGGTGATCTCTATCATCTGACACCATTTTTTTCCCCTTTTCCATTCGAGGAAAGTTCTGGATAATATATATGACGAGAATTAATATCGAAACCTCTTGCAAAGAAGCCAAATAACACTTAACCATTCTGTGTATACAACCATATAGGAATTAACAGAAAGTCAATTGGGTCATATATAAGCTATGTATACCGTGAAGCTTTGCTGGGCTGGAAAACCATAAGAAAATGAAGACGATGACGACGAATGTGAGAAAGAAGATGAAGATGAATAGGTTGTTTGCTGTCTCATATCCTCCTGCACGTAGGTCAACAGTAAAAACGTCCATGAGCACCATGAAAAACAAAGCAGAAAAGAGAGAGAGAGAGAGAGGGGGGGGGGGGGAGAGAGAGAGACCTGGCTAAGGGCAGCTGAATAAGGGTTGTGAAGAGATGGAAGATAGCTTGAACCCATTTGGCTATGCAATCTAATCTTCTCCAGTTGAGCAACACCAAGTCCTCTCTGGGGTTGCTTAGGCTTATCCAAATTGCTCTTCTTGCCTTTTCTTGATGACCCTGCTACTGATGATGATCTTTCATTTCCTAAGTTGTTTGGCTCCCCAAAATAACTGCTTCCCATTTCAGCTTTTCTCTGTGTTTTAATAATCTGTGACAAATTGCAGTTAAAAAAACTTTTTCTTGCAACAGCTGCTGTGTGCTTATAAGTTATATCGGATCAGAGATCTCTCTTACACAACCCCTTTTAATCTGTCGACACTTTGCACCCCAAAGTAAATTATTGCATCGCTGGAGCAGATTGATTTTTTGATTTATGATGATTTCGCTGATCTATATATATATACTCTAGATTTTATGCCCTTCTAGATCATTTTCATCAGAAGTTGCCCAGATTGTCTATTATTTGTCCCTGGAGTCATATCCTCAATAATGACTAGCTAGGGTTTGCCAGTGATGTGTCACTGATTTTAATTGATAAAAATATTCGTTAATGGTGCTGATCAATTCTGTCCCAACGCCTCTCTCTCTCTTCCTCACCTTTTATTTATTATTAAATCAGAAAACAATTGAAAGAAGAAAAGTATTTTATACTGTTCCATGAGAATTGAGATAAGATTTAATTTAAATAAATTAATTTTCAAGTAAGCTTCCGACCTCAATAATAGAATCAAGATTTCCAGTGATTGAAAATGAACGCTCTTAAATGGAATTAAGATCGCTAGCCTGAGAATGAGCATCCTTAACAAATTGGGTGTGACATTTTATTATTCTGTGCATTATATGATTCTTTATCGATTCAACATTTTCTTTTTGACTTGATGCAATTATCTAAGAAATATTCAAATGAAGAAATAAATTGAAAATCATGCGTTTTATCTTGAGGGTTTTCTATTGTGGTGTAATTACCAAATCTAAAAATATGGCTCTTAATTGCAAACAATTCCAAGGCATTTAATTAATTAATTTCTTGGGCATCTTGAAGAAGGATTATATATCATGAGTTTATGAGATCATTTAATTTGTGAATGATCATATCAGAATCTAATCAATGCAAATCCAAAGCTTTTTACTTGAAATAGCTACCCACATATATACTACTATGTGCCACCTTCCTAGAAATACTATAAGAGTTAATATATAAAAGGCGATTGGTTAATTAGAGAAATATAAAATATAATAATGTCACGAATAGTGGTGTTTAAATTTTTAGATGGTGAGAATCTTGAACATTGATGTCTCCCCCATACAAGAATTGAATTTGGATCTTCTCATATTAACTCTCTTTATAATCTTATGAGATTAGAGTTGACACAATAGATTCAGATCCACAAGAATTACATCAAACAAACATGGAAATTGTTAACTCAATTTTTTTAGTTTTTCAATATATAAGCAATAAATGCCATATCATCCTATTCATTGTGTGTCAATCTTTGGATTTTAGTAAACATAAAAAATTTATCCCTTCCACACACCCACCCACCCACTCTTCCTCCCCCCCCCCCACCCCCCAACACACAGACATATACATATATTTGTTTATGTATGTATATGGTACATTTTTTTTGGTCAAACCGTGTCCATATTATATAACTATTATTTGACATGCACCATATCTAATTGAGCTGTTCGACGCATGATTTGTGGGACATATTTTATGAGTTGTTTTGTGGTGGAAAGTGAGAAATCTCTCATCTTAAAATAGACATGTGAACTCACGCAATTACAAAAAACAATCCATCAATTCCTCAAAAGCATGCCATTCTTTGTTTTCTAATTTTTGGTGGCTTCTTCTTAGGAAACATGTCATCTTACCTGTGTCAACTTTTGGGGGTCGCAGTAAATCACACAGGTGTGAGTTAGATCCATGTCCTGCATATTGCATAGGGATTAGAAAGAAGCTTTTGAAGAAGTCTGAGTGTTTTGGCTATTCTCCTATTAATTTTATCTTAATCTACTATAACTTTGTTTTTAATCTTAAAAACTTCACATATAGAATAATATAAGTTTAGTTTCACTTCATTTTGCTAGTCACAAACTCTAGTTTCGCTTCATCTCGCGAACTTACTTTTTGATGACAAATTATGATCTTTATTTATTATGGAATTGCCATTGTCTAGAAGAACGTCTAATGCTCTCAAGACCTTGCTGCTAGCTAGGAAATGATTTTAGAAGAGCTTCTGCTCATTAAATGAGCTATTTCTTTCCAACTTAGCCTCCCTTGTGAAAAAATACTCTTAATTCTTAAATTTTCTCACTTCAATCCACTGTTACAGTTCAAATTTGAGAAGTCAAACATATTTGAAAAATAATAGGAGGGCAAAAGTATTCTTGTGCTTTAAAATGTTGGGACTAATGCATTTTTCAGAGGACATGGATATATGTAGTATTAATCATGAGCCAATAGGGTTTGTAGCTTGTACGTCATGTGCTGCGTCACATACACGATCTCAAAAAGAGAGCATATCATTGTCACCATTTCATGCTATAATTGCTGACTCGTGCAACGTTTGGCAATTTTATTTCTCTTCATTTTTGTTGCAATAAAAATTTAAACTAGTTTAAAATATGTAGGTTTTGTACTATCAACCTTTATTCTTTTTTAAAATATTGTACTGTTGTAACTTTGGCCTTTCGTTGATCTTTTTAAAGAAAAACTAAATTGTGCACACTTCTCATGTATGTTCAGACAAACAAGCGGACAATACACGTTTACTCGCTCTACTGGAGTCAATGAGCTACATTGCTGATTTCATTAGTCAAAATTTTGAACCCATTCAATAATTATGCTAATAATAAAAGATATCGTCATCCATCAGTCTTCTTCAAAGCCATATATATTTATTTCTCGCATTTATACAATTGAAGAAAAATAATGCTGTCGATGCGCTAGCTTGCTTGAGCATTGTCAACCATAGTTCAATTGATCAGCCGGCTTAGGGAGATATGAACTTTATCGTGCACGTGGAATTCAAATCCCTGTAACCCAAAATTCTGATTCCAGCAACTATAATGGAAAGTGGACTTTATCATGTACGTGAGACTCACACCCTTATCACCTAAAGTTTTGACCGTTTTTTGAAAAAAAAAAATTTATGCATGCCCTAACCTGTGTCATGTATTAAATTCAACAACATAATATCTCTCCACTGATCATTTGGATGTTTTGCAGCCAGTGATCATCCTTGTCTATACCCATCGATCGAGCTCATCAGATCACCATTGATGATGCTACCATTGGTACTAGAAGTCTCACAAACTGTCATATAGCGGATGAAAACCCAATGTGTGCAAACATAAAATGAGCTTGTCGATGAATCTCAATTTTGCTTCTCATTTTCCTGGGTACATTTATATATAAAAGTGAAATATAAGTACAAAAATGTTATAATATTTAAAAGTGGTGAGTGGAGATCGTTTAGTTTGATCTAGCCTTGACCCGTCTGATGCACAGGTTACAATATTAATTAAAAATCCTCTGTTTATATGGTTAATAACAAAATAACATGTTATATTTATGACCAGAGTAATTTAAAAGAATTTGTATGAAAGATAATTGAAAATTAACTTGTTATGCGTACGGTAGACAATTACGTATGGTTGCCACAAATAGATAAATATATATATGTGATACAAAAATAATATATATTACAGAGAAATGTGCAAAATCATTTAGATGATACTTTGAACAAGTAACCTGGAAGGGGTGTAATAGGTCTAGTATAATCATTTTATGCTCCTGAATTGTAAACATACATGTAACATATTTATTCAGGAGGTGCTTACAAAGTATATACGCATAGCAGGTTTGAGTGCAATGGTTTTTGGGCAAAAAACAAATCTAAGGCTGGAGGTTGTTGTTTTATATTATAGTATATAGATTTTGGACCTATTTAGATTGGCTTTTTTTAAAAGTGTTTTTTTAATAACTTTTAAAAAATAGTTTTTTTTTTTATAAGTTGAAAATTCTAGCTTCTAAAAAGAGTTGTATTTGAATTTTTTTTTTTCCAAAATTTCAGTTTTTTTTGGAAACCAAATCAAATAATTATTACAAATTTAATGTAACTTTTTGAAAAAAAAGTACTTTTTTCTTTAAAAAAAAAAGCCAATCCAAACAGACTCTTTTTATGGTTAATACCTTTAACACAAGTACCACATTGGTTGGTTTATTTTTAAAAAGAACTTCTCTTAAAACTTAGAATACTGATGAAAAATTATTTAAAGCATATATGTTGTATGCTAATATAGTGTACTTAGCTATTTCTGAACCTCGCACCCCCACCTACCCTTAGATCAGGATATGAACCCAAGTTACGATTTTTGGGGTACTAGTTTTAATTACTACTTGAACTACTTCATGAACTCATAACACACAAAAAAGTACACATACACCCAACCCCTAGTACACCCAATCCATGAGCATATCTTGACCCAGAAAGGCCACCAAAATATAGAACCTAGAGTTTGGTCCTGGTATAACGACACTTGAGAGAGTCAGGGTCGACGAACTTATCCTTCGAGATACTTGAGATAAGGTCTTATTCGACAAAACTCATAATATGATCATGGTAGTCTCGTCCGGTTAGTATTGTCACTCTGAGCTAATCGAATTTTACTCGACCAATAGCAGTAGACACCTAATCTAATCATGGATAAGACTTGTGATCCCATCCCAACTTTACCATGCTTAATCTAATTCCGCCGGATTTGTGCGCCGCCTAGTGCCATGTTTCCATAATAAGGCCAGCTACCACATAAGATTCGCAAACATGAATCACAAACACTGAAACACGGGTAGCATATTCACTTGTAGTTTGGACATCAGATGTTATTACAAGGTACAAAATGTATCCCATGTGGCTAAAGGCCTCGCAACAAAGCACTTGAAGATACAAACATTTGTGAGCCCTATGACACTTAATCTATAAGTATTGCATGGTCCAAGAACTATGATAACTCATCTCAAATGCTCATACTTTAACGTACCTTTTTAGCTTTCAATACTTTGTCCTGATCTAGCCAATTTTTATAATTGACTTGAATATCAGAGTCTTTTTGGTTAGCATTACAGTATTGGAACAGTGAGTTACTCAATCTATTTAACTGATGTCACAAAATTACCAAACCTACTTCCTTAATTATCTTCGTAAGTCTTTAATAACATTAAATTCAGACAAAGTAGATCTTCCTAATAGTATATCTTAAATACATAATCCACAAAGACAAAATGTAATAAGCGTATTCTAACATCGGATACATCAACTTATACTTGCATAGGAATAGTCACTTGGTAACAAAGTGAGGAAGCATTATCAATTAATCAATTTATATTAGATGCCAGAAGAAGGGTAAAAACATAAATATATATCTTGAATGGAGGTGTATGGTAATTAGGAAAACATAGGCAAAGTGGAGAGATCGATGAGGCCCATATCTATAATAGATTGTGGGCACATGCAAAAACCTTCAGGTGCATTACTTGACACGATTTATATAAAAGAAATCCCTTAAAAACCGCTATGATATGTATGGCATGCATTCGAGTGGAGTGGGCATATTAATATGAGATTATATATATATGAGATACCCTCCGCAGCAAGCACACCCACCAATTCCAAAATCAGTTCACCTAGACACCAAATCCATCTCAATCCCATAAAATATATGACTAATGAGATTCTCAAGTACATAAATTAAACTAATTTGTTCTATACTCTGGGACTTTTAGGATGTTTAGGTCTGAGACAACAATGTTCTCTTCCAACTTTTTGAATTTTATTAAAGAAACGAATCATCCAAAGATTCTTGAAAAATTATTAGAAAAGACTGAAAAGATTGATCTCGTATCCTTTATAATCGTATAATTGTGATTGTCTGCCAATTGGCTTCCAGGTTCTCCACAAAACAGAAACTTCGTTGTAGTACTGAAAATTGAAGTAAAAATTATTACTTTTTCTTTGTTTGCTTAAAGTATGTACGTGGATTAATCAGGTTTTTTTCTTTTTCTTTTTAGTTAAAATCCCCATTTTTATAAGATTTAAACCCAATATCTTATTTTTAAAAAATAATTTCAACTATTTGAACTGTCTCTTAATTTCACGTGAGTTTTTTAAGTTCTTATTCGAGATTGTGAATGTAAAGCCGTCTAAAGGACACGAGCTATAGGCGAACAGTTTCTTTTATTTTATTTTTTGGGTAAAATAAGTCGATTCCGTTTCACTTCAAAAACACGATTTATACACTCTGCAAAATCAAAATCTTCAGGCTGTACAACAAAAATTGCTCTCTACACAAAAGATTGTTAATCATCTTGCTTTTGGGTTATCTTCTTTCTTTTCTCTTTCTTTATCCGTTCATAAGCTTGCTTTTGATAAGTGAAAATAGGGATTTTTTTTTACCTTAATTTTAAAATGTCATGCAAAACTAACTCCATTCTTAAAGAGTTTTTAAAAATAATTCAAACTGGTTCCGAAAACGCGTTTCACGCATTTCTAGAACGCGAAACGGGTTCCCAAAAGGTGGAACGCGCTCCGGGAGTGCAGTCGCGCTCTAGGAGGGCGCCCGCATTCCATGAGTGCATTTCACACCTCCGAAACCCGTTTTTCTGGGTTTTCCCTGCAACCCTGCCAAATTTGATTTAATTTGATTGCGGGGAAGAGAAAATATTCTTGGCAGGACATTCTGGGAGTGCGTTTTCAATATCCGGAATATATTCCCTGCCATTAATCAAGCTTTAGTCACTTCACGTCACGGGAAATTTCAAAAATTGTACTCCCAGAATACGTTTTTTTCCCTATATAAACCCCAACCCCTTCCTCCACCGGATCATTCAATCCATTACCCATCATTCCACTTTCTCCCAAATAAACGTTATACCCAATTCATTCAATTTGTTAGTATAAGTTTCTACCAAAGCACTTGAAAGAATGAATTCAATCGATGTTATTGTTCTTTATACTACGGCGGTCACACAATAATGACCGATTACGGTCTTGATTATAGAAGTCCAAATATACCACACAAAATCAAAATTCATCCCAATACAACTTATGATCAATTTGTTTCTCGTGTAATTGGAAAGCTAGGGTTCCGTCTGACCATCAATAGGGTTAACTTATGCTATTGTGACCCTAGATGGGATGTTACATTGCAGCAGATATATTATTATCCAAGTGCAATAATTGATGATGAAGATATACAGGAGATGTAAAGTATAGCTCGCTGTGAATGGAACCGTTTTGTGGCGCACGTAATAGTGGACGTTCAGTCCGTTCAGTCTGATGACATGTATGTGCCGCAACAAATGCCCGACGTCCCGTACCAGTCCAACATACTGGACCTAAATGCAGCACCATCGTATGAAGAAGATGAACATATCAATATTGCAACAACAGCAGCAGAGTTTGCCACTTTTTTCCTTTCCCCGCAACTACAGTCCACTTTCGAAGTCGGAGGACCCTCTCATCATGGCGGTGGCATGGAGGAGAGATGTGGCATCGCAGCAAATATTGTTTTGTCCAAGGCGGACGAAGAAAACAAGGACGGTGAATTGAACGAACAAGAAGAAGATGCAGTCTCAGAAGCAAGTTTGAACTACCAAATTGAGAACGAGGTAGATGGACCAGATGTCGATGCAGAGGCGGAGGTAGATGAGGAGGAAGCAGTGGAGTTCCATACTACTAGGACTGAATTCTACACGACAAGCAGGTACGAGGTCACCAAACGTCCAATATGGGACCCCGACAGGATGGAACTAGCCAAAGGAATGGTGTTTCCATCCAAAGTGGATGTGATAAGGGTTGTTCAATAGAATGCGATAAAAATACAAAAGGAATATAGGGTCGTCAAGTCGAATAAGATCCTATGGAAGGTACGATGTAAGGAAACACGCAGTGGAAGTGTAGCATGCCCATGGTATATACGTGTCATAAAGAAAGCAGCACACAAGCAGTAGGAGATCACGCAGTATGACGCCAGATATTTATGTATGGCGCAAATAACTGCGTCAGGGCACAGAATTTTGACCTTGAGTTTGGTTGGATATTTGGTGAGGCATTTCATAGCTAAGAAGGCTGATTACGAGGTTGGGCTTATCCAAGCCCACATGAAGGAGAAGCTTAACGCGGATGTCAGTTACGGAAAAGTATGGAACGACCAGAATAAAGTAATTGAACTAGTGTATGGCAATTGGGACACGTCGTATCAAATGCTCCCATAGTTTCTTAGTGCCGTGATGGCTAAGAATTCAGGTAGTGTTGCGGGATATAGGTTCGCCGAAGGTTCAACGCAGGCTGAAAAAATTTTCAACATGGTTTACTGGGCGTTCGGTCTATACATCGTGGCGTATAGGCATTGTAAGCTCATTGTTTCGCTGGACGGCACACATTTGTGGGGAAAGTACAAGGGTCATCTCCTAGTTGCATTAGCCACAGACGCCAACTGCTAAGTGTTGCCGTTAGCTTTTGTAGTTATGGACGCAAAGACAACTCGTGCTTAGTCGTGGTTCTTACATCAGTTGCATAAGAACTTTTTCACCGGGATGCCCCAAGTGTCTATCATTTCAGATAGGTATGCAGGCATCGCATCTGTAATCGAACTGGTTAATTGTGACGATCAACTTGAAATAAAACATCGCATTTGCTTGAGACATCTGAAAAGCAATGTGGTCAAAAGATGGCGGAATCAATTCATTAAAGACATGTGTTGGATAGTTGGCTGAGAATGTGAAGCACGCAAACATGTGCATGCAATGAACATGATCCTTACTGTGGACCCTAGTCAGAACGGTGTTGGCAGACGAGTACACAAGTTCCTATCCGATATCCCTACCGATACATGGACCATGAGCGCTGATGGGGGATTCAGATAGGGTGTGATGACCACAAATAATGTCGAATGCTTCAACGGTGTTCTCGTCAGTGCAAGGGGGTTACCCATCACGGCCCTTGTTACTAATACTTTTATGAAGATAAAATGTTACTTTCATGATCGGTTGGTCCATGCCATGCAGTTGGAAAGTGAAGGCCATCGGCTCCCTCTTAGTGTGAGGGAGTTCTTTGAGAAGTGGGAGACCTCATCACATTGCCATCACATACTTAGTTTTAGAAAGGATGACAGATACCAGGTCGGTCGGTTACCAGTGCGATGGAACGAGAATCCGCTAAACCAGGTTGTCAATTGGGAAGAAAGTACGTGTACTTGAAGAAAGTATGTGTACTTGCAGAAAGTGGGTTGAATATCACTTGCCATGCTCACATATGCAAATTGTTGCTCGGTTTAAGGAGTTTAATGTGGAGAACATGATATCTCAACAGCTGACAGTGAAATTGTACAAAAATACCTATTGGCAGACATTTGAGCCTCTTGGACACCAATTTTATTGGCCTCTAGCGCCTGCATGGACGTTGCATCTGAGCCCAAGTCGTGTTCGACAGAGAAGAGGACGAGCCGGAGGCTGGCGCATCCCAAACAAGATGGATCACTCGGACCGCCATGGACGACAAAGGTGTACAACATGTGGTCAACCAGGTCACACTGCTTCAATTTGCCCCAACAACCAAAATGCGTAGTACGTTATGTTTAGCAGTTGCCCCAAGTTCCATATGTAATCATTTTATGTCTATTTGTTTTGATGTTGTAATGTTATTGTGTAATCGTTTTATGCTTATTTGTTGTGACGTTGTAATGTTAATGTCTAATTAACGTTGTCATGTCTAAAATACGTGTCTAAAACAAATGAAAAAACCAAGTGAAAGTCCAATCAACTAAAAATAATGTGTCACCAAATACATATGAAAAAAAAAAGTGCTCCAAAACTAAATACATCATCCAGGTGTGTAATGATGAGGCCCTTTTCCCTGTTAGTACGGTCAGGTAAATGACATTTAATAGGGGATGGTGCGTTGCGTTTTCTGGATAAGCGTGTCTGACGTGGCAAAGGCTCATGTGCCTGTGGCTGGTGCCGGGGTCGCATGTGCCTCGGATTGCGGCTGCAGGTCCTACTGCTCAACACTACTGTCCACCAACTGCTCGTGAACGTAGTCTCGGGACCCCATGTATCTACTCGGAGAATCCCCCTGACGACTCGCTCTGCGTCGTCTCGTCATCCTCCTTACCGTCATTTGGCTAATCAATCACCGACCTGGATGATTCGCCAGCCTCAAACGTATCCTGTCTACAGCCACTGCTCTGACCTATACCTATGCTGGAAAAGTCAATGGGGAACAAACGCCACGTGGGTTGCTGGTATGGCGGTCGTGTGGGTGGACGATATGCTGGCAATGGTGCATCGGGGGTGAATGGCTGTGATGACCTGGTGGGATACGTGTGAGTGCGCTGCGAAGGTCGAGCATGATGTGAACGATGCTCTTTATGCTGCTGCAGTGGTTGCATTGGAGGTACATCGGGCAACTCCCACACGGCTCTCTGCTGTATAAATGCTCGTGCTGTGTGTGTCAAAGTGTACTGTCGCCATGCAATTGCATGAGCTGCAAGTG
This sequence comes from Cordia subcordata, assembly GCA_028554755.1. Taxonomy (NCBI): domain Eukaryota; kingdom Viridiplantae; phylum Streptophyta; class Magnoliopsida; order Boraginales; family Cordiaceae; genus Cordia; species Cordia subcordata. Next base: position 8,097,563 of record JAPTOF010000014.1, read on the forward strand.
TCCCATCACATGTTCCATCGAATGTGCATCGCTGCGAAGGTCCCTCTGCTCGTTACGCTGTAGTAAATCACAGGAATGGTGGACCACATGCTGAACAACAGGCGCCTGTAGGCAACAAAACATATCATATTGTTGTTAATATCAACTAATAGTCCCCAATTTTCATAGAGGAACATAAAAGAGAGTACAAAGGCAGCTCACCAGTGACGTCTCATCACGTGCAGACGCCACGTAACCATCTCTCCTATAACTTGTACTTGGATGACCGATATGTAATATGGTCACCCGAAGGTACCAAGTCATGTAAGTCCTCAGTGCTGTTGCCGTCGGCGCATCCTCCACTTGTCCATGTTAAACGTGCTGCTACAAATTCCCCCACATCGCCACAGCCCCTGTTAGTACATCTCCCTCAAGCTTTTCTTTCCCATCCTGTTTCTCATGTGTAGGCGGATCAGGAGGGATTGCCAACCTTAGTCCAAACTGCCGCAACACACGATCCTGACGGTGCCACTCAACAGTATGTCCGAATATCAGCGAGATCCGGGCACGCCAGGCGTCACTGTCGGTAACACAATACGGTGGGAGGTTGCCCAGTATCGTCCTGAACAGTTGCCATATGAACTGTAACCAAAACAAGCACCGGAATAGTTAATTACAAGCATCACGCACGCGTTCAATAATACAGGATATGAATATTTAATAAAGCAACTTGAGTATACTATACCTCGTCTGGCTGTAGATGGTCTATAACATCCCAACACTCAACTTGACCTGACTTTCCAGATGCATCTGTCATTTCCTTTTTCACGTAAAACAGTGCACCTAGTGGAACGCCAGACAGCTGAAACATAGGCTCCAGATGATGCTATTGTCGCTGTAGCCGCTCTCATGTGGGATGTAGGATTTGAGGCCGAAAAGCTGTGAATCTATCCCATGCAAAAAACTGCAAGTATTAAACATGTGTTATGTTATAATAACGCTTGTAATAATAAAGTTAACATTCATAAAATCTAAACGTAACCACATGATGCAAACCAATATCTGGACTAGTGTCACGGCTTCGCATACACCCTTACACTGACGGAAAGAGGCGCGGTCAAGTTGCTGGTACAAATATGATAGTACAGCCGCACTCCAGTTGTACTACCGGATACGCTCAAAGTCTGTCAATAACGGAAACTAGGACAAATTGCTGTTATTCGTACTCGTGTTCGCAAAAAGGTGACAGCAAATCACGAGAAATATCCACAGCCGTACTCGCTGCTGCACCTAGTATTGAGTGGGGTTATCCGGAGTGCCCTGCATCACAAACCTATCCCGCAGCTGGACAAAATTTATCAAGTTCCCCACAATGTCAATACGGCTGGTATCGTCTTCCATAACCGCATTCGCATCAATCCATAACAAATCATGGATCGTGACAACCCAATCGTCCCTCGAGCGTGGGACCGTATTAAGCACCGGAATAGGAGTATCAGTGACGGGAAGACCCCAATACACGACCACATCCTGCAGGGTGATAGTAGCCTCCCCTACGGGTAAATGAAATGTGTGGGTCTTCGGCCGTCACCTCTCTATCATGACAGTAATCAATCTGCGGTTAAGCTGATTGTAGCGGGATTTATAACACTTGTAAAATCCTGTCCCCACCAACTGCTGGTGTACCAATGGGTGCTCTAGATCATTAAACAAAGACCGATTTGACCTATAGCACTTAAAAGTACCCAAATGGTGTGTATCCTACAAATATTGCACCCGGTGCTCCAGAAAGTGGCACAGTAACGTGGTGTCTACTAGTGCAGGTCGAGTATCCATAATGAGTCCTAAAATAAAAAATAACAATAACGATTAACTAAGTATACTTGACTCTAAACATTAAATCTCTGATTTTATCAAATAATAATAATGATAACACTAATCTTATTAATAATAATATCAATAATTGTATTATTAATAATAATAATAACAAAAAGATAACATTAATCATCCATCATCATCATAATAATAAATAATGATAATAATATCAATAATAGTAATAATAAAATTAATAATAACATCTAACATATAACATTAATAATAATAATAATAATAATAATAATAATAATAATAATAATAATAATAATAATAATAATAATAATAATAATAATAATAATAATAATAATAATAATGATCATGCTGAAATTATTTTCAAAAACCTAATCTATAATTCTAACAATAATTAAAATACAAATTAACACAAACTAAAATTAACTATCATAACAAAAATTACACAATCTAGAAACAAATTACATAACTTAAAACGTTAAATGCAATTGCAAACAAGATAAAATAAAGATAACTTACAAGATCAAGGCTATATCCTCGCAATGACACTGAAAAAACTAAAAATTTCGTATGTGGGGGGTTGGGGGAATTTTTTTCAAAATGCAAAGGGCAGAATGAGCAGAAAGGGCCGAAGTTGCGAATTTATGGAACGCGGCCGCGTTAATGTTTTCGTTACGTACTCATTTTCGCGTTTTGGGAATGCGTGAAACGCGTTCCTAGAACCAATTTGGGTTATTTTTAAAACCTCATTACAATTGGGGTTAGTTTTGCATGACATTTTAAAATTGCGGTAAAAAAAAATCCGTGAAAATAGGCACTCACATCTCTTCATATGTGCAGTGGCCAAACTTTGATCATGTCTCAAGCTCAATATTCTAGATTAAGGGCTTGTTCGATAAATTTAGCTGTTGGAGCAGCTAAAAGCTATTTGGGTAATTGATAGCTGTTGTATTTTAGCTGTTATCGAATAGCTGTTTAACTAGTTGATTGAACAAAATGTGTTCGGCAAAATTAGCTGTTAGATTTGCTGATAACTGTTAAATGACGTAAAAGGACATTGATATCATGTTATTATTATTATTGTTATTATGATAATTGTAATTAATATTACAATTATAAGAATAAGATAATATATTTCATAATTAGATATTTATTTTCATAATCATATTTTAATATTAAAGTATAACTAATTTTTTGATAAAACATTTATATCAATATTACAAAAATTAATTTTAATAGATTCAAAATTATTTTGTTAAAAAATTATACTAATAAAACTTTTGCTTTTAGTAATGTTGATTTTATAGAAATTGAAATTCATTTTTATATTATTTCTTATTTATATTTGTCAAGGAAAAGGTAAAAATATAGAGAGAGATTAGAAAAGAATAGAAAAATCAAAAAATGCAGAAAAGGTAGAATTGCCAAAAAAAAAATGAAAAGCTAAAGCTACCTGAAATGCTAAAATTTTTAACTTTTGAGAAACGCTAGTTGAAATGCTAAAAGTTACCTAAAAAGCTACTTGAAATGTTAGTTTATCGAACAACAATAATTTAGCAAAATAGTATTTTGACCAGTCAAAACGCTAAACGCTACTTAAAAAGGTGTTGCTGAACACGCACTAAATAATGGTCTACGGACTAGTTGTTCTACTGAATTCACTAATAAACTGAATTGACTTAGAGGTCCAGAATCCAAAATCATAGTCGTAATAAATTCCAATGTCTAAAATATTTGTTGGTGGTAGTTATTAATATCGTAACTCACATCATTATATATCGCCCCCAGCCAGCAAATCATATATATAATGCGTTATTATTTTTGATTTCTTTATATAAAATAGAGTAAAATGTAAATTATCCCCTTGTGGTTTGTTTAATTAGTTGGTTATTAATAAATCTGAAATAAGCCTTTAATTCATAGTTATTTGTGTTTAATTTTGAAATTGGATGATTTTTAATTAGTGCTTCTTATGTGTTTTTGCATGATTATACTTGAAAAAAAAGGAGCTGGAAGCATTATATGTGGATTTAAAGGACTTTTGGACGTGTTTGTAGCTAATAAAATTAATTCTGCCACCTTGGAAAATACTATGTGAAGCTTATGCGAGATTGACTGAGCTTTGATCAGGGCCTGGAGATATTTTTGCATCATTTTTGGAAAGGATTTGCATTGAAAACTTGCCATATTTTGGAAAGGAAAGAGATTAATTATAAAAGATTTTTATTTCAGTAAGAATTGTAATTAAAGATTTTTATTTTTTATTTTCCTTAACTTTTAAATAGTTTTATTATCCGAGAAAGACTCTAGTTAGGAATTTCTCTTTTATATTAATACTTTGTAGCAGGTTTTTCTCTTTAGGCGCCTACTCCATGTCCATGGAGTTCTAATTTTCTTTTCTAGCCAAGTTTTAATCCAGATTTTGGTTCTACAAAACTCTATGAGATTTAACTGATTCTATCCTTTCACTTTTATTTTGGTATTTGTGTATTTTTTGTTTTAAAAATTAATATTGTCTTATAATTGTTTAATTTGTCCACGGTTATTTAATTGCTTGATAATAGGTAGCCAAATATATTAATTTAATTAATTTAAGAATAGTGGTAACCAAGTCTTCTACGTAAACACATAATCTAACTAATCGTTTGTCGCAAGAGAATTCACTTTTAGAATCAAGTCTTTCTAGAACTTAGTGCTGTCATTAGATAGACCTTACGCACATCTTTGAGGGTTAGACCATCTAATAGGTAAGGCGATAGTGAAAAAAATCGTAGGGGGTTTAAACCGTTATCAACACTGTATGAAAATATTAGGTTGTTAGGCCGTGCTGACGATCATAACTGGTTTATCAAAATAGATGGAAGTTATCTTTGCATCTAGGATTGAATTTGTTGAGCAAAACTGAGATTAAACCTAAGGCTAGGCTTAATTCCCATTAATTTCTCATTTAATATTAATTTTTCAGCATTTATCCAAGTCTAGATTGCACTGTTAGATTTAATTTTATTGTTATTTCCGTTTTTATATTTTCTGCCTAGCTGCGTGCCCATGTTTAGTGGTCCAGTGTGCTGGACAGTTTTGTTTAATTTGATTTTTCACATTAAAACCCCTTTTTGATTGTGGCTTATTTGATTAATCTATCTGGCATAATTAGCATATCGTAAATCTCTCAATCCTTGTGAACTCAACCATTTCTCACCTCGTACACAAATTAAAGCAGCAATGTAAGAGATATGAATATATTTTTAGTTGTTTCAATGCCTAACAATTACTCTCTATATTTTAAAACTTGCCATATTATTCTATTGTACTTTTGGAAAGATAATACTGAATATTCTACCTTGACATTTTCCATCTAAATTAACTTATTGTGCATCATAAGCATCTTTGTTTTTTCTTTTTGTATCTATGAGCATTAAAACTTGTAATTTATTATATATCTTTTACAAAAATACCTTTGTTTTTAACTAATGACAAGATATAACTAAAAAAAGGTGATTGTGTGACCTTTTAGAAAGTAGGGTAAAATGCATTAAATTCCCCTGCGGTCCATCCAAAGTGCATCAAACCCCTGTAGTTTAAAAAGTCACTCATAATTCCCTTGTGCTTCATTAAAGGTGCATCGAACACCCTTGCCATTAAAAAGTCTATTATTTTTAACCATAAATTTTTTTATATCTAAATTAAAAATTTTTTGGTCTAAACTACCTAAATTACCCTTATTGTTTTTGTTGTAAACTACCTAAATTACTCTATTTTTTTATATCTAAATTAAATCTTTTTGGTCTAAACTACCTAAATTACCCTGATTGTTTTTGTTGTAAACTACCTAAATTACTCTTCTCTCTCGTACAAAAGAAATATTGTTGAAAAGATTTGAACTCTCAACGTCAAATTAAAATAACAAACATTCTACCAATTAAGCTATAAATAATTTATATTTTAATTTATTAACATAAGATAAGTAAACCGCCTAGAGTTGTAGGGAGGGATTTCTTTGCTACTTGGTAAGTTAAAATATTTTTTATTCAAAGATATATTTTTTACAACAATTATTTAATATTTGATTTGTTTTTAAAACAATTAGATTTTAGAAAAAGGAGTTAAAATGAATTTTTAAAAATTTTTCAGGCACTTTAAAAAGCTATAGAAAAAAAAAATACTTTACAATCAATCCAAACGAAACCGCAGTTTGGATTGTTATTTGCATTTTTCCCTGAAATTTGACTGCTCTTTTCAAGGGCAGAAAATTTAAGAAAGAAATCAATGAAAGCTTCTGAGTCAAGTTAGGGCAATCAATTAATCTGGCTGTGAGTCGTCTATTTCCAGTATTAATTTCAACTATTTATACTAGCTTCCTTTTAGGTTGGCCCAATGTTATTCCTTGGAAAATAATTATTTGGTTTCATATCAATCTTATTTTGATATATCATTTCCTTTATATTTATTTTATGTTAATAAGTTAATATATAAATTGTTTATAGCTTAGTTGGTTAGAATGTTTATTATTTTAGTTTGAAGTTCATGGTTCAGATCCTTTTAGCAGCATTTCTTTTGTAAAAGAAAGAAAGGTAATTTGGATAGTTTAGAACAAAAAAAAATTAATTTAGATATAAAAAAATTTTTATGGTTAAAGATAACATACTTTTTAATGGGATGGGGGTATGATGCACCTTTGATGAACCACAAGGGGATAATGAGCGATTTTTTAGACCGCATGGGAATTCAATGCACTTTTGATAGACCATAAGTGGATCTGATATATTTTAGCCTAGAAAGTATAAAGAAATAATGTAAGTTTTAAAAATATAGGGGGGTAATCAGCCAACTAGACAAACCAAAGAGGTAATCAGTTAATAAGATAAATTACATGGGATTAACTTGTCATCTTTTGAAAAGTATGGGAGATAATGTGATAAATTTTAAAACACATGGGAAAAATCAATTAATTATACAAATCATAGAGAAGTAACATGCATTTTACCCTTTTAAAATATATTGGCAAACAAATATTATCAGCTTCATGTCAATGTCTATATTAGTCGGGTGAGAGACCGATTTCGGGTGAATAATAATTCCCAAGTAAAATCAAATGATGACGGAAGTTTGAGTGATCACATAAATTTGCAAGCATGGATGCTCACCGAAAATGATTGAGATATTGACACAGCTTAAATTGACCAATCATGAAATACTAATTAATTAGCTCATATTGCATTAACTATAAGAACAAAGCTGACATCCAAAGTAGTTATCACACCCTAGAAGAAAACCCTATCAACAAGTCAACGACGAAACACTTCAAATGTAGTTAGATGTCACTTTATTTTCATCATTCGTATCTTAAGCGCTCCCGTGTTATTTTGCAGGATGTATAAGAAAAGGTGCAGAGCATGCCCCAATAGAGTCTGTTGCCTAATCAAGGACCAACTGCAAGGATGAAGGTAAGAGCCACACAAGTTGAAATCTTGTTACACCTAGGTGACTATTGGTACGGGAAAATGTGTAGGGAATGAAATGATATTCTTCATAATTATATCTCCATAATTAGTATGAGATAATCAATACAAGAATTCCATTCCAAGGGAATCTTATTCATTCCCTTGACTATGAGAATGCCTACATGTGCCAAAATATATAGGAACGAGGCATTCTGATGTTTATATAAAAAGATTTTTAGTTAGAAGATTAAAATATACTTTCAAAAATTAAAATATATTACAAAGTTAGGTTTTTTTATTTTTATATCACAAATAAAAATTGAAAATAATATAAAACAAAATACAAATAAAAATTATAAAAATTAAAAATAAAATAAAATAAAAAATTAAAACAAAAAATTCAGAATAAAATAAAACCAAAAATAATGATAAATAATAAAAAAATTTACCAGATTATTTTAAAAATAAAATACAAATAAAAAATCGCTGGAAGATCTTCTACATATCAAGTTCTTCTACTTAAATTCGGTTTTCAGAGCATGTATATACCTGTCGCCAAAATCTTGACACAATCTAAGTGCAGTCTTAACATACATATATTTGTATTAGCAATTTTGTTAATCTTTACAAGACGACTTTTTAGTTCATAACATGCTCTCTCTCTCTCTCTCTCTCTATATATATATATACACACACACACAATAATATTATTAGTACTTTAATAATATTTTAACAATTTAATTTTACTATTTATCATCATTATTATTACTACTACTATTCTTATTACTACAACAATTACATGATATAACATAAGGTAATCTTATCATTTTATGGAAATAAATCCCAATACTGTTTTAAAATACTAATTATCAAACACGAGTTTAGAACCAATACATATATTCATATCCTCATTCCTAAAGCACATAAACCATGACATTTTCGTTCACAAATCCATTCTATTTCTAATCCTATTCTATTCTCTAACTCATTCTATTCCTGTTCAAATTCATTTCAACATACCAATCGCCATCTTAGGGTTCAAATTTGTGCTCACTTGATAACTATGCAAATGTGGCGCTGACTCATCGGCAGATTATCAAGAAAGAGAAGAAAATTTGCCATTATTGTCACCCAACTAAACTACTGTATTATATTCCACTCTTGATCTTCAATTCACACGTTTTATATGTGTTCAAATAATTCTTGACAAACTTTAGTATTTTATATTTATTATTAAGAGAAACTTTACTTTGAAAGTGATTCTTAAAAATGTTAATTTGTATCTCAGGCTAGCAAGTTTTGTATTCACTAATTAATACCATTAAATTAACTAGTAATAGTGACTCCTGAGGTTGGCCACCTTATAAGAAAAGCAAAAGCAAAAGAAAACAGCGAGCAAAAGAATTAAATCAAATTAAGAAGAGGCTAGGTCTGTTATGCATCACTATCTATGTTACGTCATTTGCTGATTAAGATTCGCGTGTTATAGGAAAATCTTTTTTTTCTTAGATATGATAATAACAAACTTACGTACTTGAAGATAAAAGTAATTATTTTACATTTCGGATTTTTCGGCATGTCGGCATGATCAAAATGTGTGTCACGGAGCGAGGTTTATTAGAAGCAACTTTTTGAATGGGTTAGAGAGACTAACAAGAGAATGACGCAAAAGATTTGGTCCTTAAGTTAAAGTAAGTAATTCTGTAAAACTCACTCTTAATTGGCGATGAAGACTTATCTTAGAGGATGTTCGAAATATTAGTCTTCATTACGAGTTACGACTTATTATGTGTATCCAAAGAAAAGCTAACTATTCCTGTACTAATAGAAATTAGTTTCAAATTCAATGTAGTTTGGGACGCCGTAACTTAAAGCAAAAGGAAAGCTAACCAATTCTCCGATTAAGGTGCAAGAAATGGATTGCATGACTCTTTGCTGTAGACTGGGGCAACAAATTAAATATATCTTTAAAAAAACCCACATTAATCTTCTGTGAAGGATCTTCATCTGACTGAAATTGGATGACTCTTGTAACTACCTTTTATGAAGATAGCATGTTCTCAACCAAAAACGGTGTTAGAACTTTGAATGGCTTGAAACTTTTGAGGCTTAAGGTTAACTAGCACCAAAAAAGAAAAAAAGAAAAAAAAATATATATATATATAGAAGAAATTAAATAAGAAGTACAAAGTGTGTGCATTTTTAGTACGTATGATGACAAATTAATCTGACTCCCATCAAACAATTTTATTTATTTACTTTTTGGTGTCAACTTTGCATCTAGCTCTCACTGTATTGAAACAAAATTAATTCTAATTATAATAACAACAATTTTGGGTGTTTAAACTTTAGAAGATTAGAAAACAGCAATGCGAGTGTTTCAACAGAGACTTCTCATTTTAAATAGATTAATTTCTCAAAAAATGCACTTGAACTGTTAAATTAATTTAACCATTATTTAAATAAATTATTCGTATACAAATGTTAAATGGTATTATAAATATCATAGATTTGTCCCTTGGTATAATACGTTTGGCATAACAAAGGGTGAGAACATAATTTAATCTGCATGGTTGCGCATAATTAAGGACCTTTTGGATTCGTAAATCTCTTTGGCAATCATAAAATATTAGTAATAAATCCATTTCTAGGGATGGTGGAAGATATGCTTCTGAACCGGGTCCAGAAAAAGGGTTCCCATTGCAGAAAATCTGCAGCCAGTAAAAGATACTATTGTTAAGATATATATGTTTGCAAATACAACTGGAAATGGGACCTCGGTAACCATAAAGAATGCCCTCTTCCATGTGTGAAGATGCTTCAAATTAAAGCTTCTGTAACACTTGGGAATTTTGAGGTCCATGAGACAACCCCATAAATGAAATGGTCCCTACTTAGACTAAGAGGATATTTGTAGTGTGTTTGAAATAATCTTATTTTAAGATACTTATCCTATTGAAATTTAGAGATATTTTATAAGATTTAAGATATCTTATCATATGCATCATGCATTCTATAGTTGTAAAAAATAAGATAGGAATGATTGCTTATTTCTTATAAGATAAAAAGTATGATTTTGTTTTAAATTTTCATATAATGCATGATAAAATTTCTTAAATCTTATAAGATGTACCCTCATTTTAACAGGATAAGTATCTTAAAATAAGACTATAACAAACAGAGCATTGTATTGACTTATGAAAAAGTTACTTAAAGTATTTTTGGCTTTAAGTGATTTTTTTATCTTCGACTTTAAGTGGCTACGTGTTTGAATAATAATTGAAGTTACAAAAATAAATATTTACATGTTTGGTTAAAGTCGATTAAGAGTAACTTATATTATTAAAAAAATTATTAAGGACATGAAAATAGAATTTAAAAGGCTAAGTATAAAATAAAAAAGTAAAAATATTTTAGTAATAAAGAAAAAGATAAGAATAAAATAATAAATATTTTAGTAATAAAGAAAAAGGTAAGAATAAAATAATAAATATTTTGGTCAAACTTGCTTTTTTTTAAAGTACTTAAAGCCATAAAAAACAAAAGATAGGGGTGGAGAACTTTTTACTTCTTACTTAAAATCACTTAAAAAGAAAGTATTTTTTAATTACAATAAACACTTCTATTAGCTTAAATTTAGCTTTAAACAGGTTTGACTAGAACAAAAAAAAAAAAAAACCAAACACGCTTTAAAAGTCTGTTTGGCTATGCTTATTTTGCAGTTTATAAACTCTTAGAAAAAAATACTCGTTACATGCTTTTTACTAAGCCCCAAATAAGCTTGGCCAAACAAGCTGTAATTTCAACCACTTACCTATTATATTCTTTCGCTATATTTAGGGGGTTTTATTCATTTTTTCACATTTAGATATCTCTTATTTTAGTTTCAATCTAACAGCTCCTTCACTTTTAATTAACCCTTATTTTATGAAATCACTATTTTAATTTTACTCTAACAACCTCCATAATTAAACATATTTTTATGGCAAAGCAAAATGAGGAATATGAATGCATTTAATTTGGTCTCTCCTACTCCATGGAGGTTATAATCAATCCGCTGTATCATTTCTTGACAACTCACTTAGTCGAGTTCCATCAATCTAATCACCGATTTGTTGATTTATATGTCCGTCGTCCACATAGACTTGCAAATATATGACAAATAGATCAGATCTCATTAGTATATAAAATCTTGTCGAAGTGCAAAAAGATTTCTTCCAAAAGGGTTAACCAAAGGAGAACCCCTTTTCCACCTGGCCAGAGGCCCCTTAACCAGGCGGGAGGTAAATCGAGGGATGTGCGTGAGTGGCAGCCCGACTAAGGAGAGGACCAACGGGCGTGGAAATCCAGCAACAGCCCCCGCAATATTTCAGCGGAGTACTGCCGCCAAACGGACTCGATCCCGCGTTGTCAGGGTGTCTCCACCCTAATCACCTGACCACTTACCAACTCACCTATGCCCCTGGGGGCAAAAAAAATTGCACAAATAGTTTTTATTGTTGTCAAACTTTTTAAATTGGTCTTCACTTCTAAAATATCTTATTTTTTACACTAATTTATATTAATTTTCAATGTTTTACAAAAATAGTCAAATCTATCTATATATTATTACTGGTGCTTGCTACACCAGTGTTTTCTCGTCTGAAATTGTTTTTCCATTTATCAACAAATGTTTTGGTATTTGTTGGCATCGTGACATGTAATGCACCTTTACAAACTTAGTGATCACTATATGTTGCATTTATTTTGTCTTTTATTTAATTTATCAAAATTTTGTCGTAAAACTAATGTATTTGATTTTCAGTCGCAGGTGCACAATAAGCTATAGAAGGCAAATGACTTAATCTCTTTTCATTGATCTTTTCTATTAAGTACGATACAAACTACATATGATTTATAATTTTGAACTATTAGGGTAATTTAAACTGCATATAAAACATGAATTTGTTTAAAATAATTAATAGTTCTATTGTTTTCTATATATTAACATTATATTAGAGCGTCATGCATTGCCCAAGATGTTCAATTAAGCTTTTTCCTAATCACGGCAAAAATATCATTTGAAATACAATTAAATGATTAATACACAATATAATGTAAAATATTGTTAAGTATAAACCTTGGTATTAGAAATTTTATGTCGAAAAACTAGTTCATCTCCATTGTTTAATTTGGAAAAATATTTATGTTAATTTTTAATGTTTTACAAATTTATGCAAATTGGTTTTCAATTTTTTTATAATCACATTTTTCAAACGAAAACTAATTTGAATAAATTTATGAAAATTAAAAATTTATATGAATTTTTTCCAAAAAATAAAGACTAAAAACCGTAAAGCTGTTTGGCCTTATCATGGCAGAAGTATTCTTCACTATTAGTAAAATTATCAGAAAAATCCTGTGGGGTATAAAAATGCATAAAGAAAAATTACAAGCCATTTTCTAGCGCAAATGCAAAAACTTAGAAGAGCATAATTATAGTTCTTCGCATCCTCCTACGTACAAAAGAAGAAATGCCCTCCTAAAATTGTCGCACTATTTGGGGATCAATAACTACAAAATGATGATAACATTTAAAATTAAATAAAAGAAACATTGACAAGAAAATAAACTACTCGTCTAAATGCAACAAACACAATGATTACGTGCATTAGTTATGTTGATTGATTGAATGATTATGAGACTACATAAACACGCCCATCCAACGTGGCAATATTCAGAATTTCACTTTGTCAGCATAGTCATAATGGTTCTTGAGTCATATAAGTTTAGGCAAACATGGTACACTATCAATCACGCATCAATGTTTTTTTTTTTTTTTCTTGGACGGAATAATTCGAATTTCTCATTAAAATCAATTAATCGTGGTGTTTTCAATTACAAAATTGAAGATCAATATTCTTGAATACCAAAACGTTACACCTATGAACGTCCTCAAAGTGTTAATATAGTTTCTAAAAATACATACAAATTATGCATTTGTTAATTCAAATATATATATATATATATATATATGAGAGAGCTAAGAAAGTCAGAAGATCTTACAACTTCAAACGTGTTTGGCTTTGCTTATTTATGGTACTTATAAACACTTAAAAAAAAGGACTCTCTCACGTACTTTTTACTATTGAAGTGCTTATAAGCACTAAATAAACAAAGCTAAACACCCTCTTCATCAAAGAAAGAATGAAAGAAAGTAAATTAAATTAGATAAAAGAATTACAAACCAAATACAAAATAAGATGATTCCTCGAAATTACCGTATGTTTTAGAAACAAGTTCTAAAGTCTTCTTAAAAAAAAACCTCCAATATAGAGCTCATTATTTTTTTTTTTAGTTTTTTTCAACTTCAGTTTCTAGTAAATTTTATTTAACAAATTGACCAAATTGCCTCTTCAAAATTTAATTTTACAAAAAAAAATATTTTGGGCCGAACGAAATCTCAATCCACTAAGAAAAGGCGATATTGCTCTTAATGGGGGTGGGCTGGATGGTTGATGACGCCCTTCATGGAAGAGAACTGGTGGTTTAAGAGCCCGAAAACATAGTGGATTTCTAAAGAATAGACTCGAAATAGTATAATATCAAGGAAAAAAATGTTTCTGTTTTGTTTATCCCCTTTGGACTTTGCACTTCCTACAAATGGGTGAAACTATTTATAGGGATAATAAGAGTTAAAAATATATAATCTAAAACTTACGCACTAATATTTTCTTAATGTGGAAGAAAATTAATTTTTCAGACTAATGTTGTGTTTGTTATATCAGAAATCTTAAATGCGAAAAGTATAAAATCTATATGTTTTTCAAATTTAAAATTTCATGTAAGCATATAACAAATACAGCGTAAAGCCACTTCAAAAAATGCATATATATATATATATTATTTATTTATTATACTAAACGCGGCTCCTCACATGCAGTATGATTTATATATAGTTCGCACGTGGACAATTTAATATTTTTAAATGAGTAACAGTGAAACTCGATTCGGTGACCTGAGCTTTGATAACAAGTTAGAGTTATCACCTCATTTAAAAGTTTAAACTTATAAACATGATTTGATTATTATTTATTTATTATGCTTAACAAGGGTGACTTTTAGTGGATTGCCCTTGTATATAATAATTAAATCAAAATGATAGTTTTTCTATTTGCTGAGTGTTGTGAGCCTTGAACTCTACCATGCCCTTAGGTATTCTAAAACAATGAAAGTCATTGAATTATATGGGTTGGTCCGAGACACATGATCAAAATTAAATTAATGATAATCTTTGTGTTTTGGAAGATCCAACACATCTATTTTGGATACTGGGTTTTAGTCTTTCTTAATTTGAGATCTTACCGTAGCCATTGAGTAGTCCTATCTCTTAATCTTTGATGTGGTGATAGGGTTCTCTTCGGAATGAGTATGTGATGGAATCTCTTAAAGAGGCACGTTATGTAAGCCGTAGTAATTTCATACACATAATATAAGTTTCACATATTTTACACCATGTACGATTTCTAATTTAGGGTTTAGTATACGTCACCTTCGAGTCTAAATGTAAATACAAGCCAAGAAATATGCTTGTTAACAATTTTTTTTCTACTGAGGAACAACTCTGGGGACCAATTGTCTTCTCAAATCCAAGTATGGCCTTTAGTCCATCTGGGGATTCCTCCACAAAATTGCATCCGCAAGGAGTGCTGAGTCCATAATTGACTATCCAATCTGTACTTTGATTAGCCTTTCTGTAAATATGCCGTAATCTTAAGTTTGGTTGGAGGTTTCTCCTAGTATGCTTGTTAGCAAATTTGGTCGCAATAATCTCTCTTTCTCAACCCTCCCACATGGAGGGCCATAACATATTTAGTCAGGCTTGAGTCCAGAATGTTGTTAGTCTAAACATAATATTGTAGGACATTTTTAGATGCTAATATATGAATATTGAGATGATTAACATTTTCATGACATTATATATACTTGGTTTTTTTAGCCCAAAAAATAAAAATAAAAAATAAAAAGAGGTTTACCCAAAGAAAGATCAGATGATGAAAAAGCTCGAAGTTTGGATGAAAAGACAAAACAAGAAGCAACAGGAAAATTAGAATGAAATGAAAATAAAGTCGGGGTTGCGGTCAATGCAGTGGAAGATATGCTTTGGCTAAAGCTGCAGAGAAGGAAAAAGGCTGGCCTTAGAATGCATACTTTCTGATACCTCATAGAGTGTAGATGATGAAGCCGAAAGCGCGAATGAAGAAAGTAGAAACAGTAGAAGTTGAGAGTAAAGATGAAAAAGTGGAAATACGAATTGATGTTCATATTGATCTTCCTTCAATACCTTAATGCACAAATAAATTAAAGGTTTGCAGTCTCATCTAGAGTTGTTGTTCACTGTCAATTATATACTGAATTTTTATTCAACGTCAATATATTGATGGGCTATAAACGGTTTGAAATCGGTATAAGAACATCTTGTAATGTCCATGGCAGGATTGCTAATCGAATCGTTAGTGTCTTTGATGCAATCTGCTTTATGATCCGTAAACACTTTATTCTTCTTTTGTGGCTTCATATCACAACAGAAATCTGCTTCATGAAGTTAATTATGCCTTACTGAGGCCAGTGGTTCTCTTATACACGTTAGATGTAATATCGTCGGCTCCTGTTAAGAAATTGCATGAGGAAACAGGAGCAGGAATGATGAAATGCAAGAAGGCTCTCCCAGAAACAGGAAGAGACATTACTGAAGCTGAGGAGTACCTCCGAAAGAGAGCCACCAGGGCCAAGGCTGAAGGCAGACTTGCTTCATATATTCATGGTGGCAGGATTGGTGTCCTCATTGAACTGTGAGACAGATTTCGTGTCTCATTGCGACATTTTCAAGGAATTAGTTGATGATCTAGCCATTCAAGTGGCTGTATACCCTCAAGTACATTATCTAGTTCCAGAAGATGTTCTCGAAGAAATTATTGAAAAGGAGTGAGAGATTGAAACGCAGAAGGATGATCTATATTCGGATCTAGAGCAAATCAGGTCTAAGATTGTTGATGGAAGGATAAAGAAAAGGCTTGAGGAGCTGGCCTCACTAGAGAAGCCTTACATTTAGAATGATAAAACCATTGCAACAATTGGAGAAAACATAAAGGTAAAGAGGTCAAGATTTTGCTGCAAATGTTGCTGCACAAATCTGTAGCTATACCCATCCTCCGACTAGAAAAAGAGCAGCCTCTAGCCTCCAAAGACAAGGAAGCTGTTGAGGAAGTAAGTTCTCCTTTCAGCTAAATCATTTGCTGCTACTTGTGGACTTTAGATATACTAAGATTTACACTTTGCATCTTTAGAAATTATAATCCTCATTTTGTCTAAATTAGTGTTGATGAAAAATTTAGAACTGGTCTATTTAATAATGCTATTTCACAATAGCTAAATATAGTTAGATTGCAAAATCCAAGAAGCGGCAGTTTCAACTGTATTGGTTAAACAATTGCAAGAAGGAACTGGAGCAGTCTTTAATGTCAAAGAGGCTTGGAGAGCTTTCCCTTCTGGAGCAGCCCTTCATCAAAGTATTAGAATATATTGTACAGTGTATTTACACATAAAATGTAAAGGGCATTTATGTCACTATGTATACTGTATTATTCTTGTTCGGACATTCCCCAACAAAATGGAGTTGTCGAATGTAAACAGCGGCATATAATGGATGTTACTTGTACTTTTCTCATCCATGCATCCATGCTAGCTTCTTTTTGGCTTGATGCAGCCAACGCCGCTATTTATGTCATTAACAAGCCTCCATCTCCTACATTAAACTCCCACTCCCCCTTTGAACCCTTATTTATCACTACACTTGATTACTCTCTGCCTCATTCTTTTGGTTGTGCTTGCTTTCCAATCTCTTTGCTACCATAGTGCACAAATTGGCACCTAGGTCTATCTATTGTGTGTTCCTAGCCATGCTCTAGGGTACAAAGGTTATAGTTTTTTAGATCCTTGCACGGGTATAGTTTACATCAGTCGGCATGTGCATTTCAACGAGTCCCTCTTTCCCTACCAGTCACTTGTTGCACCTTCCCTCACCTCCCCGTCCCCTGAGGTTATTCAAGTGTCGGTCCCCTCTAATAGTATTAACGAACTTCCCGATTCCCCATCTAGGCCACCCAGTGTTATGTCACAGTTTCCTTCGTCACTCGATCTTGTCACGTCTCCCTTTGACACTGAGATCATAACTGCTCCCCCTTCCTCCATCTCGTCATCTTTAGATCTGTCGGTCACACCCTCTGCCTCTTTTGTAGAGTCTGTTGCTTCCATGTCTAAGTCTACTTTTGTGCCCCTGGTCACTCATAATGCGAATCCCATGTAGACTAGGTCTAAGTCTGGCATTCACAAACCTAAACAATTACTCTCACTTGTTGCTTCGGCTGATACTAGTGAGCTCGCATCATTCATGGTTGCCTCTCGCAACTCTTATTAGCGAAAAGCCATGGCTGATGAGTTTAATGCTTTAATCCAGAATCACACATGGGTTCTTGTGGCACACCTATTGACCAAAAATATAGTTGGCTATAAATGATTTATAGGATCAAGTATAATTCTGATTATTCTATTGAGCAATATTAGCCTTGACTTGTAGTCAGGGGTTTCATTAGCAAGCAAGTATTGACTATTCTGAAATTTTTAGTCTTGTGGTTAAACCTACTACCATTCATACTATCTTGTCTGTTGCAACATCCCATGGCTGGCTCATTCATCAATTGGATGTCAAGAATGCCTTTTTACATGGTTTTCTAATAGAAGAGGTATACATGAAACAACCACCAGGTTTTATTGATCCTTTACGACCAAATCATGTGTGAAAACTTCAAAAAAGCTCTTTATGGACTCAAACAAGCACCTCGTTCTTGGTTTACTAGATTTAGTTCTTTTCTGTTGTCACATGGTTTTCGTTGTAGCTTCGCTAACACCTCTATGTTTATCTCCTGTACAGACAAAGATATACTTGTTCTGCTTCTATATGTTGATGACATTGTGTTGACTGGTAGCTCACACTCTTTAATTTTTAGCTTCATCAATGTTCTCACTCAAACCTTTGTGATGAAGAACCTAGGTGATCTCTATTATTTTCTTGGCATTCAAGTGACTCGCATTCCCACATCCTTGTTCTTGCTCCAAACCAAATATACGCAGGATATCCTCCAAAAATTCTCCATGCAATATGCTATACCGATAAAATCCCCTCTTCCTTCCAAGTCCCAAGCTTCATTGTATAATGGTGACCTATTGGCAAATCCCACGGAATTTAGAAGTATGGTAGGAGGTTTGCAATATCTGATTTTGACTTGACCTGACATTGCCTTTGCAATTAACTTGGTTAGTCAATATATGCACACCCCTCGTACATCTCACTTGCAACTTGTTAAGAGAATTTTCAGGTTCTTATATGGCACTATGCATGACGGTATTCTATTAAATAGGGCTACTCTACCTTCACTGATTGCCTATGTTGATGTTGATTGGGCTTGGTGTCCTGACAGTCGTTGCTCTACCACAGGCTATGCTATATTTCTTGGCCATTCTCTCATCTCCTGACAGTCTAATAAGTAGCCTATTGTCTCTCGTTTCAGTACAGAAGCTAAACATAGGGCTCTTACCTATGCCCTTGCAGAGACTTACTGGCTTCAACAATTGTTGCGTAACTTGTGTGTGGTATTACCATGCCCAATTGTCTTGTTTTGTGATAATATCTCTACTACTTATCTCTCTGCCAATCCAATTCTCCATGCCTGCACAAAGTATGTTAAGATTGATTTCCATTTCATCCGTGAAAAGGTTGCCCAGGGTGATGTTCAAGTTCAATATATTTCCACGACGTCCTAGTTTGCTGCTATTCTTACTAAAGCTTTGACGTCTCCGCAATTTCATGAACTGAAAACCAATCTTCACCCGCACCTACCTCCCCGTTCAGATTGAGGGTGGATTTACACATAATATGTGAAGGGCATTTATGTATATGTGTATATTGTATTATTCTTATAAATACAAGCTAAGCCCCCTTGTTAGGGTGAGCCACTCTCAAATAATCCTATTACAAAGATGATAGCATCCTTGTGAGACTTGGTTAAGCTGACTGTTGCTGCTCTTGGAGAAACATTAAACTCATAAATTTTTTTTTTCTTTCAATTTTTCGGGTTGTTGTTATCGTCTAAAGTTTGTTTTGGTGCTCCCATCTAATTGATAAAGTTTTCGTTTTTCTGGTAATATGATTTTTTTTTTCTCTCGTGTACAGATATTGGAGTAGTAAGCACCCCAGAGAGTTGCATGGGACACGAGGGAGCATTACAGTGATAAATATTATCAAGAGAGGATCAGAAGTATTATGAGTGAGTCCAATAATTGTATACTCAAGAAATAATTATGATAGGATATTTTTAATAATTTATAATCATTAATATTTAAGAATCCTATCTTGGCGATATTTTTATTTGTAGTTTCTTTTTCAGGAAAAGTAAATGGCAAAAAAGTTTTCAAGAAAATGGAAAAATACAATGTAGCAGAGATATCAAACAAAATAGAGCTGAGAATTTATTAACTGCTTTGAAGATGAGGATGATTGTTCCATTTTGCACGTCTGGGCCTTCAGTTATTAAAATTTGTTCCCTCAACTACCGACACTGCTTTCAACTGGTTTGTGGACCACAGGATTCGCAAAGACCATAGCATTTGCATCTACATTAAGGAATTTTCTTATGTTTTAAATAACCCGGCGATTTTGCAAGAGGGTGTGGGCTCCACACTCCCATCTGGCCGATCAAGACCATCGCCATATATAATCGTATTGTATTCTTAAATTTCAATAGAAAAGCATCTTACCGGTTGAGCTAAGGCTAAGGCTGGACGCGATTCAGAAACAAGTCCCCTACTCTAGATGAAGAGCCCCGGTGGTTACGTTCGTAGGACCGGTTCATCCACTTGAGGGTCACATCCAAAATGATAGGTTCCCTTGTCAATGGAAAAACGAAGCATCTTACCAGCTATTGCAACTTATTGAAGTTATCACTCGTCAAATCAAAATAATTAATTTAAATTATTACTTAAATCCACAATATTCAATTATAAATTACTAGCTTATCACTTTATCCTATTGATGAGACATTGCAAAAGTTATGCATATGCAATCATAAAATCAAGCAGAGTATGTGATAGGGTCTCAAACACTCATGGCCACACAGAAACTATGTCAAACCAACCATTTACAGAAAAAGGATAGTAAAGGACATAGCTCATCTATGAAAACTACAACTTGGAAATAGGAATATATCTCATTTACTGGAAGTCTTTCGCATAGAACATGCCAAGTCTTGACACAAAAGCGTACACACTTTAAACCAGAGCGCTCGAGCTTACATGCACATCGATGCCTCCGCACTAGGTTTAGTTTACTGACCGTTTTGCAGCGAGCATGCTGCACTAGTTATGAGCTTTGCACTTCTCCATAGCTCGAGGAGCTGCATAATAAAAGATTGTAAATCAATTGACAGATGACGTGAGATAAAAATCGTTTGCTATAGACTCTTGTACTTTTTATCATGCTGAGAATCAAGATTTAAGCAATCGACAATAAGGAAATTCTGTTTTAGCTTTCCTTTTAGATTTGCAGCAGAGGTTCAAAGTATCAGAACATGACTGTTAATTGACAATTGAAATAAGGCCATGAAAGTAGGCCACAAGCCTTTTACATTACAAAACAAGAAGTTGGACCAATGGAGCAATAAGATTATATGCAAGCTTCAATCTTGCTTTAACGTTTTCCTACCTAGACCAATTGCATCTGAACTTTTCATAATCCTCAACCTTTTGCAAGTGTCTGTGAACATTCTGTGAACAACAACACGAGACAAGTAAGGGATTTCACGTATTAAAAACAATGAATAGGAAAGTAGCAGCAGTTAAATTAATATCACCAACCATGATAAACTAGTATCCACAGCTGTAATTTACAGACACATCTACACAATTATATGAATGATTATATATAAAGATAAAAATTTAATTATTATTTTCTTAGAACTTGAATTCCAGGATCTCAGCCATTTGAACTTGTTCTCTTGCATTTCATTTATACTGATACTGAATCATAAACTTGTTATCCGTTGGCTAGTAAAAGATGAAATATAAGTTGAGGTCCTAATATGGCAGGGAATCATAGTTATTTACTTCTCATTGTTATGGTGGTGCCAGTGAAAGGCTTCTCAGTGTAAGCAAATAAAAATTGATGCCAGAGAAATATTCACATCCGGAACAGCCTATCCAAGTAACAAGTTCAGAATGGGAGCAATGGATGATATCTACTGAGCTTATCTTAATAATCTATCTTATATACACAGCAGTTCATCCTGAAATGTACAAATCATATTCACTTACTCCCAGGGAACATCACCAACAAGCATCCAGTCACCATCTTTGTCTTCAAAGGTAAGTACATACTCCGAAGCATGAAGAAGATCCTTTAGTCCTTTTTCTCTTAAGCCATCTCGGTTTGAACCTCCTTGAGTACCACATTGACCTAAAGTAATCATAATAATATTAGCCTCTGTCAAGAAATATACATATTCCTCAAAAGAGACAAGACTAAAATGAGGGAGGAAAAGGATAGAAAATAGGTATTAGCTGAATTAAGCGACAGAATCAAGGAGAAGCTTTGTGGTAATAGAATAGAGAAGAGTTCAACATGCAAAGAATTCCACAACTTTCTGTCCAATGATTATTTCAGACAAATAACAAAGAACACCAACTAAGAAGCAATGGATAAACAAAGCATTTAAGGGGAATAACAAAGGTAACATTTTTACTGAATTTACAGTAACTTTAACTGTTACTTGTATTCAAGCACAAAAACTAATATCCGGAAAGAGTGTCACAGAAATTAAACTCAAAAGCAAGTGAACAATAAATGATTGCTCCAAAGCTCGACCTGAAAAATGTATATATTTGTAACATCAGTTCAGTTATTAAGTGACTAGAAGAAATCAGTGTGTGCTACTTTCTCTGTGACCCAAAATGCTTGAGATCATGCAAGTTCTCCAATCCTTTTCATTTTCCCACAATTGCCAGTAATAATTAAAAAAGAATGTCGTACCGGAAGTGAAAGTGAATTAAATAATAGGAATCCATTGTAATTAGGCTTACCAATTGTAAAACAGCTGAACATCTTTTCCAGAGCAGATGATAGATCATTATAGCTATGGTAGGTCTTGAGATCAACTTTCCTCAGATAAGGAGCACCATCCATACTCACTTTAACATAGAGACAACCTGCTCCGGACTTGGTATCCGCATCATCATCGGTCTTGAGAGGATTAGTAGCCATTGAATTCTTCCGGAAAGATCGAATTGGTGGCCATCCTACCACCTGCGCCCTGTTCCACGTAGCCAGATTAAGAGAACCACAAGCTTATTAATGTTAAATTCAGATGATTACTCCGCAAAAATTAAATTCTTAAGAGTTTTTCAACTCGGCAAAAATTAAATTCCCATACTAAATAGGAACTATGGTTCCGGAAAACAATAGACCAGAGGGAAAAAGGAGGTCGAAGATAAATTGACAGAAAAATATAAGCATCACAAGAATACACCTCGGCAAAGAGGAAAACATCTTAAATATACAGTCAGTAGAACAAAATTCAACACACAATGAAGGTAAAATAAGAAAATTTGTGAAAAACAAGATTTCCAAATGTAAGTAACCTTTTCTCTTTTTGGATTGGGGAGGCAACAACAGAAATCTGGACATGAACAGAGCAAAATGATTTTCGAAGAGAAGTGAGAAAGAAAGTTAAACAACAAAGAATTAAGTAAAGAAAAGGATGTACACAAGCATGTTTTGTAGACTTATCAACAGCATCATGGTTTCTCACCTTTGTCTTTACTACTTTTTGAGCTAAACAGCTACTGAAATTGCATGCAACTTATCTCCACCAACAAGAATAAAAGCAGAAAAACAAGAACAATAAAAGAAAATGGAACAATAAATTGAAACAATTTTGGAAAGCAGAAACAAAAAGTTGGAAAATATTAGCCACATTTAGCCAACTACTCTTATTTTCTTTTCTTTTTTTTTAAAAAAAAAAAGAAAGAAAAGAAAAGAGTATATGAAGATCACTTTGCAGCTGGAGCAACCCCATGGGCATTCACAGCAGAAACCTGAGACTTCTTCTCCTGCACAGCTTTAGGTGACTGTGGAAC
Organism: Cordia subcordata; assembly: GCA_028554755.1. NCBI lineage: Eukaryota > Viridiplantae > Streptophyta > Magnoliopsida > Boraginales > Cordiaceae > Cordia > Cordia subcordata. The sequence goes on from JAPTOF010000014.1 coordinate 8,121,052, forward strand.
AACACTTTCCTTAACAAGATTTGCAGACTGCTGTGTAGTGTTACTCTCAGGAGACCCTTTAACACCACCATTAACACCACCCCTTGGAGAGAACAAGACACCATTTTTATCCAACCCAACCTCAGATCCAACACCAACAGACAAACCCCACTTGCCAGAACCACCACCATGGCCATGAATGGTGTCAGCAAAGCCCCTCTTGGCACCTGAAACAACACCCTTTAGCAGACCATATTGTGAGGAAGAAGAAGAAGAAGTGTAGACATTTTTATCTTCTACTCCATGAACATTCTTCTTCTCTCTTTCTGGTGACTCCGAGCCAGGCAAGCCAAGCCTCAGCTCAGTGGCCTTCAAGTTCAAACCTTTACCACTCTTTTTCTTATCTTCCCCACATGAAACATTGCTCTTCTCAGAGTTTTCCATTGCTGGAACCTCTGATAAGCCTATGTAATCATGTTCTTGTAAGCAAATAGGCATCAAATATTCTTTATAATTACAGCTTTTTTAGATGTGAAACAAGTACAATGGTGTGTATAAATATATATATATATATATATATATATATATATGAGGTTGCTTGCTATTTTGGTTGCAGAGAGAGAAATAGAGGTTCTTGTTTTTGCTTAGGATTTTCTGTAGATTGTTAATGTATGTGTATATATATGTAATCATGCGTGTCTGCTCTCTCGTTGCACAAGGAAACACTCCTCGCACTATAAACAATGAATGCGATGAGAAAAGCATAATGAATATGATAACATCTAAAGGCTGGTGAAAATAAAAAATAAAGTAGGAATAAAAAGTGCATACGTTTTAGTATGTGGTAAAAAACCTCAACATACTAATAATTTCATGTCGAGACCATGTTTTTTAATTTGTTTTAGAGCGTATGACCACACTTATTTAAGTGTTTGTAAATATTTAAAATAAAAATTAATAAACATTTTTTATTTTAAATATTTATAGACATTCAAACAAATGTTGTCAAACACCCTTTTAATCTTATTTTATTTAACTGTGTTCTTCTCTTAAATTCTTAATTAGACAGATTTTTCTACGCTACTAAAGTTGCGTTTTACATTAATCATTCTTATTTTTTATGTGATATTTTGGGATTTTTTTTCTTTCTTTTTTTTTGTATTTCAATCTAATCTTTTTCTTTTCTCATGAAATATGTTGCAAATGATAGAAAGATGATGTTAGAAGTAAGATGTATATGCTTAGGAAACCAAGGCAAAATCTTCTTCACTTTGCCATTCCCAGTGCTTGGTGTATTAATGAGGCTAAACTCTGCTAATGGCATGAGTTACCTTTTGTAATATTTGTATATTCCTCTTCTTTTAAATATATGGGAAATTAAAATCTATGTCTCATGTCATAATCAATTAAGGGGATCAGGGGTAGTTTAAATAGTTGAGACTACTTTTAGTTAGATGTGAGATCCTAAATTCAAATTTCATAAAAAATGGGAGATTGAATTTGGGCGTGGGTGGTTTGTTAAAAAAAAAACATAAAAGAAATCAATTAAGGGATAAATAAAAAGTTTAGGTAGAATTTTGTAATGTATCAATGAATAAATTAAAAGAATTCCGACTCCATTATTCAATATTGAATGTCCTTGTCCTCTTCGTTATTAAACACAACTCTTTTTGTCAAAATTACAAAACCCTCACATTGAAATGGTTAAAATTACTTATCTTAGAAAGTTCAAAGCCCATTTTGAGAGTGGGTGTTCAATTGGGAGTGGAGGGTTAAAATTAAAAAAAAAAAGTATTTTGTAGTTATTTTTGTGGTAAATATTACTTTTCTTTAGAAAATCAAATGAATTTTTATTATTCATGCTATTTTTTCTTTCTAAAAAAGTTATACAAATTAATGGGCAATACTTCCCTATAAAATTAGTATTTTGACATAAACGAGGTCAAAATAGAAATTCAAGTTAGGATGAAGAAAATATAATATATGCACGCACACACATATGTATGTATATGTACACACAGAGTTGACAAGAGAAATTCAATTGGTAGAATCTAATCATCTAAAGATTGACCAATTAGAACCACCAACAGATAAACCTTTGAATACAAAGTTTTAATTTGACTCATGAATATACTACCCAAGAATATACTAAGTGAGTCAAAATCGAAATTTTCAATAACTTAAAAAGGGACTCAAACCTCAGCATTATTTAGGAACCTCCTAAAAGAGAAAATAATATTTCTTTTAGTTAAAGTACTCCTTAATTTGGGTATTTTTGGTGTTGAAGATATTATCTATCGCCCTATTTGCAACCAACAGAGTGTGAATTACAACTGTGTGATTGACTACTTAAAAACAAGGAAAGCACAATTGGCAATGACGTGAAAAGACCCCAACATTTTTGCTAATCAGATAAGACACCTTAATTAATGAGGACAATTCCAGAAGTTTGGAAATTTGGATGAAGTCAATTACACAAATAATTTCCATTCTTCGACCAACTCATATTAAGAAAATAAATGAGAGGGGAAAATAATTGTTTTAAGTTTGAAAATTTATGTACCTTTAGCTAAACACGTTTCATTTTCTTTTTCTCTTTTTGATTCATTGGGACTATCAGAAACTAAATGAAAAAGGAAAGGAGTGTTATTTCATTAGGAAATTTCCGCTTATTGTGAACTGAAAATAATTAAATAACTGCGTAAACACAAAAATAAACAAATACATAACTGGAATCCATGACATTTCCTACTGTCCTTAATTTAACTCATCTTGCCAAGTCCATCTTTTTTCCTTGTCCAATTTCTTTTGGCACATTGCATTTTGTCAACTTTATATATAGGGCTCATTTACATTAACTCTTTTCAAATATTTTTTTTCCTAAAACTTTTGAAAAAAAATATTTTTTGAAAAGATAATTTTTAACTTCAGGAAAAAGTTAAAATTGAGTAACTTTTAGAGTTTCAGTTTTTTTTAAAAATCTAATTCAAGTATTTATTATAAAAAAAAAAGATATAACTCCAAATAAGCCCATAGTCCTACACCTGTACTTCAATAACACTGAATAGAAGTTATAACAAGAATGTTTACCAACTAGTTTTGTGGTAAACAGTCAAGCAAACGTAACATTCGTAACAAACTAATAATTTGCACCCTCTTTTATAGATCTACAAACATGTTTAATATTTTGTCTACCAATAAATCTTTAGTAAGGAAAGAGGATTGTAATGAAATTAAATGTGTGGAAAGAACTTCGTTTCTTTTTAATCTTAAATGTCATTCATCTACAATAGTTGTATAAGAAAAAAGTATAGCTAAAAAAACCATTTTGTTTCACATTTTCAAAATTAAATTTGGGTGTTAAAAAGCAAATTAAAGAGGCTAAACATATATCACACCTCCCTCAAAATTTCTTTTAATTTTCCTGTTTTGACAGGATTGTTCTTATTCACTTTTCCCGGGCAACCTTGCCGACAGGTCGCACTTAAGGTCTTCGGGGCCATATCTTTTCCCATAAAATTCCTCTTTGATATATATATATATATATTTGAAAAAATGATGCTAAAATGCGCCGGGATGCGAAGCTGGCAAGCGCAGCTCGATACACACAGAAAGGGATTGGACGAAAGCTGTCCCTGATGAACCTCAGAAACCAAAAAAGAAACACATTATGGAATTTTCAAGTTTTGGCTGTTTTGTTGTTTCCATTCTCAGGAAAAGAAGGAAAAAAAAAGAAGAGACAGATTACAGAATATGAAAAATAAAATAAAAAAGGACAAGAAAAAAATAATTTTCTTGGGGTGAGTTATGATGATACGTCCTATACAGAAAGGGAAAGCAAAAGATCGATAAGGGAAAGTGGTAGCTGGTAATACTATCAGGGAAAAGCTGAGAGGATCATCAGAGTATGAGTAAAGCATCAAGATTATTATACACACACACCAAATGATTGAAAGTATAGGAATGATACGGGTCGTGAGTGTGTTGGGCATGCATAGCTTAGCATTGTAGCATGGCAATTGGTTCCAAAGTGCTGTGTACGCAGTTGGGTGCATGTTCATGCAGCTTAATGAAAATGGCTTTTCGCCGACTAGATTACAAATTATGGATTACAGCTTTCCGTTGGAGTACACCCATAAATAATTCCCCAGCTGGGAGCAGCGGAAAGCAATTCGTAGAGATGATTTGAGAGGAGTTACCTCTAGTAGACTTGTTTTTCTGTAATTTGGTGTGACTTCCTTTTGTGAGGAAAAAAAAAAAAAGAAATCGCTTTTTATTAGTTTTTCACCAACGTTTCAATCTTATTCTTTTAAAAGATGCTCCATCGAGTTAGCAAAGGGTATATTAGGTTGGGATCTTATTAGCCATGCACGAGATAATGAAATTGTAGGAGCATGATAAAATGGTGTCCCTCACTTGGCGGAAGTCTATACTAGAAACAATATACAGTAAGCTGGGTGTAATACTTAGATTCGAATTTCCTCCCATATTATTAAAGTTTTTGTTTTTGGTATTTGAAGTAACGCTTTGGATATATTGAGGTTTATCAATGAATAGTTGAATTTTGCTAATTCGGGTCGTCTTAATCATCGGGAAAAAAAAAAAAAACACTAGTAGGCATCCTCTTTAAGGTGGAATAGTAACTAAAGGGGCAGATCATACACTTGCGAATATTGCAGTTCATTTTAGTGTTAGGGAGGAATAAAGTTAAATGGAATCCAACTCCAAATTAATGGTACTTTCTCCCTCCAATTAACTTCATATGAGTTGCTCGTGAACTTCCCTACGCAGTAGTTTTGTTATATAATTTGTTTGTGCTTTTCCTAGTTACTGGTACTTTGTCGAGATCATCACGCTCAAACCAATTGTAGATCTGTTATGGAATTCGAACCCAGCCAAATCATTATTCTTAAAAGAAATAGTTTTAACGATTTGAGTTATTCTCTGAATCCCATGTGTAGAGATATTAGTATACTATAATGAATTGATCATACAACTTAAAGACATCAAAATCAAATCCAAACCTCAATTTGCATTTGTTATAACGTTTTAACCTTAGTCATTATCATATTCCACTTTCTGTTTATTTTACTTTTTGTTTCACGTTGTATGTATGTATGTGTATATATATATATATATATATATATATATATGTATGTATGTACGTAAACATAAGCTGTACATAATTTGTCCAACATCATCACCCTTCTCCAAAGATTAAGGTCTCCAAACAATATCAAGATGGTGCCCCAGCGCCATCCAATCCTCACTTCTAGCCGATTCTACACATTTGCGATTTTACAAATTAAGGGTTATCATGATGTACTTTCCCATTTTTGGAAATTGAACGAGTTGTAAAGCATACCTTTTGTCTTATCCACTGCATTTTTCAACACTTTTCGTAACCTTGACTTTGGAAATTAAAAAATATTAGCTTAAATGAATAATATTAGCTTAATAAATCGGACCATCGGTGATCGTCTACGAGAACGGAAAGTACAAAAAGTCAAGGGATAAGACATGTGGTTATTGGGGAACAAAGAAGCATTTTTGTCTTTGAATCTAGCTAATCAATTATCTTTATTAAAGGTTTAACTAGCAGCATTCACGAGGTCAAAAAAATGAACAATTTCCTTATCCTTGTCAATGTGCAAGGACTTAGGGCCGTTTGGATTATTTTTTTTTTTTCAGAAAAACACATTTTTTTTTCTGAAAAAATTACATTAAATTTGTAATAAATATTTGATTTTTTTTTTTGTGACGAAAGAACCCAACTGAACGGAGCCCGACCACTAGTTGGAAAACCTTTGGGTACATGAACCACCCCACAAGACTCATGCACCGGGCAAGACTGGCAAAGCTAGGTGGGTGGCCCCAAGGAATGACTAGAAGCGAGAATCGAACCCGGGACCTCGCTAATCTTATTCTTAGGTCCGCACCACTAGACCAACCCCTTGGGTTAATAATTATTTGATTTGGCTTTTAAAAAAGTTGAAACTCTGAAAAAAGCTCAAATACAGCTTTTTTTAGAAGCCAAAATTTTCAGCTTCTAAAAAAAAACTGTTTTTGAGCAGCTGTTAAAAAAGTGTTTTTCAAAAAAGCCAATCCAAACGAGCCCTTAGCTAAGCTACTCATAATATATAAGCTAGCATGCCAACAATGAGTTCAACTTTTTAAATGCATGCACGAACGAGTTGATGATGTTTGATCAAAGCATGATCTAATCGAATCAAATGGATAAGCTGCTTATAATGGTACTAATTAACACACATCCTATTGTTATTATTGATGATTGCGCAAGACCTTAATGTTCCAACAACGTAACAGCTACCATCGCTTTCAGTGTCATTTTTGGCGTGCATTCTCGTTGGTGAAGATAATTCAATTTTTGTGTGAATATAATTAAACATCTGTGCTAGCTAAGGTCAAAGTGCGATGTGTTTATCTAGTATGGTGCTTGGTTGAAGTATAATATAACGTTTGATCAACCAACAAAAAAAAAAGGACAAAAGAAGTATAATATAACGTCTGTTTTTTAGGTGGTTATTTTTGAATGGTAATATTATGAGTAAAATTTAACGATTCTAAGTTGTTTACATAATTTTATCCTAGTTATGTTAATAGTTGAAAACTGTTATTTTTTTGAATAATAATGGCATTATGAATAGATCAATTCTCTCGTTCTTTCTCCGTGATGGAATATGGAGAAATTATAAAGCCAAAAAAGAAGAGTTATTAGAAAACACATGGAAAAGTAGTTGCTTAAATTCTACACTCATGCTTCATCATGTAACAGGAATAAATATTCTTTTGACAAAGCCACTCAATTCGCTTTGTGAGGCTTATTATTATCAGGAGGATAACAGAGATCTTCGGCAAGAATATGCCAAAAAGGAAAGAGACCTGTACTTTGGAAGAAAATGAATTTGTGGTGAAACAATCTATAGGAATTCAAAATTACAATCATTAAATTTTGAGACAATAAAAGATATTTTTAGGAGTTGAAATATAATTAATTAAATACTCATTCAAGTCTAGTTAAGACATTTTAGAAGGTTTAAAGAGTAATTCAAATAATTAAAATTATTTTTTTCATAAATAATGACCTAATTGCATTACTAAAATTATTGAATTTCCAAATTGAGACTGGTTTGAGACGGAATTTTTCGTCTCAAAATTTGTAACAAGAGTTTTTAAAACAGAATTTGTCTGTCTCAAATTCCATTTCAAATTTATTTTGAGACGGAACTTTAGGTTAATTTTTGTCTTAAATTCAAAATTATTTTGTAGTGTTGGGATTCTTATTGGCAGGAAATTGGATAGGAGGTAAGAGATTAAAAAGATTAAGATATTCTAGTCTCAAGAGCTTACTAGAAAATATTCTTAAAGGCTCACTCTTTAAGCTGGGATAAGTATAACTCAATATTTTGTTGTCTAAAATTTTTACATCTATATATATAGATATAATTTTCATCACGTAATGTACAACATATAAAAGAGAAAAAAAAAATTAAAGAAAATAACATGTCAATCTAAAAGAGTCCTAAAAACTTAAAAATGTTTTTTTCTTTTTTTTGAATAACTAACTGAGGAATTTTCCTTATTATTTTGTAATTGTTTCAAACAGGAATTTGTTTTTTTCTGTACGGGCCCACATAAAAAGCCAAGTACTGCATCGAGCAGTGTTCCAACATCCAAAATGGCGTGTTTGGCCCACTCCATTTTGACTTAACAACGATGGTTCGGCCGAACTCAACTATGCTCCAATTTCAATTGCGTTGGTGGCATTTGTGGGTCCAATAGGTTCTGCTCTTTTGGCTATTGCGATAACCACGTGGCTTTGACTTAAAAACTTTATCTTATTGAGATATAATATATATGTTCATCCCAAAATGACATTGGCTCCTAGGATGAGTTGATAACTACATTTGTATTGTTTTAACTTTCTTTTGTGTGGTCAAATAAAGATATTTCAGAAATGTACACAAGTGGCCTAGTCATACTTAATCCAATAAGTATAAACACTTAGATAATACGGATCCTAAAATATAATTGTAAACAAAAGAGGTTACCCAACTACCACCAGTCATGACAATCCTAAGAAGGCATCGTGAAATACAATCCAAGCCAAGACACAATTCAAGCCAAAGGATCAAGACAACATCATCATAACGCTTGACACACACCTGAACAACCATTTCTAAAGAAGCCATAAAAATGGCAAACCAAGAAAAACTAACAACAAGGTGAAAGAAGGGTTCACCATCCTGAACATCGAAAAGTTAGAGGAAGAGATCTTCAAATCGGCCTCCAAAGCCTTCGACATAAAGATTGTTGAACAAACAAATCCACCAACTATGGTGGAAACACATCCAGCAACGAAGACGAATGGCCAAACATAAAATAAAAATCATGAGATCCCAAGGTGAGAAACCATAGTTGAGCAATGATATCCTAGAAGGAAAGTTAAGAGTCTGGACACAAGGGTCTTTGTTCTAAATTTGGTAACACCAAATATCACAGATAACATTTGGACAAGAAAAAGACCAAAAGCCATAAAAGACCCAACAAAAGAGACCGGAAACAACAAATGATAAGACGAAAGAAAAAGAAAAATAAAAAAGTAAAAAAAACAAGCCAAAACCTCTAGCCTAAGACCCTGGCTGGGCAAAACAAAGCAAGAAAGTTTAATGGAGGCTTGACAGAATTGTAGGAAGAGACAGAAAGGTTGGGGGCTATTATACTTATTTTTCAGTTCTTCAATGTTTTAACTTTTGTTTTCAAATATCAAACATAGTATATTCTAAATTTACAAATTAAACTAGTCCAAGGATAGAAATATAGATATTTTTCCTTAACCCCACCCCCCTCACCCAGTTTAATTTTTGTTGCTCATAAAATTTGAACTCAAATCATCATTTTAAAAATAATAATCTTAATAATTTGAGTTATCACCTAATCCCAATGGAAATGTCAAAAATGTAATAAAATTGAAGATGTAGAGATTTTTGCTTATTCATATTCAGAAAAAGTCTTGCAGTCTTTTGTATATATTTGTTTTATAGTGCTTTAATTATACATTGTTTATTTGTTTACTATAACACACGTGTAAAACAATTACATAGTCATCTTTTTTTTATATATAAAAAATACATTTTTTTAGATAATAAGTATTTAATTTGACTTACACAAAAACTAAAGCTCTAAAAAAGATAAGCTCAGGTTAGTTTTTTCAAAAAATTGAAAATTTTAATTTTTCAAAATAAAAAATTCTTTTAAAATTATAAATTCTTTTAAGTCAATAATAAGAAGCCTTGAAAGACTAAGAATAATTGTGTTTTGACTCGTAAGCAACGAGATACATCTACACGTGGTATGAAGCAGCATAAGTGCAGAGTATCACGTTAACTCCGATTCTCCAACAAAGTATGAAGAGTGGATTTTGTTATTGACATTACAAGAAGTGGCATACTTATCCGAAATAGTTAATCTCCATGCCATAAGCACTGAACTCGTTGGAATTACAGTGGTCACATATATCTCGGTCAATATCTTGGTAATTGAGATTCATAATTTCCCTCTTTTTTGGGTCATATAGGAATATATTGCTAACTAAGAGTAGTGCTTGGATTTATATTTGTTTTTTTAGTGGAAAAATGTCTTTGTTCTGCATAAGAATTTGGATTGGTCTTTAGAAAAGCAACGTCTCTAAAATAAGTTCAATTTCAATTTTTTTTGAAAGTCAGAAATTTTTAGTTGCTTTTAGTTTGAAAAACGTTTTCTATTTTTTGTTTTTTGTTTTTATTTTATGAAAATAGTTTTTACTTTCAATTTTATAAAATTCAAAAAATGTATTAGATGGACAAAAGTGAAAATTGTTTTCAAACAAATGAAAACTAGAAAATTTGTTTGTGTTGTTTCTATATGCACACACTACACATATTAAACATTACACACATTACATGTACTACACTTGTTAATTACACAAACTACACACATACACACTACACATCATACACTATATATTACATACAATGAAAAGATTTTGCATTTGAGATAGAAAATTTTGGTTTCAAACTCAAAAAATTTTGCCTCAAAATGGAATGTGTGTGTGGTGTGTGATGTATGGTACGTGTAATGTGTATAGTATGTTATGTGTAGTGTGTGTTGTGTAATGTGTGTAGCATGTGGTGTATATAGTGTGTGTACTATATGTGGCTCTTGTAGTGTGTGTTGTGTGATGTATGTAGTATGTGGTGTATATAGTGTGTAATGTGTATTCTATGTATAGCTCATGTAGTGTGTGTAATGTGATTAGTGTGTCATTTGTGTACTGTATGTAGTGTGTGGTGTGTGTGATGTAATGTGTACAATGCATGCAATGTGTAGTTTGTAGTGTGTATAATGTGTGCAATGTTTAGTGTGTAGTGAGTGTAATGTTGTATAATGCGTGGTGTGCATAATATAATGTAGTGTGTGAGAGAAAAAGTTTGTATGAGCATATATGGGAGTGAAAGTGTGTGTGAGATCGACTATATTTATGAGAAAATGTGTGTGAGAGAGATTATTGTGTGTCTATATGTATATTCATTGAAAAACATCTTTTTTGAAAAATAATTTTAATTTTCTAGAAATGAAAACAAAAATAAGTTAACCAAATAATTTTCCTATAATAATTTTTATTTTCTATAAAAGTGAAAACGAAAAACAGACAAATAAACATATTTTAAACTTCTTTAAAAAGTACTTTTTCCAAAAGTTATATAAAAATACTTTTAGAAAAACCAATTCAAACGATTGACAAATAAAAAATTTTTAACCATGCCTATTACAGGTGCTTTGGATCCTAGAAACCGCAATAGACCCATCTTTAACTTGGTCCAAGCAGATCGTGCCCACTATATTCCTGTTCTCATTTGTATGCGAATCCAGAACATAAAATTAGTAAATATAAAGTGATTTTAAAAATTAAAATTAGCGAATTTGAGAATAAATCTTCTTAGATAAAAGATGTCAAAATCTTCGAAGTTAACTTGTTTGCCTACCGGGAGTTTTTACACATAACTCCAATTAAGGATCAATCCCCTTTGATCTATGCATATAAATATAAATGGTCCACGTTAGCTGATTTTGCGACCTATATATACATGGAAGAGAGACTTTTTTTTGCTTTGAGTTAAGATGTTCTCAAGTCACATTGGACCTGAAACTAATTCCTATCAGGCCCGAAACAGTTAAGGAAAAGCTCTCCCAACAAGTGCAATTCTTGGAATTCAAACTTATGTTCTTCTCCTTACGAAGGTAAGACTGCTACCACCTCAACTTTTGCCTAACCACCTCAACTTTTGCCTAAGTGTGATCTTGCAAGTTAGAGTAACAATTAAAAAAAATTGATAATCCTAGGACGTCAACAAGATGAGACAATCATTCATGATCGGATTCAAATCTTGTCTCTTATTTTAAGTTGAGAATTTTGATTGAACCAGTACAAGTACTTGAAATGTATTGCTTAACCCAACCCTTATCAGCAATCCAAGTCATAAAATGAAAATCCAAAGATTTTTCCAGACTAAAACAAACACCTATTTGCAACACTTGTTTGACAACGATTCTAATAACAATCTGTTTGTAATATCCTTCTACATCAATTGTATGTGAAATGTTTCATTTATAATAGATTGAGTCCACTACTATTGTCATCATGGCTTTAAACATTTTAAACCAATTAGTTAGGTTTAATGTGATAACATGTCAATAGTTAGGCCTTTGCATTGTTCAAGAGCATGAATAAGAACAAACCATTATTACATTTATTATAAAGCTGAGAAACAATTGAAACAAAGCTTATTAATTATGTACAACATAGCTTGTGAGAAGTGGATGTCATAATCAGACAATGGGCTTTCTACTAAAAGAGCAGGAGACATGTTGAATAAGAGTACCCCATTGAAGGATTTGATTAAACATGAGGAATCACAGCTTTTGTGTCCTGATTGACCGCTGTGGCCTTGTCAATATTGCACAGCTGCACATCGGACACGCATGATAATGAAGGTGTTAGACCCACCACATACATAATTTTACTGTTTATAAGATTCTCTCTGCTGGGAAATTGAGGCGACTCCTTGTACTTAAAAGTTTAATTGGTTTTAATTATATATATAATTCTGATAAAATAATTTGAGGAATTTGTTATCATCAAACATCTCTTATAACATTATTTGTTATGAAATTATTGAAATTCGAGATTCGACCTGATAATGAATTATTTGGTCTTATAATTTTTAATTATTAAAAAAATACCATAAGTACAAGTGGGACAATAAAACGGCACCAACTTGTTGATCAAAACCACAAGCATGCAGGGTTATCAGCTGGAGTCGAATTGCATGCAATAGCATCTCTTCAATACTCCAACCACAAAAATTTGAAAAAACTTTTCCGACGGATTGGCTAGCAAACCACTGTTTGTGTAAGATTCAGTGAGCAGCTCCATGAGTTGTTGAAAAAGGATTAAAGGAGGATAAACATTTCCTAAAAGGGGAAAGAAAAAGCTTCTCCAAATGATTCTCAAATTGTACTAGGTGAAATGAGACGATAAACAAGAATCAATAAGAATTCTACGTGATCTCTTGCTCTATAATTTAATACAGCCCTTTTAAAAATTGTAATTAACTAATTTTTTTTAATCAAAAAGATAAGTTTACGAGACATCGAGCAATAGAGTGTAGGGTATGGAAAGGACTACCACATGATGAATCGAAAAATACCCGTTGGCCGTGGTACCTACGACGTGCTTTTTCTTCCTACCGCCGCGCGGGGGTGGGGGGGTGGGGGGCCGCTACAATGCCCCTTATGAAGACAAAGACCAAAGCTTGTGAGTTTGGATCAGAGCCAAAGCTAGTGGGATCCAACAAAAAGCCTGCAGACATGGTGTTTTCCCACTGGGGGCTTCTTGTATTGGGACCCTATATATGAATTATTGAAAGTCAGGGAGTAATGTATATGATCAAAATTTTGGAAACATTATTTTATGATATTAATTAAATTCTCATGCACATCAAAATTTTGGAAATTATGTCATGAAGCTTGCAAGTTCTATCGGTCTCAATTTCTTTTAAAGTTATAGTCTCCGTTAAATTAAAATTACATTAAGTATTCACGAAAACAAAATTTTAGATCCGTTCTTGTTCAAGATGATGCTATAAAGGCTTGAAACTAGACGTTTATGCCCGCTTCTCTATAAAAATCTTAATGCATATCTCTTTTCTAAAAATAGGAGGCTGCAATGCATGCAGCAATAGCAGTGGAGGTTAATTGTTGTTGGAATCTTTACCCACAAAGCTTAACATGCGATGTAACATAAGGATCGTATTATGATTTTCTTGATCAAAATCAAACTTCGTATGATGTGATCCACCATATACATGTATATATCTCTTCATGTAATGGAAGACTTTGAGGTGCAGCTATTGAAATTTCTGAAGTGCTTGGAAAAGAAACATGCATGGTGGGAATTGACTTTAATTTGCAGCAACACACAAAAAAAAGGGCTACCTACATGCACACAGTCAACTAATATTCTCTTTAGGAGGCTCTTTTATATTTCAAAAGTAAGCTCCTGTATGATGAGAAAGTGCAACTAATTAAAGTGTAAAGGATCTCAGTGGCATGAGGAAAGAGACGTAACAAATCGGAAGTAGTTTGATGCGGATGGATAGAAAGAGGAAAATGGCCAAAAGCAACTTGATGATGAACGTCAACATCTGGAAAAAAGTTCACTAGACAATTTAGGCGAGCGTGTAATTTGTGTAGAAAACATGAAAAAGAACATTTGAAGCTTGCTGCCACAGGATGACAAATGCTTGTAATGCAAGTGCCTTTGCGAGAGGCCTCCAATTACACACGGGATGTCATTTGTACCTTGTATTAATTTGGAATGTCGTCCATGGTATTGGTGAGATTTTTTGCTGACTATTGCACTTGTGCTTGTCAATCATATGTGGTTAGCTAGCATTGTCATTGAGGAATTTGAGTCGGGTACAGTGTGGCACGCTTCTAACCCCTTGTGTCCCGTTATATAATGGTATCAGAGCCAAGTAAGTGACTCATTAGCAAAAAATAGGGACAACAACAGTGGCAAGATAGGCTTGCCGTGCCACTAACTGTTTATTAGTGCGTCTGCTATCGTTGGGTGACTTATGGTTCTAGTCTTAGCAACAAGCATTTCTCCAGACGCAAACCAAGTATTTGGTGTTGCACCAAGGGGGTGGTGGGAGAGGCATGGCTATTTGGTTTTCATTACTAGGGCTTTTAGGAATTAGGTGGAGAAAGTTCGTCAAGGGGGTGACAAATGTCTGTATCCTAAGTGCCTTGTTGTAATACCTCTAGCGACATAGGATGTAATTTGAATTTTGCACTAACATGTGATGTATATGCTACAAGTAGAAAATTTTCGCCCACTACTGCATTTCATTCTTGTTAACCTTGTGTGGTTCAATGGCTTAGTAATACAGGATATAGACACTAGGTCGGGCACGCTTCAGAACCCATTATACTTTTTTTTTTTGCTGGGCAAATAAGCATTTCATTCGACAAAAATAAAAGACACAGTCTCAAACAATCGTTTGCAACTTACATCGAATAAGCCTCCAATCAAAACTCAAAAGGCAATTTTCAAAACTATCCCTATATTGACCTTGAATGCACATTCTATCCCTAATATTCACAAAAATGGCTTGAAAGATTTGTTCCTCCATCAAGCAACCATTGGCAAAAATCCTGGCATTTCTCTCTTTTCAAATATGATAAACTGTAACACCAAAGCTACGCAAAAGTAGGTCCTTCTTTAACCCCTCTGTTGAGCAGTATTTCTTGATGTCATCAATCAACTCATCCCATAATTTTGTATAAGTCTTGATTCTTAACTTCTTGTAGCATTCTTTCCAAATCCTTAAAGTAAAAGGGCAGCCAAAGAACACGTGATCTCTGGTTTCCGCAGCATTATAACAAAAGACACAAGAGGCATCCGAAACAACTCTCTAAGAAAGAAGTTTGAAACGAATGGGAAGTTTATCCAGAAAGGTCATCCAGAGTATAACACTATTCATGGGGATAATCATCCTATGCCAAACCAATTCATGCTAAGAGACTTCCGCTCTTTTATCTCTGATTTCATTCCAGGTCCATTTTGAGCTGAAAACTCCCTCGGTGCTCAGACCCCACTTGAAAATATCATCACCTTCTGAAAAGGATAGAGCTAACTCATATAAAAAGTGTAACTCAACAGGCCAACGCCACGGTCCCTCCCAAAGAAAATCACTAGCCCTGCTATACCTCCAATGATTTGGGATGATAATATGGCTATCAGCAACAAACTTCCACAGAGGGCCAATCTCAAGCCAATTGTCCCATAACAAAAAAGGCAGACCGCCCCGTCCTTAACCTTATGATTGATGAACTCCCCTGCCTGTTCTCTGCATCTTCAGATTTTTTGCCATGTCCACGAAACATTAGAATGTGGCTTAATATCCCAAATACTACTCCGTTTAAGCAAAACATGATAAGTCCAGATGCCCCACAATGAGTCCCTGTCAACATAAGTATGCCAGAATTGTTTTAGGATTGCAACCTGGTTAATGTCTTGAACCCTTCTAATACCTAAGCCCCTTCTTTAACAGGCCGACACACATCCTCCCAAGCTACCCTCGCACCACCTTTTGTATCACAATTCCCTTTCCAGAGGAATCTTGCCAATTTACTCTCAACTTCTCTAATAACAGTCTTAGGAAGAAGGAAAACATTACTCCAGTAATATGTCAAGCTAAGGAGAACACTCTTGATAAGTTGGATTCTACCTACATAAGTAAGCCACCTTACTGTCCAATGCTCAATCCTATTTGTGATCTTTTCGACAAGTGCTTGACATTCACTCCTATTTAATCTTCCAGTGATCAGAGGGATCCCTAAATAGTGCACAGGGAGATGCCCAACTCTTATATTCAAAATGTTGTAGATTTCTTCCTGAAGCCTTTCACAACACCCAGCAAAAAAAAATTCACTCTTGGCCCTACTCATCTGCAGCCCCGATAATCTGCTAAAAATGGTCAACGCCTTACTAATCACTTTAATGGATCCCAAGTCCGCTTTTGAGAAAATAAACAGGTCGTCGGCAAAGGTTAAATGGTTGAGCTCAATCTTCTTACACTTTGGATGAAAGTTAAACTCCTTCTTCTGGCCTCCAATCTTCAACAAACCTGAAAGAACCTCCATCACAATCACAAAAAGGTAAGGAGATAATGGGTCCCCCTGCCGTAGGCCTTTCCTACCCTTAAAAAATCCCTCAAGTTGCCCATTAATAACAATGGAATACGAAGGAGAGGAGATACACATCCACACCCATTTTACAAACTCTTCAAGGAATTTAAAAGCCTTAAGAGTCTTGATCACAAAGTCCCAACTAACCGTATCATAAGCTTTCATAATATCAAACTTCATAGCACATCGAGGACTGATATATCTCTTGCCATAGTTGCGAACAACTTCCTGCGCCACCAGAATATTATCAAGAATTTTCCGTCTTGGCACAAAAGCATTTTGGTTAATGGAAATAATCCCCTCCATCGCATTTCTAAGACGGTTGGCAATAATCTTTGAGATCCCTTTGTAGACCACATTACAGCAGGAAATAGGCCTATAATCATTAATTTTATAAGGGTGTTCCACCTTAGGGATCAACGAGATTGCTGTGGTATTAAGTTCTTTCAATAATTTTCCATCCCTGAAAACAGACTTTACCACTCTATAGACTTTACCCCCAACAATACCCCAGGCTTCCTTATAGAACTTTGAGGTATACCCGTTCGGGCCTGGACACTTATCAACATCAATAGAAAAGAACGCCTTTTTAATCTCCTCATCAGTGATAGGCGCAACTAATTGTCTGGCAAGTGCTGGCTCAATCTTCTTTTTAATAATATCTTTGATATCTCTCATTGAGATGTTTTCTTGCTGCTCATGTTCCTTGCCTAATATAGATCACTGTAATGCTCAACAATGTATGACACCACCTCCTCTTGAGACTCAATCAGGGAACCATCATCTTTAATAAGGGTAGAGATATTATTTCTGGCTCTACGACTCTTAATTGTCCTATGAAAAAAGGCAATATTACGGTCACCTTCCTTCTTGTCATCATGGAAACACTACTTTTACAATTTTATCAGGAAAAACATGTTTACATGATTCATTTTTTGGGTAAAATGCACCAGACCTCTCCCCCCTTAGGTGGTTTATCAAAAGTGCACCGAACACCCAGTGGTGTAAAAAGTCTCACATAGCCCCCCTATAATCCATAAAAGTGCGTCAAAACCCCTGACCTTAAACAATCTGTTATGTTTAACTATAATTGTTTAAAATTACCCAAATTACCCTTCTCTCTTTTACAAAATAAATACCCAAAACTTATTATTATCAAATTCCACGTCGTAAAGCAGAACAACTTTGATGGAAGCAACGAATGTCAATGGCAAATCAACATCCCTGGTTTATCAAGTCAAAACTCTGAAGTTCTAATGATTTGGTG
Organism: Cordia subcordata; assembly: GCA_028554755.1. Lineage (NCBI taxonomy): Eukaryota > Viridiplantae > Streptophyta > Magnoliopsida > Boraginales > Cordiaceae > Cordia > Cordia subcordata. The sequence goes on from JAPTOF010000014.1 coordinate 8,138,615, forward strand.
CATGCGAAGGAGAACCTAAATGCTTTGGATGCAGTTGAGGGAATTGGAAAGACAAACTCGAATATGAAGAGAATTATTGTGGGCTTAACAAATGTGATACAGAAAGTGCTTCTAATGTTGAGTAGAAGGAAAGAGGTATAGAGAAGAGTTGTTGAATATGTCAAAGACATGGAGAATTATGAGTATGCCGTCGATAGTAGTTTCATTTATGTTTGTAAAAGAGTGAAAGATAATTTGGGTAATTTTAAATAATTATAGTTAAACATGACATATTTTCTAACAGCAAGGAGTTTGACACATTTTCACGAACTATAGGGGGTCATATGAGACTTTTTACACCACAGGCAGGGTTCGGTGCATTTTTTATGAACCACAAAGGAGTCTGGTACATTTTTTCCTTTATTTTTAGGTATTAAACCAAATAAATCACTCAATTTTTTCTAATTAAATTAATTAAAAAATTAACTAAATTGACAAAATATTATTTTTATCCTCAATGAGATAACTACGTGGGCAAGACCTTGAACTTTTTCAAAATTTTTTGCATGATCCAAATCACTTTAGTGAGTGAAAAAATAAAAAGTTAAAAAATCTTTTTCAATTGTTATGTAAATGACCATTTGGAAAGTCTTAAGGGCTCTTTAAAAAAATAAAAAAGAGAAATTTTAATGAATATTTTTAATTGCTTTAAAAATGTTTTCATTTGTTTTAGTTATGATACAATTAACAATGAATACTATATAAATCGTACAGGATTAGATACATGGTATTAATTTCACTAAAATTAAGATAAATAAGAGCACTTTAAAAGTAACTACAAATATCTATTGGATTTTTCTTTTTCTAACTTTCCAAATGGTCACAACACATAACCATTGGAGAAATTTTTATTTTTTTTAATAATTTTTTTCACTGACTACACTAAAATGGTGAACGAATCAATATCTGAAAAAGTAGAAAAATATTAAGTGATTTTCTTCTATTTTTTTTTTCCCTTTCACTCACTTAAATGGTCAAAGAATCACGCAATTAATTAAAAAAATGTTAGGTTTTTCTCAAGTAGTTGCCTCATGAAGGGCAAGGATAACATTTTGCGAATTTCGTAATTGTTTCCATTCATTTTACCTAACAACATAATACAGGACCTAAGAAGTGGGGGAAAAAAAGTGAGGAATCATTTACACCCCCCTTGCCTGGGCTTTGTGAAAGTTTCGTAAAATCTCTTATGGTTTCAAAACTTATTGATGCCCTTTATAATTTAAAAATGTTGTACATTAGCCTATTCATTAGGAATTCTATTAAAGTTAACAAAAAATTATTACATTAGAGTAAATTTCCTCCTCTGATTTTAAAAATAATGTAAATTCCCTACTTTGGTTTGAAATAAGGTTTAAATACACCAATTGTAGGTTGAAAACAAAAATTATATATTAAATTATTTTCAATGTTAGTTTTTAGTTTTAGAATTTAACGTTAGTTTTTAGTTTAAATTTCAGTTTTAGAGTTAAATTTTAATTTTATGTCTTAAACTCATATTTTAGTTTTTTTTATTATTTTAATATGCGTCAATTATTTTTTAACATTCCATGTTTTTAGTTATGAACTAAATTTAATATCTAGAGTTGCAATAGATCCTACCATGAATTAATATTTAATTATCTCATGTTAACTTGTAAACAATTAGTTTATTTATTTGAGTGATTACTCCATTTCATGCTTAATGCCTTCAACTAAACTGGCCACTCAATTAATTGTTAAGAATTCTTAACGAATTGGAAGAGGAGCTTTACAATTAGTCCTGAGATATAATAACAAGATGGGAATGCTCATAGGATTAGGAGATATAATTTTTATTTTCACGTTATAGTTTTGTATTTACCCCTTATTTCAACTAGAGAGGAATTTGCATTATATTAAAATCAAAAGAGGGAATTTGTACTAATTTAACAACTTTCATTAACTCTAGTGGAATTATTTATGACAGGAGCTAATGTGCAACGTTTTTTAATTATAGGAGAATATCAGTAAGTTTTGAAACCATAAGGGTCTTATGCAACTTTTACAAAGTACACCAAGATAAAATGTATTTTACTCTTTCTCAAAATTTATCTCAACTTTTATCTAGCAACGTTTTAGTACTCAAACAAGAAATACATAAAACACAAATGCACAAAGTGTCGATTAGATTTTATTTTATTTTTTGTACAAACCACTTAAATTGATGGATTCCTATGGGTGGATCTACTGTTTTTGCATACACTATAAAGCTTTAGGCATTGAGGGATTTCTATGGGTGGATCTGCTGTTTTTGTATGCACTATAAAGGTTTGAATCATGATCGTCTTATATCAGCAATTCTCTCATATTAATATGAAAGGATCAGTTTGACTATTAATGTATTAGTTAAAATTATCTCAACCATTAATGTGAGACAAATTTCTAAAAAAGTGGATAATGGGAGAAAAAAAACTTTTTGAAAAATTTAACATAAATGACTAAGATATTTTTACCCTACCCATGAATGGTCATAATTCCCCTCATATTAATATGAGAAACGTTCTAATTTGAGAGAATCTTAATCTGTAAAAGTTTAGACAATATAACTCATTGGCTAATGGAAATAGTTTAATGCATGTTAATACACACACTGAAAGACAAAGATACTTGCATACACACAATTAATCATGTGTTTATAATGTTTAGAATAGAAATAGACAACTCCAAAATCTCCCCCAAAAGAATTAACACTAAAACCGAATAAAGCATGGATGCTAAATAGCTTTAGTTTATAGATAATAGACGAGCGCTAAGCCCTCATATTGTTTATCCAAAGTATGATTGAGATAACTAAAAGATGTTAAATGACAATAATAATAAATGAAATAAATTAATGAATTTAAATGTGAAATATATATAGAATTATTAAAAAATCAAATTTTTTTGGGTTTTGGTTTGATGAATTTTTTTTTTTTTCCTATGGACAATTGATTTAGAGATCATTTAGGGTCAATTAATATCAAAAAAATTCTAAAATTGGTGACATATATCATACAATCAAGAAAAAAATATAGAAACAAAATATTTAAATTTCGAGAGGAAGAAAAGATGTCATGATATACATGCATATGAAGAACGCAATTCAAAAAGGCTAAGTTATATACGCTATAGGTTTTGTGTTGTCACTTGATTTCAATTTAATTCTCATTACTCTAAAATATTAAAGTTAGTACTCAATATTTCACATATTTAAAAAAAAAAATTGAGCCGGAAAATGAGTCTCATATTTAAACCGGAAAATTGAGCTTGGATCAATTTTCAGCTCATTCGTGTCCGATACTTTTTTTTTACTATTTGATGCTTATAAGTCAAAAATAACCCAAGCCAAACAGCCTCTAAAATTTATTGATTTGCTGCTATTATTTCTTATATATTCCAAACCCAGTCTCTTACTCTACTGAAATATTTTCACTTAGCTTTCTCCATTTTCACTCTCCACCACCTGATTCAATGGCTTCTATAGACAGCAACCTTACGATTGTCCTGGCCGGCGAGGACAACGCAGCCGTGCCGTCCTCTAATCTAAGACTCGTACTTCACCTAGGTGTGACATATGTAAAATTATTTTAAAAGGTGTAATAAAATTCAACATTATAATTCAAACAATATTTTCATTTGTGAAATTGCATTAGTTATATCATAAACAGTATGACAAGGTTACATGGTTAGAGTAGATTGCGGAGACCAATTAATTGCGGAGGTGTGGATAGAGAAGCTAAGAGATGATAATATTAAAGGCAAAATCTATATGCATGCAGCTAGGATTCCCCAAGGAAAACTAATTTAAGATTGTTTATAGGAATTTCTAACTTATAACTAGAGTTGTCTCCCAGATATGCTAATTCTGGACTCGAATCTAAAAATTCTCACAAACCGGATTTGGTTCTACAAAGAGCAGGGATCTCCAAATAAAAGCTGAGGTCGGATACAATTCAAGAATTTAATTCAATTCTAGTCTTTTGTTATGAGTTAAGTGCCTTGACTAGTGTTCAGTGGTTGTACTCCACTATTAAGATTTTCCTCATAAAAAAAAAAGAACTTATAACTCGAGTTGAGCTTATTTATGTTGCGAGGTGGGAGGGTCGTAACAGTCAGCGGGTTAACAGAGAGCGCTGGTAATTTGCAAAATTTTGTAGTAATAATTGAGTCATTTCATTCATTTTCTGTCAAATATTTAACACTACTACTAATTTGGGCACATTCCCAAACATTGGGGACTTGTTTGTATATTTTGGATAATCCAGAACTAAAATTGGAGAGCACTACTTAAATTAATAGTACTTTATTTCTCCACTTGCATTTTTTATTTTCATCCGTGCAGGTATAGGATTACTTTCAATTGGCTTTTCCCTATGACCATAAGAAAAAGGAAAAAAAGAACATCTTTTCCCAAAAGTAATTTTTTTCCACAATTTTTTGAAAAAATAAATTAAAAAAGCTAAAATTTTAATCTTCAAAAAAAAAAAAAACAAAATTTGAACTTTTCTAGAGTATCAGCTTCTCTTTAAAAGTAAAAAAAAATACTTATTGCTGGGAAGATGTACTTTCACCCCAAGTCGGGGCATGAAGACATAGGCAAAAACAGATCTGCCGATATCAATGCATAAAGAAATAGGCAAAGGAAGATCTGTGGATTATATCTGCTTTCTGTGTCACATATTTAAGTACACAACTGTACTGTCATTAAGACATCCATATAAGAACCTTTCTTCCTTCTAATATTCCAAAGGTCTCGTCTTGATTCTTTTACTCATACTCAACCCATTTCGGAAAAGATTTTAACCAAAGAAAATAATAAAAAAATTGTTAGTATTCCAATAAATAAATTAACACCTGCAATAGATTGCCTTCGGATGTGAATCTTTCTTTCATGGCTGCAAACTGAAGGTCTTTTCCTTTTCTATTACCCAGCCTTAAGAGGTTGAAGCTTCTGAATTTCAATACATAAAATCCCATCAAGTCAGGACCACTAAAGGGTCGATTTCCTTATCAACCAACAAAGATAACGATAAACAAAGTTATAAAACAACTAATAAACCACACCATCATAATCCATCATATCATCAATTATTTTCTTCCTATACAAAATAGTGAGGCTATTAATTATCACATCTTCAGATCAAAGTTGTAGTTGCGGAGTCATTGAAGCATAATATTTACTCAAATTACCATACTATCAACATTCAAGAAGTGAAAACAAAGATGATATATTACATTATCTAAGGCAATAAAAAAAAACCAACAAAAAAGCAACGATTAAGCATGTACAGAAATCTGAACAAAAAGAGCAGAGAAGGAATTGAATGAGCAGATGGCCTTCTCAGTGTTATCGAACACAGAACAAAATAGATAGAATAACACTAAAACCAGGTGAACAAAAGAAGGTTATACATTCAAATCAGACAGAAAGCAGCATTAAATGAGCATATTATCAACATGAAGCAGTGAAAACAAAGATGGATTATTACATCATCGAAAGCCATAAAAAAAAAAAAAACAAAAAAGCAGTATCCTAAGCGTGTAGGAAACTCTGAACAGGGTGAGCAGTGAAGGAGTGAAATGAGCAGTTAACGTGTTTCTTCAAAGAATTACATGCTAATCCGAACTAAAAGAATAACATGCTAATAGGAATTAAGATGGGTCGTATAATGCAAAAGTAAAAACCAAAAAAATGATAAAAGAACCGAAACAGATCTAAAGAAACACAAAGGCGACATAAAAGATTAAGAAGAAGAACAGAGGTGAAGTAGCACATAACAAAACAGTGTCAAGGAAGCAATATTAAATAGACATTTATCAAAGTGGAATAACAAATCAATTATTTTCGTACCTCTTGTGCCGAAGAATTCTGGGCAGAAGCATATACTAAAGCGTGAACAACTTTGTTTAAGTAACATGTCAAGAGACAATAAGGTTAATACAACTAAGCAAACGTAAATTAAAATCTACCACAAAAAGTAAGTGGGTGTTTGGCTTTGCTTATTTGGTGTTTATAAGCACCTAAATAATAAAAAACGCGCTTTTTTTAGGTGCTTATAAGCATCCTAAATAAGCAAAGCCAAACACCCTTTAAGGGCCCGTTTGGATTGGCTTTTTTTAAAAACGTTTTTTTTAATAGCTTTTAAAAAATAATTTTTTTGAAATGTTAAAAATTCTGACTTTTAAAAAGACTTGTGAGTTTCAAAATTTTTGAAAACCAAATCAAATAGTTATTGCAAATTTAATGTAACTTTTTAAAAAAAAAAAAGTATTTTTTTTTAATCCAAACAGTCACTAAATGTTGCCGCCAGAATCAAAATGGCATTATTATGAGTAGTAAGTTGGTTAACTAAACAAATCTGCAAAAGGGGGGGCACTATTGTGACATTTCCTAAATTAAAACCAAGCCTTCTCTCAAAAGTAGGAATAGTCATGTCGCACAAACAGGCACTACATCTCAAAAATCTAAAACAGAAAGTGGTCATGGAAGGAAAATTGTTACGTTTTCAAATATACACGATGAGTGATTTCTACTCTCACAAAGTAATGAAGCGTAGAGATCATAGCACACTAGTGCAAGGCAAGAAGGACCTTACATATAGATCGCAAAGTCTGAATATCTACAATTACAAACCGAAAATGGAAGCACAAAAATAACACAGTGCCAAATACTCACAGCAACTTGGCCGAACTAGCCAATTGATAAACCATAAGAATTTACCTATAGAATTCTGCAAAGAGGTCCTTAATTATTAGTTAATGTTAGTTTACGGAAAATTCCAATTTTAGCATTATCGTGACCTACAGGACATCAAATTGCTAAACGTAATGCATCTAATTTATCAAGAACCCTCTGCAAATGCTAGTATCAGATACAATAACACGGCAAGCAGATTGGATTACACCACAGTGCCTCTGTAAGAGCAAGTGTTATTGGCAATGTGTTTCTGCTTCTTCGAAAACGACTCGCTTGCGATGTGGATTCGTGATGCTAATGTCGAACACAAAAGGCGCTATTTATAGACGAACTTAGCGTGATGGAAAAGCGACATAAACGTTCCAGAAGAAACATTAAGGCTGGAAAATGATGAGAAGCTGAAAGTTGTGAGAAGATTTTCCATTATACCTTTTTATCTGACGGTAAAAAGATTGTAAAAGCTTGCTTTTGCAGTTTCTAGAACACAGATACAGATATCCTGGAATAGATTTGGTGTCAGCAGAGAATAATTTGGGAAGATCTTTGGAAAGATCTTCACGAATTTAATCTTGAGAAAATCTTTCTTAGAATTTGTTGAATCCACCAGTCGCCAGAACAGGGATGCACGCATGGATAGGGTTAGGGTAGCCATTGATGCTTCGATGTAGTGGGAGTGTGTATGCATATTGGTGAATGAGAAGACGCATAGCACGTGAACACGAAGAGTTGCCAAATTGAAGTAAATATTTCAAATAAAATTTCATAATAGAATATATATAAAAAAATAATCTGGATCATTGATGCTGCGAAGGTTGTAAAAGGCGCGAACGAAAAGAAACTACTGGATATGGATGTAGAAAAAAAAAGAATCATATATGATGGATTACGTCATGAAAACATGCATTGGATTCAACCTTTACCCATAGATTTAGTTTGGAGATGGTTGAGCTAGCAAATGGATACTTACTGGTCGACGCGACCCTTTTATGGTAGGTTTGATGCTTGGCGGATTGGGTCAGGTTGACTTGTTTAACAAATGGGGGGCAGGGGTGTTAAAATCCAAAAACCAACCCTAACAAGTTAGTGGGTTATGCAGGTTATTGTAACGGGTTACGCGGGTCATTTGGCGGGTTAGACTGGTTCACGGGTTGTTATTGCAAGTTAGGCAGGTTCGCGGGTCATTTTGGCAAGTTGTGCGGGTCAGGAGGGTCATTTTGATGGGTTCGTGGGCCACGTGAAGGTTGACCCAACTCGACTCGCCAATTTGGCCGTTTGGGTCGGGTTGACCCATTTGTTTAGTGGGTCATTAAATTTTCAACTATAACCCTCTTGTTTGGCCAGTTAGACGAGTCGACCTGCGAGTCTTAACCCATTTTGCCACATCTAGGAGGTGCGAAGAAGTTAAAAAGTATTAGAACCGCAGAACTTACGTGAATAAGATATCTCTGCTGATAGTAGATCTAATGTAAAGAAAACAATAGCTGGATGAAGGTCCATGTGTCTCTTAAAGCTTTCCTACACTCGTGTTATCAAAGGGCTAGAGATTGAGGAGCTAGCCAAAAAATACTAAACAAAAAATGGGGTTGCTACAGCCGTTCCTGATGCTGAATGCGCTTACTTAATCCTATGGCTTCTTTCGATTCTTTCAAGTACTCTTTCATTATACAAGTAAAGGGCAAACTTAGACAAAGAAGATAGAACTCAATCTGTTTAAACCAAATTCCCTTAGTGTTAGGCTTCAAGTCGTAGTCAGATGAAAATGAAATATAATTTCGGCAGGAAAAAGAGGCTTATATTAGTAGTCCAATTCATTATATAGAAAGAAGGATAGTTTTGCAAATGAAATTAGAATAAACATGAAAAACAATTGCATGCTTCACAATATAGATAAATTAGTGTGACACCCGTGTGATACATGACGAGTGACATATATGATTAGATATATTAAAGTTATAGAATTTTTACATCTTACTAAAAAAAATGATGATATATCTAGAGAAAAGGTATAATATTAATTAAATTAATATGTTTAATACAGGAATGAAACTCAATAAATAATAGAAAGCAAAAAAAAAAAACCTAAGAATTGGCATATTTAATTAATTGATAAGTAATTATGAAAAGTTTGTCATATATGGCGTCATTTGGCAATACGAAATTACAACTTATTTTGTTTTATTGTATAATATAAATAAAATGAATTGTTTAAAAAAGAGGAAATTTAGGATCTTTACTTTTTTTGGGGAACAATACGATGACTGCGTTTGGTTGGATTTAGAAGGAGAAAGATCGGGCGAATATTTTATGTTGGGTCATATTTTTATTTTTATGCGTGAGATAGATGTGTTTAACCTATTAGGAGGGCGCATGCATTATTTTCAATGAGTGGAAAATCCCACTAAGCATTTAATGAACACAAGGCGCCACATTGATGATTACATTCTAAACTCTAAACTCATTGAAGAATCACAGACACCACATTGGTGAATACACCTTAAACCCAAATTTGATTTGATTTGATATGAAGGCCGGACTTTTTGCATTACCAACTAATAAAGCAGTTGAGAACCACAATAACAAATTTAGTAAATGACGGAGAACCTCATTGGTGAACACATAGCATTAATATGATTTACGGGTGGGTCATTTTGCCAACTTATAGATAATTAAATAATTAATTAATAATTGTCTAGTAAATTAAGAATGTGATTTAAAATTGGAAAAATTTTGAACAAATAGTAATTTATATAGAAATTACAGAAGAAAAGAAAGTAGATTCATCCAAATGTAAAGTAAAATAGAGGCTTATCATGAAATAAAATATAAAATGTTTATCATTTATGAAGATTATAATTAAAAGTACTATAATATATATTAAATAACGTCCTACACATATATATGCATACCAGTCGGTGGACCATGCGATGCACGGAATGTAATATAATTTTAAACGATTTAAGTCAATATTAACTTTTTTAAAAAAAAATTAGCATATTTCATATTTTATTACGTCTCATCAAGATTATACATTTATTTTAATATAATTAGGTGATATAATGATGTAGCTATTTAATATTAAAATCTTTCGCTTATTACCAAGTTTGACATTATACATTTGCACTCATGATGTACGGATATAAATTACGATTACGATTAGTTTAGGGATATAAAGTGGCAAAAAAATATGCATTAAAATAATAAGAGACAAATATATTTATACATATTGTTGGGGATTCGTGATGTTTAGAACAAAGATAAACAAGATAGGGAAAGATGTAGAATATGATGGATACAATATTTTAACGTGGTTCGGCCTCCAGCCTACGTCCACGGGCAGATAAGAGAATTTCACTATGATGAGAACAAATATAACATACGGAGAGAGGGCTCGGGCTTGGGGGCCCTCGCCCTTCACGCTCTCCTCACCCTCAAGGTCACTCGTTCTCTATCTCACCTCTCTGTTTCTCTGTCTCACTCTAATACAATAGACAAAATCTCTATTTATAAAGTATAAGAAACAACTAATATGACAACACTATGAATATGGTAATGCTCCAAATATGGTAAGATTAGAGATATGGTAGGAGAACCATTAAGGGAGATCTCAAACCCTAAGGCCCATATTCCTAGAGCTTATTTAGAATACGGGCCAAACCTTACACATATATACACATGCCATGTGTTAGTACTAGAGCGCATGGAGAAGTTTTTGATAGTGGATTCTTGATATATGTATGTATATGTATGTATATATAGTTAGATAGATTTGGGGGGGGGGGGGGACAAAGCCATCCATGTCTATTTAAAAAAATTTTTACCTTTTTTATTCACAAAATATAGATATATGTTTATATTAGAATTACTATGTTGTCCGGCTCAATGCCGTGAGTATTATATATTTTTAGATTTTATATTTTCGAGTAATTTAGATAATCATATGATTAAACTTGAATCAATTTTATAGATAAAATAATTTAATAAAGTATTGAACATTTTTATTTAATTAAATATTTAGGAGATTTAAAATAAAAAAGTTCAAAAGTCAAAAAATTAATTGAAATTTGAACTTTTTATTAATTTTATTAAAAAATTGAGATTAACTACTGTAAAAATAATAACATACTGTGACGATAAAGAAGTAATTATGTAGTAGTACATGACATTCCACTGAAACATACAATTAAAAAAAAAAAACACTTTTTTTCATGTACAAACGAAGAAGAAACACTTTATGTGGTACCCAACTTCTCAAAATTTTGGAAGAATACCACACATACCACTATTAAAACACTGAAAAGAATAAGAAAAACTTATGGGGATCCGCATAATACAGAGGTTAAAATTTAATAAATTAGTTGATAATTTTAAAAAAAATTATCAATTTATCAACGAAAAAAATAATTAACAAACAAAAAATAAATGAAATATAGGAAATAAAGAAGTTATCAAGGGGTGTATGTTGTATCTTACCCAAGCATTAAAATAGAATAATGGACAAACTTCCACCTTACCAATAAAATAACAAAAAGAGACGAAGAATAATACAATAATTTCCTAAAAAAATAAAAATGGTTGAGGAGGTGAAACAAGATATCCATTCTACCATTTTAATGCATATTAAGATAAAGATTTTATACAAGCTCATATTTTATTAATGCTCCATAAAGGCTTTATTTCGCCTAGCTTTAGAAACTTAAATCAAGGTAAAGCTAATCTAACCAACTTTTAAAAAGTTTTTAACTAAAAATCAAAACTTAAAAAACACTTTAAAAATCAAAAGTTTCAAATTATAGTTTTTCAAAAATTATTCTTAGATAATTTGAAGAGTTTTTCTCTTAATAAAAAGTACGACACCGTAAAAGTTTAAGATCGATCACTCTCAAAATAGCTAGTACTTGCTATGTCTTAAAATATGCTTGTAAATGAGGAACATATTTTGGTTAATGTGATGCAGCATGCATATAATATAATCAATGAGAATTGTCGTACATATATATGCACGAACACAAACATACAAAATGGTGAAATCTTCTCTTGAATTTGATAGTACTACATTTGTGTTATTCTTTTAAATAGGAGGTTTTACTAAAATTCTTTTCATTAATGTTTGAGTAAAAGATTTAAGACCTCGCCTCTCACATTTGATCTCTACCACCGTCACAAAAAGTAACTAAAAACTCAACATGTTGTATACAACCGTAAGCTAATTTAATTACAATATAAAATTTTAAATTATTTATCTTATTAACCAATTAGTTCTAAGATGGAATTCAATGATTCGTAACACTTCCAATAACAACGTTTGGCAAATATCGATCAGTAATTTAATAAATCTAATTTGCATTATTTGAACAATCAAGGCAAGCTTTAATTGGCTTAGCAAATCACAAAAATGAGGGAAAAGACGAAATGAAATAAATGGTCTACTGGGGAAGCTTGTTCAGCTTGCAGTAGACATAGTCTTTGTATTTCTTGGTCTTGAATTTTGATGGTTCGCCCTCGTTAATCAACTTCTGAATTGGCCCAACGACGTGCTCTGATGGGGGCTCCAAGAACACTGGCCATGACATTCTTGTCTTCTCCTTGTTCACTGTTGTCCTGTGGAACACACTCTTGTATTTTCCGTTGCTTAGAATCTGACAAACAAAGTAATAACTTCAGCCAATGAAATTACAGAGATAGTTTAACGGGATTCATATTCGAGATGTGAACAAATCTCTTACCGATGTCTTGAATGTCTCTACTAAATTGATGCCGGGGATTTTTCTCTTTATATAGTTCATATAATATATTGAGAAAGCCTTTGTTTCCCAAAAATGTACGTCACTTAGTTTGTTATATTTTTTTTTCCAGTAGAGTGCATTTTATCCCGTTTTGTTAATTAAAGTCATATAAAATTTTTACATGTTTCAAAACTCAAAAAGACACCCTATGTTATAAAATTATATTTACAAAATCTCTAAATTTGTTTGGGGTAGTTGTGCAACTTTCTTTATAATTAACATAGGGGGTATTAGTGAGTGTCAAAACTTCTAAACATAAGGGAGTAAAATGCAATATACTCTTTTTTTTTTCTTTTGTTGCGATGATTTGAAGAGAAGCTAAACCGAATTACAAACTACTAATTTCCTCAAGTGTCTCATCCCTTTTATTTTTCTCCAAATAAACAAAAGCGACAATAGAAGATGCTTTATATACTAGTGGGCCTCCTAGTAGATTATTGGAATTCATAATTTACAAGCTCATATGCACAAAAATTTGCCTTCCTATAAACATGACACAGTCAATATTCACGTAGTATTTAAACGAATTCAAACAAAAACTTAAATACCATAGGACAAGAAATTAAGGAGATACATACCTCTAACTGATCACCAACATGGATGATGAGAGCACGGGGAATGTACTTGACATCGTACCAATAATCATCCTTAAAGACTTGGAGGCCTTGAACATCGTTAGGAATAAGAATGGTGAGGATGGACATGTCTGTGTGGGCCACCACACCTAGAGCCAAATCAGGACGAGGACATGGTGGGTAGTAATTTATCTTCATGAGGTACACAACATCTTCACCACCTGCAGCAGCCTTTAGTTCATGGCCCTCAAGGCCCAGGCCCAATGATAAGCATTTAAACATCCTATTTGCAACCTCTTGAAGGCTCTTGGCATATTCTTCATTTGCTTCCCTGCCAAATAACAAAGCAACATTAATTAGTTAGTGCTTTATCAACCTTATATATCAGTGTCAAATTTAATCTTAAGAACATTGTACGTTTAAATCTATTTCCGAAACATATTATCTTTTTTTTCGTTTCGAGGGTCGAGAGGATAGTTATATTATTCACGTCACATCGGCTAACTCTTACTAGAATTGCGATCAATTTATACGAGCAGAGCTAGCTCTAAGGTAGATGACCAATCCAATCTAGTTCTTAGTTGTTATATTATTCACATAATCATACTAACTAGTGTCTATGTAGATTGCCCGTAAATGTTTATTCGGCCTTGGCCCCTTCTGATTGTGCTTGGGTCCTACCCTTTTGCCTTTCCTTCCTGGTTGGACTTGGGTGTTTAGCCCTTTGTGTTTGTGTTAACTTGGGCTGCCATGTTGGCCTATATGTGATGGACATTATTATAGTGTGGGCCTCCATGTTCCATTTTCCTTAAAAGGATAGGTTAGTTTCTATTGGGGCTTTTTCTTTATATGTGTTGTTACTAATGCAACGTATTTTCTCAACAACAAAGAAAAGGAAAAAAAAAAAAAACCAAAAACCCAAAAATTGTTGCATTTTCATAGAAGAACAAATAAAATATTTGAAGGGCATATTCTTCTAGGAGAAGTGTTAGGAAAATCTTTTTGTTCTTTATATTTATAGGCAGTCCAGTAAGAAAAGAGACAATATTTAAAAATGAAATATTTGATTATTTAAGGGCCTTGATTTTCTAATAAAGGAAATGTTGGGTTATGGCTGAAAGTCCAAGCCCATACAAATTAGGAATGAGTTTTAATGAGAATTAAAATTCTAGTTATAGTAAGAGTCTTAATTATGGTAGGATTGATAAATGAGAAAATTCTTTGTCTTACAGGACAAGGAAATCTCTTCTATAAATAGGACTCTTGCATTAGTTGTATGTGGTGTGCCTTAGGGCCACACCCTATGGGGGTGTGGATGAGAAAGAGAGCCTGAAAGGATCGACAGTGTCTTATATTCGTTCTAATCCTATTGAGGATAGAACCATTGTAAGAACTCTGTGGGGAGGGTTTAGACTTTTCTTTCCGTGGAAAAAGTCATCACTTGAGTTGTAATCATTATTATTGAATAGTGGAATTTATCCCAGAGGGGATCGTGGACATAGGCAGAGGGCCGAACTACGTTTAATTGTGCGTATTCTTTTCTCGTTACATATGCTTTAATTTCGCTGTGTAAGTGTGTACGCGTCCTGATTTTCCCAACAAGTGGTATCGAGAGCTAAGTTGGAGGGAGGACGCTGGTTTGCACGAAAAATGAAAAAAGAAACGCCGAAGAGGAGTAAAAAAATTCGCTGATCTACTGGTCACGTTTGGCAGCCTTCCTGGAGTCCGATCGACGATCTGTTTGTTGCTGTATTTTCGTCTCGGAGAGGAGAGTAAGCTGCTAAAATTTTGTAATGATCCGACGGTCAGATTGTGAGATACGAGCAGGTCAAGTTTTGTGAGTTTGTGGTCAAACAGTCAAACAGAAGGTTTGACCAACGGGCTTCAAGGGCACATTGATCGAGGGTCTTCTCACCATTTTTTGACGTCTTGAGTTTGTTTTTGAGGTCCGTTTTTCCAAATTTCTTGATGTATCGTGGGTGAGCCTTGAAATTGGGTAAAACAATGAAGTGGTGATGAAATTTTGCGAAAGTCTTTGAAGCATTGTGCAAGAAAACACATTTAGCCGACTAGTGAACAAACTTCTAGAGGAGAGAAGTTTGGATGAGTAGACTAGTTGAAGAAGGTTTGATTCGAGAGAGGAATCACGCGAAGAGAGCCTACGTAGTTGAACAATCATAGTCTTGGCCAGACGACTGATAAGGAATGCTACTGCTGGAAGAGAAGACCAAGTCCGAAATGCCTTGTGTCGAGGGAGGACGCAAACAACCTCAAGAGGTCGAGGTTAGACAGCACGAAAAGGGATGTTGGGGATGACTCCGAAAACCTGCTAGCATGTGTTGGTAGCTGCTATCGTGAAGAGTGTTGTCAAGCGAGGGCTCCAGCATGAAGACTGTGAAGAGGTTCCAGTTGCGGCAAAGAAGCTTCGGACTTTTCGCCAAGGGAGGAATTTGTTGGGTTATGGCTCAAAGTCCAAGCCCATACAAATTAAGAAAGAGTTTTAATGAGAATTAAAATTCTAGTTATGGTGAAAGTCTTAATTATGATAGGATTGATAGATGAAGAAATCCTTTGTCTTGAAGGACAAGGAAATCTCCTCTATAAATAGGACTCTTGCATTAGTTGTATATGGTGTGCCTTAGGGCCACACCCCATAGGGGTGTGGGTAAGAGAGAGAGCTTGAAAGGATCGAGAGTGTCTTATATTCGTTCTAGTCCTGTTAAGGATAGAACCATTGTAAGAACTCTGTGGGGAGGGTTTAGACTTTTCTTTCCGTGCAAAAAGTCATTACCTGAGTTGTAACCATTATTATTGAATAGTGAAATTTATCCCAGAGAAGATCGTGGACGTAGACAGAGGGCCGAACTACGTTTAATTGTGCGTATTCTTTTTCTCGTTACATATGCTTTAATAAGTGTGTACACGTCCTGATTTTCCCAATAGGAAAAGATGTCCTATTTTATTTATTTTTTATTTTTTTTGGCTTTTATGAATAAGGAATATTGAGTTTTTCTAAAAAAAAGTTCATTTTGCTCCTCTGTCTTACATCACAACAATAAAGTCTTAGACAAAATACTTTAATAAAACTATTTAATAAAAAAATATACAATATCAAAAAGAAAAACACAGAAATTTACTTCTAAAATATGAAAAAAGAACCTGTTGTAAAAAATTCACCCTATACTCACGATTGACACAGAAAAACATTATACTCAATATTAGAGAATAAAATTAATTTCACTTTCCATTTATCCTTTTTTACTATTCATGCATATACATCTGAAAATTAAATCAAATTTTGTCTAACGCAATGCATAATGTTTTCGAATGTGTTATCCTTTTAAATAGATAAAAAGCAACTTATTTAAAAATTTTGCACTATGCAGATAATTAGAGAAAATTAGATTAAATAAAATCTATCTTAAAATTTTTTCTACTATATACTTATAAAACTAAAACTGTTTTTTAACCCAACCTATAGCTTTTTTCATTAAACTAACATGTCAGGAACATTAAAAAGAAGTTTAAAGAAAATAAAATAGAATCAATTAACTCCATAAATAAATAAATAAAATACCATTTACATAACAAAGACTAACGTAATGAGAAAAAATAAATAAAACTAAAACTATTCATGATTAAGTAAGTTTAAAATTAAGTTAAATTAAAAATCATAAGGGAAATATATATATATATATATATATATATATATATATACACACACACGCACACATATACTTATATTCTCTCCCAAATGGGCATTGGTTCACCTCATCATTACCTCAATTCAATTACACAACTAATATTATGAGCAGATTCAAACATCTAATTAACTATAATGACAATCGCATCCATGCAATATGATAATGTAATGAAATCATCATGAAAATGAGTTACGTATGATGAAATCTCCAGTTCCAGCAACAACCCTAAGCTGATAAGCAGAATAAATCATGAAACCATTATGTATATATTTCACACATAAAATAAAGCTTCGTTAATGGATAATTTACTCGCACTAAAAATGGTGAATGCATGTTCCTTGTTATATATATAGCTTTTCTCTTGATCAGTTTCAAATTACTTGTAGTATCAATATCTGGTATATACATGTCAATACATAGAGGGGTAAAATAGATTTAATGCCTCTAATTTGTTTAAAATGTATCGCACTACCACATCTTATCAAACTCCCGTGTAATTTTTCTTTACTTTTTAGCACAGACGGTATACATCCCTCCTTTTTAACAAGGTATCGAGTTACAGTACTGCAAAGCACAGGAAAACTATGAAAGAGTTCTAAAATACGGGAATTCGACCCACTCTAAATAAACGAAAGGCTAAACCCCTTACCTGTAAGAAGGTGGATTTTTAGGCCAAAACTGGTAATTGACAGCAGAAGGAGGCCATATCTTGTGGAACAAGTGATCAACCCATCCCTTCTTGCCCTCAACTTCTTTCTGCAGCTTTGTTCCATACCCTTCAATGCTCTGAGCCCCCGTTGGCTTCGCAATCAACTCTTTCTCCTCCTGTGGCAGCTCAAAGAACTCCTTCCCCACCTGCTGCAACCTGCTGATGACATCATCCGATATGCCGTGGTTCACCACCTGAAAAATCCCCCACTCTCGGCTAGCCTCCGCTATCGAATTTACTATTTTCTCCTCGCCGGGCTCGCTCAGATCAATTACAGGCACCTCCAAGACAGCTCCATGGAGAGTTGTCACTCTAGGTTGTTCATTCTCGGACCTAATGTATTCTGATGGTATGGTTTCTAAGGATTTTGATAGGCTCGCAATGGCTTGAACTCTCTCAACCTCCATTTTTTAATAAATTTTTTTCTTTTTATTTTTTTGCTCCTGTTATCTCTCGACCATGATCATTTCATGCAACTCTTGTTTTGCATTAAATAGCTGGAAACTTTTGTCACCAAATGCAAAAGTGGTCTGGGGGAGTGAGTTTATGGAAAGGGTTGCGTGGGGGATTCTTGTTCACTTGTTATACCAAACTCATACAAAAATGCAGCCATTTGTTACCATTAAATGAGACGGAAGTACTAGGCTAGTAGGTGTGATACGTAAGATCCAAAATAGGAGGTGACCACAGACGAATCATTTACTATATATATTTGTAAGTGCATCCGTAGCTTTATTATTATTTTGGAAATTATAATAACGTTATGACGGGATTTAAAAGTTGAACGTCAAAAACGAGCGCTTGTATAACTTGCGGCATTAGGATGGGAAACTCGACAGTAACATGATTATTATGTATATGGGGTTAGCTTAGATTGGCTTATAAATTTTTTTTAATAACTTTTAACAAAGTGAATTTTTTTTTTTTGAAAAGTTCAATTTTGTTTATTTGTAAGAATAGTTCAATTTAAATTTTTCTACAAAGGTTTTAGTTTTTTCCTAAAAGCCAATTTATACATTTTATCAGGAAAGATCCAAACGGACAAGTTGACTTCGATCAGGACATGCTACTTACCACACAGTTTCCTAAATTTAATGCACCTGAATTTGCCAACAAAAATTAGGGGAGCCACTTTTTTTTTAGAGATTTTCTTGCCTGAAAAGTAAAGATGCGGCCAGGATGAATTTTTGAGAATACCCATCAGCGGAAAACATAAGTTTTGTTCGGATGGCATGCGTGGTCATGTTCTCTAATCTTATTGAAGGAGTTAGCAAGGCTTGAATGGCAAAGGAGAAGACATGCCTAGGGATGGTAACGGGACGAATGATGTAGGGTACCTGACATCAATCGACCCAATTAAAATCCGATAAAATCAGTTCTGTTAAAAACTTGAAACGAATTCAAAACGATTAAAACTACCCGTTAGGGCTTGGGATGGAACTGGGATTAACCCCCGGGTATTTGCATTCCCGAACCCGGTTATATATGTACATATATGTGTGTGTAGGTGTTTTATATTTATTAATTAATTATATACTAAAATTAAGAGAAAATTTTTAATTTTTAGTAGTAATAAGATTTGAACCCTTAAACTTTTACTCTTTAAAATTTTATCATTTTAATGTATTTTAGGAATTGTTTAGATGTTTTGGGAAAATTTATTTAAATGGTTAGTTTTTTAAATTTTAGTGATTTAATTCGGTTTTCGAGGTTGAAAACATATCTTAAATTTGGGTTTGAGACATTTCTTGTTAAAATTTTTATTTAAACTTTAAAATTTTTAACTGGGTTTGGAACGTTCCGAGTACTTGCGGGTTTGAGACGTTCCAGGAATGTGAATCCCATTTAATTTTTATCCGGGTTTGGGACGGAAATAGAAATTGGGATTGTTTCCGGGTAGCGGGTTTGAGATTCCTTCAGAGGTAAGGTACCCGTCCCATTTCCATCCCTATGCTTAGAGAAGTATAAGTACCTGGCCCAAATTAGATAGAATGTCTAAATCCCCAAAAACTTAATATTGATGTACGTTCCGAAGGAAACTCCAGACGTACAGCCGCAGGGGATTTGGTTTGTGATGGGTATAGAAGATGGCTATTTGGTTTTGCATTAAATTAAACTTTGGAATAATCACTAACAATGTGGTAGAAATTAACGAGTGCACTCTACAAGGGTCTGATGGAGTGTATGAGGAGATGGACTAGAAGACTTGAGACGGGGACACACTCAAAGGTGTCCACAGAGTGGTTCAATTATATTACTCAACAATCAGGGCCTACCTCACCATTAGTTTAGGAATGTAAAATAATGGAGACTCTGGGGCTATGGACTTTTGCACATTTGAAGTTAATAAATGTACAAATTAATTGAAAAAATTCGGACTTATACTACCAATAAGGAGCCTATTCTCGAAAATTCACCTAATGCAATCAAAGGACTATTGAAATTAGATGATGCAAGGGGAGTTCCCTTTCCTAGGATGATCAGAACCTAACTTATAGAAAAAAGCCTTATTGATCATGCCAGACTTAAATAAATATATATATATATATATTTATAAATGGAGAAATGCTTCCTAAATTAAGTGGGATTCTTATTTCTTATACTTCATTTTGTGCCTTCAAAAACGTAATTACAAAGTAGGCCAAGGGCTCATTTGGATTAACCTATAAAATAGCCTTTTTTAATATAATTTGAAAAAAAAAAATTGAAAAGTTTAAACAAACTTTTAACTTTCAAGAAAAGCTTAATTTGATATAATATTATGGAAAAGAGTTGGGGAATTTTTTTTAATCTCGCGATAAGTAGATATTTCGTCCATATAATTTAGGTGCATGTACACCGAAAAATCTCACCGGTTTGCATGAAATTAATGTTCATTAACTTAACATTAAGATTTATTAAATAAGAGAGATGGGATTAGTTCTGAGTTTTCGCTTCAAGCATGGGCAAGTTTTTAAAGGCAGCTCAAGTTCACACAATACAGAACCAAAAGAACGAAAACATTTAATTCTTAACCATCTTCAACTAGTCTATTCATAAACTTGATGTTAATTGGAGTAACGTATACTCTCGTGTAGAAAAATGTTTAGAACGATCAAAATCAAATGGTTCAACTTTATGTGGCTCACACAATAATGGAGCTAACGTCCAACTAAATCGAATTTTTCTGGCCCCTTGGTCATTCAAAATAACAACTCTTGGATTTAGGCATTACATCATCCATGTTAGTTTAAGGTTGTTTATTTCTTTATTTGTTTCCAAAAGAAATGGACTTCTTATGACATTTTGGAAATATTTAACTAAAACATTTTCCAAGTTGAATAAGAAAATATATTTTTTTAATAAATTATGCTCATATTATGTGATCCACGAATACGTGATAGCATAAATGTGATAGCATAAATATTGGCCAAGTCAGGACCATGTAGGAGGTGTAGGATTATAAAGGTGGCTTTCACAAGGCTATTGCCTAAGGTCTAATTTCTAGACCAACAAGTGTGACCAATTAGTGGACTTTGAGGATGGTATCTATTTTTCTAGAGCCAAATATGAACTAATTAAGAAATTAAGAAAAAAGGTTAACCTAAATTACTAACGATATATGGACATTAGTTTACATTTCACTTTCATATTATATTTGCTACCAATATAGAAATCTACAATTATTCTCTTCTCTACTTGTCCCTCTTTGCTTTCTTTCTATATATCCCACTTCATGTGGTTTTCTCTTACTTGTAAGGCTGGCTCTAACTGTCGCCACACGGACTCGATCTCGCGTTGTCAGGATGTCTCCACCCTAGTCACCTGGCCACTTACCACTCACCTATGCCCCTGGGGGCCAAACTTTTCTTTCTCATACAACCAACGGTCGTATTATTGTTAGTGCAGATAAAACATAAAATAGAAAGTTGCAGGAAATAAATGGTAAAAATATTACCTATAAATATGTTAATCATAATGACATCTATCTTCACAACTCAACCAACATATTCCATACAAAAAAAAAAAAATTAAGGAGTGAAAAAAAAAATTTGAGGGAAAGAAAATAAATTAAAAAATAATTGTAAAAATAAAATATTAATAATTAAAGTTTTTAATATTATCTTTAAACTTTTTTGTAAAAAAATCATAATGGGATAATACATATTAACGATAAATAATAAAATATTAAAACTGAAATTAGATAGAGAATGAAAAAGTAAAGACACCATGGGAGTAACTTGAGATAGAAAGCCTTAAAAAAGAAATTGATATAAAAGGCCCCTAAATACGAAGAGTATGAATTTGATTTGGTACATATAAAAGAAAAAAAAAAAAGAAGTTATTAGAGTTAATCTAATAGATTTTAACAACTCCAAACAAATAAATACAACCTTCCTAGTATGGAAATGGATCATCTCCAGTATATCGGAGAAACGATCTCAGCCATATATCATATGTCCATCTTGGATTTTACATATAAATTGCATTTAGATGAATAATAAGAAACATTTATAGATTAATTTTGCTTCTAGTAACAAACCCTTTTTAGCTTATTTAGGGCCTATTCAACAAAATTAACAGTTAGAAAAGCAGATAGCTATTTAAGTAACTGATAATTGTTTGAATAGTATTTTAAATGTTAGTAGATAGCTGTTTAACTAACTGATTGAATGAAATGCATTCGGTAAAATTAGCTATTGGATTAGCATATGAACGCAAAATGATTAAAAAAAAAGACATTGGTATCACATTATTATTATAATTGTTGTTGTTATTGTTGAAATAAAATAATAAAAGGATGAATTTAGTTCACTGCTCTGAGTTGAATGCCCTTGACTTACCTGGTGTATAGTATAGGAAATGTGTTATGCACCCCGGGTTTGTCAGTTGGTGGTCGGGCTCTGTCGACTGTACTGGTAGTCGGGCTCCGCCAGTTGGATTTCCCTCGTTACAAAAAAAAAAGAACGAATAAGACCTACACTTTTTTTTTGATATATTTTGATGTGGATAGAATTTGAATTAATTTTTGTGTTATTTTGGATTTATATTTATGAAAGAAAATATAAAATGCAGAGATATTTGATAAAGGGTAGACCAAATATATATTGGAGAGAGGGTAATGTTGTCAAAAAAAAAAAAGAGAAACACTAAATCTTACTCTGAAACATTAATATTATTAATTTTTTACAAATACTACTTTAAACATTATTTGAAATAAAAATACTAATTTACTGAACAACCAAAATTAGAGGAATTGGTGTTTTGTTTTGACTAAGTCAAAATATTCGACCAAAAAAAAAACTAAGTCAAAATATTAAATAATACTTAAAACACTGTTGTCAAACAAGGCCCTAGTCTGAAAAATAAAAATCTTTTGTTTCACATAATTAATGCTAATAACATACCTAATTCCTCCCCCTTTTTTTTTTTCATATTTGTCAAATCTTACGAGGCCTTTTTTATGACACAATAACTCACTTTTTAAAAGTAAATTCTCAAATTTATCCATATTTGCAGTGTGATTAATACATATTTCTAACTAGATGTATATAAAAATTCATATATTTAAAAAAAGGAGAAAAATTATGTAGTCCCTCAATTTTTATATAAAATCCAAATAGGTCCCTCAAGTATTTATAATGGTCATTTTCATTCCTAACTTTAATATTGAAATGATTGTTAGTTTAGAATGCTTTAACATGAGGTCAAAGCAATATTGACTCAATTTTTGAGTTAGGTCCCGCACGTCAAAAGGGTCTGTTGTTGATATCGTTACGTTCCTTGTTTCGAATGGATTAACATGATATATTTACATGTTAAAAACGGATTAAAGGTGAATGAGAAATTAGCAACTAAAGTTGAGTGGGTTATTAGTTTGGTTGTTAGATTTGGTTATCTGTGGGATTGTATCCCACATAGGAAAACCATTAAATTTTTCTCACTTTATATATAGATTCTTTTATGAGGTGTGCCAGTGAGGCATATGGAAGGAAGACTATACATTGTGGGCATGGTACTAAACCAACCACACACGCCAGCGCGCAAGACGGCTCGCTCGGCCCGGCCGGGTCCGGTCCGGACGCCGCGCGGGTGTGGGTGTGGCACGATTTTTCACTCCGGTTTGTATTTTTTTGGGAAAAGACTCAAACACCTGAAGAGTTTGAGGAGGACGTAACTGATATATTAAAGCTCGGGATTTACTTTTTAGCACGTTGGCATTAGGTGATTAGGTGAGCTTATTTTGTGGACGTTTTTGACTGTTGGAGGAACATGTTTATGGCTCCCTTAATGGCTATTTGCTGACTGCTCCTCTTTGCTCCACTATATATAGCCGTGTCCAGAAGGAGACAGGGATATAGTAGCATTCTCGTATTAGCATATAGTGTAATAGTATAAGCATTTTGTGAAGAGTTTGAGGAGGACGTAACTGATATATTAAAGCTCAGGATTTACTTTTTAGCACGTTGGCATCAGGTGAGCTTATTTTGTGGACGTTTTTGACTGTTGGAGGAACATGTTTATGGCTCCCTTAATGGCTATTTGCTGACTGCTCCTCTTTGCTCCACTATATATAGCCGTGTCCAGAAGGAGACAGGGATATAGTAGCATTCTCGTATTAGCATATAGTGTAATAGTATAAGCATTTTGCTAGTCGTTTTTCCCTCATACAGAGAGAGTCCTGCGCTTCTGGTTCGCCGGCTCTTGCTTCGGTGTGCTACCATAGTCAAGAGGTATAGTCGTTGTATCATGGGAAGGATAAGCCATAACCTTTAGCACTGTAGAAGGGGCGTAAATCCTTTAAGGAAATCGTGTATCTCGAGCCTCGACTAATTTTGTTTATTTCTTCTTTATTTGTTATTTCGATTCGATTTTCTATTTGCCTTGTTACTATTTCTGCATTCTATTACTATTACTAGTTTCTAACAGTCTTAAAGGATTTACCTTTACATTATTCTATATTTTACGGGTTTGATAAACTGTAATATCTATTGCTTACAGTTTTCAAATTTATATCAAATGAAACTAGTTTTTGTTCACTAAGTTTAAATTATTTATTATACAGGTTAACTAATTTCGGTTGGTTGAGTGCAGGAATTCTTATAACCTTTACTTTCAATCATGTCTGGAAATAACGAAACTCAAACTGGAAATAATGATGAAGTCCAATTTGTGGATAACACCCAAACTTGGACTGCTGGAACGAGTGTGACTGGGGTTTCCATTGCTACCCCGAATGTTACTATGACTGCTGGGGACACCCCAACAGGAGTTACCATGACTGGGAATGTTGGAATTACTCCAACAGCTAATATGACTGCGAGTTCTCGGACTGCAGTTCTCGGGATTTGGAGCCGCGATCGATCAGCTTTCGATTCATTTGGACAAGCCAATAATATTCTTTGGTTCAAGCGGTGGCTTTGGGGGAACTGCAAATATAGCTGGTTCGAGCAATGTTTTTGGAGGCAGCCTATATTTGGGACAACCAACTATGCACCTCCACCTCCACATACGATAAGCCGTAAAAGTTTTCCGCAAAGACTTCAAAACATGGCGACTTCAAATGGAATTTTATCTCACAACTTTGAGCTGTTCATGTATGTGCAGCAAGATTCTCCATCCTTGGGGGATAACCCGGATATGCAGACGGTGGCGGCTGTGGATGCTTGGAAGCACAGCGATTTCCTTTGTCGAAATTATATTTTGAATTGTTTAGAAACTTCCTTGTATAAAGTACATGCTAAATGTAAAACAGCTAAGGAAGTATGGATGTCTTTAGAGGATAAGTATGAGCTAGAAAGTGCTAGCACGAAGAAATTTGTAGTGACTAGATTTCTAGAATTCTCTATGATGATTCTAAACCGATGATGTCACAGTACAAGAATACCGGTGATCATCCAAGAACTCCATGCTGAAGGGATGCCACAGGTTGAACAATTCCAAGTGGTTGCCTTAATAGATAAATTGCCCGCTGGTTGGAGTGAGTTTAAAAATCACCTCAAACACAAGCAACAGGAGATGACAATGAAAAACTTAATCCTGCGGCTTAGAATTGAGGAAGAAAATCGTTCAACTAGCAAATGGGGCATGCATGGTGGTATGAAATCCAAGGCCCACATGGTGGAACATGGTTCAAATCCCAACAAAAAGAGAAAGTTCACTAGTCAAGCTAATCGTGGGCAAAAGGGGAAGACAGTTGCTGGGAAACCCAAAGCTGACAAGAAGCAGTTCAATGGGACGTGTTATATCTGTGACAAAACTGGTCACAAGGCAAAGGATTGCAGGTTGCGCAAGAGAAAAGCCTTAGCAAATGTCGTAGAAGACCTAGAAGGCGACGTGTCTGATTTAAATATCTCAGCAGTGGTGTCAGAAGTGAACATGGTGGGTAATCCTAAACAATGGTTCATTGACACAGGGGCAACTAGACACGCTTGTTCCGAGAAAAGGCTATTCTCTTCCTACACCTAATACCGGGAAGAAGTCTTGTACATGGGAAATTCTGCAACTTCCCAAGTGGTAGGTACAGAAATGTGGTTCTAGAGATGACCTCGGCATTGTCGACACTTAAGAATGTTCTGCATGTTCCTGAGATTAGGAAAAATCTAGTATCCGGTTCTTTGTTAGGTAAAGCCGGACTCTCTATGCTGTTTATTGCTGATAAAGTTGTAATCAAGAAGGGATATGATTTTGTGGGTAAAGGCTATCTCTATGAGGGGATGTACAAGCTAAGTGTTAGAGCCCAAATCCCAAAAGGAAATGTAACTGCTGGGCCTTCTGGCCAAAATGAGATTAATAAAATTGTTCCTTCTGCTTACTTCTTTGAATCTCCTACTTTATGGCATGAGAGGTTGGGACATGTAAACTTTGATTCTCTAAACAAACTTGTAAAAATGAGACTAATCCATGGAGTGGATTTTTCTAATCATAAAAAATGTGAAGTTTGTGTAGAATCAAAATTAACTAGAACTTCTTTCAAATCTGTAGAAAGAATCACAGAACCTCTTGGATTGATTCATAGTGATATTTGTGACTTAAAATTTGTGCAAACAAGAGGCGGTAAAAAATATTTTATAACTTTTATCGATGATAGCACAAGGTATTGTTATGTATATTTACTAAGATCCAAAGATGAGGCTTTGGAGGCTTTTAAACAATACCAAGTTGAGGTGGAAAATCAACTAGGAAGAAGATCAAAACTTTGAGAAATGATAGGGTGGAGAGTACGTATATCCTTTTGAAGCTTATTGTGCTGAACAAGGAATAATACACCAAACAACAGCTCCTTATTCTCCACAACAAAATGGGGTTGCTGAACGCAAAAATAGAACTCTCAAAGAAATGATGAATGCCTTGTTGATAAATTCTGGTCTACCTCAGAACTTGTGGGGGGAAGCAGTTTTGACTGCAAATCATGTTTTGAATAAAATACCCCACAAGAAACTTGAAAAAACTCCGTATGAATTGTGGAAAAGTAGACCGCCTTCGTACAAATATTTAAGAGTGTGGGGCTGTTTAGCTAAAGTAGGAGTTCCTACTCCTAAAATGGTCAAAATAGGACCAAAGACAGTTGACTGTATTTTCATTGGATATGCGCAGAACAGTGCTGCGTATAGATTTCTTGTACATAAATAAGAAATTTCTAACATTCACGAGAATACAGTAATTGAATCTCGAAATGCTGAGTTTTTTGAGACGACATTTCCATATAAAGGGTCAAAAGAATCAAATTCTTCTGAACCCAGTTCGTCTAAAAGGGATCTTGACCATTCAAATGTAGATAAAGAGGCTACAGCTCATGAACCTAGACGTAGTAAAAGGGCAAGAACTTCTACGTCTTTCAGGCCTGACTTTATAATATTTATGTTAGAAAGTGAGCCCAGAACTTTCAAGGAAGCTATGTCTACTCCTGAGGCACCTCTTTGGCAAGAGGCGGTGAATAGTGAAATTGAGTCTATCATGCACAACCATACTTGGGAATTAGTGGATCTACCTTTTGGAAATAAGCCTTTAGGGTGTAAATGGATTTTCAGAAGGAAGATGAAGGCGGATGGATCAATAGACAAATATAAGGCCCGATTGGCTATAAAAGGCTATAATCAAAAGGAGGGTCTAGATTTTTTTGACACGTATTCACCGGTAACTAGAATTACATCTATTCGAATGTTGATAGCTATTGCATCTATATATAGTTTGGAGATACATCAAATGGATGTAAAAACGGCTTTCTTGAATGGAGATCTAAAAGAGGAGATCTATATGGAACAACCTAAAGGGTTTGTAGTTCCAGGTCAAGAGAAAAAAGTGTGTAAGCTTGTGAAATCTCTTTACGGCTTAAAACAAGCACCTAAGCAATGGCATGAGAAATTTGATCAAGTCATGCTTGTAAATGGGTTCAAAATCAACGAGTGTGACAAGTGTGTTTATTGGAAAGGAACAGATCAGAATTTTGTCATTGTTTGCCTTTATGTAGACGATATGCTTATTATGGGAAAGAATAATGAAGCGATTGTGTCTACAAAGAAGATGCTCTCTCGAAATTTTGAAATGAAAGACATGGGTGTTGCTGATGTAATCCTGGGCATAAAAATTATCAAAACACACAAGGTCTAGCCTTGTCTCAATCTCATTACATCGAGAAAATACTGAACAAGCATAATAACTTGGTGACATTGGGGTTGCGAAGACTCCTTTAGATGTAAGTGTACATCTAAGAAAAATACAAGTGAAGGGATATCTCAATTGGAGTACTCAATCATTGGGAGTCTAATGTACGTTATGAATTGTACTAGACCCGACATAGCTGCTGTGAATAGGCTAAGTAGATACACTAGTAATCCAAGTCAAGAACATTGGGTTGCACTAATCAGGGTCTTAAGATACTTGAGATATACCGTGAAATACGCGTTGCACTATACTACTTTTCCAGCTGTGTTAGAAGGATATAGTGACGCGAATTGGATATCAGACACAAAAGACTCAAGATCCACAATTAGATACGTCTTTACCTTAAATTGAGCATTGTGTCATGGAAATCCTCTAAGCAGACATGTATAGCCAGATCCACTATGGAGTCTGAATTTATTGCTTTAGACAAAGCTGGAGAAGAAGCAGAATGGCTTCGACAATTCTTAGAGGATGTTCCATCTTGGTCAAAACCTGTAGCTGCTGTTAGTATTCATTGTGATAGTCAATCAGCGATTGGCAGGGCACAAAGTGTTATGTATAATGGTAAGTCTAGGCATATACACCGTAGACGTCACACTATTAAGCAATTGCTCTCAAATGGGATTATCACTTTAGATTATGTAAAGTCTAAGGATAATATTGCGGATCCACTCACCAAAGGTGTAAATAGAGAGCAAGTTCTTAAGTTGTCGAGTGGAATGGGTCTGAAGCTTATAGAGTAACTAAAAAGGTCATTATAATTGTCAACCCTACCTCGCTGACAGGAGATCCCTAAATCTTGGTTCAAAGGGGAAACTGGATTATGTATGACCTTATTCAAGCACTGTGGGGGTATAAGCCACCTTTACCCATTCCTATGACAAGCAGATAGTGCAGCCTGTGGGGTATAGGATAAGCTTAGCTTTTAATGATCTTTGTAACTTGGGAAAACCAAGTGGAGTATAGCAGGATACTCTTCACAAAGAATCACCTATATGAGTAAGGAGGGGCCGCTCCTAAGAGAATTGTAGGCTGAATTCTCTGAGCACTCATGAATACCGGGAATTGTTCAGGGCCAAAATGAACACAACCGTGAGAACTAAAAGTGTATTAAGAGATGCTGTGTGTATCTTTGTTGTCTTGATTTACACTAAAACTGAACAGTTCAAAGCATCCAATCTACTGGTCAGCGAGTAAATTCGATGGTATACACTAAGGAAGGTTCAAAGCCAAAAGCTACCTATCCTGAGGCAGTATTTCTTTCCGGACTCTCTCTTGCATTTGCATTTGCATATTTGCATAGTAGTCAGCTAATTTTCATTCATGTGGGGAATGTTAGTTTAGAATGCTTTAACATGAGGTCAAAGCAATATTGACTCAATTTTTGAGTTAGGTCCCGCACGTCAAAAGGGTCTGTTGTTGATATCGTTACGTTCCTTGTTTCGAATGGATTAACATGATATATTTACATGTTAAAAACGGATTAAAGGTGAATGAGAAATTAGCAACCAAAGTTGAGTGGGTTACTAGTTTGGTTGTTAGATTTGGTTATCCGTGGGATTGTATCCCACATAGGAAAACCATTAAATTTTTCTCACTTTATATATAGATTCCTTTATGAGGTGTGCCAGTGAGGCATATGGAAAGAAGACTATACATGGTGGGCATAGTACTAAACCCACCACACACGCGCGCGCTCGCGCGCCCGCGCCCGCACGGCTCGGCTCGGCCGGGCCGGGTCCGGGTCCGGGGACGCCGTGCGGGTGTGGGTGTGGCACGATTTTTCACTCCGGTTTGTATTTTTTTGGGAAAAGACTCAAACACCTGAAGAGTTTGAGGATGACGTAACTGATATATTAAAGCTCGGGATTTACTTTTTAGCACGTTGGCATCAGGTGAGCTTATTTTGTGGACGTTTTTGACTGTTGGAGGAAGATGTTTATGGCTCCCTTAATGGCTATTTGCTGACTGCTCCTCTTTGCTCCACTATATATAGCCGTGTCCAGAAGGAGACAGGGATATAGTAGCATTCTCGTATTAGCATATAGTGTAATAGTATAAGCATTTTGCTAGTCGTTTTTCCCTCATACAGAGAGAGTCATGCGCTTCTGGTTCGCCGGCTCTTGCTTCGGTGTGCTACCATAGTCAAGAGGTATAGTCGTTGTATCCTGGGAAGGATACGCCATAACCTTTAGCACTGTAGAAGGGGCGTAAATCCTTTAAGGAAATCGTGTATCTCGAGCCTCGACTAATTTTGTTTATTTCTTCTTTATTTGTTATTTCCAGTTCAGTTTTCTATTTGCCTTGTTACTATTTCTGCATTCTATTACTATTACTAGTTTCTAACAATAATTAAATTGCTTAAAAATAAAAAATGCCCTTTTATATTGCAAGCTTGACATCAACTATTTTTTTGCGTCAAACTAGTCATTAGTTTGCAGAAATTCCTATATGGACAAAACAGTGAGTATGTAATTCAATATTTACAAGCACACATAACATTCAAACAAAAAAAAAAAAGGGAAAAAACTAAACCAAAGAGGCCATTAGTTCTTTTGACGTCACAGCAGCAACAATTTTTTTAAATACAAAAAGTAAAAAATAAGTGTTGTAGCTATTTTAATGCTAAAATGGTTAAGATTTTCTTTTTTGGTGCATATAGACATTTCTTGGAACTAGCTGTTGCTTTGAACAAAAAAAAAAAAAAATTAGTTCCCATCAAGTGTG
This sequence comes from Cordia subcordata, assembly GCA_028554755.1. Classification (NCBI taxonomy): domain Eukaryota; kingdom Viridiplantae; phylum Streptophyta; class Magnoliopsida; order Boraginales; family Cordiaceae; genus Cordia; species Cordia subcordata. The sequence goes on from JAPTOF010000014.1 coordinate 8,169,490, forward strand.
CAATATAAAAGGGTGTTTTTAACTTTTCAAGCAATTTAATCATTTAATATTAAAGTCAGGGATGAAAATGACCATTATAAATAGTTGAGCGACCTATTTAGGTTTTATACTAAAATATTTTTCTCCCATTTAAAAAATTAGTCTTATGTATATATGTTTGATTGTGTATATACAAACACATATTATATTATCATATATAATTCTAAATTTTTTGAGAGACGACAAAGGGGGAAAAGGAAATATGTGGGGAAGAATCTAAATTTTTTTTAAATCAAGGAGGTCAAGCTAAAAAATAAATTAAAAGGTGACTAGTCTATGTGATGAAAACCCTTTCAAGTCTTCACCCAGTAAGAATTTGAGATTGTTTGGCTGTTTATTGATTCTATGTACCCTTGCACGACGTTAATCTATAGTTTGTCATCCAATGGACGCTCTCATTAGCTTTCCTATATGTATGCTTTAAGGTGAATTCCCTATTACGTGCCATGATCCTCTTGCATTCATCTAGAATTGGTAGTAGCGTTCTCCTTGCTGTTGCCCTCCCATTCATCCAGTGTACTAAAATTTGAGAATCTGATTCAATTTCTAATTCCTTCAGCTGCCCTGCCTTCCGCTATGGTGTTGGAGGTTGTCCCCATGTTCACGATGTAACCCACCACCAATACGCCTTGCTCTTTCCTCAGTAGCCCTCCCGCTGCTGCCCTTCTTGGATTTCCTATTGAACACCCGTCTAAGTTGAGTTTCATACCAATGCGGGGTGGTTGCCATCTAATAAGTTGCCACTCTTTTCCTCTGCTAACGATCCTTCCATGCATCTCTTACTTTCATTGATGAATTTTTTGGTGCACCAAATTTTGTGTTGAGGTTGTAGCGCTTCACTTTGGTTATGCACCTCTTTATTTCTCCATTTCCACAGCCATCAAAGGAAGAGGGGGGGGGGGGGTAAGGATAGTGATGCTCCATTGTTTATCTTCCAGATTCGACTTAATCCAGTTGTTCCAGCTCCAGCTTGCGAAAACTTGACGATCCTTGTTTAGCTGGATAATATTCCAAACTTCGCTAGCTCTTCGACACTTCTTAAAAAGGTGTTGTTCGTCTTCCCTTGCCTTATCACTCAAGACGCACTTGTCTTCGTCTCCAATATACCTTCTCAACAAGTTCGCTTTACAGGGAAGTCTTTTATGTATCTTTGCCACGCCATAGTAAGGCATCGTTGTGGGTAACGAGTCTTCCATAATGCGTCCCATGCCATACAGTTATCCTTAGGTGCACTCTTGATAAGTTTATAAGCAGACGCGATTGAGAATTGCCCATTGGGCTCATTCTGCCATGCTAAGAAGTCTCCGTCGCTGTCTTCGGTCATCACCTTGATTCCTACAATCAGCATTAAACTTTCATTCGGGAGAAGATTCTGAAAAAAATCCCAATTCCAGGCACCATCTTCTTTGCAAAGTGCTGCCACTGACAAGTTCAACCGATCCGTTGGAATGGATTCCCCTACCCATCAGTCGGGTCCAAAATCTTGTTGATTGTCCATTCCTTATCACCCATTTAGCCCCCTTTTCTGATTACTTCCTGGCATTTCACAATATTCTTGCAAACACGTGAATCTGAAGCCTTGATTTGGTAGTTCATGAAGTCCTCTTCAAAATATCGCCCCTTTAACATTTGAACCCAAAATAACTTCGGTTCCGTCACAAATTTCCACCCCAATTTTGCATTAAGTGCCATGTTAGTCAGCTTCGCCTCCCCTGAGCCCGTGCCTCCCTGCTTCTTTTGAGGGGGGGGGGGGGGTGTAATCTCTCCTAGGAGACCCAATGGATTTTCCTCTTTTATTCTTGTAAATAATCCTGGGATTTTCCAGGATTCCAACCTAAAAATCAATTGATCTTCCTCTTTCTTTTTGTGAAAATCCTGAGGTTTCCCAGAGTTCCATTCTAAAAATCAATCACTCGATAAAAGAAGTAACCCAAAATTTTATTAAGTGATTTTAGACTTCATGATTTTTTCATGTGAAAGAAAATACTCTTAACACTTCTGTCGAACCCCATATGAAGTTTCTCTGTAATCTGTCAATTTCCTCCCATGTTTGAATTAGCAAGGAATCCGTGTGCATCGTGTATATTGAGAGTGAAGCGTGGACGGATTTAGTAAGCATCACACGCCCTGCAAACGAAAGAGCTCCTCGCTTCCACCCTGCAAGTTGACCCTGCATTTTAGTAATAATATCTTTGTTGTCTTTGCCTTCATATGTGTTCACGCCAGGTATGTGCCCAGATTGTCTGATAAGGGAAATCCGCATTGAGAGCTCAAGTTCTTGGCCAGGTTCCTTGCAAGGTTCTAAATTTTGAAACGAAGGAATTACGATTAATTCAATGATTTCATATTACGGAATGGTTAACATTTCATATTAAAATTTGATGTCGATAACCGTCAAGAAGAACTTTATCCTAACAAGAACATATATATATATATATATATATATATATATATATTGAACTCTGAAAATATAATTTGATTGTAATGTTTAGTAATATAAAATATTTTATTTTAGAAAAAAAACCAATCACATATTTCGCAACCCGTGCATGGCACGGGTATATATATATATACTAGTTTAACACCCGTGCCATGCAAGGGTTGCGAAATATGTGATTGGTTTTTTTTTTTAAATAAAATATTTTATATTACTAAACATTGCAATCAAATTATATTTTAAGAGTTCAATAAATGTAAATTTGTATAAAAATTAAGACATTAAGAATACCAATATTTATAATAATAGCATATTGTATTAAGTAAAATATACAATACAAAAGTAAAGAGAGTATATTAATGAAACAAAACAATTATCTATGACAAATTTTGAAAAATTTCCTTGAATACAACGTTTTCAGTTTTGTTGGAAGGCAATCCTTTCTCATCATGAATTAAAATTTTCAATCCCTTTTTCCTTGTAACTCTAGAAACAGCGACGTACAATTGTCCATGAGTGAATACAGGTCGGGGCAGGTATAACCTAACGGTTGACAGTGATTGTCCCTGACTTTGTTTATCGTCATTGCATACAAAACAACCAACGGAAATTGCCGTCTTTGCAACTTAAAAGGCAAATTTGAATCTGATAGTGTTACTACCATCCTTGGAATAAAGACTTTGTTCCTGAACTTTGCACCATTCATTATTTGAGCTTCAATAACATGTTTTCCCAATTGAGTGATCGACAATCTTGTGTCATTGCATAAACCACAACTTTGATCTACATTTCTTATTAGCATGACAGGTACACCAACTTTAGGCTAAAGAACATGATTTGGCATACCCGAGCACTTGATACTGTTCAAAGAATCCGGAGTGATCAAATCATCATGGCTATCAACACTTCCATTAGATTTGCACATGCTATTAGAACTCGAATATATATGTTCCTCACCTGGTATCATGGAAAGCATGAAATATATATTAATTATATGTTTGACATCATAGAAACTTGACAAAAGAAGGAAAAGATTATAGTATGCTAACTTATTATTTTGAAGCTCCAAATCAAGATTTCTTGTAATGATTCCATCTTTTGGATACTCACAAACATCACCAAACCCAACTAATTCACCAACAACATTTGACAAGAAAAAAAAAATTAGTCCAAAATTATGCAAACCAATAATTAGTACAAAATTATTTCTATATAATAAAAAATAAGTAAACATTTTATTTGGTGGGAGAATGGTAATAGATTACAAGTACCTAGACTATAACAGGCATTAACAGCAATTTGTATGATGTCACTGTTAGGAAATTAAAGCACCAAATGCAATGAATTTGTGCAAAAATTAACGATTATAAAAATTTAAGGAAATTGATAATATAATTAAATATAATATAATACTTACAAACTTTAAAGACACAAGCAAATAACTTGAAAAAGAAATGCCGAGGCCTGAATATCTTCAGTTTTCTTAAGACCTTATCGCCTCGCTACGGTGCTTACGGATAAAGAGGACTGTCTCCCAGGATTCAACGGCAGTATTTCTACAATAGTAGCACTCCAAATTGTAAAAAAGGCAAATCAAAATAATGCTAACTCTCTCTTTCAAGAAAACTCTAATACTCTAGTTTTAGTATGTAAAAATGAATGCAGATAAAAGATGATTTTGCAAAATAACTTGTGCGCTATTTATAAATAACAAGATGTCTGTTCAGAAAAGCTATGCCAACTCTTCATGCCAAGGGATGTGTCCTTTAATCTGGAAAAGTTATAACTCTTAATTTGTAAGGTTATAACTCTTAGTTTGGAAATGTTGCACCCTTAGAATTTAATTTTAAAAATTAAATTAAATTCTATTATAATTTAATTTTTGAAATATAATACATCTTTCCAAACATTATCTCAATTTCTCATTCACTATTTATTTGAGTCAATTTAGAACTAAACTCAATTTACTAACAATCCCACACATGAATGAGAATTGGCATATCAAAATGTGGATGAAATGCAGACACCTAGAGAGAGTTCAATTAGAAAGATACTGCATCAAGATAGGTAGCTTTTAGCCTTGAACCTTCCATAGTGATGAACCATCGGATTTACTTGCTAAACAGTGAACACGATATCTTGAACTGATCAGCTTTTGTGTAAACCAAGACAATAGAACTTACACAGTATCAATCTAGACATTATTTAGTTCTCGGTTGTGTTCATATGGCGCTGAACAACTCCTGGTTTTTCATGAGTACCTTAGAGAATTCAGCCGTAAAAATTCTCATAGGAGCGGCCCCACTCCTTACTCACATAGGTGACTTCTTATTAAGAGGCTCCTGTTGCACCTCCACTTGGCTTTCCAAGATATAAAAGTCATTAAAAGCTTTACTTAACCTAAACTTTTGCGGGTAGCATTGTCTACTTGTCATAGGAATAGGTAGAGGACTAAACCCCCACAATGCTTTGGACCGAGTTGCAGTTACATAATTCGGTTTTCCCTTTGAACCTAGATCTTGGGATCTCCAATCAACTAGGTAGCGTTCCCATTATGGCAACTTATTAGATGTAGGCTTTCAAACCCCTTCCCCTCGATAATTTATCAACTTGCTCTCTAGTTAAACCTTTTGTAAACAGATCCGCAATATTATCTTGTGGCTTCACATAGTCAATAGAGATAACTCCATTAAAGAGCAATTGTCTTACGGTATTGTGCCTACGACGTATATGTCTAGACTTACCGTTATACATACTACTTTGTGCCCTTCCAATTGCAGATTGACTATCACAATGTATGCATATCGCTGCCACAGGTTTTGGCCAATTTGGAATATCCTTTAGAAAATGACAAAGCCACTCAGCTTCCTCTCCAGCTTTATCTAAAGCTATGAATTTAGATTCCATTATGGATCTTGCTATACACGTTTGTTTAGAGAATTTCCATGATATAGCTGCTCCCCCCAAAGTAAAAACATATTCATTCGTGGATTTTGAATCTTTAGTATTAGATATCCAATTTGCATCACTATACCCTTCTAGTACTGTAGGATATCCAGTATAGTGCAGCCCCTAGTTCTTTGTGTATTTTAAAAACCTTAGAACTCTTATTAAAGCTTTCAGTGGTTATGTCCTAGATTGCTAGTATATCGGCTTAGTTTGTTAACCTCATACGCAATATCTGTCTTGTGCAATTCATGATGTACATTAGACTTCCTATAATGCACAAGTACTCTAAGTAAGATACTCCTTTACCGGTATTTTTTGATAATGTAAGACTTACATCAAAAGGTGTCTTTGCTACACCATTGTCATTTGCTATGAACGTATTAAGTATTTTCTCAATATAATGATATTGAGATAATACCAGTCCTTTAGATGTTCTAGAGATTTTAATCCCTAAAATAACATCTGCTGTACCTAAATCTTTCATATCAAATTTATTGGTTAATATCTTTTTGGTAGCCTTAACGACATCAATATTGCTCCTAAAGATAAGCATATTATCGACATAAAGACAAACAATGACATATCCTTTTTCATCACTCTTTGTGTATACACATTTGTCACATTCATTAATTCTAAAATTATTTGAAATCATGGTTTTATCAAATTTCTCATGCCATTGTTTTGGAGCTTGTTTAATCCATAAAACGATCTTACAAGCTTACACACCTTCTTTTCTTGTCCTAGAACCATAAAACCTTCAGGTTGTTCCATATAAATTTCTTCATCTAAGTCACGATTTAAGAAGGCTGTCTTGACATCCATTTGATGTACTTCTAGGTTGTATATAGTGGCAATGGCTATTAGCAATCGAATGGATGTAATTCTGGTTACTGATGAATAAGTGTCAAAATAATTAAGGCCTTTCTTTTGCTTGTATCCTTTAACTACAAGTCTAACCTTGTATTTGTCAATCAATCCATCGGCTTTTAGCTTTCTCTTAAAAATCCATTTGCATCCTACAGGTTTATTTCTAGGAGAAAGATGATTCGATTTCACTATTAACTGCCTCTCTCCAATGTCGAGATTCAGGAGTAGACATTGCTTCACTAAATGTACGAGGCTCATTTTCCAACAAATATGTTAGAAAATCTGAACCAAAAGATTTAGACATTTTGGCTCTCTTACTACGCCTTGGTTCATTTCCATTATCTACATATCCTTGATCTTTTCTATCTTCGTGATTACTAATGGCATCACGAGATATTTTCAAAGTAATTTGTTCTCATGCCTTCTTAGAAGGAAATATTTCTTCAAAGAAATATGCATTCCTTGACTCTATAATGGTATTGGCATGAATGTCAGGAATATCAGATTTATGCAGAAGAAACCGATATGCAGAACTATTGTTTGCATATCCAATGAAAATACCATCAATAGTCTTTGGTCCAATCTTGACCATTTTTGGGAACGGAACCCCTACTTTTGCAAGACACCCCCACACTCTTAAGTGATGGAAAGAAATGTGGAGTCTTACTCAATTTTTTGCGAGGTAACCTATTAAGTATGTAATTCGCAGTTAGAATAGCTTCCTCCCACATGTTCTGAGGTAACCCTGAATTAATCAATAAAGCATTCATCATTTCCTTAAAGTGCGTTTTTTGCGTTCAGCAGCACCATTTTGTTCAGGTGAATAAGGAGTTATAGTTTGATGAACAATTCCATGTTCTGCGCAATACTCCTAGAAAGGAAATACATATTCTCCTCCTCTATCACTTCTTAACACTTTGATCTTCTTGCTTAGTTGATTTTCGACCTCATTCTTATATTGCTAAATACTTCCAAAGTCTCATATTTATTTCGGAGTAAGTAAACATAACAATATCGTGTGCAATCATCAATAAAAGTTATGAAATATTTTTTACCACCTCTAGTTTGCACAAATTTCAAATCACAAATATCATTGTGAATTAATTCTAAAGGTTCAGTACTTCTTTCCACAAATTTAAAAGAAGTTCCCATCAACTTTGACTCTACACACACTTCATATTTGCTATGTGAGTTAAAATCAAGATTTGGTAGCAAACCTAATGTCATAAGCTTATGCATTGAATTAAAATTAACATGTCCTAATCTATCATGCCATAAATTAAGAGATTCCAACACGTAAGAAAAAGAACCATTATTATTATTAGTGTTAACAATTGGTACAGATTTGGGTACAATAGTTATTACATTAAGTTTAAACAGACCATCACATAAGTACCCTTTTCCTAAAATAGACACCATTCTTAGTAAGAACAAATTTATCAGACTCAAAGACAAGTTTAAAACCATTCCTACTCAACAATGACCCAGACACTAGGTTCTTTCTGATATCTGGCACATGTAGTATATTATTGAGAGTTAGCTCTTTCCCGAACGTCATCTTTAGGACAACTTTACCCATTCCTTGCACCTTACATATAGACAAGTTTCCCATGTATATTGTCTCTTCAACAGTTGCAGGATGATATGTGGTAAACATATTCTTGTATGAACAAACATGTCGAGTAGCCCAGTGTCCACCCACCATTGCTTAGAATTTCCAACCAAGTTTACTTCTAACACTACTGCTGCCAGGTTCATATCAGATACGTCATTGGTAAGATAATCAACCTCTATTACGTTGGCTTTGGCATGCCTTCCTTTATTAGTGTTGTCTTGACCCTTGCGTTTGCGACAATCTTTGGCACGGTGTCCAAGCTTGTCACACACATAACACTTCCTAGTGAACTTCCTCTTTTTGTTCCCAACATTGTGGGTATGATCAAAATGCTTCCTCTTCTTACTGTTAGGAGCATGCTCTATTACGTTTGCCTTTGATTCCATGTAATTTTTACCATCCTTTATTTCAGACGTTCGATTGTCTTCTTCAATTCTCAATCGCACTATCAAGTCTTCTAACGTCATCTCTTTGCGCTTATGCTTCAAGTAGTTTTTGAAATCCTTCCATGCTGGAGGCAACTTTTCAATCAGAGCAGCCATTTGGAAAGATTCTTCTAGTTTCATTTCTTCAGCCTGAATCTCATGAAGGATAAGTTGAAAATCTTGAACTTGACTCATGATGGTCTTGGAATCGATCATTTTGAAGTCAAGGAATTTGCCCACAACAAATTTCTTTGTGCCGGCATCTTTAGTCTTGTACTTTTTCTCTAAAGATTCCCACAGCTCTTTGGCTATTTTCATTGGACTATACATGTTGTAAAGTGTATTATCTAATCCATTGAGGATGTAATTTTTACACAAGAAATCTGCATGCTTCCATGCATCTACTACAGCAAACGTTTCTCTGGTCAAACTCTCACCCAACTCTGGTGGATCTTTTTTCAAAAACTTTGCCAAACTCAAAGTGGTTAAATAAAAAAGTATTTTCTATTGCCACCTTTTAAAGTCATTTCCATTGAATTTTTCTAGTTTTTCACCAGGTCCTATGGGGCCCGGGCTTTTTCCAATTAAGGGCATCGCCATCACAGGCCTACTGGCATTAGTTGGGGGTGCAATATTTTCGGATCCATCTTGTCCAGTCACAGGAACACTTGCTCCTTCAGTTGACATCATTTCTAACACAAATTAAAATAATTTAATCAATATAAATATTTAAGATAGTCACCAAAGAATATTATTACCTTCCACAAAATATACTAATGTCTCAAAACACAATATCAAACTCTTATTACACCAACACAAAAACTTTTTGACATAACAATTTTTTTAATATATTAATTTAACACCAACCCTAATCAAACTTACAGTTCACATGCAATAATATCAAAATGTCAGACAATTACTTGCATATAAAGAAATTTCACTTTCATAACATAGTACCATGAAAATATGCAAATGCAATTCTACCATAAATTAACCAAAGTTTCCGTATATGATCTTGGAAACAAATATGACAAATATAAAGTTTTCTAAATGCACAAGTTATTTATGAACACAGGTATAAGGTCTTAAGATTGTTAGGAAATTAAAGTACCAAATGCAATGAATTTGTGCAAAAATCAACAATTATAAAAATTTAAAGAAATTGAGAATACAATTAAATATAATATAATACTGACAAACTTTAAAGACGCAAGCAAATAACTTGAAAAATAAATGCCAAGGCCTGAATATCTTCAGTTTCCTTAATACCTTATCGCTCCACTACGGTGCTTACGGATAAAGGGGACTGTCTCTCAGGATTCAATGGCAATATTTCTACAATAGTAGCATTCCAAATTGTAAAAAAGACGAACCAAAATAATGCTAATTCTCGCTTTCAAGAAAACTCTAATTCTCTAGTTTAATATGTAAAAATGAATGCAGAGAAAAGATGATTTTGCAAAATAACTTGCGTGCTATTTATAGATAACAAGATGTATGTTCGGAAAAGCTATGCCAACTCTTCATGCCAAGGGATGTGTCCTTTAGTCTGGAAAAGTTATAACTCTTAATTTGTGAGGTTATAACTCTTAGTTTGGAAAGATTGCACCCTTAGAATTTAATTATAAAAATTAAATTAAATTCTATTATAATTTAATTTTTGAAATATAATACATCTTTCCAAACATTATCTCAATTTCTCATTCACTATTTATTTGAGTCAATTTAGAATTAAACTCAATTTACTAATAGTCACGAATACTAACAAAGTTGTAATAGTGTGGCGCAATATTAGTAGAAATAGTATCCTTGATAAAGGTGTAATTGTTGAAGATGATACAATGAAGATGATGTGTAACCCTAAAGCTAGTATTGTTATCCTTGAGGCTAAAATTTATTATGGAATAAATATTGTTTTCCACAATGCAAGTTTCCCACTTTGGAATCAAAGACTTCCATATGGAAGCTTGTATTGTATGACTCTGCAAGAAAATTTGATGAATTAATAATAAATCAAAATTACAAATTGAAACTAAATAATAATCATAAATATGATAATAGAAAAGTTAGGGAAGAATAGGATAAACCGGTTACACATGTTCGTCCAACAGAAGTAAATCGATCCCTTTCTTCTCATCTCCATCCATAACATCCCATTCACGAACCACTCGTACTATAATGCGATACATTTGATGTGGTGGTCTCAAATCGGCAATATAGTTCATTGGGGGTACCATCTAGATATAGTCTACAGAAAAGTAAACATAAGCATTTATTTCTTTGTACTCATCATTTCACCAAAGGGAAAATAAAAAAGAATTCATGACCCACACAATATATTCCAACTGTAAATTCACCAATAATATCATGTCCCCATCAATAAATTAAAATTGTTAAACTATCTTTATCTTAAATACCTAATAGTCACAAAAATATCCATGAAAATATATTGATTCATCAACTAAATTCAAGAATTTAAAGTAGATCAGTTGTTTATTTTCTTTCAAGAAAACCAAAACAAAAACAAAGCTTACTGTCTTAATATGATCAGGTTGCATTTATTTCTTTGTACTCATCATTTCACCAAAGAGAAAATATAGTCTACAAAAAAGTACTCATCACTTCGCCAAAGAGAAATTAAAAAAGAATTCGATTCCCACATAATATATTCCAATTGTAAGTTCACCAATAATACAATGTCCTCATCAATAAATTAAAACTGTTAAATTATCTTAAATACCTAACAGTCACAAAAATATCCGTGAAAATATATTGATTCATCAACTAAATTCAAGAATTTAAAGTAGATCAATTGTTTATTTTCTTTTAAGAAAACCAAAACAAAAACAAAGCTCACTGTTTTAATATGATCAGGCTGCATTTATTTTTTTGTACTCATCATTTCACCAAAGAGAAAATATAGTCTACAGAAAAGTACTCATCATTTCACCGAAGAGAAATTAAAAAAGAATTCGATTTCCACACAATATATCCCAACTGTAAATTCACCAATAATATCATGTCCCCATCAATAAATTAAAACAGATAAATTATCTTACATACCTAACAGTCACAAAAATATCCATGAAAATATATTGATTCATCAACTAAATTAAAGAATCTCAAGAATGACACGAAAAATTGAATGCGATAGTGCTTTGTACAACGGTCCTTTTTTCCTTTTTGTTTTTCTTTTTCGCCTTTTTCCTTCTCCATTACGATTTGGTAATTGAATTTCTTATGGTTTTCTAAACATAAAAATAGGTCAATTGCATGACTGACAATCAAAAGCTTGAGAAACCATGCCGTATTAAATTTTCTTAAATATTAAAACATCAAAAACTTCCACAAAAATATCTTGTTGAACACCGCAAATGCAAAAAGTAGACAAAATCGAACGAAAAATAGACCAAACTTGGGTCGAGAAATAGACCACTTGTTATAAGCAATATAAGATAATCTAAAAACTCTAACATACCTCGAACGCGGAATATTTGTAATAGAATGACGAAAGTTGTGAGTGAGATAGATCCATAAAAATACCTTTAAATAATGCGAGAAAGTAATAATATAAGGAAGGGAAATTCGGCAGCAGTGGGAATTTTCGTTAAGGAAAGCAATCGCAAAATCTTTTATTTGTATCGGCCATAAAAATGTCTTTAATTGAAATGGGCAAAAGTGTGTAAATCAATCCATAAACTTACCATAAAATTTTGAGGATGTGATGCACAAATTTACCATAAAACTTAGCAAATTTGAAGGCGAATTTTAGAATTGCAATGGAGAAATTATTTTGGTAAGCAATGCTAGAGATTTGAGGCAGTAGAGAAGTTTTGAATGAAAATAGGGTTTGAGGATTGGTTTATGCAGCGTTCGAGATTTGAAGAGCTAGAGATTTGGTAAGATAGAAATTTGAGGCGGTGGATTTTGGTAAGGAGTGTTGCATAGATATATTTTATATTTTATTTTATCTAAAAGTTAGGTTATATAATTGTATAATTTATAATTCATTTTATGCATTATATATTTTATATTTTATCTTATAGGTACTATAATTATAGAGGGTTATATTTATATGACGTTTGTTATTATATTTAAGCGACACTTGGCAGTATTACATTAAATTGGGTTCTTCTATATAATATAGTATAGATATAGATATATATATATATATAATTCTACCCTATTCCATTTCTTTCCATAATTTGTTAGTTTTTTAATTTATGTTTTAACTTTTTAATGTTATTATGTGCATTTATTTTATGTTGTGTTAGTTAAATTATGTTGTTTTATGTTATGCCAGGGATGATAATAGATTGCGTTTGTTTAAATATGTTTTTTTTCCTTTTAAAAAACCCCTTACCCCCAATGTCACACCTCTAAGCCCAGACCTGCGAGCGAGATCGATGTTATAGGCATAACTAATAACCACTTGAGCTTATAATCAATTAGTCCAGACCTGCGAGCGAGATCGATGTTATAGGCATAACTAATAACTGCTTGAGCTTATAATCAATTAGTCCAAAATGGTTAACCCATTTATTAGTTATATTTACTCCACCCACTTATAAACAAGTCACCCCACAAACTGAAGTGGGATATCACACCCAACCTCCACCCTCGTCCCTCACAGGATTTGAACCCATGAGCTTGTAATCAGTTAGTCTAAAATGGTTAACCCAAGTTATTAGTTATATCTATTACACCCACTTATAAACAAATCACCCCACAAACTGATGTGGGATATCACACCCAACCTCCAACCCCGTCCCCCACGGGATTTGAACCCAGGACCTCATACCTAGGCGAAAGTAATATCAACCATTTAAATTACCCCTTAATCCCAATTTTTGTTTAAATATGTTGTTATGCAGTTTAGAATTATATTACATTATATTTCTTTTATACCATTTAGATTAATTTGACGTTATATATAAGTTATCTAGAATGCTTTTATGTAATATTATTCATTTTACAATTGTTTACATTATATTGCTTGTTATGAAAAATTAGCACACACACACATATATTTATAAAATATAAATTTGCATTGATCTATTTTAATTTGATATATTGTTCAATGACATTTAATATAAAACTTTAGTATATAAAATGTAATTTAAATTTCAGAATGAAAATTAAAGTTGTACATTCAACTAAAATAATTATCAATGTGTATTAAATTGTGTGTAGACACTTTATCATTGGACTCCAACGCCAAGCCCAGCCTAACAACAAGATATGTTGGTAACAGGCTGAGGCCCTTAAGTCCTTCGTAGGCTTAATAACGGTTTCTCTCCTCATAATAAATCCATCCATAAATCTATACGAGCAAACTGTATTCAACACAATTACTAAAATTAGTTCCATCCAATGCCAGTGTATTCGTAAGACGGCTAATTGACTTATTGATTAGATTGTTAGAAATTTTATGCTAGACAACTTGGCTTGTAACTAGGCTGGGAACATTCAATCTCACGATTTAAAGACCAACACCAAAAGGGTATTTGGAAAATTCCTAGTAATTTCTGCTTATCTATGATTCTACCCTTTGACCAAAAAAACAGAAAAAAAACAAAAAAGCATCCTTATAATTTCCCCCCTCTCTATCTCTCTATATGCATTTTCTTTGCTCTCCTCGTAACTCTTTGTCAATGTACTTGAATTTGGAGTAACATGCTATACCTACTGTTCGTGCCTTCATACTTGCATAGGTATCTCATATCTTTCTTATTCGTTTTCATTCTATTCTTTATTAGTCTAGTTTTTAATGTAAGTGTCGGAAGTTTTTCGACAATCGCCAACCTAATATTAAAAAATAGTTGCGCTCTTTCAAATTATATACACATGAAGACATACTTCTATGTATTTGAAGTATTCAGTTATTTGAACCCAAAAGAAAAAGAAAAATAAAAAAAATTAGTGCAGATTAATCTTCTTGCTTTGAGGATTCAAAAAAACAGTACTAGCTTTGCCAAAAAGAATTTAGTCAAAAAGCAAAGATAGTAGGTTAATTAATTGGTAGAATAAAGTATAACACCAAATTAAAGAATGGTTGAGTGTGAAAATACACATGAAATGAAAAATTAAGCAGACATATCTTGTCAACTTAGCAATATTTTATTGTGATAAAGTGGCAAAGATTATCAAAGGAATCATGATTAGTTGAAACAGAAACGACAAGGATTCAGATTGATCTTTTAAAAAAGGTAACTTAAGGACAAAGAGGTCAATAAAAGTTAAATTGTTGACATGAAATGTTTCAAAAGAAAGCTGAAATAGTCAACCATTTTAACATGAAGCGCTGAAAATTTTGCTATGCGAAAGCGCTGGGGCCACGTAATTTTCATAGGCAACTAAATGAACAAACATAACAGAAAAAAAATGGAGTATATATTTGCTAAATTATGTAATTTGTCACATTTGATGTAATCGGCATAAAGCTATTATGTTACACCACTACAATCTTCGATTTCAATTCACACTCATTCTCTTATAACTTAAAATATTCAGCATATATATGGTAGATATTTACACGGGACAAAGGACATCGTTTATCAATTCTAAAAAGTCATACCCACGAATATGGGAAAGCGGATATATATACACACACAAATATTTATTAAGTACAATAAATAAATAAATTAATATCCTTTCTACAAGTTTAAGGTTTTAAATGAAGTAGTAACTCTAAAAGTATCATAATGTCATGATTCTTTTTGCCTTCAAGAGGATTCCTTCTATCAATTTAAATTATTTGCTAATATGCTTATCTAAAGATTTTCATTAGGTTTATTTGGCCTAATTATGATATTTCAGTTGTTAAATTGTAGAGCTTTTAGTATTAAAACTTTGGTTAAATGTGTTATCAAATAAAAAACATTTATTGTTTCACTTGGTATTTTAGGAATTGAGCTTTTAACTATTTTGGAAGTAATATTGAAATTTTAAAATTATTGAATAGTTTTTTTGAAGAAAAAAAAAATTTTGTAACATGATATAAAAACAAATTTTCAAAAGAGTTTTCCAAAAAACTCCAATTTGAAGCTTCTAATTTTTTTCTTTTTTTTAGCTTTGGCTTTTAATTTAAAAGTACGTTTAAAGATGGACTAAACTTGTTAGTTTTAAAATTTAAACTCAAAGGAAACACTTTCGACTGCCCAAAAATTAGGTCAAACTGACTCCAAATGATGAAATGTCTCAATCTACTTCATTCGTGATTTTCTTTGTAAAACTATTTGATTTTACAAAATATAAAATTGCTACTAGTGTTAAAAATTTGCTAGAAGTTAAATTAGACAAAATATATTTCTATTTTATTTTTGCATAAACAATTAAAATTGATCATTAACAACAAATAAGAATACGTAAAAAAATTAATTTTTCTCATGTAACTCATGCGTGCTACACTATCTATATGAAATGGGGATGGGAATAGGAAGAAGAAAAAAACTTCCTGATCTGAAACGAAATAGTTATAAAAAATTGAAAGAATATCTTACATTTCTTTTGTGTTACAAAAGTTGCACATCATACCTTGTCAATATTTAAGAGGTTTTAGGAGATGTTATATTACCATTTAATTAATTTTTGTCATTATATTTATTAAATTTTCAATACTAACATATATGATTACTACAAATCTTATTGTTTTCTATTCAAATTTTATGTTAGCCCTAATTATCTCGAAATATCCAAATTACTCCTGATTAGTTTTTTGTCAATTAGCCACTATTATTAAACATTTGACAAAAATAACTAAACTAACTTTACTAACTCGGCAGACTAAAAGTATTTTTAAATTATAGTAATTATGAAATAAAACGATTGAGATTTTTCATTATATTAGTCAAATGAATGGTAATAGTCATGATTGATTTCTAAATGTGAAGGTATTATGTTTATATGAAATTAGAAAAAATAAAATCACACATAAAATCACATCTGTAAATATTTAAAAAATAACAAAAACACATAAAAAATTTATATATACCATACAAAGCACAAAGTATGATAGGACTAGTATATAATTCCTACTAACCACCTCTTATTTCCGAAATTTCTAATGTCATTTGTCCCTTGTTGATTCCTGTATTTCAAGTTAGTGTGTCATTTACTCTTTATTTTTCACAAGCCATTAATGACCGAAAAAATGTTTCCTTCACTTGTCACTTTAAGATGGATCATCTTTTTTTTTTTTTTTTTGGTGTATTTTAGCTGCAAAAATTCATACTTCATTTTTGTAACAATAGGAAGCCTCAATAAGAAAACTTTGATGCTGCACGTGTAAATATTTAAAGTATTTTTACTATTTTACATCAGTTTTTTTCAACAGTTTCTTCTTTTAGCACTAAATATAACATTTGGAATGCAAATATTTTACATTGTACATTTTTAATTCATGCCATTTTTCATAAGATTGTCTACTACAAAATTTGTCTTAAACACTAGTTTTTGTAATGTTTATGGATCAAAACACCGGCCCATAATCTTAGCTGGAGCACGGGTTGTTGAATGTGGCAGCCCATTTATCAATATTGGTACACGTCATATATGACATAAGTATGATGCAATAAATAAAGAAATTATAAACTGAAAGAGGAAACATTTAAAAACAAAAGTAGAGAAATGATTACATTGTGGGCCCACGATGGGCCTTGTAGCAGAAGGCATCAATTTCGTTTGAGAGCAAGAGAGAGAAAAGATTGTCAGAAGCCATTGAAGTGGGCCCCACACAACGCCCTAGCCCCTACGATTGTTTGTCCAAATTATAGCCTTTTTTTTTTTTCTCTTTTGTCGTGATTTTCAAGTATTTAAAAAAAAAAAAAAGCAGACAGAAAAAGAGTCCAGATTGTGTTGTATATACGGACTGGTTTCAACATGCTGGGCCCACAAACCGCCCCCTCCGTGGAGCCTTGACTCTTCAACAATTTTTCAGTACCAAAAAGAAAAAATTATCCGAGTGATTCAAACTATTTTGACAAAAGAAAGAAAAAGAAAAAGGAACTAGTGATTCAAGTACTCAGATTTGGAGACAGAAAAGTACAAAATAGGGGGCTTTTTTTTTAATTTTCTATTCGAGATATGTTAAAAACTGATAATATTAGATATACATCAGCACACTAAAAATTAACTTCAAGAATTTCTCACATTCAAAATAAGATATACTACTACACCAATAAAGCCTATGACAGTGGTGCTTGATGTTTACTTAGAATTACAATGAAATAACTCCTCTTCCTGGTTAATAAATGGAATAGCAGTCGGATGGTTAAGGCAGCTTCTTTGATCCAAAATGGTCTTATTTTGACGTTTTATGTATGGTTAGTTAATTTTTATCTAAGCAGTTTCTTTTTCTTTTATTTTTTTTGGCTTAAATACTTACAAATGTTTTTTTATTATTATTAAAACAAACACATTTATTAATAATATAAATTGAGTTTTACACAGATTTGACCAACTTAACACCTTGTTTGGATTGAATGAGGAAAATTTAATAAAGGAAAAGAAAAGAAAGAATTATAAAAGTAATGAGAGGAGGGTAATTCATGTTTAGATTGGATATTTTTTTTATAGAAAGAAACATAAAAGATTATAAGTATCTTGTATTTGGATTAGGAATAAAATAGGAGGAATGGATCAATTTTATATGTAAAAGATTGAAAATAAAAGATTTGAGGAATCCCTTCTCCTTATTTTATCCCAATTTAAAGGAATTAAAAATAAAAATTTGAAAGAATGAAATTCATCCCCTCTTTACCATTCCTCTTCATATACTTCCAAACCAAGCATGAGAAGATTTATTTTAATCCTTACCTTTCCCTCCTCTCCCATTTCTGTCATTTCAAACAGATTGCGAAAGCCAAACCAAACATCCTCTAAGTAGAGGGTTTGAGTAGAATGCTTTATTCCCATCTCTCATTAATTAAAAAAGTGAGCAATCTACAAAATTCCTTCTATATATATGGCCGCGGCTTGTCAATAGATTTCTAGCCAAAGAATTTTATAAGAACATTTTTTGGTGGAGAAAAGAAAATATAAATCAGATTGGATTCCACTCAACTAAAATGGACCTTCGCTTCAAACTAAATTGGATTCGGATTTTTTTTTTTCTTCTCTTGCAGAGCCCTGAAAAAGTCACCGGCAACAAGTTAGTACAGTTCTCCTGCTGCTAATTTGGCCATATGTTAATTTAAGAACATAAACTTTAATCTAAGATTTTACATGATAATCAAATGAAAGAGAATGACTAGACGAGAACAAGGAGTCGTCGTCCAGCGGCCGGTAGCTCCACTAAGCTGAAGAACTGATCGCTACCTTTTCTTCGCGAAATAGTGAATTATACTTCCTGGGATAGAAAAACAATAATAATTAAAAAATAAAGTTATGTTCTTTGGCACCTGCATGAGCCAACTCTTTTACTTGGAAGGTACACAGCTTTCGTGTTGAGGTTCGTGTCCTTTCACTACCAAAGCAGAAAAGGATAGATAGCTAAATAAAATTAAGGAAAGTGAAGCCTGTGTATGATATGATTTGGGCAAAAAGGATTGGACCCTATGTGATTTTCTTAGGGTGCGTCTGGCTCATTTCTTTTTTAAAACTTCTCATAATTCTCTTTTAAATTTTTAAAATGAAGCACAGTACCCCTTAGGAAGAACGAGTGAGATATCCCATGTTTTAAGAAGTTGAGAGTAAATATATATTATGTTTTAGAAAGTAGAGAGAAATTATGAGAGAATTTTGATAACATAAGGAATTTGATGCACTTTAGGCAAATTAAAACAAACATCCAATCTATTTTAAGCCAAATTGATTTTCCATTTGTACCCAAGATTCCTTGCAAGTTGAGGTAAGATATGGTAAAGTAGTTTCGTGTCTTAGCGATGATAATCAAAGTTGAACTATGAGATCCTTAATTTTATAAGCTCATTTTATACCCTAAATGGAGTATCATATAAAAGTCATTCTACTCTACTAACTAAAATGAAATGAAATAGTTTCAGCCAAAATGACCAAATGGGTTTGTAGCTGAAGACTCGATTATGCGATTAAAAAAATTCAAATGAAGCTATATTATTACAATATTGTTAACTGACAGTTATGAAGCTCTATTATTACAATATTGTTAACTGAGAGTTATGAAGCTATATTATTACAATATTGTTAACTGAGAGTTATTTCTAACACATGTAATCCTTCATTTACTAATTCGTACGATTGTTCATTTGTTTTGCATGCACACAAGAGTAGATATTTATTCATATTTTATTATTGATCAAACCTATTTAATTTCTATCTTAAGATAAAAATTGAGGTGTTAAAAGAAGGTTGATGTTGATCCAGTTGATTTGATCAATTGTATTACAAAATTAATTAGGTTTAGATGATATTAATTGGTGAGGAGGGGTTCAGGGAGTAGTTGAAAGGACTTAAACTACTTTCTCCACGAGTGATGTCATTGGTTCAAATCCCATGGGGAGCAGGGAATTGATCAGAGGGTCGGGGGTTGGAGGTTTCTACAAAAAAAAAAAAAAAGGTGAGGAACCGTTTCATTTCTCTCATCTCTCACTCGTTTGGTTTGATAGTCGCACATATTAGAGCCTGTTTGGATTGGCTCTTTTTCATGAAAAAATAATTTTTTTCCAGAAAAAATTACATTAAATTTGCAATAACTATTTGATTTGATTTTCAAAAAGCTGAAACTCTGAAAAAAGCTCAAATACAACTTTTTTTATAAGTCAAAATTTTCCGCTTCTCAAAAAAAGTTATTTTTCAAAAATTGGTAAAAAAAGCGCTTTTCAAAAAAGACAATCTAAACGAGCCCTTAATCAAGTCAACTCGTATGTAAAAAAAATAAGTCGCTTATTGGACGATATAAATCATTTGGCCCATACAATTCGAGTGGAGCATTTATTAATTCCTAACTAAGTATATCTTCATCAATTAATATTAATAAATTAAATTCGAGATTAAATTCTAGTCACGACAAACCTTCAAACTTAATAATAATTTTTAGTATACAAACAATTTTTCAGTTCAAGGGAAGCTCTTTAATATTCATTTCCAAGAAAGTTCTCCCTTGTAACTATTTTGATTTTGAAACCTTACAATAGTAGAGCCTGGTTGTCTCAATTTTGCTCTTCAATCTTTTTTTACTTTTAAATATACAAATATATATAATGTGCATGTGTTTCTCATTAACACTTTGACCTTTATTCAAGGAACACTTGTGAGGGGGGTGCCATCATAATTGAGTGATTGACAAAGCCAAAAAGATAAAGTCGCAACATAAAGACAAAGCTTGATCGACAAGTTGACCCACTAAACAATGTCAACTAGCTAGCTTAGCATGCGCTTTAGCTTTTCATGATTCCAAGTTATCTGATCATCCATGATTTTGGTTGTCTTAGTTAACATCACCAAGAATGACACCATCGAAAAGTTTTAGATGGTAGAGTCAAAATATCCCCCACTTTAGGTGCTTAAAATTACTTAACTATGTTAACAAGACGGGAATAAAATGATAATTATATCCTTTATCTTTGTTATCTCTTTTTAGTATTTAAGTTTGTAATCATTAAAATTGGACATAATTGTTTCTTTTTAACTCTCGTGACACTCTAAATCCTTTAACTAAGATTTGTTAAAGAATAAATAAAAACATGTTATGGATGTAGAGAATGACGTGTTTGTCAAATGCAATTCCCTTCAAATTTTAGACAAATTTCAATTCGAAGATTAATAACTTCACAAGAACAAAAGATAAGTGACTATTCGATATAATTTATCGGAGACTTAAATGTCAAAATAATAAAGATAAAGGACATAAGTGTCATTTTATCCTAAAGACAACAAGCAATTACGTTTAATCAATTTCTGACCACAAATTTTTTCTTTAAAAAAATAAAAGTAAAGTATAAGTGAAACAATCCGATCCTTGTGGGACCTCGTGCAACTTTGTAGGCTGTAGCAGCAAGCCCCGTGCACGGTCTGGTCCCTCCAAGTTCTTTGAAGATAAAGGTTAAAAAATAAATAAAGATTAAAAAGAAAAGAACGGGCATTATTATTTATCAATCATTTTTTATGACGTTTTTTTTTAAACTCCCACTCCTATGGTATCGAATCCAAGACTTTATGTTTAGGGAGATAATATCAACCACATAAATTATATCTCTTAACCTAAAAAAAACCTAAGAGTTACCAAAAATATTTTTAAATTAATATAACAATTAGATATAAGGGTAAAAAGTGATAAATGATGATAAAAAAAGAAGATGATATTTCGATTGGAAATGCAATCGAAACGGTGTAGAAAGAGTGATTACTATACATTTAGGAGCTAGCAAAGATAGAATTCATTAGGGAAATAATAAAAAGTGACTTCAGTGTTCTCTTTTTCTTTTCTTTTTTAGTGAAAAATCCATTAGAAAATTTTTGCAGCTAAAAAACTGAAGAAACACATATTCGATACTAAAAGGTCCACTCTGTTAATCCTCCTTGAGCGAGATTAATTAACAAAATTTGAGGAACAACTTAATTTACTATTGCCAACCAAAATGTATTAACAAAATTTCATGAACAACTCAATTTACTATTGCCAACCAAAATGTATTTTCCTGAATGAAAAAAAGTCTCAAATTAATTCCTATCTATATGTATTATTCTAATTTATCATAAGAATATTAATTAATTGGGATAAATTACCATGTACATAATAATGAATTAATTTCAGGATATTACATTTCTGCAATGTATTTTCAATTACATTGGAGGATTTATTTACTGTAATTTAAATTAAGGTTTCCTTAGTCCAAGAAGCTAATATAGAGTTTGTAAAATTTTTGTAGAAACATTTCTTAAAACAAATTTTTAAATATTTTATTTTACTTGTTCCAATAGTGGTTGGCCAACAACAAAGGGAAGGAGCCTTTTGGACTTTTGGTTGAATGTAGCTTAGCTTTAACCATATGGAGTAGTTAAGCTTTTCTTACACCAGTGATAGCATGTGGGTAATAAGCATTAAAGTAAAAGTAGAGGTAATAATTGTCTTGCTTTAATGCTCATTACCTCGTAAAGTTTTTGTAGCCATCTGCATGGGTGGATATGCATCATTGGGTTACATAGCAGACAGTATCCTCGTAACCCCCCCCCCCCCGGCCAATCCCCTCTCCCCCAAACCCCAAAATAAATAATAATAATAATAATAATAATAATAATAATAATAATAATAATAATAATAATAGTAGAAATATTAAGAATAGGTTGCGGTTTTTTATAAGATATTGATTGACAGTGATTTTTCCGCCACATCTACAATAGTACTGGTTTTTAAAAAAAATTATATAAAACGCATATAGGTAGCCATTTTTGGTGAACTGTGGAATAATGAAAAATACATATAAACATCGATTGAATCACGGCCTAGTAGTAGATTTTATTTTTTAAATAATAAAAAATATATATAGGTGACTATTTTAGGTCAAAGGCGATGATTTTTTATGTAGGCAGCAATTTTCATAATATATAAATACAATGTTAAGTACCATAAGTTAATGAGTAAGTCTTTAGCTTGATTGGTGGATAGCGATTATAGAGTTGAATAGTTGCAACAGATTCAAATGTTTGAACTATGGAGGAAGGTTGATTTTCCCCCCTATAAGCTAACATAGGTGGCAGTTCTTAGAACCTCACCCCGCCTATAACGCTTTTTTAATTGTTTTTTAATTTTTAAAAATATTTTTGTTTAAATTTAAAATTTTCACATAGGCCAGGGCTTGGAAACTATCATTTAAATAGGTGGTTGTTCAAAATCACAGTCGGTACAAAAAAAAAAAAAAAGTGGCTTGTTCCCTATTATAGCAGTGCCTCTTGATCATATCTTATGAAATTTATTTAAATGTCGACATATTTTTTGATATGGGTCATGCCAATCCAACCTGCATATTCCGGCACCTGGGTCCTGGGTCCTACCCGAGGCACCAACTCGTGTTAGTCCCAACATCTCCGCCCACATAGCTCTAAATCCATCGGGGTCAGGCTTGAGTATATTGAGATAAGCCCAAAGTCAGTTAAAGAAGTAAATTCCTATAATGACTCTAACATATTAATCCGACTAGGATTATATCACCCAAATAATCTTTCTGAGAGCTAGAATTTATCAAAATACCTTGAGATGAGTATCTATAAATACACATCCACGCCATAAGTCTAAGTACACACTCTTAAAAGCTCAATTACTCTTCTTCTTTGCTCAATACAGTTCGAACTATGAACTGATTTAAGCATCAGAGTCTCTATCTCTTTAGGTTGTACCAAACCTTGCATTAGAGTCTCTTTAGGTGGTACCTTGAGCATTAAAGTTTCTTTAGGTGGCACCAGACCGATGTCCCCTTCACTTCTGATTAGCTTGCACTATAATCTCTTTGCGCAGCACAACAATAATGAGTCTCTTCAGGTGGTACTAGACCGATGTCCCCTTCACTTCTGATTAGCTTGCACTAGAATCTCTTTGCGTAGCACCATACGAATGAGTCTCTTTAGGTGATACCAGATCAATGTCCCCTTCACTTCTGATTAACTTGCACTAGAATCTCTTTGTGCAGCACCACACTAATGTTTCCCTCATCTCCGATTAGCTCTTTTCCCTTGTTTTGCCGGTTGCCTACGAGTCGGATTGCAAGGTTGGTGTGAGGAAAAACAATTAATTTTCCACAAGGGCCCTACCGGGTTCAAAACGGTGACCTCTTAATTTGCAATCAAATGCTCTACCACTAAGCTAAAGACAATTGTTAGGGTTAGCGTGAAGAAGACTTCCTCATAATAATAACATTACCATTTTTAATTTAAAAAAATAAATGATCCTTACTACATAAATTTTCAAGAAATCATCAACAGAATTTAGACGTCCCCAATAGGTCATTGTGACAAAAATAATTTAATGTTCAACATAAGACTGACGGTATAATTTGATGGCCTCTAAAATATTTTACACAAAATGCACAACAAATAAGGGTAAGCGTTTGCCGAAAGAAATCATAAGACTATCAAGAAATCATAAGACTATCTTGTCAAGTTGCATGGTCAAATTTTAGTAATGCTCAACCCATGTTGTTGACGTTGTAAAACTATAGATTTCTCTTCTGTAAAAAAAAAATATTGTAGGTTTAAAACAAAAATTTATAGGACTATAATTAAAATTTATAAGTTTTTTTTTAAAAAAATTGTAGTTCTTCAAATTTTTATTTTACACCTACAAAAGTTTTTTATGAACTAATAAATTTTTGTTTTAGATGTACAATTTTTTTATGTACAAATATTACAAATTTTTCTAAATTATCTTACAAATTTTTGTACTATACTTATAAATTTTTATTCTAAACCGATAATTTTCTTTTTATATATTGATGTTAGTTCAAAAGGATGGAAGAGCTTTCTTAAAACCAATCAACATTCGGAGTCTCCATTTCAGAGGACAGTCTTTCCTTTTATATTTTATTTTTTCTTTAATTCTTTATTTAAAAAAAAAAAAAGAGAAACTAGAGGACTACTGTGATCGTGTTGCGTCTCGATTACTCAACTTTGATAATAAATAATATAATTTCTCCGTCTCTTTGGATTTTTTCCCACTTTAGACCAATTGAACTGGGACAGGGGAGAAGAATTAGGATTAGTAAATAATATCATATATTTTATTTTAGTGGAAAAATAACTTTTAGTGAGAACTCGTTGTCCTATATAAATTATATATAAATGGGCGGAAAGGTACACAAGGTTATAAAATATAAAACTTTACAATGAGGACTCTTGGAATTGATATCTAAGTTGGACCACTAATATAGAATAAAATGTTTGCAAATTATTTTATTTCATGCTGAAAACGATTGATGTATTTGTTTATATTCTTCGATACGGCTTTATGCTTCTTTGCCAAGAAATTCCTATTTTTGTTTCAATGTAAGCGTGTTATTTGTACTTCTTTAAGAATAACGTTTGTTATTTGTTTAAAGTTCATAATATAAAAATTAAATAAATTTATTTAAAAGTAATAGGTCCCAATATTTCGTTCTTGCACCTCTTTATGGATGTCTCAAATCTTTGTGCATATTTTTCCCAGAAATAACATAACGATTTGTGGGCTAGGTTGAAAATGCTCCCGTACCAAAAACATTAAAAACTGTGGTATTGGGATCATAAGGAGGAATAATGGATAAATTCAAGAGAATTAGCAAGCACGTTATGAGCAGTACGATGATCAAGCATGAGCAAGATGAAGCAAAAAAAAACACACTCTTTTATGAATAATATTCCATTCCAAGGAAACGACAATTCGGAGTTTCGAGGATGTCCAAAACCAACACAAAGATTTGTACTAACATAATCTCTCCTTGCTTTGTGTTTGCCTCTCACATATGTATTGATTATTGCGGTTATATACAAGACTTCACATTAATCGTACAAATTCTCAAGTCTATCAGAATTAGAATTAATGAGACCCCTTTTCAAACCCTACCGTAGTTATTTACAGTAGGGCAGGGATCACCCTCAGATTTTCTTTTCTCGAAATGCAACGACTAAGTGACCGGCACGGGGAAATTATATTAAGAAAAAAAATTTCATCTTTCTTGATTTTGACTTAGATATTAAGTTACCACCTCATTTATTATGTTAACATACTCCCTCACATGTAGGGTAATGAACAATTTAATACATACTTTTGTTTAAATGAGTGGCGATAAATATCTAACATGTATCGTTTGGCTTCAGGCTCTGATACCATATTAAGTTACCACTTCATCTAAAAGTTTAAACTTAGACAGAGGATATTAGTTTATTTATTTATTATGTTAACGTTACATATGAGGGTTGGATTTCGTGAAAGTTATATCGAACAACCTGAAATGAGAATTTATCGAGATGGTCCAAGTCGAAAATGCTCCCGTATCAAAAACATTAAAAACATGTGGTATTGGGATCATAAGGGAGGAACAATGGATAAATTCAAGAGAATTAGCAAGCATGTTATGAGGAATCCGATGATGAAGCATGACCAAAAGATGAAACAAAAATCCACACTCTTTTATGGATAATATATTCGATTTCAAGGAAACGGCATTTCGGAGTTTCAAGGATGTCGAATTCATTTTAGACAATTGCTAAACCGATCAGAATCATTCGTTTAATGCTTGTGATATTGATAGTAACGCGTGCTATTAATTAAATAATAATCATGCCAAACCTAACTAAACTTATGTCAATATCAATTATACATTTTTTAGACAAAGAAACGAACCCGATCCTGCCTATACAATTGCCACTATCATTATCGTAGAATAATATATATACACACAAGATTAATTGATTAGGACCTGTCGGTTAATGATATCCCCATATGTCGCATCCCCACCAAAAAGCCAAAAAAAAAAGAGGTTTCGTGGTCGATGAAAATAAATTATATGTCTTTCTAAAAATAAAGAAAACTGAGCCTTATAATATTTTAATATTTGATGGGGTGTAACATTGAGGTGTTTGGTGAAAGGTTCCGAGAGAGCAACGATGAGCCTTGGGAGATCCTGAACGTCCGATCTTGTCCCATATAAGTAAGCACACATGTTGCGGATCTAAGGCACGTAATATTAGGAGCTTATGCATCTTTGACGAAGATTGTAAATATTACTGTATGTTTCCCACTTTAAGGTATTTGTAACATTTCTTAGTTGATTGATTCTCTCTTGCATTACCCATTTATTTGAGCACTTCGTGACTTAAGTATTTAGAGGTATTTGGTTGATGTCACACCTATATCATCCTGACTCTTTAGCTCTTTTATGTGTGTAAAATTCACAAACGATGAGCTTTCAAAAGGCATTTATGGCTAAAATTCATTACATGTATATGATAAATGACATTATCACTATTTTCAAAAAAAAAGGATTCGATCAGCATAAATAATATAATATTTAATTGAATCTCTTTCGGGTTGTTATAATAAATTAACGAATGAATGAGTTGAATGGAAGTTGTATTTGCCTAGGAGAGGCATGGGAATATGAGGTAAGAAAAAAGGACAAGGAGGAGGGTTAAGCTTCCTGGAATTTTGCATTAAAAAGAGACAAGGGATTTCAGAATAAAAAATTTAAAATATATATATGGAAGAAAAAGGAATTAAAAGGGATGTGCTCAAGAAAAGACGGGGAGCCTCCGACAAAGATTTTAGCAGTACGGACCAGACATCACACATTTGTATATATATATATATATATATATATATATATATATATATATATATTCCCTTAGCCAACCCCCTCCTTAATATACTCGCACTCTCCCCCATAAAACATTAAAATCCCATTTCCTCTGTCACACTCTCTCTAGATTTAAGGGTGATTTTGTTTGGTAGCTACATTAAGAATTTGGCTTCCTAGGGAATGCACATCACCTGCAAAAATTCCATTTTGTACAGTTGGAAGAATGAAATCTATTATATCTTTAATCCATTTTATGCCCTGGATTTTTTGGCTTCTTGCTGATGCAGAAGATTACAATATCCTCAATCTTTTTGACGTTTTGTCAAAGAAACACTTTAAAAAAGAAGAAAGAAAAAAAATATAGGATTGTGTTTATGGCATTAAGCCAAACAATATTACATCTTGGTATTTGGAATCATTCTCTTGGCTGTCTAGAATTAGAGATCTCAAAATCCTAGATTTTGACCGCTTCAGAAATTGTGTATACCTCTGTATTAATTAATTTGCTCACATTTATTTAACTGTTGAGCGGTTATAGCAAGCGTACAACTGAATGACACCAAGATCATAATCATTTAAATTAGCATAAATTTTTGTTCTTCTGTTTATTCTCAGTGTTTGGTAGGTGGTAGTTGTTTATGTAAATGGCCACTCTTGTGAGCAATCTGAGATTAAATTAACCGTTTGAGAAGACGTTGTGGGTCTCATATACATATACATATACATATACATATACATATACATATACATACACATATATATATATTTTTTTTTGTTATAATATATAAAGACTTTTCACATTAAAAAATTTTAAGATTCAGAATCATCATATAAAATCCTAAATCACTTCTCATATTGATCAATTGATTTTATAATAGAAGCCTAGGATTCTTAACATATATATATGCATCAAACCTCGTGCACGCACCAAATAGAATCCGGGTTGGTGGTTCGAGTTTTTAAGCATTTTTCTTACAGAAATTAAAATGAATATATATCGACATGATTAGGAAAGGCGAAAACGAAACGGGATCAACTTGGGACCATAGTAATCTAAAGTAGACGTAATATATGTATCACGACTTTACTATGCTAACGTAATAATTCTATACCTAGGATATTTTTAAAGGGGCTGTTTTGTAGGTGGGGGCCGTACGTGTTCATTGATGAAATTGTAGCCACAAGCTTTTGTTTTCTGTTGCTGTCAAAAGCTTGATAATGTGAGCCAAATGGT
Organism: Cordia subcordata; assembly: GCA_028554755.1. Classification (NCBI taxonomy): domain Eukaryota; kingdom Viridiplantae; phylum Streptophyta; class Magnoliopsida; order Boraginales; family Cordiaceae; genus Cordia; species Cordia subcordata. The sequence continues at coordinate 8,198,300 of JAPTOF010000014.1, forward strand.
GGAAGAGAATAAGTACTGTTTAACCTAAAAAGGTTAGCCAAAACGAAAAGTGATTAGGATATAATAGTCTGGTGACAAAAATAATTAATAAGCAGATTAGGGTATATTAATAATGGCTGTATGGTAGCTAAATGAATGATTTTTAGGGAAGAGTTGTTGAGCGGAATTATATATCCACAAGTTACTATTTTAAGTGGTAAAAGAATAATAATCCCTTCATAATTTTATGTGTAAACGTATAATGGAATTCTTATTCAGATGCTAATAATAACAATGGAGAAATTTTTTTTCTCTTCTGCTTTTTTAACCCAATCCCGGGTTTCTCACGGGATCCAAAACCACACTCCTTAGAACAATAATCTCAACAACTTAAGCTACCCTTAATCCCTAATAAAAATGATGGAATATATATGTTCCTATGAAAATTACAATTAGGGATATATATTCTAATATCTTTTATCAAAGCATATTTTTATATATAATTTATTCACTTTTTCTTGTCTAATAGAATTTATATATATATATATATATATATGTGTGTGTATATATATAAAAGATTTGATATTTAAGTAACACACACCACCTTTTTTCTTATAAAAAATAAAATAAAAGAATGATATAAAATATTACTCGCTTTACTCTATCAGAAGGCCGATAAAAAATCTAATGTCAACAAACTTTATATTTAAAGTTCAGAATACCAGTATCTAGATCATCTCTACATGGTTATCAGTGTGAAAATATGGATTTGCAACAAATTAAGAAAAAGTTAGCTATTAATAAATTGAACACTTCATCTGTAGATTACCTTTTTTCAGTTTTAAAGTAGTAGAACAAAAAGATATACGAGATAACTCAGCTAGAAATATGTTCTTCCGTGTACGCATCTAAGTCAACAAATAAAGATGAGTTGAAATACTTTTCATATTTCTACTTTAAAACATGCAGTGGCAATAAATTAATTCTGAAACCTATTAATCATATATATGCATGCTTCCCTAAGTTGATGTCTGAAAATAGTGATTATTTGTACGCTTTGTGGTATCTCATCACTTACAAAAGCAACAAATGTCAGATGGCTAGACTATATATATATATCCTTCATAAGGCAAGAATTCTCATACAGAAATAAAATTACATTATGGGTGCTACTTTTGGTCAATAATGAATATAGGACTAATTGAAAATAATAGTGTTGTGAACGTTTTATATATGTTGAAGTCTTTTTGCATGGAGATATTTTAGATACATATTACACCCTCTTTTACTACAAATTTATTACCTCTTTCCACCAAAAAAAACAAGAAGAATTATTACCTCTTATATGTACGTTTAGTTAGCATATTAATTATATATGCATTCACGTCGACAGTTATAAATGAATTATGGATAAATAAGTGATATGTAACAATGCTTTTTCACAATATTTCTGTACATATCCCATTGAAGTCCAACTTTATTTTTATTAAATAGTTGAAACAGTTAGAGAAATTAGAAAATTACAACTCATACAATATGATGACAGTAAATTTAACTGGTAAAAATGCAAATTGCCTTGTCACTTTTTTAACTTGATATGATGAAAGTATGGTGCACTTATGGTGAGACCAGCAGAATCCATTTTCTTTTTCTTTTGCCTTTTTTTTTAACTTATTGAGAATAGCTACCACCTTTTTTGCCCACTTTGATGATAAAGCTAAAGCAAGAGAAAAGCAAAGAAGAAAAGAGAAAAAAAAAACATTAAAAAGAAAGAGGAAAGGTAATAATAAAGAAAGGAGAGAAAGAAACAAAGACAAACTACATGATTCAAATCTCTCTCTCTCTCTCAGAAGACTTAATTTGTGAGCTGCTACTTCCTCTACATAATCAATAGTGGGGAGACCTCTCAAAGTTTCTTACAAAGTCTGGTTTGGCACCTTCAAGAAAAAGTTACTTATTAAAAGGTGATATATAACAAAAAAGGTGAAGCAAGCTAAAGAAAGTGAAGATTAGAGGCAGGAGAAAAGAAAAATCTGTAAGGAATCGCGCAAATGAATCGAGGTCATGTTTTCCAGAGCTCACCAGTTCAACAGATGATGGCTGAAAGCCCAAACTTGTGGATCATCAACAACGCCAAGCCTCCATCTCACCCTAATTCTTCATTCTTGGTTCGTCCTCCCGGCCTCTTCCCTCTCTATGCACCGCCACCGCCGCCGCCGCCTCCACAGCCACCATCATCTGCTTCCCACCTTCCTCTATCATCTTCATGGAATGACAATCAGGAACTTCCAGAATCATGGAGCCAACTCCTCCTGTAAATCTCCCTTTCTCTCTATGTGTGTGTAGCGTATATCTAGTTTTATTTTTCTTTTTGTTTTTCCTTTATTACAAACGCTCCACCTCTCATTTAACCCCGTTACTATGGGATTCGAACCCAAGTCATCAGTCCGGGAGTAGTCTTAAACATTTAACCTATCCCTAATCCTCTATGTGTGTTTCTTAGTGCATATCTAGTTTGTCAAACTATATTGCATGCAACTAGCATAATTTTTTTTGTGTGTGCGTGTATCTGTGTATATTAAGGTGTTTGAATGTTTGTTGCTTTTTTTTTTTTTTTTAAATCACAAAGTCATATTATGCATAGAAATTACAAGGAATATATTCATTCATTGTGCTATACTTTGATCTACATGTTGTTAGGGGCTTGAGCATTTCATGTTATATTAACTAATATCCAAACTTCTTTTTTTTTCTTTTAATTTATAGGGGTGGCTTAGTGGGAGAAGAAGACAGGTCAGGGCTAAGCAATATGCAGCAGGCCAAGAAGTTGGAGAACTGGGAAGAACAATTCCTACACCATCATCATCGTCATCAACAGACTCCTAACAGCAGTAGTGTTGTGGATGTTAAGCAAGAAAGTAATTCAGTAAACAGCTATGCATATGGAGGCCATGGAAATAATGTAGAATTCCAGGCAGCAAAACCACCAGCTCCATGGTCACAAATCATGCCAGTTTCTTCTCCCAAGTCATGTGTCACCACCTTAAGTAGTAGTAACCTCTTGGATTTTTCTACCAAATCTGATGCCAGGCATCCTCCCCCGGATCATTCATCTGAGGTATGATGATTTTTTTTCCCCTATTTTCCGAAATTTTTTTTTTTTTGAATTTGTATATTTACTTCAATTTCTTCTTATATATAGATGTATATATGCAATATGTTTGCTTAAAAAGTGTCAAAATCTTTTGCTTAAAAAATATCAAAATCTTTGCTTTTTATTAGTGCAACAGCACTGCAACAGGAGGGCTACCAAAGAAGGCTAGGGTTCAACCTTCTTCCACTCAATCCACCTTCAAGGTAATTTCGAAGATTCAAACTCTGTGTGTGTGTGTGTGTGTGTCTGCACCACCACAATCCTCCCAACTTGTGCCTCTAGCTGATCTATGATGATCTCTCTATTGCTTCCTTCACCAATTTGGACTAAAACCATTGTCTTTACTGGTTGGTCTTTTCCTGTACGTAATGATTCTCTTTTGCTATCTCTTATAACATCCACACAAGAAGAAGACACAGTTGATAAAGTAAGATTAAAGGTTAGCAATTTGTTTTTTAGTAAGCTTTATTCATCATGATGATCTCTTCTTTTATATTATGACTTGAAGCAGGTGAGGAAGGAAAAACTGGGGGATAGAATAACTGCACTGCACCAGCTAGTTTCTCCATTTGGCAAGGTAATTAGCTCTCTGGCAAGTTGCACTTGCGTGGTTATGCGTTTTCTGTATAACCGGCTTAGACCTCCCTCAGAACCCAACAAAAAAACACTAATAATCTACAATTAGTACATATAATCATGGAAATAATTCATGCACAGTTCTTTATGATAAAAGTAAAGCAAAAAGCTCTATGATCTAAAATATGACAGTTCCTTTTTCTTCTTTATTTCTTTTCACATTTAGGGTTTCCTCCATGACATATGTCTTTAAGCATTACAGAGGATAAAGAACGTAGATTTTCTTTTCTTTCTTTTTTTTTTTTTTGGCTTTTTGGGTGTTGTGATTTATTTTTCACTTTGTTTCACTTTTGCAGACTGACACGGCTTCTGTCCTGTTAGAAGCTATTGGTTACATTAGATTCCTACAGAGTCAAATTGAGGTAAGAATGACTTCTTTTAAAAGTACTTTACCAGACTATCTTGAACTATTGATGGCACATATAATTAGTTAAAGTTTCACTTGACAGTTGTCTCATTCAATATTTTTTAGCTATTGAAATTCTAAATACATATTTGTTCTCTTCTCAATTCTCGTCTCTCCCTTGAATCCAGGCCCTTAGCTTACCGTACTTGGGCAATGGATCAGGAAACATGCGGCAACAGCACCCCGTAAGAAAGCTACATGTTGTAACATATATATATATATGTATGTGTATATATATAACACACATACATACATACATATATATATTATATATGTGCTCAATTCCCAAAGCACAAAATATACTCCCTTTCACAAGTCTTTTCTGTGTATGCATATGGATGTCTGAAAAATTGTACTTAGCAGAATGTGCATGTGGGATATATACGCTAATTATTGACATTAAAAAAGTTATTAATAATTACTGATTTGATTATTTTCAGGTTCAAGGGGAGAGGAATTGTTTATTTCCTGAAGATCCTGGTCAGGTAAATAAGCTTTATTGGATCCATTACCTTCTCAAAAACAATTGCAGAAGTGGGCTTCTTTTTTCAGAGAGAAGAAAAAAAAGAAAAAAAAAGAATTACAGGGTTAATTATTATTATTTTCTTTTTCTGCAAAGAAGTTACTGAAAGCACGAGAGAAGTTCTGCTTTACAACCTTAAATAGCTGAAACCATCAAAAGAATAGCTTAAACTTTAAACATAGATGCTTTTCTAGTAATCGGAAGCTTAGACAACTAAACTGAAATAAATTATCATCTCATCTAAAAATTTAAACTTGCAGAGTAAATTTGTTGTATTTATCTATTGTGCTTAACGGTTTCGAATGTGGGTATTTGTGCAGCTTCTGAACGATAACTGCATGAAGAAGAAAGGAACTTCTGATCAGGTATACAAATAAGCCCTTATATGCCTTACTTTTGCCTACAAACTTAATTATTTCTGAAAACCTTATAAGCTGATTTCTTTTTTCTGCTTTTGTTTCTGCAAAATTAACATTAGGATCCACATGAGCCAAAGAAAGACTTGAGGAGTAGAGGGCTGTGCCTGGTTCCAATATCATGCACTTTGCAAGTGGGGAGTGACAATGCTGCAGATTATTGGGCACCTTCTCTTGGTGGAGGGGGTTTTCGATAAAATTAATGTAGAAAAATTGGATATTATTAAATTAATCACCGCGCCTTACTGTTGAAAAAACTTCATCAAGAAAACAATGATATAACATCATGAGCAGTCATTCTGCTAAGAAAAAATTACAAGGCTGACTGCTCATGATGCTATGCATTTTGTTAATTCACCATTAGGTGCTGCGCTGTAGAACATGTTGCCATTCGAAAGTCATTGTCCTTTGAACTTTTGAGTGCTTTTTTAGAAGATACTATGGCTTTTCTATTTTGGCTTGTACAATGTTATTTATGTACATGCCCCTTGTAGTATGATTAGTTGACCATTATAATAGAAGCTGCTTTAATTTGTAGTAATATATATTTTCCTTTCTACGATAATATTAATTATGTTAATTTAGAGTCAATATGTTGCAGTTCCACTGCAATAAAATAAAATAAAAGACATTAGTGACCCAAAAATTAGCTACTAAAATGAAGTTATGATCGATTTGTGACCGAATTCTTCGGTCAGAAAAAGTTTCGTTACTAATTTCATCAAAAACGTATTTTTAAGTGGGTAACAAATACAGTGATTAAAATGTCGATCATAACGTCTTATAAATCTGAAATCAATTTTATCCCGGCCTCCAAATTTCACTAATCGGTCACAAACTAATCACAGATTAGTGACCAAAATTTCAAACTACAAATTAATATTGTCTAACGCTTGTATGTGTATCGGGGGCACAACTCAACACCTCGGAATTATAGCCTGAGGATGAGTTTCTCGTTGTCAAGAAAGAAAATGCAGCGGTTTTAGAAACATATAAGCAATTTCGAAAACTATCAGAACTCTGTCTTGACAAAGTTTGCCTGCCAAATCTTAAAATAAATAAATAAATAAATAAAGAGAAAAGATCCATAGATTTGATTAATTGAAAGCTAAAAGAAAGAAAAAAAAAAAAGAATCAGTTTATTCCAACACATATATGTGCTTCTACTTTTTCCTGTTTGGTGTTTTATACATAGGCCAGTCTTGTCAGAAAGTAGCAGATTCCATCCAATTTCACAAATTTGCATGCCGGTGACTCTTAATATTCTCCAATTGGAAAAATTAGGCAGAGAAGATCATAGCTAGAGAGTAGTAAGCTAGAGAGTAGTAGAAGCTTATATTCATTCTGGCAATCTTTTCGAAATCAAACCACTATTATACTAATCATCACAAGATAAGACAATCGATTATATTCAATACATAGTTCAAGTACGTACTAACGATGTCATAACATTGACTTTTTAAAAGTAGTCATAAAAACTTCGACTTTTTAAAAGTAGTCAAAAAAACTTCATACGAATATGACGATTAAAAGGATTGGAGTACCGAATGTAAGAATTTTTTTAAGTTATTTCTACCATACATTCGAACTTGAAAAACGTAAAAAGACACAAGTTTATCTCCAAGAAATCTATGATTGAAAGCACCTCAAGTTCAAATAATGCATGCAAAGCGAGCTTGTCTTCAGCTGTAAGATTATCTGTTCCTCTAGCACTAGCCACTAGAGAACATTTTGATAAGAAACAAAACAATTGTACTAGGTACGAAGGATTCAAACAAGAAGAACAAAAAGTAAGTATAACATGTCTGCAAGTGGCCAATTCAAGAATCACTTGATTACCAGGAAACTAATTTATCCTAGTGGTAACATGAGACATTTACTGATTGTACGATTTATATATGATAGCCAACAAATTAAAACATGACAACACATGCATGCATGAAGCCCTTTCATTGAAAAACTTTACATTGTATATGGTGCTGTTTTGCTGTAAAAAGAGAAATTGTCTGTTGCTATTCTGTTTATCTCCTAGTGGAAATATCGATGCTGTCGAAATGGGTATTTAATTTATGGCCTAACTACTTTAAAATTTTATTAAAACTTCCGAGAATAAAGTTATCATTTTCAACATAAATTTATTGACATTATAGAAATTTTATTTTGAATTATAAAAAACATTTTACAGTAACCAAAAAATAATTACAATAGACACCTAAAAGATTATAACAAATACTATAAATATGAATTTAATCTAAAAAACTGTAATTAATTTCCATGGTGTTTGTTGCCTTGGGGAATGTCTATGGAGCTCGAGGGGCCTGCTGTACGGTCAGCCTATTGTAATCTTGCTTTACGACTTTAATTTGTATGGAGATGGACTGCCTGAGCCCACCCACGTTTAAACATTGACTTTCATCTGCTTGGGTGTGTGACACCACGTTTCAATTTGTGTTCAAATTATAATAATTTATCTTAATAATATTGTTGTCACAAATTTAAATATTTTGAATCAATTAATTAAATTTAACATGTAAATTGGTGAATTTGCTAAGGTAGACACCAATAAAATGACTAAACCAATATGTCCGAAATATTTGTCATGATCTTTTTTTTTTTTGGGTTCGTAACTTTAAATTCTTATAGTGACATGTTAGTTATTTTTTTACCTATTTAAAATTATATTTAAGTGGTCAAATTCCTGTAATAGATAGGTAAATTTGTGGATAAAATTTAGGAATATTTAATTAATTTATCTTTTGATTAGATGATTCTAGAATTTTCCATGTAAGATAATTTTTGTTTGTGTACAAATAATTAATAAAATATAAAATTGTTTGGCTTTTATATTTAAAAAAAAGCACTTTCTATGGAAAAAAATATTTTTCTCTAATAAGTGTTTGGAGTAGTTTTTTTTTTTATAAAGATACAACCCTTTAAAAATACATTTTCAAATGGTATTAAAAAAGTGTTCTTTTTAATAAGCCAACCACACAGGCCCTTAATCCAAATGAGCCTTTAGAATCTTTAACAGAAATTTCAAGTGTTTGAACATGATATTACTTGCTTAATCATCCTCAAAATTTTCAAAAGAAAACTTGATTTTCTATGTCCAAAAAAGATATTATCGATGTTCATGTAAATACAATCATTGAGTTCTCCTATTTTATGGAAGAGAGAGATGAGTCCAACTTTATTAACTGAATTAGTTAATTTTTCTATATATATTCTTACTTTTTTTTTCATGAATTATATTTTTTATATGCAATTATAACTAAAATACATAATATCATTAATCTTCTTAACTAAGTTTTGCCCCCTCCCCCAATGTTAAACTTCTAGGTCTGCTCTTGTGTGACACCTCATCCTAATTGTTTGTGTTTAATTTATAATAAGTTAGTTCTATTATTAATTTTATTATGAATTTAAACATTTTGAATTAGTTGATTTAGATCCAATATAAAAGGATCCTAGAGGCTAGTACTAGGACTTAGTTCTCTGCAAGTGGTAAAGAAGCAAGATACTAAGCCTAAGTGTGGACCCCACATATTTTAATGGTCCTAAATTATAGTTTTGTTCTGTTGTGTTTAATTCATAAAGACTTACAAGTTCTTTTTTGTTTTTTTAATTTGGCTTAGGCTCAAGATATTGTCAAGTTAATAATTGGATTGAAATTAAAAAATATCATGAAGTAATTGACACTATTCTCTCAAAATCAACAACTTGATTTCAAATTTCATCAAAATCAACTGCAAAAATTTTAAATAATAATAATAACAATTGGGCTAAATCACTAATCTGGGAATGCCATATCAGACCCTGTAGATATTTAGTACACACTTCACGCTAGTTAGTGCGTGTTCGGCAACAACTTTTTAAGTAGCGTTTAGCGTTTTAACTGGTCAAAATACTATTTTGCTAAATTATTGATGTTCGGTAAACTAGCGTTTCAAGTAGCTTTTTAGGTAGCTTTTAGCGTTTCTCAAAAGCTAAAAATTTTAATGTTTCAGGCAGCTTTTAGCTTTTCATGTTTTTTTTGGCAATTCTACCTTTTTTGCATTTTTTGATTTTTCTATTCTTTTTCCAATATCTCTCTATGTTTTTATCTTTTCTTTCACAAATATAAATAAGAAATAATATAAAAATAAATTTTAATTTCTATATAATCAACATTACTAAAAGCATAAATTTTATTAGTACATTTTTTTTAACAAAATAATTTTGAATCTATTAAAATTAATTTTTGTAATATTGATATAAATGTTTTATCAAAAAATTAGTTATACTTTAATATTAAAATATGATTATGAAAATAAATATCTAATTGTGAAATATATTGTCTTATTCCTATTATAGTAATAGTAATTACAACTATCATAATAACAATAATAATAATAACATGATATCAATATACTTTTACGTCATTTAACATCCATAAGCTAATCTAACAGCTAATTTTACCGAACACATTTTGTTCAATCAGCTAGTTAAACAGCTATCCGCTAACAGCTATCCAAACAGCTATCAGCTACTCCAACAGCTAAATTTGCCGAACAGGCTCTTAATACAAGCTAAAGAAGCCCACTAGTCACAAAAGGTTCGAGAGGCTGCATTATCCTATGTATAAATGGTGATACACCCATCTGTTGCAAGGGGAGAAAAATATAGAACAAACCCACAAGAAAGAAAGAAGACACAAAAGTAAATAATCAGTTTTTTTTTTTTTTTAATAAACACACCACTCATGGAATTTGAACCAATAGAATAACGCTCATTTAACAAAGGGACTCATTAGGGAGGAGATCACTGAGAACTAGTTTGACTTACACTTTAAAAATACTGTTTTTTGAAAACGTTTATTGAAAATGAAAATTTTTGCTAAATAAACTTTTAATGTAAAAAAAGTTACATTAGGATCATCTATATGTCATATGTCATCATGTCATACCTTTTTTTTTTTACTCTAAAATCTCTAATCCGTCTCTTTTTATTCATACAAAAAACTTTTAATCAATTTATTCCATATATGTATTTGCTTCCGCTCACATATTCTTCCAGTTATTCATTTTGAATTCTTTTCCAAAATTATTTTATTTTACAAAAATATGAAAATTGTAATTAGTGTTGGAAATTTACTAAAAAAATTTTAATTTTAAAATATATTTATATTTTATCTTAAAATAAATTATAGATATTGACTATCAGTTTTAAATAAAAAGATATAAAAAATACTCATTTTTTTTCTATATCACATGGGTGTAAAATAACATAGTTTTCATTACATGTCATATTTTATTTTCTACTTAGCTAATAAAGTAGATATTGCATAAATCTCTAAATTTTATATGACATTTTAATAATTAATCAATTATTAGATAATTTTTATTACAAATAATTCATCAATTATTAGATAATTTTTATTCAAACTCTTTTATTTTTGTTACCAAGAAAATTTAGCCTCTACTCACAATCAGGTATTGACATTTTAATTTTTTCATTAATAACTAGATTTTGCATTACTAATATAAATATACATCTATATACCTTGAAGGTGAAAAATAAAATTATATTTAGAAAAAGAATATATATATATATATATAGTTGTGTTTTTGCATTTTTAATTTATGCCACGTCTCATCATACCATACCTTATTTTTTTTCTCCATAAGATCACTGCCAATCTCTTTTTATTCATATAAAAAACTTAATAATTAAATTTATTCCATTTATGTATTTTCTTCCACTTTCATATTCTTCCATCTACATCATTTTGATTTTGGGAAAAATTTAAGTTACCTCCTGTGATATGCGAAAGTATCACATTACTCCCTTATGTTCCTAAAACTTCAGATCGCCCCCTTGTATTTTCTGAATTTATCACACTTTCCTTTATCGTTAGTTAAACGTTAACAACGTTAAATACAAGTTTGAAATGACCATTTTACGCCTGAATAAAGTAATAAAAAATTTATTTAGCTTCTATAATAAAATACCTAAAATCCCTAATTCCTAAAATGCTTATATAATAAAATACCTAAAATCCCTTATACATACATACACATATTAAGAGTAAGATGATGTTGATGATGAAGATGATGCTGACGATGAAGATGAAGATGATGATGAAGATGAAGATGAAGATGAAGACGATGAAGAAGATGAAGAAGGTGAAGATGAAGATGATGTTGCCGAAGATGAAGATGATGAAGGATGATGTAGATGACGAAGAAGATGAAAAAGGTGAAGATGAAGATGATGTTGCCAAAGATGAAGATGATGAAGAAGATGAAGAAGGTGAAGATGAAGATGATGTTGGCGAAGATGAAGATGATGAAGGATGATGCTGATGATGAAGATGAAGATGAACATGATGAAGAAGATAAAGATGATGTTGCCGAAGATGAAGATGATGTTGCCAAGGATATTTTCGTCCAAATAGAGGGCAAGCTAATTAAAAATATTAGATCAGTTGCAATTATAGCGCGTGTGGCTCAAATTTGATAGAAAAATGGAAGAAGGGAGTTAACATGATAAGTTTTGGAAAAACACAAGGGGGCGATCTGAAGTTTTTGAAATACAGGAGGTAACGTGATACTTTCGCATATCACAAGGGGGTGACATGAATTTTTCCCTTTGATTTTTTCCAAAACTATTTGATTTTACAAAAATACAAAAATTGTAATTAGTGTTGAAAATTCAAAAAATTTTAATTTTATGAAATATATTTATATTTTATCTTTCAATAAATTTTAAAATTTGACTATTAATAATAAATAAAATGATAAAAAGATACTTATCTTTTCCATGTCGCATGGTTGTAACAAACATAATTTTTGTTACATATCGTATCTTATTTTCTACTTAGCTATAAACTAGATATTATATGAATTTCCAAAGTTTATATGACATTTTGTATGAACTGGCTATTTTTCAAGAGAAAGCACTCCTTTCCCTGAAAAAAGTATATTTTTTTTGTAACAACTATTTGGCTTGGCTTTCAAAAAAAGTTAAAAACTCTAAAAAGAACTCATTGATAGCTTTGTCTAGAAGTTAAAATTTTTATCTTCTCAAAAAAGCACTTTTTTAAAAAGTTATTAGAAAAAGTACTTTTACGAAAAGCCAATCCAAAGGAGCCCTAATATAATTCATTAATTAGTGGATAATTTTTTTTCAAACTCTTTTTATTTATATTTGTTACTTAAAAATTTTGGCATCTATTCAGAATTAGGTATTAAGATTTTTTAACTTTTTCATAAATAATTAGAGTGATAGATTTTGCATTTCTAATATATGTCTATATACCTTGGAGATGAAAAATAATTTTTTTTAAGAAATTGAATATATGAGTTTTTATATATCATATAATATTATTAAATATATGTTACAATACTTTTAACTATCATTTTTAAAAGTAAAAATGTTTAATATTTTATTAAATGTTCACGTACTTAAGTCCATATTTTATCCTATATTTGGATTAATCCTATCCTTTTTTGGTCTTTTGTAATCCCTATATAAAATCTAATCCTTCAAAACTTGTCAAATTTCAAATCACTTGTTAATTTGTTCAACAATAATAAATAGGTGAATAATTGAGTTAATTTTTATTAAGCAATTACGTTTGAGACCTATTATTTTTAATCCTTGTTATAATTTCATTTAGTATAACTTATTATTTATAAATATATTTTTTTCAGTGTTTAATAGTTTTTATAAAATTTTTTACTTTTTTATTTTTAAAAAAATATTTCTACATTAATATATATATATATATATAGTGTTTCACACCAATGTAAATCTAATGTATAGTAACCAATGGTTATCAAGACACTGTTCAAGTTAGACCACTAAACACGTACCTTATTATGCAACATGAGACATTTTCCTTCACATACAAGCATTAGCCAATCGCTATTCAAAAACAAAAATTATACGAGAAGTAAAATAGAGACATTACAAAAATTTTCAAATTTAACATGAAGGTCTCATCTCAAAAAAGATTTGATACGTATTTTCAACAAATGCTCAAGCCATCAACAAATTCAAAAAAATAGAAGGCATACACAAATGATTGACATGAAAGATTTTCCTCCACTAACAAAATCAATAAAGCAATCAAGTTTTCCCCTTGGGCCTAGATATGTAATTCTAGATTTTCTATGTTAATTAGTTGACACCCTGCATTCTATGTCTTTCAGAAAATATTAATAATTGTCTATAATATTAACTAAGCCGTATGAACTTTGTGCGGCTTATGCTTTATTTGGTATAAGGTTATTATTGGATTTTTTAAATAAAAAAATATATGATTTGTTTTTCGTTTACATAAAATACTTATAATAAGATGTCTTATCGATAATTGTAAAAAATAAGTCAAATATGCATTGCTTATAAATAAGATATTTTTATAAGATGTCATTGCCACAAATTAGAGGATAAATCATTGCTTAACGAATAAAATAAGAATTATATAATGAGCTTATTCCAAACACAGCATTAATGCCAGCTGTGTAATATTGTATCAAGGTTTAGCTGCTTTCATTAAGATCAAGCTTATTTACTTGAATCTTGAAAAGTCTTGGTTTCAGTATATGAAATATGGTAGTTATGCATGAACTGATTTGCCTATAATTGTATGTTCTTGGCTAATCAATTACTTTATTTTTCAGTCTTTAATATAAAATTTAATTAAATTTATATGTATTATAAAAGAAAGTTCATGCCTATTTTACCTATGTCACATATCATCATGTCCTCTAATTTTTTCTTGCCAGAAAAAGGTTTCTTCTATCAAAATCATTTTTTGAGCTAGTGAGTTTATTTTTCAAAATACATTGACTATTATTTTTGGTCAATAAACAAATTATCTCTGTTGGGATTCTTGCTTATTATTATTATTTTGATGATTACAAATCATTGTTCTTGAGAATCATATTGCATATTTAATTTGTACTCTTGAGCTATGATATAATGCATGGTGTTTTGTTAGAGCATGAAGTTGGAACTTGCACTGAAGATCAAATTTAAAGACCTTATAGTTATAATTTATAAATTGCTCATAGAGGATAACTCATTAAAGCTCACAATATCTTGGTTGTGTATATTATGATTTTAATGGGCATGGTTTACAATTGCAAAATTGCATGTTTCTTAAACTATTGGGTTTGTTTTGAAAACGATCATTGCCTTTTTTGTTGAGTTTGAACAATACCTTTAAGAGAGTGGATATGTATATGTATATATGTATATATACATATATATGTGTGTGTGTGTGTGCACGCACATGTGTAAGATAATTTCAAAACTAGATATGATGTTTGAAGAGTAATTAATGTTTTGTGTATAAGATCTAGTTGTATTTGCATATAATTGGTGATTTGATATTAGCCAAAATTATGTGCTTTGGGTAGCAAAATTTCTGCAAAAGACATGCATGTGACTATTCCAAATTTAGTAAAGAGTTTTGATAATTTGTCTACCTTTTTCTGTATTTCTTTTACCTATCAGTCAATCTATAGCTACTAGATGAGCCACAGGTTGACCAGAATGGTTGACTAGTAAGAATAGAATGTCATCTTTTGAAGCAGAATGAAGGTTTCGATAGACCTATAAAGTAGGCCAATAATTCCAATGCATCCTAAATTGGTAGTAGTTAAGGAATCGATCGATCGATAGTGCATACCTGCTCCAAGATATAGCCCTTGGAATTGTGCTTGTTTAAATTTTATATATACCTCTTTTCACTCCTGTTTTAATACAACTTGATCTTGAGTTATTCTATCTTGTAATCGAGCATTTCTCTTGCATTCATGGATTACATTAATACATTTGATAAGTTGTTGGATTTCAATTGGCATATCTACTCAGAACAATATAGAAATGTATTTCTAACTTCTTTAAGAAGTTTCTTTTTATACTAACACTACTATTTCACTACTATTTCTTCACTCTTGGATAGATTAGGTTGAGTGATCAACCTTGTCAGCAAAGAGAGTAAAGGATTAAACTCCTTTAGTGTTGGAAGAACACTTAAATACAAACGCTAATCTATGCTTCTCTAACACAAAAAGCAAGAAGCTGAGTTATAGTGAAACATTAAAAAATTCTAAAGAAAACTTCAGGTGGTGGAGCAGGCCCAAGGAAGTTTGAACAACTTAAAAATATTGTGTTTTATCTGCTTCTCCTTATCTCTTTAATTTTTGTGTGGCTTAATTGGCATTTCTTCACTGTTTTATTGCCATAGATTACATTTTGAACTTGAAAGTGATTTTATTCTCTATTTTGTGTCATAAACCCAATTCATCCCCCTCTCTTGGATTAATTTTCGGTGTGACAATCTCTTAAGACCAAAAATTTTCACGTAATGGTATATGTGTGTGTGCGTGTATGTATATGTGTATATATATTCCATCTAAAAGATTTTTCACTAAAATAATTTCTTCATCTAATAAATTTATTTTTTTCAATTATATTTTATATAACATAATTTCTAATATAGGTCATTATACAAATTTGTCTACAAATTTTGCTATTGGTAATGATCTT
Organism: Cordia subcordata; assembly: GCA_028554755.1. Taxonomy (NCBI): domain Eukaryota; kingdom Viridiplantae; phylum Streptophyta; class Magnoliopsida; order Boraginales; family Cordiaceae; genus Cordia; species Cordia subcordata. The sequence goes on from JAPTOF010000014.1 coordinate 8,213,956, forward strand.
CTTATTTTAAGTAGATTGATTGTATAGTCACATAATTAATTATTTTCTAATCAAAATTTTTGCACATGTATAGTCAAATCACTCAAACATTAAAGTACACAAATTTAAGAAACATTTTCTTAATATAAATTTTATCATGTCTAGGCACATAACTTTAGAATTAATTTATAACATCTATACTGTATAATAAAGCAAAATAAGCTGTAATTTCGTACTACCAAGTGGCGCAATGTATGATAAGCTTTCCATAATTACTTATCAATTAAATATGCCCATTTGTAGATCATTTTTTGTTTTCTATCATTTATTCAGTTTCATTCTTGTATTAAATATTTTAATTAATATTATGCCCTTTCTCAATATATATCAATCATTTTTTTATTAATTTTATAATATATAATTGTTTCAATAACTATTTAGTAAGATGCAAAAACTTTATAGTTTTAATATATCCAATCACATATATCGCTCCCCGTACATTGCACAAGTATCACACTAATATATATATATACATATCGTACTAACAAATTTTCATGAATATCATAATCTTTATTGCAATGCCATCTCCTTTCATGATCTTTTTTTCCTTTTAAAAATTTTAACTCATTTAATGCCACATTGTAATCGTGCATCAAGTTTTTGGTCAAGTAATTGACACCAATAAAAATATTTCCTAATTTAAATTGAGTATTGCTTTGTAAAGTAAAAATTATTTCCTAATTTAAACATTTAAATGTTATCTATATCAATATAATGATATAAACTGATCATTATCTATATCATTAATATCAATACCCATGTATTGCTTCATACGTAATTCTAACATTTCTTTCTCAATTGATATTATAACCAATCTATTATCAAGAACTCCTTTTTTAGGCAGTTTCGTAAATTTTACTTAAGATTTATTTGTTTTATTATTTGTTAAAATTTTATCAAGAACTACTTTTTGGAATTGTATTAGAGCTTTAGCCTTTTGCTGTCTTTTTTTTTAAAAAAAAAGTTTCGGCTAACTAGATTCATATTTTTTATTTGACATATTTAAATTCTTATAAATTACAAAAAAAATGAATTTACTTATAGTAAAAACAAAATAACCTATAAAAATATAAATTGAAAAACTAGAAAAATAAAAATATTTAACGACTAAATCAAATAGAATTTGATTTTAAAAGCTCGATAGTAAAAACAAATCAATATTTGAGAGTCCTTTAATAGAATGATAGTGCTCAAATAAAAACAAAATTGATAGAGATAAACCAAGAATAAAGAAAATAGAGGATGTCAAAAACATAAATTCGAAAACTTAAAACACATTTTTAATTGATAAAAGTAATGTTGATGACAATTTTGGTGAAGAGAGAATCAAAGACAAATAAAGATTTGATAGGAATAGTGAAAAGTCAGTGATAGAGTTGTTATTAACTAATTATGTGGGAAATGAGATTTATTAAGGATTGTGGGCCTTTTATGATTTTTTAAAAAAAACAAAGCTAAATAGAATAACCTTTTCTATATAATTATAGAAAGTATAATTATAAAAATTCAAAACATGAGGCCTAAAATTGTTAGGGGTCTAAAGTATGGACTTTACTTGCCTTATACTTGAGCCACCACTAGTTTTATTGCATTGCATCTACCTTAGTTTTGTCTTTATAAAATCCAAAAAAGTTTTCTTTTTGAGTTTTATTCAATATTTTGTTGACAAATTATACACATATTTTCCAACGATTCATGCATAGATTGTAAAAATTAACCATCAACAATGAATAAAAATAAAAAAATAAATATTTTTTTTACATTGCCCAAATCATACTCTAAATCTTTTTGTAAACCAGACTTTTACTCTCTATATATTGACATCATGTATGCCCAGGGGTGAACAAGGTTGGAATATGCGCACTGCCATCACATGTTCTCTTTCTCTCACTTTTCATTTCTTTCACATTTTTCCTAGGTTGCTAATAGTTAATACTCCAATTTTAGTTCGTGAACCTCTAAAACCTAAAGTGCAATATAGATGAAATAACTTCAGTTTGTCAATTTACACATATTCAAATGCAAAGTACATAGAATTTAACTTTTCAGATTTGTGTCTTTTTTCTCTTTGTTCTCTCTCTGACAGTTTTAGAGTGAGTAACATAGAGTGTCTAGGCAATTTTCCTTGTAGCTTGTCTCCTACCTCTAGTTGTGGTTCCATCCATCACTCGTGGTTGTTCTCCTTTTCTTTCCCATTTCTCCTTTCTCCACTGGTTTTCTTCTCTAGTTGTGTTCTTTCTCTATGTGTCGCCTTTGTGGTCTTTTTCTGTATGTTCTTTTTCTGTGTGTCTTCCTCTCCCTCTTTTGGTTTGTCATCTGTCCGTGTTTCTCTGTGTGTTTCTTCCTCCTTTTTGTTTTTTTTCCCTTTTCTCTCATTGTGTACTCGTTCTACTTTAGTCATGGTTCCATTTTTTTCAGATCTAATGAGGGTGTAAAAGGTGTGTCTATATCTTTGGTCAGTATGCCAATCATTATAGGGGATGCTTAGACGTTGTTGGTTCATGGTTCTTTTCCACGACATGTGTTAATTCCTTGCAGCAATGTTCGTCCCTTGAGGGATGGCATCCTTTACTTCTTAGAGAAGGAGTTCGCTATTTTACTGTACCTTGGTGCATTCCCATTTATGTTAAATATGGTCCGTATTCTTAGGCAACAAGAATAGCAAATTATCTTTTGTGCACGTTACCTTATTAGCTTATTACCTTTCTAGCACATAATTAATTAGTTGCCTTTTCCGCTTAATAGGTTTTAGGAAACCTTTGCACTATAAATATGTGGCAATACTCATTGTGTTAGTGGTGTGAGAGAAACCAAAGTAAGCCTTGTAGTATTCATGATCAATAATAGAATTGTTCTCTACTGCCCGTAGACATAGGCTTTAAGGCCGAACCACGCAATTCTCGTGTCCGTTTTCTTCTCGTATTCTTCGTGTTTGCATGTTTTCCCCCAACAAACTGGTATCTAGAGCTTAGGTATTATTTTGCTACTTGAGGGAAAAAGGAAAAATCAAAACTCATTATGAAACCAAAATTACTCAAACCAAACGGTGCCTAAACAAGCAAAGGTCTTTACTCGGCAATGAGTGCTCCATTGCTGTTTACGTTGGGCGTTGGTGGTTAGAGTGAAAGCTTACGTCGGCGGGTCGTGGTTTGTGTTTGGGTTTGAAGAACAAGAGAAAAAGATAGAGTTTGCGTTCTCTTGAGATTCTGCTCCGAAGTACGTGTTTAAGGACGATGTTAACTTTGACCAACAGGTTTGACTTTGACTGGTGTTGACCAAAGTTGACCGGGGGTGTTCCTCAGGTTTTTCAACACTCTGAATCCGTTTTTGCGGTCCGTTAAGCCAAATTCCATCCTAACGTGTGAGTTTTGAGCAAAAAGAAGATGTTTTTCGTAGGTGAAAAGTTTGAAATCGAGAAATTTCAGTCTATGGAGGATCAAATTCAAAGCATTTATGACAATGCAAGGACTTTGGAAAGTCATTGAAGAAGTGATCCCGAAGAAGACGGAACCAGCAGTGAGACAAGAACTTGAAGAGAAAGCCTTGAGTATAATACATATGTCCGTGACGAATGAAATATTGCTGGAAATTGCTAAGAAGACAACAGCAGTTGAGGCTTGGAATACTTTGGTGGAATTGTATGCATCTAAATCTCTCACAAATCACCTCTATTCGAAGAAATGATTGTATCATCTTAGAATGAAAGAAGGTACATCACTAAAACAACACATTGATGAGTTTACCTCTTGCTTTATTGCTTTGAAGGATGTGGGTGTTAAAATTGATGACGAAGACTAAGCTATGATCCTTTTATGCTCCTTACCGCCTTCATATATGAACTTCATGGACACTATGTTGTACGGGAGGGATAAAATTACCTTTGAAGATGTGATTGCTTCATTAAAATCGAAGGATCTTCAAACACATATTCCAGGACATAGAGAAATAGTTCATGGGGAAGGTTTAGTGAGTAGAGGGAGATCGAAGAATAGAGAGGGATCTTCAGGTAGAAAAAAAAGCAAGTCAATGTCAAAATCAAGAGCAAGGAAGCTACACTGTTTCGAGTGTGGTGAAAAGGGTCACATTAAAAAAGAATGTCCAAAATTGAAAGAGGGAAAGAAAAAGGTGGAGAATTCAGTTACTGTGGTGGAAAGTGTTGACAGTGATGGAGATAAATCGAGTAGTACTGGAAAAATTTTGACTGTGATGCACTCACAGTGGCATAATCAATGGATTCTTGATACTGGTGTAACGTTCCATATGTGTCCTAGGTGTAACTGCTTCTCTTCTTATTCCAAAAAAGAAGGGAAAGTCTTTCTAGGCAATGATATTTCGTTGAAGGTGGAAGGAATGGGCATCTTAAATATCAAAATGTTTGATGGTATTACAAGATCTCTCGAGTGTTGGCATGTACCGGAGCTAAAGAAAAACTTGATTTCTCTTGGGCGTTTGGATTCTCATGGATACAAATTCTGAAGTGAGAATGGTGTTGTAAAGGTGACCAAAGGTGCAATTATGCTCTTGAAAAGGAACTTGACTGGCGGCCTATATGTCCTTCAAGGTAGTATAGTTAAAAGTGTTACAACTGTTACATCCGAGAACAGTGATAATGACACTATGCAGTTATGACACAAAAGGTTGGGCCATATGAGCGAGAGGGGACTGACCGAGCTGAGCAAGAGGGATTTGCTTTGTGGGCAAAAAACGAAAAAGCTTGAATTCTGCAAGCATTGTGTTTTTGGATAGCAAACCAAGGTGAAGTTCAGCAAGGGGCAGGAGAATACCAAAGGTACACTTGATTACATTCATTCTGATCTTTGGGGTCCTAATAAAGTTCCTTTCAAGAAAGGTGCCAGGTATTACATCACTTTCATTGATGCATACTCTCGAATGGTGTGGTTATACGTCTTGAAAACTAAAGATGAGGCGTTTCTAACATTTGTCGAGTGGAAGACGTTGATTGAGAAGCAGACTAGTAAACAGATCAAGCGTCTTAGGACTGACAATGGGTTAGAATACTGCAATAAAGAGTTTAATGAGTTTTGCAGGAAACATGGCATTGTGAGACACCGCACATGTGTAGGGACACCATAACAGAATGGAGTTACAGAACGCATAAATAGAACTCTGGTAGAGAGAGCTCGTTGTATGCTATCCCATTCTGGCTTGAGTCAAGTCCTTTGGGCTGAAGTCGTTAATATGGCGTGCTACTTGATGAATAGGTCTTCATCCAAAGCTATTGAATTGAAAACTCCTTTTGAGTTATGGTCTGGTAAGCCTGCTGACTACTCTCGATTGAGGGTGTTCAGTTGCCTTGCATAAGCTCACATGAAGGATAGCAAATTGGGGCCGAGGGCAAAGAAATACATATTCCTAGGCTATGCGTCCGATAGGAAAGGTTACAGGTTGTGGTGCACAGATCCAAAGTCTCTAGTTTTCCTCGTCAGCAGGGATATCACATTCAATGAGTCTGCTTCATTAGACCAAGAAAAAAAGAAAGCAGTAGCTGGTTTAGACCACGGTGTCAAAGAGCAGGTGGAGATATTTGCTGATGTTCCAAATGTTCCATCTAGCAGTAGTAGCAGTCCAATTCAGCCGACTCAGCCAACTGAGGTGCATGATCAAAATGTGTTTGAACAACAGAAGTACAGCATTGCTACTGGACGAGAAAGGAGACAGATTAGATAGCCTCAAAGGTATGGATACGCTGATCTTGTTGCTTATGCTTTAACTATTGCTGAAACAATTGAAGGACATGAACCGAATTCATACAAAGAGGCTATATCTAGAAATGATTCTGCTCAGTGGCTAGGTGCCATGAGTGAAGAGATTGACTCTCTTCAGAAGAATCAAACATGGGAGCTTGTTAAATTGCCTAAGGGACAGCAAGTTGTTGGTTGCAAATGAGTTTACAATAAAAAGGAAGGTACTTCAGGGGTTGAAGGTCCTCGATACAAAGCGCGATTGGTGGCAAAAGGCTGTACACAAAAGGAGGGTGTTGACTTTAATGAAGTGTTCTCTCTGGTTGTGAAGCATAGTTCCATTAGGGTTTTACTTACCTTGGTTGCTCTTCATGACTTAAAGCTTTAGCAGCTAGATGTGAAAATGACGTTTTTGCATTGTGATCTTGAAGAGTAGATTTACATGAGTCAACCGGAAGGGTATGTAGTTCCTGGTAAGGTGAGCCATGTTTGCAAATTGAAGAAGTCCTTGTATGGGTTGAAGCAGTCACCTCGGCAATGGTACAAGAGATTTGACACATTCATGGTAGGTGCTGGATACACAAGTAGTGCCTATGACAGCTGTGTGTATCTCAAGAAGCTTCCAGATGGTTCGTTTGTGTACTTGTTGTTGTATGTCGATGATATGCTTATTGCTGCTAAAAGCATGTCTGCAATCGACGAATTAAAGAAGCAGCTAGGTGATGAGTTTGAGATAAAGGATCTTGGAGCAACGAAGAAGATTCTTGGCATGGGATTCACAGAGATAGAAACGCTGGGAAGCTATTCTTGTCTCAGCAGAGTTATATTGAGAAGGTGCTGGAGCGTTTCGGGATGCTTAAAGCAAAGCTTGTGAGTGTGTCGCTTGCTACTCATTTCAAGTTGTCTGCAGATTTGTCACCTAAAACCAAGGAAGAGGTAGAGCATATGTCTCATGTTCCGTACTCGAGTGCTGTTGGTAGCTTGATGTATGCCATGGTGTGCACTCATCCGGACATTTCACATGCAGTTAGTATTGTGAGTAGGTATATGACATCGCCTGGGAAAGTACACTGGGAAGCGGTGAAATGGATAATGAGATATTTGCATGGCACTGCGAATGTATGTTTGCTGTTTAGCAAGACGGTTGGAGATTGCGCGAGGTTGGTGGGTTATTATGATTCAGACTTTGCGGGTGACCTTGACAAGAAAAGATCTCTAACGGGTTACGTGTTTACTCTCTCTGGATGTACTATCAGTTGGAAAGCGACAGTCTACTGTGGCAATGTCGACTACTAAGGCGGAGTACATGGCAATTGCAGAAGCTATGAAGGAGGCCATATGGTTACAAGGCCTGGTTTGTGATCTTGGACTGCAGTAAGATACAAGTACAGTCTTTTGTGATAGCTAGAGTGCAATTCATCTGACGAAGAATCAGATATATCATGAGAGGACTAAACACATTAACATCAAATATCACTTTATCAAAGATGTTGTATCACAAGGAATCATATCGGTGCAGGAGATATCTACCCATGAAAATCCAACAGATATGATGACTAAGGTGGTTCCAGTCAGCAAATTCAAGCATTGCTTAGACTTGGTTGCTATTTGCGGTGCGGAGCATTGAGCCCTTAGAGGCAGTTGGCAGCAATGACGATGGTGTGTTGATTGGAGCAAATACGTGCCAAGGTGGAGATTTGTTGAATGTGGCCCGTATTCTTGGCCAACAAGAATAGCAAATTACCTTTTGTGTACATTACCTTATTAGCTTATTACCTTTCTAGCACATAATTAATTAGTTGCCTCTTTTGCTTAATAGGTTTTAGGAAACCTTTGCACTATAAATATGTGGCAATACTCATTGTGTTAATGGTGTGAGAGAAACCAAAGTAAGCCTTGTAGTATTCGTGATCAATAATAGAATTGTTCTCTGCTGTCCGTGGACGTAGGCTTTAAGGCCGAACCACATAATTCTTGTATCCGTTTTCTTCTCATATTCTTCATATTTTCATGTTTTTCCCCAACAATTTCTATTCTACTCTTCCCCATCTTTCATTGCCAGGATCCACTCACTTGTGATGCTTTTGATCCTTTTTCCAATTGTGGTTGCAGAGGAGAAAAGGTAGTTATTTTCTCCACTTGTTCAAGCCATAGACCTAGAATACCCGTCTTTTCTTTTAAGATGTTTCAACCATCTAAAATACAAATTTCTTTAGCCCATCCTCTATCTAAGTTGATGAATCCCGTTGAATTCATTCTTGTTTTTCAATATCTTGGTCTACTGGCAATCTCTACCACGCTGGTGTGTTGTTCAGGTCATGTGAGTGTGGTGGTGGTCCGTCTTCGAATGTCCCCTAGGGATGCTGTTGGAATGTGCTATGTTAAAGGACCTTCAATGTCGAGGACGGACTAATGCGCATTGGTTTCAGTGTTAAAGGACCTTCAACGTCATGCTGAGGTGGTGTTTGATGGTTTTTTGTCTAGGAAAATAGAACTACCATGTAATAGGCTCAATAATTTGCCTCATTCGTCCTTTGGAACACCTAGTCAACCAGAACATGATTTAATGTACTTTGATATATTGTTCTAATGAAATTTCTTTCCTTTTCGAACAAAAAAAAAAAAATGCGAAGTACATAGAAGAATGGGTTAATGTGCTATAGAAAACATGGATTCTTCCGTGTCTAACATGCAGGATTAATTTAATTTAAAATTTTGTATTGAATTGTACGGAACTAAATTCTTATTGCTTTTGCTCTTAAGTCCGCCGTCAATAGAAAACCACCTCATTAGATCAAGTATGTTAAAAGCAAAGAAAGAAAATTAATCTAACGTTGAGTAATAAAAGAAATTAATTTAATGAACCGTGCTAAATAGTTAAGAAGTGCTTGGCCAAAAATTGTCAAAATGCTTTTAAGGCAAATAAAAAGACTTTTTTATCCTAAGTTATAATTATTTATATACATTCTCTCCCTTCGTTATAACAATACTTTCTCTCTCTCCTCATTTCTCTTTCTTCTTATTACAATTCTTTCTCTCTCTTATCATTATCTCTTTCTCTTTCTTCATTTCTCTCTCTTATCATTATCTCTTTCTCTGTCTTCATTTCTCTCTCTTAAACCAAGACACTACTTTCTCCCTCTCTCCCCTCCCCCCTCCCCTCATGTGTCTAACTACTTACTTACATTTTTTTTTTTTAATATTTGCCTTTTATCCTTCCAAAATTTGACTTTATAAAATTCAAATAAATTTTCCTCTAAAAAATTACTTATTGAATAGAAGTAAATTTATACAATCGTCTACAATGTATTATTGTCTTTTACATTGTAATAATATTATGATCATAATTTTAATATTATGATCATAATGTAAGTTTATAAAATAATATAATTATAACAGATTATTTATTATATAATGGTTATAAAATTATTTTACTACAAGAAAATTTTATATGTGATATTTTTAGAAAATGGTTGTTTAGGTAGAGCAACAGATCAAAATATTGCATACCATTTTCTACCCATTTTACATGTAAGAGGCAAAACTGAATTTTTTTTATTTTTAAATCCTAAAATACAAAGTCTGTGGCACGTTAGTGAGATGGAGAATAATAAGTGGCTAAAATTACTTTTTCTATGGTAAATAAATATAATAAAGGGAAAAAAACAAAAAACATATTACGATAAGGTAGAAAAAAAGACATAAAGTATATAATAGAAAAAAAGTCATTTTAATAATTAATCATATAATTTATAACATTATTTGATTAAAAGTAAATTTTAATAATTAACAATGCAAGCCACATGTATTACTAAATATATAATATATTTTCTTATTTTTCAAAAATGAGTCTTTGTTACTTATAAATCATACACATTGGGTTTTTAACACGTCACTTGTTAGAGTAAACCATCACAATAACCAAAAGATTCACATTTTGTTTCACTTCTCTCTATAAATTCTTTATTTTCAAATCATAATAATATTATTTGGTTAAAAACAAAATTTAATAATTAACCATGTAAATTAGTTTTACGTTGAATTAAACTAATGATCTCTTTTCAAATTTATTAAATGAGTATTCCTTAGTTATATATGATAAACATTGAAACTTTAACATGATTCATCAAATGAGCCAAAACAAAGATAATAATGAAAAACTTCACATTTCTTTACTTACCTCTATCAATTTTTCTATTTTTTTCTTTCTCTTGAATCATAATTATATTATTTAGTTAATAATAAAATTTTATTAACTAACCATAGAAATCGATAATGATCTATTTCTAATTTTACAAAAGAATGATTCTCCCTTACTGATAGATAAAAAAAATAGTGAAATTTTAACATGATTAATAATAAAAAAATATTTTAATTTTACATTTGACGCTAATGCAAAATAGAAATATTATATACTTTTCACTTAATAAAAAAATTCAACCCGTACAAAGCATGAATATCGAAAATACTAGTGTGCTAATATAAAGTTGTTATAGCATAATCCTTGTTAGTTGTTAGTTAGTCAAAACAAAAAACTGGAGAAATATTTCTTTGCTGCGAGAACACCCTAGTGGCCATTTTTCTTATTTGAAAAGTCAAAACTTTTTTAGTACACACAAACAAAATTTTTCTAGTATATACACACACACATACATATATTAGATCAATTCTCCATTCTCTTTCTTGGTCACCAAGCAACTTATAATTTTCTTACTTTTTTCCTTTTCTAAAAGAAAAGAACAAAATTCTTGTTGGCAATTCTATTAAGTGGGAACTAATAATTTATGAAAAAATAAACACCCATTTAGACATTCTTAATTTGTATATTTAAGGTTGTAAAATCCTAGACCAACCAGTTTTTCTTTTCCAGCTGAATATATAATACTTCTCATTTCGCTAAAAAGATCATATGAATTTTTTCCCCAAAAAACAAATACACTTAAATAGTTTTGTAGGATACATAAACTAAAGTAATTTTGTTTATCTTAAGGTTGTAATTAAGTCATATTCCAACTAGATTTTGATTTCCTATCAACATAGGCAATTAGTCCGAAAGAACATTTTTAGCTTGCTCCTTACTTTCATGTGGTTGTACATTTTTATTCTGAATGGTGTATTTTTTTTTTTTTTCAAATGTCCAAAGTTATCTTTTTATACAACAAACACTAAACATTGACCAATTAACATGGATAATTTTGTTATTCAATTTTAAAATTGCTTTTCTCTCGTACATACGATTTTAAACTCTAACTAGAGTATATCCCATGCAATGCTTATAAGAAATGTGTACTTTTAATATTTTTATTTTTATTGATGACCAATTTTCACATTTTATGTGATCCTAAAATATAAATATATCTTTTTAAAATATAATTCTTGGTAAGTTTTCAATACTAATTATAATTTTATCAGAGATTTTCAGTATTTGATAAAACCTTTGATTGTATGTCGTGAAAGACAATAGAATCACAACATGTAGAAAAATACATTCCATTTTTTCATAATCATTTTTCTTTATTGTGGTATATAATTTATTAATTCCAGTGAACATACTTAATTATTGATTTAATTAATGTCTAAAAGTAAAGCCCATTAATTATTCTCATACTTCTTTTGAGCAAAATTCTAGCTTATTTACACGCTTGACAACATTAATTTGTGCTAGGTTATTTAAATTTCACTTTTTAACTAATATGTTGAAATATTAATTTGGATTCTGTAAAAAAAATTATATTCTTAAAAACTATTTATACTTTCCACCATGAGAAATGAACTATTATTTCTTCTTTTTTGCCATACAATTGCGACTACATACACACACATATTTGTATACATACATGTTGGACAATGCATTGGAAATGATAATACACATGTTTGTAGTAGTTAGACAACTAATAATGATGAAAGAGAAAAGAAAAAGTTACAAAGTTATTCAATAAGGGTGGATATGTCAAAAGATATAACGAATTACATATTTGTCCTTATTTTTGGCCAAGTTTTTTTGGCCACAAATATTTTTTCTAATTTAATGTACCAAATTGAGGTACAAATAAATGCATATTAAGAAAAATATATGATGTCTAACATCTGTCATAAATTGGGATTGCGATACCCATGTCCCAATACTGCTCTCCACCACCGGTTTTTCATCCCAAACCTTTGACCAAACCTTTCTGCAACCACTTTAAGACGCCATTTAGGTTTTTCTTCTTCCGCCAAACATTTCTAGAGCAAAAATTATCTTGTTTTTTATTGATCGGGTATGTGGAATCAGATTATTCATTTAATTTGTTGAATAGTATCACATACCAATGAATTTTTCTTTTCTCTTTCTTCGTTTTTTCTCTTCCATCCACGAGTTTTTGACTTCCAAATTCTGGCAGTACTAAGAGGGTGTTTGGTTTAGTTTTTTTTCTGATCAAATCTACTTAAAGTCTAATTTAAATTAATGAAAGTATTTATTTTAATTTAAAATGTACTTTTTTTAAGTGGCTTTAAGTAATAAATAAAAAGCTCTCCAACCTCAACTTTTGCTATTTATGGCTTTAAGCACTTCGAAAAAAAGCAAGTTTGACCAAATCATTTACTATCTTATCCTTACCTTTTTATTTTTATTACTAAAATATATTTACTCTTTTATCTTATACTTACCTTTTTAAATTCTATTTTAATATCCTTAACAGTTATTTTAACTATATATAACTTACTTTTCAACCCACTTTAATCAAACATGTAAATACTTATTTTTATAATTACAACTTTTATTCAAACACGTAATTACTTAAAGTTGATAATAAAAAAAATCCATTGAAAACCAGAAGTGCTTTAACTAACTTTTTTATAAGCCAAATCCAAACACCATCTAAGACTTCATCGTCCAATGGCCCAAAATTATCAACAAGCTAGGGAGGTATTTATGTGAAGAATCCAATATCATAAATAATGTTCACATCATTTTATTTAAAAAAATTATCAATATTTTATAATTATTAGATGTCCTTCATCATAAATAGATCCTTTCCCCATGTATTTGGATTAGAACAGTTATAGTCATCATTGACTAGATCTTAAATATAGTATAACACATAGGTATTTATTTTGCAATATTTATTTATAAGTCGCTATATTGCCACAAGTGTTAAATTACGTGTTATATTTTCATTCAACAGAAACGGCTAAACCAGCCCCTAGTTATCAACAATTCAAACACATGCACAAACTAAATACGCATGCGATATTCCAAATGCCATACGCAATATGCTTTTACTATTCTTTAGTGTCACATCTCAACAAGCTTTTGAATATTCTCTGCTTAATTTCCCACATTCGCATAAATATTGATATGAATTATATTACACCTTCGAATAAAGCGCCCTACTTTTGACAAGCAGAAAAAGCCAAAGATGCATAAACTAATGAAGGCAGGGTTGTTATTAGCATGGCTTGTTGTAATGTTTGTATGGCTCATTAGCTTAGCGGATGGTGCAATTTCTCGAGACGTGACCAAGAGGATCGAAGAGGTAAACAAAAAAGGTCCTTATTTGGGCATAGTAGCGCCCAACTCTTTTGAGATGAGCCCTCTCCTCGAGTCTCCGAGCTCTGCAGCTAGCCGCGACCTCCCTTGCATAGATTTCGCAGGTAAATACAACGTTAGAGGAAATGTTTTCTTGGGAACCGATCTTCTTCTCTATTTAGAGGGTGTTTGGCTTTGCTTATTTTGGGTGCTTATAAGCACTTAAAAAAAAGTATCTTCTCACGTACTTTTTACTATTTAGGTACTTATAAGCACCAAATAAGCAAAGCTAAACACCCTCTTATTCTCCCGTTCTTTTAGATGGAATGAGTTGTGAATCGTTGGTGAGTTATTTTAGTAAGTAAAATAGAAGTTCTGCACCGATGTCTTTTCATTTATGTCATTTATGTCGTTAGATTTTTGAATTTCAAGCTCCCAGGTGAGCTTCTACTTAGAATTCTTCGATTCGCCTCAAATTTCTGTATAACAAAAAAAGAATGGGTTTCTAGACATGCAAATTTTGACTGACGACTTGAGTTTTTTCAGAATATTTTTATATAATGGGCTTGATGTTTTAAATTGATGTCAATGGGTTAGTTTGTTTTTCGGATATGAAGAGGCTCTTGTTTTATCAACCTTTCTTTATGTAGGAGATTTAAGGCGAATTAACATTTGAACCTTAATTAACCCGAGGGCTCCTCTGGTGGGTTAAAATTCATGATCGTTTACGATACATTTTCTTAATATATGTCAGCGTTTCTGTTATAATATATAATTGTTTCACATAAAAATTGTAAATTTTAAAACCATTATGTAAGATTTTTTCCTCTAATAACAACTAATTGCTTAACAGCTTGTCAGATTGGATTAAATCTCTAATACCACAAGTAAAACCACTGCTTCAGTATGACTAAAGAATTAATGTGAAGCATATGAAACCATTAAAATCACCTTTGATTAATATGAAGTTGACCAGTAAAATCTAAAATATTGTTTATGGTGATCCCTTTCAATTGGGTCCAGCTACTTCATCTCATATTATTGTTATTTTTAATGGTTTGATATGCAACGAGTAGGGCTTATTTAAAATATTAGGATAAGTTCTTTGGGGGCTTAGCAAAGTTTTTTCATTTCAAGGGAGACCAAAGGCTAATTATAATATGTATTTAGTGGGAATTGATCTCTAAAAAAACTCACATTAAAGGTGAGAAACATATCACTTGACCACTACGTCTTAAAACTAAACCCTCCCCCGCTAGGATTAGAGCGTTTAGGTTAGCTTGTCTCATTAAGAACCACCATGCAAAAGCTAGAGAAGAAGAAGGATCACTTAGTTTGTCTTTGCCTACCATGACAAGTTGTTAAAGTTTCTTCACATGATTTTGATTTTCAAAAACATAAAATATCTCATGCCACAATTTTATAAAAATTCTAACAGTTTCAGACATAAACATTTTGTTCTCTTTGCAGGAAAAACGTTTCGTGTAGGAACCATGGGAAATAAGAAAGTCATAATTGTCATGACAGGATTGGGCATGGTAAATTATATTGAAAACTAATATCTAAAAATATTAATTGTTATTGTAATTCTCACGATTCATATTAACATCATCGATCTCTTAGCTTAATGCAGGTAAAACAACACAATTACTTATAAGTTTCTTCAAGATTAGTGGAGTTCTTCACGTTGGAATTGCAGGCAATGCAAACCCTGAACTCCAAATAGGTGATGTAACTATTCCACACTATTGGGCTCATACAGGCCTCTGGTATTGACAGGTATAAATTAAAGGCATATAGTTTCTAATTAACTGCATGATATTTAACTATAGAGTAAAATGCATTTTTCTCTTTGTGTCTTATCAAAATTACAAAATTTCTTGTGGTTTTAAAACTCATTAACACCTCTATGGTAAAAAAAAAAAAATTGTTGGTGATGACCCCCTCCCCTTCTCAATGCTTCAAAGATTAATGTTACACAAAACATCAAATTTTGAGAGTTTTGCACAACATTCTTCAAAGTATAAGGAGTATCAGCAAGTTTTAAAACACAAATTTTATGCAATTTTGACAAAATACAAGAGTGTAAAATGTATTTTATACTTAAATATATATAAGTTTGATAATGGAAAAAGATTAGGCAAAAAATTAAATTTTGACCGTCAAAGTCGTTGTATGATTCTCCGCTTGCCAACTACCAAATTAAATCGCGTAGGCCATGCAGAAAAGAGTTAAGACTTAGGATGAGAGTTGTTTTCGAGGAATGGACCACCTCCTCATCAGAAAACAGATTCTTCCATGAAGTTGTAAGACCAACAGGATTATACCATTATAATTGAGAAGGGCCAGAAAAAGATATTTTTGTTAATGAATGGTAAGTAGGACTAAAGTGAATTTAGTCATAGTTAATTTTGTTTGGCCTCTTTGTGAAATTTCCGCTATTGAAGAGTAGAGGTTATAGAAAATAGTTTCCTATAAAAGTGTTGCCAAATAAAAATTCTTTTTTAGAAAATTTATTTGGATTGATTTTTTTTTCTTTTTTTTTTTTTGGGCTAAGTTTGGATTGACTTTTTTTAATTGGAAAAAGAAAGTACCTTTTTGAATTGGCCTTTTTAATTAAAAAAAGAGTACTTTTTCTTATTTCAAAATTCAAAAAATTGAACTTCTCAAATAATTATATATATATATATATATAAACTTATAGAAAGTATTTTTAAATATCTAAAAAATGAACCAGTCAAAACCTTACTTGGGCTAACTGATTTTATCAATTAAAACTACTAACAACATCAAGAGTTCTTCGAAAATTTTATAGTTCTAATTAATAATACTTTATAGACACCATCCTTGCACCCTTAAACATCACCTAGTCATCACATAATTATGCTTTTTCTAGTTATGTAATTGCTATATCTAATCTGATATCAACAAATCTTAACTATCTCTTGCATTGATATTGGTCAATGCAACAACTTCATTTGAGCAGAGGCATGGGGATGGGCCTGACAATGAATTGTCATTAGAATCAAATGGAGACTACACAAGAAGAATTGGTTACCTAAACTTCTCCGATTACAGCAATGTCAGGAAAAATGAAAAATCCTCAGACAACCTCCTGAATAGTGTATGGTATCAACCTGAAGAGATCTTTCCCATTGATGGACATTCTGAGACCAGGCAGCATGCATTTTGGGTTCCTGTTAACAAGATGTACTTTTCACTTGCAGAAAAGCTCGAGGTTAGATTATTATTATCATTTTGCATAAGCTCAGACATTAAATTTGTTAGGGGTGAATGATTTATTTGGTTCCCTATTTTTATCTTTTTGGCAATAGGGTCCATTATTTCAAAGCGTGATAAATTCAGTCCCTTATTAGTCCTGAACTCCAAAAAGGTTAAGAAATTAATGGCGTTAGGACTAATGCTATCGCAAATTAAAGAGATAATAAAGAACTAATGACGTCAAAAATTACAAAATATAAGGGACTGACAGTGTCACAAATTGCAAAGGTAAAAGATTAGAAAATGTTATCCTTTTGCCTTTTTTAATTTAGGATTAATTGCATCACTATTGGAAAAATAAGTGACTAAATTGTTGTGTTTTAAAGATAAATAACTTAATTCTCAAAAGGGTCAAAGATAAGAGAATAAATGAGTCATTTGCCCAATTGTTAGTTGTATTTTATAAAAGAACTTGATTACGTAAAACAAGCTTAATGTTTTGATCACATAGGATATGAAGTTGGAAGCTTGTGTCAATGCTTCGACTTGTTTACCAAGACCACCTAGAGTGATAAGGGTAGAAAGAGGGGTTAGTGCTAATGTCTTTGTAGACAATAGTGCTTATAGGGAGTTTCTGCATTCCCAATACCAAGCAAACCCAATAGATATGGAAAGTGCTGCAGTGGCCCTGATCTGTCTTCAAGAAAGAACACCTTTTATTGCATTTAGAGCTCTCTCTGATTTAGCTGGTGGAGGTTCTGCTGTGTCCAATGAAGCAGCTGAGTTTGCACCATTGGCTTCTCAAAATGCAGCTCAAGTTTTAATAAGATTCACTGGCTTATTGTGATCATGATTTGGGAAAGGTATAACTATTATCGTTTTTTTATAATTGCTTGTTGCATTTGTAAGCTAAGCTTCAGTTTGTAGCTATGATTTCAGATTTTTTGTACTTCGTTCTCATATTTCCTTTGGCAACTTTGTGCTGATTGAAAATAGTTGAATATTTACATTTGATCTAAATGGTCTTATTCACTTCTTCATTTTATGCCATTAGATTTTTTTTCTTTCTTTCTTTTTCTTTTTAAAAAAAAAAAGGATCAAAAGTGGTCAATTCATCACTTACCTTCACAGATATTGATGACTCGAATTGAAAACCTATAGTTTAGTTAGGCTTAGATGGCAAGTTTTAGCCTAACAAATTGTGAATTAAGATTCTCTCGTATCAAAACTTTTCTTATACTGATATGAGAAAAATGTCACCATTTATAGGTAGAGAAAACATCTCATCCATCCATGTTAAATTTTTTTTCAAAAAAAATTTCTCTCTCCCATTACTCACTTTTTTTCAAGATTTGTCTCAAATAAATGGTTGAAATAACTTTAACACATGAATAGTTGATATGATCCTCTTATATTAATATGAAAAAAGTTTTGATATGAGAGTATCCTGATCCACAAGCTGTACATATTCAAAATGCAAGTTTCAGTGGAATGAATTGTTACTAAAAGTGCATCTCACCCTAAAACTTTGGACCGCAGATTATCAT
Source organism: Cordia subcordata (assembly GCA_028554755.1). Classification (NCBI taxonomy): domain Eukaryota; kingdom Viridiplantae; phylum Streptophyta; class Magnoliopsida; order Boraginales; family Cordiaceae; genus Cordia; species Cordia subcordata. The sequence continues at coordinate 8,231,979 of JAPTOF010000014.1, forward strand.
AGTTAGAAACCTCCCTACACTATAAAAAATAAAGTCAATAGTTATACATGTTTTGTCTCCTAGTTATATTTACAAGTATAACAAAATTAACTAGTTATGCCTTGCCCAAACATTAAGATTTTCACTGTAACTAAAACTTTATGCTACATTTGGAAGCATAGTGAACGTTTGTCAAACTTGAAAGCGTAGTTTATAATGTTTGTTATGCTTGAAAGTGTAACGACTCAAGCCCAACTACTGGCCTGCCACCACACTTGAGTCTAACCAACTAGCCCAAAATGCTTAAGCGGGTGATGACAATAGTAGTAAACCCAAGTCATTATAAAGTGCACACAAAATCTCATAAAGAAGGGATAGGGTGTTACAAACTCCCCCTTTTAAAGACGCGACATCCTCTTCGCGGCCCTAACACAATAACAGAATCATAGCCCAGAACCCCAAGCAGCGTGAAATCTACCTAAAACCTGGCTCTAATATCAACTGTAATGACTCAGGCTCAATTATTGGCCTGCCACCACACTTGAGTCTAACCAACTAGTCCAAAATGCTTAAGCCGGTGATGACAACAGTAGTGAACCCAAGTCATTATAAAGTGTACACAAATCTCACAAAGAACCGATGTGGGATGGGGTGTTACAAAAAGTATGGTTAATATAATAATAATATGAGCATATGCGCAAAATGAAATTCAAATTTTGTTATATTTTGAGGTATAAGAAATGCATTTTTCAAATTATTTGCTATCTTTAAAAAAATTAAATAAAAATTTTCAATATCATTATTATGGTTGGAAATATAAAAAATATTTTGTTATACTTAAAACCATAGCTAGCTAGAATAAAAATTATCATCTTGCTCTCTGACACTTACTCTAAACGTAAAGAAAGATATATAATTATGGACCTAAAATCTTGTAGTGATAGGAGACTTTTTTGAAGATTAATTGCGACGCATCTTTCAAAGAGGATAATCAATAAATTGGAACTACAGTTACTTGTAAAAATTCTAAAAGGGCTCTTACTCCTGGCGGTCTGTTGCAGCTCAATTATTACAGCACTACGGAGGGGGCATTGGCCTTCAAGCATGCTTGCTCTTTGACAGCTCCAGAAGGTTTCTCGAACTTTATTATTGTGTCCAATCAAGGCAGCTAATCAGAATTTAGCTCATCCTTCATCAATTGACTAGAGTATTGTTACTATTGTACGATGTGCTAAATCCTAAACGTACCCTTCTACTTTTCTCACATTAACATGCAATTGCCAATAGATTAAGATTTAATAGCTTGCGAGGATATTGGTTAGTTAACGCTCCAAATGATCAACAATAGTTTTTCTTTTTTCCTTCTGTACAGCAAAGAAAATTCAACTGATGGAATTCGACCACCAGAACACTTGGCGGAGCTCGACCACTAACTGACCAACCTTGGACTCACAGCACGTCTCCTATACAGTGCACCAGTTAAGTGGAGCGCACTTAACCCAAGACAGAGGCTTGAATTTGAACCCAAGTCATGCGTCGTGTCCGTCTTCAATTCTACCGCCGTGTATCCCTGGATACAAATGATCAACAATAGTTGCTTGTCAGGGACTTCCTTAGTGTGGACATGCTGTCTATTTCTCTAAATATTTGTTTTCGTTACGTGATGCGGACACGTTCCGTTCAGGAAAGGTTATGTATTAAGTCCATAAAGTGACATGATACGGAAATTTTACGCAATCAGCCCAAACCCGGCGCGGCCGGCAATTAGTTTCAGAACTAGTTAGTTCATATCCTACTCCATCATCCCTGGAGTTATATAATAGAAGTATAACCAATCCAAGAAAGTGGATAGCAATGTTTACCTACATCATTAATATCATATTAATAATCTATAGGTATAAATTGTGTCCCTTGTAATTGGAGGTTTCTCAACCAGACGCTTATGCTTGATTCAAATTTTACGACATACTAAGAGAGAATAGAATTTTATGACATACTAAGAGACAATAGAAAGAAAATTTTCTCATAATTTAATAATATTACTAGGATTTGATGCCTAGCATCGGTCATATTTAATGTTTTAATGTGTATTCCACTTGCTTGTTGTAATTCATGACTTTTCGTTCATGCATCGACATTAAAGTACTGAACGAATTTTTGAATACATTTCAATGTTTTTTGTACTTCATTTTTAATTTATGCATCATCACTAAAAGTATTAAAACGTACCCCATTTGTCTTCCAAGAAGAATATATATATATACATAGAATCTATTTGTATTTACGATGCTACAAATTCAGGCTATGCATCATGCATCAAAATTTATCTATGTTAACCATCCTAGAAATGAGTTCATGTGTCAGCCACATGAACTCTCCAAAAAAGTTGATATGTCAAGTTATGGTGCATTCTCAAAGCTTTTGTGTAGAAGTCCTGCTATCATTTCTTTAACTTTATTATAAATTTTTTAATTCATTCATCATCAATGAAAGTACTAAAAGATTTTCTTTATCTTCCAAGAATAATATGCATGCACCATGCACAGAATCCATTTGTATTTATAAACTCATGTTATACATCATGCATCAAAATTAATTTTACTATCATGGAACGGAGTTGATATGTCAGCTACTTAATTAAACTCTCCAAAAAAGCTGATCATGCGTTAAACAATGGTGCATTCTCAAGGATGATGTGTCAAACTCTCCCATCACTTCTTTAGCTTAAATACGCATTGATTGATGATTGATGATGATGATGATGATGATGATGATGATAAGTAAAATTATGAATTTATAACGTTAAATCACTCTCAAACCTCATAATCTTATGCAAATCAATTCACGGGGAGAAAGTGCATCTCACTTTTCTTTTTTTTTTTTGGGCCAAAGCAAAGTGCATTTCACATGGTTGACTTATGCGCGACCCAGAAGACACTCATATTGTGAACATAACCTCAGGCCTTATACCGTGCACCACATGTACAATATTCTGCATGAATATTGTATATCATATTGTACATAAATAGTACGCGTACAATGCATAACAATACATGTTATCAAAATTTTTATGTTATATGTTCAAAATTCTGATATTATATGGTCAGAATTTTTATATTTTATGTCCAACACATCTATTATTCACTATTGTAACAATAAGTTCATAAGTTTAATTTTTCATGACCCTTATATTACATATTCAAAAGTTTTAGATAACATTCAAAACTTTTATATTATATATTCAGAATGTTTATATTTTACATTCAACACTTTTAATTATTCACAATTTGTTAACAATAAACTCATAAGTTTAATTTTTCATGACTCTTATATTACATGTTCAAAAGTTTTAGATAATATGTTTATTATCGAATATTTATAAATGTTAAATTTTATATTTCACAAGTTTTATACTATATTCATAGCTTTTTATAATATATTTTCAAAATACTAATGCTCTATGTTCAAAAAATCTTATGTTACATGCTCATAAATTATACATATATGTTCACAAAAGTTTGATGGAGAAATTTGATTTAGCCAAAATATCATACATTTAATCTGCATTATTTTTCTTTTAATGGATCAATAACTGTGTGATCATACTATTTCCTATACACCTTCGTATCACCATTCTTCACTTCCAAAATCTTTCTCAACAATTATCTCTCCAACTACAACATCATTTAAGGCCTTTTATTTTTTTCTTTTTGGAGCTAGCTTCCATGACTGTCTACCTAGTTCTCCCTATTCTACTTCCATTAATGCTTTTGGACGACAATACAACAATAACGAAAACATGTGTGTGTGTATATTTACATATACAAATTTAGATGATTATATTGGTGGAGGAAAAGAGAAAGAGGAAGAAAGAGGAAAAAGAGTGACAATGATGGTGAGGGAGAGAAGATGGAGCTGAGACAGCATAGTGCTTCAGATTTTTTTTAACCAGCGCTTATTATTCACATCATATTTGGTGCTCCTACAAGCACAATATCTACAGAGTACAGTAAAAATTGTGACATAACCCTCGCCTAAAGCTGAATTTCGCGTGTCCATTTCTCCATCAGAAAAGAGCGCATGGGCCGAACGCAGAGACACAACCACCCAACTGCAATGCATGCAATGCCTCAATTGGATAAGACATTCTACTTTTAAGTCCTTGTAAGGCTCATAGATGAGTTTGACATCATCATAGTCCTTGGCATTTACTCCCATATAGCTTGAGAAATATCACGCAGTTGCTATCAAGCCAATCGGCAACGTAGTCAAATATCAAACAAAAAAGGACGAGACAAAAACAAAATTCTTATGTTCATCCAAAAAAAGCCGCTTCAAGAACAAATAACCAAATGAGCACATGCCAAATTGGAGCAAAACTAACGTGCTTTCTGAGTCTGCTATTTCGTTTCTGGTTCCTAGTGCCTTGTTTTCTCCATCACCATTTCTACAATTGAAGACTATATATATATATATATATATAATATACCTTCTCTTGTCCAATGTCTGAGTTTTTTATACTGCAAGCTGCGCTGTTCTTAGTCACACAGCAGTTCTCGATTGACAGATGGAAGAAGGCATGGAGAATTTTTTGAATTTAGCAAAGACCTCTCAGCAGGTTTCTACCTGCAGAAAAGGGGGTCTTAATACCATGCCCTTTATTATAGGTAACCTCTATATACATGCATGCATCTGATATATATACTTTTTGAGCTTCTGTAGATTTAGAGCATGTTTGGCTCTGCTTATTTTGGGGCTTTTTTGAGCCCATAAGCCCCAAAAGAAGGAGAGCAAAACAAGCTATTAATTGGCTCGTTTAGATTGATTTTTCTTGAAAGTGCTTATTTTAACAAATTAAAAAAAAAAGCTGTTTTAGAAAAATTAAAAATTTTAACTTTTAAAAGAATGCTAAACTTGAACTCTTTTCAGAATTTCAACTTTCTTAAAAATCAAGTCAAATAGATATTATAAAGAAGACGTATTTTTTTCCTCTGACAAAGGGGAAGGGGTGGGAAATCAATCCAAACAAGCCAATGTTGTGAAGAAAAGCAATTTCATGATGACTTGTGTGTTACGGCTAGCTTTTTTTTATGAGTTTTGGGGGGTTCATTTTGTACAGCAAATGAGGCAATTGAAAAGGTTGCAAGTGTTGGCCTTCATATAAACATGATAATTTACCTGACAAATGAGTATCACCTGGATAATGCTACTGGAGCAAGCATTTTGCTCACCTGGGGAGCCGTTTCTAATTTTTTGCCTTCTTTTGGAGCTTTTCTATCTGATGCATACTTGGGCCGGTTTCGTGTTATTGCTCTTGGATCAGTCTTCACGCTTCTTGTAAGGATTTCTTCTCTTCTTGTAACCCCCACTGTTCTTAATTTGATCTTTTTTGCTTTGAGTTAAGATATTCCAAGTCAAATAATCCTTATCGGATCGGAAGAGGTGGAGGAAAAGCCCTCCAAATGCCAACAAATCCCTATGTGGAGGAAGAGCCCTCCAAGTCCCAACAAGTACGCTTTTTAGGAGTCGAACCTTAAGGGCTGAGAACGTCATCATCTCAAACAACAACTTGTTGGTTAATTTGATCTTTGAATAGCAGCTCCACCAATCTCAATCTTTATATATATATAGTTTGAACAATTAATCAGGCTCTAGTGACAAAACAAAGTATTCATCTAATTATTTAATTATATTGTGTAGATGTAGCTTCGACATCATTTAACTCATTAAAATAGGTTTAGCAATTCAACTTTTAAAGACTCCAAGAAATGGTCACAGGCATACATGCAAATGCTATAAAACTCATTATTTTCAGAAGATTAGCATATAACCATTAAGCAGTGCTATCATCATGTGTTATGCTGTAGGGACTCGTTGTACTATGGTTGACAGCCCTGATTGATTCAGCAAGACCCCCACATTGCAACACATACCCAGTCTGTGTCAAGCCTAATCCAGGACAGCTTGCCTTCCTCTTCTCATCGTTTGTGCTCATGGCGATTGGCGCCGGGGGCATTCGGCCGTGTTCTTTAGCATTTGGTGCAGATCAATTTGACAACCCTGAAAACCCAAATAACCAAAGGGTTCTACAGAGTTTTTTCAATTGGTATTATGCTTCTGTTGGTATATCAATCATGATCTCCATCACAGTTATAGTGTATATTCAAACTGAAGCTGCTTGGGTTATTGGTTTTGGAGTCCCTGTTGGCCTCATGCTATTCTCAACTTTAATGTTTTTCTTGGGTTCTAAGCTTTATATTAAGGTGAAGGCACACAAGAGTCTGATGACGAGTCTAGCCAGAGTCGCAATAGCGGCTTGGAAGAATAAACACTTGGCCCTCCCGCCAGTTAGCGCTGATGCCAAGTATCATCATGATAAAAATTCGAGACTTGTTTCGCCAACACAAAGATTAAGGTACTTAAATATATACGTTACCTTTTAAGTAATGGTCTCTGAAATAGAGCACGTTATCTTTAAGTAATCGTCACTGAGATAGAGTGATATTCTAGTATTACTAGTTGTATCAAATAGATAAAAATTCTTCTGCAGAAGTGCAGTGTAGTTCAATATTTACCAACTACATGTACATACATACATGCAGGTTCTTAAATAAAGCTTGCATAATTACTAACCCTGAGAAGGACTTAAAGCCTGATGGTTCAGCTTCTGACCCCTGGAGACTATGCACAGCTCAACAAGTTGAAGAATTCAAAACATTGATCAAGGTACTCCCAATATGGTCTACGGGTATCATTATTGCAATACAGATCAGCAACAATCCGTTTCCAGTTACCCAAGCACGCACCATGGACAGACGACTAATTGGAGATTTCAAAATCCCTGCAAGCTCTTTCGTCGTGTTTGGAATAATCACTTTAACAATATGGGTGGCCATTTACGACAGAATCATCGTTCCAAGTATTTCAAGAATCACCAAGGATCCACGAGGCCTCAGCGTTCAGCTACGAATGGGCATAGGGCTAGCTATTTCTTGCCTAGCCATGGCGGTGTCAGCATTGGTGGAGAGGGCCCGAAGAGCCAGAGCAATCGACGAAGGGTTAACTGAAGATCCACGGGCAATCGTGAACATGTCAGCAATGTGGCTAGCACCACAACATTGTTTGACTGGCCTGGCTGAGGCTCTCAATGCCATTGGGCAAATAGAGTTTTACTATTCTCAGTTTCCTAAGAGCATGACTAGTATTGCAGTGTCCCTCTTCTCCTTGAGCATCGCTTTCGGAAACCTAGCGGGGGTTGTCATTGTGGAAACTGTAAGGCATGCTTCAAGAAGTTCAAAGAGTGGAATAAGTTGGCTATCGGATAACCTCAACAAGGGTCACTATGATTACTACTATTGGGTTGTCACCATTTTGAATGTAGCAAATTTCTTCTACTATCTCCTTTGCAGTCGGGCTTATGGAAGCTCTGATGAAGACCAAAAAATTTGGGATGAAAATGAAGGCACTGAGGGAGAAGATATCATTAAGCCTGAGGAATCTCCAGCCATTGAGAGTGCAACAGCTAAGGGATCTCCCCTAATATTTTCAGCATGATATTTACGTTTTGTTACTATCTTTTTGGCTGATGTAAATTCTATATATTCTCAGCCCCATCCTACCACCCAAGAAATCATCTTAGCCAGATAGGCAAAAACTATGTGCCAGCTACGCAAAAAACTGTGATTCTTTAGGTACATGTTAAGAATCAATAAGATTTCACCTCGAAACTAATTGGTCAATGACAGAAGATGGGTCACCACATGGAAAGCCTAGCAGAGAGATGAGTCACACACATGGATGAATATGCACAGTGCAAAGGCTGGACTAATAGCCAAACTCTTATACCATATTAAAAATCACTGAAGTTACATCTCAAAAACCAGTGTCAACAATCAAGACCTTGTATGATGAACTTAAAATTTGAGATTTTTCGATCTGATACAAGTATATGTTGTAATAATATGGAATTTGTGGTAACCGGTTCTTTCCTTGTATATAGTGGCTTCTCCAGGCAACAAATGCTGTAAACTTTAAAACTTCGGTCAGCCAAAATATATATAGTTGTTTAACATTCATACATAAACCATATCTATCGTTGAACTGCACTAGGCTCTTTTAGTTTCCAAACACCCCTTCTATCATTATTAGTTTGTACTTACTAGGTAGTTGTGCGACTCCATATGTTCCAAATTCAGCATGTCTTCTGACAGGTGAATTTTTTTTGGGAAGCCAAACTGATGCCTATTCTTGTGAATGAAGAGCGACCTCAATTTCTTGAAGCGATTTACCTTTGGTTTCCATCACGTTCTTCTTCACGAAAACCACAGCCATCAAGCAGATGGTGCCAAACATGGAGTAGAGTAGCTGTGGACCAATTTGCTCAAGCAGTCGTAAAAACATCAAGCCAACAAAGAAATTACAGACCTAAAAGATGGCACCAATAGATAACTGGATGTAAGCAACCAACAATGACAACTTAACCATAAGTACTTCGGATTATTTCACGAGTAGAAACTACTTTTCAACTCCACAGTTCAAAATAAATGAATATTAGGCCAAAACCATCAGAAGCAACCACTTACCCAATGCACTGACATGCAAAATGCCATAGCTTTTGCTCTAATTTGGTTAGATAATAATTCTGGTATGAGGAGTCCAGGAACTGGACCAGCCCCAATAGAAAATGTGAAGACAAATCTGCGGAAAGTTGTAATTGGTTAATTTCTCCAAACTAACATCTTGAACCCTTAGCCACATTTCATTAGTATATACCTCACCTATTTCGTGTGTGTGCGCGTGGAGGGGGGAGAGGAGGAAGAGAAGGTTCTTGAATTTAGTATCATGTGGGGACCAAAGTTTCTTTCTCAATCATCTTGCCTCGCCTCACCCGATGGATGAACAAAACAAATGACATGTACATTCCATTTTTTACCATTACAAACTACAAATTAAAAGGATACTCACAGTAGCATGCCAGCAATAGATAAATAAAATGCTCCAGAGCCTGACACAAGCGAATTTATTGTGAGTACTTGAAAGGCCATTGATATTGCCTGCATAGAGCGAATAGTAAAACCAAATACAAAGTTCAGAAACAAACAACATAATTTCATATTTTTATATAGAAAAAAATGGAACAAGCATACAGCTAGACATTTTGTTACAGCATAATCTTAATGAGGAGACAGTAGTAAGGTACAAAATAAAAGGCAAAAGTATTGGAGAAGCCTCATGAAATTATGTATCGCACCCGAGACTTTATGCATTTCAATTAATTCTGTACTGCTAATGCAATAAGAAAAGATGGTCGCCCTTGCTCCAAGTTTGTAACAAAGAAATAATACTGGACTTTGGAGTATGCCCCAACATATGAAAGAACTTCGAAAAATTGTAATCAACCGTTCACAACGACGTACAAGACTTACCATGCCAAAGAAGCTCCAGACAAGAAGGACCTTCCTTCCAAGTTTGTCCATCAGTATAAACGCAAATATAGAACCTGAGGATGATTACATATCAGGAAAGATGGTGGAAAGAGGGGAAGATGAAGCAAGCACAAAATTAGGAGTCAGAGAAAGCAACACAAACAGCTGACGGAAATATTTCAGTCATATTTGGAGTTGGGGAACTATAAAGGTAAACACCTTGACAAGGAAAAGTTACCTGTTAAATTTGCAAGCCCTACAAATATGTTAGCCAGGTTCGAGGACACGCCTGCATGTCTAAATAGACTTGAAGAAAAATAAAATACAGCATTTATTCCAGAGAGCTGTTGTAAACCGAATAGGGTTGACCCTATGAAAACAACTGCAAGAGGGAATGAATGGATAACTAAGTATTTTGGAGAACTATATCTGTCAAGCAAAAGGAAGATTTTGCAGCCACGAAATTATTGTAGGTGGAAGGCACCCGATTGAAGAAAAGACTAACTTATATAAGATATAAACTGCAAACCAAGGAAATGAAATGAGAAACTAATTATATCTACCTTTGGAATGTCGGCCACACAGCAATTCCGAGAGCTTTATTGTATCAACCTCATCTAAGCTGCCTAATTTTGACAGCTCTGTAATTGCTGTTTTGACATGTGACCCTCCCAGAAGTTTTCCAAACTCAGCTTCAGCTTCAGCATTTCTCCCTTGCTATAAACAAAGTTTAGAAGTTTATTTCTGCACATTCAACATGATAAAACAACAACTATATCACATAAATCACTTCATGTGACAATTAGTGCAACTTCACCACTTCATGTGGCATTTAATGCAACTTATTTGGGTGATTTAACTCTTAGTGAGAAAATTAATGAGACTGTCAAAAGTTAAGAAATTGACTAATGGGAGAAGGGGTAGAGTCTTCCTTTGTTTTATTATTCTCTTCCTAGACAAAAATTGTTGAAAAGAAAAGCATGGAGATATACAGAGAACAAATAATAGTGCAAGATAAACTGCAAACACTTCTGCCAAAAAGTGTATAAACGAAATGCTTGTAAGGTAGTGAATACTCCAATTATCAAAACCAGTTTACATAATCCAGCTTGAACATGCCTGGATGAAAAATTATTACAAATTCTTCAGAATTAAGTTAGAATAACGTCAAAAATATTTCAGGGAATCAAGACCTTAAATTAATACTCAAAAAACAGAAAATCAGATGCACGCCCAATTCACACTCCCAGAAGACAAGACAGCAAAACAGATGGACAGAGAGAATGTGTTGTGTTGCAGCAAAAGTTGAAAGACCTTTTGCGTCCAAGGCCGGTAGACTTATATGAGAGCAAAGATGATTCCAACATAACAGGAGAAGTGTTCTATGACAAGTGACAGAAGTACTTCCTGTCCTCAAGCAATTTAGTTCTGTATCACACAGATTAGATGTTATATTTATACTTTAGAACCTTAGCAATTCAATAGAAGAAGAAATCAAAGATGGAAAACACATATTATGGATTATCCTTTCCCCATTCTAATAATATCACAGAGTGAGGCAAACCTTGTATAACCAATGTGGAGACTCAGCACAAAACATCATAGCAATAGCAAGCAATGCAGCTGGAATTGTAGATACCCAAAAACATACGCGCCACCTGAGCAGATAAGCCAGGAGAGTGAACATGAAACTGCAAGGGATATATTTTTCTAGCAAGAGAAATATATAAAGAACTTCCCAGTTCCAAACACATAGCATCTATACATTTCCTTACCATCCATCAATATTCTTAACAGGGATACCTATGACAAGAGCCCCAATGAGTCCAAGACACATTGCTATCTGAATGAAGCATCCATAAGCACCCCTCACATGGACAGGTGATACCTACTTACAGAGAAAAACAAACAAGAGACTATATATTGATGCAAAGAAAGAATCGTCGTCCTCATTATGGAAAATGTCAACTGCTCCTTTACCTCTGTCACATAAAGAGATGCTACAGGGGGGCCCACACCCAACCCTATTCCTACTAAGAACCTCCCAAGAAGCATACCTGCCAAAGTTGTAGTTGTTGCACTAGAGATACATGTTCAGTACTTGCTTGAATTTAACAAATTTATGGAAGAATTAGAGATTATACAAAATTATCCTTAGGCTATAAATCACATTTTATCTCATGCATGGTAAGTGAAGTAGTTACAGGCATATTTCATCAACCACAATAAGTCTTTATTAAATAGGCAAGACAAATGTAGTTCATCTTTCCTTGTGTAATGCCCTCTCATCACTTCTTTTTTTTTTTTTTTCTTTTGAAAAAGAAAAAGTTTGTTCAGATTTCAGATAAATATTCCAATGCCATTTCATGCCACACATCTCATAGCAAATGGCGAAATCCTTTTTCTGTTGTAACTTTGTATTGTAATAAGCAAGGAGGGGGGGAAAAAAAAAAGACATCTTGTGATAGTTAAAAAATGCTTAAGGATTGCTGAATGAACTAAAAGTGTAATCTTTCCATTTCCATAACACTATTAACTGTTTAAAACACTGTCAACATAAAACTTCAACTATGTACCAGCAATGTGTGCACAAATAAGAGTTCATAAGGTAGAGGCATTAAGGCTTTACCATATGGTAGCACCAAAAAGCATAGGCAAAGCACACAATTGAAAAGCCCTGCGGCGGCCAACTCCATCAGCAATATAACCACTAATCATTGACCCAAGAAAGGCACCAGCCAAACATGCACTAACCACCAAACCTTCAGTTCATGAGCCAAAATCAACATATATTTCTTCTTTTCCAGTTAAGTAGCATAGAGATAGAAATGTTAAGACAGAACAAAATATCCTTTCACCTTTGGCTAATGTATTCCCATCAAAACCCAGATCAATGGATATGCGTTCAAGTGGTTCATTCACTACTCTGCATAAGAAGATAATAAAAATCTTACTAACCCACGAAACAGGAGTATAAGTACGAAAGTTGAGAAGGACGCAAAAGTAAAAAGACTACAATCTTAAGAACAAACCCGAGATGGTAGCCAAATAGGAATGCAACTATTGTTGCCACAAGTACATGCACAAAGGACAACTTCCAAGACGGATTTGTTGCCTCTTGCTCCAAACCACTCTCTAGAAGATCCCAAAACCATAACGGAAAAGGTTACCCCAACAATCATCAAACCAATCAAATTCAGAAAGACATCCTTATACAATTTTTTATTTTTTTCATAAATTTATTTTTTTCATCTAAGAGAGAAGATGGCCATGAACAGGATTGAAGGCATTATATCGCGATAGCCTATCCCATCTAATGATGTGAAGGCTTGGTTTGGTTTGAGTCCCTGTAGTACCTCAACCCTTTTGTAATTCAAACAATATGAAGATACAGGACAATGATTGTAACCAAGATTATCTGATTCTCATAAATCAATTTTTAGTAACCAAAATCACTAAATTTGCTAGAATGAGATATAGGAGAGCAAGTAATGCATTTACTTGAAATTGTACTATCCCTCCATGTGATGCGTTTATGCATCAAAGTGAAACCATGCGACTGTCCCCTCATTACATAAACCAAGCGCTTTTTGGCGCGATACCTGATCACATTGCCAGAACATATCAATTCCAAAATTCTCATGACCACATTGCCAACTTCCATTGAAACAAAACTATGAGCCTGCTTTGGATTGGCTTTTCTCATAGAAAAGCATTTTTTTTTTTTTTGAAAAACACATCTTTTTTGTGATAAGTATTTGGATTAACTTCCAAAAAGCTAAAATTCTATTTAAAAAAAAAAAAAATCAATTTCAGCATTTTTCAGAAGCAGAAATTTTAGCTCTTAAAAAGTATTTCTTTTCAAAAGTTTTTTAAAAAAAAATATGCAAACCAGCCCTATCTGCACTGCAAATCAATGGATTTCACAAAAAATATTAAAAAATAACCAGTAAAACACATTAAGCCAAAAATCAAACGCATAATGCTGATGGAACTTTTGCCTCATAAAATGCCACTGGCTTTTATAGAGGTTTAACAAAATAATTACAAAATTTAAGTCGTTATTATTCTAATCGTACGAGTTTAATTCCATAGATTGATCAAAAAATAAACAATTCAAATTACTCATAAAATTAAAGAATTAATGCAATGAACAAAGTGCTGTTCAAGTTAAAATTAACTCCACAATCCACATTTACACACATCAAAATAATACAGCAAGTTTGATGATTCGTTTATCAATTTATTCAAAAACATTTGGAAAAAAAAAAAAGAAGAAGAAGAAGTTCCAATTCTCACCGTTCTTCAGAAAACGACTCAGTTTAGTATTTCACTCTCTCTATATATAGACTCTTTACTAAATAAAATCTCAAAGCAGCTACACACAGCCACACACACATTTGTGTGTGTATATATGCGTGTGTGTGTTCATGCATGCCACTCTAGTTACTTCTGAAAGTAACAAGAATTGCTTTAATAATTAGATTAAAGTAATCAGTAATAATTAATTAATTAATTAATTAATTAGTTTGAATATTTTTTTATTTTCAATAATTAATGGGGGCGTTGAAAAGGGGAAACGATGACTTCTCTTTGATATACAGACTCAGGTCAGTCAAACCTAATACGAGGACGATGTCTTTTTGCCAGGTGTTGAGGCCGACAACGACATGACGTGGGGTGGCATAGTCGTATTATCGAGGAATGCTCGGGGGTAGTTATGTCCTTATACGATGTCCGCTTAAGCATTTTGAAGACCAGACCGGCGTCTGAGACGACCTTGTGGTGGGTAAACGTAAGGTTTTTTTTTTATTTCTAAAATAATTTTGAAAATTCTTTTCAAAAGTACCCTATTTTTTATTTCGTTTTTTAATGTACCCTTTTTGATAATTGACTTACCAAACCGGCAAGCCTCTTATCATTTTTGAGGTGGTTCAGATTCCCAACTAAAAAGTCAGCAACTATCATAATATTATGGTAATTGAAGTAACGGTAAGCTAGTTATCATATTCAATGAAACATTTTGACTTTTGAATTCATTGTGTTATTAATGCGCATTCGGTAAGTGAGATATAGTAAGATATATGTCGAAGCTAATTAAGTAATAACAACTTTGTAAAATATAGCAACACTTTTTGAAAGAGTGTATATCTGTGGGCTTATTTAGAGATTAATTTAAAAAATATATATATATTTTTTTTCTTATAACTTCTAAATAAAGTATTATTTGATATGTTAAAATCTATGACTTCTAGAAAAAGTTAAATTTAAACTTTTTTTTAAAGTTTTAATTTTTTAAGGTAAATCAAATACTTATTGTAAAATGAATATGTTTTCTTACAAGAAAGAGTATTTCTTTTTTTTTTTTTTTTTAAAGACAATCTAAATAGATCCTTTAACTTATCAAATATATAATGCTTATTGAAAGTATAAGTTTGAACTTATGTTCTCTTGTTAAAAATATTATCTTATTCTTGGCTAGTTTAAAGAAGTGACTAAAACATGCATTATAGTATTTTTCGTGTTTGAAAAATTATCTGAAAATGATTTTCTCAAACACGTAAAAATAAGTTAAATTGTGTAGCATTGAGTACTTATGTTTGACAAACTCAAAGAATCTGAGTTTGATAAACACGACAACAGTCTACACACCCACCATTAATTTTCTTTGCCACTTTCAGAAATCATAACTTTTTGCCAAAAAAAAAATTGAAGAATATGTATGATGATAAACAAGCATTGACGTTTGCTAATATTGTAAATGAGTTATCGTTTCGATAACTGACTTACCATATTTTTGAAATTTTGCTAACAAAATGTCATATGGCATACTTTTAGTAAGTAACTTACTGTATCAGTAAGTAACTTACCGAAAAGAGTAGATTTAAAAATAAATTGAAAAGTAGGGCATTTTTTAAAAGAATATTCAAAATAATGGTAGAAAAGAAAAAATTCCGTGAACATAACTTGTTGATGTCATTTTTTTTTCTGGGTTCGAGGTTGATGTCAAATCATCAATACTTAATGCAAGAGGTTCGTAACGCAAATATTTCTTTCTTTCTTTTTTTTGCTTTGGGATGAGGTTGACGTCATCAATCCTTATTACCAAAGTTTTTGTAACGCATAGAAGACTATCACGTAGAATAGACAAATTTTGACGTAGAAGTTTGACCCATGAAAGGGAGAAAAAAACAATGGGTTAATTTTATATAAATTGAAAAGAGCATAATTGCGTATTTGTGTTAAAAATTTTAGGGAGAGAAGTGTTGTTGGAAAAAGAAAAACTTGATAGTTCTGAATCTTGAACTTTCAACTATTTTAAAAAGAAGGGAATAATATTGAATTTAAGTTATAGGGTAGTATTTTTGAATGACAGTTTGGGGAGGGGGTGCGGGCAAAGGAAACATCGAAGAAAACACATCTTCTCATGTGATATGAAAAAACTTTTTTTATTTTTTTAGCTTTTTTTTCATTTGGCTTTTAGGTAAAATAGCTTTAGAAAATCAGCCAAATAAATTTGTTTCAACATTAAAACTTATAAAAATTACTTTAAAATATTTAAAAAGTTTAGCCAAACAAAAAATAATAGAGGTATAAATAACATTATTAATAAACAGTAGCAACACTACACATGAACAACTCAACAAGTTACGTTTGGAAAAATATTCATTTGTATTTTTCATTGCAATGCGCCATGGGGTAAAATTAGTAATAGTTTTGGTGTATAATTGATATGGGATTGGTCCAAACCCGATCACCATTGGCCGACTCCACCACGTCCATGCAACGCGTGTCACCATGCCAAGGACAATCCCCGATCCCGATGTTCCTTCCTGATCACCTTGTTTCCCCACGCTAAATATGTAGCCACCCACTCATTCGACATGTGTCCTCTGCAGAGGTTCTATAAATAGCACGGCGTACGGAAAAACAAGTTAAGTCTTTTTCACTTTCAAATAGAAAAAATTCTTCTTTTTCACTCTATTTTCAAATATATACTTTTCATAAATACTTTTTGAGTTGAGCCTTAAATAACTTTCGGCCAGCACTATACTGGCGTCAAATTGTCATTATTTTTCAAGACACATCAGCGTTGGACTTACATCATATAGAGAACACATCTTTCAACTGGTTTTGTTCACAATCAACAATAATTTTGCATAACTAAAAGACAAGCAAAAAAAAAAGGGAAAAAAGATCACCAAATTGGCTAAACTTGAAAATTTGTGGATTTCTTCCATAACATTGCAACTCATATTCCTTTTCATTCCCATTTCCTCGTTTCCCGTTACATTGTAGGATACAATGCTCTCATAGACACATAAATGATTTATTTTAAACATCCTAAAACTTTTATTAATGACAGGAGATTTAATTGAACATATCCGTCTAATGTGAGATTGTCTAAAATCTTATGTTGTACTACAGAAATATGTTTCTCAATATTGATGTCTTTTGTGGAGCGCTTTTACTAATTGACATTGATGTGTTATTACAACTTAATACTTTAGAAATTACTGTGTGTACATATATTATAAAACGACTTGTCCCTATAGTTTTGCTCTGTTTGTTAAAATCTTATTTTAAAATGCTTATTTTATTGAAATGAGGATATATCTTATAAGATTTAAGACATCCGATCACATACATCTTATGAAAACTAAAAAAAAAATCATTCTTTTTATCTTATAAGAAATAAGTAATCCATCTATCTTATTTTTTTCAATTATAAAATGCATGGTACATATAATAAGATATCTTAAATATTATAAAATATGTCTAAATTTCAATAAGATAAATATCTTAAAATAAGATCATTCTAAACACACTATGTGTCTCATCATCTAAAAAAGTCATGCAACTCTTATCCCGTCTCGTTCCTGCACCATCCCAGATTCTCTAAGTGCAATCGCAGTTCTTCGCAAATGATATATATATATATATATGTATATATATATACATATATATATATATATCACGCACATAAAAATAAAGGTGAAATATGAAATAAAATTTTAGGTTTATACTTCTAACTAGACAAAATAAGTAACATAACAATTCTGAAAGATCTTTGTCTAATATCATTTTTTTTTTCAGATTTTTATACGTAAAAAAGATTTGCGATTTTGTGGATCTAAAAAGTTAGTATTTGAATCCAGCGGGGAGAAAACGCAAATTCTCCATTTTGCCCTTCAAATTTGTTGAATATCTCTTTCGTGATGCATTAATCAAAATCAAAATTTTTCTCCACAGTACACAAAAATATCGGCGTAAGGTCGTTCTCTAACACACGCACGGACGCGCGTGAGGGAGAAAGGAGAGAGGGATGGGGTCGCGAGAGAAAGACCAAACGACGCCGCACCAGCTGAGCAGCCTGGTCGTGCGACCTACTAATAGCGGCGGCGGCGTAGGCGGCGGAAGTGAAGGAGGGAACGGCCAAAGCCCCGGTGGTGCCAGTAGCGATTACGAGCCCGGCGAGGTCCGCCGGAACGATCCACCTCCTTACTCTCGCTCCGATCGATTTGGCGATAGCCATGGTTTGTTTTCTTTCTCTGTTATGTATTACCATTCCTCAACCCTAACTCGCGGGGCTCGTGTCGTCGATTTTACTAAAACCCTAGATACTTGTATGTATCTGTATCTATATATGTATATATGTTCATGTGTCTTTGTGTTTGTTTGTGGATTTATCGCTAAGCATATGGACCCGTTCAGGCGAATATATTGTTGTAATAACGTGGCAATATTATGTGTATATCTATAGTTGATCTTGTTTGAATTTGAATCTTATATTGAGACACTTTTCCCTATATATTCGATCAGGTGCGAAAGTTCATGTGCTTTTTTGTCAATTAATATTTATAGTTTAAATATTTTGTGTTGAATATACTATGGATGCGGATGATTGGTTTATCAAAATTTTGTATTGCACTACATATTCATTCTTTCTGTTGTATAAGGGCTTGAATTAGCAAGCAAATCAAATACGAGGAACCAGCTGGAGAGAAGCGAGGATGGTGCTCATACTTGCATTAATATTTGTAGATGGAATTGTTTTATTAAGTTGGGCAATCCAATTATGGTTAGATATGTTGATTTAAAGAAAATTATGTTATGATTTTTAAGTGATTGTCTGAGCATGTCATAATTTGACGAGGCATTTGTAGTTGTTGTTGACATTTTATGTATAACTGGTGGTGCATATTCATTCATTTCTTCCTACTAGAATTGAGTGTCTAATGTCTTCTGTTGCCAGTTTGCGCATTGATGTTTACTTCTCCTGGATTTTGGTCTTCATATCTCCAACTGTTTCTTGGAATATTGGGGTAAAGTGGTATTTTTATTTCTGGGAATATGTCATGGTCCTGGTAGATGATGCTTAGATTTGCTGCAACTAGAAATTATACTGTACATTAGGTATTCTGCTAAATGATGACATGCTGCAAGTGGGTGTCACCTTTACCTTCTGGAGTTGGAGATGACTCTATCTTGGAACACTTATTTTCTTTAATATTGAATATACTTTGTATTTATTGGCATGTATAGTTTATGCAAATTCTCATCAGGTTCTACATCTAAGTTCCCACTTGACAGTATAAAATTCTGAAGAACTATCCAAATATTGTTCCTATAATACTATTGATGGCCTTCTGACGATCTAAGTTGTGGTCCGTGTTTTTCTTGTGGTTATACTTATAACTGTATGTCTTGCAGCTCAGTGTTTGAGGTAGACATCCTTCCTATCGAATATGAGACATTGTCAAGTTGTTTCAGATATGACCTTAGTACTTCTGAGAATGGGAGAATGGATCTCACTCACACTCATCTCTAGCCATATGCATGTTCTTGTGTGTATAAGTTTGTAATTGAGTAGGTGCTTTCAGTTGCTCTCCTTAATGACTGGTTTCCTCCTATCTTTTATTGCTTGATGTCAATTCTGAATAAAGAAAGCAATTTATAGTTATTTTCTTAATTAAATGCGTGATCTACTTTGCTCATGAAACGGCCTCACTTTCATTTTTCTTTTTCCTTTCTGTTTTTGATGTCTTGGTAGGAGGCTGCAAACTACAATATATAGTTTTCCATACCCTGTTTCTTGATGCCTTTGTCGTGTATTGAGCCCTATCATTATGGAGCGTTAAATTTGTGTATGATTTTGTTATTGTGTTTTACAGCTGTAAATGTTGCCTGGTGCAAGAACTTGGGTCTTGAGGAAGGCACATTGGCCCGCTGGTATTGGAAATTAGTTTGGAACGTTGGTTTTGTTTGGGTATGTTTGGGTTTTGAATAATAAAAGGGTATAACTCATAAATGGAAATACGGAATTGACGGATATTTTTGTATTATTGATAAGACCAGCAGATGTACTCACTGCTACACCATAGTTGCATCTAATGGTTTCAAGTACGGGCATGGTGGGGTTCTAGATTTTGTGGGCTCTAAAGTTTATTATCAGCTATGTTGCATTGGGTAAACATCTTATGGGGAGTTTGAGATGGCTGACTCAGTTGAGTCATTGAAGTACTCTGTGAGACAATGTGGAGAGTTGAAGTGGAGAGATGTGCTTGTTGATTCTGATTGTCACTGTAAGAGAAGTAAATCTGTCTGATGATAAGTTTATTATTAAGGTCGGAAAACTTTGATTGGGATGGTTGATACAAACACAAGTTTCTTGAAGGTTGGAGTTGCTGGTCATGCAACCTGGCATCCATGGTTCATCTTGTTTCTTTGGCTGTTCTTGGTATGATAAGATTTTTGTTTGATAGGTAATTAAGTTGTATGCTTTTTGAGGTTGGGATGCAGCCTAGATTCAGGAAGGTAATTGCTGGAAGGGATCAAGGACAAAAGTATTCGAGACAGAAGGGATTCTCAGGTGATAAGATTTCAGCGTAAGAGACATTGGGTTTCTGGTGCACTTACAACTTCCACATTATCAGATGGTTTATGTGGTGAATTGGCTATCAAATTTGTCGGTTGATATGTTTGCATTTTGCGGTTGCTATAACAGTGAAAACCACAGTAGAGGGTTGAGTTTGTATACTTCTGTGTTGCTTGTAGCATCTGTGTGGTGATAACATCCTGTTTGATGCTCTACTGAAACTGCTGAGCTGGCATGCCAATGGAATTGGATAATATGGGTCATAGGTTAATCTTTTCACATTTTGTTATTGAATTTTCTGGTGGATTCTAGATTATTATTATTATTATTATTATTATTTTCTGTTTTTTGGGTTTGTTGTTTGTTTCTGCTAGTTGGTAAAATTTTTGGTTCGTACGCTTCAATTCTTTCAGTTCTTATCGATTGAAATAGGAATTTGGGCTTTGTATACTTTTTACAAGGACTTCTGCTTTAGTATCGCCTAGATATATTAGGTATTGCCAGCTTGTATTCATGGATGTTGATGCATGTTATGAGTATCCTTGAGGAGCGATCATGTTGTGGCTCTGCATTGATGGTTCTGGGTTCAAAGTTATTAATATTGTGCATATGTTAGACTTGAGGTTCATGACCACCTCTCACCCAAGGCATGCGAAGACTTGTATGATTCTGTTGTTTTTACCTGTATTAGTGTTGGTTAATTGGTTATTTGCCTGAGAAGTAGCATGGAATGTAGTAACAGGCCGAAGCATGGTAATGTGTTCTTAACCATCCTCTTATTTCTCTTTTTATTCCTCACGAGGAGATGACTGAATTTACAGTAATGTGTTGCGGAGTTAGTCGAATCTGTTACTACGCATTTCGTTTGTTTCAAGATTTTGTCTAGTAGCCGCATTCTACTTGGATTTATTCTCTTCATGGGGTGTTTATTATTGTTGGACTTCACTGGCTTCTTTCAGGATATAGAATGCGTGCAGGTTCTGCTTCTCCTGTGCGTCGTGGAAGTGAAGGTCATCGCTATAGTCCTGATTTTGGTCATTCGGGTGGTCCACCACGCAGTCGTGGATTCGGGAGTGGGAGAGATCCAGGTAGATATCGAGACTACTCACCCCCACATGGTCGTGGAAGGGATGGTGGCCGGTTTACTGGAAGAGGATTTGATGGCCCTGCTTTCGGTCCTGGGCCAGTCAGAGGTGGATCTATGCTTCGAAACAATCCTAATGTGAGGCCCAGAGAAGGAGACTGGATATGCACAGATCCGTTGTAAGATTTTAGTAATCACTTCCTTGCTTTTTCTTTTATTCCTCTCTCTCTCTCTCTCTCTCTCCCTCCCTCTCCTGGAATAAACTAGGTTTTATTTATTTTGTTCCATCAGTATTCTATACTAAATATGAAAAGAAAGAATATTTTTTCCCATTAAAAACTCAACATGAGTTCTCTTTGTTTGTTGTGCCCCAGGAAAACATTATGTGGTTTGCTAAGAAGATGCTCTTCTGCCTCTTTATTTTTCCATTCTTCTTATTTTTTTTTTTTTTTGGGTTGGGAAGGGTGGTATGGTTGGTAGGATGTTGGTGGCCCTGAACTTTCAGTGTTTCCTCGAGTGATGGTTAAATCATGCTTGCAGTTACAAATTACAAGGATAAGATATAATGTTAAAGTTCAAAATTCCTAGTTGGGCAATTGGCAAATTTTTGTAAAAGAATTCTTATGCATGCCGTATATTCTCATATTTCATCTTCAAAGGCGTGTTTTTGGTGAGAATCCTCAATATTATCTTTATCTTGCTTGGTTCTTCTGATGTCTTAGGTGTAACAACTTGAACTTTGCGAGGCGAGAATTTTGCAACAACTGTAAGAGGTCGCGTTATGCCCCCCCTGGCAGTCCTAGGAGGGGCTATACTGGTCCCCCACCTCCACCCCCTCGACGCTTTCCTGGGCCTCCAATAGATCGTTCTCCAGGCAGGATGATGAATGGCTACAGGTCACCTCCTCGTGGCTGGGGTAGAGATGGTCTGAGGGATTTTAGACCTGGTGGTCCTCCTTTACCCAGGCATGAAGGCAGATTTCTAGATCCTCCAATCCGCAGAGATAGAGCAGACTATCCCGAAGATGAGTATAGGGAGAGAAGTAGGTTCGATAGGCCAATGCCAGATTGGGGCCATAGACAACGGGAGAGAGAGGTATTCAATGACAGGAAAATGTACGAGAGGAGACCACTGTCTCCGCTTCCGCCACCGGCATTACCTCCTCGCGGCCACTGGGATCGGGATATTAGACAAAGAAGCAGATCTCCAATCAGAGTCCCAGTGCCACCGAAAGATTATCGTCGTGATACATACGTGGAACGAGGTCGAGATGATCGGCGTGGTATGGGTCATGGTGCATACTAATCTTCTTTTGGTTACTCGGAACTTCTAGTAAGTTCACTTGCAGGGAGGTGGCAGCTCATACTGGTTTTTTGAGCCCTATTCTATGATGTGCTAGGTTGTACTTTAGATGTGTTGTCAGTTTAAATCTGGTAAATTACTCTTTTTTTTTTTTAAGTTATATTTGGATGATGTTAATATTCCTGGTAGGCCAACTTTTGATCACGATTTGTTCTCCAATGAAGGAGCATCTGCCCAAAACTCTCTTTTATCTTGCTGAGTCGGTTTTGGAAGTAAGAGGAAATTGATTTCTTCGTCTAATTGTATGGTTTGCTGCAAGGTCTGCAGAAATATTATATGGTTTATGCTAAATCTGCTGACGCTCAAGGGGTCTCTGTTTTGTCGAATGGCAATGCAGCTGGTGACATCTGCAGATTGAGTTTGACAATGGCGACTAATTTCCGGGTATCCTGTCTTTGTTGCTCTTGCAGGAAGGTTTTTGTCCGTGCTTCATGCATGGATACATTTATGACCTCTAGCGTCAAAGTCCGGAAGATCGTTTGCTTATCGTCGCCTTCAAAATGTTCAAATGTTTGTGTTCTCTTCTTTTGCCCAAAAGCAACATCTTCTTTTTTCTTTCTTTTTCTTATTTCTTCCTTTTTTTTGGGGGGGGGGGGGTTTGTAAATTTTACTTGATTTTGGCCCTATTCGGCAACATTTTGAAATAATGTCTGAAGTTGTTTTTTCTGTTTTGACTTAATCAAAGCACTATTTTTTTTTTTTAATTATTGTTGTTGGGTGAAATAGTATTTCATAGGGTGTTTAAGATAGTTGTAAGCATTTTGGTTAAGCTTTCAGGAATCGTTATTTTTCTAATTTATTTTTTTATGTCATTTTTTATATTTATCAATTAATCTACTTGTCATTTTTAAAAAGCATATATTTTTAATCGGCTAAGTAAAATCTGCTAACTCTTAAAATAAAACAGTTATTAGTTATCTAAACAATTATTACTTGTCCAAGTAGTTATCAATTATTTAAGTAGCTAATTGTGCAAAAGAGGATTTTTAAGTTTACATTGTTTTAAAATGTTTGTAAAATTAATTCTTAATATTTCACAAATTTATTTAAATTAATTTTAAAAAATAGTAAAAAGCAGATTAATTGCAATAAGTTTGTAAAATATTGAGAATTAATATGAATGTTTTGAAATAATAAAGGATAAAGGACTAATTTATCTTATAACTAATTTTAAAGAATGTGATAATATTAAGCACCTTTTTGTAAATAATTCTTTTGATGGTCTAGTTTTAAGTTATTAACCTTGCAATCGCAGTTGACCCCTCTTAAAAGTCTCCTCCTCCATATATTTCAGTGTTTTGTGGACAAGTCAATGTACCCCACGAGATAAATTTCCTTTGGAAATCAGCTGGTATCGTACTTTTATATTGATATAAGTGAATCTTTCCTACTTATATAGCCATATTTGAGTGAGAAAAAATGTATTTTGAAAAGTTCCTTTTTAAAATTTGAATTTTATAAATGGCTCGAATGTTATCTTCCATCTAACAAAATATTTAGTTTACCTTCTATATGTATATAACTATTACTTAACGTAAATCTATCTAATTACCAATTAATAGTACCATTTTTCATTTAAAAATGATATTTAAAAATCTTTTATTGCTTTTTTGCTCATATTTGATCATTTTTTTAATTTTATTTTTTTAATTTAAATATTTTATTTAATCATTGAAGATCTCTTATAAATAATTTAAACATTTTATTTACTAGAGACCTCTAGTAAAAAACTAATTAATATTGGAAAGTTACCAAGAGTTAAATTTCAAAGATATAAAAGATATTAAAAAATATTATTTTTTGTGTATTTCATGAGGTATGCTCTAATTATATAAATATATGAATGATTAAAAATTGTTCATATTAATATAAAAAACTTTTAATATGAGAGGATTTTAATTTCTTTAAATATGTTTCTAGATGATGGTCTAGAAGTAGAACGTTTACTAAGCGCTTGAATTTGAAATTTAACACTAAAAAGAGTTGCTTTAGTTCTTCCCACCCCCCCCCCCCGGCCCCGCCCGGGTTCCCCCTCTCCTTTTCTTTATTATTATCTTTCTGGGCCAAGCCGTTGCCCTCCAATTCGGCTGGCAGATATTATTCCAAAAAATACGAATGGTCAGAAAAGGGAATTAACTATTACATTTAATACTTAATCCATATTCTTAGTGGAAATTAAGTTAAATTAGTTACTTTTATTAAAAAACACTTAAAATATACTTACTTTACTTTTTCGTATTAAAATTTAAGATGAGTGACAAGTGACAAGTGCGAAGTTAGAGCATATTAATTATTAATTAATTTAGAGCGCTCATTCCCCTTCATAAGACCCTTTTTTGGCTTTTATTATCTCTTTTACAAAGCTTGTCTTTTCTTTAATTTGTCGTTATTTACTTACCAATATAGTTTCGAAAGCACTAAATTGATCGTCATTATTTAATAAATAGCCACACGTTATTTATTTCTAAGATATTAACGACATCACTTAAAAAATTCTATTCATTTTAACTTTTGAATCGCTTTAATATATAGTCGCCATCCATCCCTTTACTTCTGAGTTTTTTTAGGTGTGAATGATCTTATAATATTACAACATAAAATTTAATAATTTAGAATTATTTGCATGAGCTTATTTTTATTTTATTAATAATTTACGACTTTAATCTAGCCCATAATATTATTAGTTTACATCCCAAGTCAACAAGGCGTAGAATCTTTAGCGCCAATTATATTATATTTCACTTTTCTTTCCACGAAGCAGAATCTTAAATTATTAAAATAATAACACCACTAAAGCTGTCACAAACTATCGTACTCTCAAGCCCATCAAAGCTAACAATTCCAAGCCAATAGCAACACGCCAAGACAGCAATTAAAATATCTCGTTGCTGACGTGGCATCATATTAATCAATTTACATTTCTCGACTCCCTAGACACGCACGCAGCTTATAATACGTGGTCAGTGTCCTCCGCTTCATAAAGCTTTTAATCGAACGGTGAAGCAGATGCTTTTATGCCTTTTTATGAATTGGAACCGTCGGATCAGATAGAGCAACAACAGCCGTGGATGAGATTATCACGCGATGTCTCACCGTTGGTAATTTACAAAATTCAATTTCAAAAGCTTAGAGAGGGAGCAGGGAAAAGCCTTCTCTCTTCTTCTTCGAAAAAATCCCTCTCTCTCTCTCTCTCTACCTCTCTACCTATACATACACCTATACATACATATTTATGCGTGTATATATGCGGTATTGGATCGAATTTTTTGGCGAATAAAGTAATATACGGGAAGATTTTGAAGCCGACATTTTGATTCTAAGTATTATAATTATTTTTGTGTGTTTTGGTTCGAATCTGAGCTGTGCGTGTAACGAGAGAGTTTTCGATTTTGAAAATTTTGGATTTTGTGTAAAATTTAGTGAATTTTTTACTTTTTTTTTTTGGAGAGGATAATTAGTAAAATAGTGTAATTTTTTGGAGGTATAATTATTCATATTTTTTTGAATATTTGAATTAATTTTCGAATGGAGCAAAGTGAGGGAGGGGATTTCCCTCCAAAAAAGGCTCAATCAGAGGCGTCGACGGCGGCGGTGGATTTTCCGGCGAAGAAGCTGGCGAGGCAGCTGGACTTCACGGCGTACGGTGGTGGAGGAGCGTCGTCCACTGCTACTGCTGCTCCTCCGGCGGCTAATGTGAATTTACCGGAGCATCCTCAGAAGGCTCAGCCTCTGGCGCCGCTACCGGCGCAGCAGACAGTGAAGCCGAGCCACCAGCCGCCACTGCTTTCGCATATGTTAAGGCCGAGCCAGCCGCCACAAAGGCCACAGCATCAGCATCAGCATCAGCCCCAGCCACAGCATGTGATGATGATGCCGATGCAGCAACCTCAAGTGCCACCTAATCTTTCTTCTATTCGCCCTATGTGAGTCTCTGAATAATCTCTGTAAAGCTTCTGTTTTTCATGGTAAAACTTCTCCTATTTAAATTGTTTCTAATTTGCGCAAAAAATTCAATCTTGGGAGCTGAATTTCTAAATGAAGAATTGGTCATAGTTTGGGAGATTGAAAGCAAGAGCCTTGAAATCATAGCTGCAAAGAAAATATTGGAATTCGAATATTATACATTTCAACCCTAATTATATGCAACAAGTGCCGAAACTGGAGCATTATCAGAAACTCTTTGTTTTCTTTTCTAGGTTCCGGTCCTTTCTTGTTTGTTTGGGGGGGAAAAGGGGGGAGTTTGCAAAGGCGATGTTGGGATGGAAAGGATGAAAATACACGCAGTGTGTTGCCTATATAGGAACTAAGATCAACCACTTTGAATGGATAACGTTACATTTGGGCTAAAGTATTCTACCAGCATGTGGTGGACCAAGTTTTTTTATGTCGACCTATGTGGTTCGTATGTTAAGAACAGTAAGCAAAGCAAGTGCCTTTGGCTTTAGGCTCAGCAGAGTAAAATGTTCAGTAGAAGTGCTTAACTCGGTGTCTTAATAATACATAGCAAAGTTAATCAGAAAAGGGCTGCCGAAGGTTATGGTGATCTGATTGTGTATAAGCAGTATTTAGTCTGTCAATGAGGTAGTTTGTAGATGTGGCTCCTATAAATTTGAGTGCTATGCATTATTATTTGCTTCTTGGGTTACCAGGCGCATTTAACAATAATAATGTGTTTGGTAGTTTTTTTATGATTGTGCAACTTTAAGTCATTGTTTGTGGTCCTTTTGGCAGATGAATTTTATCTACTTGGGCACATGGATTTCTCTCATCAATATATTACCTTGTCTCATATTTGGTTTTGTTTACTTAAACAGTATTGCAGTTTCTCAAGTTCAGCATATAGTATATACTTCTGTTGCCTGCATCTTTGTGTCTTATGTATTGTTAAGCTCTTTGTGAGAAAAAACTTTGCAACCTAATACCCTGATTTAATGAAACTGCACTGTGTAAATACTAAATGCTGCATATTGGACTTGTTGGATAAGTAGCTATTTCCTTTTTTCTGTCCATGTTTGCTTGTGAATGCCATGACGATTCCTTTCTGATTTCTGCCTTCTTTTTCCTTTTCCCATGTATGGAGTGACGGGCTTGACTAACTTCGTGGTCCACTTTCTTCAGTTATAAAAGTTAAGCAATCTACATTTTGTTCTTTTTCCTTCTATGGTTGGAGAAGAAGAAAAGATCAATTTCCTGGACCATGGATGAAAATATTGATAATTAAAATATTGATCCTCTTGAACTGTCCATGAATGGATTGAGTCATGCTTTTTAATGTATTGAAGCATCTACATGGATTCACCTTAAGAATCATATAGATGGTTCATATGATAATTTTTCACTTTGTTTCTTCAGGAAAACAGACTCCCCGAGAGCACGGCCCAGACAAAATGTTACTGAAGTAAAAGAGGGTACCCCAAAGAAACAAAAGCAGTGTAATTGTAAACACTCAAAATGTTTGAAGTTGTAAGTACTTACTTTTTCATGCATTATTTATGTCTCTAGAAATTGTATTAGTAGTATGTGTCCTGCTTTTCATAGTTGCAGTAAGTTTATGATAGTGGCTCTAATAATAATATCTGCTCCATCAACACACTGGCCAAAGAGAGTGACTGGGAGGGAAAAAAGATGGGATATAGAGTGCAGGCTATTTGCTCAGCTAGTGAAATTTAGTGATTTCACAGGATAAGAATGGAGTGTTTAGTCTAAAAGGAATAGATTGTATAATGAGTCCAAAAACTACAGAAAATAGTCATGATCTGGGAAAGAATTGAAAAGACTTTCATTAGTAGGTCTTCAAAGTGTGTTATCTCTGACGTTGTACTGTGGAACTTATTTACCTTACTTTTGAGCATAGACAGCCCAAATATAGGTATGGTTCTAATATGTCGCTTCCACAACGGAACTATCTAGCCCATTCTCTTTATAGATTTCTACTCATGATATGATGCATATTCCAATGCAGGTATTGTGAATGCTTTGCCTCTGGAACATACTGTGATGGCTGCAATTGTGTGAATTGCCACAATAATGTTGAAAATGAACCTGCCAGGCGAGAAGCAGTGGACGCTACATTAGAGCGCAATCCAAATGCTTTTAGGCCAAAAATTGCAAGCAGTCCCCACGGAGCTCGGGATAGTAGGGTACTATTAAAGTTTAACTGGATTCTTTTGAGTGCATGTTCAATATTACACTTTCTGTGTGTTAATGTTGGGGATGTTATGACTGCTTGAATGTTGTTTATGTCAGCTATATGGGGTTTCTAGACTGCATGCCACTCTCTGGATATGTTGCTTATTGTTAAAACTAAACTGCAGTGGTTGTGAGGTTAAGCAAATCCAAATTTATTGCTTTTCCTTTTCTTTCTTCCACTTCTTTCTTACATTATTACTCTGCTAACTTCAGGATCTTTTGTGTATTTACGGTGATCCAGGAAACCTTATTTCTCTTTTTGTTAAGGATATGAGTTTATCTAGCTGATGTAATGATTTTCCACATGAAATCACTTTTCTACTATATGGGTTTCACATGTCATTGTGACAATTATATCATGCAACAAACCTCATACTTTAGGCCCCACTAATATCTTACATGCATCCAAAACTTTCTCCCTCATGCTTAGTCCACTTAAGGGATTTATGCTGTGTTTGGAATGAGCTTATTATAAGATGTTTTTCTTATTGATGTGAAAGAGACAATTCTTTTTATTATACAACATATAAGACATATTATCACAAGCATTCTATGAAAACTCAAAACAAACCATACTTTTTATCTTAGAAGATATAAGCAATCCATCCTTGTCTTATTTTTTACAACCATAAATAAGACATCTTATCACAAGCATCTTATAAAAACTCAAATTGAACCATAATTTTCTACAAAAAAAGCATCTTAAAGTAAGCCCATACTGAACAGAGCATTAGTCTGAAACAAAAAGAGTAATTCAAATCCTAGTGAAATCCTGACCATTTGATTATGTCACATCAGAAAGTCAATGCCTGTTGCGTCTGATTCGGATTGCTCAACTTTGTCGCGTAATTATTGAAGGGTTTCGAGCTCATTCTGAGCAACTCTGATGTTAGTTATTGAGTTAGCCGATTGCTGAAAGACTTTACATGCCCATTTAAACTACGGCAAACCAACCCACACAAACAAACCTTATACCACTGGGTGGACCCAGCTACATGAGTAAGATGCATCACTCAGTCCTTTTTGCTGGTCACATTCTTTATTAGCTAGATAAATGCATGATGTTCTCTCTCTTTGTCCAACTCCTCCTATGTCTCCCCTATATCAAATATGAAGACAAAAATCCCAGTTGATGCTAGTATTGACAATATAGCTACTCAGAATGGTTGGAATTTCACTCTCAGTTGCTAGCAAAGGAGATGCTTATGTCATAGAATGAAGCAACTAATAGTCTTCAAACCCTGCCCTTTATTTTCTTTGATGAAAATTTTGGCAAAAGGCTATACACCAACTTGGTGTTACCATAGACTAACGAGTCTTTTTTCACATTATGTTGTTATAGTTCTTCGTCTTGTTCGTTTTGCTTTCAGGGCGGTTTTTGTAGTTTTTTTGATCAATTCTTCCTCCTTGAGTTGTGGTATCATTGTTTATCTAATTATGTCTGCGTGGTATTGTTATCATTGCTTTTGGTGTTATTACATTCCCAGATAAAATGAACTAGTGCTTTCTTTGCCAATGTAATTGCCTGAAATCTTCCTTGGTCTACCTAGAAAGCATCCTTTTGACTTTACCTTTGTATAACATCTCAAAAAAGGTTTTGAAACTAATGCAGGAAGAAACTGGGGAAGGTTTAGTCATAGGGAAGCATAACAAAGGATGCCACTGCAAGAAATCAGGATGCCTTAAGAAGTACTGTGAGTGCTTTCAGGCCAACATTCTCTGCTCTGAAAATTGCAAATGCATGGACTGCAAAAATTTTGAAGGAAGTGAAGAAAGGCAGGCTCTCTTCCATGGAGATCATGCGAACAACATGACATATATTCAGCAGGCAGCAAATGCTGCCATTACAGGTGCCATTGGGTCCTCTGGTTATGGATCTCCTCCAGTGAACAGAAAACGGAAAGGTCAGGAGCTCTTCTTTGGGCCGACAACAAAAGAGCCTAACCACCGGCTTGGGCAGTACCAGCAGGTAATTATTGCCATGGTCTTGAGTTATATATTACCCTGTTACTGACACCAATCTGATGTTTCATTCTGATTTTAGACTGTCTTCTGCTGAAGTTTGTATATTAGGTAGAAAAATATATTGCAGATAGTTGAATCAGCTCTAGTTTGGCTGGGCTACAAAGAATTGCTTTTAATGGTAGGAGTTCAATTTCTACCTCAAAAAGATATCTCTTCCAAGGCAAAATCCCCATTACCCCATATCACTGTATCATTTGCTAGTACGATTTTGATATTGTCGTGAGTAAGGTCAAACAATAAGCTTCATCTATCATCTAAATGAAATATACATCAAGGTCCAAGGAAACTGGACTTTCTGAGTTCTACTCTTACGTACCTGTTCAGGTCGAAATGGTATTCATATATATAGTATATAGAGGGGAGAACATAAAAGTAGAATGGAAATTTAAAAGAAAAAAAAAAAAGCAAACAAAATGATGTTGCTTTAACAGAATTCATTCTCATGACTGGCCATCATACCACTCTCTCTCTGCCTCTCTATCTCTCCCTACCCACCCGGATGCAGGGGCACTCACCTCCCACCACTGTGGATTATTTTTATTGGAACCAACCAGCTTTGACCATTTTGTAGGTACGTCAACCCAATCTTCAGCATCAGCCATATACCAGCAGCATCTGATTAGTTACTCACAAAGATATGGATTAACACAATCACACAACTCTAAGGGACATTTGCTCCCTGCCTCCAACCCCTTACCACTATGCCAATTTGTGCCCAAATCTGAAATTACTTCGTTAACTTGTATCCTGATGCATGTTTCTATATCCAACATCACAATGGAAGAACATGATCAGCTTTCCACTGTTGTCGAGGAAAACCGAACTGCAGAACTAATTTTTATAGTTCATTCAACCGATGACCTTTCCATCCACTGAAAGACAAGAAAACTTGGTTCAAACAAGAGAAAATGCATTACCATGAGGTTTTTCAGAATAATATAAGATATGGGTTTAGATGATGCTGAGGATAGATTAGTCATATGTCCCATAAGGATGGAAAAGTTAGTGCCATGATTTTTCTTGTTTAAGGAGGAAGGCATAGTGGTTTTGAAAATCCGTGCCTGTGGAAAAGGAAAAGAGGTGCTACAGGTGTGAGGCCAGGGTGAGGTAGTGATTGATAGGAGTTATGAGTTGGTCCGATGAGGGGAAGGGCTGTTATGAAACAGTCCCAATAATGAGTTCTTATGCAGTTAGATTTCAGTGGATGTTCGAAAGAATTATTATTCTGCAGTTTTAATGATATTTTTGGAAGATGTGATCATGAAAGAGTCCCATAGCAGAAGCTTGTTCAGCATCAACTTAGCTAACTTTTAAAGTAGGGCATTTAAGATTATTTGTGAAATGTAATGAACCTCAAGGAGTTCACTGTAATTTCTCATCAACTATATGTTGTAAAATCTAGCATGAATTTTCACACGGATTTGGTGTTTATTTATAGTATTTAAACAACATTTCTGTGCACCTACAGCCAAACCATACCAAGGCTTCTGTCCCGTCCTCTTCATTTTCATCGGCTCCTGGTGGTCGGATTAGTAATGCTACGGCTTTGGGACCTTCAAAATTTACTTACAGGTATACACAATGGTTTTCCAGAATATTATACCAGGAAATTTGTTGGTGAAACTAAATACTTCTATTCTCATAGGTCTCTGTTAGCGGATATCATCCAACCACAAGACTTGAAAGAACTTTGCTCGGTTTTGGCTGTGTACTCAGCAGAAGCTGCCAAGATGCTTGCAGGTATGTACAATGTGTAAAGATGAGTTCTTTATATGATCTTATTGCATAATGTGTTTATTCTCATTGCTGTATATAATTTCAATCTAAGAATCTGCATGTACAAGGTTCCTGTATGAGCTGCTTTGTCTCTCACATTTCAAATTCCTGAATCTAGCAACAAGAATGATGATTCCTTTCTGGTAAAATTAGTTGTCTACTTTTAAACCTACAGACGAGAAAAATGCAAAAGAAAAGCAGGCAGAAAATCGGAATGAAGGCTCCCTTGCTTCATCAACACAAGAACGGCTGCAAGGCCAGAAAGATGCTGATGTAGAGAAAGCTGTGAGTGATGATTGTTCAAGTGCAAACCAACCCGACAAAATCAGCCCTGAGGAATCCACTTCAGATGGGGCTGATCTGTCAAAAAGAAGACCAATGTCCCCTGGAACATTGGCACTGATGTGTGACGAACAAGACACAATGTTTAGTCCTGCTGCTGCTGCTCCTAATGGACTGATGGCTCATGGCTGTGATGTAGCATCCCAGATGGTTCCGGGACAAGGTCTGACAGAAACCTACGCAGAGCAAGAGAGAATGGTTCTGACAAAGTTTCGTGATTGTCTTAACAAGCTCATCACTTTAGGAGAAATAAAAGGCAAGTTTCTATTTCTACCTTGTTTTCAGATAATGCAAGTTTTGTCAGGAATAATGAACACACATATAAGGTCTAAGATCTGAAGGGATTGTCATAAACCCAATTTTATGGATGAGGTCTGGCTTATATAAGAAATAGAAACCCCTACTGGATAGACCTTTGAGTTTGAAGACTTCTCCTTAAAATCAGTGACTTTATATCGTTGATGCAAACAGACAGAGGAACAACATTGAGACTTATATGTGGAGATAAGGTTGTGAGAAGTTACTTATTCAAACTCTACTCTTCTTTTCTCCTTTCACCTGTGAGGAGTAAAAGAGAAGATCAAAAGATCTGTTTTAGCACTAGGCTGAAGCTATAGCAGACAGGATACTGCTTTCTGAATATGTGCATACAATAGGATAATTTGTGTTCATTTAGAACATTTGCAGTATCCACATACACTCTCATTCTTTATCCATTTTGTAAGTCTTTATGATTGTCTCAAAGTACCATGCGAGGCCTCTAGACGCTTAGCTGACATTGCATTTTTGTTTTGCCTGTAGATTTTGATTTTGACAACCAAATGATAAAGCATTTCTGGTTTACTTGATTATTTTGTTCAAGAATTTACTGATCCCAGCCTTGTCCCATGTTACAGAGACGAAGTATTCCTCACTAGCCCGGACTGGATCAGGTAATCAAGAAGACTTAGCTAGCAATGGCACTGCAAGTGCCAGACCGTTAACAAGGTATCAACCAGAACCTTTTAGCAATGGTGGTATTGCTAAATTTTCTCCTCAACCTCTACCCAGGATTTCTCAGATACTTACTCCAGCAGATTCTGCTGCTAATAACGATTCAAATTCTAAAATAACAGCCCCGCCGGAAAATGGAGAAATAAAACCAAAAACTGAAAAGGAAGTGTAAAAAGATTTAGGACCTAGTGATTCTCCCCCCACAGTATGCTGCTGCCATCTCCGTAATATTAGGCCACTGTGAATATGGCTTTTCTTGGGTGAAGCAGCGATAACATCTAGCCGCATTTTTAAGTGATCATTGTCTACTATATTTTCTTCATTGCTGATTCGCATACATTTCTTAGTTATTGATCTACACAAATTTTATCAGTGTCCCTCTGATCACATTGAGACAATGTCTGGGAAATGCAGGCCATGTACATTTGTAGGCAATTGATGGTAACCGTTATAACTCTTTTTTTGTCTTTTTTTTTTTCCCTTTTTCTTGAGGAAAAATGTAGAGGACCAACAATTTCATTGTAGTTAATATAGTAATGATTTTCAACATTTAAGGCCTTTAGTAGTAGTGTTGATTAATGACGTTTTACTATTTTTCATCAACCATTCTTCTTTCGTTTTGAAATCGATATTCTTCCGACTTATTAAATTGAAATAAATGCTTTGGAAACCAAAATTCTTTAAGTGCTTACTGATTATCGGCTGTCCATGATCATACGAAGGATTTTTCTTTTTTTTTTTTTTTCCTGCTCAGCTTGGTTGGCTGTGTGCATCTAATAATTGCGTTACTCATTCTTGTCAAGAGCAACTTGTTTTATAAATTCAATGCACGCAATATCTCGCCTGAATGTTTTATTGAACTCAGATATTTTTCATTTTTTTTCTGTCTTATTGCATAAAACTTTCATGTTGTGCTAAAAGTGGTGTGGGTATTGACAACATTATTGCTGTGAACACTACTTGTTCATAATGCCATCACTTTTCTTTTTTCGGTTTAGACTCATCTTGAATTATCAAGCCCATTGGTGAAGACTTATTAGTAAATTGTAGTTGAAATTCCTCACATGCAATTTAGCATACTAGGAGGATAGCGAATAAAGTAGTCAATTTGGTGGCGAAACACTTTTTTTAGTGGCAAGTTAGTCATTGATTGCATATCTAATATACCCAAATCATTACAAAAAATTCTTATAAATGATTTGTACCCCATTGGTGTGGGCTAAATTTTGTGTTCTTGAGTATTCATTAATTTGAAAGGTTTTTTTCGTTAAAAAAAAAAAACCCTAATTACTTTAATATCAGGATGCAAACCTTTTTGAGATTAAGAAATAGTTCAAGTAGTTAAAATTATTTCTTCTAAAAATAAAATTCTGGGTTTAGATCTTATGGTGGTAGGGGTTGAAATATTTCTTTTTAAAAAAAAGATATAAATTTTATTTTCAATCTAAATGACACGTAGATGTGCAAGAGAAGAATAGGTGACTATGGAAATATGAATATACAACTAACACTCGGAAAGAATAATACTCTTGATTGAAAGGAGAATACAGTCGGATGAAGAAAGTTGAGAACAGTTTTGTTTGTTTTTCGACCTTCGTGGACGTTGCAGTTTATGTATGCCTTGTCCAACTTTATTTATAGAGAGAAAAAAAGAAAACTAGAATTTGTTTTGATGATACTTTTTACATATTGTAGATCTTTATGATAGCTCCATGACCTTTTACAAATCGCATATCTTTATCTTCCGATTCCATTGGTAACCCCAATATGTAATAAAAGTAGAAGAATACGATGTTTATTACCTAATTATCTCTTTATTTTCCCGAACATTTTGTATACCCAAAGGCTAGAAAGTTATAGATCCATGACCTACAGGCATGACCTTGAAGATGAAGATGCGGAAGCGGGTGCACTCTGCAGCAAAAAGAATATCCACACGTCAGGGCATGACATATGCCAGAAAACAAACGCAGTTTCACGCGCACTCACACACACGGGCACAATAAACCGAATGCAGGTGACACAGGTGCCACCCAATGCTAGCAGCATCAGTTTAAACTTGGCATTTTGAGTGAACAGAAACCCAGTCAACTTATGTCATTAGCAAAGGCTTAAATGGCAGGGTCCTACTTTTATTCTTAAACTAAAGCATCACATTTTATTAGTCAATGTTATGCTCTTGGTTTGCTGTGGAATTTGTTCAACTGAAGTAAGGGCAAATGTACTACTACCAAATTAGGACATTTGCCATGCACGCCTTCCTGGCTGAAATGATATGTGGGTGCTTATAAGCTTTTTTTGATCAACTTATAAGCTAAAACAAACAAGCAATTGTGTGCAAACTTTAGTGTTCTCAGTTAATTTTGGAGGTCTACATACGTGAACTTCTCTTGAATGATGAAATCAACAAGAATAGTAACTAAAGAAAAGCTCGTTCTTCTCCACTCCCGATCAGCAGGAGGCACATGCGACAAGGTATTGTGCGAATGACATGATATGCGTGAATTCCAGCCTTATGAGCAATGAGAAAATGAAATCAATACAGAGACACATAAAGCTGTAATGCAAAGATAGAATACATACCAATGGAATTCCTGTAGTTGCTTGTTCTTCGAGAAACCTTGACGGTTTATAAAAGTTGCCATATGTTTCTGACCACTTCTTGAGACTCTTGTATATATGGCCAGCGCCAAGTGTGTCCGCCCAAAAAACCATACCACCACTGCCAAAAAGAAGTAACTTTTTTCAACCCTGTTTTTAAGCAAGCATATCCTTTTATACTAAAAGGTAAAGTTTAATATAACACTCACAGAACAGGGATAAGATGATGGTTAAAACAGCACTAGGTTGGGGACCTAATTCACTTGGATGTCCCATGAAATGGCCTCAAATCATTGGAGTGAGCAAAAATTGTTGAAAATTTAAGGGCCCCTTCAGAATTGTTTTCAGAAACAGTTGTTTTGTTATTGTTTCTAAAAACAGAAACAGAAACAGATTGGGCTTACCTGAGCTTGTGATTCTGGCAAACACAGGAAATAGCTCAAAACTTTAGACTTTCTAACTTCAGACTCTGCACATAATGTATTCAGGACCTCTTATGGCCCACTAAACTATGGATAACGAAAGTATTGTACTATATCAACAGCTCATACTCATATGCCTAGGATGTGAGGCAGCAAAGGCAATGAGAATTCTCTTGAAAGAGCACCGTTGGAGGATATTCCTGGCTGGCTTGATGTGTGAGAACTAGCATTGATGGTAATATGGTATATAGAATAAAAACATTGAGGCCAAGGACTTTACTACTTCATACTACATTTTATTCTCTTCTCTTTTGACATGTGATAAAGCACTTGACGTATACACACATACATATATTCTAATGATTTACTTTTTATTTGCTTTCTTGCTTTTGCTCCTAATTTCCTAGAGCCCTAGTACGAGATGACGTACACTGGACAAATGAATGAATAATGAGGATAAGCCAGAAAGCTATCTCCCAAAACTATTCTCACAAAAGATGGTAAAATATGAGTTACAAATTTAGGTCCATACCTCCAACTAGATAACAATATGACCCCACAATAATTGACATTTAAGCATCTTAAACAAGTCCAAGATAAAAGTACTAAGTATGACAAACACAGAAAAGGATCATTATTTTGTGATATGTATTGACTACCTTAAAATACTGTGTAATTGAATGTCCACATGTTAGTAGTACTTGCAAATATAAAAGTGTGAATATGATATTTATTGTCTCATGTCATGAATCTTCAAGATATCAACTTGAATTGTACTTTTTTGAAACTATCCTGAAGCGGAGTCCAACAAAAAAACTCCTACATCTAATATGATTGACAATGGGTAGAGGGGAGTAACGTGCAATGATTGCTATGCGAAGTAATAATGTGCATTCTCTTGATTAACAGATAATCATAAGTTACTCTCATGGGCCAACTTTCCTAGTCTCTGGAGCTCTAACATAGGCTTAAATATTTATAACCTAAAAGTTTTAGTACATAGGTGAGATTTAAGGCATAAAATCCATTTGTGCCAAGCCACTTATGCAAACTGGGAACATTTATCTCGACCCTTTTGTGTCCGTCCCAAGCAAGGACTAAGAATCATTCCCCAGGCTCCAGCCTACATATATTCACAGCCTCTACCCCAATATACCATATATATGGGGCAGGTGTAGGCGAGGTACCCCAAAATTATCCCCATTACTATCCTTACACTGGAGGCAATATTTCACTAGTTGTCTCCAAAATATATCTACTTTTACAGGTTCTACTATCTTTCTAGGTATCTTATCAAACCAAAAACGTAAGAAAACATGCAACAAAGTCGTACTGCTCTTCATTCCTACCTACACCTGTGTTTAAGAGAAGATGCTTTATAAGAAGAGATGACAGACATGCACGCACACACACACATGAATGTACTAGCATTTATGCATGTGCTACACAGGTACTATCCTATTTTTTATTATCAATTGCAAATTTTGTAATGCTTCATTAGTGATAAAATAGACAGCAACGATGATCGATAATATTTATCAACTGAGTTTTATTGATAAATTATAGAAGTTAAAAAGAAGATAACTTACCTCAAAATTTGAGAAGTTGCATTTCCAGAACGATGAATTCTCCTTCTACCTCTAGCTTGATTTCTTATCTATTTTTTTCCCTTTAACCATTCTAATGGCCATGTTCATGTATTTTTTCAATCACTATAATGGTCATATTCATGAATAATAAATACGTAGTACCTACCCTTAAATTGAACATGACCAAATACATTCTACAATACCATTCAATTAAAGTCAACAAAATTTACATTGTATATTATATTAGTCCAATGCATTGTATCACATTAAAGAATTAATAATATTTAAAGAAATTAATATATTTTTACTGGCATATCAAGCTTTCTCGGAGAGCTAATGTGTCAAACTCTAGCATCACTATGATATATAAATATATAGATAGATAAATACTAGCAATGTTGCCTGTGCTACTTACAATTAATTCTTTTTACATATATTTCAATACTTGTTATACTCAAATTTTAGTTCATGTATCATCGTCAATATATATTGTAAAGTAATGGTTATGCTTTCTTATCAATCCATCAATTCCCTCCCCCTCCCCCACCCCCACCCAAGAAGGACTTTGAGTCCATCTCTTCTATTAGCAAAAATATTTTCTTATCATATTCTTTTCAAAATTTTTCTATAAATTTCTCATAAAGAAATAATTAGTGTTGAGAATTACCAATGGTTAAATTTTGCAAAATATATTTATATTTTATCTTATATTTATGATAAGGTAGAGGTCCTAATTCTATCAATTATCTCCAATAATAAGTTAAATATTAATAAATATATTATTCATTCTTTTATTGATTATCTTTTTCTGGTTTCCCAGATTGATCAATTTCTTTTATTTTACTTTTTAACTTTATTATAGCAAATACTACAGATTTATCATTGAAAAAACAAGATTAGTTTCCAAAAAAGTCACCGACAATTGTGTATTTGTATTTTTTGCATAAATTGACCACTAAAAAAGAGATATTAAAATACTTTTTTTCCGTGCATTGTACGGGATATATTCTAGTTAAAATATTAAAAGAATGTCTCGATATGCATTCCCATAGTCCTTTTGTACTTTTAACTCTAATTCATGCATCATTGAAGGAATCCTATTTGTGATTCTAGAATAATACACATGCATATTATTCATTTGTATTCACAGTGCTAAAAACTCATACTACACATCATATATCGAATTTCATTAGCATTTACTATCCTACAAAGAAGCTGATGTGTCAACCATATTAGCTCTCCGAGAAATTAATGTGTCAAATTATAGTATATTCTTAAGGCTGATGTGTCAATCTCTGCTATTACTGATTTGGCTTTAGTCTATATATATATATATATAAAGCTAGGTCAACTAATGGAGATGGAAGTGAAAACAAGAAATCATCCATCGAAATCATCACTTATTACTTACCGGTAAGAGGGGAAACTCATTCCAAGAACTGATGCAACATCAAGGTCTGATGCACGGACCACCACTTTTTCATCTAGAACTCGGCAAGCCTCGTTTACAATAGGAAAGAGTATCATTTCAATAATTTCTTGGTCCGAAATCACCATAGACTGCCAGTAATATTCCAGAACATAGTATTACTTTAATGAAATTATAAAAACAGGTGCAATTGACAAAATTGCTGGCTAGAATGTCTTAAAATCCCATCCCACCAGCTGCGAAACTAAGAATGAATTTATAAATCATATGCGTTTATCAAATACCTTTCCTCCACCCATAATATTTGCAAGTCTTCTGGACTCTTCTATGATGGGTAACACTGTAGGATCAGGTTTAGGTTTACTTCCCTTCTCATAAATGTAAAACCCTTTTCCATTACTTTTACCTTCCATTCAATTTAATGCAAACAGTGGAATAAGTCCTCAAAAAATAACTGGGAAGAGCATAAACAACCTAGACAACCAGTAATTACCACTTCGGCCATTTTTTATTAGAAGCTCAAACAGAGGAAACTGAAAAGTTCGATCAGGAAATGCAGAAGCAAACTCCTTTCCAACAGAAACAGCCACACCATATCCAGCTAGATCCTGAAGCCTGTCCGCATAAACCCATGAGTTACTATTCTTCATTTGATTTGCCACATGCTAGACAGACATGCATGCATCAAAAGACAAGCTGCAAGTGTAATCTGGTAGCAAAGAGAAGTTTAACTAGCAGTTCTTTAAGTTAATTCTGGTTATAAAAACATAAACATTATCTGTATGGGGAGGATTCCATTTCAGAGTTCCTCTTCTGAAGGCAAAGGCTTGCAATTGCTCAGAAGACAAGATGGATATATCTCAGGAAACACTGGTGACCGTTTGACAGCTTTTTAGTCTTGCTTCTAGAGGCTTACCCGGAAAGCCAGTAGCCAATCATCCTTGCACTTCTTAGGATAGGTCAAGGCACTCAACTGAAGTTTTGTAATGGACTAACATGACTGATACCCCAAAATATTTCATCTAAGCTTGATTTTACATATTTGATTTCAACACAGAGAAGACTAACATTTTTCTTATTCATAACCACGTAAACTGACTATATTTTGTTAATTAATGTAAAATATTGGTTACTCATTATTAGTTTAATGACCCTAGAAGTACCACATTTAATATCTCTATTATAATGTTTTCTTCTTTTTAGTGGAGTTCTGTCTTATTCCTGTAGGGATTTGAATTGGCTCATTGCGCTTGACCACACAGTTTAAGAGAGGTCAAAGAAAGAAAAGTGAATAGATTATACAAACCTTGCACTTGAGACAATTTACCTTCAGTTAAGAATATATTATACGTCCCATAAATTCCACTTTGTGCACTCTTTTATTTGTACAACCATGTCTCATTAGATATTTGATAGAAACAAAAGCCATCTTAGGTACCTCTTTGCACAAGATTTCTGATAAATGATAACCAGAACAGCTCAAGTAACTATAGTGACAAGCAAAAATAACAATATTTAGCAAGCACAAATGCAATTACTTTATTTTGCATAGTTATCCATTTATTCTGGTGTTCTGCATATTTGACTTAACAGAGTAAGAGGTAATAAAAACAAAACTAATACGAGAGGAAAGCTCAGTCGTGATTGAAGAACATCGGAAGCATGTTTTTCTAAATTCATTCTACTGAAGCACTATATTGTGTTCTCATTTTTCTCGAATTTAATTATAATTTATACTATTTGCCAATAAGAAATGCATTTGATGTTCAAACTTAGAAAGTAGAGCAAATAATTATCACTTCTATCATTGCTCTACATGGCTTCACATTAGTGGATTCAGAATCCTATGATAGAAGAGAAAGGGATTAGAAATCATGCTGAGAAATAATTCTTTTCCATTGTCAAATGATATTGAGTGAAACGAATAAGAAGTAAAGTATCACAGGAATACACAAGAAACATGCAATTCAAGAGCAAAGAGATTACTGGAATGGGCCCATAGGAAGGCCAAAATTGCTGATTAGCTGGTCAATCCGGAAGACATCTACACCCATATGAACCAGAAATTGTGCATTCTGAGAGTATGGGAAGAAGGTCCTATTTACTGCAAAGCCAGTGCAATTTCCCACCACTACAGGAACTTTCTTAATTGTCTTGCCAACTGTCATAAGGTCAAGAATTACTTGTGCAGAAGTCTTCTCGGTGTGCACAATCTCCAGAAGAGGCATCAGATGTGCAGGACTGTTTTACAGCAAAATCAAAATCAAAATTTCACATAGAACAAAGATGAAAATTCTGATGTTTTAGCAAAGGTAGCATTTATATTTTCAGGGAAAAAAAAAATTACTTCAAAATTCCAAAAAGAGGGAAGAATAGCCTCTAGGAAATGGATGTTCATCTTCATCGTGGTTGATATCTAGGATATATTCCATATCCCTCTAAACCATGGACCATATTATAATTGAGATATTACTTTAACATGTCATGAGTAAAACTCAAGCCTCAAAATTTAAGCAGAAGATCTACAGTTATAACCACAAATCCTAGGCCAAAAATTGATTCAGCATCATATCAACCCTTGAAAGGGGTATAATGGACAAATATTTCTAAGCCTTTTAAGATGAACACAATTGATTATTTAATCATGAAATAGTATCTTATTTCTTCCCATTGCAAAGATGCATAATATTCAAATACCTCAGAGAAGTATTATGATTTATCACCCGAAAAAGTGTGCCCCCACAATCCGATCTTGAGATCTGGTCTTTTCTCCAACAACATTGAGGTCAATTGTGGATGTGTTGGTTGCCAAAATACAATGAGGAGGACAAATCTTCTCAAGTTCACAAAAGATTTTCTGTTTTAGTGAAATATCTTCAATGACAGCCTGAAAAAGAGAGGTTACCATCTCAAATATTTGCCATACTAGAACGGAGTGGAATATGAACCCGCTAGCATCGCCTACATGAATCCATGTGTAACACATGAAACAGGCTAATCAACAGAATAGAGAAAGTAAGGGCAGAAATAATCAGAACACACAAGTTCCCGTTTAGAATGAAAAACAAATCAAATGAATTTGATGAATTGTAATTAAAGTCAGACTATTGACAGTCTTGTCTTTTCAAAGTTGGTTCTCACAAAGGTAGGTAGCTTTTAACCGCACCTCGATGACCATATCCACAACCTTGAATTCTGAGTAATCTAATCCACCTTTAAGCATCAGTAGAGCTTTTTCCGCCTTATCCTGTGTCAACTTTTTCCTTGAAACCAAACTTTGGACATTTGCTGCCATATATTGTGGAAAGATATTACATCCATTAGACAAACCTCATAAAATTGCAAACATATCGATTAAACATCATACACAGTCAATCTGAAAGTTCTAGAAATTTTCTCCCTTTTATGTACTAGCCTAAATGTTTAAAATTCCGCGTACTAGGCACGTCTTACCTTCTATAGTTTTAATTCCCTTGAGAAGATATTCGGAGTTAATTTCTTTGAGAACAACGTATATATTGCTCAGAATAAGAGCTGTCGCTATGCCAGAACCCATTAGACCTCCACCAACGACAGCAACCTTTCTTACTGGCATGGGTTTGAGCCCAATATCCGTGATACCAGGTACCTGCCGTAAGTAGGTGTTAGCCATCTTCATCTGGATTGTTGATTGAGATAAAAACATACTAGGAGAAAATGGGAGGGAAGAGTACAGAACTAATGATCCTTCTGTTACTTATGGTTAATATAGCTTAACAGAAACGAAGGAAAACTGAAACAGTAGCATCTCTACTAAACTAGAAGGACCAAAATAACAGGTTGTACTTTTATTGCAGATTACAGAGAGGTATAAATCTGCACACCTGAGTGGCAATTTTGAATAGCAGCATAGG
The DNA here is from genome assembly GCA_028554755.1 of Cordia subcordata. NCBI lineage: Eukaryota > Viridiplantae > Streptophyta > Magnoliopsida > Boraginales > Cordiaceae > Cordia > Cordia subcordata. The sequence goes on from JAPTOF010000014.1 coordinate 8,275,967, forward strand.
TGAATATCTGCTGATCTTTGACAATTATAATTTTCTTTCAAAAATATCATACCTGTGTGTTCACGTAAAGCTACTACAATATATACAACAGCCACCAGAACAGAACCCTCAATCACGTTCAGCGTGAACAACTAAAAGTTAAACAACTGTAATAACTCAAAGAGTACATTTCTCCATGACATAATTGAGCAGAAATGCAGTGAGATCTAGACCAGATGACCCCACTTGACCTAATTTAGCTTTATACCATTTCATGAATTTCTGTGTGCTTTGTAAACTAAAAGCAATAAAACTGGTCAATATAACCAGAAGCAAGCACCAGAGTGAGATTTTTGGAAGCCGGGTCTTCTAGCTAATATCACACTACTGAGGAATGTAAGGACAGCCTGGTTTAAATTATCATCTATAACTGAAATCAGTATGGCAAGGTCAAGCAATCAAATACTGGAAAAAGAAGAAGCTCAAAGAAAATCTGGATCCAGGTCAACCAGATATATGCTTGATTACATCAAGCAATGAAACATCAGTACAAGGTCTATCATAATAAGAAGAGAGATAATTTGAATGGTTTGATAGGAAAATCACAATAAAACAGACAGAGAAGTAAGGACCTGATTGCTTAATTGTTTAAGCAATAACTGGAAATTTCACAAAGACATCATACTATCCACACATGCGTCTAAGAAATAATGTGGTTCACTTGTACTTTTTAGGCAGCCAAGTATAGAAAATATATATACACATATATAAATTATTGTCATTTTCTTCTGGGTTTAAATAAGAAATTGGAACTAATTCTAATAGTACAACACAAAACTCTTGATTTTTAATTTGACTAAGCATACCTTTGATGTTGTTCTCTGGGAGAAAAAGACATGAACAAGAGCTCTTGAAGTGTCGGTTCGGACTAGCTCCCTACATACTTTGGCCTCCTGCAAAAGGATGTAGATAATTTGTTGCGACTGCTAACCAGGAATTTATGCAAAGCCAAAAAATAAGAGGACAAAACAATCAGATAGATTTTCTTGTTGTCTTCATGAAAGTACAAAATCAGTTTTCAATTATTCAACAATGGTAGTTTATTCAACCCTGGTGCAAGTAACTTGTTTCCACTTGACACTGAACCAAGGCGACAGGTCACCAGAAGTAGCTTAAAGAAATGGATTTTTCAGAAAAATAAAATATTACAGCTACAAGCTATCAAACTTTTAACTCTTGGGCAGCAAAACGTTTTTCTTACTGACAACTCAAGCATCAAGGTTTAGACAATAATCAATAACAACAGATGGATGACTCTTATGTTTCGGTGCCTTTTCTTTTGGATAGCTAAAAGGGTTCCTTCAAAACCTCGCAACAATATCACTCCTATAGAACAACCAATATGTACATCTGAGAGAACAAGTTAAAGCAGGGGCCTAATGAATGTAGCCAGTTCTACAACCAAGAGTACCTTTAAAAGCGCATGATATCCTCCATGAACAATTCCTTCTTCAATTACATCAATGCATGCCTGGTGCTGAGGCATATTCCGAACAATCTGTTTGGCTTGCTCTCTTGCCATTTTCAAGACATGACGCGCTTCAGAAAGGGAACTAATTTTGTCCGTCCTGCAAAGGGAACTTATGCAAGGTTTGTGCCTCTCTGCAATGTCTAATGCCCACTGCCTGGATACTTTTAATAAGTCTTGGGAAGGCGCAATAGCATCAATAAGACCAAGCTTTTCTCCTTCCTCTGACATTATTGTTTTAGATAACTGCAAGAAGTATTTATATTGTCAACTCTTTAGTGAGAATCTGAGTTCTGATCTTAAATAGGCATTACCATAGAACAATATATATTACTCAGCTACCAATGCAGCAAATTCATCAATTCACTCACAAAAGTTCTTTTAAACCTCCTTCTCACTGTTAACAGAGATATGCAAGCATCAACGAGGTATAAATCAGGAAGATCATATATTTGATGATAAAATTAATTTTGTTAGGAAGTCCTTGGGCTCAAATGAACAGGTAATGAAAGAAAAACATAAAGAGTACTTTAACAAGAGGCAAAATGAATAGTTGCTAAGAAGTATACCTAAGGTATGCTTGAACCATAACAAATCTTGCTCTTTTGAACTCTGAACAAGATAAGCATGCTTTAAACTTGAGTTTCAAACTTCCTGGAGAAAATGATAACCTAGTGGTAGATATTTAATAACTGAAAATATCTACTTCAGATTCTACACCAACCAGATGACTGTGGTACAAACATTGCAGTCCACATGACAAGTCTAATGTGAAAAGTACACAAGTTTCGAGCATATATGCAAATCAAATGTATTGTCACTAGGGGAAAAGTAATATATATGTACATCTTATTTAGCATCAGAGCATTATACTCTAAAATATATGGTTCAATCACCAAATTTTTATGTGGAACAAAGCCTTACCAGCATCATTTCAACAGCTTCTGACAACCCAACCAGCCTTGGAAGTCGTTGTGTGCCTTAAGAAGAAGCATGGTCCTAGTTGGTTGTTTATGCTATCATAAATTAGTAATTAACTAGAGTTCTTCACAAAATGGTGCAAAGACCTTAAGCAGATGTTGTAACTCCAAATCCAGGGATAACTCCAAGGGTCAGCTCAGGCAATGCAAGTTGTGCTCCTGGAGCAGCAATTCGTGTATGGCACCCCTGGACAATAACATTATTAATTATGCCCCAATAGGAAATTCATCAAAGTGTAAGGATGCCTTGTAGAATGATAAAAAAACCACAAACCATTGCTAATTCTAAACCACCTCCAAGTGCAAGTCCCTCTATGGCAGCAACAGAAGGCTTCTTAGAATCTGAAGAATTGAATATGAAAATACAGGATTATGGACATTGAATACACTAAAATGATAGGAAGAGCTCTAAGGGAAGAAGAGAAGGAAGTTTAACTTGAAAGATCAAAACATGTTAAATACGACTAAAGAATAATAAATGTTAAAATCAAGTTGAAGGACCTTCTACAATGTTGACCAGAAAGCTAACTGATACATCAGGCAAGAGAGAAATATCTCCTGCAATACCATTAAAGGAAGTTAGTTCACCATGGTAAGAATCACATCCTCAATACTGCAAAATAAAATACTTCAAGAGATATCCACCTACCTGTCTTGTGAACAAGTTCGAAGACATTGATGTCAAAACCACCAGAAAATTTTCCACCTTTGCCTTCAAATTAAAAGAGACAACAGAAATTAGATACAAAATTTCAAAGGTCACCAACAATTCTTTTTTTCCTTAAACAGGAAGATAAGTATAGATACAGCATTACTATCACAATTGGACCACCCCAAAGTAACAGAGAACTACAACATCAAACTAATGCTTCATGCATCATATAAATAATTTTATCTTGATGATGATTGCGGGTTGAATAAATTAATAGATTAATGACCCTCCATCCAACCTTTAAAATATTCGGTTCAAGGCTAGAAACAATGAGATCCAGTGTATACTATTTGAGGCATAACCTAAGTCAAGATTCACTGGCTAACTCAGACTCGACATACATTTCCATGAAATTACAAAAGTTGGACCATCCACATAGGCAACTATCTCCTGCTGACTCTTGATTATCTTCAATAAGTTTACATCAGCAGTAAAAATCGAAAACATAAATCCAATAGTTTTGCAGTAAAGGAAGTTCATTGGACGCTAACAGCCAAGAAGAATATATCTGGTGAGAGCTCTTCATACTCAACAAATTTTCATATTACATAATTGGAATTAGAGCTTCAAAATCTAGTCTAAAGTTACCTTTGTATGTGTCATTAATTGTAAGGCAAATCATAACACTTATTATTCATTACTTCAATCATTGAATTCAGTAAATTGCTCTGAATTGCCGTTTCCGAGTTCTCATTTCTCCTAATCTTGTTTAGAGATGTAACAAATTTTACAGCCAATTAATCGATATTTATACACGTCGTTTGTTGAACCATAATAAAGCTCCCTTACATAGACTACTGAAGTTCAAAAAATCAACAGCCTCTGACTGAATTCCACTGCTCATTCTCTCATAATTTTGCATAAAAAATTGATCGGATTTAGCATTTCATTTCTCATAAAATTTTTAGTTCAGCTTATTTGCCACTTACTTAACTATATCCACAAGCAAAATAGTAATAATATTTTTATCATTATTATATACATATCTATTAATTTACTTCTTTACAAACTAAGGCAAAATATTTTGGTAGAGTAATTATACTAAAACAGAAAAAACTCCGAGGGTATTACCATGCACAACAATAGCTTTAACATCATCTCGCCTTGATGCCTCCTTAAACTTCTCCGTCAAACCTTTAAGAACTACGAAATGAGATATGAATTAACATATATACACACATATATAACCATGCCTGCATGTGTATATATAATATATAATATATACATATACATACATACATGCACATACACATACATACACATATACATATATATATATAGTTATAAATATATAAATGGGATTTTTTCCTTATAGACTCTATGTATTTACTCATAAATACACAACTAGTCTCTAAATTCACAAAATAGTAACTGACACCCATGTCCAAAAGTTGCAAGTTTGGTCCCTCCGTTTCGATTTCCATCCATTGTAATAGCAAGTGTACAACACGCTCAAAAAATGAGATTGGACTTCGTTTTTTACCCTAATTGCACGTACACCCGTGTTTCTTTTCTTCCTTTTTTTATTATTCAGCATATTTCAAAAAATTTAAAATTAAAATCACCACCACCCCCACCCCCACCCCCCACCACCACGCACCACCGCCACCAACCACCATTAAGAAACAAACCTAAAGATGAAATTGTACAAGTAATTGAGCAGCGAGCTGACCAATGAAGAATGCCAGATCGTTTGGAGCTAAACTTTAGCTTTGGCTAAAATTCTGTTGGAGGCGGTTGGCTTCAAACTCTGGATTTTTTTATATTTTTTTATCTAACACCATTGAATGATTATTGATGATTGATCCTAAGAATATGATATTCTTCCATCGGATAGGTCCCAGGAATAAGATAAAGTATAATGAAAACTTCCACATTTGGTTACATAGCAGCTGCTAATGGATACTATTCCTTTTTTATGCTTTTGGGAATTATGGAGCAATAACATATATTAATTGGAGTATTCTCCCACCTGCTGACAAATCTAACTCTTCTGTTAATTAATAAAATTTTCGGCCATTTGGCTTTTCGAACCAAAAAAAAGTGGCTTGAAGAAGTCGTCCTCGTCCCTGATGGTGATAGTGGCGGTGATTAAAAGCTGTGGATGTGGTGGCTGTGGTGGTGATTAAAAGCTTTGTTGTGGTGGTGGTGATGGTGGTGGGGTGGTTGTGATCGCGGCATGGGCGGAGCCACGTTAGGCTCGAAGGAGGTCCAGGCACCCCTGGATTTTTCGGAAAAAGTATATTATTACTATTTTTTTTAATTTTTTGTCTTATAATAAGAGGTAAAATTATATAAAACGCACCTCCTCATAATTTGAGTGCACCCTTTTGTGACCAAGAGAATTTTTATTATGTTTCTTGTTTTTAGCCAAAGGAAAATAAAATTTAGGACAAAAAAATATTTGTTATTTGTTGTCTTATAAAAAAAAGAAAGTGAAAAAAAAGAAAAAAAGACAAAAAATGAGAGAAAAGAGAGAAAAATAAAAGAAAATAGCACAACAATAGATTGAATAATCACTTATACAAAGAAAATATTTTTAGTAATTAACTTCAAAAGTAAATTGAATATTTAATTATTTCAAAATATAATTTCACTACTCCCGACGTATAGGAATTAATCTCTTATCCAATGTGATTCGGAATATTCTAATTCAAAGCAAAAAAAGTAGAGTTCTATTTACAATGATTATATTAATTATTAAATATTTTTATAATTAATAATTTAAAATTTTGAAAAAAATTTATGTGCTCTCCCTGATCACAAGGTCTAACTCTGCCACTGGATGGCGGTGGAGGGAGGTGGTGCTGGCGTGGGGGTGGCTGATTTTTTTTTCTTTTGTTTTTTAATTTAGTTTTTCCTTTTTTAAAAAATAAGAGCAAAATAGTCGTTGTTTTAAATAAAATAAGGCTAAAATGGACGTCTCACAAGATCTATTAATGAATTAACGACAAACTTGACAGAGGGGAAAGTAAGCAAATTTTGAAAAAACACAAGAGTATCTATTGCTATTTTATGAATTTAGGGATTAGCAGTATATTTATGTCCAAAGATACAAATGCTAATAATAAAAAAAAAACTATATAAGTACGTATGTAATTTTATATATATATAATTGAAGCTTATTGGCGGTGGCAAGAGCATTGACGGGAGGATTAGACATGGTGATGACAGCAACACCGTCGTCACCGACCTCCATAGTAACCGTAGGCCCCGCCATTTTTGAGCTCTGCAAAAAGTGGAAGAAGACGATGCTCCTTAGATGATGATGATTGAAGATAATGACTTGTACACTGTGCTTTTACTGCTTTACAGTCAAATTTATAGACAAGCGCAATGCACTAATGAGAAATTTGTGAAGAGAAATAAATGACTGAAGGAATGATAATGGCGCCCTTTGCTGATGATCAACAAATGCCCCCAGAGGCATAGGTGAGTTGGTAAGTGGCCAGTTGATTAGGGTGGAGACACTCTGACAACGCGGGATCGAGTCCGTGTGGCGGCAGTACTCCGCTGAAATATTGCGGGGGCTGTTGCTGGATTTCCACGCCCGTTGGTCCTCTCCCTGGTCGGGCTGCCACTCACGCACATCCCTCGATTTACCTCCCGCCTGGTTAAGGGGCCTCTGGCCAGGTAGGAAAGGGGTTCTCCTTTGGTTAACCCTTTTAGAAATTATTGTACAAACGTATATAGTGGCGGGGCCCGCCGGAGTATCAGGTGATTTATATATAACCATGCAAAAGGTGAGATTACGACTAAAATGATTGTTTTTTAATAAATTACTTATTAAAATGATAATTTTTTAAAAGAAAAAGAGTAAATAAGATTTTAGGGTGCATTAGGTGGTTGTGTAGAAATTGTGGGATGAAGGCATGATTTTTAAAATTGTGTTTTCGTTTTTTATTTTTATTTTTTTAAACTGTGTCATCAAATCCTTTTTAAAATTTTTCCCTAAGTCATGAGTTCATGTTATGATTTTTTTGTGGCTTGACATTGCCTCATCAAATAGTTCTCATTTTTCTCAAGAATGACGTGACAGCTACAAGATCATATATTGACAACACGATTTCACAAAATGACTACTTTTGTTAATATTTTACAAAAATGCTCATTTTGGTATACAATTATAAAACACAACTCGTTTAACTCTTTATCTCCATGGAAAAGTCTATTACATATTATATAAAAAACGTATAGAAAATAATGAGCTGAGCAGATTGGTTAGTTAAGAACGTTAAACTTCGTAAATTACTTTTAAATTAATTGCTCTTTTTAGCTTTATAGTATATTATTATTATTATTATTATTATTATTATTATTTGTGTTTGATGATATCAATGTTGGTTTATCATGATGTCTATCAATGAAATGTCTTTTTTACCGTCCAAAATATACACCCTTTAGATTTGGATTAGAATTGTATGTTTTTGCTTTCTAGATATAACTTAACCGGTTTTAGAATATTCGTTTGCTTCTAGTAAGGGGTATTTTTATTTGAGACCCCTCCCGGCTCCCGCTCCTATAAAAGTAGATTAGGACTCGTTCAATTGATTTTTTTTTTCAAAAGTAATTTTTAATAAATTTTAAAAAAATTCAAATGCGAAAATTCTTACTTTTTGGGAAAAAAAAATTGTACTTGAGAAAAAGAACTACTATTTGTTGGAAAAGAAACCAATCTAAACAGGCTCTTAAATACCAAATTTTTTTTATATACTTGAGATTTTTCAAGAAAAAGAAGTGCTATTTATTAGAAAAGAAACCAATCTAAATAGATCCTTAGATACCAAATTTTATTTTATGTATAAGAGGCAGACACAATTTGCAAAAAATTTGTCAAACTTCAAATTTAAAAAACTTAATAAATTCTATCCTTTTAGTAATTCATCAATTTTACTAATTTCCAACGATACAAGCTTATTCGAAAATCATATTATATAATAATTGACTAGAAAAACATCTAAATCTAATTTAATTTACAAAATGAATAACTGTGTTCAACACAATGAAATGGTTATAAACCAAATGAATTTAACTTGTTAGTTATTAACGTGTGAGTCACACTTACGGATAAAAATTACTATATATATATATATATATATATATATATATATATTAACTTAGATGATCTAGATTGGATCGCAAACCAATAGTACAATTACCCATCAGAATGCACTGGCTGGACAATCTCCAGCACTACTCAAGAGCATACTCAGAGAAAATATGGGGGGCGTTATTTCTCCCACACCAATTTCTGTGTAATTTGGCGTAGCTTCTTTTTTTAAAATAAAAAATAAAAAATTGACTTTTCGTGCTCTTGATAGGTGTGTGGCTGGCTGCGATTGAAAATCTTTATTGCGACATGAGAAAAATTTATAAATAATGACTATGTGGGGCTCATTTTACTGGTCTGGTACTGTGGTCCCCATGCCATGCATACACGATATTCACGTGCAATGCTTAATTCAGCTTAACATTGACAAATGATTCGTTTGTTTATCCACAAAACTATAACTGAAAGCATAGCTACCAAATCTTTTAACCGATATAAGAGCTAATCGCGATGTGCTTTTTTTCCATAATGATTTTTTTTTTGTTGGTCAACGTTTCCAGCGTGATTTGGCAAACCCCTTTCTTGTATTTTCCCTTTCCTTTTTGAGGTAACTAAAACCTTTAATAAATAGATTTATTATTTTCTATTACTTTATAAAAAAATATATATTTTTGTTTCCTTAGACGTTAAGTCTCTCAGGTTGCTCTTTAGTTATTTACATATACGAATAGTCATCAGTCAACTGGAATTAAGAAATTAACAATATTGTTTTATCAAATAACAAAAATTTACAAGCAGTGGCAGACTCAAGATTTTCAATAAGGGACGGCCAAGAGTATTTTTTTTTTTTAATCCAAACTAGAGTAAAGCTTGTCTGATGCACAAAAAAATGCGTACAATATCTTTTTATATGATCAATTTATATGCCTTACGTGATGATAAAATATAAATAAATTTTATTAAATTTAATTTTTGAAAAGTTATCATTACTATCCATGTTTTTTTATGAGAGATCTGTAACAAATGAATAAAATATTTAAACTAAAAAAATAAAATCAGATAATAATCTAGTCTTATAAAAAATAATAGAATACTAATATATTTGGGTGAAGCTAGACTTTGAAAGTAAGGAGAACAAAATTACAAAATTATATTCCTTATAAAATAAGTCATATGTTACAAAATATTATATATATATATATATATATATATATATATATATATATATAAAGAAATGAGCAATGCATCAAAAATATTTGCTGAAAAATGTCAATGATATTTTTAAAGTAAATTACAATTGTTCTCAATGAGTCTCTCAGGTTGCTCTTTAGTTATTTACATATAAGAATAGTCATCAGTCAACTGGAATTAAGAAATTAACAATATTGTTTTATCAAATAACAAAAATTTACAAGCAGTGGCAGACTCAAGATTTTCAATAAGGGACGGCCAAGAGTATTTTTTTTTTTAATCCAAACTAGAGTAAAGCTTGTCTGATGCACAAAAAAATGCATACAATATCTTTTTATATGATCAATTTATATGCCTTACGTGATGATAAAATATAAATAAATTTTATTAAATTTAATTTTTGAAAAGTTATCATTACTATCCATGTTTTTTTATGAGAGATCTGTAACAAATGAATAAAATATTTAAACTAAAAAAATAAAATCAGATAATAATCTAGTCTTATAAAAAATAATAGAATACTAATATATTTGGGTGAAGCTAGACTTTGAAAGTAAGGAGAACAAAATTACAAAATTATATTCCTTATAAAATAAGTCATATGTTACAAAATATTATATATATATATATATATATATATATATATATATATATATATATATATATATAAAGAAATGAGCAATTGCATCAAAAATATTTGCTGAAAAATGTCAATGATATTTTTAAAGTAAATTACAATTGTTCTCAATGAGTCTCTCAGGTTGCTCTTTAGTTATTTACATATAAGAATAGTCATCAGTCAACTGGAATTAAGAAATTAACAATATTGTTTTATCAAATAACAAAAATTTACAAGCAGTGGCAGACTCAAGATTTTCAATAAGGGACGGCCAAGAGTATTTTTTTTTTTTAATCCAAACTAGAGTAAAGCTTGTCTGATGCACAAAAAAATGCGTACAATATCTTTTTATATGATCAATTTATATGCCTTACGTGATGATAAAATATAAATAAATTTTATTAAATTTAATTTTTGAAAAGTTATCATTACTATCCATGTTTTTTTATGAGAGATCTGTAACAAATGAATAAAATATTTAAACTAAAAAAATAAAATCAGATAATAATCTAGTCTTATAAAAAATAATAGAATACTAATATATTTGGGTGAAGCTAGACTTTGAAAGTAAGGAGAACAAAATTACAAAATTATATTCCTTATAAAATAAGTCATATGTTACAAAATATTATATATATATATATATATATATATATATATATATAAAGAAATGAGCAATTGCATCAAAAATATTTGCTGAAAAATGTCAATGATATTTTTAAAGTAAATTACAATTGTTCTCAATGAGTCTCTCAGGTTGCTCTTTAGTTATTTACATATAAGAATAGTCATCAGTCAACTGGAATTAAGAAATTAACAATATTGTTTTATCAAATAACAAAAATTTACAAGCAGTGGCAGACTCAAGATTTTCAATAAGGGACGGCCAAGAGTATTTTTTTTTTTTAATCCAAACTAGAGTAAAGCTTGTCTGATGCACAAAAAAATGCGTACAATATCTTTTTATATGATCAATTTATATGCCTTACGTGATGATAAAATATAAATAAATTTTATTAAATTTAATTTTTGAAAAGTTATCATTACTATCCATGTTTTTTTATGAGAGATCTGTAACAAATGAATAAAATATTTAAACTAAAAAAATAAAATCAGATAATAATCTAGTCTTATAAAAAATAATAGAATACTAATATATTTGGGTGAAGCTAGACTTTGAAAGTAAGGAGAACAAAATTACAAAATTATATTCCTTATAAAATAAGTCATATGTTACAAAATATTATATATATATATATATATATATATATATATATATATATATATATATATATATAAAGAAATGAGCAATTGCATCAAAAATATTTGCTGAAAAATGTCAATGATATTTTTAAAGTAAATTACAATTGTTCTCAATGAGTCTCTCAGGTTGCTCTTTAGTTATTTACATATAAGAATAGTCATCAGTCAACTGGAATTAAGAAATTAACAATATTGTTTTATCAAATAAAATCATCTTCCATCTTATTACACAATCTTGTCTATCAAATTAATGTTAGAATTATGATTTTTAACATAGAGATCAGAGCCATTTTGACCTAAAAATTGGGTCAGATCTCACTTATTCTTTGGATTAGAATATGGTACAATTGTATTCCTCATTCTGAGTAGATGAGGGTGATATATTTATATGTCAAAAACAGGCTTTTGGTGAATCAGATAGCAATTAAAGTTGGCTAACTTTAATTGCTTAAAGAAGTCCAACGAGCAGAAAACCAATAGTTCATAATGGAAAGCTATTGAAAGCTAGAGTTATGCTTGGTGTTACAAAAGCCTCACTAATGCTCCTAGAGGTTGCTTTCCAATTACATTTTATGGCATGTTAATGGCGGTTACAAATGCTCCACATTATCTCTACTAAATATAGCAATTACTGACTACTCTCCCACATTATTATATATTGGACGTTTCAACATTTCAACATTTGAGAACTGGGGCACCATATAGACTTTTGGATTATATTTCCTAGCATACAACATATAGAAATTTTAGGCTAGCATTCTTTCGCTTCTCATCTTTTAAGAGAGAGAGTTCTACATATCTAGCTCACAAGCTCTTGCTCTAGAGTGCCACATAAGCGAGAGACAAAACTGTTGTATCTTAGGAGGGATACATCACGAAGTCATCAGGACCACTTTAGGGGCATGAATCCTTTAAGAAGATTGATCAAATCGAGCCTTGGTTTAATGATTTAATTTCTATATTTTACATTTTATTGTACTACTATATTTGAATTTAAAATTAAATAATATTTAGTTTACTCACAGTTTTATTTTTGAAATTTTAATGTATATTCTTAATGTATTATTTCTAACAATTAATTAATTTACCTTAATAAAATAGCATATAAGCATGAGTTATCTATACAAAAGTAGGTAAAAAACTAAAATTAAAGTGAAAAATACTAATCTCATTCGAGAAATGAGAGGCTTTATTACTTTATAACTTTCGTAATTATGACTAGTAAACCAAGCTACAACTTGTGAAAAATAGATAGTTACTAAAAAAGGAGTTTATTTTATTTTAAAAAAGAAGAAAAAGAAACTTTAACAATTACTGAGATAATAAATATGTTGGGTTATAGCTCAAAGTTCAAGCCCATACAAATTAGGAAACTTATGGAAGATAATTAATTGTGTTACTAAAATATAAGCTGCCTAAATAGTAGAAGAGAAATCTTGGGGAGCAAAGATTTCTCTCCTATAAATAGAGGGTTTTGTAGCTTGTATTTGATGTGCTTTAGGGCCACACCGCCTGCACCTCATTGGAGGTGCGGGTGAGAGGGAGAGCCTGAGACTATTAACGGTGTCTTACATTCGTTTTAGTTCTGTTAATGATATAACTATTATAAGAACTCTATGGGAGAGGGTTTAGACTTCGGTGCAAAAAGTCATCGCATGAGTTGTAATCCTATTATTGTTGAGTAGTGGAATTTATCCCAGAGGGGATCGTGGATGTAGACAGAGGGCGGAACCACGTTAAAAATATTGTGTTTTTTCCATTGTGCTTTGATGTGTGTGCGTGTGTCCTCGATTTTTCCAACAAAATATTTAATAAGCTAAAGAATTAAAAAGAAAAGGATGAATTTAAAATTGAAAAAAAAAATTGTGACTATATCACAAACCTTGGTTTTTCATTTTCTAATGTAAATTGTAAGGCAGCTGAATGTTCAGTAAAATTAGTTGGTAGAATAACTGATAGTGTTTTAAGTGTTGATAGTTATTTGAGTAGCTAATAACTGTTGTATTTTAACTGTTACCACAGGGGTAGAACTAAGGGAGCCGGTGGGGGCCCTAACCCACCTAAGCATCAAAAGAATATATATTAGCGTATATAAAAATTTTTAAAATTCTTTTTGTGGCCCCCTGAAATTTTTTTCTCTTCTTTTCTTTTGTTTGAAATTATTCTTGTAATAATAACTTTAGTAATTTTTTTCTACATCCCTGATATTTAAAAGATTAAACTTTTTTAACAAATAAGTAAATTTAGTGAATAAATTTCAATCATCTTTAACTTATTTATTTTGTTGGCTAGGTTTTTAGATTTTTTTCTTACAAGATAAATTTTAAAAAACTCATAAATTTTATATAGCTTTTTCATAGAGAATTTATTTACCTGGGAATTTCTTTTTATATTACTTATGTATGTATTTTGGTCAGATAATTTCATAAAGGAGAGAATAATTTACTCTCATTGACTGAATTAGTGAAATTTTCTTTACATAATCTTATACTATTTTGCTAAATAGTATTTTATACACTTGTTTATGTTTCAAAAAGGGTTAATTACACAATAGGTCCCTATTGTTTACTCATTTTTTCAAATTAGTCCCTATTGTTTTAAAAAAAAATCAAATTAGTCCTCAATGTTTTGCAAATATAGTCAAATTAGTCCCTATTACTTAGAAATATTCATATCAGTCCTTAATATTTTACAAAAATTGTCAAACAAGTCCTCATTTTTTAAAAAAAGAATCATATTAATCCTCAATGTTTTATGAATTTACTCAAATTAGTCCCTATTTTAAGAAAAAATAAACAAAAAAGGTTGGGACTAATTTGAGTAAGTTTGTAAAAATTAGGGAATAAGGATTAGTTTGACTATCTTTATGAAACATTCAAGATTAATATGAATGTTTCTAAGGGACTAATTTGACTATATTTTTGAAATATTGAGGACTAGTTTGAATGTTTTTGTGAAACATCAAGGACTAAATTGGATATTTTAAAATAATAGAGACCTAAAAGAATGAGGAAATAATAGGGACTAACTGTAAAATTTTTCCTTTGAAAAATCTAATATCACCAGAAAACTTAAGATAAGTTCAGCTCCTAACAAGCGCACTTGTTACAAGGGCTTTTCTTTAACCACTCTTAACCCGATAGAAATTAGTTTCAAATTTAACGTGGCTTGTGGACACCCTAGCTCAAAGCCAAAAAGAAAAAAACTTTGTTGTTATTATTGTTGTTACATATAATATATTCTCTCACATTAGAACAGAGGTAAACTTTTTCTTACTTAACATTATCTCGACGATAATTTCCATTCAAATATGTAAATAGAATCTCAACCCCCAGATGAATAATTCCTGGTTTCATCCCTGTTTTAGAGAATAACTGTTTAGTTAGCTAATTGAATAAATATGTTCGACAAAAGCTAGTGGATTATCTAATGAATGCAAAATAACATAGAAAGACATTGATATTATGTTATTGTTGTTATAGTAAGTATAATTATTATTACAATTATTGAAATAAGATAGTTTATTTATAATTAGACATATGTTTTTACAATAGTATTTCATCAAAGTATAATTTTTTTGTCCAATAAATTAGTTTTATTAATATTATAAAAAGTATTCTAAGAAATATTTTTTAATTGATCAAAATTTTGTTTTGTCAAAAAAAAAAAATAGATGATTAAGATTTACACATTTTTAGTATATTTTGGATAGAATTTAAATTGATTTTTGTGTTATTTTAGAATTATATTTGTAAAAAAAATGTAAAGTTATATAGAGATATTGCATAATAAGTAGAATTACCAAAAAAATATTGAAGAAATGGTAAGATTGCCGAATAGAAAAATGAAACACTAAATTCTACTTGAAACGTTAATATTATTAACATTTCAAAAACATTACTTTAAACAATATTTTAGATAGAAACACTATCTAAAACACTATATTACTGAATAACAAAGATTAGAGCAAATATTATTTTGGCTTGGTAAAATTGTTAAACACTACTTGAAATACTGTTACCAAATAGGACCTAAGTGTGCAAGTTGGGGTCTAAATGTGCAAGTTGAGGTCAAACTTCAAAGGCTAAAAGGTGGTTGGTAATTTGCAATATAGTTTCAATTTTCAAAGTCAGAAGGTGCAAGTTGAAATCAAACTTCAAAGGCTGAAAGATGGTTGTTAATCCTTATAAGAGTTTAAACTTTCAAAGTCAGAAGGTGCGAGTTAACATTAGAACAAATAGTGTTTTGGCTTGGTCAAATACTTAATACTACTTGATACATTATTGGTCTGTTGCTGAACAGGGCTTAACTATGCAAGTTAGGGCCTAAGTGTGCAAGTTGAAGTCAAACTTCAAAGGCTAAAAAGTGGTTGTTAATCTGTAATTGAGTTTCAACTTTTAAGGTCAAAAGGTACAAGTCGAGGTCAAACTTCATAGGTTGAAATGTGGTTGTTAATCCTCATTAGAGTTTCAACTTTTTACTTTCAAAGTCAAAAGGTGCAAGTTACAAAAAGATAAAAATAGAGTTTCAACTTTGGTTAAAAAAAATAAAACAAATAACAACCAAAGCCATCCAACAAGGATCAAACTTGCGACAATACACTAATATGCCATGTGCTAAACTACCAAGCTATCTTAAGAACTCTTGACAATGTGGAGTGGCCAAAACTATAGTGAAAATTCCAAATTTTTAACTTACAAATGTAAAAATAAAAATAAAAATTGTGGGGTGGCGGCCGTTGCCGCATGCCACCACTATAGCTCTACTCCGATTTACATGTGAGATTAAGCACTAATAACCTGTGAATTAATTGAAAATTTTGATATATTGAGGTGGTGCTAATAAAAAGACCACCTATGTATGATTTAGTAACAAAATAGTTGGCAAGTAGGCAAAAAGTAAAGAATGGAAATATAATGACTAATTGAGCACCAATAACCTGTGAATTAAATTAAATTTTAAAAATAAAATAATTAATTAAAATATTTTGTTAAAATATTAAAACAAAGCATTAGTTAGGAAATAATTGTGTTCGAGAGGAAGAAGGCCTTGATGTTGTGGCTCTAATATTTAATGTGGATGCTTGAGTTTAGTGAGAAGTTAAGAGTGCATTTGGTTTGTCTTTTTTTCAATTGAATTTCTACAAAAAATAAAAATTATTATAAAAAACTCATTACTTATTTTTGTTTTCATTTTTAATAAATTAAAACTTATTATTTAAGAAATCAAAAAACACTAAAAAAATATTTTTAGTGGTTTTTAAATGATATTTTCTGATGAACATACACATACATACACTCGCATAAAAGGCTGCCATAAATGTACTTCTGCATACTCTTTTCACTCATACACACTTACACAACATGCGCGTATACCTTTACCAATACCAAAAATAATACCGTGCACCTATGCATAGGGCATCTCTTGTACACTCCATTTGAAAAAATAGATAAGTGTGAGATTTAATTTGGCTGTGGTATAATTCATGTATTTCATATCATTAAATAGCATTGTACAAAAGGTATTTTACAAAGATTAAGAGAGTTAGAGGCTATCCCAATCTATATGACATGTGATATAAAATACAAGAAACATGCTTATCAAAATACACAGTTTTACAAATTTAGTATTATTTTAACATCCCCCTCAAGTTGATGATGGGAATCCACTAGCAACTTGCCCTTTAATGCTTCAAAGCATGGCTTGTACAAAGGCTTGGTAAAGACATCTACAAGCTGTGATTTAATCGGTATATAAGATAGCTAAAAAAATGCCTTCCTTAACTTTCTCTTGTACAAAGTAGATATCAATCTCAATGTGCTTGCTTTTATTGTGCAGTATTGGATTAAACGCCATGTAGATGGTGCCCAGATTATTGCACAATATCCGCAGAGAAGAATGAAGGGTAATACTAAGGAAATGAACTAGATGTGAAATCCCTAACAACTCAAATGTTAGAGAAGCAAGCGCACGATATTCAGCTTCTAAACTTGACTTGGATATTGTAGTTTGTCATTTAGCACTCTAAGTTATTATATTAGGACCAAAGAAAATTAAAAAACCAGTAGTAGAACGTCGAGTGTCCGAACATCCTACCCAATCAAAATCAGTGTAGTTGATAAGTGTAAGATTTCTAGCTGGCTAAGAGACCAATTCCTATGAAAGAGTGTGCTTTGTATACCGCAATATTTGTTTGGCAGCTATAAGATGTGATTCTCGTGGTGTATGCATAAATTGGCAAACCGAATTCACAACATCATAGGCAATGTCTGGTCTTGTCAATGTAAGATACTGTAATGCCCCAACTAATTATCGATATTCACTTATCAGAAAGTAATTCTCCTTCTGTAGTATTTGATCATGTCCTATGAGGAGTAGTAAATGGCTTAGCATCATCCATACCAAACTGATGCAAAATGTTAAGCGCGTATTTTGTTTGAGTGAAATATAGCTTGTCAAAAGAGTAACGCACTTCCATTCCTAAGAATAATAAAGTCGACCTAGATCTTTCATAGCAAAGGTCTCTAAGAGATCTTTTATGAATTGTGAAACTTTAGATGAAGAGTTTCTAGTTAATACTATGTCATCCACAGAAATGAGAAGGACCAAAATAGTATTATTTTGCTGACGTATGAATAAAGAAACATCATGCTGAGAATGAGAGAAACCACACGAGATAAGAGAAGAGCTAAATCGCTTATACCACACCTTTGGAGCTTGTTTTAGGCCATATAAGGATTTGTGTAGTTTATAAACAAAATTAGGATGAGTAGAGTCCATAAATCCTTGAGGTTGAGCCATACAAATATCCTCTATCAAATCTCCATGTAAAAACGTATTTTTTACGTCTAATTGATGGAAAGGCCATTTTTGAGAGATAGCCAATGATAAAATTAGCCTGATTGTGCCTGCATAAACCACTAGACTAGATGTGTCACCATAATCTCATCCATGTTGCTTTGTGTAACCTTTGGCTACCGAACAAGCTTTATATAGTTTTAAAGAGCCATCAGATTTTTGTTTAACCTTGAAAACCCAGTGGCAACCTATAATATTCACACCAACAGGAGGCAGCATGAGCGATCAAGTGCGATTATCAATTAAAGAGTTAAATTCCTTTTGTATTGTTGCTCTCCATCTTTTTGTGCCTGAGTAAAACTGATCAATTCAACAGGTAATGTAGCCGCAGATACAAGCAAGCCAAAATGTATGAGATATCGAGTGTCAAGTGTTGAATAGACTTTTTGGTTTAAAAATCCTATGCATGGAGCAAATAGTCATCGGATGAGTTCGTAATGGTGGAGCATCGATAGTCAGCATTTGATCCGACTAACTAGAAGGAAATATTAAATTAGATTCTCCCTAATTTTGCCCAAGTGTTGTGCTAGTGTTAAAAATAGGTGGATTATCATCATACTTAGCTCGACACATTCCAAATGATTGAGCAATTTGAGGAATAAAAGCATTGATATCATTGTGCAACATAGGAGATTCATGTGTACCGCCTGGAGAAATTTCATATGCAGCATGACATGGAAGAATAGGACTTGAAAATTCATTTGTATCATGCATGCATCTAGCAATAACACTTGCCTGGCCACTTTCATTATCATTTATCCTTTGACCATTGTGAATATCATTCACTATTTGCAAAGCTTGTCCATTTGCATTATCAAGTTCCATGTATAAAGAGTCCTGAGGTTTTATTATAAAAACCAGTTGGTTATTATAAGGATTGGCCACGACCTTATATGGTAGTATTGAATCTTGAGGTTTTTCGATGTGGGAAGGAGGAATATATATTCCAATACTTCCTCACGTGTGACCTGCAACAAGAACTAGTGGGTGTGACCCGCGACAAGAATTGACGAAGCTTGAATAGGATGGTTTAGTAAGATGTAACAACCATAATGATCATGATGGAATGGATGAGGATATAAGGAGTGATTGAAGACCTAATATGGTGTTTTTGAATATTGAGATTTTTTGATATAGGACTTCTTTATATATTGCACCTCCCTTACGTGTGACCCAAAATAGTGCCTACATCACTTTGATGACTGGATTTGGATGGTCGTGTGGCCCGTGATAGGAATGGTTACATAGACCATCAACAACCTCGATTTGGATTTGGATGATCGTGTGGCCCACGATAGGAATAGTTGGATGAGACCATCAATAATCTAGAATTGATGTAACTCGCTTGCAGGGATGGGCCATTATGTGAATAGATCTGTACAATGAATGAACTTGATGGGTCACACATGGACATGTGCGTAGCGCGAGAACTGAACCAAAAGCCTAGCTTTGATTATCAAGTGAAGAATCTTAAGATTGTATCATAAAAACCAATTGGTTAATATGAGGAGTGGCCTACAATCTTATATAATAGTGTTAAATCTTGAGATTTTTTTGATGTAAAAGGGAGGAATATATATTCCAACACCCCTCACGTGTGACCCGCGACAAAAATTGGCGGAGCTCGAACAGGATGGTTTAGTAAGTTGTGACAACCACAATGGTCACGATTGAAATGACTAGGGATATGAGGAGTACCCCAAAAGTAGCCCAAGACCTTATATGGTGGTGTTGAATCTTGAGATTTTTTGATATGGGGCTTCTTTACATATTATAACACCCCCTTCATGTGTGACCCGAAATAGTGCCTACACTATTTTGATGATTGGATTTGGATAGTCGTATGGCCCACGATAGAAATGGTTGGATGGACCATTAACAACCTAGATTTGGATTTGGATTTGGATAGTCGTGTGGCCCGCAATAGGAATGGTTGGATGAGTCCACGGCCGATCCAGAATTAATGCAGCTCAGCTATTTACAGGGATGAGCCATCACGTGAATAGATATGTACAATAAATTAAGTTGACAGTTCACACATAGACAAGTAAGTAGCGCGAGAACTGGACGACAAGCCTAGCTCTGATAGCATATGAAGAGTCCTGAGGTTCTATCATAAAAACTAATAAGTCAATATGAGGAGTGGCCCAGGACCTTTATATGGTAATCTTGATTCTTGAGATTTTTGGATGTGTGACTTCTTTATATGTTGTAACACCTCCCTCCATGTGACCCGGAATAGTGCCTGTACAATTTTGATGACTGGATTTGGATGGTTGTATGGCCCGTAATAGGAATGGCTGGATAAGACCATTAACGACCCATAATTGATGCAGTTCAACTGCTTGCAGGGTGGGTTACCACGTGAACATATATGCATAATGAATGATCTTGACAGGTCACACGTGAACATATGCGCAGTGTGAGAATTGGACCAAAAGCCTCGCTCTAATACCATGTAAAGAATCTTGAAGTTCCATCATAAAAACTAATTGATTAATATGAGAAGTGGCCCACGATCTTATATGGTGGTGTTGGATCTTAAGGTTTTTCCGATATGGGAGGAAGGAATATATATTCCAATACCCCCTAATGTGTGACCCGTGACAAGAATTGGCGTGTATGACTCACAACAAGAACTGGTAAAGCTCGAACAGGATGGTTTAATAAGGTGTGACAACCACAATGGTCATGATAAAATGAATAGGAATATGAGAAGTGACCTAAGACCTTATATGGTGTTCTTGAATCTTGAGACTTTTCGATGTGGAACTTCTTTATATGTTGCAACACCATCCATGGAAAAAGTCGAAATACAAATGAATTTGGCATCAAATTTGATACTAAAACTTGTTGAATTCTAGGAAAATTATCCTCATAAAAAATAACACTTCTGGAAATTAAAAGTTTACCCATGCTTAAGTTCGAGGCATTTATAGCCTTTATGGTGAGAAGTATAGCCCTAGAAAATGCATTTGCAAATCTTGAAATCAAGTTTTTGATGCCCAAAATTTGTCAAGTGATGTCTTCTTTCGAGTACAAGCTTTAAAAGACCCGCAAGCATACGGATCGTGCAATATAGTGTGTACGAGTGCAGGTGTCGAACCACAGGGAGGCTTGAATAATGTGAGTGAATTCTATGCTTGGTGTTCTAAAAAGAGCTAAAAAGAAAGATCTAAACTATATGTATTTTACTTCTGAGGGTTTTGGATTATTGAGAGCTCTATGTAAACGAAATAAAAATAAAATATGAATAAAAAAAGCAAATGAAAACGCAAGTTGATTAAGAGGAAACTAACAATTGAAAAGGGATAGGTTGACTTCGACTTATGAATAGGTAATTCTATACTCAAATGCTATGAGATTAAGGGATGATGGCTAACTATCATAAGTGCTCTTAACTAGGTTGCTAGTTAATGTCCTGATTTCCCCCTAGGACTCGGTGTGGGTCCGTCCCTAGGCGGCGCCTCCTAGAGCTACGGCGTGGTCCTTATGACCTAGGGCCTCAAGAGTGACTAACTAACTTCCTAGGCGGCTTAGAATGAATCTACCTTAGTACCTAAACCGTTGGCTGGGTTTAAAGCCAAGACTTAGTGTTACTAAGGTCGACTAAATCTATCCTAAAACCTATTGGTTGGATTTAAAGCCAAAGGAGACTCGACCTAGACTAGCCCTAAATTATGCTTCGTCATTCTAAAGTCACTCCAGCAGGATTTCACTTGCTAGCGCATGCATAAATATGCAATATTAAAGTTATGCTCGTTACTAGGCATGCAAATACACATATAGACATGAATAAAAGCATTACCCATTTCATAGCATCCACATATAAACACATAGACATGAGTATAACATGGATTAGATGTGTTTAGTAACAAACAAACTTCAATTTGTATACATGTTACTCATCTAGGCATTTTATCAAACACATAGACATGAATGAAAGCACATCCAATTAAACAAGACAAATCAAAACATATATATATATATATATATATATATATATATATTCAGCCATCATATCTCATATCATAAGAGTATAAAATCAACCCATTACATAAATTTAATCACCCTATACAAGCCTACTCAGACATAATAGAAAATAGAATGAAAGAGATATAACGAAACTCCCCTTTCATTCTAGCGAATTTAGAACACAGCTTGTGAACAATCTTGATTCCAAAGCGTTTGAATCCTCCCAACTAAGCTTGGTTCTTGGTGAAAAGTGTGTGAAAAGGGTGTGAGAGGCGGCTAGAGATTAGGGTTAAGTGTGTGAAAGGTTAGGTGTGAAGTACGTGTTTTTGCTCCCCCTAAATTCTTCCGCATCGGGCTTTATTTATAGGTTCGCGCATAGCCGGTCGACCGGCTAGGTCGACCGACCTTAGGAATACTCGACCGACTTTCTAGTGGAGCTCTCTGGAGTGGCCGGTCGATCGGCTCTTGAAGGAGGGTCGTCCGGCTTTTTGATGAAGCTTCTGGAGTGGCCGGTCGACCTAGACGGTCGACCGGCTCTTTTTCCTTGGTCGTCCGGCTGACTTCCTTCATCAAATTTTGATCTCTTCGGCCTTTGGTCTTCTCTCTTGGCCCCATACATGTCCCATCTTCATCACCTTTCATCGTCCAGTCTTTATCTTAACCCAGAGTTCACCTAAATCATTGAAAATAAGCAATTAGTGTAACAATTTACCTCTTAAACTCAATATGCACATTTGTTCACGGTTAAGCCTATTCCTATCAAAAGTACTATACTAATGCATCATTATAAGCATTCAACACCTCTAAAATATAAGTAAATGGCAATGCAAACACACACCAAATCACAACTCATCATCAAGCATGGATAACATAAAGATCCAAAGTTTCGCAAGAGGTTATAGTCCGGTTCATGTCTGAATAAGAGCAAGTATGGAGATTTATTAGCATTGGCAGTCTATTAATCAAATACATAGCAGTTGAAAAAGCATAGTTTCAATATTCTTTCAGCAAATTACTGTGAGCAAGTAAGGTCTAAGGTTAAACCAGTCTCAACAATATGTCTATGCTTTCTTTAAGCTAAACCATTTTGTTTAGGTGTGTCGGGACAAGAAAGTCTATGTTGAATACTATTTGTTTGAAATAGTTTCTGGAGAGATTGATTAACAAGTTCTCTACCCAAGTCAGTTCGAAAACACTTCACCGTTGCACCAAATTGAGTTTTTATCAAGGCAAGAAAAACTAGAAAAATAGAGATCATATCAGACTTTTGACATAAAGGATAATACTAAGTAAATCTACTAAATTCATCAACCAAAACCAAACAAAATCGAAAACCTGCTTTAGACTTTTTGGGTGCTGGACCTCAAACATCTGCACGAATAACATCAAAAGGCCTAGAAGCATGTCCCCAGACAGAATTGAAAGGAAGCAGTTTGCTTTTTCCATATTGACAACTACCACCAATTTTATTCAATGAGATAGGAGAAATATCTAATTTCTTGCTTAACTGAGATATAACTGAAGCTGAGGGATGCCCAAGCCAAGCATGCCAAACATCCGAAGATAATTTTGCCGCTACAAAAAGGGCTTTATTGGAATCTTGCAATGAGTAAAGTCCACCACTAATTTGTCCCTTGTGTAGAAATTGGTCTCATATCGTTGATGGAGTAACCATTCGGTGTAAAAACAAAATAACACAAATTATCTTTAGCAAAATTAGCAACAGAAAACAACCGTTTCGCAATTGTAGGCACAACCAGTACATTACAATTAACATCAGAACCATTAGACAATTGAAATTTCTTGTGACCAACAAGAGTAATTTGCAAAGAATCACCATTTCCAACCCAAACTCGATCAAACCAAAATAAGGAGACTTACCAGCTAATTTTTTTATAACTAGGTGTCATATGATGAGTAGCACTAATGTCGAAATATCACTGGGAATATGAGTTGTCAACAATTTTCATAGCGGAAAAAGCCTTCGAATTCGTAGCAATAACCTCTGCCGGAGCCCAACAATTATTCGTCTTATGGGATGGAAATCCACATTTATAGCATACCATGGATTGAGAATCAGAGATAGGCATATTAGATTGTGCGTTGGAAGTACGTTGTTGTGATGAAGCACGTCCACGGCCCTTGAAAAATGACCGCCACTTCTCCCTCGAGTACCACGACCTGAAGCAAAATTATTGAATTTATTTGTATTACGAAAGTTAGAAGGTGACCTATTACCTCGTCGAGATGATGGAGTTTGCATAAGGAAGACATTCGCATGCTTTTCGGCCATGGAGGAGGATGCACAATGCCGAAGCTCGTAATCGAGCAAGTGTCCGCAGACTTCGGCAAATGACGGAGAAATAAGCCTCGAGTTAATAGCAGCAACAATTGAGTCAAACTCAGACCCCAAGCAACGCAAAGTCCAAAGAATAAGATCATGAACTGGTTGCGAGCCCTTATTTAGAGTTCAAAGTTCTATTTTGAGCAACTGAATTTGAGCACGAGATTGAGACACATAAAGAACCTCGAGAGTACTTCAGACATCATGTGCGGCCTGTTTATTGACAAGTTGAGATAGTATGGCATCGGAGAGAGATACTAAAATCCGTCCTAAAACAAGCTGGTCAAGCTTTTGCCAGTTTTCCAAAGAGTTTTCATCAGAAGGTTTCTTAAGAGTTCCGTCAACAAAGCTAGAAGATTGTGGTAATGAAGAACAGGGACTACTTGTGTCTTTCATAGCGGATAATTGCCAGTAGTCAATTTTATTGACAATTATTGGGTTATGCTAGTGACAGAAGGATACGAGCTAATGGAAGATGGAGTTTCTGTCGACGTATCTGAGGAGTTCATCATGTTGGAGAGCTTAGGGGAAAAGAATTAAAAGGCAACAGAATTATAAGCTTAAAGTAGAAAGAGAGACCTGGACTCGTTGAGCTTAAGAAAGAAAAGGTTGACAGGTTTAAACTTATGTTTAGATAACAAAGCCTGGACTCCTGATACCATGTGAGATTCTTATCATTAAATAGCATTGTACAAAAGCAATTTTATCAAGATTAGAAGTGTGAGAGGTTATCCTAATCTATATGATATGTGATATAAAATACAAGAAACATATCAAAATATACGGTTTTACAAATTCTGTATTATCCTAACAATAAGATCAACGGAGATCTTTTTGTTGTTGCCTTTTCACTCTTTGCTTCTTTCTTCTTTCTCTTTAATGTTTGTTGTCATATATTTATGGTTTGTTGTTGTCGGGACGATACTGGGCCCAAGGGGGGCCAAGGGGAGCCTCAACCCCCCACAAAAATTAAAAACAAATATATATATATATATATATTATACATATATATGTTTCTTTTTATAACCTTGCTCCCCTCCCTCCTCCCTCCTCCCCCCTCTCCCTCAAATCCCAAACATGAGGAGTGAGAAGATTGTACCCATAACCCACGCGCCAGTAAATATTTTGGCTGAGGCGAGCTGTCAACACTTTTGTCCTTTCCTCTCTTTTTCTTTTTGGCTTTGTCTTTCATCCCCACTCACCCACTTTTTTTCCAATTCCAAAATTTAAACTGCCACTCTACTCTTTTCCACTCTCTAAAAGAAAAAGCAAAAGCAGCAGCACCCCACCCCCACCACCACCTTTTTCTCACTCCATCTTAATTTATGTTTTTCATGACAAACAAACAAGACAAAGTCACAAAACAACAAAAAAGGTAAACTATGTTTTATTTATTTATTTTTTAATATATAACATTGTGCATTTTCTTTTTTTAATATTACTTTTGTCTTTTTTTAGGAGGTAAATATTTTAAAGCACAAGAAAATAAAAAAGGTAAATGACTTTGTCCAAACTATTTCTTATTGTGATTCTTATTTGTTTAGTTGTAATGATAATTTTTAGTATACGTTTTTTTTATTTAGAAATAAAGTCATGACATAGAGTAATTAAATAATAATTTTTAATAATTATTTGTAAAGTATTATAAATATTTAGTTGTAATAATAATTTTTAGTGTACATTTAATCTAAGCCAATCAAGTTATGACATGACTATAATTTTTAATTTGGTGAAAACTGAAAAATCAAGAGTTTTTCTTTTAGTTGATAGACTGACAAGGTTGATTTTAACTCTTTCTGTCTTAACAACAACTATAGAACGAGCTTTTTTCTGCCATGAAAGCTATCAAAACAAGGTTTCACAACATGATGGAAGATGACTTTTTTAAAGATACTTTGATTATCTACATAGAAAAAGAAATTGCTAAAGATATTCCTGTAGATACCATAATTGACGAATTTTATACCATGAAAGAAAGATGGGCACAGCTTCATTGATTGAATCGATAAACTTTTGTTTACATTATATTTCTTTACGTTTATTATATTGAAATGTTTAATATGATACTCTTTTAATTATATGTTGCCCCCCCTCCCCATATTGAAATCCTAGTTCCGCCCCTAGTGGTTGTATAGATATATGTGCACGTGTAAGATTCAAAAAGAAAAATTGATGAAGATAAAAGAAGAAGATGATGACGTGAAAAGATTGATGAAGATTTTACTTTTTGTTAAGTTGAGATTTGTGAACTTGAAATCTGTAAATTGTGAACTCAGTGTTCATAATTGGTAAACATAAGGGTTGCAAACATATCGGTTCACAAGTTATGAACATATTCTAAAGAGAGTTATGATTAGCTATTATCAATTGTAAATATATAATGTAAAATTTTTAAACATACAGTATAAGAATAGTGAATAGTTAAACTTATAAACACATTGCATAAAAATTGCGATCAATTAAATTTTTTGAACATAAAGTATTAAAATTATGAACATATAATACGACAAGTGTAAATAATTAAAAATTATGAATGTATAATATAAAAATTGTAACATATAATATAAAAATTATGACGTATTGTTCATGTACTGTAAGATGAACACTATAAACGCTACACTAGCACAAATACACATACTCACAAACACGTTCTCACACATACATATTACACACACCATGTACATATTATATGCATACTCTTTACATATACTAAGATACACTAGTATGCTACACATATTATATATATTACACATAATACATACGACACATACTATGCGAACCATCTGTGCCACACACTATACATTTTACGTACATTATAATATATAAACTAAACATGCCACATTACATGCACTATATACACTAAAAAAAGGTAACTTTATTTTTCAAAAGATATTTAATTTAAAAAATTAAAACTCTTAAAAACCCAACTTAAATTTTTTCTAGAAATAATTTTTCTAGAAATATAAGAAATAAATTTATTTATTTTTCTAAAATTACATAAAAAAACATTTTCTTTTACAAATCATATTTCCCATCATTAAACTTTACATTGATAGTGCAAGGCGCAGTCAACTAAACTATTGATAACGTACTTGTCTCTACGATTAAGATTACCATATCATTGTAATCTAATATGTATCTATTTACCTATTTTCTCTAGGAGCTTAACCCCAGTTGATGGCTGACGGGATGAGGTCATTGAGGCTATTGAGATTGTATAATGATTCTTTTGAACTAAAACGGTATTCTTTTATCAAAATGAGACCGCGAAAATAATTTACTGACCCATAAAAATTTGCTATTTTTTTTAGTTGATATGTGACAAATATAATTACATATTGTAACTATATATTAAATGCTGATAACGAAAAGATAACTGTGTAAAGCAAAAAAGTCAATTGCATGAAAACAAGCCTTGGCACAGAAACTCCTGTAACTGTAATGTCTTCACTTAGGAGAACCTTTAAAAAATCTGTCGGCATCTCCACCTGATGGAACTCCAAAAAGACAACGAAGTCTATAGTTGGTTAGTCAATTCGCATTTTTGTTCGCCTCTTTGTAAGTGTTTTTTCAATATGAACACATGATGTGCATCTAATATACGCCTACATTCGTCCACGTACTCATTAGCTCCACTTCTATTATAACCAATGGTGTTCCTATAGTACAATACCTTAGCTATTAGCTTTCTTTGTGGGTTGAATAGGATGTTAACTTTCAGGAATTAAGGTTTGAGGTTGTTCTTGGCTAAAAGTTGGGGAACAACCTCAAAGCCTTAGAAAATATTTGCCAGAAAATGAACATTGAGTGCTGCCATTAATGCAGTAAAGATGTAATATTTGCATTTTGTTTCTCCATTCGCCTCATGTCGGCTAGGAACACAGCTATTTTAGCAGTCCTGAAGTACTCAAGTGTTAAGCAGCATCCTTTGATTCCTTACAGCTTATACCAGCTAATTAAAGTATTCTTATATACAGAGAAACTAGACAAGAAACAGAATCAAAATTTCTGCTGGGAACTAAAGTGAATAATCTAAATGTAGATCCTCACTGATTCCACTCAATAGTTGTTCTTCTATGTGGACAACAACTTGCTCAACTTCATGCATAGTAAAACCGTTCTTCCAACCGAGATCCCATGTTCCAGTAGCTGTTCCCTTGCCCCATAAATCCCTTTTGAGCATAGCATATATAGAATCAACAAGAAGGATCTCATCGCCGAGGTTATTGTACGCTTTAAGATTCTCAATTCCATTACAAATTTCAGCCACTAAGAGGTCAAAGGAAACAGAAAGCTTTGACCTCATAAGAGGGTGCTGCAATGCAGGATATATTGTCAGTGACCATTGCTGGCATTTGCATTCCAGCAATTCGTTTGCACAGTCCAATATGAGATTGGTATCATCCATTCCATCATCATGAAAGCTTGTTTCCTTGAACACCATATTCTGACCGGAATTGGCATCAAAGAGTTCCTCTGCATAATTCAAGAATGACGCACTGCTTAAAAGTATATCTCTTATACTAGTTCTGGCCTTTCCATTTCCATTCTCAGTTAGTCCACCATTGACACCACTGTTATTGATTTTTTTACATGTAACATCAGAACCTTGTTGGGTGATCAGCACGGTAGACTCGCCAGGGACACTGCCATCATCTGCAATCAAAGGAGGTCCATATAACCACCGCGATGAATGCAACTAAACTAGGAACTTTCTTTTCCCCACACCAGAATAGACTACAATTCACTCTAATCTACATATTTGTCATGTAATACATGTTTTGCAAGACTTTGTTACATTTATCTTGTTATAAACTTCCAATTACAGTTTTATGATCTTAGCATGCAATACAAAATCTGTCCAGGTTCACTGTTACTTGCTATTTGCTAATGCAGAGTTGCAAGGAGGAAAAGGACCAGTGATACAAGTCTAACCTGCACCTTGATTTGAATTCAAGACTAATAGAACATCTACTGTCATATCAATGCAGAGTAGTATTGTTTGCACCAGGAAATGATATTCATGTATGATTAATGAGCTTTTGGATATGCGTATCTAGATGAGTTTTCTAACACCTCAAAGCTAGCTACCATGCTCTTTCCTTTTATCTTGATCACTTATGGAAGCCAAATTGTAAAAAGTAGCTTACCTTTAGCACAACAATCAGAAGCATCTCGCACTTCCTCAAAACAGAGTTGCTCTGGAGGTGTAATTGCTGTATCCACCATATCATCTCTTTCCTCAGACTTTAAATTGATCTCTACATCAACCTCTGTCTGCTCTATGTTTTCAACCTGCATCAATGCACGCTATTAATATCGCAAGCAAAATTATTTCTTTCCAAAACTAAGCGTTACAATTAAATATTGATAGTTGTTCAAGAAACCTCTAATTCATTATTGAATCCTGAACATCGACAGCTGAATGTTAAAGTAACAGTATTCCTAAAGGAATGAATTAAGACCAAATAAATGGACTGCAAGATAGACTCACAACTACTGCCGACTGCTTGTGGGCGACTATGTGTTTTCTGACATTTTTCTTCTGGTTAATGGAATTATGAAGTATAGATGTTGTCCTGCTCCTGGAATTGGGACTGGACATGGTACATTTCGGCACTGCAGCCGGGTTCTTTGAGACAGTAGATTCTCTTGAACTGCTGACTTTTGTACAGTTGATTTTGCCTTGGTTGCTTGCTTTTGACACAACAGATCTTTTGGAATTCGGCTCTGTAACTTGGCTCTTTTCTGCGGCTCGCCTCACACTAGGAGCCACTTTCTGAATCTTGTCAACTCTTTTCTCAATCACTGCTTTTTTGTGTGGTTTAACACTAACAGGAACTGAGGTATTTTTCCTGGTAGAAGATAGGTTACCCTGAACTCTACTTTCTTTGTCACTAGGCATTGTGATAGCTTCTCCAAAGTCCTTTGTTCTTTTCTCCTGGCTAATCCTTTTTACTGCATTCTTTTCTGTTTTTACTGTTCTCCTGATGTCAGTAACATTCTGAGGATCGAACTTTTTGGGTGGAAACCCTTCATTATTCCATAGCTTTAGCATCTTGTCAGTGTCCGAAGCTTTTGTTCCACATGTATACTGATTTGTGTAAGGCAATTTTTCCTGCAAGCCAGAATTATGCATAGGCTTGATAAGCACAATGGGCGCTGCAACATCAGCAAAGTCAGAAACATTAGAGTGAGACATTTTAGGCTTGGATCCCTCATAAGACTTGCTTTCCATAAGTCCTTTGAATTGCATAATCTCAATTATTTCTCCCAATGTTCTCTGTTCTGGTCTCTCCTTCTCAACAATAAAACTAGGCTTTCTGGCATTAGGCAAATCGATGTCAAAAATAGGCTTCTTCTTCTTCAAAAGCTTGCCCATTTGTAACTGGTTTTGGGGAGTGGATTCCACTGGTATGGAGGGGAATTCTTCCAGACCCATAAGTTTGGCAATCACATTTGTGCCTCTCGGCTTCTCTGCTTGCAGATTTGATGAAGAAGAGTCAGAAGAGGCAAAGTCATGGGAGTTAAACATTGAAGACTGGCTTGAGCTAGCTGATGCAATGTCTGGAGATAAGTCCAAGTTCCTATTGGAACTTGCCTTTTCTTTAGACAAACTTTTCGGCAACAGATTTTGTCGAGCAAAGCTTTCCCTGATCACTTCCCTAAGCTCATCATAACAATCTCCTGAAGATCCATCAGCTGAAAATCTTGGCTTTTGAAATTCCATTACATCAATGTGATCCCCAAGTCGCTCAGAATAACACCGTTGAAGGCCTCCTTCGTTGGCTCTTCCTCCCCTATACTTTTCCTTCTGAGGTTTCTTCAAATTCTCCATGCACTCTGATGATTCCTGCAGCTTTCCCAGCATTAAAAGAGATTTCTGTAGACTGAGGGCTCCTCTTAACAAATCTTTTGCAACATCCACAGATCTCCCATCAAAGCTCTCTTCCGACAGCGAGTCCACAACGTTGCTCAGCTTCTGAGCTCCTGTAGATACCTCCTTAAGCTGAACCGAAGATGCCCTGTCGAACTCATCAATTGACCTCTTACTGGATGTCTCCTCTCTTCCTTCTTTGTCCATTGAAGCCATAACCGGATTCTTCTGTGATTTGACATCTTCAACCCTAGCCTCCTTTCTCTGGGAGCCAGATTTGGATCTTCTGATTGTCTTACACTCGAAAAATCCATTAGGGTCATCACATGTGACAAATGATCTATACACAAACGATTTCCACCTGTCTTGAGGCATATTCTCTGACAAAAATCCCATTGAAAAAAGTCAGAAAATGTTCATTCACAAGAAAACAAAATCATACTCAGCCTAAAAGAGAAAACAAAATCAAGAATTCTTCTTGATATACTTACATAATATTGTATATATTCTAATCAAGGCTTCTGAGATGGGCTTTACACAAACAAACACAAGAACTTGCTTGGCTTATGTCGCTGAAAAACACAACCAAATCAGCTAATAAATCAGTTGCTACCAAAGTAAAAATACAAATGCCATAATCTTAAAGAAGTAAATTCGTCATTCTCCTGTTGTTTTCAGATGAGACAAATGGACAAAATTTTTCAAAACATTATTAATTCCTCATGATGAATGAGACAACACACATCTGCAAGCAAAAAAGTTTTGCAGCTATAAAGCAAAATTCATCTCTTAAAAACAACTTATAAGCAATTTAGTAGCTGTTAAGTAAAAAAACTAACATACCCATGTTGAAGAATTGATCAAGACTCACAACTGTTTCAGTTAATTCCCACCTGCATGTGTCCCTGTCCTTTGCAAAAGAGACCCAGATTTATGCAAGATTGAAAGAAATCGATTGTAGCAGATGAATCTTGACTTTTCTGGTTAGATGTACATACTAAAACGTCAATATCATGTGTTAATGTTTAGAAGCAAACATCGTTTTGGTCTGTACAACGTTTACTGTTTGTTCAATAATGGGTTTGAAATTTTCATTTGGTTTTGTTAAAGAAATATAAGAATTGTAAATATTATTATTATCGATGAGAATAATAATAATTGATGTAGAGGTGGTGTGGCTAATTGTATTCAAGAATGGCGTCACAGTTGCAGTGTTCCACAAGGAGGCAAAAATCTGTTTATTCAAAGCTTGGCGAGGGAAATTCGGATCGTAATTTAGACTACAGGCACTATTTGCAGTCGTGATTGGAAAACTATGCCCATGAAATAATATAATATTCTTTGGAATGATTTGGTTCTGATTCGAACCCAGTTTCTTCTTTATAGTTTACCCTTGTAATATGTAAAATTTAAAGAAAGATAAATAATTATAAATTTAGCAAATTAGGTGTGGAATTTGTCACGTGTTCAAAGTTTTGGCCTCCATGCTTGGTACTGTGTTTGGAGATAAGTTCTAGTCTAGTAGTTGCACTAAAGTGCGGTACTAATATATATTTCCTTGATTTTCAGGTAGACTTTTTTAAATCTTGTGCTTTCATGTGTGATATTTGTCGATGAAGTGGTAAGTGTATTCCAGTCGACCACCTCCATGGTTTGAGAGTCGGGCGAGCGTTGCCACATGCGCTCCGTCTCAATAGGATAGATGAGATGTGAAATCTTTACCACAATAGTTTAGTTGGCTTCGGTTTTCTCTCATTAAAAAAAAAAAAGAAAAGGCTCAATCTAATTTAGATGAATTTTACGTTTCATTCTTTAGAATTAAGAAGGTAATGTGAAAAAGGGTCAGATTACATTATATTTTACAAGAAGCTGTTTAACCGAGCAACCTTTTGATTAGGAAAATTAAATTTTACAAGCAGGGCATTCTCATTGAGCTCAGGACATTTGATCTGATTGTGAACTATAAATAGGTAAATTTTTTAATATGACAAGGTTGCTTTTCTTTTATTCTGAAAAAAAAATCTATTTGAGAAAAAAAATGTGCATGGAACGCTGGAGACTGGAGTTACTAAAGTGCCAATCATCCTACTTGATAAAGGAAAAAAAAAAAAAAAGGCCCTTTCAGTCTACCAAAAGATAAAATAAAAAGGAAAAATAGTTATTGGTTATTCAAATAGACTTGTTGCTTTGGTTACAAAAGACAAGATATAAGAAACTCATTCACGCATCGTTAATTATTAATCATTTCGGCATAGCTTCCTTGAAATTAAAAAAGAAAAAAACAGTTGAGCTATGAATTTATGACCTTGAGATATAATTGCATTCGAGAAACCAACCGATCCATTAAACAATATAATAAACATTTCGAACCATGTAAAAATGCATCTTACTTTGTTAAAATCACATAAAATCTTCTGTACTTTAAAATTATTTTTTTACGGAATTTTCAATTTTTTACAATCTTAAAAAATGTAAAATGAAAAATTTAATGAACAAATGCCAGTCAAAAGACTCCTCATCAATTTATTAATTTGTTACTCAACCATCTAATTTTTTTTTTTAAAAAAAAATCATCTAAGTTTAAAACTCAGAAAGCCAGTATATATATAAATTAAAGATGATAAAATTCAACACAACGGATAAAGATTCTCTTGTCAAATTAATTATAACTTGATGACGAGCTAGATTCACGAGTAATTATGCATAGCCAACCCGTCTTATAGAATCATTTCATTTTCATTTTTCATTCCAGTTGGCTCATGAATTAAATATGCTGCCGGCTCTTCCACTTAATAGTATACGTAGCACTATACATTCGATTGTCATGATAATTACTGTTATTTAATAACTGAAATAATTATTATTATTATATTATTGTTATATAATGCAATAAATGATACATAAAGTCATAAGAAACAAATATTTTGGTTAAGTGGTTAGTGCGACGCTCCACCTTTTTATATTGCTATTTTTATTCGAGAACTTAGATTTCCTTTGTAACGTAAAATTGTGAGAGAGATCGAATAATAGTGAATTATACAAATTAAACTATTTTATTTTCAATTCATTGTTATTAATCCCCTGTCTTGGTATTAAAGATCTAAATCTATATTCCTAAATTTTGATACATAAGCAACCACAAATTCCTTTTTCTCTTTTTTAATGATAAGGGAAACTTAGTTGTCAGAATTAGCACAGCCGAAAGATAAGCGAAACTTGATCACTAATTAGTAAACCCTCAAGTGTCAAAACTTGCTTCAAAAATACACTATGTGAGTTAGGAACAGAATCTTCATTGATATGGGAGGAAATTGAAACTTGAATTTATCTTATGGATTTCTTCAATTTTAATCAATTGATTCATGTTCTGAAAGTTACCAAACTGCAAGATGATTCTATCAGCTTAACATGGGAAATCATTTACACAATTTCATTCCCGTCTTTTTAATATCCATCTATTCTAACAAATTTTTGGTTGAGGTGGTAGAAGTATTAAGCTCATAAAGAGGAGAATAGTTTGACTCTCAAAAAACGCACTTGTCGAGAGGACTTTTCCTCCACCACTTCTAATCAAGTAGAAATTAATCCTAATCTATGGTCATTTTATTTACATCAAGCAAAAGTGCAAAACTACCTGACCCATTATTACATACTTTTGGTGAGACAAACAAAATATTCTCCCAAAATTTCAATAATATGTTTCAACAATTTTGGAGCTTAAGTTTAGATTTGCACCGATTGCATTTACCAAAACGAAGGAAATGAAAAAGCATGAGTGCATGAAGCTGCTCCATCTCTTGAAAGGCATTAATAACTACATGCATGTGGATGGGCCAGCCGCCTGGTCCCTCGGTTGGTTATATCATTATAACTTATAAGCCTCTTATTAATTTACTTTTTCCTAAAATTCCGCTCATCAAGAAGACAATAAATAAATGGATTGACAAATGAATCATATCTTAAAAGTTCAAAATAGCCATTTGCCACATATCTACCAATTTATTAACACATTTATAATAAAACGATATGAATAGGTCATAGCTATTAAATCTTTTATCCATAACATTATGATAATATTATGAGAAAATACACAAATATATCTGTTAAAAGAAAAGAACGTCGTATCTAAGTTCGAACCACCGAAATGGACAAGCTTGAATTGAATGCAATCACAGGACTCTCGAGTCTTTGTCGCTGCCTTTTTTTTCTTGTGCTCATCATAAATGTATTTAATATGTACTCTGAAGCCATGTGTAATGAATGGAAAATTTCAAATTTGAATGCTTTGGTTTTTTAGAGGTAAAATGAGTCAACAAACAGAGCTAATGTGTGAAAATATATAGTCCTATCTTACAAATTTAAGAGTGAATTTTAGTGTAGTGGAACCAAGTCCAGTAACTAACACAAAAGTTTTTTTGGAAAGTTTAGCTTGATTATGAAAAGTATGAGTTCGATTTTCTTTCTTTTTCTTTCCTTTTTTTTTTTTTTGGGGGGGGGGGGGGGGAGGTGAGGTGGAGGGAACTGGGGTTATGTTGATGTTAAGAGCATCACAAAATATATCTGAAACTTTTTGGGGAAAACCTAAAATATAATTGAGATGAATTAAATCTGTCCAGGTATTAATTTGTTAAACCAAAGAGGAGGATAGATCAAACAAGATACTAAAATGAAGAAGTGGAATAAGATCCTAAAGACAATTTTCATATCGTTCTTGATGTATATATATAACAAGATATATAGTTAGTCTCTTTTGCACTTTTTAGGAAAAAAATGAACAATGGCCCCCAAGGATGCCTTGATGGTGAAGGAGTAGAGAAAATACTACTCATGTATGGGTTTGAGCCGCATTAGCAGCTGCCTAGTTGAGTGCCTTGATTACTTGGCGCAATAGTTTTGAGGTAGATTATTGCACCTAAAATTTACCAATTGGTGGTGGGATTCCACTACTTGAGTTTTTCTAGTCAGCAAATTATGAACGGAAGAACCATAAGAAATGTTGTGACAACAGAAAAACCCAACTTTTAAGGTTAAAAATCATCATTAGACACCCACATGGATAGTTTTCTTATATTTAATCAATCCTTTATTTTAAAGAATTCCTAGATCAATTTCACTCCAAAAATTTTTCTATTTTAAAAATTTTTCCATTTTTATTTTACTTAATATTTCTCCTTATTAATTTTAATTAAGCATGTTATGTTCACAGTCTTTTTATTTTTTAACATTTAATTGATATAACCCGTTACCTTAACATGTGAATTTTCTTAAAGAAAAAAACTTCCCTTTGGGCTTTTTTTCCCCTCTCAGGTTCTTTTTTGCTTTCTCCCTTTTCTATTTTTTTTTTCTTTACAACTTTTGGCCTTGCAAAATAGTTTTTTTAGTTGAAATGTAGTTTCAAGTGAATCATACTGATCTACCTATGCCGCCAATAGTTAGATTTTTTTTTTCCCCTTTTTTTGGGTTAGTATGGGGCTTAGAGAAAAGCTAAAAATTATAGGGGTTTAAGGAATAGGTTGAGTATCTCTAGAAATAGAGGATTTTGTAAGGAAGTTGTTGAAGAATATTTTCCCCCCGGCCCAAAACTTCTAAGGTAGAATTTAGAACATTTCTTGGAGAAGCCCTTACTTGCCTTAAGATGGTAGGTACTTGGAAATCACTAGAGATCAAAAAAGCAAGAGGTGAAGTTGGTTGATGGAATTGAAATGAGAAAAGCATACTATGATTTTGGAAGTTTAACTTGGGAAATATCATCAAACCCTATTTGCTTATTGGAGTTGAAGAAGCTTTTAACTCGAGACACTAGTCAAGATTTTCCGTTCAAAGGCAAAGCGTGTCGAGGGATTCTATGGATCAGGGTTCTATATACCTTTAATTATGAAAATTACTCCTAATATATACTTTTATGTGAAGGCCTCAAGTTAGTTGAAATCTTTTAAAAAAACAACTGAAAGTACTGAATAAAACTTTTGCAAAGCAGCAAAAGATCATTTGAGTTCTTGAGATCTTTCTAAAATAGCATTGTGTATGAAAACTTTTAGAGCATTTAGTTATTTAAATGCTCTTCGGTATGATTTTGATAAGATTCTAGATAATTGTTTTAACCACGTGACGACAAATAAAACTCATAGGCCGATAATACTAATTAATCAACTAACGATTGAGTTTGTTGGGAATTAATGCAGCCACAACATGCTTTTGAATTATAAGTAGTGTTATACGATACGATTTCGAAACGGGTTATTTAAGTTAGAGTAAATTGCTTATGGAAGTTGCATTATTTGTTGGTGTAAATTGCTTATGCAACATGCGTGGTATTTGGATGGTGCATGCATCGTTATTGCATAAAATATTGAACTTCTTCGTAATGGTTTTTAAAAAGCTCGTACGTATAATTAAATGTATTCTGAATTGACACGTATAAAGGTCTCATGCTTATATTTGACAGTGGAATTATTTAAAAAAAAAAAAAAAGGAAATAGAGAAAAGTATTTCTTTATTGATATACTTCACCAAAAAATAATACTATACACTCAAGTGGGTATATATGACAAGTCCTATGCTACGGAAATACATTTAAAGATTATAACAAATATAATTTTCAAAAAAAATAATACAACATTTTCTTTCCTCCATCCTGCCCCCTCAAGCGAAGCTGTGTCTCTAAGGCAAGCTTGTCTCTTAACTTGCCAAAGCGGGCCACATATAATCCCTTTGTCATGACATTAGCAACCTGATCAATGGAAGAAATGAAATACACTCGCAGTGCTTTATTCACTACTTTATTGCAAACAAAATGGACATCAATTTCTCTGTGTTTCATGCGAGTACGAAAAATAAGATTGTTAGTGAGATGCGTGGCTCTGATATTGTTGCACCATAATGTAGGCAACTGTAAAATACGTAACTCTCTTAAGAAAGTATATAACCAATAGATTTTAACAGTGGTATATGCTATAGCTCTGATACCACAAAAAAGAAATAAAAAAAAGTATTTATCTATTGATATACTTCACCAAAAAATAACGGTAAACTCAAGTGGGTTATATACTTCACCAAAAAATAATGTTACACTCAAGTGATATCATATGATTTTGTAACGGGTTATTTAAGGCTACCGTAAATTGCTTGTGCAACTTGCATGATATTGGGATGGTGCATGCATCGTTTATTGCATAAATTATTGAACTTCTTTGGTAGTAATGAATTTTTAGAAAGTTTATGATTGTAAAATTAAATGTATTCTGAATATAAAGGTTTCATGCTATTTGAAAGTGGAATTATTACTTAACATGTATATTTTTATTCTCATCTCTCTTCCCTCACTTATTTGCTGTCGGCAAGAATTTCAGAATTTGCCTTTTAGTCAGTACTGACTTGTTATATAGATATCACCGGCCATTTGCCATCGTTTGACTTTCGAGAGTTTTTTTTTAATGGTGTTATTTTGAGGGTGACACGTCAGAATACTGGAATTTGGCTTCAAAAAGGTTGACTATGAGATTGACAATTTATTCATTGTAAATATATTGAGCTTTGGTCTTCTTTTTTTTTTGGCTAATTAATTGAAGCTTTCATTAATAGCAAAAAAGGTACATCTTACATCAAAAGTAATGATCAGCTAATATGTGTTTTAGATAGTTAAGACATTGAATATACCTACACAAATTTGAGGGCCCGACAATATAATAGCATTACTTGAAGAAAAGGAAAGGACAATATAATTAAAAATAATGGGTAAATAAAAATACTTTTTCCATTTTTCATTTAAGATTTTTTTAAAACACTTTTCTGAATAATTCAAAGAATTAATTATAGAAAGAGTTGAATATTGCGATATGGCATATGCTCTATCAAGAAATAATATAGTTGATAATAGCCACGTCTTTTGTTTTTAATAATAAAATGCCGAATTCTCACCATCGGATAAGATAGAAAAAGAAAAGAAACAGAGAGGGAAGAGAGAGAGAGAGAGAGAGAGAGAGAGAGAGAGAGAGAGAGAGAGAAACGTGTAGTGTATTTTCAAGACATCAAAGTTCTTTGAATTTTTATTTGATTAGTCATACAACGATGTTTTATGTTGTAGTCTTGAAATATAGCCGGCCAATATTGCACCCGTGGGATGCAAAAGCCAGTCTATCTTTTGACAGCACCCTTTGATTCGAAAGTTTTTAAAATATGTGTATTTATCATAATTTTATTTCAAATACTTATTTTTACCTTAAAGAGTTAATTAGCTTTCATTAGAAAAAAATAAAATTTTAAAATTACTTGTAATTAGATGAGAAAAGGTGACCACTAGCGTCTTGCTTCGTGGAGCATCGGCCCATAAAAGAATACGAGTGTTTAATCTATGATAATTTTGGGTTTCAATTCAAGTCATGCTTATAAGGAGGCAAATGAAGGCGTTTGGGTGACTATTCAGTTTAAGCAAATTGAAATTGAAACCAAATTTTTTTAAAAATTAATAATTAAAACCGAGCCAAATTATATCAACAACCAAATTAAATTAATTTAATTTAATTTAACCGGAATAAAGGATAGCCCAAGTGTAACATCCTTCTACATTGGTTATTTGTAAGATTTGTGTGTACATTAAAATGGCTTGGGTTCGCTATTACTGTTATTACAAGATAAAGCATTTTGGGTCAATTAATTTAACTCTATATCGAGACAATCCGGTAGTTAGACTTTGATCATTACAACAAGTAATTTAGACTATTTTTCCTAAGAATAAAATCAAAAAATCAAATAATTAAACCAAAATATATATTTCGGTTCGATTATTCAATTATACCGGCCCTGAAAAACGCAAATTTGCTTTGCAAGCAATGAAAGTGATACCACAATAGTTACTTGTAGTTTCAAAAAAGAAATAAGAGGAGGAAAACGATGAGCCAAATGATTGTAAAATAAGATCAGTCGCTTTTGTTTGACTACTCAAAGCAATGTCGTAAACTTGTATGACAGGTGGCAGTTCTTGGATGATTCTAATCCCAATCACAGTTTGTGTTTGTGTTGGTGCTTCTCTTTGGCTATGAAGTCAGTTGACCATGTATGCTTTCCCGGGTTTTTTGGCAGCTTAAAGAATCTAAACCATTCATATCCAGACATCATCTTTCAGCAACTTTTAAGTCGACGATATTTTTGTGTGTGTTGTTTATTCTCTCTCTTCCTTATACCAACCTTTTGCTTTGTCCTAATAATCCATCATGCACCCCACTTTCTATTTCTCAAAACAAAAGTAAACTCCCAAAAAAATAATAACAATAATAATAAAAGCTACTATAATTATCTCCCCAGGGCCAGCTTTAATCGAGGAAAATTTAATCAGAAAAACCCCCATCTATTTTCATCTCTACATCGCCATTTTAGTTTGAAGGAGGGTTTTTCATCTTCTCCCTTATCAATCTTTATACGAAATGCATTTCAAGATGATGCACAACCATGCACATTGCCTTATTACATATTTCGAATGTACAAG
Organism: Cordia subcordata; assembly: GCA_028554755.1. Lineage (NCBI taxonomy): Eukaryota > Viridiplantae > Streptophyta > Magnoliopsida > Boraginales > Cordiaceae > Cordia > Cordia subcordata. The sequence goes on from JAPTOF010000014.1 coordinate 8,316,824, forward strand.
GTAGTATGAAGAGAACATAGGTGTATATGTATGCTGTGTCTGGTTGGAGAAGAAGACATAGGTGTATATATATATGTTGTGTCTGGTTAGAGAAGAAGGTGGTGTTACAGAAGTGATCATCAACATTGTAAAATGTTCGCGACTGCGCGTAATTTTGTCTATGATCATGGAATATTCAAGAGAGAGGCAGCCAATGAGAAAATCCAATGTAGAAGTGAACCTGGAACACCTTGTTCATCACCATTAGGTAGTCAAGAAGTAGGTAGTGTTTTTAATCATTCTAGTGATAAGGGACCGGCTTCGCGCTTCAGCATGGAAGGCGCAAAAGAAGCAACTCCCCGGGGGAAAAATAGTCAAGTTTCAGGTTTGTGCAATGATTTATTACCATTTTCGCGTCCTCTCAAATTTTGAGGTGTTTTTGCACCATACTAATGAATTGTCATTGAAGATCATAGGAAAATATGCATATAATCTGCATATCTGATCGATGATTCTTCTTTTCGTTTTTTTGTTTGGGGACAGAAATAGAACAGATGAAAGAAAGGTTTGCGAAGCTGCTTTTAGGAGAAGACATGTCAGGTGGTGGCAAAGGTGTTTCATCAGCCCTGGCTTTGTCAAATGCCACTACTAATCTTGCTGGTAAGTTTGGTTCAGGATTGCATAAGCCATTTTGTAAGTTATATGCATTGTTTTAGGCAATTGAACATTGCTCCAGACGAAAACTTTCTTGGTCGCATAAAATTAAATGGATCAAGAAAAACCATATGATAAAAAAAAAAAAAAAGGCCTAATAACTATTCTATTTCGTGTTCTCTAAATGAACCAACAGCTTCTGTCTTTGGGGAACAATGGAAGCTAGAGCCTATGTCTCAAGAGAGAAAAGAGAGGTGGAAAAGGGAGATCGATTGGCTTTTATCTGTGACAGATCACATTGTAGAACTTGTTCCCTCTCAGCAAAAATCAAAGGATGGAACAATCATGGAGGTAAATAACTTCAACCATTCTCTGTATCCTACGTGTGTTGCATATAATGCGACGTAACCTTTTTTTAATTCCTATGGTTAATGCAGATAATGGTGACCCAACAACGAAAAGATCTGCTCATGAACATCCCAGCCTTGCGCAAGCTTGACGCTATGCTCATTGTAAGATTCGGCATTGCAATTGCCTTTGATCCTATTGTTTTCCGGACTACTACAACTATTTGATGCTGATTAAGACGAATAAATGACCAGGGTTGCCTAGATAAATTCATCGACAACGAATTCTGGTATGTCTCCAGAGACGCAGATGAATCAGAGAAAGGCGTGCAAAGGAATGACAAATGGTGGTTGCCTACAGTTAAGGTTCCCTCAAATGGTCTATCTGAGGAATCAAGAAAATTGTTGCAATCCCAAAAGGAATGTGTGAACCAAGTACTAAAAGCATCAATGGCCATAAACGCTCAAGTATTATCAGAAATGGAAATTCCCGAGAACTACATCGAATCACTTCCAAGGGTATATAAGAATGGCTCATTCTTGCAGTCAACTTTAGTTCGAACTCTAATTAAAGCAATTACTAAAAATCATCATTATGACCTGCAGAATGGTAGAGCGAGCCTTGGTGATGCAATCTACAAAAGCATTACCGTCGAGTTTTTTGATCCCGATCTATTCCTCTCAACGATGGATTTATCATCAGATCATAAAGTTCTTGACCTCAAAAACAGAATAGAAGCATCAGTGGTAATCTGGAAAAGGAAAATGCACCATAAAGACGGAAAGTCTTCTTGGGGAACGGGTATAAGTTTGGAGAAGAGGGAGATTCTCGAAGAGAGAGCAGAAACAATCTTAATCTTACTGAAACAGCGCTTCCCTGGACTCCCTCAATCCACACTCGACATAAGTAAAATCCAATACAACACGGTAAACACACAGCACCTGAGCGTGTCCGCGTCTTATTTCATTAGGTCAGGTCGGTTAAGCAGACGAATTTAATCCGTTCTTTCTCCATTCTTTAGGATGTGGGGTTCGCCATACTGGAAAGCTATTCGAGGGTACTTGAAAGCTTGGCCAACACCGTCATGAACCGAATAGAAGATGTCCTCTACGCAGACTCCATTTCCCAGGATCCATCACTCGCAGTTGCTGAGTTGAAGCACTCACCATCGCCATCGCCATCGCCATCGCCATCGCCATCGCCATCGCCATTGTCGAGTGCTGGAGAAGATAATGCTGAGAAGTTGAGCTTTTCAGGGACACCAACTTCGATGACATTGTTGGATTTCATGGGCTGGAATGTGGAGGAAGATAGGGAAACCGAGACGAAGAATCAATCACCAATAGTTAACTTAGAGAATTGTATTAAGGAGGAACATGAGAAGGGTGCAAGCAAACTTGGCAAGGTTCACACGACGAAGAAGTTTCTCGAGAAGATTGAAAATGGGCTGAGGAGTCCAATAGCTCGCCATTAATGGTGTTCATCATCATGCGAAGGTAGAGGACAGGAGAGAAAAAGGCATTGTGACATGAGTGTTGTTATGGCTAGGGAGGACTGAGGAGTATGAATCATATATGCCTTTGTTGAGAAGTTATGAAATTTTCTTACTTTCCATGCCGCACCTTCTTAACTTGTTGTCACTGTGCACTTGAGAATCTCATCAACAGAAAATGAGTTCTGTGAGTGAACATTAGTTGGTTGCAGAAATGATGAACATACGGTAGTCATTTGGTTTTAACCAAGCAGATTAGTTAGTGATTAGATTAGTTAGTTTGTTAGATTAGTTCGGGATCAGGAGCAACTCAAGTAATTAAGATTATTTTTTAAAAAATAATGATTTGGGTTCGAATCAAAAAAGAATTAAGTTGTACAGTTGATTATAAAGTTAACTTTGACAAAAAGTAATCCTTTACTTCTGAACGGATTGGACCAGGTAGGTGTATGTTCATCTTTCATAATAAATGGCTGCAGTATATGAATATCCATTTAATTAAAATTAATGATTAGTAAGTGAGATTGAACCCAAATTGAAGATTCAACTGGAAAAGAAAAAATAAAAATTTAACTTTGAAAAAGTTTAAGTGATTCGTATCAAAAAAATTAAAGTCATTTACAGTTTTTTTTTTAATCCATAGAGAAAACCTCAATAATTTTCAGACTGACAATGCTGAGCTTAAACTTAATCCATTTTGAAGAATCTACGTTGATATCTTTCTACCTCTTCGAATGAGTGATATAAGATCTTTATTCTGCACCAATTTCCTGTGTAACAAGTTGCGCTTCAGCTTTCCAGGCTCCGGCAATAAGGAAATAAGGAAAAAAAGAAAGAGCTAAAGTATATCTCTGTGATCATGAAATTTTTCTTTTTCTCTAATCAAAATCAAATTCAAGACGCACTACTGAACCTGAAACAGGAAATTGGATTGAGGTTTTGGGAGAATGGAAAATCCATCACGAACCGGAAGCACTACAAGACCATAAGACAGACAATGTGATCCGACTTTCTGATTTGGAATTTGAGATTTGAAGTGTGGAATTGAAAGCAGCGGTCCAGGCGAAATGCATACCTGGAGCGGAATGGCTATCATTTTTCCGCTTATTGATGTCCCTTGTTAAATCTTCGACAAGGGAAAACTTGCAATTGTGTGTGTATAAGAAGGGTGGCATCTCCTCCTCTGCCTCAAATTCTCGGACTTGCTTACTCTTAGCAGAAACTGGAATGCGTAAGGTCCTGGACGAGTGCAAGTGTACACATTTTAAGCTTTACGAAATCACATATATTCAACAGGTAAAAGTTGCCAAAGATTGACGCCTAAGAATGAGAATCGATGAGTTCTTAGCAAAGAGAAATTAGCTTAATGAAGGCCATAAAGGAAATATTGCTACCTTTGCATTCCTTTTTCTCTCTGAGAATTGGAGATTGCTGTCAGGATACCAAGCGCATGAGGAAAGAAGATATTCTTATATGCAGAAGGAAAAGGCAATCAGACAGAAGGGTGTGAAGAAATAAAATGAAAAGATTACGTGGTGATATATAGCGGGGGTGATATCTCTGGAAATCCTCGCTCCAGCAACACTTCAACAGAGCGCAACTATTTGAATACTGTTGACATGCCACAAGTCCCTAATCAACAGAAGAAAATCATAACAACATGTCAGTCAAGAGTCCGTTTCGCCTAGCTTTTGGACCCTCAAAAGTGCTTTTTGTGACTTCTAACTGCTTTTGCCTTTGGTAAAGATAGTAATGCGGCAAAAAAAATGGAAAGAAAGCTAGTAATCAGATATTCTGACTTGTCTCAAGCTGTCTATTCAAATCTCGGTTTCAGCTATTGAATCGCCCGCAGAAAGCCAAGATTCAAGGCTAGCCGAGATGCTTCCCAGATGATCAATGACAGTAACAACAGCCTTGCAGACGTAGTCTTTTGTGTTTTCGACAACACTGCATATCAGAAATCAAACTGGAAATTAAATTGATTACAGTAAAAGTGGCATTCAATTTCTAAACCATTTCTAGGATCATCTGAGTTGTTTTTCCTTTTATTATAAGGACAACAAATTATAAATTACATGAGTGAATAAACAGTCTCCACAGATTATTTGATCGCCATATATGAATTTAAAATAACAAACTTAAAAGATGAAATTGTGGGTTGCAGTACATCATTCTAACTGTAATTTTCCCTACCATATTGCAGTTTGGAGGACTCAGACACTTAATTCATTTGCTTCCAGATTGAAGTTGAGGAAGTTATGTTAAACCCATGATTACTCGTCAAAATGTACTTAGGAATCTTATTCATTTAGGCAACAAGACTATCGAGCTCCGCGTATAATGTATATGTATCTGTCCATCTCTATAGTATAGGGCAACATTATTGTTAGGTGCTCATACTGAACTTGGAATGCGTCAAACTAAGAAAAAGAAATAACTCACGCGGTCTTGTATTTTGCATTGTTGAAAGTCGTCTCACAATGATCTGCTGCATAGTGAAGCTGGGCGCACAAGTCCTTTAGTTCCTGTACTCAAAAAGAAAATGAATGAACTTTTAGAACAAGTAAGTTCACATCAAATGCATCATTATCCTTGCCATTATTTACTCGTAACGTGTCATATGTTGATACTGACTTGGAGAGACTTGTCGAACCGTGCTGCATCATCAACTTGAGCGTCCAGGCTTTCTTTAGCAGATGATTTCTGGTCCTGCATTCTGTAGTACAGCAATGAAAAGCGAAGCAAGATTTTGTTATGACATTCTTCCGCTCTGTTTTTCTATAGATAGTGAATAAGTAGTAATCTGAATACCAAGAAACAACCAAAATACATGAAAAGAGATTCTCCAGGCAGTCCATGGGACTTGGCAATCACAAGAAAGACAAAACAAGATCATTAGTCCCGTGATGTTTTGCTCTTTCCCTTCTCACTCTCTCCTAAACAAATGCATGTAACAAAACAGAAATTCATTATTGAATTGACATATGACATTAAAAAAAGAAGTGAACCATTGTGTGTTTAGCTATTATAATTTAAAGAGGGCCGGGTACTTCATCTGTCTTTATATGATAAGAGTGTTGTTAATACAATAAATTAACAAACTAATATCTTCTCTACAAGCTTAAACTTTTAGATGAAGTGATAACTCTAAGATGGTATTAGTGCCTAGAAGCCAAACGGCACAGATTCAATCTTTACTGCCACCCATTTAATTAAATTGTCCACGCGCAAGCTCTAAACTAATATCCTCTCTTTTAGATGAAGTGGTAACTCTAAGAAGTGTTTTAAATTGTCCATGTGCAAGCTCTAAACAAGTCACGCTGCACGTAAAAACGGTGTTGATACAATAAATTAAAAAACCATAAACAAATAAAGGCTGTGTTAATACAATAAATTAGTAAATCAATATCCTCTCTATAAGCTTAAGCTTTTAGATAAAGTGGTAACTCTAAGAAGTGTCAACCGTATAAAACGAGATCTGAAATAACAGTCACCCGAAGAACGTTAAAGTTTCTTACTGCAAAGTGCAAATGAAAATTAGAGCATTTTGACAATAAAAATTGTAAATATGCTGATTTGCTCATTTAGATTCTCAGATGCTTTTGCAGACTAGTGCAGGCCAAATTTGGGAAACAAAGCACGTGCGTTAAGAGTTGTAAACCTTGTACAAGCACATGCAAGGACCCTCAATGTGTCTGATGCTGATACCAGCCAATGTAACTGTGCGCTAAAAGTAGTCAGAAGAGGTGCCAACTGGGCAGCTTCTAATGATAAGCACATGCAAAGTTCTTAAAAAATGAGCAGACGCATAATTCATAACTCCAAAATCTCACACTAAAAGAAGTGCAAGGCAAACTGGCTTTCTGGTGAAGCGCCGCAACACAACAAACTGCACAAGTAGAATGGTCTGTTTTTCTGGAACTATTCTTCTAGTTATAAGAAACAAAACAAGTAAGATCATTTACTTGTACAAGAAATACATCTCAAGGAGAAGACAGCCAGAAGATTTTCACCTTCTATCACTGAGACACATTTACAAGAGAGTATCGCGATCTGATAACTGTGTAAAGCCTACAGTGGCAAAGGAGCCATAAAGAATATACAGAATAGACTGAGTTACAAATAGACTGTTATGTTGGAAGTTATGGTAGCCACTTTCTACTTCCACCCGTTGACAGAATTTCCTTCACCACTATAGAACAAGAACAGTGTTGAAAAACTTAACTCATCTGGGTGCAGTCCTTGCATAGAGAAAGCTCTAGCTAATCATGTAGGGTCAAAAAATTTTCTAGCAGGTTGTAGGCATTCCTTTGCAAATTTTACGAGGGAAATCTGAGACAATTTTGTTCTTCCCCATGTTTCCATCCTGATTTGCCCGGCAACCAACATCATATTTGGAAATCAATTGCGCAGCCACCAAGTTTTTCTGCAGCCTCAAGTTCTGGAAGCATTGTAGGATGATTATCTACAAGCACAGATGACGATAGTATACTTTTAAGATTTTTGTATATCTCTTGAGGCCCCGTTTTATTGTCAATTTGGTCCCCATGCCTTGTTGGAGTGACCTTAACCCGGGTTGTCATTTGAGAACGGGACTTTGAATGTTCTGTCTTGCCTTGAGGGATGTCCGGTTCTGATCAAGACAAGCAAATTAAGCATATTACAGTCAGTTCATGTTACAAGAAGCATTCTCTTTAAACATGGATAATAGCTTTGGGCTTTTTGCTTGTTCTCTAACCCTATATTCACAAATGTTTTTGCTGGTGATATTTTCTTCAATTCCTCATAAAATGAGGGTGCTTCTGTTCTTCCAAACAGACCTAGTGGACCCACAGTTGGAGAATGCTAAAATGATTAAATAGGTGAATCTCAAGTTGAGTGTTTGGACCTATAATGCTTTGCTTACAATCCAGATACGTATGCATCTAACGATAGTGTCTTTGTTCCTACAAAAACAAATATTTTCCTTTCCCTTTAGTCCACTTGTGTGGTTGTTGCCTTGTTGGTGAATAGTACCATATGCTTTAAAATACTATAATTAGTGTTCAATAATACAGTTTCATTCACTTTCTCTTTGTTTGGTAATAGTTCATTTAATTCTCTCTGGTAACATCATGAATTCATCTATTTCACTTGTTCTGTGAATACAAATGACTACTTTTTAGTTAAATCCTTAAAGATTATGTTTTCTGAATAGAAGATAAATTGCTAAAAATCAACTAATCTGAATCTAGGTAATTACCTCCATGGATATTGGGAGAAAGTTGTGGTGCCACCAGCGAGTGAGTGCGTCTGATGCACAACCACGTTCTTTCCTCTTCGGATTCACATTCTGATATAATTGGAATGTGCCAGTGCCCTTTCTCAGACTCCTGTTCAATAAAAAAATTCAGGGTCATCAATGAAAACTAAACTCACATCTCTTTTCATTAAATTCATAAGAGTATCCACAATTTAAGAACATAAATTACATGTGCATATATATTTGTTTAGTTGTTTATAATGTATGTGTTAGATGTTTCGCTTCTGTTTAGGCTGCACACTTAACTGCATATGCATATAAACCAACAAAAGTCGGCAATGTATCTAGCAAACTGACCTGAATTACAACAGAACATGGAGGTGGCATACCAAAAACCGGACCTGTTTCCGAGAAACTGAAATGCACCTTCCATAAACAACAGAACTCTTTTTAGGGCAATAGTAAGATAAACAAGATTACAGGTATTACAGTGACATAAATAAAATTAAAACAAATAACAAGTGGGACAAGATGGAAGCGTAAAATATAACCAATTGCTTCAGAAAAGTGCTATATTAGCTTGCCTTAAACATTACTCTCTACTACTTGTGAACATCTTACATGAAGAAGTGGTGATAGCAAGTACATACAGGTAAGCACCTAATGGATACTAGAATAAAATACACTCGAAAAATTGAACATAAATCTTTTCTCGCTTTATGTCAAATAGATGACGCAGAGGTACTTAGGATTTTCTTAACTTTAGCCAATCAAAAATATCAAATAGACTTTAACTTGAGGATAATTCAACTCACCTGATGCCTTTCTTTCCATTTAGGGAAGAAATCAGTTCCAAGTAACTGAAACAGGTGGTCTCTCATCTCGTCATTGGTCACAATTAAACATTTGAATTTTATAGCAGCATATAACCAGTACCTGAAGGACAAATTATTTTCCGCAACCATTTCAATATTCAGGCATCACAAAAGATTAAATAAATGAGTAACAAATGGCATAGAAATTGCCACCGAAATGGCAAATTTGTTGTTCTCACCAATCATCATTTGATCCTGTGGGTGTTGCATACAGGGCATCAGCATTTTTCCATTTTTCAATCAGCTTCTTATTAAAAGGTTCATCCATCTTGTCTCCAGTAATACGCCTATTATGCAAGACAATGAGTGGCCACTTTTTAGAAGGAAGCATTTGGCGAATTCCATTCACAACAGCATTAACCTACAGACAATGATATTTAAGAAAAGATACGATTAAGACCTCAGGAATTTTGTATTAGGTGATAATGATTTTCTCATGCCACATCATTGACCTACTTGCCTTAGATGGTTTAAATCTTCTCTGGCTGTAAAGGCCAACATTTGCCCCATCAACTACTGCTTCAAATGGTCCATAGTAGTCAAGCCATTTCTGCAATTGTCTTTTTTACTTCATTAGTCTGGCATATGTAAAAGCAATAAGCATTATACAGGGACAATAGATACCTCGAATTTCTGAAAGCTTGAATTCTTTTCTCTCTGAGCTGCTAGAGAAGCGACTGATTTTGCAAAATTTTCAGTTTCAACAGGGTCAAGGTCAATAGTGACTAATTTCTCACCACAGCATCTGCATAAGCCATCAGATCCAACGAATGTACGTGAAATTGACCATTTTCCCTTACCCAGCCACCCTTGTCCATGCCAGCCTCCACCTCCATTTTCAATTGCTTCTGCTATCAATCTTTGATCCCATTTCCTTTTCCCCACTCTTGAAGCAACATTGCTCTTAAACCACTTTTCAATTGCATCGGCAGTAGAAGGAGAGACCTGCCTCACGCTTGTTCTAAGTTTATGCAACAAATAATAGACCTTGTCACTCCTGCCAGTTTCTACGCTTACTCTTAATAGTGCTTCAAGTTCAGGCTCCTCAGGGTAAACACCATGCTCCAACATGTGTTTTTCCACTAGGAATGCCTTTTCAACATCACCATTATTACAGAAAACAGATAGAGCAGGACCATAAGATCGCAATCTAGGATTCATTTGTTGTTCCTTCATTTGCTTCACCATATCAAATGCCATATCTCCATCACCCAATGACATAGCCATTCTAGCAACAGATGTGAGTGTAGCTTCATTCATAGGAAGTTTCTCCAATCGCATTTTCTCATAGATTTCAAAACCCTTCTCTAGTGCAAACCTCTTGACATCTTCACTCACTTGGATTCCTTGAACTCCTTGTAGACCTCCCAAATCTTTTCCATTAGAATTATCAGTACTTGTTTTCATCAGTTGAACCAAGCCTTCTAAAGTTTGTGGATAAAGTTCATCCGCATAACCATTAACAGTCAAAATCTTCTTCTCCAGCATATGCAATCCTCTACTAACAACTTGCACACTCGAGTCATTTCTACCAGAACTCCTTCCTATTTCCCCACATTCACCTAAACTTTCAGAACCATCAGCTAATATTTCCTTAGCCGAATCCGCGGGATTCAAACTCCTACCACCACTGCCACTCTTTGCTGGCAGGACAACACCAGTAGCTGCAGAAGAACAAAGATACAAAAGTACAGCATAATGGTACTCCCCCATCTTTACACCGTCTTTCCTCGCCACATCATACAACCTAATTGCACCCATTACATCACCCCTTTTCGAACATATATCAAGTCCAACCCTCAACATAGTCCCTGGACCCTCAACCTTCGTTTTCTTAGACCCCTTTTCCATCTTCTCCACTTCCAATTCACCACCATCACCATTCTTGGATTGTTTCTCTTTCTTCTTACTATTAAACCTAAACCCTTTCAAATTTTCATCTCTAGACTTAACAGAAGAATTCCCAGGACGATTTTTTCTCCTGCTGTTAGGATTCAACCTGTTCTTGGCATATCTATCTTTCAAAATGACCCTTTTCCCAATATTTTCGTCTGCTCCACCATTAACAGAAGAAAACACAGAACCATTTATGTTGTTAGTTTTATGCTTTGTGTTGTTTCTTGAATTCCTATGGTCTTTGTTAGTACTACACGAGGTTGTTTCTGTGTGTGTGGCGACATTGGCACTAATTTCAAGAAATGAAAATCTTGGATGGTAGAAGTGAAGCGAGGAGTGGAACGTGAAGGGGTTGAGAGTTGATGAATACTTACAGTGAGTGAAGGATAAGAGTTGGAGTTGAGTCTGTTGGAGAGGTTTGAAGGTGAAGCTGGAGGCCATGTCATGTGTGGCCGTTGGCGAGAAAGAAGAAAGCTTTGGCCATCAAACTATTAACTATCAATGTCGGGTTGGGCTTATTATAGTATTACGATTACGGAATTTAAACTGTATGTGAAATGACAATGATGCCCCTCTGAGACGATTGAGGAGGATAAGATAGATGTCTTCGTTGAACGTTTCGAATAATGTCTTCTTATATCATTTTATAATATATTTATATTACTATGACACTTATACGATGCATATGGAGCGACATATATCATTAAATATATTAAAATTATAGAATTTTTTGTATTTTACTAAATAGTTATTGAAACAAATATATACTATAGAATTAATAAAATAACGATGATATATATAAAAAATTGGCATAATATTAATTAAGTTAAAATATTTAATATAAGAATGAAACTAAATAAATGATGGAAAACAAAAATGACCTAAGAATCGGTATATTTAATTAATTGATAAGTAATTATTGAAAGCTTGTCATATAAAGCATCACTTGATAGTACGAAATTACAACTTATTTTGTTTTATTACATAGTATAGATTTAAAAGTTCCAAAGTTGAATTTGTGTTGTCATATTAAAAATATTAACCTAAGTATGCATGTGAATTAGGGACAGGAATCAGATTGAATTTCAAGATTTTTGAGTTCGAATATTCAGATTTCAAGTGAGGAAAATACTATCTGATCGGGTATTAAAAATTATAAAGTCGATTAAAAGTTTGGATACTGGGTTTCGAATTTTTTAGATTTTTTTTATTTGTTAAATCATATTATTTTAATTTAGATTAAATTTGAAAACACACGTATGGAGTTGAATAAAAATGAAATATAAAAAATTTAAATTCACTTAAATTAAGATTTTCTAAATCTAATAAATCATCTAATTTTAGGTTAAAGTGCTCTTGCAAAAACTAAAAATTATTATGCTTAAGTTGGCCTCACGCGTGGATTTTGCAACTAAATCAGAACCCAAAATCTCAAAGAACCCGAAAAGCGAAGCTGAATTACCAAAACCCAAAAAACCCATACCCAAATTACCGGACCTAATCGGATCAGATAAAATCCTTTTAGAAAAGAAAATCAAAAGTTCCCACCCCTAGTTAAGACGGAGCAACTGCAATACAAAATTTATAGCTTTCGAAGTAACATGCTTTTTGAGAATAGGGTATCCAGTGTTCTTCTCCAAGAGATTAATAATGTATTTGAAATGATTTTATTTTAAGATACTTATGTTATTGAAATTTAAAGATATCTTATAAATTTTAACATATTTTATTACATGCATCATGCATTATATAATTATAAAAAATAAGATAAGATGAATTGCTTATTTCTTATAAGATAAAAAATATAATTTACTTTGAATTTTCATAAATGCATGTAATAAGATGTCTTAAATCTTATAAAATACACCCTCATTTCAATAGAATAAACATCTTAAAATAAAATTATAACAAACAGAGCATAAATTGGCAAGATTGGGACATATCCTCGCTCGTTTGCTCTTTGCGATGACTCTATTCTTTGTCCGGGCAAATAGAAGTGATATTGATGTGCCAAAAAATATCCTTTATTTGTATGGCTTTGCTACGGGCCAAACCATCATCCTTGACAAATCAGGGATATTTTTTAATGCTAAAACACACCTAAAGGGAATTCAGAGAGTAACACCTAGGTAAATACCTTGGCCTACCTACCAATTGAGGAAGATCAAAAGGACAAACAAGCTGTAAATTGGATTCAAGACGGAGTATTAGCAAAATTTGAGGGATGGAAACATCTTCTTCCCTTATTCTCAAGAGAGCAGCATTTCCTCTCTAGGGAGATTGGGAATAAATAAATTGATCGGACAGAGAAAGTGCGCTTTAGCCTTTAAAGCAATTATCTGTAGAAAATAAAGAAACATATGGTGATCAACCTGCTTGCAATTTCTTCAACTATCAATGGCTTCCCAATCACAGCCATAGAGTTTTTTCTTCTCTTTTTTTTTTTTTTTTTTACCCCTCTGCTGGGTTACATAATGTATGGATGTCCTAAAGACCGACAAGAATTAGCCAGGCATTCAATTGAATCATCAAATATATCCATGCGACCTCTTGGAGAGAAGTATTTGAAACAGTATGAGAAACATGAGTTCCACAGAACGTGAAAACAGATGTTGTAGAAAAAAAGTTTGGAACTTTCTCAGTTTCTGAAGCCCGAAAGGTGAAAAACAGGAGTAACCTACATTCCTTGTCAACTGGATTTGACCAAAAGATGCTGTCATAAAGGCATGGAGATCCCTGCAATAGATACAATGATGAAGCATTAGCATAGATGATTAAAAGTCAATGACAAAACACGAGAACACAATTAATCCAGAAGCACGGGTTAAAAATTTACAGCATAAATAATGACAAGGGGGAAATTTTCTGCGCACCTGCCTAAGCCAACCTAGAGCACAAGCATGTAAAATGAGGAACTTTTTTTTCCCTAAAAGTCGACCCTTACAAGTTGGACATTTGTATTCTCAAGAAAGAAGTGATAGTCAACCAAAGGAGTGAGAGTTTTCAAAGAATTGATTGTTAACCAAAAGACTGGTTAACAAATTAAGATCCACCAGTAGACCCAGAGGTCTTCAATCAAATCCCCTCTCTCTATGGCATCATTGTAACCATTTTCCACAAGAAAGTGGAAGTATATACAAAGAATCCAAATATGGGTTTGAATAAGCATTGTAAGTTATTCGATATAAAGTTCATTGTTCTCAACAGCCAATTAGTTACATATGTAATCCCTTGAGACCAAAACACCCGAACTATTACAAAGCTAAGTTGGCCCATTATCATTATGACAGAATGTATTCTGGACAATCTAAGATACTTGGCAAAATCTTAGATAAGTAAAGACATAAATGAAGGGTCCAGTTAAAACAACATACTCTCAAGTCTTACTTGTTAGAGGTTCCATGTAAATAGGAAAAGGAAACTAATATTTAACTAAGATATTGGGCATGGTCAGCGAAAATTAACTATTGGGGATAGGCAGACTGGTAACACAGCAATAACCATAGATACAATTCTCAATCAACAATGTCCAAAGCATCATCCAAGTCCAACTTTATTGCAAGAAGCACAAGGAACAGAAGTATTGTAGTATATGAACACTTCTAAATCCCATATATTTCCCATAAAGTGAAAACAACTAAATTTATGTATTTTAGATCAATGAACATCAAACTTAATATATGATCTCCTTAACTTTGACCAGTCACCAACATCTTCAAAAAAAGCAAGATTCCTTGGTCATCCATACTAATCCTTCTTTCGCTACATTTCCAACTACATAGCATGTATACTATGTCAAATTAGATGAACAAAACATTAAACCTTGATATGTCCTTGAGATTTTGTATCCAAATAAGATAAGAACCGGCGGAGGCTGCTAATTACAAATTTGAAAACTGAATTCACTGAACTTGTATGCTATAGTAATTCAACATTCTGAAACCAAAAGTCTGTTTGAAGTAAAGATCTGTATCATAAAATTTGCTTCAAATCCTCTGCCCTTGGTATATTCTAATCCTGTTAACACACATAAAGATTCTTCCTAAATTTGCAGGAGATGAAATAGTGTAAAATCTTCACTAATTGTTAAGAGAGATGAAATCCTGTGCAGAATTTCTTGCTACAGGTAATCTGTCAATTAAACAAAATAGGAATTCAATCTCTTCCAATGGACTTAATTATCTGGGATGAAAATTAATAAATGACACCAAAACCACACATCCATTATTTGTCGAAAAATTTCTGCAAGAGAGGCTCGTCACAAGCACAAAAAATCATGTATTCCGCCCATGACCGATTCCTTATGAATGGTGCAGCTAACTTCATAAGCTGGAAAACTATTACAACTTTTTCCCATAAAATCGACTACAAGGCCTAGACAGAACATGAGAGACGGTAGTCTTAGGTATAATTATTCCTCCTCTCCAGAATGTAGTAATATAAAATTTTCATTAAATTGTTTACTGAGTATTCTTTAGGGATACTTTTGGCCAACAAATTCCATGTAATAGAGTCAAATACCCAATCCAGGGCTAAGTTCCCTTTTACAATTTTTTAAATTTTCTGCACTTTACTTTATACTAGCCGATTGTAATTTAGTTGGATAGAAATGAAAGCAACAAATTACGATACATGAACAGGTTTAGTTCAGCAGGGGCAGCTTGTTCACTCAGTATCATCGAACTTACTGAAAGCTAACAACAGACATATGGATCAAATATCCGCATATTAAGTGAGTGGGTTGACATGTACGCATTCATTAAAGATCATTTAGCTCCAATGCAACTTGCTGGTTTGCACCTCTAGGTGCAACCAGCTTCGTAAGTTCCATAAGTTTTCCCAATATGGAACAATTACAACCGCCCAGAAATTTTAAATTAAAAAGAAATATTCCAAAATTTTCTTGACAAGAATAACTTTATGAAACCCAGCTTCATCTGATAAATGCCCATTCAATTAATGTCCATTTTATATGTATGTGAGTGCATATATATGTATACACACTGAAATTATAAGCAATGAAACTACTCAAACTAAAAGCAACTTCTCCAGAAGATAATTAGCCACAAAAACCAACAAAACATAATAAGAAAGACAAAAATGCAGTAAGAACTTATGGAAAAAGCACGCACCTTGAGGAACTAATCCCCACCTCTGCGACTCGATAGACAGGCTCGACCTCAAACGCGCTGCAGCTATCGCACTGTGCAAAGGCAGCATCGTCTCGACGCTGCTCAGCTCCACAGGTAATCTAACCACACCAATACAATAGCAACATCACATAAACAAGACCTATATACATATATATACATATTATATATGTGTGTGTGTGTTTGTGTGTATATGAATGAAGAGTTAAAAGGTGACCTTGAGATGCAAGAGAAGCGCTTAACGGAGGAGGACCGAGACGCTGATTTGAGAAGAGGCACGTCGGCGGAAAGCGACGGCGGCTTCTTGCTGACTTTCGAAGCGAATGAGGATAATCTTGAGAGCACTCTTGCTGTTGAAGACGCCATTAGAGCTCTTGCAAAGCAGGGAAGTGAGATTTTAGGGGAGAGGGTTTTGCAAAATGATGGGATGTTGACCTCAGCACGACGTCGTATTAGGTAAACACCCTTTCCATGTGGAAATTTGGCCCTCGCAGTCTCACTTCTCTTTTTTTTTTCCCCCTTTTTCTCCTTTTCTATTTTTCGAATGACGATTTTTTTTTTCTCCACGAGGCTCTCATCTTGGGAGGCGAGAATGTCGAAGGGTTTAAACAAAAATCACAAATTCCTTCATGAAATTTTATTTTTACTCTTTATTCATAAGATTCAAATTTTGTCAAATAATCTCCTGAATTTAACTATTCTTATGTTAATTTATTTTATATTTTTAAAATTTTAGCTCATTATAAATTTAAAAAAAAGGTATAGCTTGAGCTGAAAAAAATTAAATTTGATCTGATGTGTGTGTGTTTGTGTACGTATGCATAAAAGGAGATTTTATTTAAATTTTTTATTTTGTAAATGATGCAAGTTTTGTACAATAAATTATTTTTATTTTTTAATTTTTATTTTTAGCTGGTTATAAACAATTGATGTGCTAGGATAAGCAAAGATGCTTCAACTTGAGAGATATAGAGCCTATTTGGATTTGCTTTTTTTTAATATTTTTTTTAAAAAAGTTACATTAAATTTATAATAATTATTTGATTTGGATTCCAAAAAAGTTGAAACTCTAAAAAAAGTTCAAATACAGCCTTTTAAAAGTCAGAATTTTTAGCTTCTCAAAAAAACTGTTTTTTAAAAATTGTTAAAAAGGTGCTTTTGAAAAAAACCAATCCAAACGAGCCCATACACTAGAAAAAATTATTTTAAAGTGAATTTAATTTTAATCCCATAATACAATAAAATAATTAGCCTTTTATCTTTTTCTTCTTATTTTGAAATTAATGTTTTTGTGATTCTTTGTTTTGTAATAGATTCATTTCTTAAATGATTTTATTAAACTTTTATTTATTATTTTCTTTCTTCTTTTTTTTTTTTGGGCTATAAGAATTATATATATATATATATATATGCTTTTAATGTTGGGCTCTATTCAGCAAGTTTAATGTCACGGAGGAATATGCGTAAAACAAAAGCCTCATGGGATAGTTTGGGATTCAGTGTAAATGTAACCGAAAATGAATATCTCTAATATAAAAATATTTTGAATTTAATGTATTTATTTATTAGAGATATTTTTTTCAGATTATGTAGAGATACAATATAAATATATCTAGTAAGATTTAATTCTTAGTAAGTTCTTAATATTTTCAATCTTTTGCTCGGCTATTGAAAGAGAAATTTACCAGAAGACGTGTGGTTTTGCAAACACTAAGAGAGTGTCGAGCTCTATTTTTTTAGGGTTTCAAAAAAAAAAAAATTTTACTAATATAGATTTAGTTTGTTGAGTTAAAAATTTTAAGGACAAATATGAAATTTAAGTAAAGGAGTTAACTAACGGAGTTGACTGTTAGTAAGTAGAGTTAAGAGATTATTTATTTAAGGGAATTAAGTGGAAAATTCCCTTAACTATATTTGTTACAGAAATTATATGCTACATCTACATCAACTAGAATTTGTGGAGCATCATACTCTTACGAGTGTATAAAAATCACAAGCCTATATTTTTTTTAAATTTGAAGCGTTAAATCACACAGACAAACATACTCACGCACACATAAACCACATTGCAAGCTTTCCTCTGCCCTCTAGTGCCTTCCCATCCTCCAATCAACATGCCACCAACACCATAAGGATCCTCACTTGACGGCAAGTTAGTGGCGATCCTCCGATCGTTGATCGAATGCCGATAAGCTTTTGCGTCATCAACCTTGATATAGTGGCATTCCCTCTGTTGCCGGCAATGAGTCTTTCAACTTTTTACGGTGTGGAAACCACCAATCTATTGGACTGATCTAATACTATGTCTAGTTGATTACCCAATTTCATTTTTAAAAATTAATCAACAATAGTAGCGGAATATATCAACTAAATATCTATTACACATATGTGCACAATCACATAAACAATATAAATAAAGAAGATGAGATGTAGTGTGTCACTCTTGATGCGTAGTATCATCGATAAAGCCTCTTTACACAATTACCCTCCTTGTACTAGTCTTTTAATGGTCTTCTCCGCCATAATCAATCACTAAGAACTAGGATGTAGCATGCTCTGTAGTGGGCAAGCACTAATTAGGGATTAATTGAGGTTTAGGCTAGATGGTGTGTGTTTTCTTGATGTAACTGTATGAAAAATTCTACACACACATCAAAGAGAAAATGAGCTTCTTATGTTATGCATACAACCTTGGGCCTTGCCAATTGCCACTTTATATATTATATGGCAACCCTAGTAAAGATAAGGTGCTAGAAAGATTATTGTTTCCAATAATGCCCCTCCTTATCTTCTAAAAAAGGAATATTCTTTATGGATAAGTCTTATCCATAATATATCTCACTTCACATGCTATAAATATCTTCCATGTGGGCTCCACTTATCTAATTAAAACATCCATGAGTTGTATGAAGAAAACCCAGATAATTAAATCCCTTCTTAATTCAAAACTCAAAATTTTAATTAAGCAATTCACATAATTAGCCATCCTCAATTAATTATTGGAACATGAGTAGCGGAGGGACCAAAAGACGTAATTATCCTTGGCTCTCAAAATGACCAAAATGTCATCGCCACCACTTTGTCAATATCATAGCCACTTTTACTTAGGTCTATTTCTACCAGAAGACCAAAACCGTACTCCAAGAATAATCACTAGCTAAGCAAGAGATTACCACCTGCTTTGGTGATCTTTGTCTTTGACCAACCGAGTGAAATGACCAGAATGTCTTTCTATCTATTCCCGTAGTCAAGGCCGGTCCAATCAAGTACTATCACCTCCAAAACTACATCTGGAACCTTGAATCTCTAATCCTATATAATGATCATTCACTGGTCACGGATCTCTTGATCTAGAAAGTGACCCACAAGCCAAATGACCGATATACCCCTGAAGGGCAATATCACTAGTATTAGATTTCTGGTGATCAAGTGGACAAATCCAAAGGGGCACATCGACTTTATTTTTAGGTATGCATGTCCTAACTAAATTAGAATACAACACCTAATGTACGAGGCAAACAATCTTATCATTCAAGAGCTCTTCTTGTGGTACATCAAGGTACTGCACCCTAAATCAGTTCATCTACACATGCTCAAGATTAAGAACATTGGTCACAAGGAAGCTGTGAGTATCTTGTCTTCTATATGTGATAGTACAGTTCCCAGAAGACATATTCACAGTAGCCTTGTCCGATGCGTGATACACGCACTAGGAGCATAGTCCGGAAAATCATCCAATGACCGAGGTAAATCACCCTCTCAAAAAGACTCGCTCACTATAGCCTTGTCTCGATAGACTGCCCAACACTACCATCTAGCTATAAACCAATTTATGATATCACCAAATCTAGACCTGGACATACTATGCATCTAGCCTTACTGCACACCCAAGTCATTGGTCTATATCATTGGACTTTTATACTTTGTATTATTACACAAATAGCGAGAATAAGTTGTGTAAAGCTCAATCATATGAACAATATCATGAGCATATTATGTCTGGTATCTAGTAATCACCATGTACTTGAGGTCTTTAGGGTATACAATCCCAACACAATCAACTCCTCGCATCATGGGGAAACTTTTGGCGAGGTTCTTCTCTAACAAAGGCTCTTCTCCGACGAGATGGAAACGGTGGTCGATGTGTGCTTCCTCTTTTTTTGAGAATTTGACGATAAAGTCAGCAAACTAACAACAATACATTCTCTTCCTTTATTATGTATGAATGTGTTTTTATGTGTATGTGTGTGTAAGAGTGGTGAATAAGTATATGTTAAGTAGTGAATATATCTTGCGTGGTGAAGTAATAAATTATGAACAAGTGAACAATTTAATTAATGTGTTTGTTTATAACTTTTATATTATCTATTCACTATTTTAGTGGTGAACAACTATATAGAGAGTAGTTAACAAATAAATGTAAAGTTACGAACAACTAAAGTGGAGAATTGGTGAACAAATATATGTATTTGTGTTTTTGCATGTGAGAGTCGTGAACAACTATATATGTAGTGGTGAACGAATAAAAATAAAGTTGTGAACAAATATATATATTTATATATATTTATTTATATTTGTGTATGTATGTCGTGTGTGAGAATGGTGAACAAATATATATGGAGTTGTGAACAAATAAATGTGTTTGTATTTGTGTGTGTGAGAATACAAATATATGTAGAGTGATGAACAAATGTTTAGTGTGTGAAAATTAGTGAATATAAAAATATTTTTTATTTTAATTTTGTAATGTTACTGTTCATGCACAATGAGTGCATGTTGTTCCACAACAGCATGTTGATGCAGAACTATGATATGAAAGCACTAATTATTAACATATATTTATTTTACATATTAGCTTCAAAGTTTAGATTCGTTAAAGGTATATAAATCCTTTGACAAAATACAATAAATTTATCGAGTTAAAATTAATATAAAAATCAAAGTTAAATCAGTCATCACAAAAAATAAAAACTTTACTAAACTAATCGAAGTCTAAGATGAATAATTGAGTATAGTCTAGCAGTAGTCAAAAATGGATAACAGAATTGAAGTCCTGCAAAAATTTATTCAGTTACTTTCAGTCGAATTGGCACGTGCAATCCCCATCATAATTAAAGCCCAAATTATTTTTTTGTTCTGTCATATTAAAGCTTAAATCCAATTGCATTAACTTGTTATCCTCTAAAGTCAAAACACATGAAGAGTATTACTTTTCCAATATAAAACATAAGCATGGCACCTTTTTTTAGCTGTATAACAAAAATGAAAATCCGAAAAAAATCCACTTATTAGTAGCTGTCGCGCAATCATTGTGATACAGCTCATCAAAAACTAACCTCGCTGCCGAACATTGTAGCATTCCAACCCAATCCCCAACAAATACACAACCTACTGCCCCTACACGTCATAGTTGAACTTTCCGTTGGCTTAGTCCTCAACAGTGGTAATTTTATTTTATTAACAACTTTTGGCTGGAACCAAACATAAATCAAAATTAGTCTTATCTTTTTTTGGGAATCTGATAATAGTGAATCCTTTTACTTAAGATTTACTAATTGATAGTTAAATTTTGTTGAATGTTCGGTGGTTAAATTCTGTCCATATATTCCTGGCTAGCTTCATGCACCTACGATTTTGGTAAATTTGTGTGTGCGTCTTAAGTTTTTGCCTATTCCTTTTATTTAATACTATTTTATGCTTTCACATTTTCTAATAAGTGTCATCTAAAACATTTCTTCACAAGTCCAAATCATTTCAAAGGCTTAGAATCAATTTAGTTTTCCATTTTGGAGAGTCAAACTGACTTTTGTAATTTAAAAGTTAATTTTTAAAAAATAAGGCTGTTTGGTTTTTCATCTTAAAAATTATTTTGAATCAAAAGTCAATGGAGTTTTGGGCTCAAATAGAGAAGTTAAAATTTTTTATTTCCCCGTTTACAGTTTGCAAGAAGGAGTTTTCAAAATTTTAAGACAAAATGCCCTCATTGTTCTAATTGTTAATATTTTCTTGAATTATAATTATAATTAAAAATAAATATAATATAATAATAATAATAAAATAATAAAAATTAATAAAATATAATTAATAAATAATTAAATCAATTTAGAAATAATTAATTAATAATTTTAATAATAAATAAATTTAATAAAAATATATTTTATTTAATAATGACTAAAAAATAATTATTAGTTAACTATAATTTATTTAAAAATTGTTCAAACAAAGTTAAAATATAATTAAAATAAAAAGTCTATTATATAGAGTAAATAATAATTTACTATTAAAAATGTTACAATGTCTCTTTTAATAATTTAAACAACCAACCATTATTTTTAAATATAAAACCAAATATCATCTTATTTAATAAAAATCAACTTTATATAAAAGTAACTAACTATAATTTCGTTTTTATCAAAAACCTATTTCTAAACTACTTTTTAACAAAATAACATTTTTAAACAGAAAGCCAAACGAACTCTTATCCCTCGTCTTATGGTCAATATGAGTCACTCCACTGGTTTTAGCATTACCTAATTACTAGTCTTGCTACACAATCATTTTAGACGGGACTATATATATATATATATATATATATATCTTTTTTTGTGTAATTTTACGAATTTTCTCTTAACGTATTTAAATCATCTCGTACTGATTTTATTTAAGAAGTAAATTTATTTAAAGGGACGGTACAAAGAGACAAATTTGCATTTTCTTGGAGTCCTCACATGTTAGCAAAGCCTTGACCCACCACCACCAGTACGAAGTAAAATGGAAATGAAGTCATAAAGACAGAGCTTCGAGGAACAAAGATAGATAAATGGTGGTGGTTGACTGAAAACAGAAGTTTCAAAAATTAAACTGTAAACTATTTTTTTTTAATTTTTTGATTCTTATTTAGAGAAGAAAGAGGAAGAAAGAAGTGATTAGAGGACTAGAAATGGGAGATGAGAAATCAGTAGGCGTTGTGGTGATGGGAAGCAGCAGTAGAGAAAGAGAGAGAGAAAGAGATCGAGAGCTTCTCATACCCGTCGCTGACTCCGCCGTTGACCGCCACAATGGCGGCTCCGCTTCTCCTTCTTCCTCCAAGTCCTCCGCCGCCAATTCTTCCTCTCATCATCACTCCAGCCGCGAGGTAACTGAATATTTTTGAACTATAATACGCCTTTTTTTTTTTTTTAAATATAGTTACTTGTTTGATTAGATTTTCCTTTTTGCTTTGTCTGAATATTTGTGTCACTATGTTTATTTAGTAATTTTGAAGCTAAGTAAGTGCAAGTCTTGGTTATGACTTGTTCAGTTGAAGTCAAAGTTGCTTGTGTAGATAGATGCTGTGACATGAACAGAAAAGGCTCCTACTTATTTGTAGAAGAATAATGATTGTTTTGCTTGTTTTGAAGATCGATATATAGTATTTCTCATATTGATTGTAGTTGTTTTGTAGTCTTTTTTTTCGATCATGTCATTTTCTTTTTTGAGTCGAATTAACTCTGTTTTGCTTGGAGTTGTAACAATTACGATTTACTGGCAGCTAATTTAGTCTGACATGATTCTCAAAATTGATGCTTCTGTTTCTTGTAAATGTTATTCCAATTTAGTCCCTTGTTCTAGCTGTGAGTTCATTCGTGTCTGTCTTTTGATCTTTGCTACCTCCGCCAAGGTTTTTACGGCCACGCCGCAGTCGCAGAAGCTCCTGATGTTTATACTTACTACCAAAGAAAATAATTATTAAAGCATTCTTACACATTGCCTGTGGAGTCTTTCCGCCTTTGAGTGACTTTAGTAGTGCTGATACCATGCTGCTTTTCTATGACCTTTGTGTTTTTGGGACTTCTCTTTTTGTATTCTGGTGATCTGGTCTAAAGGATGCATTTTACCTTTTCTTTTTCCCCCCTTTTTGCAGACATGTTACAAAGTTGTTAGAAGCTGGGCTTCTAAGAAATTCATGACAGGATGGTGAGTGACATTGATTGTTATTTTGTTTGTTTGTCCAGTTAAATATATAGATAACATGTATAACATTGATTGTATATATTGGTGATCTTTTCTTGTGGCACAAGTACTATATTTGTTTATCTGCAGACATATGTGCATGCGAGGGTGGG
The DNA here is from genome assembly GCA_028554755.1 of Cordia subcordata. Lineage (NCBI taxonomy): Eukaryota > Viridiplantae > Streptophyta > Magnoliopsida > Boraginales > Cordiaceae > Cordia > Cordia subcordata. The sequence continues at coordinate 8,340,565 of JAPTOF010000014.1, forward strand.
TATGTATTAATGGTGCCAGTTTGACTATCTGTAATCCTTTGACGCATATAATATGTTCTTGCTACCATGAAATGACACCTCTATGTAGGTTTGATTACATTTATATGTAGGGGACTGTATTGTTGACCACCCACCACCAGCACTGAAGTTTTGTGCACGGCTGCCTACATCTTTTGTCTATAAGGTTTCATAGTGAATACATTCTTGTGGCTATGGAATGACACCTGTATAGAGGTTAGATTACATTGATATGTAGGGGATTTTTGACCACCCACAACCAACAGGAAAGTACAGCTGTCTTCATTTTTTGTCTATAAGGTTTCTTACGGACCTTTTTCTTGTTATATTTCCTGTCATTCTCTGAGAAGGAAAATATTGTATTTTGGGCCTTGACTGATATTGTATTTTGGGCCTTGACTGACCCAATCTACCATAGAATTTACTTAATGATTCTTTATCTTATAAAACAGTGGTGGTGTGACTGTGGTCTTTGGGTGGGAATGATGGACGGTGCAAGTGAATTCAAAATGCCAAATTTAGTTCCCTTCTGGAACTTGTAAGCAGCTTCAGTTGGAAGTTATATGTTACCCGAGCTATCTTTTTGCTTGCTATCTTATTGAACTAAAGAGGTTAATAATGAACTTACGTGATACACACATTATTGTAACGTAGTTCTGATGAAATGTGGTTATGGATGAGTTATTGGCAAACAAGGTTCACATGTCATGGAAAAAGAGAAATAAAAGTACATTTGAGAATTGATGTGGTTCTATTTGATAGAACAAAGAATTATATTAGAAGCAGTACATTGTTGCTAGAGATGGAATGTGTTCCTGGAGCCTTATTCAGTGTTTTGTGCCAGATAGTATAGCCAGTGATCAAGATAACTGTTCTGTATGTGGCAGTCTATCATTAGACCATAATTCTTATGTTTCTTTCATATTTTGCAAGCTGGAGTCATTAAATACTAAAGTGTGTTGATAAGTATATACATATGTAATATACATTTGCAGAAATGTATAGAATTCAGGAATTCAAAAACGCTTGCATGTTCAGTTGTCCACTTCAATAAGCTGCTATACGTTAGTAGGAAAGGTGCAGAATAGCAAAAGATTTGCTTGATAGTGCATGAAGGTTAAGACACATTCGAATAAAGTGGCACGGAACTCCTGCTCAAGTGAAGAGCATCCTCTGTAATATTTTGCTTGAAAAGATGTTAAGCCAGAAAGTTGGAGGAACTATCTTCCATAACACGAAGCTGTAATATGTGAATCATTGTGTAATTGAGAACAGATATGGTAGTATTTCTCATCTCAAACTTTGGGATAGGTAGAGATGACGATGTTTCGTTCCATTATACAAACCGTTGTTCGTTAGATTTCAGCTTCATGACCAATCGTTTTAGAGTCAGTAAACAATTTCATAATTGGAAAACAAATCATGATTGGAGGCTGAAACAATTTGTGGGATGTTGGTGAGTGATTACAGTCAGGTGAGACCTCAACCGAGTTTTTCCTCTGAAGTTGGAACCAGTCCTATGCCTGGGAAATGGCAGCACTGGGAAAAATGTCTGCTGGATTGAGTAGATTCCTTTTACATTCACTTTAATTATATTTCCAATTGGAAAGTTATGCTAATAAGCTCCAGCATTATGCTTTATTTGACCATAGGCTTATGTGTGGACAAAAGCTCTCCCAGCTTTGCCAACTGTATGTAGTTTGTTGTGAACTCTTCTTTTCTTTTTCTTTCTCTTTGGTTTAGCACTTTGTAGACCTCATGGTATCACTATTAAAGAGGGAGTGCAAAGAAGATTGACTCTGAGTCTTTCTATTGGCACTCATGAAAGGGCAGGATAGCTGTTCTAGATAATCTTTTTATTTTGGGTTAGCTTCCTTTATTATTATTAATTTTTTTTCAAATCACACAAATCCAGGAAGAAAAAGGAAGAAGGAATTTGGAAACTCCAGCAAATATCTTAATCCTTTTAAGCTATCACCCATTACGTTGAGAAGAAACATAGGTATCGAGTACAATGACCTTTAGGTTGTTTATTAAGTAGTAGTCACCTTGCTAATTTAATCTCTAAGATTGAGCTTCTTGTTACCAGTAGGTCTACCTGCTATAACTAACGTTCATCTGACAATGTGTTACCCTTTTCCTTTTCTTGCTCTCTTCAGTTCGAGCAACTATCATGTAAAGTATTCTCATTAGGGGCTAAGGCCTATATAAGATGTCTCGGTTACAGCTGTTTAAATGTTTATTTGAGAAATAATGCAATGATTCCCTTTCTTGTCATCTTTACAAAGGTTACTTTGATAAAATCATGGTAGATAGCTATTTTGTTTACAACTCATGTTGTCTATTCAAATATAGAGAAAAATAAGGGTAATTTTGATTTAGTATGTATCTACCATGGTCATGGTAAGTGCTGACTATAGCTTCTAAAATACATGTATTAATCAACTCTAGAACTTTGTCAATGCCATATATGAATAAGAAGTCCTTGTCTGTTTTATTGCATTTTGCAGCTTAATATCGTGGGATTTTTTGTATTTGTACTTGGGGTTCTTCGCCTTTGTTCAATTATGGATCTCTTTCTCTTTGCAGTGTCATCCTATTTCCCATAGCAGTCACTTTCTATGTAACATGGTGGTTCATTCATTTTGTGGACGGATTTTTCTCTCCAATATATGCTCAACTTGGAATTGATATATTTGGTAAGCCTACTATTCATACCCTTAACCATCTGTTAAAATGTGAAATGTCTTCCTTTGTTAAGATGTGTAGTGTTGTCATTAGCCGTATCAACATCGTGAATAACTGTGAAAACCTTTTCTCCATGTTCTTGTTCGTGGCCATATTATATATGCATCTGATTGGCGAGAAGCATATTCTTGAAAAATTCTTCCTGTTATGTCCCTCTAATGCTTGCACCCAATCCTGCTTCTTGATTAGGTCTTGGATTTATAACTTCCATCACATTTATTTTCTTGGTTGGAGTGTTTATGTCATCATGGTTGGGGGCATCAATTTTGAGTCTAGGGGAGTGGTTTATCAAACGCATGCCATTTGTTCGTCACATCTACAATGCCTCCAAGCAAATTAGTTCTGCGATATCCCCAGGTCTGCTTTTCATAGTTAACTTGATAACGTTCTTCTCTTTGAATGACGTGAATTGGCCAGGACTAATAATGCTGTGATATGATATAATCCACAGACCAGAAAAAACAGGCTTTTAAGGAAGTGGCCATCATCAGGCATCCCCGTATTGGTGAATATGCATTTGGATTTATTACTTCTTCTGTCATCCTGCAGGTTTGGGAATAGCTTATATTTACGTGTTCCTCTTGTTCTATCTTTGGGCATTTGGACAGAGCTTATATTGTACAAGATTAGAGTCACTTTTTATTTTCTTCTTCTAGTCGTGCTTAAGCTTTTCCACTTTTTGTTTCATTGCCATGAGTAACTTTTTGTGCGTAACTGTTAGAATAGCTGCTATTTTGCTGATAAGTTCTTTCGGTGAATTATATATTTTGGTAAAGGATATTCATATGGCAAAAGGCGACAATTATAAAAAGGATTCTTCTTTGTACGGGATTTACTTACCACAGCATACACTATTAGATAACGTAGATATAAGCCATCACGATTAATCTTTATCTATATTAAAATGGTCGAGCGGGATGCTGTGTTACCGCCTCAACCATTTTAATTTTTTCTAGGAAAGTAGCGTTTTTTTCTATTTTTCTTTCTTTTTTCAATTTTATTTTATTGCCAAAGGTGAATATTTATCCATTTTTTTAAATTTATTGCTTGGGTAAGGTACCACATGCATCCTTTGATTGCTTCTCTATTTCTATAATTTCATTTACTTTTTGATAGTTATTTTTTTGCCGTTGATAAATTAATAATTTTTTTTGAAAAGATAAACTAATCTTTTGACTTTTAACCTCAGTGTTAAATAGAGCTTCATAAATTTCCTTCATTTTTTCCAATGTTTTAATAGTGGTAAGTATATTATTCTTTTAAATTTTGAGAAACAGAGGTATCACTTAAAGTGTTTCTTTTTTTGTTTGTTGTGGGATGAGTGTTTCTTTTATATTTTATTTAATTTTTGGGTGGGATATCATGCAATACCATCTGATTACTCCTTTATCTTATTAGTATGTTATTTATTAACAAAATCAATTAAAAAAAATCCAAATGTAAATTGATTTTTAGACTTTTAAACTTTTTCTTCTAAATCTCATGAATATTTAATAAAGTAATAAATATAAGTTCAATACATTATTAAATTCTTTGATCTATAAAACTAAATCATATTCAACCATATGATTATCTAAATTATTCAAAACATAAAATCTAAAAATTCAACAAAACACAGTTCAACATATTAATTTTAATATAAACATATATCTATATTTTGGAGATGAAAAAAAGTAAATTCTTTTTAGAAATAGATTTGTATGACTTTGTCCATTTAATATGTACTTAAATCTATTTAATTTACATTTAGATGAAATTCTATTTCTTTTCTTTTGTATTCTCTAAATAGATTGTTATTCATTCAGAAGTTGCTCAATTTTGAATCACTTTGTTAATTTATTCACAATAGGCAATAAGCGGATATTTGACTTGATTTATATTAATTAGTTATTTTTAAGATGTTATAAATATATTCTGATTTTGCTATATATTCTTTTATCTTCTAAAAAGTTTTTCTTTTCTAACTAAACTCTAAACCCTTAACAACTTAACTTTAACCTAATTAACTTACAACTAGAATTTGTTGATTCGAAACAAAAAGGGGCTATGTGCGTAACTTACCAATTGAGAACATATTTCCCCTTCTTGAATTGTCTCCACGCACTATGTTGGATCTAATGGCTATTACCACATGTAAGATTAAGTTTTGGATTTTAATTTTAAACCCATAATTAAGATATGGTAGTGGAATATAGCACAAAAACATGTTATGCACATAGGAATCAATGCAACCATATAAAGATAAACAAGTATATGTGAAGATATCATTACACTTGATGTGTGATTCAAAAATTAGTGGCCTCTTTGCATTGGACCTTCCTCGTAGTAGCCTTCTTGTGGTTTTCTCCACCGTATCCCTTCTCCACAGCTAGGATACACTTAACTATGTTCTGGGCAAGCTAAATATTAGGCTAAAATGAGGAAAAGAGATCTAGTGTGTGTTCTTGGTGCTACTGTGTGAAAAATACTGCACACACACCAAAAGAGAAAAATATCAAAGAGGCTCAAATATAGGTCTTGCTCATCTAGTACTATATATAGTACTAAGCTTATCCTAAAAGGATAAGATCTAAGAACTATTGTAATTCCCTCAATATCCTTCCTTAAACTTTCTAAATAAGAATATTCCTTTGGGATAAAAGGACACCCAAATATTTCATATCATGTGCACACACTAAATATCTTTCATGTGGTCCTCGCTTATCTAATTAAGATTTCCTTGAGTTATATTAAGAAGACTCTTATAGTTAAATTCCTTCTTAATTCCTAAACTCAAATCTTAATTAAGCAACCCACATACTAATTTCCTCAATTATGTATCAAATAGTAAAATGGCTAGTGGATGAATCAAAAGACATAATTACCCTTGGCTCCCAAGATGACCAAAATGTTCTTGCCACCACTTTGGCAACATCGTGGTCATTTTGACTCAAGTCTACTTCACCAAAAGACCAAAATCGCACTCCAAGAATAATTGGCTAAGCAAGAGCTTGTTACACAAAGTAACCTTTTTCTTCGACCAACTAAGTGAAATAACCAAAATGCCCCTTTATGTATACCCATAGTCAAGGCCGGTCTAAAAAGCACCATCACCTCTAAGACTACATCTGGAGCCTTGGAATCTCTAGTCTAAGAAGTGATCACCAACTGGTCACGGATTTCTTGATCTAGAAAGCAACCCACAAACCAAATGACCGATATACTCCTGAAGGGTGATATCACTAGATCTAGATTTATGATGACCAATAGGACAAATCCAAGGGGACACATAGACTCTGCTGTTGCATATGCGTGTCCTGATTGATTAGAACACAACACTCTACGTATGAGACAGACAATCTTATCACTCAAGACCTTTACTCATCATAGCGTTGCACTCTAACTTCATCAGTTCATCCATATATCCTTAAGATTAAAAGCATCGGTCACTCGGGCGTAGTGAGTGTCTTGTCTTCTGTAAATGATGGTACGATTCCAGAAGACATACTTACAGAGGTTCTGTCCAATACGTGACGCCCGTACTAGGAGCGAAATACGGAAAGACCCTCCAATGATCTAGATAGATCTCGGGAGACTCGCCCACTATACCCTTATTCCGGTAGAGCGCCCAACACTACTATCCCGCTACGGACATTTTTTATGATATATTCAAAACTAGACTTGGACCTACTGTGCATCCAGCCTTACTACGCACCCAAGTCATTGGATTTTATCATTGGACCTTTATACAATGTATCACACACATACTCCAGAGATAATATATGTAAGAAATGCTCATAAAAATATATATAATGATAAAATATCTAGTCTAATATCCATGTACAAGTGGTCTTTAAGGCATATAATCCTAACACACTATAGATTAGACACTCCACTTACCCAAGATGACCCTCCTGGGATTCAAGGAATGTAAACTGGAATAGGGAGTGTCAAGTTTACTGAAAAAATTGGCCCTTCTGGGATTCAAGGAAGAAGCTGAACTGCTTGCAAACTGCAATAGGGAGTGCCAGGTTAACTGAAAAAATTCGGAAAGCTTTTGAACAATGTGATGGAGAGCTACCCTTAGGCGCAAAAAGATATTATTGAGCAATGTTGAAAATGGAATTTGGTTTAGGTGGAAACCACCCTTAGGTGTGCAAAAAGATAAAATCAGTTGGTGGTTTTGATTTGGTGATTGGTGGAAGTACTTCTAATAACCTTGCTGGTAGTAGGGTGAGTAGGGATGGATTGGAGGGTAAACATTCATCACGCATCTATGATTTTTTCATATGTTGGATCTAATTAAGTCTATAATGGCTAAATTGTATTAAAAATTTGATTGAAAAGACAAAATACTGTTGATTCTTGTGGACGGTGTATTTACTTTCACCTCATTCCAACTCTTATCTTTTTATTGACAAAAAAAAAAAGAAAAAAATATCTTATCTTTTTAGTAATTTAGTTATAAATGATAAAAAGGCGAGCAGGAAATCATTTTTGGTCATGCCATCTTCCGTTGCAACCCTTCCTGACTCTTCCCATCTCTCTTGGCGTGTCTTGGTTGTACAGTTACATTTTCACACACATAAAAGCATATAGCCAGGGTAAGAGCAAACAAGTTGGGAGTTGGAACTTTTCCTTGACTGAATAATTTCTGTTCTCTCTTTTTAGCAAGTGAGCTAATATAACTTGAGCATTTATACATTATCTAATTATATGTTAATCTTCGATCGCTTTCAAATTCTTAAATCTTTTGTCCTGACCAGAATTATGCAGGAGAGGAGGAATTATGCTGTGTGTATGTTCCTACCAACCATCTTTATATTGGTGATATTTTCCTCGTCAATGCCAAAGATGTCATTAGACCAAGCTTGTCAGTCAGGGAAGGAATAGGTAATATATGTTTATTCCCAACTTCCTTTGCAGGTCTATTATATAAGAACTTGTATTTCTATACTTCTTTTTTTTTTTTCTTCCAGGATTTGAGTATCATATTTTCTTGCTAGCTACGTGTTAAATATTTTCTTCCGGTCTTGTTTTGATACCTTTCCCTGCATCATATTCTGGTCATCCGGAATATGAAGGGTCAAGTGTTGCTAAAGAAGCTTTAAAACACACTTGACTGATTGAATTTATCGAACAAGAAATAAATTGTACTTCACTAATACAAGTATATGACTTGTGTCCTGTCGACTAATGTTCCCAACATGTCGCATATTCTTGCAGAAATTGTTGTGTCTGGTGGGATGTCGATGCCCCAGATTCTATCGACATTGGACCCAACAGTTATTCAAGCGGGCAGAAAGTAGATCTGCAAGAAGCTGAGAGCAAGTAATTAGTTATAGTGAGCATCTTCCCTTCATCACTTTTCTGGGTTGCAGATGGAGTCAGTTGCATGATTAGCATGTCTCGGTGTCCTGCAGTTAGATTTCCCATTATTTGACTTTTGAAGTGTTAGATTCTGGTCACACGTATGTAACAACTGCTGCAGTGTATAATGTAGGCTAGAGGTTATGTGGAAATATAGTTGGTGTTATTTTCAGTTCAGTTTGAATTATTTAGCTAGGCCTTTGTCTCACTAATCTATGAATTTTGTTGAGTTGTATAGCTGGAGTGTTTACGACTTTATCATTATTATACTGGTTAAAGCTTGAGCAAAGAGTTATATAGCTGGATTGGTTCTTGACATTATGAATCAGATTCAAGAATTATTAAAATTATTGTTGACATTATGAAATAATACGTACGTTTCTTTATCATTTGATTAACTTCACCCTGATAGCTAACATTGCTAAACAGATCTTAAAAGGAATTCTGAATTCTCATTAAAATTGGTGTTATTTCAAAAATACTCATCGCGGACTATTTTCCATATTATGTTGGTGTCGAATCCTCAACCAGCTCATTTTATTATCCAAACAAAAGATTCTTAAATTTATAAATTTCAAACATCCAAGTGTTTGAAATTTAAAGCGTCCAAGGTGCGCTTTTTTTTTTTTTTTTGGGTCAATTACAAGGTGTGCATTTGGACTAAAGGATTTGAGTACGTATTTGTTATTGTTTAAATTGCTTTTTTTTTTCATGAAGAAGTATTTTTTTTTTTTGAAAAAACAAATCATTTTTGTAATAAATAACACATCTTTTACAATAAATATTAGAGTTAAATTTAAAAGAAAATTAAAATCCTGAAAGAGAATTCCGTTACAACTTTTTGTCATAATTTTAGTTTCTAAAAAAATATTTTTTTTAAGAACCAACCCAAACAAACCCTAAATCATGCTCTGAAAGCGGCTTCCCTGAGGTCCGCGAGAGACGCATTTGTAAAGTTGACGTCAACTTGGTGACACGTAAGCACTTGGGCGAACCCTAGCGCCCCGCACGCGTCTATATAAACAAAGACGAGACCTCAATTTCCCAGTGCCTCACTCTTCTTCGAGTCTCAAGTTAGGGTTTTAGCTATTCCTCCCCCAGTTTGCCTTTCTTCCCTTTCTCTTTGTATGCACATCCACATTTATATATATAAATACACACACACACACACACACATCCATATATAAACGCACAAAGAAACACACGTATGTGCGTGTAGAATTCTAGAGGCGATGTGGTGATGACGAATGTGTGATAAAGGTCTCGTTCGTCGTAACGGCATAGATCTCTATGCCTTGACGACCACTCTGTTATATCACCACCCATAAACTGAGCCCATTCGTCTTTTATCCTCTTTTTTCCTTTTTTTTTTTTTAGTTTTTAATTTTCTTGGCAATTCGTATTTACTATTTTCTGCAGATCTATATATTTATTCTCAAAATTGGCCGATGATTAAAAGTTAATTATTAGACAAGCATATGTCTGAATTAACACCGTGTGGTTAGACTAATCTTCTCTATGAGGCCGCTTCTTTTTTCTCCTTTTTCTTAGTTTTACCAAATTAAAATTTCTTTTTTCAATTTCTTTCTAAAATTTATGTGGTAAGCCAATGATGGTTCAGTGTGAATTCTGTATGATTATTATATGATTAAGACATAATCTACTGCCTTCCTTCTGAGGCTTACTTTATTTATGGTTATTTTTAACATTAATTCTTTTTCCTTTTATTTGTTTTCTTAATATTGAGGCAAGAGGGTTGTCATGTGATGATCAGATATGCATAGTTCAGATGATAATTCTTATGATTATATAAATTATCTTTCGCTCCTATCTGATGACGCTCTTTGTCCTCATTTTTCATTAGTTTTAAACTAAGAAAAATTCCCATTTTATTTATGGTACTTATTTTCTTTTTGTTTGTCTTGTCCATTTGTTTGATGAATCTTGTTTCTATTTAGTATACTATAATCTGAGTTTTTTCAATAAGCTAAAATTCTTACAGTTTTTTTTGAGTTTTAGTTTTTTTTTAAATTTAATTAATTGCTTATTGTAATTCTTTTTTCATAAAAATATATATTTTAAAAAAAAGTGAACCCAAATGGATCTCATATTAATAGTACTGATGGTTAGTTAGATTAACAAATGGTAAAATAGTTAGGAATGTGGATTACACAAATAAAGAAACTTAAATTTATTCTTTTGGTCTAGATAATCCAAACCTAATTGAGGTTTGACTTTTACTTTATATATTGATCCTTAATGTGACAAGTTATACCATCCTAGAGTTGTATCATATATGCAAGAGATGATCTCAGTTATTTAAATAGTATTAAATTAATTTACACTCTTTATTTTAAATCAAAAAGGAAAAAAAAATATTGATAAATAATTTAATTTTTGAAATAGAAATACGAAAGGATTTTGGATGTTCAAATTTTGAGTGAGAACAAAATATTTGAGTGGATTTTCCGTAAGATTAAATATTTAGTATTAATTATTAGTGGGTCATGAGTTTAATTTTATTTATTTCCAGTTAGCACCGGAAGCTAGCAATGGAAATGAGTTATGACCAACGGAGGTGTACAAAGGTTTTCTCGGCCGGACGGAGATTGACCAATGCAAAGTCAAAGGGGTGCTTGACTGCAAGACTTGTCTGTCAAGTGTGTCGTTGTTAACGGATAAAAGTTATTAAATTGATTAAGAAGTAAATAAAATTTTAATTTTAAATTTATTTGTGGAACCCGATCTTGTGGAATGATATAATGAAAGGACTTCAAGAGACTTTCTCGGTAATTTATTGCATAGAATTAAGCTCCAAAAATAAAAAATAAAAAAAGGCATAATGATTGCCTTGAAACTTGCAATTGTCACTTGATAATTAGCCTTATGGAAGTTTTTTTATAAATAAAAAAAAAGTGAGTTGGTCCTTCTCAAGACTCAAGCTTTATACCACCAATTCATTAGGCTTAAACTTTTCTAGACTTAGGGCTTGGACTTCTTAATCCAATTAGCCTTTAATTTACTTCATAATCCATTTTTAAAGTTTTCTAGACTTAGGTCTTGGACTTTTTCATCCAGTTAGTCAATAATTTAATTAATAACCCATTTCTTATTAGTTAAAAATAGACGAAATTAAATCTATGTCTAGTTAATAATTATTGTTAAATATTTAATTATCAAATAAATTTTAAGACACATTAATTATTAATTTTTTATTTAATATATAATCAAATAATTGTATATTTAATTTTTAATGAAATGTAAATCCATCCAAAAAAAACACTTTTTGCGTGACTTTGTAGGTTCGAAGTTAAGTCGGTAATATAAGAACGGTACTTATACTAATTAGAGATATTGTTTAACAACAATTTCAACGTCTGGATAAGTTGAATGTTTGCAAGGTAACTATCAACGAAATATAACGCAAATTCTCTATGACCTTTTGATATTTAAAAATAACGTTAAGGGCGTGTCTACTTGTCGCGCAGAAAGTTCCGATCTCCTCATAACTTGTTACGACACAACCGCTTGACATATCACGTGGAAACCCCTTGAATTAGGATTAAGCAGCTATCAATCCATTCGATATATATATATGTTAACTTTACGGCATTTGTCCGCATCTAATAATTTTTCGTGACCAATTAGAAATTTGAATAGTTTAACACCTAAGTACAAAATATAATTTGTAAGTCTCTACAGTAGTGTCAAATCAAAGGACCACTACGACCATGTGTACCATAATCAATCCTCTAAGGGTAGGGTATATTCCACACAAAACTACAGATGTAGCACTAACGCGATTCTCCATGAAAGCACAAGGACGACATTTGGGTAAAAACTCCGCCTGCTTCAAGAAACCAATACTTAGCGAGACCCTAAAACGGGTTAAACACGTCAGTTGTGAGCCACAAAGATTTACGTTGAATGGGATGCGAAAACTCAATGGAGCAAACAAAAAGCCAAAAACTCAAATGGACAAAGCTCTGAGCCCATAGTAACAACATAACAAGCCGCCAAGAATCCTCCATGTACAATGAACACCAAAGGTGGTCAAATCAATACTGGGGGGGGGGGGGTTGAAACTAAGCAACGCCAAACATGCAATTCGGGAACAAATTGTGTAAGGATCCACATCCGCAACACACAGCCACAACTTCATTACACTCCCAAGAAATAGTTAATGATTTCCTTGCCTTCTTCAGATAAGAGACTGTCTTCTATTTTTTGATTTTTTCCACTCTTTTTTTTTAAAAAAAAAAAAAAATCCAATTTAGTGAATGTGCTTTTTATTTTCTTTAGATAGGTGGTACTCCCAAATAGTTGGCAGCGTTTGCTAATGGTTGCACTCTTACAAAGTTTGCGGCAAATATCCTAAAGTGTAGGAACTAGCAGTGTAAAATTGGCGGTTCGCTGCTATTCTTTTACTAAATTTTTAATAAAAATCGAATTGAATGGTTTATAATTTAATTTACAATACAATAGACAATCTAACAATTTTTGTGAATTTAGTTTTTAGATGATTATGGATGGTAATGCCGCTAAATAAATTTTTTTGGTCGTTTTTTTGAATATTTTAGCCCATTTTTGGCTAAAGCTTACGAGTAATCATTCAAATTAAGTAAGTAAAAAATTACACTCCTATACCACTCAATTAAACAATAAAGTAGTTTTACACATTTATTAATCAATATATTATACATGTGTAAGCCCATATATAACGTAATAATAATAATATAGCGGATAATTCCATTTGAACTGTGATTTCACTCCTTTAAGTAGTAAATTGCACCATTTATAATATTAATATATATATATATATACACACACACACATTTGTCCAAAAGTCATTTCATGAAACTATAAAGAAAACATTATAATGAAAGTTTAAGCCCAAAAGGATTGGACCAGACACTAAATCAGACACAAGAAAAAGACACCAATTTAACAACCAACTTAATAAACAGATAAACATAGAAAACACAAGACTCTAGGCCCAAGCCCAAAACCACACGACACAAGGGCCAACATCAACAGGCTCATAGATAAAAGAAAACCCTAAAACAGGAAAAAGATACAGCCGACGGCACCACACAAGCACGCCCGAGAGGAACCAAACGATGAGTACTAGTTCCTGTCAGCGGCAAGAGAATAAACCACAATTAGCGAAAATAAATATGAGTACAATGTGAATCGTAAACCCGAGTAAAGGTTGCATCCAAAGAATTCGGCACTTAAATGGTATACACATCTCAAATAAAAGAACAGACACTCTAGACTTTGAATTTGAGCAGGTGACGACCAAAATCACCCTTCCACCTCTACAATAAAGAGGACATGCCCCCAGGGGCATAGGTGAGTTGGTAAGTGGCCAGGTGATTAGGGTGGAGACACCCTGACAACGCGGGATCGAGTCCGTGTGGCGGCGATCTTTCATTGAAATATTGCGAAGCATTCTTTGGATTTCCACGCCGTTAGTCCTCTCGCAGTGACTCACGTCATCCGCCGATTTACCTCCAGTTAAGGCGCCCAGGGTGAGAAAGGGTTCTCGCTTTGTTGCTTTTAAAAAATAAAGAGGACACGACAGAGACATGAGCACCAGACAAATAGAGCTACAAACAACACATGCATAAGGCCATTCCAATTTTTTTTATTTTTCAAAGAGGCTAAGGCAATGAAAAGACAATGCGATCACAAATCGAGGACATGTGTCTCCCTTCTTGTCCTTTTCAACCAAAAGTAGCAAATTTAGACAGGGAGACACCGTGGTGCTTGCCAATTTATTGAAAATATGTTTCACCTTGAATTTAGTCTTACTTATGAGAATTTGTTTATAGTCCTCCAAAAGTGGTCTAAACTAATTAAACGGTTGACTTAACCCATTGATTCAAGCAAACATAATTGTGGAGTCAGTCTCAACTTTCAGCTCCACAATGCATTTTCGTATACGCTAACTTTAAACCTTCCCAAAGAGCCATCAGTTTCGACTATTGTTTGGAGCAACTCCCAAATTGATAGAATGATAGTGAAGGCCACTTGAACATCTCCACTCGCATTCTGTATAATACCTCCTGCACTCTTAGTGCTTGAATTTTTTTTTAGCACCCATCAATATTAAGTTTTAAATCACTATTAGGTTTTTCAATGAAAAAACAAAAGAGGAAAAAAAAAAGATTGCTACAAAGTACAAAAAATGTATTGGGCTTCTAGTTGGACCAGAATATGTCCAATAAATCGCCATATGACACGATAGTATTACGCTCCCGTTAGACAAAGAGGAGAAATTATTTTCTTTTCTTTTTTTCCGGCAAAAAGAATATATGATTCATCCTATTTTATAAACTACGCAATTTTAGAAATGAATAGATTATATTCAAAGAGTTTAAATGGCAAAAAAGAATTTAGCATTGTAATTCACAAATAACTAGAGTACAACTCACAAAATACATAGAAGAAATGATTATTTTTAATGTCTTTATTTATTATCAATGACCAAGTATATTTTTAATGGCTTTATTAAAAGAATATGTGATATTGATAAAATATATATAGGATTATCAAAACGGTAATAAAAGTCTCGAACATCAGCTTGTTGGCACACTTGTTTTTCTTTTCAATAACGCACTTACTTTTCAAGCAATAGAGATTAAGAAATTAACTTTCGTACCAACCTCTAATGCACAAACACGTAGAAGCAGTATTGGACTCTCTAGATACACCCATGCCTTCACAAGTCAAGCAGAGACTATTCTTGTGGCTCTCTTTTGATCAAGTCTTAGAGCCTGTATATATATATATATATATAAAGAGAAGTCTTTTGAGTGCGAAGATTTTCTCGTAACATAAAATTCAACAATTTCGTTAATCATAACGTTATGAGAAAGATCATTTTCAAAGTGTTGGGCCTCCGATTTGGCCATGATCATCTTGGCTTGTCTTTGGCGATCGATGGTGCCTCCTACTGCCAGGTGATATGTTTTCTTCGTGCGAAATTCAGATTTCTTGCAATAATCAGATTATTATGATATATAAGGCTTCAGCAGAAGTATTTCAACGTTGGAGGTATAATTGCTTACCTTTTGTTCATCTTATATATGAACTTGTTTTTGGTTTGACTTATGATTTTAACGTTTTTTTTTTTTTCTTTTTTCTTTTTTCTTTTTTCTTTTTTCCTTTTTGTGTGTGTGTCTGTGTGTGTGGCAAAGTTTGTGGCTCTTCTCAATGAGGTCGGTTAGAGCATCTTCAAGACTCCGACGAGGTCCTTATTTTGATTTTTCAGCTTCAAAAGTATAATTTTCTCTTGTAGGGAGTGGATATTGGTTTTTTTTTTTTTTTTTTTGGGTAGTAACACGCTCCTTGAACAAGCAATATTGTCTTATATTTTCATTTATAGTTTTTAATGATTTTGAATAAGTGACAGTAAGGCTCAAATTTATAACATAGCTTTGGTATTATATTGAATTATTACCTCATATAAAAGTCTGAGTTTAATTTGTTGAAATTATTGATATATTCATTATAATTTTATTTACTCTATTAAAACTTTAAAGCGAGAATGCCTATATATCTAACTCTATATCGGTTTCTTTTTATTTTTTTTTTAACCTTCCTTCATATTATACTTTTTATGTTTTTAGTATTTTCTTATGATAATAAAATCAGAAAATTTATTTTCATGGTTTTTCTAGATTTATTTCAATTCTTGTTTTATGCATTGGGTTTTAAATAAAAGATAGCTTTTGTTAAAATATTCTCAACTCGATGATTAATGTTATAATATTAGTTTATCACTTTGATATCTTTTTTCACTTTAATTAAGATGAATTCACAAAATGATATGTAAAATATAACCGTTAGCAGTTTGACTATTAGAAAGAATATGATAATTAAAAGAACATAAATTCTGAGGCGCAAAAAGTAGAAAATTAAAAAAAAATGACAAACAACAACAATAGAAAAATAATGTGTGAACTAAAACAAGGAGTATTAGGTGAAACTAAAAATTGGAAAATCAATTTCAGTGAAAAGACAAGAAGTGGCTATAGGGATGAGCTTATATAGCTTTTTTCTTTTTTAAAATAAAGTCACTTTAAGGGGGACACAAGTTATTTTATATAATTTTTTTAAAAAAATATTGCATAAATTAAGAATCGATCTTGGTATTTCTCGCACGCGAAAGGATGTTATATTGCACTTTCTTTCTTTTTTTTTTTCTTTTTTTCTGGTTTAGATCTGTAAGCGTTGATTCTTCTTTCCTTTTTCGTTTTGAGTTTTCGTTTTTCACATATCGTTTCTTAATGAGGAACTATATGGAGGCCAATGATGAAAAAAGGGTAATGAAGATACATCATGACTACAAACAAACTCTTGCGCCTATACACCTCTGACTTCTGAGGCCTTTTTCCCTATTCTCAACTATTTTCTTATCCCAAAAAAGAAAAAATATTTTTAATTATTCCAATATTCTTTTAATTATTCTGCAGATACATATTCATATTCTTTAGACTCTACATTCACAATTTTAACTATAAGTTTATAATTTTTATGCCTTCACAATTTTTATATACATTCATAATTTCTATAAGTCTATAATTTTTATATTATATATTCACAATTTTTAATTATTTACATATTTCATATTATATTTTCACAATTTTCATACTTTATGCTCAAAATTTTAATTATTCATAATTTTTATTTGATATGTTCATAATCTTAATTATTCACCACTTTTATTTTGTATGTTTAAACTTTTTACATTATATGTTTATAATTGACAATTGACAAGTTCACGATTTCTCCCCAGTACGTTCATACCTATAAACAACACACGTTCACAATTTTGACCGAAACATTCACAATTATAAACACTATGTTCACAATTTTGTTTACACTTAATCAACCACCTCCACCCTTTTCCATTCTCTTTACAAAGCAAAATAAAATAAAAATAAAAATAAAAAGAGAGAGAGAGAGAGAACAAAAAACTAAAAAACAATCCAACCACTGGCTCCACGACCAGCACCACACCTCCAACCACAACCATAGCCGCAGTCGTTGCCACCACCGCTCCTCCAACCACAACCACAACTACAACAACCACCACGAGCACTCCTCCAACCACAACCACAACGACAACTACAACAACCACAAAGCATAAATAATTAAATTAGTCAAATTAATTGGAATAATTCAATGATTAATTTTTTATCTTTTGCAAACCAAAATTAAAAAAAAAAAAAATAGAACAATTGCAACCACTATTTTCACAACCACACCATCACTCAAACACAGCACCAAGTGGTTTAGCCCTCCACTCATCTCTTTTACTACCTCCACACATCAATCCTCACCCTACCCCATCAAATCACGATCAAGTCCTTGAAAAATTGAGGAAGAAATCATCGTACGAATCAGATTTGAAAGATATTATCAAAAAAAATCCAACATTTTCTTCTTCATCGACAGCTTTGCTGCCTGCCGTCTCCAGGATCTTTATTAGAGAGAATGGAGAGAGAGAATTGGGAAGGAGAGAATGGGGAGAGAGAGAGAGAGAGAGAGAGTTGTTGCAGGTATTTGTGTGAGAGAGCAGAAATATAATGAAGAGTGTGAGAGAATTTATGCCTTTTTTTCTTTTTTTAAATGGTTGCGTGTATTGCACGTGCCAAGGGGTGTGCCTACCTCCTTAGGTACACCATTCTTCGGGTGCATCTAATAATTTGTGTTAGGATGGTGGGTCTTTTCAAATCCTCCGTTATATGAAATGCATAGTTTTATTTTGATTTACTATTTTTATTACTTTTTTTGTGACAAGCAGTTGGCAGAATCCAGCCATTGAATTAACGAACGAACCCTAACCACTAACTGGTAAACTTTGGGCGCGCAACACGTCTCCTATACTAAGCACATGATAAGTCAAGGACACTTATTCAAGACGAGAGGCTAGAATTAAAGATAGGTCATGAATCACATTCAACCTCAAGTCTTACTTCAGGGACATTCTTAAAAACGAAATGCACAATTAGTTTTACATGCTTTCCTATAGGATCACCCAAGCTCTTCAAATATGTATGTGTTCTAGACTCTAATAATATGAGATGGCAGGTTGAAGAACTATTACTTGGAGGCCAATAATCTCTCTTATAACATTATAACATTACAAAGGTATTCAAATTTGGTCGGGGTTCTCTCACAAGACTAAGAAAGAGCCAGCAATTTAGCCAACATTAGACTCACCGAGAGGTCCTGTACACGGTGCAGGGGCAACCTTACCAAATCAGCTGTCAATGGTCAAGTTCCTGCGAGTACAGGATTCAAATTACACCCGCAACGCAAGAAATACTCCCAACCAGTTGCATGGCTTGGTGTCGCCTGGCCGGACCAGTTAGGAGTGTTTCCGGTTGCAAAGATATCTAGTTGAAGAACACCTTCCATCAATCATAGAATACAAATTTGAAAATGCAGGGTTTGTCTTGTATCACCTGGTTGTGGAACTACAAACTATAATAAACTGAACTTCTGAGTTGACTATACATTCTTTTTATGCTCGAGGACATAAAAAAAAGTTCATCTAGTCTATAGTGACCGATGTGTTCTCCTAATTGCGTTATCAGTACAAGAGATCTAGCTGAATTTTGAGAAGAGACACATAAGAGAAGGGGGAAGAGGCATAACTAGATTGGCTAAAGCATGAACTAATAAAGAATGTTTCTACAAGAGATTTGAGCATATGCAGTATGTGTGTTTAATTGGAGAGAGAAAAGATCAGAAGGCAAAACTGCACTGCCAATTCAAGAGGGAATTTACTTGCTGGATGTTATTGAGTAGAAAGACTGCTCTCTTGCTTGTCAACAGCACAGCCATCAGGAGAGAGTGTACTGCTGATCCTAGTCGGAGGCCAATACCGAAATACAGATCTTCCTATTATATTCTTTGAAGGAAGGGGACCCCTAAGCACATAAAAAAAGCTTAAGAATATCAGCAATCAGAGCAGTCACAAGAAATATAGGAATCCTTCAGTGAAAATAATATTACCAGATGTGTGAGTCATAGCTGTTATTACGATTATCACCCATCACAAAAACATAGTTCTCTGGTACACGCTGCATTGAAACAATAAAACCAGAAGCCTTAAGAACAAAGCTGTTTTCAATTAGATGCAGGATATTAAAATGTTTCAGCAAAATACTTCCCATTTGGCTTAGGATCGAAGGTTTGAATTAGCAAAACTAGAGAGATGAAGTCAAGGCTTTAGTATGTGTTACGAATTCCAGTCCCCAATACTTCACATATGGATTAGCAATTTGCGCACTAAACCAGGAAAAGCTCTACATTGAACTTACAACGGGGGCCATTTTATATTTAGGCGTTTCATAAATAAAATCTTCATCTCTGATGACCCCATTGACCATAAGTTTTCCTTCGTGAACCTGCACAAAAGAGAATCACAATAAATAATTATAATCATCTCTCTCGCTGGAAACATTTTATAAATGGTAAAATTAGGTAAAACAATATAAAACCAAAAGGCTTGAACATTGAATAAGCAGATGTGTGCCCTAAAAGAAGGCTTCTTCAAGCTCCTTTGCTTAGCGATTAAAAGCTAAACTTCTTCAAGCCAAAGAAAGGCTTCTAGCTATGAAACCAAAGAGAGGTCTCAAATACAATAATCAGAGCTCATAATTGGTTAGACAAGGTGGAACAATCTTCTAATTTTGTACATCGCACTTGCTGATTAATTGATCTGAACCCAGAAACAGAAACCTAATAATATTTACATCAATTGTAATACGGACCTCTGGGTGGCCACACTGATTTAGGGCACATGTTTCATTATTCCCTCTCATTCTAAAGTCAGTTTTTCCAAACAATAGTAATAACCTAGTCATGCAATGACATATCACAAAAACAATAAGGTCAACACAAATAATCAACTTTAGTAAGGTGTTTATAACTGTTGAAAAAAATTACGAGCAAGAAATCTCAAGGTAACCCAACAGAAGAAAGAATATGCATGTTGAACATTGAAAACTATGTCATGTCATCACAACAAAGAAATACATAACTTTAGTTGATGGAATCGGTGGAACACCTTTTGCTTGAATGTGTGTGGGCTAGAAGGTTTTGGGAGTTGGTGCACAAACTCTTAGGGATCCAATGGGTCGCTTCGAAGTGTTATTTGAAGAGATTCATGCTTGGAATGGTATGAAGACTTCAAAATATAACAAGAAATTCATTCGTACCATTCCTCTTGCCATTATTTGGAGCCTTTGGAGAGAAAGAAATTGTAGAGCTTTTGAAGGAGAGTGTTCCATTCTCCTTTTGAAGAATCAATTGTTCTATAAAATTTGTTTTTGGACTAAAGGTCTTCATATAGTTGACGTAGACAGCAAACAGGAATGTATAGATAAACTAAGCTACATATGTACTTAATCTTGGGGTTGCTCCTTGCACCCCCTCTTTGTTAATTAACAAAATTTTTACTTTTCAAAAAAAAAAGTTTAGTTGATGGAAATACCTTGGCCAAATATCATTGGACAAAAAAGTCAACAGAAAGCAGTAAATACGGATGCAGTTCCTATTAACCCATGCAATACAGTTACTCAAATTACTGCAAAGTGTTGCATGTTTCCTGAGATCTATATCCATTATCTAACACATTATTTTTCACCAGTTCAAAAAAGAAGATGCAAAAATATCTTAAGGATAGGGAATGATTGAATCATAATTTTTTATTCATTAATTGAGCTCTAACTAGGGGAGTGAATAACGGTTATTTTCTTAGTGTCAGTGGGATTCCTCCTTGAAATATATTCAGAATCATTTGGACCTCACAGACTGGTGCAAAAGAAATTCTTTTTCGCTCAAAGAAGTGTACAATAGTAAGGGTCCAATAATATCAATTGCACAGTAGCTAGGACCATAGGTATGTGTTAGTACAAAAGCATAGGAGAAGAAAAGTTATACTCACCTCCACGACATCACCTTCCTTTGCAACGACCCGTTTGATAAACACATCGTAATCAGTGTATCCTTTTTCCTGAAGGACAGGGGGGCTCTTGAATATCACTATGTCATTAGGACATGGCTTTCTAAAATAATAAGTAACCTGGAAATTTGCAAAACAGATATCAGCTCTGCCTGAAAAACTTCGTCACAGCGAACATATAACATAATAGCAACACAGTTTTAATGAATTTACTAAACCATAAAATCGTCTAATGATAAGATAAAAAAAAAAGCGGTGACCAGATTCTTTCTTAGTTTGTTAAGGATGAAAGGAAGAAGTTGCTTTGTTGTCCATGCCAAAATACTAGCTCAATTTGTTCATTTATGCCACTATTAACCAAAAGCAGTTAATAGAACTCTGATGTTGGAATTTGCCACCTAATTATAAGTTTTTCTTGTAAAACCTTTCATGCCCATTGTGGAGGTCAAAATATAGAACTACACTTTCGGTGATCAGCTGAGAAGTGATAAACATATAAATTAATAAATTTAGATCTCGGTCTACATTGATTACCATAATTTTTCTTCCTCTTTCCCAGGTAGATCCTCCCAAATTACCTTTATGTCTTGCCTCATCTATTCACATTCGTTGTAGATTTCCATTCATGGACCCTACATTATATGACATAGAAGAAGAACTAACCTCCGATCAATTATGCAGGGAGAAGAAACCAGAACTAATAATATCTCCATCCCCATGCGAACATGACAACATTCTAAGATCACACTGTATACAGACAACTGAGCCAGAATTTGTGAATAATCAGCGCAAGTCTAGCAGAAGGTCATGAGATCCAGTGGGACATAACTCCCTCCATATCAGGTGGAACATTGGCACAACTATTTGAGTGGTCTTCCCAACTATTATTGTTTCCATCTTAACCATAAAATGACTGGGTTAAACTTTTTTGTTCCCCCTTTCCCCTAGTTGTCTTTGCCCTTATCCCCTCTGTCACTTGCATCTACAACATTTAAGACCTATAGTCCCTGCCTAGCCTTGTCTTACACCTTGTTTTGATGAAGGTAAGATTGACAATGCTCAAGAATATGATAAAATAAATTAAGATCTATTTAAGCTAGATATTATGTAAGTTCACATGATCAGCATTCAGCAACAAAAATATAGAAAACCTTGGGCAGAACAAATATGTAACTGCAGATGAAGGAAAAGGCTGTTAAAAGCTAGTACCTTTTCTAATGTTTTACAGTATGCGAAGGAAAAAACCAATGTATCATCTTAAATTCCAATATGAGATCAAACTTTGTATTGGCACTTACAAAACATCAGAATACAAACAGAACAAATCATATTCAGTTCCTGTTGCATCAAAGACTGAAACGTTCACCTCAAACTTTTCAAGCATTAGCAATAAAGCTACAACTTTATTATTACCATCTCATAATCCATCAAAATACAAACATAACAATTGACTTAAATTCCTATTTTCCATCAAAAAAAAAAAAAAAAAACTTCAAGCATTGAAACTATAAAGGTTCAAACTTTAATTAAACCATCTCATATTACATCAAACTAAGAAACAAAACATTGAAACAATAAGCAAATATTTACCTTTTCAGCTACAATCCTATCACCAACATCAAATGTGGGGTACATAGACAATGAAGGAATATACCTAGGCTCAGCCACAAAGGACCGAAAAGCAAGAGATATAACCACTGCTGCAAAAACAGTTTTTGCATCATCTAAGTTGAAATTTAACCATTCTGGCAACAACCCAGATCGCTTTTCTACTTCCCCATCATCTGCACCACTACCAACTTCAAGGTCAAGGTCAGTCTTGGTCTCTTCACTGGAGTTTTTCAGTTTTTTGCAATGAAGGGTCTGAAAGTTTGCATTTTTATACTTTGAGGGGTTGAAAGATGTAAGTTTGAAGCGTTTAAAGAGAGGTGTGAGAGGTGTATGGTTGAATTTGAAGGTTGTTGATGAAGGTTGTTGATGAAGGGTGGAGATATTGCAGTGGCAAGGGAATGGAGGGAGGAGTTGAAGTGTTATCATCTGCTTCTTTGGTTTCCCTCTTCTCTCTCACAGAGTTCAACTCCCAATGTGTGTATGCTGCGTGCTATTTTCTATTTTAACTTTTTTTCTTTTTTTTTTTGGGTTTGCAATTTAGCTGATAACCTCTTTTTATAATTTTAATTCACAAATTAAAGTTTCTAAAAATAATTTCTAACTTTCTCCTTGCAAAGATTGTCTACTATACGAATTTCGAGGGAAAAGGGAAGAAAAAGAACACTATTTGGGAGAAAAGACAAATATTTGTCTTGAGCTATTTTTTTTTAATCGAGTAATATCACATATATACTTTATTCTTATATATGTAGTGATATTTGGATAACAAAATTAGAGCAATAATTTATATCACTCTTCCAATTTGAAGTAAGATATCTTTGCAAATTGCAATCCAGTTAGGGATACACAATTTGCAGACCTGGTAATGCATCAAAGACTTGAACCATTTCTACCAAACCAGCAAGTTTTAATTCAAGAAGATAATGTCATTTTTAGTGGTTTATATTAGAAATTAAATATTTCTCATAATAAAAATTCAAAATAAAGATGTTGTATCCTGGTTGGACTTCCAACTTTAAAATTTGCGGCCCCTTTCTTTTTCCTGTTTGGTGGAGAAGCCCCAAAGGATTGGGCCAGATGGCCCACATTGTATTTTCATTATTAGTAGTTTAAGGAAATGGTACTAAAATTGTGAACAACATATAACTGTGCCTTTCGTGTTTGTTCTACTTTTTCTCTTTGCTTTTTCCACTGCGCAAGAAGCAAAATATCGGTCTATTTTTCTAGTTTTTAACCATAAGGTGCACCATGATTACAAATTAATTGCATTTGTTCAAGAATCACTGCGGGCCCAAAACACTAACGCACCAAAGGCCCAGAAAATGAAAGTAAAGAGCATAGACAATGTTATTTTTACAGCATGTTTGGATTGGCTTTTTTTTTAGGAAAAAATATTTTTTTCCCTGAAAAAGTTACATTAAATTTGCAATTATTATTTGATTTGTCACCAAAAAAATTGAAACTCTGAAAAAAAAATTCAAATACAACTTTTTTTAGAAGCCAGAATTTTCAGCTTTTAAAAAAAAGGTATTTTTTAGAAGCTGTTAAAAAAACGCTTTTAAAAAAAGCCAATCCAAACGAGCTCTTAGCCCAATCAAAGCAAGAAAACACAACGTAGTGGACCAAGCAAACCGGGCCCCAAGAATCAAACAAGGTGCGAACTAGAGATGATCCCATGACCATGAAGTATGGGTTTTGACGACAATACTGTTGACTGCCACCAGAGCAAGGACTCATCTAGATTGACTTTCTTTCAAAGTTGAATTTTAGGTTTTTTAGAGTTTCAGTTTTTTCTATAATATAATCCAAATACTCATTGAAAAAAATGTGTTTTTTTAAAGACAAAAAAATTACTATTCTGTGAAAAAAATAGTTAATTCAAACATGTCCCGAAGAGTTTAACGGGCTTTTGTCATTGTCATCGTTTTAATAAGTGTTGTAAGAGCCTAATTTTAGACTTGAATTTTTGTGGAAAGAGT
Organism: Cordia subcordata; assembly: GCA_028554755.1. Lineage (NCBI taxonomy): Eukaryota > Viridiplantae > Streptophyta > Magnoliopsida > Boraginales > Cordiaceae > Cordia > Cordia subcordata. The sequence continues at coordinate 8,365,258 of JAPTOF010000014.1, forward strand.
ATAATCTTTGAGCTTGGTAAGAAAGAAAAACCCCCTGGATTTCCTCTTGTTGTCAAAGGGCAGCAAATTTCCTGGCATCAATGATATTGATGATGGAGGAGATAATAACAATAATAATAATAATAATAATAATTCACGTGATTTTAGAAATTAGTTTTTTATTATTAACAATGATTGAGTCGGTTGTGATTTAATTGAGATTTATGCAAGACCATATATACAAGCCCTGAACATTTGACACCTAATGTTGATTTATATAAAACCTTTCAGATAATGGGCAAAATCTAATCTGTAACAAATAAAGATTGCAGCTCAATAGATGCTAAAACTGCTCGACCCAAAAAAAAAAAGAAAAGAAAAGAAAGAAACCTCATAGTGGACCAAACCATGTGCAGCAATCCAATTGATTTGCTGGCGACTGCTGTTTGAACTGCAAATGCGTGGCCTTTAATGCTTATACTGCGGATGGGCAAATGTCGACCCTCAAAACAAAGCCGCGGAGGAATTTTCTCTCTGAAGTCACGTGTTGCTAGGTTAACTCCAACAAATCTCTTAAAACACAAAAATTTTTATCTTTAAAGGATTTGTTAATAGTAAAGTACTCTTAACATCTCTCCTATCCCATTTCTAAAATTTTAATTTTTTTTCCAACTCCAAAACAAAACATCTAGGGTTTTCTTTCATCCTCGAAATCAATACCAAATCTCATCCCCCATCCTCATAGTTCCAAAACTGCAATATTGTAAAATAGGAGAGTTGTTAGAGTGAAATTGCAATTGAGATTCCCTAAACTGAAATTTTGGTAAAAAAATAGGAGAGTCGTTGAAATAGAATTAAAAATAAAAGATCCCAAAATATAAAAAAATTTACTCAAGTCACCTAAATTTAGAAGAAAAAAAAATAAAAGAGCAGTTGAAAATAGTCTCAAGATGAACTTTTAGGGACGGCTAGTATTTGGATTCCTTTTTTTCTTTTTCGGTCCTTCACGATAATATGTATCACTGTCACGGTCGCATATTCACACTAACTCGGAGAATTCTGTTTATTCAGGGGGAAAGTTAAATGTCAGAAGACTTTATAAAGTCTACTCTGACTAAAGCCATCTTTTCATTTGTCTCCAGGTTGATTTTCTTGTGGTCAGGTCCGAGGTGGATTTTTTTTTTTATATATACAAGAAAAACTCAATTAGTCGAGTTCGACCATCAATTGATAAATCACAAGCAGAAAACCGACTTCACAAACCCTACTAACAAGTAAGTCAAAGCATTTTAGAACAGTGAACAAGAATTAAACTCGATTCTTAAGTTATATCTAACGCTAATTCTTATACTGAGACATCCTTAAAAGACAAGTCTCGGGCAAAATTCAATTCCAGTTTACTTTCACTTAACCTATTAAGACCTGAAGAAAATACCTGCACGGGGGGTGTGGATTCAGATCATCTTAGTGTAACGTTATAACTACATTGCCACCATTTAATCTCCACACTCAATGCTGTAACATTACGACAAACATGGTGCCCTTGGATAACAGTTTTCAGTTTTCAGTGGACCTGAGTGGGAGCAGGCGTAAAGATAGGCTAGATATCTGTGTCAGGGTTGTGGTTAGACTTTTTTGAAGTTCAAATTCTTCAGAAAGAATATTGACAGATAGATACCCATCTAGCAAAAGGGCCAAAGGGGTCCACCATTACTGAACAACAAGGCTGTCTAAACAAACAGGTAAGAAGAAAAGTTATTCCACATGCAGCACACAGATAGCAACAACTACTTTTGTCATTTACCCTTCAACAACTTATCCCATCTACCTGTCAGATTTCAATTTTAGCAAACAGATGAAATGCAAAGAAGTTAAGCAGAAGTCTCAACAGATCTCAACAACTAATCTCAAACCTAATGTGAAATAATTGAATAAAAGAATACATTTCAGTTTCGGGTTGTATAAGCCACAGTAAATACTAAATACAGAACAGTTAAAAAAGAGATACACAAATTTACTGCAATAGATAGGGGGGAAAAACCCAAGAAAAACTTAAAAGTATTCTGTAAACCAACTCAGAAGAAAAAAGCAAACAAAACTATGAATTCCAAGTTTCTGTTAAAAGAATTAGTAAATCCAATTTTATACACAAGATATAGGTATGTTGGCAGTCAGAAGTCTCCCCGGTAACCTCGGCTGTCTTTCTTCATCCTTCCCATCTCCATCTCTCTAGTTGTTTGTCCTTCACTACTAGAGCCGGATGGGTTCAAGCCATATTCACTGGTTGGTCGTCCTCCGCTGTACTCGCTACTGGCATACTCCTGACTACCTAATGCCATCTTCCTGAATTTCTTCATGTCCTCATTGTATTGGAATGTGTCATAGTCTGAACTTCCATGAGAGCTGTACACTGTGCTATGTCCAGGCCTGATTCCTTCGTTCAGATCAGAAAGAGACATGTCTCCTTCCAAGGCCCTAACCACCTGGTCAAATTATACCACATGTTAGAACAGCTTGAACTTGGAACAAACATGGGAGCAACATCAGACCTAATCACTGTTAGTAAGGGTGCACGAGCAATCCTAATGTTTGAATCACATTTGACTTACCATCCATCAAGAAGCCAAATGTGAAGGCAGGTAAAATCTAAAGGCAAATGCTTGGCACAATAAACTGTTGGACTATCATTATATCATTAAGTCATATCTACTAATAGCCTTCTCCATCCCAAGCATAAACCCAATAACTTAACCTCCTCTGTTGGGACTTAAAACTTCCAGCTAAATTAATCACTGTAACTACATAGATATGGTACTTCATTTGACTAATCCAGAAAGCTTTTTCAGTTCAAAAAACAAGCTAATACCTGGCTCATTCGTGGCCGACGCTTTGCTGAATGACGCACACAAGCAGCAGCACAGGCAGCCATGCGAGCCATCTCATGGAGATAGTACTCATCCTGTAGCCGTGGATCAACCAAGGCATCAAATCTATTTTCTTCCAAAGCCCGTGTAAGCAAAGGCCTTGCCTGTCACAATCACATAATCTTGTCACTTCACATTTCATACAAATGCACAGCCTTCCTATCCTAGATACTTGTTTCTTGTTTTCTTGTTGTTGCTTTGTTCAGCCAAGATTTGGGGCAACAGGGAACCATTTGTAATGCACAAACCACTTACCCAATCCACCAAACTATCATCCATGAATGATTGGTTAGAGTCAACAGGTCGGCGTCCAGTAATCAATTCTAGCAGTACAACCCCAAAGGAGAATACATCAGATTTTTCTGTAAGTTTTCCTGAGGCTGCATACTCTGGGGCCAGATACCTATACGAAGTAGTGAGGAAAGATCAGAATATATCTTTCCTTATGTGATAAACCAGTTACAGATATTTGTAAAATATTTAAAACTTGTTATTACTGCAATAAGCAGATAGAGGTTAAAGTCAATCGTAACCTAGTTCTGAAGATGCAGATAGAGGTTAAAGTCAATCTGGTAACCTAGTTCTGAAGTTCCATTTTCCAACACAAAAAGGTTTGTATTAGCAAACATTTCAGCATGATATTGAAAATTGCAAGTTGATCCATAGCTGTCCATTACATTAGCAACTAAAAGACAACAAATCTTACCCAAAGGTTCCCATCACTCGTGTGGATACATGAGTATTAACATCAGATGAAAACTTTGCAAGACCAAAATCAGCAACCTGACAAAATGTATAGGTCATACAATAAAAATTAGAAAAGCAGGACATATTGATACTCTTACCAGCCTCTCTTCTGAAAGTTGACATTTCTATAATTTTATTGAGACAAGCACCTCCTAGAATGTATAACTCAAAGATTAATTCAAGTCATAACACGGAAAACTGAAAGCTCTGCTCACCAAGAATCTCTACGGAAACTCTGAGGCCTTTCAGGAAAATTGTATAAATTCTCATTATTCAAGACGCCTAAAATTCACAATGTTGCTAAACATATGGGTTCTAATAATTGAGCCCAAAAATAAAAGAAAAGAAAAGAAAAGTATTACCTTCGCCTCAAAGTTAAAATTGAGAAGTATGTTTGCTGCCTTGATGTCACGGTGGATAATCTTCGGATGGCCTGTGAGTCATGCATTGCAGAACTTACATTACAATTCTAACAGAAAAATAAATCTATCACTATCACATCACAGAGATTGCAAATGACTAACAATCCTCATGTAGATATGCCAATCCTTTTGCAGCCCCCAAAGCAATCTTCAATCTTGTAGGCCACTCCATTGTAGGCCTTCCTTTTCCTGAAATGCGTTATTTTCAAATCTTACTGCCAGGATCATCATTAATCCAGTAAAAGTTTATAAGCGATGAACCATAAATGTATATTAGCATTTGTAGTTCAGAAAATGGAGGATCAATAAAATGAAAGAAATGACACCTAAATGCAACTATTCTTAACAATGAATTAGCAGAGACAAACATGCACAAATATTTAAGTACAGTAAAACCATCAGAATTCAACTGCACTAAGACCGGGCACATGAAAATTATAAAGTAAAATATACTGCTAGGTAATATATCTATGGTCATAAGAAGTCCACTATAAAACTCACCATGTAAGTGGAACTCTAAAGTGTTATTTGGAACGAACTCATAAACAAGCATCCTCCGAGACCCTGTGATGCAGTATCCAACTAATGAAACAAGATGCTTGTGATGCACTCGGCTAATTATCTCCACTTCAGCCTGAAATTCACGTTCACCCTGGCCACTTCCAGCTTTCAGCTGCTTGACTGCCACTTCTTTACCATTTGGAAGAATACCTCTGTGCACGTAGCCAAAACCACCTTGTCCTAGAAGGTTGGCCTCTGAGAAGCCATCTGTTGCCATTGCCAATTCGTCATATGTGAAAGTGCTTTTTGCAAATCCAAGGGTCATCCCAGGAGAAGGAGGTGGAAGCGGATCACCTCCAGAATAACTAGACCCAGACCCTCCAGTGCTGCTTATGTGAGGCTGTGGAGGAGGAGGACGTTGAGGTGAAGGGGCACGTACTGGTGACGGTGGAGGCCGTGGTGCGCCTCCAGGTGGAGGAGTGAGCTTTGGTGGCATATTAATAACATTATCCACAGGTGGTGGAGCATTATGTTGCCAATGTTGCAGTTGGCCACCATATGGGTCAGCTGGATAGTTTGAAGCAGACAAATGAGGAAATAGAGTAGTCAATCAAGAAGGGGATATCTGTCAAACAACTGAACAAATGGTAAAAGAACTTCCATCACTTTTTAAATGAATTTCCTACATAAATCTCTAGAAATGATCATGTATTTTCCACAATTCTCTCGTCTTTCCTTTCCCCATTATGAAATACATTTCACCACACTTGTTGAAAAAATGCTCTAATGATATGGAAGCGACATTTGATTTAGTCCTCTTCTTTGATTATGTAGCGCTAATTCTCAGTTGACCATTAAGCTAGTTAAGGTAATTTTCACTGACATTGACAATGTGCAGGGTTTTTAAGAGTTCACAAGACAATCTCCCTGTCATATTACCGCAAAAATTGGATGAAGAGCTTACAAAGGCTTAAAAGAGGAAATGACTGATATTAAAAGCAAATCAACATTGATAATTACAATTTTACTATTTTGGAACAATTTTGCAGAGTACTCATCACTCTACGTTTATTTTATGTGTACCTTAAAAGGAGAAGATTGCCAACATAAAAGCTGCTATATTAGCTTCACAAAATAAACCTTAAATAATAATTCATTTAAATTTTAACCATACAGAATCCATTAAGCTTGACCTTACCAAAAAAAATAATAATAATAACAAAATGAAAAACTATTTTGTATTGAATATACTTTTCACAAAACGATCTAAACTGAAAACCCAATAATTTCAAAATTGAGGACAAAAAATAAAATCTTTCTAAATGCAGAATTGCTAAATATGCCACCAGACAATGAAATCGAACTTCGAATCAAATACATTTTCAAAATCAACCTTACGATTCTTCACCAAATTAACGGGCAGTGGTACACGAATCTCCCGCTAGGCCGATCCACCAGTACGAGGAAGGATATGACTTACCTTTGAATCTATACTATGCAGTCATAACTTGCAGTGTTGCAAGAGACTTTTTCTTCACCACTCGAACAAGTTCGAAACAAAATTTTCAGAAAAATCTAAAAGAACTATACAGATCCATGTATAAAATTTTTCAGAAAAATCTGAAAAAGCTCTGCAAATCAATTTACAACCACAAACTCATTGGTTCTAAACAATGTGGAACTAAAGCGAATAAAAATAAAGCCTTTGTGAGAATTCAAGAGAAAAAAATCTCACCTTTAGGCCCAGGTGGAGGAGGGCCATAGTAATCAAAACGCCCATCATCTCTTCTCTTCTTCTTCTTTTTGCAACAACATATACATACCAAACTTAATATAGCTAAAATCAAAACCCCAGCTACGGCTATACCCACCACCATTCCCGTCGATACCGGTGAGTCATCGGACGGCGGCGATGAACTTCCACCCGACGGCGTGGTCGACCCACCACCGCCACTACTTACTGGCGGCGCCGGCGATCTCCCTCCCGACCCGGACGGGGGTGATGGCGAATTACCCCCGCTTGACGGCGGCGCCGGCGGAGAATTCTCCCCACCCGACGGCGGCGACGGAGAAGATGGGGGAGAGTTGGTGGGAGATGGGGTGGTGGGAGCTGGTGTGGAGGTAGAGGGAGGCGAGGCAGAAGGTGGTGATGGTGAAGTAGTTGGCGGAGGAGTGGTGGCAGCTGGTGGAGGAGACCCCCCTGCTGCTGGGGTTGGCGGCGGTGATGTGGTGTTGGTTGGTGGTGCTGGCGGTGATGTCGGAGCCGGCGCCGCCCCTGGAGTTGGTGTCGACATTCTTCTTTTAACCGCCCACCTCTCTCTCTATATATATACTCTATATATATGTGTATGTATATATATATATATATATCAATATGTGTGTTTGTTGACTGTTATGTGTAATGCAGAGGGATTGAGTGGCTTTTACTTTTTGTTTTCCGAGGTGGTCTTCGTTAAGAATGATGCGGAGGAGGAGACTGAAGAGGAAGCGTTGCGGTTAATGTTTGTGCCTTTTTTGAACGCATTTTTCTTTTTAAACCATTTTAACTGCTTTTTTTTTTTTTGTTTCTTTTTTCTGGCTTTTCTCAAAGGCAAAGCTAATGATGTTTTCTATGAAGGAATCAAATCCTATGTGCTCTTTGTGTGTGTATTTAAACTGTCACATGGGTAAGGACGAGTGCGATTATCGGATTAGGACTCCGCTACACACAGGTTGTAGGAACAAGGCCCCACCAAACACGACTGGCCCGCGCACTTTTCCTGTGTTTATTCGGTTAGAGTTTGCGACGTTACGAGTAAAATTTAATAGTTATGTAGATTTATTTTTGTTTAATGGATGTTTGGATTGTTTTATGAAAAAATTATTTCAAGTAATCTTTGTTTTATTTGATTTTTATTTAAAAAAATGAAAATAAGTATTTTTTGTTTACTTACAATAGTTTGAAAATTATTTTATTTTGCCAAGATTACTATTAAAAATATAAGAACAAAATGACAGTTAAAACATAATAATTATAAAAATAAAAGGTAGTATAGCAGATGGAACATTGATAACAATATCTTGGTGTAAATTTGGATAGTTTTTATTTGATTGTTTTTGGTGTAAATTTTGTTGATATTAATATAATTACCTGCTCTTTTAGCAATAAATAAATAAATGAATACACATAAAATGAAAAGTTATAGATGATTCGAGAAAAAAAATAGAAAGGTTAGCATATAAAATACTCAATGTTTTGAAGTAATAAAAACAAAAAAACAAAAAAAAATGATGGTGAAGAACTTTTGTCTTTCTTACTTAAAAGCAACTTTAAAAAATATTTTCTAAAACTTATTTTTGACTTACTCAAATCCAAATAAAAAAAACTCTTACTCCTAAGTGTAGTTTTATCTAGATTTTGTGTCCGGTTCTACCGGTGGGCCTTCTGGTGGCTGTCTTTATCATTTTGTTTATTTTAGTAAATTACTAATTTAATTTCAATTAATACTTTTCGTTGAATGTTTCGGTTTTTATTTATTTTGTTAAAGGTTTTATAGTATTCAAATCTGGCTTGAGAACACCTAGATCACCAACCTTGGCTTGAATGGTGGACCTACCTTTGAATATCCCGAGGATGGGTGCCATAGCTACCCCAACTTGCATGTTTCCCCCACGATAAGTGAGAGAGTGTTTGGCTTTGCTTTTATTTAAGTGAATTTTGATGATTATAAATAAATAATAAGTAGAGAAGTTAGATAAAATGTATTTATAAATTATTAATATATTTGGTAAATATATACTTATAAATAGTAGCATTTGTTAAAATAACTGAAAAGATTTTTTTAAAGGAGAAAAGTGTTGATTATCTTCTTTTTTTTTTTAAGAGAGAGTTTTTTTTTAAATCAAGAAATAGTTTAAGTAGTTAAGACTATATGAGTTCAATCTTATGGGAGTGGGGCTTTTCAAAAAGAAAAAGAAAAATAGAGTTCTCCTTTTGTTTAATCAAATCACTTTGCTTATAAATATGTAAAAAAAAAAGTAAGAAAGTACCACTTTTTTTTTTTTTACCGAACTATAAGCAAGTAAAACTTAATTATAGTCAAATTCTACCAAACGTGTAACTTTCTCTTTTTCTTATTAAACTTTTTATTTTACCAAACTTGCTTATAAACTTGCTAATTTAAGTACTTATAAGTATTTAAAATAAAAAAAATCTTATTAATTTTTTATTTTAAGTATTTTATAAACATTCCAATAAGCACTGCAAACACCCTCTAAGGCTCCTTTTGTTCTTAAAAGGGTTAACCAAAGGAGAACCCCTTTCCCACCTGGCCAGAGGCCCCTTAACCAGGCGGGAAGGGAGGTTATTCGAGGGATGTGCGAAGAGCGACACTGGGAGAGGACTAACGGCGTGGAAATCCAGAATGACCGCAATATTTCAATGAAAGATCGCCACACCTGACTCGATCGGCGTTGTCGAGTGTCTCCACCTTACCACAGTCATTACTAACTCACCTACGCTGCGAGCGCTCCTTTTGTTGACACCAAATGACCATGTCCCTTCAGTGCATTGGGTGATAAATCTTATGAATTTATTGGTACTTTGTTCAATAATTCTCTCTTCCATTCCTTTTTCCTTTTCGAAAAGAAGATATCCTATTTGCCCTTTTTGCTTTGTTAAAAGATACACAATTATGTGACAGTTAATTGATTTGATGTGTAATCATGCTAATAACTTTTTCAATACGTGCATTGTTATGTAATATTTATCCCTTAGTCCTCCATTCTCCTTACACTCATAGAATTAACATTACGTACCCAAAAAAGAAAAAAAAAATTCAAATTTAGATTTTTATCATCAAAAAGAATTGCAGAGGAGTGACAAAAATAACTTAAGTTCTCGATTATGTGATCTAACTTTGCTTATAGTTATATATGAAAGAATGTATTTGGCCACATACAACTTGTGACTTTTTCTCATTAATTTATACTAGAGTACAATAAGGAGTTTGCAAAATATCAAATTCTAAATTATACACAATACCAGTAACATATGTAATTATCCTAATAGATACAAGCATGATGATATATACAACAAATTGAACCCTACTAAGTTGCAAAGATAATGTTTTTTTAGAAAAATAAGACCTTATGTCTCTTGCCAAAGTTACAAAAATTGCAAAGACAATATTTTCATATTTTCAGAAAATTAGAAAAGATCCCATATCACTTGCTAAAGCAGCAAAAGCATTAAATAAAATTAAACCCTGCGAAAGTTGCAAAGGCCTGAAGTAGCTTAAAAAAAAGGAAATTTAAAAAAACTTCAACTCTAATACCATGAAAGAATGTATTTGGCAACACAACTACCTGTAACTTTTTTTTTTTTTTTCTGATCTCATTGACTTATAGTAGAGTATAGTAAAGAGTTTATAGAATATCAAACTCTAAACTATACACAATACAAATATCATCTGTCTTATAGTAGAGTACAATAAAGAGTTTATAGAATATCAAACTCTAAACTATGCAAAATACAAATAACATCTTTAATTATCCTAATAGGTACAGGTATTATGATATACACAAAAATTATTATTATTAACTATCTAACATTTACCTCAAGTGGTTGATGAAAACACTTCATGAGGTCTGGAGAATGCTCGAATTATTCTATGGTGCTTGTTCCCGTGCTTTTATTCAACAAGTGAAAACAGAGTTGCAATTTCTTGTTAAAGGTCATCAAAGCATTCTTTAAAATATATTAGCAACGAAGATTGTAACAATATATATGACCATCTAAATTAAACTCTTTTTAGGCGCTCTAAATAACTACGTTTAGATAATTGTTATATTAGTCTCATAAAAGTGTAGTTTTACTAGAAAAAATTTTAGTGATAGTCCCTAATATTTATTAAAAAACTTAAGTTACTCTTCGATATTGTCCGAAAATTGCTCAAGTAATCCCAATATTTTACAAAATATTAAAAAAAAAACTCTGTTTTTCTTTTGTGTGTTAATAACAAATAAAAATTTTTATATAAATATTAAACAAAGTACAAAAAGAGCAAAATAGTTTCACTCCTTGGTCTTTTTTTATATATAATAAAGATTTTGTTACGTAAACGAAAAATGTAACGTTTAATAAATAAATTCTTATCACATAATGATGCCACTTCCCGAGACACTGTCAAGTTAAAATATAATTCAAATTGTTGAAGCAAACATATCATTTGGATTAGTCAGGTGTTCATTCGTTGTCATATGATCTCGATTAGAGGTGCCAAATAATCGTAAGCTCGAGCGTCACACTCTCACCTATTTAACCAGAATAATTTTTTCTTTTTTTAAACAAAAAAAAATTCAAGAAAAGCTAAAAGCCGATTACATACAATTACCGAAAATTGATTCTACAACTACTCACACGAAAAAGGAGAAACATACCACTGTACTACTAAGTCTTTGATAAAACATAAGATTTTCATACAATATTACATGAATACTCTTACATAGTATTTGGAAACTCTTGTAATATGAAATTTATTTTATTTGTAAATGAATTCCATAAGAAATTATATTGCAAATGAATTCTATTATTTGGATATGTAAAACATTTTTAAGGCAATTCTGCCATTTGCAAATTCAAATTGTGTTTGGAACACACATAGAATTAGAATTAATATGTGCATTTACTTAAATAGCATTATATAAAAAAAGATAGTGTACTATTATGTTAATAATTATAGAGATATTTTTGTCTTCATAAGATTTTTTGTGGATTTGCTTTTATAAAATTACAAATTCTACCTCTTGGACTAAGATTTGAGTATAACTAGAACAAATCCAAAATTTATAAATCTTGAAATTTCAAATAAATTCTATATTTTAACAAAATGTTACCAAATATAAAATAATTAGATTTTCAAATTAAGTTCATAAAATTTTGTAGAATTCATTTGTTCCAAACAGTCGATTATATTTGAATCCTAAATATATCCAAAAGGTATAATTAACTTTATGGACTCATGAATTGGTTCTCCAATGGTTATCCACACGGTTACTATGCATACAATTAAGAATCTTATTCTGTTGCTTGTATAATTATTAAGTTTGATGCATGATTGCACATTATTGTAGCAAAGATTTTTATTTGTTGACGTGATTGACGGTCGCAAATTAGTGTATATGCAAAGTAAGTTTAGTTTTATATGTAAAATTTGCATTTTGAGGTTGACAAATATATAGCTTCCATCATGTGATACCTTTCTAAGAAGAAGAACGCATCTCCCACGCGGTGACTGATTTAGATTTTTTTTTTTTTAATTGGAGGAAAACACTAAATTAGAAGGAATCACTACAAAAAATATAGGTAATATGTGACAGTTTTACTGTCATGTATATGGACATCGACTATTTTAAAACTTTGGTTAATATGGGTGGCGATTTTTTTAAAACGCAGCCATATATAATTCCAGAGAAAGAAAAATCACACCATGCTTCATTCATGGTTGAAACCTTGAACTTTTCTTCTTGTATTATTCTATAATCATATCATCTATCAATCAAGTTAAAAAATATATTCATTAATTATTTTGCATAATAATATATCTATGTATTACTTAAACATCCACCTATATTGTAAGACTGCCGCCTATTTTTCATTATTTTGTAGTGAAAGTGTTTGCCTATTCTTGGTTTTTTTGTAGTGAATAAAATTATAAAAAATTAAAATCTAAAATTTGATTGTGTTAAAGAACTCAAAAAGTAAATTGTATGGTTTTCTTTTAAATAATACAAGTCCTTGGAATGGTGGCTCAATATTTATTTTCAACAAAATAGGTTACTTTAAGGGGAAGATCATAAGGCAAGATTCTTACAATTTACAATTAGGAACTTCTATATTTTCTCAATTTTTTTTTTCATAAATAGGCTATTTTTTAGGAAAAGATAATAGTATAGAATTTGTGAATTGTGAGCCAAATGTTTTATTTGTTCTTAGTTATTTAAAATTTCATAAATAAAGAAGATTTGAATTAAATAAATTTGAAGTATATAATTGTTTTATCTACATATAAACAAAAATTTTTAGAAATAAAGACGGGTCACTCGACGGATCCCGCGGCCATTTTATAAGCTACATCCGCGAATGCCCCCATGTATTCCTATAGGCAATGCTCCGATTATTAAAGTCAAGAAGGTAATCTATATCTATATATATAAATTAAATCCAAAGAAGCTCAAAAAAGAGTGCCACATCAGCACCTTTTTATTCTGCCAAGTCATCATAAATCCTATTTTTAATATTATTACATTATTATAAATCTATATATTATAGTGTTTAATTATATTTATGCACTACCTCCTAATATCATCATTGCAATAGGGTTACAAGATATTTAACTATATTTATCTACCTCCTATGTATTTCTTTTTAATGAGTTTAAAATAATAAAGTCCAAAAAAACTCATTAATTTAATCAATTTATGCATCATATCCTAATTAAAAAATAAAAATAAGAATAAAAATAAAAATAAGAATAAAAAATAAAAAGAAGAATAAAAAAACACTAGATTTAATTTTTATAAATATTTAGAAATAAAAAAAAACACACGAAAATCTAAAAATAATAAAAAAATCACATCAATTAATATTTTTAAAAAAACTAAAAAACACACACAACCTAAATAAGCCCGTGCAAAGGACGAGGTACAAAAGCAGTAGTTTTAAGTAATAGTTTTAACTAAAGTCAGTAATACACAAGTTTAAATTTCAGAAAATGTATTTATTGGGAGGATTTTTTTGTCATTGATTCCAGTCAGTAGAGGCCTTTTTTTCTTTTTTTGGTGTTGTGAACTTGTAAAGTTTAATCTTAAATCTAATATAACTTAGGAATACTCTAATTCAAAACAATAATACAAAATTTTTTTTTTTTAATAACACACAAGGAATGAACTACTATCGCGAAGGGTTATTTTTCAGGAATTAAATGGGTGAATGAGATCATCCCATCATCTTATCATCGCATGTTGACATACATAGGAACAATAGGATAAGTCTTACAAATGATGCAGTCCAATCCTCTAGTTTGGTACGTGTTTGGAACCACACATGCATGTACGGCTATATACCCCCACTCCCATATTAATTATTTGATCGTTCAAAAAATATCCCTGCATTTTTATTTATTTATCTTTTGGTTGATACACACAAGTTACGTATGTGCTATAATATCTTAATTATATATTTATGTAAATTTGTATTATCACTCAATGTAGCGTGAACCAGCCGGAAAACAGCAGGGCACCACGCATAGGTAAGCAACGGACGGCTACGCATTTTTCCCATATTTATTGTACAATAAAAAAAAAAGTACAAATTGGATGGAAATTAGAGGCTGGTTTCAATTTCCTTTCGGTTGTCATGCTTTGGAAGAACCAGAGATTCTTTGAGAGCTTTGCTAGGGAGGGATGTTAGAAGGGTTATGATTTCTATATTAGTTTCTCATTAATCCGCACGGTGCTACCTCCTCGAAGAAAAAGGGCAAAAAAAAAAAAAAGGAAAGAAATTAAATGACGCGTTTTCTGTAGTAAAAGGAAAAACGGAATAATATTTGAACTTAAATAATCTTGCATCATTAGTTTTTAGATTATTTATTCATCTGAGAACACAAGCACATTGATCCTTAGATATAAAAATACAGCCTTAAAGTTTAAAAAATTGGACACCAGACAGCAGCCACGAGCAATACTTTTGATGATTTGAAAATGAAACAAGAATGTTATATGACGCAATCTTCTCCAGATAATGTTTTAGGAATTAACCTAGCTGTGACAACTCCGATTTTTGGGAGCATTTTTAATATGAACCCGGAGAAATAAAACTAATTAAAATATGCATTTTTTTTTTTAACAATTGAAGTGTTTAAATCAAGTGCTTATATTGACATAAGAGACTAGTCGCCTGTTTGGTTAAGCTTGTTTGGAACTTATAAACTGCAAATAATAAAAAAACATGTAAAAGAGTATTTTTTCTAAGAATTTATAAGTTATAAAATAAGCAAAGCCAAACAGGCTCTAATAGCAGTGGCAGTGTACATAATTTTGTTTGGTTTACTTTTGACATATTTTAAATAGTCAAAATTAATTGATTTACATTTATGACAAATAAAATAATTTTTTATCATGTACGTAATCAAACCAAACTAATATATCTAAAATATTGCCCTGTCTATAGCTCAAAATTTGCTCTCTCTCTCTCTCTCTCTCTCACGCACACACACATACACATACACAGAGCTTTGGAGGAGTCGATTAGTCGATTAATTATTCCACTCATGCAAATCAAAGAAAAGAAAAAAAAAACAAAAAACAAAAAAGAAGATGGGACAGCTAGGTGGTCAACTACTTATTAATTTTTGGGATTAAAATCGTTAAATGAAGCCGGTGGAAGTATCTTAGAGCCCGTTTGGCTAAGCTTATAAGTAACTTGTGTTTATAAGTGAAAAATTACTTATAAGCTAGTAATAAATAATTAAAAATATGTTTAGATAATATGTGCTTATAAACTGTTAATATGCTTGGTAAATATGTGTTTATAAATAACAATGGTAGTTAAAATAACTAAAAAGGACATTTCATTAATTAATGTGATAGAAACTATTTAAAATTATTTAAGAGTAATATTGTCTTTTTATAAATTTGACCAAAGTGCTAACAAGCTCCTTAAAAATAAGCCATTTTTTTTCTCCCAGCTTATAAGCTAGTAAAAAGTGCTTATAAGCTTGTTAGCCAAATATGTCAAAAATTTTCTTTGGCTTATAAGTTAGTTTGACCAACTTATAAGCTTAGCCAAACACCCTCTTAGAGCCCTTTTGGCTTTGCTTATTTTAAAGTGCTTATAAGCAAGTGCTGCGTATAAGCAAAAAGTTACTTTTATGCTAGTGATAAATAAACAGAAATATGTTTGGATAATATGTGCTTATAAGCTATTGACATATTTGGTAAATAAGTGTTTATAAATAGCAAGAGTAGTTAAAATGATTAAAAAAGATATGTTGTTGTAATTTGCTTCTTATTTTTAAGGGAAAACAAGTCTTTTTGTTTATTTTGACCAAATGTTTATAAGCACCTAAAAAAAATTACTCCCCACCTTTTTTTTTATTTTATTTTTGCCAGTTTATAAGCAATCTTGAATTGCTTATAAGTAAATTTGCTAAACATGTCAATTTTTATTTTTGACTTATAAGCTAGTTTGATCAGCTTATAAGCAAAGCCAACCATCCTCTTAATTATGTAGCCAGGAAAACCAAAAACAAAAAAAACAAAAAACAAAAGAATCAAATTCTACTCTCTGCTGCAATCTTCAATTGGCACCATTTGGGGTCCCATGGCATGTAGCGACAACAAACAATTGTCTCATATATCCAACAAGAGAGTAAATTAAAACCTCCAAAATATCAATCAGAAAATTAAATATATAATAATTAGTCATAACCTCAAATGAATAGAATTTTTCAAAGGCAATAAAAAATGTTTTGGTATGCAACGCCGATGGTTTTACCGCGTACGTACAGCTGATATTGGAGATCGGCGGAGGCCCGCATGCCATATTGCCATGCATGGTCTTGGACCAAGAAACATTCCACTTTGAAGGGTTTCATACATAAGACATACTTCATATTTTTCTAAGCTTTTCGTATATTAATTATGGCTTATAAGTACTAATTAAAGTCTTAATGACTTAAAACAAAAGTATATTGAGGACAAGTATATATGTGATTATTTTTCCACATACATCTTAATGTTGAATGATAACAAGAATCGAGGATTCGTTTGTTGTTGACAGGAAAAAGAAAACAATAATCGAGGTAAGAATTTATTATTGTGAAACCGAGATTTATTATTCATTTGAATGGAGATAATTAATAGTATTAATGTTCTACTCCCCCAAAATAGTGTTAAGTAAAACAATAACTAAGTTTTATTTTGTTTTATTGTGAGAGAGAAAATAACATGTAAACAAGTATAAAAAAAATTGTTCAGCAAAATATTAATTATTATGTAAAAGCAGTCTATTGATTCAGTTGATGAATCAAGTTCGTTTTTCTTTTTATGAAATTATTTAGTGAAAAATAGATAAACTAATCGAATTTTCTAATAAATAAATTTTTTATGAAAAAATTCCTTGCATGTTAAGTTCACTTGTCTTTTACGAACTTATATCTTTTCTTTTCGAACTATGCACCTGACATCATAATCAAATCCTCGTAAGTATCAAGATCGTGTGATTATTTAACTTAAAATTTTAAATTGTCCTAAGCCTAGATGCAGCATAGGTCCTTATGATTTGATTGGTCAATACTTGGCAATATATTCTTTAATTACTAGAGTTTGATATACCAACGACAAGAAGACAGGGCATGGTGGTCACATGGGATATACGGTAGTTTAGCAGTTTGGTGGTCTCTTCATATTTTTCCGCAATTAGTGCCATGATATTCGCCTGGTTGATTCAAAGGTATATACGTCCGACGAACACCATCTTCTAATTCTTATTTAGTCGTAATCTTCCAACTTAAAATCTCGACCATGTATTTCATAAATTAATAATTTTTTTTCTTTTCAAAGGAGACTAAAGGCCGATTATATATCGACCATATATTTCATATATCAACAAATTTTTTTCCTTTTCGAAATTAAAGGCCAATTACATATTACATGCAACTAACGAAAATTAATTCTAAGACCAATCACCACTACAAATGAGAGATATACCACTAGACTACTAGGTAAATGGTATATCAATAAATTTTCACCATTGACGCGAGTAGAGAATTTCTATTAACTGCAGGCTGAATCACAGGAAAGACAAGTGGATCACATTTGAAGTCTCTTGGGCTTTCACATATAGTCTCATTAAAAATGGAATAAGTGAGCGGTTGGCCCGGTAATTGGTCCGATAAGGGCTCACTCTTAATTGGACTTAGTTGCAACAGTTTCAGCTCATATGATCAGCCCACAGAAGAAAACGCGAACTCGACCCAATGATTAGGGATTGAAGTTAAGAAGCCCACAATGACCTGTCATATTACATCTACAAATATTTTAAAGAGTCTGTTTGACTTGATTTTTTTAAAAAGTGTTTATTTTTTTTCTTTTTTTAATTAAGGATAACAAAAATATCATGTCCTGCTCCGCTCCATAGGAGTAGGGATGGAATTTTTGACAAAAAAACTCTTGATAGGAGCAGGGTAGAGTTTTCTTCTCCTAATCCGGTGTAGGGGTAGGTAGCGGTAGAGGTTTATTCACCTCGCTATATTTGTTACTTTATATATGTTCTTATATATTTTTAATATAAATATTATATCATTTTATATATATATATTTCTAATATATTTTAATATAAACTTATATCATTAAAACCTTTTTTTTTGTTTAGTCATAAAAATTAACTTATTTTTAATACGTTTTTATGTATTAGTATTTTTTTAAGGATAAATATTTTTGTAGTCTATCATAAGTGCACAACACCTTCTTTGGTGCCAAAAGCTCTACAAAAAACTCCTATGGTGAGTAAAAGTTGTATGCACACCCCTTATTATCTAATACTTCTCTGATGGTGTTAAAATTTATATGAAAAAGACATTAATAACCTTCCTCATTGCTCAATTTTTTTTTTGTTCATTACCAACAACAAAAGTTTAAAAGAAAAAAGAAAAAATGTTGTGTTTGTTTTTCTTATTCTAGAATTAATGTAAACAAACATTCTTTTTTATGGTTAGTATTAATAAAATTAATTTTGGTAGTAAAATTAATTCTTTTTGTTTTGAATACTGAGGAGATGAGTCAATCTTTTGCCGAAATAGCTGCAGAGGTTCAATAGAGAATCACGATAGGAATTCCACGACCGTCCCAAAAAAAAAATGTACTTTTAGATGTTTGAGAAATTTTTGTTTTTATTAATTCTTATACATGCATTTAAAAAAATTAAAAGAATTGGATAAAATTATTAATGTTTTTTTTTATTATAAATTTTAACATCATTAGGGAATTTTTAGATAATAAGGATTGTGCGTGGAACTTTTACTCACCACAAGAGCTTGTTGTGGAACTTTTAGTATCATGGGAAAAGGGGAGGATGATGACTGAATTGATCGTCAATGGTCTTATACAAAGATTAGAAAGTATTTGCATCATCTTTCTTTAATGCTAGCTTGAAGGCAAGTTTCGCTGCATGACATTTCATTGGCAAAGTATTTGCAAAGAGAAAAATGCATAATTGGCAAAATAACAAGAAATCACACACACACACACACACAAAATCTACCAACTAATTTTTCTTTGTAATATTGGTCCAAGTAATTTATACATCATTGCCATTGCGTGCAAGCAAAAAATCATTGATATGACAAATTCTTAACGTTTCTTCTTCTTCTTCTTGTTTTTTTGTTTTTCCTCCAAGTAGCAAATGGGAAAAAGAAAAGGAATTTAAAGATGAAACACTTGAAAGACTTAAAAGAACGCAAATGTTTGTTGCTTATTTCTCACGTGTCCTTAAAATTAACACACATACACACACACATTTTTCTTTCTTTTTTTTTAATTTTTATATAAACGAAAAGAAAACAATTTTCTCTTGCGTCTTCTGTCTTCACCATATCCTCAAATTCATTTCCCACCCTCTTGGCGCACAAAAAAGAAAAAAAAAATACACACACAACACATACACAAATACACGCACCAAAGCTCAGTAGCTACGGGGAGCTATGGTTCATAGTTCTCTATCGTTACTATCCTCAACGCCGTTATCCTCATTTACTTCCAATTCCGCCGCCGATTCCACAGTTGCCGCGCCATCGTCGTCAGGCTGGCCTAGGTTTCGCTTTACTTCGAGAAGAAACCTTAATAAGAACGACAACGGTAATAATAATAAGTTTGTGAAGTTTAAGGTTGTTTTCTCGCTATCGAAGCAATTTTCGGTTGATAATGATGGATCCGCGGAGCAGTTTCTGAGGAACAATTCGATTGCGGATTTCATGAGGTTTACGAAAGGGACAGGCGCCGCCGCTGATGCTGACGCCGAGTTGCAGACGGCGGTCGTTAGTTATCGGAAGAGGTTTCCTTGGTGTCTTCTTCAACCTTTTCTTCAGGTAATAATCATTTGTCGCAAATATTGGTAAGGAAATGAATTGATTCTATTTGAAGTTTTTGTTTTGATTGTGAATATTGATTTACTTTAATCTTAACTTTTGTAGGTAGATTTGGTTTCGACTATACATATTGCTGATAAAGAGTAAGTTTTTGATAGTCTGAATTTTAAATATTGATTGGAATTTTAGAATTATTGTTTATGTACTGATGCTGGATTAAGTTTATAACTATTGGATTGTTATCCTGGAATATCGATAATGTATATGCATGCCTACTCGCGAACAAATAGGTAGACTAATACTCGGCAAAGTCATTTTACCTGCCGCCTTCTAAGTGAAAATGAAAGAGAAAGAGTGTCGTAGTTATTATTGGCTTTTTGATACAAGAAGCATAAGAAATACCTGTTATTCAGGCATGAAAAATACATGGAATAGTTAACTTAGTTACTTATGATTGGTTGACTTTATAAGGATGCCTGTGCTTTGGTTGTGTTTTCTCTTTCTTGTAAAATGCATTAGATCTCGATAATCTGTGAACAGGTGCAAGCTGGCTCCTTGTATTATTGAGTTCAAACTTAATCCTTTCTTGATGTTAGAAGTTGACAACTTGATCTGTTGTGTTTATGCCTCCCATCAACTGGAAGAGCACTGACAATTCCCCTTGAAATTTCCAAATATAAAAAATGCTTCTCATTATCATCTTCAACTGCTTTCTTTCTTATGATTTTTGTCTTCCATGTGATTGGAGCCAAATCTTCTCCCACTTTCCACTACAGCTGCTTGTCACGCCCTTAGCCTAACCTAAGCGCTGCGTGCGGCACTCAGACACTTTTCTACAGCAAAAGTGGCTAAGTCAGCCTGAAAATCACGAGCAAAAGGCTTCGCAAAGCAAACAATAAAGCAGCGGAAGTAAAGAGTTGAGAGAATAAGACTTTTGTATTGTTCTCAAACTTTTTTCTGTGTGTTACAAATGAAAATGCTAGGCTATTTATACATGCTTGTAATCTAATGAATGGCTAAGATTATTTCAATCTAATGGCTAATATGTGCTTCTAGAAGATTCTACCCTAATCATGGGATATTTACAACTAATCTCAAACCATAATCCCTCAATCAAAGGGGATTTGATATTATCCTTATCTAGTGTATCTTCTAGATCCTTCCTGGAGAGAAGTATCATGCGTGCATCCTTTCAAACTTTGTCATCATTGCCACATGGTTGCGTGCATGGCGCCTGCATTATTGGGGTTGCCCTTGCACGGGAAAGTGCCACATGTGCTTCCGTACAAGCCTCGGTCTTGTCATCTTGTTGCCCATGTGGTGTCTCTATCGGTAGGGTGTCTCATACTCTCTCATCCAATTCCGCGAACGTCCTCGTCACAATCTCCTCATGATAGTTCACAATCTCCTTCATAAAGTTTCCAAGAGAGTCTGTTGGCTCCCAACTTGCCTCACTTGTTGGCAAGCCCTTTCAGTGTACCAAGTACTCATGCCGTGGTGGAAGTCCCCTTACACAATCAGCTTCAATGAAATCGACTTCCTTGTCACAAGGATCTAATAGTGTGGCTGTTAGATTCTTAGTGCTTGTGTCCTCCTTTCCTCGACTTCCTTCGCTGATCCTATTGCTAGCTGATTCATCAAGGTAGATCTTTGATGAACTAGCTTGCTTCATTTGAGGGTAACTTGTTTTGTACTTGGTCTCTGACTCTCTGGTGTGAGCAGCAAGGATCCGTTGACTTGTTTCTACTTCAACCGGCTTTTTGCCCATTGCTCGGCTCCCGTGGAGATTGAGGGAAATTTGTTTCTCGTCACGTATGGTTGCCCTCCTCTTTGGTTTGGCACCATGGGTTGCGTCACATGAAGGGTCTACCTTTTCCATAGGTAGTGCCTGCTTTGTACCAAGGGTGATGTGAACTTTTCCACCTTCTCACGGCCTTTGGTGGCCTCATTCGGTGTTTTATTTGCCACTTATTCACCTTTATTCGCTCCTTTCATGGCTTTTGAGTAAGCCCCCTCATTTTGTCGAATTCCCTTGTCCACCTGGAGAGTCGAAAGTTGTGTCTTTTCGAGTCTCGCTTGGATCTTCGCCGGGACCATGCAAGGGGTGTTCTTCTCCATGATCATCATATGTTCAAGGTGGGGTGTGGGGATGGCCTTTGCTTGTCTAAAGAACTCCATACCGAGGACAAGCTCAAAGTCATCCATGGGTACCACCGTAAAATTTAATTTCCCTTGCTAGGTACCGATTGTTAGAGAAACATCTTTCACCACCCTTGTCAATGGTTGCGGGGCAGAATTGACAATCTTGAGGGACCCTTGAGACTTGTTAAGAGTAAGTCCCAATCTCTTGGCTTCGTCTTCTGCCATGAAATTATGAGAAGCTCTAATGTCCAACATGGCCTTGGAGAGCTTCCCTTGAATTAATGCCTCCACATACATTAAGCCACCCCTTGATGTGGCCTTTGGTGTTATTTTGACATTCAAAGCTTTCAGCAACTGAAGAGAACCCATTTGTGCTTGGCCGATCTTCTCACGTTCCTTAATCAACATGTTGAGTGTTTGTCTTCTTGGACACTCTCTCCATGAATGGGAACCGAGACAAAAGTAGCACTTGATGGATCTCTTATCTCTCTTCTCGTCCTTGTTGAAAGGTTGTCTCCCATGTCTATCCTTGTCTTGCCCCTTGGACTCTCGTTCTCCCTACTGTTTTCCGTCAAATCTCTCGGGGGTTCGGCGGGGTTGCTCTTTTTCTTTGCCTCTATCAAGGACCCGGCCATGGCAACTGCTTGAGCGAAGGTTTCGGGCTTTCTCATTCGTACTTCTTGTTGTGCCCATGGCTGCAAACCCTTGATAAAGTCATACATGTGATCATAATCGGGCTTATTACGTACCTGAAGTTTAAGGGGGATGTATTCTTGAACATATTGATGTATGGTCCCTATATGCTTCAAGGCTCTAAGCTTGTCACGAGCTTCCCATTCGGCCTCTTCAGGGTAGAATTGGGCATATACATCCTCCTTGAAAGCAATCCAAGTTGGAAGCCCCCTCTTGGCCTCGTGGAACTCTTGGTGCTTCATACGCCACCATAGAACTGCATCTTCTGAGAAGTAGAGTGTTGCTATCTTCACACGGCTAGCATCCTCCTCGAGCCCAACCGCATCAAAGTATTGTTCAATCTGCCAAAAGAAGTTTTCCACCTCCTTGGCTTCGCCCTTCCCGTTATAGGGACTAGGCCTTGGCTTTGCGCTTCCCGTTATAGGGACTAGGCCTTGGCACGTCCACCTTTGGTGCTACATGGTGGGTTGACGCGCCACGGGCTATTGCCTCTCTACACATAGCCTAATCTTTGTTCATCTCCTCAAGGATCTTGTCTTGTTCAGCCATCTTGCGATCTTGTTCGGTAATCTTAACCTGTAACCAATCGGCAATGGTTTCTTTCTCAATTAGTGCATTCTTAGCCGCCTCTTTTGCCATTTGTACTCGAGCTTGAAGGTTTTTGGGTTTCTGACAGAGGTCCCCCAAACTTAGTGCCTCCTCATTATCGAACCCAAGTTGTTGAAATTTCTGCATGAAATCAGCAACAACGTCTTCTGCACTTGTCAAACGTGCTTTGAAAGCAGCTTGCACATCACGAGACTTTCCCCTCTTATTGCCTTTGGCTGCTGCAGGAGGGGGTAGGACTTCCTTTCCCCTTTCGTCATTACCAGCATCAACGCTCTTCTCAATACTTGAAGAAGACATCCTTTAAAGGAGCAAAATTACAAACACCTTGTGTGTAACCTTGGCTCTGATACCACTTGTCACGCCCTTAGCCTAACCTAAGCGCTGCGTGCGGCACTCAGACACTTTTCTACAGCAAAAGTGGCTAAGTCAACCTGAAAACCACTAACAAAAGGCTTCGCAAAGCAAATAATAAAGCAGCGGAAGTAAAGAGTTGAGAGAATAAGACTTTTGTATTGCTCTCAAACTTTTCTTTGTGTATTACAAATGAAAATGCTAGGCTATTTATACATGCTTGTAATCTAATGAATGGTTAAGATTATTTCAATCTAATGGCTAATATGTGCTTCTAGAAGATTCTACCTTAATCATGGGATATTTATAACTAATCTCAAACCATAATCCCTCAATCAAAGGGGATTTGATATTATCCTTATCTAGTGTATCTTCTAGATCCTTCCTGGAGAGAAGTGCTATGCGTGCATCCTCTCAGGCTTTGTCATCCTTGCCACATGGTTGCTTGCATGGCACCTGCATCATCGGGGTTGCCCTAGCACGGGAAAGTGCCACATGTGCTTCCGTACAACCCTCGGTCTTGTCATCTTGCTGCCTATGTGGCGTCTCCATCGGTAGGGAGTCTCCATCAGTAGGGCGTGACATGCTGCTTCCTACAACTGCAACCCATCACATTCTGCTTTAAGTCTCAAGTTCTGCATTTTTTCCTTCTGAATTCCATTTTCTTTCCTGCCATTCAATTTCTTATCTTCTCTTGATTTGACCATTTTACCTATAGCTGACCACTTTTTAACTTTATCGCGTAAGTAAATTTATCAAGAGAGTATAGAACTTACATGAGCTCCATGAGGTCCAGTTTTTACTTTCTTCAAGAATCAAATGCTTGCAATATTTTTCTGAAGATATCAAACTACATTGCTTGTATACAAAAGGGTATTTGATACGGTCCTTCCTTTATTAATAGTTTCTAGAAAGGAGAAATGCGAGGGAGATCTATGGCTTGTCTGCTCTGTATTTGGCCTCTTTGACTTGCCGATGATAGATTGATAGAGCAACAGAGCCTTTTAGTTCCTAGCTGATAATACAATTCAAAATTATGGGATTTGAGGAAGTGATGTTCTTCTATGTTATAGGGCTATCCACTTCTGAGTCGTGTGAGAGTGTTTAGCATATTTACCCTTCTCTAAAGAACTGTCTATTAGTTAGGAACTCATGCATGTTCCTTTTTACAGTTGTTTTTTCTTTTTTTTCCTTGTTCCTTCATCAAATCAAAAGCTTGCTAAAGGTTGCATTAGTTTGTGCAACCAAACAGACATTCATGAACCACCTGTTGCTTAATTTGGGTCTTGGTAGCCATAGCTTCCTCTCCATCCAATTGATTAATTAGACTGATTGTTGTTGGAAGGACATAACTGGAAGATGTAATGGTGTTTGCTAGGACGAAGTTATACCGACAAATATTGCGGACATTTATGTTCTTGAGAGTAAATAACTCAACTAAACATCATGATTAACATGTCTTGTGTGGTTTAGTCAACTATACGTCACATGTGTTATACTATTTGTATGCCATTTTATTTGGAAGTTGTATGTTTCTGCATGAAGAATGGCCTTCAAGTGCTTTTCCTGAAAAGTACCTTTGATCTGGACTGTTTCCTTTACATGAGGTCGTTTAAGTTGTCATTTGTGTTAATGATTTATTTGCAGGTACTTTGTAACACTGCAGAAAGAGCTTGAATCATATGATTGTGTTCTTTATGAGATGGTGGCTAGCAGAGAAAGTTTAGAGAATAGAAAAAACATTGTCGCTAAAAAGAAACTTAGAAGTTCTCGCTCACGTGGCTTTAATATTCTTGGATTTATTCAACGACAGATGGCTAGACTTCTTATGCTTGATTTCCAATTAGATTGTCTAGACTACCAGGCAGAGAATTGGTACCATGCTGATCTTGATTTTGAGACATTCAAGTTACTTCAGGTACTGTTTTTCATGCTATTTTCAAGAGCAACTTGAGGTTGTTAATTACCTAATCTATGTCAGTCCTTAACTGATTTTATTTAGTAAGTTTTCTTTAGGTGCTTCATTTATATGATCCAGCTGTAAATGAGAGGATAGGTCATTCTTGTGACTTCATACCATGTGCTTTGACATGATCAGTAGGAGGATAAGAAAAGGGATAGGAGATCAGGGCTATCAATAAATGTCTCTGTCAACTTCTAATATCTTTGTGCCTTCAGGGACTGTTTTTCCTAAGTTTCTTGATCATTATCCAAGAATGGTCACTTCTATTTACGTTTGAGTTGATAATCTGATGATGTAATGTGATGTATCATTTCAGCTTGAAAAAGGTGAGAGTTTCTTCACCTTTGCCAGAGATATGACACTTAAATCAACCAAAGCAATTGTGCAGCCTTCAAACCTGCCAGAAGATCTTGGTCCTTGGAGATCCAAGCTTTTATGGGCTTCTCGTGTAGTACCCATGCCTCTTGTTGGTCTTCTTATCATTGGAAGCTTATGTGCGGATGTTGGAAGCCAGGCATCCCAATATCCAGAGTTAGAAGCCTTGTCAAGACTTGATTTTGGTGCTGCAATGAAGGTCTTTTTGGCTAAGCGGCTAACATCAGAGTAAGCAGCTATCTTTCTTTTTTGTGTTATTTGACAAAGTTAACGTCAAACTTCTCTGCTAGTTAAAGATCCTCCGTATACAACTTTTCACTATTATGCCAAGCGAAAATTACTTGTAATTTCTCACATCTTTAGTAGTATCAATTTTTATTGTTTCAGGCATTGTCTGTATGAATTTCGCTAATCTAGAAGTTAAATTGGCATCAGGGAAGTATGACCAGTGTCTAGTTGTCTTTACTGAAACTATGTTAGGACTTAACTGTTGCCTACAAACAAAACTGCATACAAGTATTCCTGCAGCTTTCATGCCATCTTTAACTCCTAATGCACACCCGTGTGTCTATTTTCAGTGGGGAAGTTGTTCAGTTTTTGCGGTTCATCTCAATTGGTGTTTGTTAATTAGTTTCATCCATTTCTAAGGTGCCCTCTTACACGGTGATAAGCGCCATCTAAAACTTCTATCTGTTATCCATATAGCTAGACGTAGAAACACGAAAATGGACCATCGGTTGTGGTTTCATGAAATATTAAAAATCTTTTGGGCAGTACTAATACAATCCTATGCAATGTGTAGGTTCACACAAGTGACAGCTGATGTGGAGGAGAAATCTGTTATCATTGGTGAGAGAAACAGAGCCGCAACAGAAGCACTTCAAAGAGCAATAAGCGACGGGCATAACAAGATTGCTATTCTATACGGGGGTGGACACATGCCAGACCTGGGACGACGACTGCGAGAGGAGTTTGACCTCGTCCCCTCTAAGGTACAGTGGATTACTGCGTGGTCCATCCAGAACCGTAATCTGAGTGGCAGTTCCCTTCCTTTCCTCAGAACAATGGCGGAAGTCTTCGGTTGGCCACTAAATCGATATCAAACTCTAGCGCTGCTCATCTTCTCGTCTGTTCTTGCATTAGATCTCTGGTTCTGGGAACTCTTTTTTGGTACAACAGCAAATTGGATTTCCCATGTTGCTTCAGACATTTTCCATTATGTTGATAGTTCGCAAGTGATGTGATAACTTTTGTAGTTGCAATTGGTTGTGGGAAGGTGCAGTTGGGTCGGCATTTGTAAACATTGCATATTCTCTCCATTAATTATTTGTAAATTGCTTATTGGATGAAAAGTAAATACAAGTTATGCCTTCTCCTCATCGTTCTGTTTTCTTTTCCTTTTCTTTTTTTTTTTCTTTTCTCCTCTTTTAGGGGAGGTGTCACTAGCGCATTAATTTTCAAATATACGATTGCCCAATGATAGCGTGTGAAACAAGAGTTATTATGAGGGTGTTTGTGAATTGTGATACTTATAAGGTGGTTAACTTCTTTATAAAAAAATAATAATAAAATATGCACGTTTGATAAATTATGTTTATAAGTAGATAAAGTTGACATATAAGTAATTAAAAAAACACTACCCTTTTAACTTTTTTTAACGGCTTATATGCAAAGAGAGTTGATTAAATAAAAGGACATTTATACGTCTTAAAAATATAAGAAAATTACAGCATTATTAATGAAAAACCTTTTTTAGTCATTTTAATGAGCATTGTTTTTTGAAAGCACATATTACCAAATACGTCAATAACTTATAAATACATTTTACTCAAACACTACACTTTTTTGCTTATTTGGCATTTGCTTATAAGCAGATTAAAACAAGCAAAGCCAAACGGACTCCATGGGCCTGTTTGGATTGGTTTCTTTTCTTTAAAAAGTATTTTTTCTTCAAAAAAGTATTTTTTTTTACTCGGATTAGGTTTCAGAAAAAGTTCAAACTCAAACCTCAATTTTAGGTTTGTGTAGAAGTCAAAATTTTTAACTTTTTAAATCACTTTTTTTAAAACTTTTAGAAAATGGTGCTTTTGAAAAAAGTCAATTCAAATGAGTGAACGAACATTTTTCTGCAATTTTCAACTTGAATGCTAAATTAAACAAAATAATGGAAGTTTCATTTGTGTTAGGGAATTTTGGATAGGCTGAAAAAAAGACAATTAGGGATTCATTGGATTCTCATATTTATTTTAAAGATATTTATTTTAGACGAGTCAAATCAATAGGATGAGCCAAATGAGTTTTGCATCATGAATTTTGTACTGTGCACATTACTTAGATGAGTTCTAGAAATAGAAAGCCATGTAGGAAGAAATGAAGAAATGGAATATGAAAGAATGCAATGAAATGAAATGGTATCAGAATATTCACACTGAAAATGTCGCTTTGGCCGAGTGGTTAAGGCGTGTGCCTGCTAAGTACATGGGGTTTCCCCGCGAGAGTTCGAATCTCTCAGGCGACGTTTCGTTTTACTTTTCCTTTTCCTATTTCTTTTTTTGGTTGAATCCTTTTTCTGTTTAAATGCCAGAGTCTGTGGCCCTGTAAAAATGATTCCAGCGACTAATTTGCATCTGTAGGAAGCTATAGACACAACACCCTATAAATGATTAATCATTTATGATATGTTTTGATTGGTTTCTTTTCATAAAAAAAGATGCTTGTCTTTTTGGAAAAAAAATATATTTATTTTTGCAATAAGCATCTAAACAAAAGAAAAGAAATCGTTACAACTTGGCCTAGTTGTTGATAGCTTGCTTGACTTCATCTATTTGTTGGTGAATCTGTTATAGTTCATAAAATTTACGTTTTAGTTATTATTTTAGGTTAATTGGATTTCGTTTTCCATAACAAAGAGAAATTTCCAGTCCGTGCTGCACTGTCCATTATCTTAAATTTTACCATAATAATCTGTACCCATACATTTCCTTAATGCTTTCTGCTTAGAACTTAGTTGAGTGAAGTACATTCTGTAAAATGTACAAATAAGTATTTAAGTAAACACAGCCAAATGGACGGTT
Source organism: Cordia subcordata (assembly GCA_028554755.1). NCBI lineage: Eukaryota > Viridiplantae > Streptophyta > Magnoliopsida > Boraginales > Cordiaceae > Cordia > Cordia subcordata. The sequence continues at coordinate 8,394,163 of JAPTOF010000014.1, forward strand.
ACTATAATTCTTTCCTTTATTTTGATTTAGGATACCTGTATTACCAATTTCTAAATGCTTCCGCAGCATAAATATTACATCTTCATCGTACATTCATAAATACGTCAGCAGATTCAGTTTCAAGCAGTGAATGGTGATGTATCAACGTCAACATCAGATCACATGCACCCACTCCTGTCTCATTCATGGACTTTAGATGGATTAAAATAAATTTTTTTTTAAAGAAAACTGGAATATAATTTTTTTTTGAGCAAGTAAAATAAAAGTTCATGTTCATTGTGTGTGTGGTTTAAAAGAGAGTGTTGTAGGTGCAAATGACAAAATAGATTAATCATTTTAGCCCGTAAATTTTAAGGCCAAATAATTACTTTTTTTTCTTTCTTTTTTCTTTTCTTTTTGGTGACAAAAAATTCAATTGGCGGAATCCGACCACTAACTGAGAAATTTCGGGTACACAGTACGTCCCCTGTATTGTGCACCAGTTAAGTCGAGGGCGTTTAATCTAGGATAAGGGACTAATTTGAACCTAGATTCTGAATTGTGTCCGTTTCTAACTTTTACCTTTAGAACATCCTTAGAAGACCAAAAAATTACGTCTTACGCTTACAACATAGCTTCACTTTTGGGTTAGCGCTTATAGCTAGGTTGAGGTGTGACAAAATTGGTATCAAATCTTTCAAGTTTTGGGGCGTGATGAAATGGTATTAAAGCTCATCACCCGTCAAAAGTAGGAGTTGTATCTTCACGTGATTCATATACTTACAATTCGTACCTACACTGTGCACCGTAGTACTGTGCGTAAACGGTATAAGCATAATACGTTATAGTACATGTATTAAAAAACTTTATATTATAAGTTCAAAATTTTTATAAAATATATTCAAAAATCTTATACTATATGATCATAGATTATACTCTATGTTCAAAATTTTTATATTATATGTTCAAAAATTTAAAAATAAGTTCACAAAATAAAAATTATAATTTCATAAATTTTATGTATGTCCACGAATAAAGATACACGAGGAGATTTGGTATGTATTCAAAATTATTATTCTATATGATCAAAACTAATACACTATTGGTTCAAAATAAATAAGTGTGTTATCTAATCAATTACCCATCCTAGTTCAAAATTATTGTTTTATATGTTCAAAACCAATACACTATTTCAAAATAAATAAGTGTGTAATCTGATTAATTAACAGTCTTAGTTCAAAACTATTATTCTATATGTTCAAAACCAATGCACTATTGGTTCAAAATAAATAAGGTGCTATTTGATCAACAGTTTTAGTTCAAAACTATTGTTCTATATGTTCAAAACCAATAGACTATTGGTTCAAAATAAATAAGTCTACTATCTGATCAATTAACAATCATAGTTCAAAACTATTGTTTAATATGTTCAAAACTAATACACTATTGGTTCAAAATGAATAAGTGTGCTATTTGATCAATTAACAATCCTAGTTCAAAACTATAATTCTATATGTTAAAAACCAATACACTATTGGTTCAAAATGAATAAGTGTGCTATTTGATCAATATTCTTAATTTAAAACTATTGTTCTATATATTCAAAACTAATACGCTATTGGTTCAAAATGAATAAGTGCGCTATTTGATCAATTAACAGTTTTAGTTCAAAACTATTGTTCTATATATTTAAAACCAAGATATTATTGGTTCAAAATGAATAAGTGTGTTATCTGATCAATCAATAGTCCTAGTTCAAAACTATTGTTCTATATTCAAAACTAATATATTATTGGTTTAAAATAAATAAGTATGCTCTTTGATCAATTAACAGTCCTAGTTCAAAATTACTATTCTATATGTTCGAAACCAATATACTATTGGTTCAAAATAAATAAGTGTGCTATCTGATCGGTGGTTCTAATTGAAAACTATTGTTCTATATATTCAAAATTCTTATATTATATGTTCAAAACTTTAATATAGGGAATAAACGAATTTTATTTAGCCAAAATATCAAACAATTAATCTGCATTATTTTAAATCATTTGTTGGACAACCAAATTCTCCATCCTTTCACTCATATATATCAACATATACTACACACCACCACCATAACACATACCACCACCACGGCGGACACAGATATGTTGTTATAGATTTGAGAAAAGAACTAAAAAAGAGAGAAAGAAAATAGTAACGACAACTCATATCGACGATGAAACAAAATTGACATGAAGATTGAAGACTATTGTTATGGTCGCGCAAAAATGATAATCGCGATGGTGAAGTCTGATTTAAAATCAAATGGTTGATTTTGCTAGAGAGAGACAAAAAGAAGAAAGAGAAAGAGAGTGAGAGGTAGAGAAGGAGACGAGAGGCTTTAAATTTTTTTTTTAAAAACATGTGTCTTTCACCTTATCTAAGGTGTATAAAATTTCGTAGGAGCATAGTTCCTACAAAACATAGTAAAATTTGCGACTTACAATAAGAGTTAGTATTTTTAAGTGGTTCACATAATTACAATACAAGTCTTACTTCTGAATTAGAGTGCTGGGACAATATTGGAGTGAGTATAAAAATATTTGCCATTGAGAATCTTAAAGCATGCTGCTTGTGAAATGTATGGCATACTAGATTTTCACATGCTATTGTTTTTCCTAATTTTTTGTTTTGTGTAATTTAAATAATGATATAGTGAAAGACGAATTGGTTTTATTATGAAATTAATTTATTCTTTGAAAAAGTTTTATTAGTTCATCACCAGTAAAAAGAATTTTGTGATCTGAAAAATATTAAAAGTCACGAACTTAGTTCGTCTTTAAATATTTTTTTGTTAATTTATTAAGATTTAAGGAAAAGATTGACGTAAATATAAAAAAAAAAGAAAAGAAAAGTATAAACCACCTAAAACATTAAGCCAAAAAGAAAGTTATATTCGCTCCAAGTATAAACCAAAAAGAAAAAAAACTCATGGGGTGCCAACAACTTCTCAAAACTTAGAAAGAATATTGTTGTTGTTTAGGGCTTTTATTCTAGTTTGCTTGATTAGGCATCCCAACTTACCATTATAAAAGCGTTAAACTAAAAAAATAAAGAAATAAGAGCCACTTGGCTCTAACTTAGCAATTAATTTGCATAATAGATAATAGATAAAAATGTTAAAAGCCAAAACTTATTTTATCTATTTGAAAAGTTTTTACCGGTTTGTGTACTGTTAAAAAAAAGTTCAGGCTAAATATTAAGAAAAAAATAAAATATAAAACAAAATTGAGAAAGCAACTGCGGGCGATCAAATGACTCACATTCCAAACCCTAGCATTAAAATAAAACTTAAGAAACACTCACTTCAAAAAGTAAACAAATATAAAAAGAAAAAAAGAAAAGAAATACTCATGGCTCAAGCCAAAAAAAAAAAAAAACAACAAAAAAAAAACAAACAAAGGGAAAGAAACCCGACAATTGTTAATAATTATAGTGTATACTCTATGGATAAGTGTTATGCATAGTGGGTCAAAATTTTATTTTTGAATTCATATTTTGCTCACGTGAAACAAATAAATTCCACTACATTCCCCCCGATAAATTTAGTTTGTAGTAGTTCTGTTCCTTTTTTTATAATTATTAATTAAAAATATATTTTTTAAAAAGTTAAAATTATTGGCTTCTAAAAAAAATAAATTTAAGCTTTTTTTTCAAAGTTAAACACTTATTGCAAAAAAGATGTATTATTTCTCACGAAAGAAAAATACTTTTTTTGTTGAAAAAAAGGCAAATTCAACAAATGGTCCTTATTTTTTACCGGAAGTGTCAGTTTGGTCTTTATTGTTTTGAAAGTGACTTATGATTTTTGATGTATTTAAAAAGTGTTATGCTAGTTTCCATTGTTTAAAAATGACCAATTTGTTACCCAACGTTTGTAAAAAGTGACCTAATTGATTTTCATTTAAATCATGTGATAGTTTTATGATCAATTAATGGGATAAAAATTGACACGTTTTGCAAACGTTAAAGATTAAATAGATTATTTTTGAAGCAATAAGAAACAAATTGATTTTTTTTTAAATATTAAGGATCAAATGAGTTACTTTTGAAATAATAAACACCAAATTAACATTTTTTTTTTGTAAGTAATAGGAAATATTTGTAAAATTTTTCCACAAAAAAAAAAAAAACTAATCTAAACAAATCCAAAGTTTGCGTGGCCAAGTAGGAGACCACAATGCTACGGTTGGATAGATAAATGCTCTGTTTCGTATAAGCTTATTATAAGATTTTTACTTATATAGAAAATAATGGTTTGGTTTGAATTTTCATAAGATTGTAGTGATGTAAGGATTGATTGCTTATATGTTAGAAGATAAAAAAATATAGTTTATTTTGAATTTATATAAAATGCTTGTAATAAGATGCTTTATATAATTAATATTGTCCTCTTCGTATCAATAAGATAAACATTTTATAATAAGCTCATTTAAACATAGCTAAAATAGACCTTTACTATTTATTTTTTGTTAAAATCTCCCACCTTACCCAACTCTCGCCTCAATAAAATTTAAAGCAAGATGTGATTTTAAAACAAAAGTAACCTTAAATATTTGAACTACACACTTATCCCAAATAAAATAAATTTATTTGGCGAAACAATAACACCAAGAGAACTAATGATGGGAGAGATCAATAAATCTCCTTCTTTATACGCCCATAGATCCCTCCATTCTCCAACCAAATGAACGTGTAATCGTTTCCTACAATACTGCCAGATGTTCAACTCCACTCCTGCAAATCAGCCTATCCATACTATATATATACATATATATATATGTATATATATATATGTATATATATCTCACAAGAAAGCAAAAATCATTTAGTCACTCGTACCATTTTCTTATCCATTTTCCCACAGGAATATTCCCAAAGATTTAACCATAAACGGCAGAAACAAATGGAGGTGTCATCAGTTGGTACCATGAATATGGAAACTACCACCACCATTGTTGATTCTGAGAATTCAAAAGCTGACCCTTCTCATCACAGGCCTCCACTCAACAAGTATGCTCTGGCTTGTGCCCTTTTGGCTTCCACCAACTCCATTCTCTTGGGTTACGGTCAGTTTTACAGATACTTCTAAGTTTTATCCATAAGCTGTTTTCTTGAATTTTTAACCAGTTTTTTTTTCCTTAGCCATTTCTAGTCTATTGTAATATATAAGCATGTGAAATTATTGTACCTTAATTTAGGAGATAGCGTGAAGTCTAAGTTGCATATGATTAGAAAACTAAAAAAAAAAAAGAACAAATTAACTCCTGAATATGGTTATTTTTTGCGCCTGGAAAATTGATGAGACTAAACTACACTAGTGTTTGTGTCTATGATCCATGTTCTTTAGAGTAAATTGCATATTATACTCCAGACTTATGTATAACATACCTCCCTGTATAATCAAAACTAGCTAATTATTCCTGTAATACCCCGTAATCAGTCCTATGTGCACCAGATCCCTATAGTATTAAAACTAGTTAATTATCCCTTGAAATTCTTAAAAGTGTGCAAAATATTCTTTGAAGTTTTTAAAAGTGTGCAAAATACTTTCCTAAAATATATGATGGTAGATAATTAGCTAGTTTTAATATTACAGGAGTTATGGTGCACATAAGTAAGGGTACAAGGGGAAATTAGTTAGTTTTGATAATAGAGGAAGGTACAAGACAATTTACTCTATTCTTTATCAACGAATCTTAAATACTTACAATAAAAAGAAACTTGTTTGGAAGTTCTGTAACATGTGTAATCATCACAGGGAGAGATTAATAATTAAGTTATTCTGATTATTTTTGTTGAATTAAATTGCTGCCTGTAGATATTGGAGTTATGAGTGGAGCTGTACTATATATGAAAGACAATCTCAAGATTTCGTCAACAGAGGTTGAGATCTTAGTAGGATCATTGAATGTGTTTTCTTTAATTGGTTCTTTTGCGTCCGGGAAAACATCAGATGTGATAGGAAGGCGTTATACAATTGTCTTGGCTGCAGCAACTTTCTTCATTGGTGCACTGCTAATGGGGCTTGCACCATCTTTCCCTTTCCTCATGGCTGGGAGAATCATTGCCGGCATTGGCGTCGGCTACTCCCTCATGATAGCTCCAGTGTACACGGCCGAGATATCGCCGGCCATGACACGTGGCTTCCTTACATCTCTCCCTGAAGTGTTCATCAATGTTGGTATTTTACTAGGTTATGTTGTCAATTTTTGCTTGTCAAGTCTACCACCCCATATCAATTGGAGGCTTATGCTTGGCCTTGCGGCAGTTCCGGCTGTCGGCATTGCCCTCGGGGTAATGACCATGCCGGAATCACCTCGGTGGTTAGTCATGAAAGGAAAGCTAAGTGAGGCTAAACTAGTTTTGGTGAAAATATCTGAGAATGAAGAAGAGGCTAATGTTAGACTAGAAGAGATAGCAAAGGCTGCTTCTGTTGTAACTGGCCCAAATTCTAGCCCTGGATCAGCCCATGCAACAGCATCAACCTCAAATACTTGGCATGGACAAGGGGTTTGGAAGGAATTACTGAGGCCTTCTCGTCCTTTTCAACGGATTTTCATCGCTGCCATTGGCATAAACTTCTTCATGCAAGCATCCGGTAATGACGCAGTGGTGTACTACACGCCGGAAGTGTTCAAGGCTGCTGGAATTCGCAAGCGAAAAGTGCTGGTTGGTGTCACTGTGATCATGGGGATAGCCAAGACATCTTTTGTGTTAGTATCTGCACTTTTCTTGGACAACTATGGAAGAAGGCCTTTATTGTTAATAGGCTCAATGGGTATGGCCATTTCATTAGCTGGGCTTGGGTTGGGCTCAAAGTTCTTGGAGCACTCTGATCACAAGCCTATATGGGCCATTGCATTGTGTGTGGTTGCTGTATGCGCGGATGTCTCGTTCTTTTCAATTGGGCTTGGGCCCATTACATGGGTGTACTCGTCGGAGATTTTTCCGATGAGGTTAAGGGCCCAGGGCACAAGTCTTGCAGTATCAGTGAACCGGCTGGTCAGTGGAGTGGTGGCAATGTCATTTCTTAGCATCTCAAAAAAGATAACATTTGGGGGAATGTTTCTTGTGCTTGCTGGAATCATGGTTTTAGCTTCCATCTTCTTTTACATCTTCTTGCCAGAAACAAAGGGCAAGAGCCTAGAAGAGATTGGTGCTCTTTTTGAGGATAAACATTCAAGTAACCAGACGGAAATGAGTGAAAGATAACAAAATATTCCAGCATTCAACACGTTTTTCTGTATAAAGACTTGTATGTTTCTCCTTTCATAACTAAAAATAAGATTTGCTTTCTAGTTTCTTGTGGTTTAATCTTTCTTAAAAGAGGACAGATCCATTCATAACGTTGTGATATCATAAATACTGAGATTTAATAATTATGAATTATTAATGTAATTACAATAAAATGATATAAATAATTCACAATTATTAAATTTCATTTATAACATTATAATGTTACGTGAGGATTCTTATTATGAGTCATGCTATGTAAAATCTAATGGACCATCTGAGCAAATATAATCCACTGAGGGCTCGTTTGGATTGGTTTTTCTTTTTTCAAAAATGTTTCTTTAACAGCTTTTAGACAATAATTTTTTTTTGAGAAGCTGAAAATTTTGACTTTTAAAAAAAGCTGTATTTGAACTTTTTTCAGAGTTTTTGTTTTTTGGAAGCCAGATCAAATAGTTATTGCAAATTTAATGTAATTTTTTTTTTAAAAAAAAATTTTTTGAAAAAAAGCTAATCCAAACAGGCCCTAAGAGCTTGTCACATTATCGTTAAAATAGAAGGATTACAAATACAATGTAAACCAAATGCTGGTTTCTAGACCTACGCGATTTAGCTGTTTAATTTACTGCCTTGTTTCAACCTTGACCAACAGGAGAGAAGGAGACACGAGGAATAGTTAGGTTAGTGATGCGAATAGGAAGAATATGAAAAATCACCGGCCCCGGGTATGGAGCGTGGGGGGTGGAATAGGGGCCCTTAGTGAAAGCATTAAAGAACACTTCCGAATCAGGGATTTCTCTTCTATCTAATAAATTCAGTCCATAAAATAATTTGTAGGTCTAAAATAAGAATTTATAGGACTTTTTAGAAGAATTTATAGTCCTATATATTTTTGTTTTAAAAGTAATTTTTTTTTATAGATTAATGTGTGGATGGAAGAACAATCCCTAAATCAGTTTCAATGGTTGCGATAGGCCGGATCATAGTACAGCAGATAGAGCAGGCTCGAAGATTATAGTCTTGCACATATTGGAATGGTTACGTTTTCAAAATCAATAAGGTAATGAAAGCATGTATAGAGAAAAATAGCTGACTAAATAACTGAACTTGTTCGAGTTTCAGATTTATGGAATTTGTGTTGATATTACATGGTTCGACCAAAAAAGCCAAAAAGATAAAAGAAGAAAAAAGGAAAATTATGGAGTACGACAAGGGTGAAGCAAATTCTGGACAGGCTAGAACCAACCCAAACAGCTATATATCAAGGACAAGCCAATTCGAATTCTTCTAACGCATATTTATTTTAGTCTCTTGCATATATCATCTTTTTCTAATTCGTGAATATGTACTTTTCTTATTCTTAACATGTTGGATTATATATTCTTATTGGCAAGAACTTTTCTTTTCTTTTTTTCAAAATAACCCAGCCCAATTCAATCTTTCGCCACTTATAAGATTCAAACTCAGTTAATCATTCTTTAAAAAAATAATTTTAATAACTTGAATTACTTCTTAATCCCTTTTTAGCAAGAACTTGTCTATCTTATAAGTTGTACCTAGGCATCCTTGAAATCAGGGGCAATATACTTTGCATGTCAGTGGGACTTGCAGTTCGAATTCTTCCAAAATGTTGCATGCTTTTAGTCTTAAAAAGCAATTAATTCAAACACACACACACACACACACATATATATATACATACATATATGTTTTTAGTCTTAAAATGAAATTAATTCAGGAACATATATATATATATATATATATATATATATATATATATCATGGATCATACAATACTAGTTTAACAGCTCTTGGACCAGGTACTTTTTGCCGCATTTATGTCTCTTGACTAATGTTAGAGCCCTTTTGGCTTTGCTTATTTTTAAGTGCTTATAAGTAGGTGTTGCTCATAAGTAAAAAATTGCTTTAAGCTAGTGAAAAATAAACAAAGATGTGTTTGGGTATTATGTGCTTATAAGCTGCTGATATGTTTGGCAAATAAGTGCATATAAGTAGCAATAGTAGTTAGAGCCCGTTTGGTTTGCTTATAAGCTGGTCAAACTATCTTATAAGCCAAAAAAAAAAAATTACATGTTTGGTAAAGTAGCTTATAAGCCATATAAGCTTGCTTATAAGCAGGTAAAAAAAAGTAGGTTGAAGCTAGTTAAAATTTTTGTGCTTATAAGCCAATTAGTCAAACCTATAAAAGACATGTTCATCCTCACAAATTAAATAGTTTTTGTTACATTAATTAATTACATGTCCTTTTTAGCCATTTTAAGAGCCCATTTGGCATTGCTTATTTTTAAGTACTTATAAGCAGGTATTGCTTATAAGTAAAAAGTTGCTTTTAAGCTAGTGAAAACTAAATAGAGATATGTTTAGATAATATGTTCTTATAAGCTACTGACATATTTGACAAATAAGTGCTTATAAGTAGTAATAGTCGTTAAACTGAAAAGGACGTGTAATTAATTAACGTGACAAAAACTATTTAATTTGTGAGGATAAACATGTCTTTTTAATAGGTTTGACTAATTGGCTTATAAGCAAAAAAATTTTAAGTAGCTCCAACATACCTTTTTTTTTTATCTGCTTAGAAGCAAGTGTTAAGAACTTAAGGAAATTGTAGAATAGAAATATTACAATCTGTTTTTCTCCCCCCCCCCCCTCATTCATCCCTCTCTCCTATATATGTATTGCATTCTGTTGTAACCACTTTGCTATTCACGCCTTGTTCCCTCATGCCACATCATATTCTTCTAGATACTTAGGCATGTGCTTAACACGACTGCTCTTCCTGAGTTCTCGTCCAGATGGTTTAGCTGTTGAAGAGCTAAAACCCATTGGGCTGCACACTTGTTGGCCTGTTGGGCTCAAAACATCTGTTGGGCTCATAACATTATTCCCTAGGAGCTGAAGAACCTTGTCCTCAAGGTTCAAGTTGGGATAGGATCACCTGAATTGGTTAGCATCTTTCCATGTAGCATCATCTGGAGGAAGATGGTTCTATTGGATAAAAAATTGCGTGGTTGGCTTACCTTGACAAAGAATGGTACGTTGGGATAAAATGGCTAATGGAGTGAGTTCAGGCATGTGAGGCTCAGCTGGGACGATTGAAGCTGGTGCACCGAATTTTTCTGCACCTTCCGCCTTTTTTAACACTGAAACATGGAATACTGGATGGGTTTTAGAAGAAGGAGGGAGTTGTAGTCGGTATGCTACCTGGCCAATACGTTCTAGGATCTGAAAAGGCCCAAAAAATTTGCGACTCAGTTTTTGGGATTTGTAGACCCGAAGAGAAGTTTGTCTATATGGTTGAAGCCGCAGCAAAGCCCAATCACCCACTTCAAAGGAACGTTCGGTGCGATGTTTATCTGCCTGTTCTTTCATTCGTTGTTGAGCTTGAGCCAAAGTGGTCTTTAAGAGTCTAAGGATGTGATCTCTTTGTTGTAAGTCGTGTTCTACTGCAGCATTTTTTGTAGACCAAGGAAAATAATGAATGATGGAAGGTGGATCACGACCATAAACAGCCAAAAAGGGAGACATGCCAATTGAGGTGTGATATGAGGTATTGTATCAAAATTCTGCCTATGGTAGGAATTTTGCCCAACAAGAAGGCGAATCCATAACAAAGCAATGCAAATACATTTCAAGTGTGCGGTTGACAAGCTTTGTCTGACCATCAGTCTGGGGATGGTATGCCGTGCTGAATTTAAGTTTGGTGCCTTGCAATTCAAATAATTCCTTCCAAAACATACTCAAGAACAATTTATCCCGATCAGTCACAATTGATTTTGGAATCCCATGGAGCCATACAATCTCTTGAACAAATATTTGGGCCAATTTAGTGCTCGTTATTTGACTCAGTAAAGCAATGAAATGAGCGTACTTTGACAAACGGTCAACAACAACAAGGATCTCTGTATAATTTTTTGAAGAGGAAAGGCCCTGAATGAAATCCATAGAGAGATCCTCCCAAATCTGATAGGGAATAGGTAATGGCTGTAAAAGGCCAGCAGGTTGTAATTGGCTCATCTTGGCCTGTTGACAAACTGGACAAGTAGCAATAAAGCTTGTAAGTCTTTCCTCATGGATGGCCAGTAACACACTTGGAGAAGGCATTTATGTGTTTTCAGAATTCCAGCATGACCTCCTGTTGGTGTAGTATGAAACTCCTGAAGAAAAGTCTGATGCAAGGCTTCAGGAACGAGCAGCCTCTGTTTATAAAGGATTAACCCATTGCGTACCATATACTGAGGATAGTCTTCTGGTGTTGACTGAATGTGTTGCCTCATCTCATAGAGTTTAACATTTTTATCAATTGCATGTCAGAGATCATTCTCCAGTTGTGTAGTAACAATAGAAAAAATGGAAAAGAAAGCATTGAAGGGAGCTCTTGAGAGTGCATCGACGCTAATGTTTTCCTTACCCAGCTTATAGATAATCTCGAAATCATACCCTAAAAGCTTAGAAATCCACTTTTGTTGATCCGATGTCTGAATGGTTTGTGCCATCATGGCCCGTAAACTTTGACGATATGTCTTAATCTGAAAGTGCCGTCCCAACAAATATTGCCTCCACTTAGCAACAGCTACAGTGATAGCATGCTTTTCCCTTTGATAAACAGACAGTCGTTGCGGTTGAGGTGATAACTTCTTGCTGAAATAGGCAATTGGATGATTGTTTTGAAGCAATGTAGCCCCAATGCCAGTTCTTGAGGCATTAGTCTCAACCACAAAGGGCATATCAAAGTTGGGCAAAGCTAATACAGGAGCCTCAATTAGTGATATTTGCAATTGTTTGAACGCATTAGTAGCTACATCAGTCCAGATAAAAGCATCTTTCTTTAGCAATTCAGTGAGTGGATGCTCAATAGAAGCAAAGCTTTTGATGAAACGCGATAATAACTGACTAACCGTAGGAATGCTCTTAATTGTTTGACAGAAGTTGGTGTAGGCCAATCGAGCACTGCCTTGACTTTCTCTGGATCCATAGCCACTGTTCCATTAGAGATAATATGTCCCAAGTACTCAATTTGTGTGCGTGTAAAAGTACATTTAGACTGTTTAGGAAAAAAAGTGTTGGTTAGTAGAATATGGAGCACTTGATGCAAATGCTCCATATGTTGAGAAAAATCAACACTGTAAACCAGAATATCATCAAAAAATACAAGGACACATTTTAGCAAAAGTGGCCAAAATACATCATTCATCACTGCTTGGAATGTAGCTGGAGCATTTGTGAGGCCAAAAGGCATGGCGAGATATTCATAGTGGCCTTCATGGGTACGAAAGGAAGTTTTGTGAATATCGTTTGGATGCATTCTGATTTGATGGTACCCTGCTCATAAATCTAATTTGGAAAATATTCGAGCTCCATGTAACTCGTTCAATAACTCCTCCACAGTAGGAATAGGAAATCTGTCCGGAACAGTGATTGCATTCAATGCTCTATAGTTGGTGCAAACCTCCAAGTGCCATCTTTCTTACGCACTAGAATGATCGGGGCAGAGAACGCACTAGTGCTTTTTTGAATAATGCCATTGTTCAACATTTCGAATACCAATTGTTCAATTTCAGCCTTATGAGCATATGGGTATCGGTAAGGTTTGACGTTGATTGGTGCTGTTGCTGGTTGTAAATGGATGTGGTGATCCTGCAGTCTGGATGGTGGAAGGCCCTACGGTAACTGGAAGACGCTTTCGAATTGTTGTAATAAGGTCTGTAAAGCTTGGTCCTGGACACTTGCTGAAATGGGAGAATCAGTCACGAGGGTGAGGCTATAAAATGCTGCGACTGCCACCGTTGCCGTCATGCGACGCAAGGAAGCCAAAGCAACCTGTGAAATGGACATTGGCTTATCGGCTTGTAAGAGAACATTTTCGCTTGCTCGTTGGAACTGCATGGTTAATTTGGCATAGTCATGAATAATGGGGCCTAACGTAGACAACCAGGAAACCCCCAAGACGATATCCAACCTCTCCAAAGGAAGAACATATAGATTTGTGATGGCGCAATACCCCTGAATATATAACTTTATGCCTCGCACTAATCCTTCACTCTTCAATCGTTGACCATTGCCCACTACAACATTTAGGTCAGGGGTATGTTCCATAGGGAGATTCAAATGTTTGGCGACGCGTGATTGGATAAAGCTGTGAGTACTTCCGCCGTCTATCAAAACTTGAACAGATACGCCAGCCACTTGTCCAATAAAACGTAGGGTAGTTGGGGAATGATTACCTGCCAATTCATTCAATGAAATCTCAGGTTGAGCCTTCCATTCCTCAAGCTGTAAGTGGGAGGCGAATTGCTCATTCTCCATGGGACCAGCCTCTTCCGTTTAGTCAAATTCAAGAAGGAAAAGTTGGGGTTTCGTCTGGAACTGATGGCCAGGAACATATCGTTCGTCACAGTTATAACAGAGACCCATGTCACGACGTTGTTGCATCTGTTGTGGTGTAAGTTTTTTTATAGTGTATGGTAGGTTAGTTGAATGGGATGGATGTGGAGTATTTTGAGGTAGGTTTGTGGCAGTGGGTTTAAGGTTATGGCTGAGGAAGTTTCTGGGATTGGGGTAAGACGAAGTGGAGGCATAAGTATTTGAAGTGATATTTATGGTAGTGTTTGAGCTAAGAGGTACAGGGGAGAAATTGGGTCGTGACTGTACCCCAAATTGATTGCGGGTCCGGTCAGGTCTTTGGGCCAATCTTTGTTGCTCTAGTGACTTAGTTTCTTGGAGTTTCGCAAGGCCCATTGCTTGGTTCAGTGATATGGGCCGAAGAGACTGAACTTCTACTCTAATATCTGCCCGTAATCCGGCAACAAAACAACTCAGTAAAAAGGAAGGAGGGAGTCCAACAGTGCAATTCATGAGAGATTCGAACCGTGCTTGATACTCATTGACGGTGGTCGTTTAGACCAGTTTTGCTAATGCCCCTTGGTGATCATCAAATTCAGATGGCCCAAAACGCGTTTCCAAAGCACGCGTAAATTGTTCCCAGTTAAGAAATTGTCGAGCACGAAACATGCCTTGGAACCAATGTAAAGCACGTCCATCCATATGGTAATAGGCAAGTATCAATTTCTGGTCATCGGGAATGCGATTGAATGCGAAATATTGATCAGCCTTACAGATCCAATCGAGAGGGTCGGTACCATCGAAACGAGGAAGCTTCAATTTAATGCAGCCTCCGGTGACCTCAAGAAACCCGGGAGAGAATGACAGCAGTGGGTCAAGACCAGGTGGAGATGATGGAAGATGACCACGAGAAAATGGAGGAAAATTGGTGTTTGACGTGGCAGAAGAAAATGAGTTATTTGAGAGAAAGGGAGGTGAAAATATGGGTTGATTATTAAAACCAACAAAGGGATAGGACGGAGGGGATGACAACAGCGGCGGAGGAGGAAGATTTCCACCTTTCATTGCCGTCGTGGTAAGTGAGGTGGTAGTGGTAGCGTTGGAAGTGGTATGAGGTGATGTACCTTCAACGCTGGTTTTGGTTTTGAGTAATTGAAGTGTTTGATCAACTTTGGATGTCAAATCCTCCATCAACTGCCGATGTTGTTCTAGTTTGTGGGACTGATCTGCTGTTGTCTCTTGAAGCTTGCGAAGTTGTTCATCCATCACTTTGAACCGAGTACCCTCGGCCATGCTCAACGAGAGCACCAAATGTTAAGAACTTAAGGAAATTGCAGTATAGAAATATTACAATCTGTTTTTCTCCTCTTCTCTCATTCATCCCTCTCTCCTATATATGTATTACATTCTGTTGTAACCACTTTGCTATTCACGCCTTGTTCCCTCATGCCACATCATATTCTTCTAGATACTTAGCCATGTGCTTAACACGAGTGCTCTTCCTGAGTTCTCGTCCAAATGGTTCAGCTGTTGAAGAGCTAAAATCCATTGGGCTGCACAGTTGTTGGCCTGTTGGGCTCAAAACATCTGTTGGGCTCATAACAACAAGCTTATATAGTTTATAAACAACTTCACCAAACATGTAATTTTTTGTTTTTAGCTTATGACCAGCTTATAAGCACAGCCAATCTCTTTCACAATACATGTAAGATTGTCACACCGAACACACAGTTCTCGTCAGAGTAGTAGTACTGCTTCATTCAGTTCATCGAGTCGTAACTCCAAAATATGTTCCAAACGTGCAATTTGGTTCATATGCGCTAGCTAGCTGTGCTTGCTATTTGAATGTGTACTAGGGGTTTTCTTGGAAAATTAAAATAGTGAATCTTGTTTCGCTTCTGCTTTCAAATCAAAATGAGTAAGCATGTAGTGTCTGAGGAGTAACACACAGTTTTGTATTATAATTTTGGCACAACTCGCTTGTCTTGAATCTTAACAGTTAACGTTACATCATACTTTAGTGATGCATAAAATTTGGCCCATGTTAGATAACATGATTATGCGAGTTTTCTACATTAATTTCATGCCCAAATTTGATCACATGATTATTTATGAAATTTTTGAAAAAGGTTTCTTAGATGGTGGACAAGAAATAAGACAACTTGCCAGAAATGATAAAGCGATGATAGACATCAACATTAGCAAAAGTCAATTTTTACTAAGATAAGGGGCTTGAGATTCTGGAGCTAGCGAGGTTTTAGGTTGTAAGCAAAAGCACCACATCAAATCAAGTGAAAGTGGGGGTCAAGAAATCTATGTGAAATGGGGTGCTTTTCTGCTTGTAAGTAAGCTCATTTCAACTTGGAAAGCTGAATCTTTCTTAGCAGAATTGTCATCTTGCTTCTGGTAGCATTGCTCCAGCGTAAAGGACCAGATGTGGAGTATTTCATTTGTTTGTTTCTTCTTGGAAGCTTCTAGGTCAAAAGATGCTCTTGGGAGAGGAACTGATATTACACAAGGTTAATTATTTGTTGGGTTAATTCCTGTTACGGTCTTGAAGTAAAAGACTTGAAACAATTTAATTCCTAAATTACCATAATGTACTTTTAGTCTGTCAACTATTAATGATGGTACAGTGTTAATTTATATACGGGGAAAGTTCTATTGGCCCCATTAGTTTTCTTGTGGAATTCATTAAAAGAATTAACAGCGTCCAATTGTTCATAGTCCACAAATTAAAAGACACATTCTAATAGTTCAAGAACTAAATTATCCCAAGTATTTAGTTTAGACACAAATAAGAAAAATTACCTTTTTTTTCTTTCAAAACTACAACATAGAAGTGACACAAAAATGTAAAAGTGGATTGAAGGTGAATAGATAACATCGAATCAAAATGCAACTTTGAGTATCTCCGGATCTTAAAAGCCCTAAATTATTCATGTACAACAATTAAGTTCTCCAACAATCACAGTACCTAATCGCCATGGCATTTCTCTTAAACTTTTCGGGAATTGGGTTGTAGTTGTACTGGTTGAGATACAGTTTTCTGCACCTCTTTATTGCGATTTAATTGTACTCTTATGTACATTCCCTCTTAGCCACAGGAGAAGTTCGAGGAAGACATTAGCATATTGACAAGAATTTTTTTACATAATAATATCATCATATCAGAATTATATATGGAACCGTCGGCAGCTGATGCTTACAATAGTGAACATGGAAAAGGTGACAAAATTGCCTTTGTCCTTGATCTTGAATATGCTGATTTCCAAAGACACATGCAGGTACATTACAGAGGAAGGCAAGAGCTATAACCAATCTGGAGAATGCTTGGAGATGAACCAACACACTGCAAATAGTGTACATACTACACACATTACATGCACTATACATATTACGCACATTACACACGCATATGGTCCATATCCATTCCTATACCCAAAGAGCCCACGGATTAGGCACATACTCGTAATATAATTATTGCTTCTAGCGCATATATGTATGTATCTGTAAGAATATCGGTTGTGATGAATGCCATAATGAGTCAATTTTGGATTCGAAGGCAGAGATATATGGCACGTTATAACGGACTAATGTAGAGATAAAATGCCAAATTTGAACAAAGGAAAGAACTCAAATTTCAAATGAACAAATTTGAACTCGAAAAATATTTGTTTGATTCTCGAATAACGAATAATGAGGGGCAAAGAGATTGACCTGAGTTTAATTTTAATTTAATTAAAAGAACTAACAGTTGATGCAAGAGCAAAGAGGAATATGTGCATAAATGTTTAATTTTGGAAGCTTTTGTGACCATATGATATCCGACTTTCATTTTCAGAAAGTTGCAATTTCCTAGTATATCCTATTTATTTGAATAATGGCCGGTATCATAAACATGAAACATTCGACTAAAATCAAATCATTCATTTTGACCATAATATAGTTTAGAGTGATTGCGAAAACAAAAATGATATTAATTTTTATAATTATCTTTAAGATAATCTTTACTAAAGCTTCCATATTCAAACATAATGGACAGATTTAAATAATCTTTATTTATAGCCAACAACGCTATAAATAGAGAGACGACTTCAGATAGCAGTCTCAAAAATAGAAAAACCTAAAACCATTTTCATTTGAGCTTTGAAACATCGTCTCTGTGTGTGATACAGGCCAGTAGACTTTTTAGCATCTATAGCCAATGGCCACTCACAATTATTCCACAATAATCATGGAATTGGAATATTCCCACAATTATATATTAATTTATTGCTATTATTAATATATATTGAATATTGAATCCTTTATTCTTCTTGTTTTCTATTTTCTTTTGGTCATGACACTGCAGCATCACTTTTATTCCTAATCACTGCCAAGAATTACGCTTCGGGCAATGCAATATACTCCGAGATGACAACTTCTTAGAGAATGTCACTAGCAATAAGTGGAGTATTGCTTGCATTTTTATTTTATTTTATTCTTTTTGTTTTGCGTTATGAAGATTGTTAATTAATTGAAGACAATTACATATGCATGGCTTTTGAAAAAGAAAAAACTGAATCTTCGGATCAGATCATCTGGCTCCAACTAAAGATATATCTCCAAGCATTCCTAATAATATTTTTTCCAGAAAAGAAAAAAAAAAGGTCATGCTTAATCGGAAACCCCAAAGTATATATGTGAAGAATTGGCTATTAAAAACATACATTTTGATTTACGAATCACGTAGAAAAAGCAAGACGGATTAGATATAATAAAGATAATGTTGTCAAGAAGATCCAGCTTTCTTTATATATATATATATATATATATATATACATATATATATATACATACTATTTTGAAGGATTCAAAGAATAATTTAAACAATTGAAACTATTTTAATTCTTACAAATGATAATTGAGTTTGAATCTCATAAAGGCGAGGGTAGAGTATACATTGTGGGGGTTTAAAAATAAGAATAAATAATACTGTAGATTCTTTGATGATAATTCGGGAGTTGATTTGAACGTAGGAAAAAAAAAACTCCTCTTTTTTTTCATTTTATTTTTTCTTTGTTCTTTTGGTTTCTCTTCTAGTTAATGACTAAGACAAATATCAAATGAGCTTATTAGTTACGTGTGTAAAATGGAAGATTAATCCACAACTAGAAGTTTGATCAAATTGGTTGCTTGCACCTCTATTTTGTGTATAAAAACAGTACGTGCAAAGAACATGACCAACCACTACAAGAAATCAAGTCAATAGTTATACATATTGTAGCTTATGACTAGAGTGTAACAAATTTAACTGGTTAATGTTTGTTATATTTGAAAATGTAGTTAATATTTGCTACATTTAGAAGTGCAAGTAATTTAGGCATTAATCAAATGAAATTCAAACTTTGTTATATTTTTATTTTTTAATAAAAAGAAGAAAACCTTAACCCCCCAACCCAACCCCCTTGTCCTTGGGATTTGAATTCATAACCTCACAAGTCATACCTTCCTTTAAAAAAAAAAAAAGCTTTCACCCCCAACCCAACCCCCTATTCCTAGGATTTGAATCCAGGTCTTGGCACATAAAGAAGGTAGTATCAATCACTTGAGTCACCTTCTAATATAAAACTTTGTTACACTTTGAAATATAACAAATGCATTTTTTCAAATTATATTGGTCAAATTTTAAGCATAACAATTTTTTTTTTCTTTTTTTGCTATCTTACAAAAAATAAAATATAAAAATTCTAATATCATTGTTAGGGTTAAAATGTAATAAAATATTTTATTTCATTTAAAACTATAAATAAAATAAAAACTATAAATTTACTATTCTAAGCTTACTCTAAACGTAACAAAACATAGTGACAAAACATTAATAACTATTTGTCTAAAATCTTGTAGCGAGTGCTGTTAATTTTTGGATGAAGTCATTAAAATGACTAAAAATAGAATACTTTGAAAACTTTAGCAACAGAATGAAAGTCTAAGCGCCAAAGTTGAATTTTCTGCAAAGTTTAATTAGGACCATTCTTGAAACTCACCCTAATTATATTTCTGAATATTAAAATCTACGACAAAACAGATTAAAACAAATTCATCTTTCCAAGCTGTAACCTTTTACTCTAAAGAGGACCTGAATTTTGTCAATTGTGGACAAGAAAACAGACAAAAACAGCAAAAAGTTTTCAAAACTATCATGTAAAAGAGTTTTTTAAAATGCTTCACTTTCTTTGTTTGTAGGTAGCTATATCATGCACGAGCACTCAAAACTCTGAAATCCAAAAACTTTCGCCACCATCCCCACATTCCTCTCCCCAACCCACACCATCCCCCCCCCTCCCCCCTCCCCCCCCCCCCCCAAAAGAAAATGAACACGGAGAACAGATTCAAACAGAGAATCTCAAGCATGTTCCGATCATCATTTGGGTCATGCAGGTCCAAAAAACTCAATGATGTTGTTGTTGAAAAGCCTGTTTTTCATCCCCAAGATCGCCAACACTACCAACTTATCGAGCTTTTCTCTCCAAGGCCTCGACCTTTTCCATCTATTTGCAGACCCAAATGGCCTGAGAATAATCTCCAAACAGAAGCACTTACCTCTACACTTAACAAAAACTTCTACTCGAGAAGCAAAGCTGATTTTGATGGCCGAAGATGCCCACCTGCATCTCCCATTTCGCCTTTGAATTCATACATGAAAAAGCACAAGCAGAAAAGATGTAGTAGAAAGGCCAGCTCCAAGAAGACTCGTTCCAGGAACAGAAGCTGTGAAATGCATGATTTTCTTAACTACAATGGTTTGTTCAGCAGTGATGAAGAAGAAGAAGATGACGATAAAACAACGTTTTTCTCCTCAAGATCCCTCTCCTCCGATTCTTCTGAATCTTTCCGGCGAAACAACGCGTCGGGTAAGCAGCCGCCTCCGCCACCAAGGCGGCGGAGAGCGGCGGCCAGGAAGGAGGCAATGCCAATACAAGCTGGGAGAGTTAAGGGGAGTTTTGCAGTGGTGAAGCGTTCGAGTGATCCTTACAATGACTTCAGGACATCAATGGTGGAGATGATCGTGGAGAGGCAGATATTTGCGGCGGAGGATCTTGAGAATATGCTGCAGTGCTTTTTGTCACTCAACTCTCATCACCATCATAGGGCTATCATTGAAGTGTTCACTGAAATTTGGGAAGCTTTGTTCTCTACCTGGTCTTGAAGTGTATTTTAACTTTTACAAAAAAAAAAAAAAAATGTAATCAGTACGTAGAAAAAGTAACCTGTTCTTTTCATGATTGTGTTTCAATGAAGAAGAATACTTGTTCTTCTCAATGTTTCTTAACTATGTAATTTATCATTTGAGATAATGGGCATTATCTTCATTTTATCTTCTCTTTTTTCCTTTCTGAATATTAATTATATACATACATACATATACATATATATGCTCTTTCCTCTTTTTTCTTTTTTTGGGTGGTGTGGTGGATATCATTCTCTAGAGTTTCACAATGACTAGGTTTAAGCTTTTCTTTTCCACGGCAAACACTCAAAAAAAACTGAGAATAGATGACGGTTTTTTTACAGCAGTTTTTGGAAAACCATTACCTATATTTCTATAGACAGTGGTTTTCTTGAACCATTGTCAAAAGAATACATAGGGGCGGTTCAAAATCACCGCTATGGCAAAAAAAAAAAAAAATGCGTTTCCCCTGATTTTTGTTGTAGTGAAATAAGCTCTATTTCACCTTTATCTGAAAAAAATTCCATAGCATTATTGCTTTTACGTCTTGGTCAAACTGGTTTTTCCAGTAAGGATGTGATATTTGAAAAGATGAATCAGAAGAAGAGAGTGCAGGGATTTGATATATAGAAGACTATATCGTAACAGAGATAATGTTTCTTTCGAAAAAAAAAAAAGGATTGACGAAAGAAAGGCAAAAGATGACATAAAGTCTATGGCTGATTCTCGGATGAAGGGTTCACTTCTGAGGTTGTGTAAGACTTTTACCACCTCGTAGAGATGGATGATTCAAACAAGGATTCAATTCTGAGATTGAGAATATGATTTTTTTTTTTTTAGAAATGCGGTAAAAAGTAGAATTATTGGAGAAATTAATTATTTTAAAGTCAACCACATGTCCAAACTGATCTGAATCATACATATCTCAATCCGAATCATGGTTCTAAGGTTTAACCTTTAATATTAGATCAAAAGATTTTTTAAACGGAGTTCTTCATTTAGAACAAAAAAAAAAAAAGGAAAAAAAAAAGAAATTTTCCCGACCAAACCCTGACTATATATTCTGCGGCAACCATGAATTATGCAACTCGTAGCCATATTATATTCATGTACCACAAGCTAGTTATTACATTTTTTTTATATATATACATTAACCTTATAATGAGTCACATATAAACCAAACTCTTCTGACTACTTTAACGATTGCAGAGTATGATTAGCCAATGCAAGAATCTTGATTAGGAATGTTGAGCATATAATATATGCAGTAGCACATATGATTAGCATAACGCCTACGGACAAAAACTCCCAAAGTCCAAATGATTGGTTTCTGGATATACAGGTTGTTTAATTAGCAACATATAGATAAAATGTTGTATAAGTATTAGATGCATCTCTTTTGTAACAATGGTAATCTACTGTACATAAGATAGCCATAAAGATCTGCATTATATTCATTGCTTACTACTCCTAAACATTACAAACTTTTAATCCTAAAACTTGTATATGAAAATAAGACAGAACAAGTACTCTCACGTAATATCATAACGTTGTATACGAACCGCAACGTTTTGAATTTCGCTCACAAGAAGGATCCATTCCCATCAAAATGTACATGTACAATGGAAATTTTTCGAGTGTAGAGAGGGCTGAACCACTTTCCATAGCCAGAAACCTCGCGAAAGTGATTGGTCATAATTGAACAGTTATTGAAAAAGCGACACATCTGTTTGCAGGGGCTCAAATGCAATTCGTCATTTGTCTTTGTATATATACAAATGAACAGGAAAAATAGTAGTGGGTGTGTTGCAGTGCTGAATGCTACAGAGAGCCATTTTTTGCCCCATTTTGAGTGGGGGGCTATGCATGGCAACATAGCCTTTTTTACTGTTCATCTGACCTCGATGATAATGTAGCACACAGCATATATATGTAATATATTGTAATGTGGTAGACATATTTAGATCAGAGGTGGATTCTAAACCCTGATGTCAATATTCTGGAAATTTTTTTGAAGGTGGTGAGCTGTTTCTGATGATAACATCCCATACATCCCTTTTGCATTAATTGTAGGGTGCAGTAAAGGGGAGCAATATTTTTCGAACGTGTTCATGAGAAAAAAGATGCTTTTTAATACGGTAAATTATTCCAAATGTCATTAAATTATTCAGCTAGTTTTGTTTTTACCATTAAATTATTTTTAGTTTTAAAAGGAACATTCTATTAGAAAACTCCACAAGTTGGGATAAAAACATAAATACTTTAAAATTAAGTGACTTAAATATTTTTTTTTAGTTTTTATTAATTTTCAGTCTCTTTTTATTTTTATCTATTTATTCTTTTATTTTATGTTTTTCTTCTCTCTTTTCTCTCTTTCTACTTTTGCTTGTTTTAACTTTTTGTTCTCGTAACATAACAAATTACAATTATTTTTTTGTCCTAAATATTTTTATTTTACTTTGGCTAAGAACCAAAGATCATAATAACAAGAAACTCATTACAATACTCTCGTCATGAGGTGATAAACTTTATATGATTTGACCTACTGTTACAAAAGAAATTTTTATAATAAATAGATATATTAAATATTTTGAATCAAAAACTTAAATATACCTCAAAATTAGTGGCATATCAACTTTTGTTCCGGGGTGCCTATTATTTAAATAAAAATATTACTACTATTTTTATTTTATTTTAAAATAAAATGCCAAATCATATAAAGTGCACCCCTCATGATAAGAGTGTTTTCCTCGTGATAGTAATAATTGTTTTATTATTATAATTTTTTTTTTGTTTTTAGCCAAAGTAAAATAAAAAATTTAAGACAAAAAATATTGTAATTTATTATCTTGTAAGAGAAAGGTAAGAAGAAAAAAAGAAAACAAAAGAATAAAGAGAGAGAAATAAAAGAAGATTAAAAATTATTTAAAAATTAAAAAAAATATTCAAGTCACTTAATTTTTAAGTATTTATGTTTTCACCATAATTTATTAAGTTTTTTAATGGAATGGCTTAAATGAGACTATATTTTGAAAAATTAGTGGTTCTTTTGAAACCAAAAATTATTCAATGGTTAAAACAGGACTGAATGAACAATTTAATGCCTTCTGGAACAATTTATCCTTTTTAATATAACTAGTGTATAACTCGTGTAATGTACGGGATTGTTTGGAAAAAATGCATACATTTTATGTTCTTATTTATTATTGACTATTAATTTTTACCGATAAAAGATAAAGTTTTGTAAAATTTAGTTTTCAGTAAATTTGCAATGCTAAGTATTTTTTTTTTCTATTATAGATCTGGAGTAATTAAATAAAATATTTAAATTGAAAAGAAAAATTAGAAATATGTGGTAATGTGGCAGACATATTTAGAGGTAGATTCTGAACCGTGATGTCAATATTCTGAAAATCTTTTTGGGGGTGGTGAGCTGTTTCTGATGAAATTCCACACATCCCTTTTGCATTAATGGTGGGGTGCAGTGATAGAGGAGCAATATTTTTCGAATGTTTTCACGAAAATGGGATGCTGTTTTTTAGAATGTCTGGTCTTGCAGACCCCATGCCCCTTGTAGGGTTATAAACACGTTAACTAATTAATTTTATCGCATTTTTTTGATTCTCGAGCCCAGTCCGGCTCCACCTTGAGTCAAACAAGTCGTACGTAAAATTAATTAATTCCTTGTTCGGATTTTTTTTTTACGTAAAATTATTTTTTAAAAGAGTATCTCCATTTTTTAATGAATATTTAAATTGGTTTTTAAAAAAGGATGAAAAAAAAGAAATATTGTTTGTCCAAAAAAGAAACTTACGAGTTTTTGTCATCCTCAAGACCCACTTCTTTTGGTTCTACATTTTTATCCCGAAATAATGAATTGAGTTCGTATAAGCATTTTGGATGCTGCTATTGAAATAACCCTTCTAGTTATGGTTAAAATGTGCGGAATTTCTTACTTTTCGTGGAGGATTGAATTTAGTAATTGAGGGTCTATGGTTGACTGATATTGCTTATCATCATCTAGCTACTGCAATTCTTTTTAGACAATTAGATGAGTGAAAGAAAATGACTTGCAAATTTGCAGTAAAAGGATTGAGTCTCATTTCCTATGTACAAGAATAAAGTGAAAGTAAACAGTAGAGATAGTTTATCCCAAGAGTGATTGATTAATCATTATGACTTAAAGCGGGTTCACAAGGTCAACCATATGGAGTTTTTACTATCCATTACCATAGGTGATTTGAACTGGGGAAAAAGGATTTGCAGTCCCGCGCATTACCACTCGACCATGCCACCAAAATGATACAAAATAGATGAAAGTGTTCTTGGATTACTGAAATGTTTTTTTTTTCTTATTGTACTTGCACCCTGAGTCTTGTTCTCCTTAACCCTTTTCCTTAAAGAAATCCTTTCCCTTTGTTATTTGATTTGATCCATCCCTTCGATTTATTATATAAAATCTCAAAAAAAAAAATCCACAGTGCTAAAACTTTCTCTCCCTTTTCTATTGAATAAAAAAGAAAATGTGGATTTTTCGTTGCAAAAGTTAAAATAATTAAAATTAGAAAACTTAATTTTAATTTTTTTCAAAAGTCAAAGTTCTAAATTTTTCAAAATAAATTTTTAAAAAGTTTACCAAAAGAAATTGAATAAGGGAAACTAATCCAAAACCAACTAATAGCCTATTTGGATACGTTTATTTCGGGCTTAGAAGTTGCAAATAGTAAAAAACATGTGAGGAGATATTTTTTTCTAAGAACTTATAAGCTGTAAAATAAGCAGAGGCAAACAGGCTCTAAAGTAAGCTTGAAAAAAAGGTACACAGTCGACGAAGAACAGAGCCTACCATGTAATAAGAAGCTAAAGGTATGTTCTAGCATAAATAGCTGCTAATGTAATCGATTGTTGTTTGAGTACTTGATGTCGTAGTTTTAAGTAAACTTTAAGTTAATTTTGACATGGATTCTACACATCTAAACGATAAGAACTACGCATATTCGAAATCTTCAATCCAATTAGATAATCATAGAATATTTACTTATTTAAAATTAATAAGGAATGAATGAGAAAATTGAATTTAGAGTTAGAAAATTAAGTGGAATATTAACTTGGTGAAAACCATGCTCCTATATCGGAAAAATAGAGTCATCTTAAGATATCCATATACCCAATTTGTGAGATTTGGGTTTTGGGCCCCAAGGGGCACCACATGTATGGACCTCCGCAATTATAGGTTCAAAATTATTTACCACACGTGCATCGCCTGCTCAACTCTGTTGTGGCTTAAATTTAGAATTGGGCCTTGGACAGATGACTTTATTATTTTATACAAAAATTAATTAAAAATTTTCCAACTTTATTTTCTACCAGTCGCATATTTGGTCAACCTGTTATGAGCCTAATGAGACTGATTGATCTAGTGAGCAGTGTTGGAGACACTACCTTAACTGGTCAGAGCATCAGGCCATCTGTTCAACCGACTGGTTAATCTAGTGTTGGACATTGTTGTATCCGATTGATCTTTCGGTTGATCGGTATAACTGACTAGTTAGTCCAGTATATGACCATTTGAATGAATAGGCATATCTACTAGCTTTAATGGTCACGTTTGCTCATGTTTTTGATGTTCTAGACGTAGCTATTTAGATGTGCTGCTTATAACAAGCATCTCTCATCTTTTGTTTTTCCTGGTTATCACATTTATAAATAGGCATCCCTCATCTATAAATAGGCATTTGCAAGCTTTGATTTTGTATCATTGATAGCATTATACTCATACACTGCATAAATTAGCATTCTACATACACCTCAAAGTTAGCTTACAAAAAGGAAGAGCTTTTCATTATTTTGGTTCCTTGAGTCTTAGAATTTGGAGTACTCCAATTTTGAGACGTAGTTGTTATATCTTGGGAGACTATTCGTCGTCAACTTCGAGCACTAGTGCGGAAAAATAAGTCTTAAGGATACTTAACCTAGTTCAAGCCTCAGCTTTGCATTGCATTTTCCATTTCTGGTTCGCAAAGTGCTGTAAGTTTTTCCTTTTAAAGTTTTAGTTTAATTTAATTTTCTGGTTCTCCTACAAGCTTGGTGCTCTATTTTCTATGCTTGATAGTTATTTGAGTAGCTAACAACAATTATATTAGTTATTAGGCGGATAGTGTTTTAGTTAGTCGATTAACATAATGTGTTATTACCTATTGGATTAATAAACAAAATGACATAAAAGACATCATATCACGTCATAATTGTTAGAATAATTGTAATAATAATAATAATAATAATAATAATAATAATAATAATAATAATAATAATAATAATAATAATAATAATAATTATTATTATTATTATTATTATTATTATTATTGGAATAAGATAATTTATTTATAAATAAATATGTATTTTTTGTAATAATATTTTATTATTAAAACATAATAATTTTTTTGATAAAACATTTGTATTAACATTACAAAAAGTTTTTTAATAGATCAAAATATATTTTGTCAAACATAAAATAATAAATGGACTAATAAAATTTATGTTTTTTCTTAATATATGTTGACGTAAATAGAATTTAAAGCTAATTTTTGTTTTTTTAATTTATATTTGTGAAAGAAAATGTTAAAATGTAGAGTAAAATTAAAAAAAGTTTAGGGTGTGTTTGGTTTGCCTGTTTTCTGTTTTCATTTTCATGGAAAATGAAAATTATGATAGAAAATTCATTTGATTAACCATTTTTGTTTTTATTTTCAAAAAATAGAAAACAATTTTCTAAAAAAATAGAAAATGTCAAAAAAAGTGTTTTATCTGAAAACAAGGTGACAATTTTGTAAATAACTCTAAATGATTTATAAAATAAGGTGGCAGTTTTGTAAATAATTCTAAAAATTTAGAAAACAAGGTGGCAATTTAATAAATAACTCTAAAAGATTTAAAAATAAGGTGGCAGTTTTGTAATATCTCCAAAAAATTTAGAAAATAAGGTGGCAATTTTGTAAATAAATATAAAAAAAAAACACTTTTAGTAATCAAACACATTCTCTATATTTTAGAAAACAGAAAATAAAAATTATTTTTATAAAATGAAAATGGAAAATGAAAACTAGAAAATGAAAACAGAAAACAAGCAAACCAAACGTAACCTTAGGATTTCCCAAAGAAATGGAGAAAGAGTAGAATTGCCAAAAAAAAAAAAAACCAAGTTTTTATCAAATGTTAAAATTTTAAATGTTTGAAAGAAGTTAATTGAAACGCTACAAGTTTGTCTAAAAAATTGCTTGAAATACTATTTTACCAAATAACAATAATTTGAAAAAATAGTCTTTTGACTTAAGTTACTTGAAAAGTTATCTTTTTGTGTTGTCTAATAGGGCTTAAATATTTTTCCCGAACCCACCACTCAGTACTTGTGTGCCAGAATGCAATTTTAGAATTTAAATTTCATATAATATAAAATTTAAGATTTCAGCTTAAAAAAATGCTTCAACATAAACTTGTTGTTTGAATGATTAACCCAAAGGGTCCGCATATCCATGCTCCTGTGAGACCCATACCATCATCTCAATCATACGATATCGACTTATTTAGCAGCACGAAATATTGTTCATATTTATTCTGAATCCACCAAAGTACCATGCTTATTTTCCTCAAATAAGAATAGAAATTATAGAAAAGTACAAGAAATGAAAGTAGGCTGTGGGGCCTTTAGGATTTGAATTTTGTATTTCAGCGCAAAATAATCGAAAGTTTGGATTTGCAGTGTCGGTGATTCTCTCCACACTTAAAATACAGGAATTACCCACCAGCTTAAATGAAATTTAAGATCTAGGACACGATTGGAATAATGGTTTTGCTTTTTGTAAAAGAGAGAGCAATTATAAAAGAGAAAGACAAGCTTTGGTCTCATGTTGACGAGTGCAAAACAACGATTAGTATTCACTCGAATTTTCCAATTATACATACTTATTAGAAGACAAACAAGTATATTGATTGGTTAATTAATTACAATCTTCTACTATCATGAAATTGTATCGTCTTGAAGATTCTCGAGATGCTCTAAAATCTCTATCAAGAGATTGTTTTCAAAAAACTTTGATTCTTAAATTAATTACCTAATTTCAACGTAACTTTCTTGTATTAAAAAAGAAAGAAAAGAAAAGAGTTGTGACAATTTTCGATCCCATTATGTGCTCAGGAGTATGATTAAACAGTAATGAGAGCCGCCATTACTGTTGCAGAGTATGACTCTACAGAATTTTCTTTCTTTTTTTTTCCTTTTTTTTTGGCTGAATGACTGCATGAAAAGTTTTTTAGATTTCGATATTATGACAAGAACGTGAATAAGCAAAGCACATAATTTCCTAGTAACAATGTCGAGGAGGTTTATTGAATTGAAGGGGATGAATTATATTATAGGTTTTAATGTTCTCAATTCTTTTTCAAAAGAATTATTTACGGTTATTTTAAAATATATAATTAGTTTTTAATATTTTACAAATATAATTAAATTAGTTTCTATTGTTGCAAAAATATTTAGTCTTTCATGTTATCACAGCTTATTCAAATTAATCCCAAAAATGAGTAAAATAATAGGAACTGGTTTAGTTAAGTTTTTAAAATATTAAGCATTAATATGAATATTTTGAAAAAGTAAAAAATTAATTTAACTATGTTTATAAAAAAAATTGATATCTAATTTGAACATTAAAAAAAATAAAAAGACTAATGTGGAAAAGTGACCATATTGGGAACTTTTTGTCATTAATCCTATTGAATTAGTATAATGATAAACTACTTAAATTATTTCATCATAATTATATTATATTATATTATATTATATTATATTTTAAAAAAAATTTCGTGACATTATAAAAATAAAAATTTTAATACGTAGATGCCACGTTATGTAGCATCCCCGGATAAACGGGGCACTAGGTACAGTGTCGACAATCAATGCAACAACTCCACTCGTAAAAGTCTCTTTTGTGGAGATCAATTTTCAAAGGTGTAGCATAAAGCCAAAAAAATAAAGTAATAAATAAATGCAGAAAACGGCGAGAATAAGCAAAATCAATCATTCACCCTCAAATAATATCAACACTATCAAACTTTGCGATTTGTTAGACTTAGAGAGACTGAGAGATCCTCTTCAACAACAATTCTTTTAAATAGAATACCACACCAACTCCACCATGAAAAGTAAAAGTAACGAAATTATAATAATTGGTATACAAACTATTTCAAAAAAAACGGTCACAAGCTTTACATCTTTTGGTAGCTTTTTTGACAAAGAATATGTATTAAGTTTAAACGTTTAAATTTTTAGAGAGGGGTTTGTTGTATTTGTTTGGTATGTTTAATACATTCATATACGTGAATGGATTTTAATGTATTTAAATTGGTGGCAATGAGACTCAAACCAATGACTCTATACTAGTTATATTAAATTAATACCTTATTTAAAAGTTTACACTTGTATACAGAATTTGTTATATTCAAGGCCTCTTTAAATTGACATTTTTCATGAAAAACACTTTTTTTTTTAAAAAAAAAAAAGCACATTCTTTTGAACAAGTATTTGAATTGAATCTCAAAAAAAGCTAACACTTTGAAAAATTAGAAATTTTTTACTTCTCAAAAAAATCACCTTTTTAAAAATTAAACAAAAAATACTTTTAGCAAAAGTCAATCCAAACGAGTCATTATTTGATTTTGATGTGCTTACCAATACGAGGAAAAGGGGGAAGAAAGGGAAGTATCAAGAAAACAATGAGGAGAAGAGAGAAAAAAACTATGGAGCGTGTGGAGACAGAAAAATAAAGTGAATCTTGTAAACGGAAAACTCATACCACCTTCAACTTTTTGGCCAAGTACATAAAGCAATTCTCCATCGTCACACAAACCACTATTCCATGAAGAAAACTTCCAAGAGAAAGAGAACAAATTTCCACCCATCAATGTTTCTAAGAACCTCCATATCTAGTACCAAAAAGTTCTTCCAGAAAACAATAGAAAATTTCAAGTCTTTCATTTCTGGAGGCTACCAAAAGCTTCCCAAGAGTCCTCCCTCCTACCCCTTCCGTCGCGATGGCGGCCCCGGAAACAATTCAAGCCAAAGATATAAAAAATTGGACAAGTATCAATTAGATGGCGAAAATGAGAAAGTTGGTGAGAAGGGTATGAAGAAAATAGTCTCCAGAACAAGATCAAGACATGAACATGACGCGGTTCGGGTTATAAGCCCGGAGAACCGGAACGAAAAGAGAAGTACTAATCATGAAGCAAGAAGGCGTCAAGATCTTTCGAATACTGATTGTGTTGTAAAGCAAAGAAGAAGTTATTTGGTGGTAGAAAAGCTGAAAGAATTAGAAATGGTGGATAAGAGTAACGTAGAGCATGTTCTGGATATTGAAGAGGTTCTTTACTACTATTCTCGGCTAACATGCCCGGCTTATATCGACATTGTTGATAGGTTTTTCATGGATATTTACTCGGAGATCTTCAGAGTGCAAGCATCGTCTTGGGCTGAAAACTTAAAGCCAAGCCTCTGCAAACAAATTCTTCAATCATCTTCATGAAATTATTATGCAAAGAAATACAGGAGCATGCAAGAAGTTTTTTACTTGTTCATGTTAAGTGAATTGCTTAGTTAATAATTGTGTGTATTGATACTTAGTTCCTAATTTCTCCATCTTTTTTGTGGGGTGTTGGACTTGTGGGTTTGTGTTGATACTCAGTTCCTTTCTAATTCCCAAAAAATAATAATAATAATAATAATAATAATAACAATAATAGTAAAAGAAGAAGAAGAAGTACATAATCTTTCTATCATCCTTTGCTTAATAATTTTATTTAATGCGTATAAGAATTACTCTTGTATCTATTGTTTTCCTTTTCTTTCATTTAATTTTCCTCGTATCGAAACCGATCCTTCGATAATGATTGATATGTTGATTAAGTTGGAAGTAGAATGGCATTATTGGTCCTATTCTAATTCCTAAGCTTATGATGAGATAGTGAAATTAAACGATGATATGATTGTGAATTTGGGAATCCTATTCTTTAAATAATCCACTTTTCTTCAGATGCCTTTCAACATATTACGCGTAGGATTGTTCCATTTCTATGTTCTTGGAGATGAACACTACAAAAATTGTAGGGATAGGCGGCAGCTTCCTATTCAGCAGTCACCTATATTTATAGGTCACAAGATCGCGCCTAATGTGAAGAATACAAATTTAAATAAAAATATCTTTAGAAATGGGGAAAAAAAACTGAAAATTGCCCTATATGAAAATACAAATTAAATAAAAATTCTTTGAAAATAGAAAAAAATAAACAACAGTTGAAAACTACTGCCTATGTTAGTTGGAGGCGAAAAAACTCACATCATGCTTCATCTACTAAACTTTTTGCTAGTGTTCAACCATAGAATCACACCATCATTCAATCAAGTTAAAAGACTCATTCATTAATTATGTCACACAACAAGAAATCTATATATATATATTAGAAAAACTACATCCAATTCGTAATTTTGCTACTTTTTTTTTGTAGCGACTCATTTATCAAATGATTAAAATGGCCTTTTAAAAAACATAACGTGTATATATTAACAAATTTATAATCTTATATATTTTATTTATTGTTATTATGGTCTCTACCCTCAAACGATCTAATCTAATGGCACGCCTGGTGTTCGGTTCCCATGATGTCTTACTACTTTGACTTTGAACTTCTCTGGCCCATAAAACTTAGGGCCCGTTTAAATTGGTTTTTTTCAAAAGTGATTTTTTTTTAACAGCTTTTGAAAAATTACTTTTTTGAGAAGCTAAAAATTCTGCCTTTTAAGAAAAGCTGTATTTGAGCTTTCTTCAGAGTTTCAACTTTTTTGAAAATTAAATCAAATAGTTATTGCAAATTTAATGTGACTTTTTTTAAAAAAAAATATTTTTTCCTAAAAAAAAACCAATTCAAACAAGCCCTTAGTACGAGAAGATAATACACCACATTCAAGGAAAGAGCACCTCTACCAGTAAATGTAGGCGTTGATCCAAGCCCGAAGAAGAGTTAAAATGTAGGAGCTTTGAACCGATTTTGGGTGGGCTTAGCCCAAACAGTTTTATCATTGTAAATCAAGCCCGACTCAGCCTCAATCAGTAATAGTCCCAATCTTTTATTCATAATATCACGTCCCTAACAGAAAGAAAAAGATAAATCAAATCTCTCCTCGATTTGTAACAAAACAAAAATTTCCTCGTTGTAATTTTTTTTCTTTCCTTGTCTTTTTGGGTTGTGCAAGAAGAGAAAGGTGTACCACGAAAACGACTCCTCCTTGTATTAAAAATAAGATCAGTAGCTGCAAATGGCTCGTATAGAAAAGAGCTCGCAGAAACCTGAAAGCTCGGCCAATTTTTCACATTTCTGCAATTAACTCTTACATTTAACCAACTCGTTTGTCAAGTTGAATCGAACAAATAAAGTACTTTGAACCATTTTGTTAATAAAAACCATACGACAATACTTTTCTAGAGAAAGTTGTGTTTCTCTTATTAACTTCTCATGGGACATTTATTTAGTTGATAAAAATTAAGAAGCGGTCGAGATGGTTAAAAGCGATAATTTCTTTATAATGTTATAACGATATGAAAGGATTCTAGTAATTCTTAAAACAGTTACCGCTATACCCATTTTCTTTCCTACTAATTTTTTGTTGCTTCTAAATTATGACAAGTTTCAATGTTACCATCATTAAATTAATCCTCATAAATGACCTAGAATTTATTCCCCTTTGGCTCCGTCTCCGTTTTAGTTCAATTAGAATTTCTTTTCTTTTCCAATTACATTATCATTCCATTCTATTGCCGATTACAATTTCTTTTCTTTTTCAATTTATAATTCTTATTAATGTTCATCATTTATAAATAACAAACAATCTTCTTTTTAAGATTATTGAAATACTTTATACATATATAGGGCACAGAATAAAAACGTGGTATTTGTAATATTTCATCACAATTGCAATAATTTTTTTGCAACAAGAAAATTCAGTTGGCGGAGCCTGATCAGCAGTACCCTTGACGGAGCCCGATCACCAACTAGCAAACTTCGGTTGCACAATACGTCCCCTGTACTATATATCAATTAAGTCGAGGGTACTCAACCCAGAGCAGGGAATTGGATTTGAATCAGGCGGTGTTTTTAAATCAGACCGACTACTCGAATCGGACATCTTACTGGTTCTCGAGTCAATTGGTCTAACCGGTTGAACTAGTGGTCCAACCAAACTGACTTTCACATAACGTCATCTTTATATCTTAGTTTTGTTTGCGTTCAGTAAAGAGTAAAGGTTAAAAAAGAATATGATTTATATGTGAAATGTATATAAACATTTTTAAGAAAGACACAAATACATAAAAATGTTGCAAAAAAATAAGATAAGTACATAAAAATGTGGCAAAAAATAGCCACATAAGCACCCTTAATAATCAAATATTCAAATTGCTGACTCCTAATTACATGCAAATTGCTATAGATTTTGTTTTTTTTATTTTTTTCCCATTTTGTTAGTTATTTTTGGCTGCTTGTGGGCTGTGACAATCAACAAAGTTAAGTCCAACAAACTAAAATAACATGTAGCATAATCAATTTACAAAAGCCAAGTTCAACCCGTTCTAGCCGAGTCAACTGGTTCGCTAGGTCTAACTAGTTTTTTCGGTGTTTCAGCTTTTCGATTTTTAAGCGCTATTCGGCCCCATAGTTTTACTGGTTCCCGATCGGACCAGTTCGACCAGCCGGTTGGGTCCGGTTTTCAAAACAATTAACGTCATGAGTTGCGTCCGTCTTTAACTCTTACCGCTGGGACATCACAATTACAATAATAATTCATAACTATTAGATTTTTCTCGCATTATGGCGAACAAAATTTATTACAAATAGCACCAAATTGGTTGTTTCCTTTTCTTCTTCTTCTTCTTTGGTTTTGGATTCTTAAGCACATGGCGACATCAAATCCACACGTAAGTAGGGGTGTTCATGGGCGATTTGGTGCGGTTTTTGCGCTAATTTTTTATCGAATCGATTTAGGCGGTTTTGTTATTTTACAAAACCAAAACTGACCAAAGTACTAAAAAAACCAATGATTTCGGTTAATGCGGTTTTGAACAGTTTTTTGGCAAGTTTATGAGACAAAATATTTTCGTTATTGAAATACACCAATAATAAAAAAATACATACATCTTATAACATAGGAGTCTTGCAATTGTAATCATTATTACAACAACTTGATAAATTCAAATATTTCAACTTGACTTACCTATAATGTTTATTTTTTAATTTTTCTCAAGATAAAAATTATAACATTATCATTATATTCATTTTGAGAATTTATCAAAAAATAATTAAATACTTCAAGAAAACAATCAAGCATTATAGTAGATAATATGCAATATATTAGTCTATATATATTCTAAATGTATATTCATATAAAAATATATGTTCATATGTGTAGATATAATAATAATAATACTAAAGCAGGTAATTCGATTTAAACCACAATTTTTACTTTCAAAGCAGAAATTGAACCGCCCACTTACGATTTTTTAAAAAAAAAACCAAAACCAATCAAGTCACTTTAAAAATTACCGGTTTGCGATCAATTCAATTCTAAATCAGTTTAGCGGCTTTTTGACTTTTTGTACGCCCCCACACGTAAGTGCGGGCGTTACACCCCCACAGTCAACAATAAACGACAAGCGCAGGTGCATCAATCACAGAAACACGTGTCAAACAGTCGTCAACCCACACCCGTGAGTCTCAAAGGCGCCCAAATGGTCAGAAAAAGCGCTAAAAGACGAAACACTTTTGTCCAAGTGGGCCCAACATTTGCTCTCACCACATTATTCAAGTACGTGGGCCGCCATCTGTCTTTGTTCCTTGACACGCGTCTTCTCGTTCTGGTCCACGTGATCCTGGCTCACGCTATCGTTCGGTCATCGCAAGCCCAAGGCATATTTTATACTAACGAAAATTTTTTTATTTAGCAAAAAAGAGAAAAAAAAAAAACTAACAAAAAATATATGTTATTTATTAAACGTATACCTCACTCTCTTTCTTTTAATAGGGGTCAAAGAGTATGTTTAGCACAATTCTTAAGTATTTAAAATTATTTTTTATGTGTTTAAAAACTGAACCTAATTTGTTTGACTTATTTTTAAAAATACTTTTTTATATAAAAGTTAAAGTTGAAAATTTTTGAAATTTCAAATTGGAAATTTTTGAGAAAAGCTTTTGAAAAACTACTTTTACATCATCATCAGAATATTTTTTATTTTTTCAAAAATACTAATTAATAATTTTAAAACTTTAATATTGTCATCAAAATAACTAAAAAGTCAATTCCTAAAATACCAAGCCATATAATTAACGACTTTCATTTAACAGTACCTTTAACAAAAACTCAACTAATAAAAAACTTTATAATTCAACAATTGAAATTTTAACATTAAGTCAGGCAATATTATTAACTTTGTGAGAGGAGCAAGGAGCAAGGAGGACGCGTAACATTTTCAAAAGGCTAAATAAGGGTTATAATTAATGGTTCAAGTAGTAAAAATTATTTTTTTTGAATGATTTGGGCTCGAATATCGTAAAACAATGAGAGTTGGATTAGAGTCTAAGGGTAAAAAAGATAATAAATAAAAATAAATAGAAACGGGGGAAAGTGGGATTCGCAACGCAAAGCTTTTAGAGCTCCTTTACAATGTACTTGGTGTGTGAATTGGGTCCATGTACACGTCATGCTACGTGAGGAGTGAGTGTGGTGTCACGTGCTGGGGAATATGGGTACAAGGCCCACGGTGTTCATATTCGTACAACAGATTTGAGCTGTCAGCCAATGGGACGTAATCACATGGAGAGACATGGGAGTTATATCGGGATTTGCTTCTTTTTCATCGCTGTTGACATCATCACCTGCCACTCACATCCCCTGCCCTCGTTGTTTGACTCTTAAGCGCACACAAGAGGCAACCCTACTTTTTTTCCTTTTTCTTTTCTTAAAAAAAGAGATAAAAACTGAAAGAATCAAGCGATCATTTTAAAAGAGAAGACATCTCTTACCTCTGCTCCTAAAAGCTTTTCGATAGCAGTTGGTAGATCCTCAGGAACGAGCATCTTTAATGACAGGGTTGGTTCGAAGTAAACCAATTGGCACATTAATTTATTTATCTATAAACGGGCAATATCGTAAACTATAAGTTTGAGCGTGCTCTTATATTCCTCACCCTTTGGTGACGGAGGTCCCATCTATTGCGTAAAACTATTTAATCCATTATCTAAGCACTTGTGAATCAGTATCAATTTCGAATGTTGCCATGCCTTGTTTGATGATTCCTTGGAGGTAAGCCTATTTCACGCTTAAAAGATAGGAGAAAGGAGATGACCTCTCAAATGATTGCAATACAATTCAGTAGCTTCCTTCATTTGACATCCTAGAAGCACCATACAAATTCTTTTTGACAAACTCAAATTTGGAAAAACATATGGTCTTGTTCCAAAAAGACCATGGTCCAGTCGTATTATTTGAATTTTTTTTTCCTTCTAGGTTGAATTCAATAACTACGGCATGCATGTAACATAAATCCAAACTGAAAGCAAGTTATAGCATACAAAATCGAACATCCTATCTTCATTATTTCTCACCTATATATATTTTGTGGAACAAATAAGTAATAGTAATAGCAAATTTGACAGAAATGGACTAAGGAACATATATGGATATCTATCAGGTTAAAAATTGAAGAAATTTTTAATCGGCCTTTGGCCTCTGTCAAAGTGAGGAAAAAAAAAAAGAGATTTTGTGTAGACAAATGTTTGTCATTAACGGTTGATATGGTCATTGAAGGTGAACGGTTCATGTTTATGCATGATGGAGGATGACGTCATGACTTATGTCAAAAATATAATAATATATTGGGTCTATTGCTCTTAAATATCACGTTGACCTATGGGCGATATGATACGTTTGCAAAGCTAACTACTCTTTCATCTCAATTTTTCCTGTTCTGCAGTATCGATGCTCCTGCAAAGCACTGTACATCTTATTATGTGTGAACGATACGCATGCATAATACATAATAATATATGTGTTTAAAATTTTTATAATATAAATTCAAAATTCTCATATTATATTTTTAAAATTCTTATATTATATATTCAAAACTCTTATATTAAGCTATAAATATGTTCAAATTTTTGAATTCAATATAAAAATTTTGAACATATAAATATAAGAATTTTGAATACAGAGTATAATCTATGAGCATATAATATAAGAGTTTTGAACATAGAGTATAAAATTTATGAGATTATAATTTTTACTTTGTGAACTTGCAATTAAACTTTTGAATTTGTAATATAAGAGTTTTGAACATGTTTGTAACTTAATATAAGAGTTTTAAATTTATGATATAAAAATTTTGAAATTATAATATAAAAATTTTAACACATACTGTTACGTACTGTGTTTGCATACCGTTCACACAATACGATGTACAGTATTCATGTGAAACACTGTGATATGATGCATAGTACTGTAGGTACAAACTCTTTCATTAAGTTGATTCGATGGATTAATGAACTTTTCTTGTGTATGTCTTATCGGCATGTTAAATTTGTATTTTTTTTCAATATATAAATATAATATACACATAAAAATGAGAAGTTATTAAAAAAAATGAATTATGCATGACAACTCTTTTATTATCAAGGGCGAAGCTAGAATTTAAGATCAAGGCGGGTAAAAGTATTATATATATAATAATTCTTGTGCCACAAAAATTTTAAGTAAATGAAAAATATATTAAAACAGCTATATACAAAACAGATACATCTTTTACATTAACAAATCTAAGAAAATAAAATAAGGGTTGTTCTATACGAATCTTCAATGTCTTGACAATGATGCATGAGCTTTTAATTTATTCCAATTTGTTAGTCCTAAAAAGCAAGAAAGAAGAGGGACAATTAATTTATAATAATATAAGAAAATATAATTTTTATTTTTCTAATAATCTTTTTTAAACTATTTTAAGAAAAATAAAGGGGGAAATTGCCCCCTTTGCTTACATGTGGCTTCGCCACTGCCGTTATTGTATCTACTATAATGAAGGCGGCTTGGTAGAGAAACACAACAGAGAATCAAGCATGATAAATCTTGTATTCTTGTTACACGACTGATAATTTGGCAAAGTCCACAAATTGCTTTAGCTGCACTACACTCTTGCTCAATTCACCTGCGCCTACCGTGAACTCATGTTCAAATACAATCACTCTACTAAGGCTGAGGCTTAAAATGGTAAAATAATTAATTTGATGTAGTAAATTAAAGTGATAGATGTCATTATAATATGCAAAAATTAATAGCAATCCGTGTCGAGTGCGTGACCAATTGTCTGAAATGACTAACGATTTTAAGAAATTTCTCCACAGGTTAAGGCTTAGAAGCCTCAAAAGATGTTTTTTTTCTTTCCCACAAAAAAAAAAAAAAAAAACTCTAATTGATGAATCGAGTTCAAAACCTATAAGTTTCAAGTAAGAGGTATAAAAATATGGAGAGAAAAAATTGATTTGAGGCACTAAAATGATGAAGACTTGTGTAGCACACAGTTCATGTCTAGGAATGTACACGGGCAGTTTTGGATAGTAATTCTCCTAATTTTCTAATCGAATCGATTCGAACGATTTACAATTTTGTAAAAACAAACCACTCAAAACAATAGACAAACCAACAATTTCGGTTGATTTGGTTTTTGGGTGGTTTCAAGGGGTTTTGGTGGTTTTAGAATTTGATTATGGTATATTTAATTATGTAAGATAATTATATTCTAGCAATATATTCCTAAATTTCAAAAATACTTACAAATGTGATAAATATTCCTAAATTTCAAAAATACTTACAAATATGATAATCCAGTATAAAAAAGATACTAAACAACAAATCACAATAATACTAGCAAATCCAATGATCTAATATACAAAAGGCACCAAGTAATGCTTTTTAAATTTTATTAGTATATAATGCATGCATGCGTGTAACAGGTATTCAATTTGAATAGCAATTTTTACTTCCAAAACCAATAATCAAACCATCCACTTTAATTTTTAAAAAAATAAAACTACAATCAGTCAAATCACTTCAAAACCATTGACTTATAGTCAACTTGATTCGGCCAAATGTTTTTTGCAATTTTTTCGATTTTATGTGATCCTCTAAATCCGTCGTTTGAAATGACTGTAGATACGGTAGCTTCGACGTGATCCACACATACAAGGTTTGGGGCATTGCCTAACCTAGGTAGGGTACTGGCTAGGTCGGGTCTTAAATTTTTACCCCACGTGGCTTCATGTTTGTTGGTGTTAGGCTCGAGAACTTCAGGATGTTACCTTAATTGCCCGACGTTCCATTCCAACTTGGATCTTACTAACTAATTCCATTGAAACTGCATTACCTTAGTGGTCAATCGATTAGTTTAGAGAGGCAGTCATTATCCAAACTCAATTAACACAATCT
The DNA here is from genome assembly GCA_028554755.1 of Cordia subcordata. Taxonomy (NCBI): domain Eukaryota; kingdom Viridiplantae; phylum Streptophyta; class Magnoliopsida; order Boraginales; family Cordiaceae; genus Cordia; species Cordia subcordata. The sequence goes on from JAPTOF010000014.1 coordinate 8,434,563, forward strand.
ATAAATACCTGGTTACCTAGAAGGGTTGAGGTAACAATGCACAAGCACTGGAAACCTTGTCCCTGTGGTTACCTTTCACATCACATAAATTTCGCCTAGGAAATCTTGTTCCCGTGGTTACCGTTCACATCATAAAAATTTCGCCTAGGGACAAGGTTTGGGACCGTACTCTTTCGTTTTAAACGAGCTCGATGCCATGTTTAGTATCAATCAATGTGATCGGTCATCTACAATATAGTGGAGCTCAAACTTGGCGGATGAGCTGCAAGGCATAGAGGAAGGACTTAAAACAATTTTCAAGGCCAAATAACCAAAATTCAGAAGTTGTATGAGATGAAAGTCCCTTGTACAGTCCTCCGAGGAAGGAGTGAAACAAACTATATTTATCATCTCAAACAACAGATGTCTGTATGTAGCAATATAGCTTCGAATCACTACATTACAAAATATCAGAAATTATGATTCTTGATAGATACATAACAAATAACATAGCAAAACAAGAAAGTCATGATGATAATATCAATCTTGTGACCCCAAAAAAAAAAAAAAAAAAAAGAAAACCAAATTAAAAGCCACCTCCCCACAGTGAGAATGGACAAGGCGGTGGACTAACATCCTCCTCACCCACAACATGTCCGTGATAATTAGTACTATCTCCACCACCCACCATGCCATCATACCAAGAACCACCTCCATCCAGCGGCGGCGCCACCCAAGGGCTTCCGGCGGAGGAACCCGACGACGAAGAACTGGTAATATAAGTAGACCCATTATTATAGTTATAAGGCCGACCCATCACAACCTGTCTTTGACTCAGCCAGGCCGAGGAAGCCGCCTCCGGCGACGGTGAGGACTGGCAAAAAGCATCACCGTCAAAGTTGCCATCAGGAGAGCGGAGAGAAGACACTGCTCCCACGGCAGCGCCATCCTCATCCTCATCACTCTTCAGAGATGAGCTGGTGATGGCCATGTTTGATGAAGGCGGAGACGGAGACGAAGACGTCAAAAGCCTTCTCCTTTTGTCACCGCTGCATAAACTCAACCTCTTGGCCCTCTCTTTCTCCAGCATCATACGAGGTACAATTTCAGGGTCTTCAACAACCTTGTACAAGAAAGCCATCATCTGTTGGGGTCTCCTCTCAGTGGCCTCTAGCCTCCTGTTCATGCTCTCTACTTCGCGATCCAAAGCCTTCTGCTCTTGCTTCAACCTCGCTATCTCCATTAATAGTCCCTCGTTTTCTTGCATTTCCTGCTTGTAATGATTCCCAACGTACGTACTCTTTGCATGCTTTCGTCTAACGATGTTCTTCAACAAGTGCGTTTGCCCTCGTAAGAACCATTCGTTTGCGAACTCCCAGTTGTCTGGATCCACTTTCTTGAACCCCTGATGGCATCATCGATTTCCAAATTCATAAATTAATTTATTTTCAATATTTTTTTTTTAAAAAAAAGTACACGATTATTTTGTAACAGGAAAAGTTCATAGTACTCACATAAGTGTTGAGCTGACGAACGAAGCTAGAGAAATTGTTGTGCTTGAAATACGCAGGCAACATCCTCTGCGAGAAATCTAAAGGGTCGATGACGATGAAGCTGTTGTTGGCTCTCCCCCATATGATGACCCCATCGGTCGTCGAATCGTTCACCATCTGGTAAGTCTTCATAACGAACGGCGCAGTTATATTATTATTATTATTATTATTATTATTATTAGCCTCCATCATCACATCTATATATATATATAATAACTGTGGTGGTGGTGGTGATGGTGGCGGTGTGGCGGTAGAGTGGTGGTGGAGTTGTGCTTAGGAGACAAAAATGGTGCGGTTAACATACAAATGCCTTTACCTAAATTATAAAGATGATAAATTAATTCATATATACACAAAATATTCCATACATATGTATAATATATATTAAATGTGGTAACGTGGAGGGTATGGGATGGCGGTGATATTTCTTGGGGTCAGGAGGTGGGGACCACATTCTTCGGCTTTCCACCATCTTTTGTACACGTCAGGATCTGGACTTTTAGATATTTTCCAAAGTTTTTTTTTTGGATCGAAGCACACGCGCAGATGTGGAGTGTGGAGATTGGTAAAAAGGATTTTCACAATTTACTTGAGGTGGTCCCTTTATTAACAAGCAGAGTAATGTTATATTTTATTTCTTTTCTTATCATCGTTTTATTATACCTTACTTAACATCATAATTATCATGTTAACTAGATAAATTTTTTATTTATTTTGCTATTCTTTTTATTTTTCTTTCTCTCCTCCTAAAACGTTGTTAATTTTATCTATACAAATTAAATTTCCAATTAATTCTTTCCTGTTCCTTTTTGATTGAAATTCTTTCTTTCTTCCTTTTTCCTTTTATGTTATGGGAACAATGTTTGTTTTCTTCGATAAATTACTCTATTAGGATTTGAGTTTCTCAAATTTATCTTATCAAGCTTACGATGATTGCATCTAAAATCATATATGTTACATGTTCTGAGTCTACATTATCAAGCTTTTTGCAAATTTAATAATGTCATTGACTCCGGCTTTAAAGAAGCTACGTGGTCCAAGTAGTGAGTGATGTTGTGGATGGAAAACCTGGCATCCTTTGCGAGCAGTGAAACAAATTTTGCAGCGGCAGAGATGGTGCATTAGAAAAATATGGCCAGCTTTTTCTTTTCTTTTTCTTAACTTCAGCTCTAGTTTTTTTTTTTTTTTCTTTTTAGACTTCAGCAATTTAAAATACTTAAGTGCGTGTTTGGCAACAACTTTTCAAGCAGTGTTTAGTGTTTTGACTGGTCAAAACACTATTTTGGTAAATTATTACTATTCGATAAACTAGCGTTTCAAGTAATTTTTTAGGTATCTTTTGGCATTTCAACTAGCGTTTCTCAAAAGTTAAAAATTTTAGCATTTCAAGTAGCTTTTAGCTTTTCATATTTTTTTTTGGCAATTCTACCTTTTTCGTATTTTTTTATTTTTCTATTCTTTTTCCAATCTCTCTCTATATTTTTATCTTTTCTTTCACAAATATAAATAAGAAATAATATAAAAATAAATTTCAATTTCTATATAATCAATATTACTAAAAACATAAATTTTATTAGTGCATTTTTTTAACAAAATAATTTTGAATTTATTAAAATTAATTTTTGCAATATTGATATAAATGTTTTATCAAAAAATTAGCTATATTTTAATATTAAAATATGATTATGAAAATAAATATCTAATTGTGAAATATATTATCTTATTCTTGTAATAGTAATATTAATTACAATTATCATAATAACAATAATAATAATAATATAATATCAATGTCCTTTTATGTCATTTAACATTTATCAGCTAATTTAATATCTAATTTTACAAAACACATTTTGTCTAATCCGCTAGTTAAACTGTTATTCACTAACCGCTGAAATACAATAGTTATCAGTTATCCAAAAAGCTGTTAGCTACTCAAATAGATATCAGCTACTCCAACATCTAAATTTGCCGAATAGGCCCTAAGTCAAAGAGTGTTTAAGCCTCTAAAAGGTTTAACAAGTTCTTGGCCGCGAGTATTGGCTTGGGACAAACAAAAATTTCTGTTATTCAATTTGATCAGAAGTTGGAAATTGAAAATAGAAGAAGGAAAGAATTGATGATGGTTGTCATGAGTTTAATGAGGAGGTTGAATTTTGACCAAAAAGAAGAAAGGATAGAATTGATTGAAAACTTAATTCGGATAGATAAAAATAAATTAGAAAAACATATTTGGAGGAGAGAGAAAAAAATATAAATGTAAATAAAAAAATCCAGTTGGGATGAGAACTAGAATGCCTGATAAGTAATGAAAAAAGTGTGACAAACAGCATTACTCTTAATAGCATATGCAACGTGTCACATGCATGGAGAAAGATGCCACATCTCCCTAATAACTATTAGACTAACTGTACTAGTCTTCTAATTTGGGTATTTACTTCAGTTTTATTTTAACAATCTTTGTATTTCTTAATTTTTTTTTTCAATTTTACTCTAACATAGTGTTTGGTGACACTTGTATTACAAAATTCATTTCATTTACAAATAAATTTTGTAAGGATTTGCATTTTGAAATGAATTCTGTTGTTTAGAACTGTAAAATAGTTTTAAATCAATTCTGTCATTTACAAATCTAAATTTTGTTTGAAATACACATAGAATTAGAATTAGTATGTATATTTTACTTAATACCCTTTAATTATTGAGTGGTATCAATATGAATCTAGTCATAACAGTACGGTATTATTTATAAAAACAATGGAAAAATCGTATCTTTTTTTAGTTAAGAGCACCTTGTTATAATTGACTTTTCTTGTTCTTTATAATCATATTAGGATTAGTGAAAAGAGAAATATATGAAGAAGGATAATATGGTATTATGAGAACATTTTTGTCTTTCTAAAATTTTTTGTGGATTTGACTTCCATAAAATTGCAAATTTCACTTTTTGATCTAGGATTTGGGTATAACTAAAGCAAATCTAAGATTTGCAAATTTTGAATTTGTAAATAAATTTCATATTTTAGACAAATGTTATCAAATATAAAAAATTAAATTTATAAATGAATTACACAAGATTTTGTGAAGTTCATTTGTACCGAACACATGGTAATAGCTACTCTTTTACTTCTTGATTTTAGGTCACGAATGTAAAACTTGATCGTTCGTTTTTCCTTTTCCTTTTCCTTTTTTGGGGGATGGGTGGGTGTTGAGTAAAGAGTGGCTTTTTTTTTTTTCGGGGTCAAAGACTAGGGGTGGCTTCTGACTAGGGATGTCAATGGTACCCTATCCCGCAAGGGTACCAGCGGGGTGGGGGCGGAGTTTTTGCAAAAAAACACCGAAGACGGGGTGGGGTAGGGTTTTTTCTTTATACACCGGTGCCGGGGCAGGGCAGGGCGGGGTTCGGGTTGGGTGACCCCGCCCTGGTCCGCCCCGGTATATATATGTATATATATGTATGTATATTATATGTTATGTTTAATAATTATGATTTGGAGTAAGTTTGAATTTAATGTGTTATTGTTGCAAAATTATGGTGAATTTTAAGTATTAGAGTTTGAATTTGATGTGTTAAGGTTTGGTGCATGATTTATGTTATTTTTTATTTATTTTTATCTAATTAAAAATGAGGGATTTCAGTTGACAGATAGGGGTTTAACAAGTAGGTATTTTGTCCCGATACTATGACCCCTTTGACTTTTATTGACAGGTGCCCCGTAGGTAAGGGCATGGTATAAAAAACACCGGTAGGGGCGGGAATAGTAGTCGGGAGAAAACCCTGGTACAGGTATAGGGGCAGGTGAAAAAATACCAGGTGCGGAGTAGGGGTTTTTGAATCCCGTCCCATTGACATCTCTACTTCTGACTTGCCACATTTGACATGTCAAAAATACGTCTTAGAGCTCCTTACAACTGTAGAGAGTCACGGGGAGTCGTTGAAACTCTCATTTCTTATATACCTCCTTATAATAGCAATTCTTGTTTTTGTAGAGACGTTATTGGAGTTAGTTTTAATGGCTACAACATTGCATTTCATCAAAGTTAATTAAATAATTTTATGTGGATGGAAAATTATTATTTTTAAAATTTTCAAATTAAATATAATTCAATTCTTAAAAGAAGAAACTAATTAAGAATTATGAATTTTATATTAAAAAAAATATTAATTTAACATTAAGTTAGGTATTAGCTTCATAGATACCGCTTAATCTAAAAGATTTCCTCATTTGAATTTTATTTAACAAACAATTGTACTTACACGTGCGTGGGGCGCAAGTTCCTTACTCAACAGACCTAAGGGGGACCAGTGTAGGGCCCAAGCTCCAAATACGCAATTTTTTTAAAAAAAATATGTTTTGCGACCTTTTTTTTTTTTCAATATCTTATAGGGATTAGATGAAAGCAATAACCATTAAATGATAAATTTGAGTTATTTTTCTATCCATTCTTAAAACATAATTTTTCAACACATGTCTGCTAATTTGGTTAGTGGTGAGTATTATTTGGTTTATAACCGAATAACTGAAATTAACTTAATTGAAATATAAAATTCGGTTTGGTTATTTTTATGTTTGATTCGGTTTTGATTATTAAAAATGAAAAAAATTGGTTTTTGATTTAGGTTCAGTTATTCCTCCAAAATTTTGATTAATAACCGAATAGTTAAATTTTTTATTTAAAAGATATTTAATTATCATTTTTCAAGTTTAAGTTTATATATTTTTAAGTTTATATCATTCTTAAATGCATAATGTGAATTTTGATGATGAATATTTAAATTTAGTTGTTATAATTATAAAAAAAACACCAAGCTACCAACTTCTTCTTTTGGATTGCTTATAAGCTTGTTGGTCAAACAAATGAAAAGACTAATTTATCCTTAAAAAAGTACCTCATTAATTAATGATATGTCATTTTTAGTCATTTTAATTATTATTGTTACTTATAAACATTTATTTACCAAATATATTAGTGGTTTATAAGCATATATTATCCAAATATACCATAACTTGCTTATAAGTATTTAAAAATAAGTTTAGCCAAACAGGCTCTAAAGTAGAACCAGACCTTTGACACATAAGGTGGAAAATCAATTTCGAGCCATGAGCAACCGCAAAATGTTTTATCACTATTAGAGAATCTGACAGTGTATAATTTGACAAATGGTCATCCCATAAATATTGAGCTGCTTCTCAGAAAATATGACATAATTATCTTTAACACCTCCTCTTTTTCACTAAGCAAGATCATTTCACTTCTCTCCTTCTATATAATTTCTTCCTACAATCAAGATTCAAGTTGAGTGTCAGAGCTTATTTCACAAAATCTAGCTTGTCATGTTCTGTTTTTTGGTTCATTGAAGGTGAATATGTCAACTCGAATGTAAAATTTACGTCTAGTTTTTGTTCTATACACACCCACCAATTAGGGTTTTTTTTTTAAAATAACTCAAAATTTAAAATTTATAACGAAAATAGCCTTGTTTTGAAATGGGTTTCAAAAATAGCCTTTTCGACTTTTGAACAGCCAATTTCGGCTTTTGAATCAACGAAAATGCTGCAATTAACGATATCACAATTTTCAGCTTTTGAATAACCGAAATAGGCTATTCAAAAGCCAATTTTTGACCACCTTGAGAAAGTGCTAACTGCAGCATTTTCGTTGATTCAAAAGCCGAAATCGGCTATTCAAAAGCCGAAAAGGTTATTTTTTAAAATCGTTTCAAAACAAGACTATTTTCGTTATAAATTTTAAGCTTTGAGTCATTTTTAAAAACAAATCCCACCAATTATCTAATAATCGACTCACTTTTTTGCATTTATGATTAAACTAACTTGTCCCATCTTACTTTTTTTTCCCTCTTTTTTTGTATCGAAAGCCAACGCTAATTATGCTAATTACTAAAATACCCTAGCTAGTGAAAGTTACTCATCTTCTATCTATTAAAAAATTCAAGAGTAGGCTCAAAACTTCATTGATCATTAATAAACCAATCGACTAACCAATATTGCAATTGACTTGTCACTCTGCACAAACATTAACTTTAAAATAGATACAGTTCATCCTGTAATCGAATCTACCAATTAAAATTCTATTGTAGCCTTCAAAAATATGAGAAAAGGGACTATAAACAAATATTGATCCAACTATCAAGTCAAATTTAACGCAAAAAGAAAAAAACTGTAAAGCTAAACGTAGTAGAAGAGTCTGTCTCAACGGTAAAGAGGTCAATGTTCATGGCAAATAGCACGCGCTTGGCGAAAGAGAAGTGGCACATGCATAGCACAATGGCAAAAACTGGGTTGTGAATACAAGAAAGCGGTAAGAGAAGGGAGGCGGGGCCAAAGCCAAACAGTGACTTACGGATTCGATTGCTTTGAATCGCCCCCAATTTTGCTTTCAGCGTTTCGCTTTGCTGCTAACTGCTAAAATTGTGGGCCCCGACTCCTGCGCTGCGCATAAAAGTACCTATCGCTTCGTGGCACCTCTAGACACGCGACACTTGTAACCTACATCTTCACCCACTTTTAAATACCTTTTGTTTAGTGCGTGTTTGGAGCGTAGGAAACATATTTATTTGTATACTCCACATCTGTGCTTGTTTCCTCATCAATTTGTCGCTTTTGCATGAGGTTTTTTGTTTTTTGTTTTTTTATACGATAAGAAAATTAAATTGGCAGAATTTAATTACCAGTATATTCGATGAAACTCGATTACTAATTAACAAATTTTGGATGCACAATACATCGTTTATATTATATACCAATTAAATTAATAGTACTCAACCCAAAGCAAATGACTAAATTCAAATTCAGTTCATGAATTGTGTTCGTTTTTAACTTTAACCAGTGAGGCATCTCTGGGATGGCTTTTGCATCTAATACTTTTAACTTTTTTCTCTTTTTTTTTGGTTTTTTTTAATCAAAACTTTTTCTTTGTTCAGTTTTACTCTTTTTGGCAATGATTGGCGTTAATTTAATGCTCGATGGACGACAATGGGTGCTCACTAAAGAGTAAAATGTATTTTATTTTTTTGTATTTTGTTAAACTTATATAAAATTTTATATAATTTTAAAATTTATTAATAACTTTTGTGTTATGAAAAATATCCCAAAAATTAAGGGGTTATACATTTTTTTTTTATAATATAAGAGTATTAATAAGCAAATTTTAAAATACAAAAGATTTTATATGACTTTGATTAATTAGATAAAAGTAAAATATATTTTACTTTTTTTTTAAGAAAAGAATATTGATAGCAATAGATGCAAAGTTGACCAATCATTTGTCGAAGTAATATTCCAAGTGAACCCACATCGTGGCCCAAGTTTTTCATAAAATAAAAACTTTATGAAATTGAACAATTCATAAAATAAATAAAAAATTTAAAATCAATTAAAATAAAAATAGCTGAGGTTCCCTTCTTGAAATTTTTCATGGGGGGCTGACTTTAGACCATGTGTGCTGTGAAGAAGATGCAAAGCTTCACAATTGGCATGGGACACGTGTCACTTTACTTCCCTCGAAATCTAACACAGAATCCATTAGCTTCCCAATATTAGAAAGGTTAGCTGGTTAGGTAGTGTTTACTTTTTAGACACGTGCTTCTGCATGAGCCACATGCAACTAAAAATATTAATATACCACTACGAACAAACCAAACTTACAAAAGTACACCACAAGAAATGGATCCGAAACAGACGCAAGAAAGGGACAGAGTTTATGGATTCCTTATCCTAATTTGTATCCCTTGGTTATTAAAATTGTCGAGCATGGGTCCTCAAGATGCTCCATTAATAAAAGTTAGAGATAAATATAACTTATAATTTGAGTTTAAATTTAATCTTTTATTTTAAATTGAGTGTCCTTAACTTAATTGATATACAATATAAGAAATGTATTGTACACCTAAAATTTGTTAGTTGGTAATCGAGTTCTGTTATTCATAATTCTCTTGTCGTGGAAAAAAAAAAAGATCATGAAGCATGGAGTCTTTAGATCCCTTATCCTAATTTGCAATCTCTCTTTTTTTCACCCAAAGAGAAAGGGAAAAAAGGATAAGAAAAACTCAAGCTTTCAGCTGTCTCAACACGTATTAAAAATAAAATACTCAACGAATGGATTTTTCGTTTACTTGACACGATTGAAGCGGTTTTAGCTCAATGTTTTTGACTAATTAAGTAGACCTAGGAATAAAGACAATATATTAATTAAACAAATGTCAGGCTTTTGAAGGCAAATATGACAGAGGCTCGATCTTTAAAAGGGTTAACCAAAGGAGAACCCCTTTCCCACCTGACCAGAGGCCCCTTAACCAGGCGGGAGGTAAATCGAGGGATGTGCATGAGTGGCAGCCCGACCAGGGAGAGGACCAACGGGCGTGGAAATCCAGCAACAGCCCCCGCAATATTTCAGTGGAGTACTGCCGCCACACGGACTCGATCCCGCGTTGTCAGAGTGTCTCCACCCTAATCACCTGGCCACTTACCAACTCACCTATGCCCCTGGGGGCAATAGAGGCTCGATCTTGATATGAGATTTGTATGTTAAGCCGCAAATTCTACAGGTTATGTACATAAAAGGGTCTTGTTCCTTTAACTGTTGCTCTTGCTTTGTTCTCAGAGACAATCCGACATAGGTTCTTATACAAAGTGATTCAGAGAAGAGCTAGTTAGAAAGAGAAGATTCCAGGGACCGCAATAATGTGTCATGCAAAACACTGAGATCTTGACGCTAGTATTGTACCGGTCAAAAGCTCTTTGATCCTTAAGTCAAAAAGTATTTATGAAGGTTTATTAATAGAAAGAGAGAGGAAGGAGAATATTATTTTATTTGGAAGGTAAATATTTTTCTATTTGGGAGTATTTTTAAAAATGGAAAGACTTATATAAATCATTATATATGCTTACTATTTATAAAATTTATGTTGTGACACATGTTTGATATTTAAAGAATATCACGCGTTAGATGATTAAAAAGTATAGAGCAAGCTCGGGTTTCAACATCGGGTTGAGGTTGATCCCTTGTTAGAAATTTTTGTAAATTCTCTCACAACATTTGTTGTGGAAAAAAGAAGTAACAAAATAATAACATCATAGCCTCGTTGAATTTCCTTGTTAAATCTAAACCTCACAATTTCCCGACGGGATTGCGGTTTGTCTAATTGCAATGTAGAAACCCCACTTTTTCACGAGAGTATGCCAAGTTCACAAATCATAATTGCATTCTCATCCGTCCATTTTACCATTCGTGTGCATGTGTCGGGAACAATAGGTACAGGTAGTTAATTAGATTTATATTGGTGGGTGGAGATGACGCTCCGGTAAAACTGGCAATGATATGTTTATTAGAAACCAGGCTTGCATGGACCCAATAATAACCTTACAGTTAGTAACCAGCATTTATGCCCCTTCTCACACCTATCCATAATTGGAATATTGACAAGTGACACATAACGATGTCTAAATGGCAACTTTTCTAACACCCCATTTCGCATTATTTATAGTGTATAATAAAACAGATCTTACTGATTAAGACTTATTCACTACACGACAATTGTCAATCTTTGCTTGTGTCATGTGGCGCTCTACAATGCAAGAAAAATCAATGTTTTACAACCCACTGCTTATGTGCACATCTTAAAGAGAAACACTAAACATTTTTCTAAAAAAGGAAAAAGCAAATCCATTACCTTAAAAATATGTTCAATAAATGATAAAATTAATGTATCAATTCATATCATTGATGATTCTTTTTCTAAAATTATCAGATTTCACAAAAATATAAAAATTGTTTTCAATGTCAGAGATTTAACATGACAGAAGATATTTATGTTTTATTTTGTATATTAATTTTCAAATTTGATCATTAATAATTATAAAGACATAAAAATACTCATTTTTCTCATGTATCAAATATCAAAATAATTGTCAAAAATACTTTTTAATTTTGAAATTATTACAAAAATTTTAATTTATATATCACATTATACAAATATCAAAACTTGTGTATTTTACGAATAAACACGCTAGTGTGTATGTGTGTGTATATATATATATGGAGTAGTGGATTACAACTGCTGTGTTATGTCACATTCTCTTGCTATAATAATGCAAAATACTATGTTTGTCCAGATCTGCTATCTCTTTTAGTTGATTTTGATCTTTCGGAAATCCTTTTTGCCACCTGCCTAGCGGGATAGTGTATCTTAATCTTCCATAAATGTTCGTCCTTTTTGGTCTTCATACGACACCAATCTGTTCCTAATTTTTTAAAAATATTTTTGAGTCATTGTTCGGAAAGCCACTTAATTTTCGGGGTAGATTGCTGAGGAATCCTCTATGATCCTTCAAAGGGATGTTTGGATTGGTTTTCTTTTTTTAGAATTTTCTTTTTTTTTAAATTTTATCCTTTTTATAATAATTACTCTATTTGATTTTTAAAAAATTAAAACTCTAAAAAAGAATTCAAATACAACTTATTTTATAAATCAAAATTTTTATTTTATCAAAAACATACTAATCCTATGAAGAACAGGTAACAATCTTAGACGAAATCTCCAATTGAAGCTACTTGCAATACAATGACATTTAGGCACTAATGTGGTACCGGCCAAACAACCTCCTACGCGTAAGTCGAAGTATTTCTTTAGAAGGTAAGTTTTTAGAAGAGAGTGAGTTGACTAAAATAATTATCTCATTTAGTGCAATTGGGTCCAATTTATAGTGTAGGAGTGGCTAGACTCGTGTTGCTCACATTCTGTTTGTACTAACCGATTATTGGGTGATGTAGCCTTGTTAAGTGATCACATGGTTAGTCGGTCAATACTGCCCTATTGGCAGAATCCGACAACAATCTTTGCATGACCTTAGCTTGGATCGTCCCTGCACTTCATTTTCTCTTGTTGGATCAGGGGTATGACCTGACCCCATATCAGATACTTTTTAAAAAAATTATCAAAAGCCGCTTCTAAAAAAACCAATTCAAAGTAGACCTAAAAGCGCATCAAACTTTCCCCATGGTATAAAAACCTCTTCGTAATCCCCCTATGGTCACTGAAAATAAACATATGCTCTACTCTATCCGAAAAATCATCATTTTTAATATATTGTTAACTAAAATAACAAATTGACCTTCATACAACAAGGGGCCAATGCACTTTTAAAAGACTACATGTGCTTAAGGGGTATGCTTATTTTCAATGACTATAGGTGGATTAATGGAAGGTTTTGTATCATAGACAATACACTTTTAGAGGATCATAGAGAGGTCCATAATAATTTACACTACTTCTCACAATTTTAGGCAATTTGATTTTTGAACCACTTATCAATTGATAAAATATTCTAAATCTACTTCTAATCTCTTAAAAAGATAATCTTTCTCTGCACTCGATTTATTTGTCTATTACACACATTTTTTCGAGTCAATTAACCTGCTATAATCGGAAAACTTGCTGCAATCTAAATACATAGTCTATAGTGCAGCCGACATGAAAACACATCAAATCTGTCAAACTGAAAATGTTGCGAAAGCAATACAAAGAAGTGCCTCTTTTGGATCTATGTAACTAGTACTAAATCAGGAGCAACACGATTATGGTGACTGAAAATGGTCCAAGTGGCCATTGGTGAAGACTGCTGCCAAAAATGTCGTGGCTTGTACTCATCCAAGACTTACTTTATTAAGTAACCTGAAAAGACACATCCTTGTAAATAGTTCCTTTAGTTCACATTTGATGATAACTTTTGATCATCGTTGTGTAACAATTCAAATTGAAAATGAATTGCATTTTGGAACGGGTGCGGGGACAGTGTCTTCTTGATGACTAGGCTTATTAAACATTCCACTCTATCATTAATTTTCTCCTTTAGGGCAGCTCTTCTTGGTACTTAATTTTGCTTAATTAGTTTTGGAACGAGATTTACAGGAACAAGATGATTTGAGTTTCCAGACAAGATGGGACGGGATAACAGTGTATCCCAAAGTCTGAAGTTCAAGATAGTATAGGATAAAATACAAAAAAACTTAACCATAATTTTTGGTACAGGATAATCGATATGGGATTTTGATCCGGTACGGAAATCCCGCATCCCATGCTAAGCCCTAATTATTACCATGCAACTCTGTCAACCGAATATATATTAACACTGATATAGATGGTAAACAAGCTTCCGCGATGCAATTGCGCAACCATACAACAAGCTTGTCACCGGCAAGCCGAAGAAATTCATATCATCCAGGCAAACTCAAGTAACACAGAGATAAACAATCGCATCTCTTGGGCATACAGGCCACTCTAAATCAGTGCACAACTCTTTAAAAAATCTCGAATGTGATCACTGAGCAGAAGATACTAAGACAACTTCTTTTAGATGCTTCTGGAATTGAGCCAAGCGAATCTGCAGATCAAGAATTCCTGCAACCTTCTGCGTCTAAATAGTGTTCAGTCTAGATATATAATCATCTAGCTGACTACCGGGTCGATCAACTCTGACCAAGAGGTTCGTCTCCTGCTCAAATGATGGAGATGGATAAAAGGCGGAGCTCAAGTAAAATCAACGTATAAGTGGAAAATACCATATGAACCATACATAGATGAACACTAACCTCTTTAGTCCTCCACTTGGCTACGTTGAGCATTAACAAGATCTTGCTCTTCCTAATGTAAAATAGAAATGTGATTTAGCAGTAAACTACAAATTCTGTTAGCTGCGTTTGTTGCACCTGAATTCAATTGTAACCTTCAGCAAAGCAACGAGGTCGTCATCCAAATTCAACTTCTCAGCCTCATATTCTGAAAGATCTCTATGCCTTGTCTGAGTGCTAGTTTTCCATGATGGTTTTTCTTTCATGTAAATTTCTTCAGAATAATGATAATTACATTCTCCAGAGTAATCTTGGCCAATTTTCTGTACCTTACTATTACAGATACTAACAGCAGAAGCCACATTGTTCTGCAGCCGTCCGCTAGGAACACGCTCAATTTTGAAAGATGGAGAAGGCTCCCTTTCTGTTTGTCTAGGCCAGCCAAAATCTGCTCTTTTCTTGCAGAACATCAACTACACTGTCCTCAGTGCCTGCCAAAGTTGGTGCGACAGAAGACAAGGGCACTGCATCAAAGTTCTGAGAGGATCCTTCTGGCACTGTTCCCTTAAGATAGACTCTTGACCCTGAGATATTAATGTTAGATCTTGCGAATGGAAAAGCCGTTTTATTCTTATTAAATGTGAGTCTCAAAATGCAACACCTGTCAGCATCTCTTAATGTGTTGAGGGTGTGTTCAGACGATCCTGAATTTGGTAAAATGCAAGATATCATAACAGTGCGTGAATCACCAACAAATGAATGTCGCAGAACTTCAGTCAGCTTACTCCCTCTGAATGGAATATGGCCCTGGTCATTGTCAAGAGCTCTAATGCATTCTTCCAAAGCAAGTGAACTCTTTATTTCAGCACCTTCTGTTCTGCAAACAATATGTAAGTCAACCACCCAACTCTAGATATATGAACTTGTGATGACAAAATGAAGTTAATAATCTCAAAATTTTATGCAGTGGGGATGTACCTGGCCTGTTTATCATTATCAGTTGTATCAGCAGCACGCTTGCTTCCAAGAGGCAGACAAACTGACAGAAATAACTTGACCTGCTAAAAGAAGCATAATTTGTCAATTATCTACCATTTCTAAGATGTACATGGTGTCTTGAATTAAAAGAAGTCTGCAAAGATGAGATTAGTACTTGTAACTAAGTAGGATGTTCATTAGCATCTCATTTCTTTGAGCAGTAGATTGATTAGCATATCATATTTAACAGATGGAGGGAAAGAATTAGCTGAGGCAATATTGGATACTCCAACATAGATATTAACAAAAAGCACAAATAAAATACGAGGTTCTTTCCTAGGTTAAATTCCTTCAAGAAAAGACATTATGATGGACAAATGGGTGCAAAAATGACCCCTAACATGATCTTGCAAAGTGGTTTTTGTTTCAAAAAGCAGACAATCTGCACAAAGGCAACCTTGAAAGATGACAATTTTAACATGAAAGATGACAATAACTGGAACAACAACACCACCTTTCAGTAATTCCGTCATGAATTAAAACTCTTAACAAGCTTAACACAAGGAACTCTCAACTGATCATTTATATATGAGACAGTGACTTTCAGTAAAAGTAATCACCAGATCTCGCCTTGAGCTTTGTTTCATGAACAGTAAGGGAATTTGTCTTAGGATCAATAGTTATGATGCCCCCTCTTTCTTTGCTATTTCCTTCTTATTAAGTGGCCTCTTTCTTACCTGCACTCAAAACATTTCATTACCTTTATTAGGCATACAAAGCCAACTTTCACTTCAACTAAACTTCAACTATGTCACAAATGATTTTAGTCTAATAAGTACTTTAATTAGCAACTCTTTCCTTTTCACCAATTAAATGAAGACAGACCACAACTTTGATCTTAGCAACAGTATCCCTATCAAGCAAACCATGGGTAGCATTACAAAGTTTGTTGCCTGAGATAAATAGCTTAGAATCATTGAAGCTTTTGCCTTGGACAGGTTAATTATGTGAAGATCCATCATACTTGGAAGAAACCTGCAAAAGAATTCAACACAACAATCTCTGTGCAATCACATATTATCCGAAACATCCAATTTTATCACACCACTTATGAAGTCATTACTTAATTTAGTGTAAAATTGCTTGTCTGATTGATATGCCCCATTACCAATTTAACACCAACATTGTCCTTCTCACCTTTTTATGATAAAACAGATAGAAAATAAATCAAGTAAATTGTAACATACTGAAAACCACAAACATACTGAAACCCTCGTGTTATTTTGCAATTGCATCCTGCTCTTTAGCAGCCCCACCAAGTAACAGTGCAAAATGTCATACTTCTTTTGTCAAGACATGAACAATTACTAACTCTAAAAATCCAATCTTGAGACACAAAAGATTCCTCTAAACAAGATGGTGCAGAACCACAACTTTATGCAAAAGATAAAAAGCAAAAAGGGACTGAAGAAAACAGTGTGCAGACCTCTGGTATAAGCTTGGTATCAAATGCATGCGAACAAGCAATCCAGGGCTGAGATCACTAGGTGACAATCCTTCTAAATTTCCAGTCTTCCTCATGCTCGATGATCTCGAACAAGCCGGAGGAGTTAAAGGCTCCTCATTGCCTTGTTCCCTGCAACTCCTCTGCCCATTCCTTCCAATTCTTGAACCTTGAACTCCCTCCATGACAACCATAGGAACTAAAATCCTTTAAGTAATCAAAATCAAAGACATACTCAAGCACAATCTAAAATGCTTAACAACACATCATGTTACATCCCCAAATCTGCTAAGGTGAACTCAGGGCCATGATTGCCGCAAGCCTAAGCCTGTAAGGCTCTAAACACAATATAGAAAAACTTAAACTCACAAATATTTCCATCAGAGCTCTAATACCATCAAGGCCATTTATTACAAGGTTCAGAATTATACGAACACATTCTACATAAGAAATCAAAGCTATAGAAATACATTAAACAAGAGTGAGGATGGCTCAGGTCAGAGTTAAGCCATCAAGGGTGTAGATATGTAAAAGTAACGTGTTATGGAAACTGTAATGTAAATGAAACTGAAGGTCATATGGCATAAATCAGAACTAGGCTGAAGTTCTCAAGGTACAACTGTGATAGACACCATATAATTATTAACTGATTGGAAATAACAACTGAACTGAAATAACTTATGAACTGAATAATAAACTTAATTGAATTAACTTCTCAACTGAATATAACTGAGCTGAAATTACTTTTGAACTGAATCTTAACTTAACTTAAATAATAACTGAACCGAAATAATAACTGAATTGAATAATAACATAACTGAATCTTAACGGAACCGAAATAATAACTGAACCAAATAACTTTTGAGCTGAAATAATAACGGAACTAAATACTACTAATATGCCTAAAGGCAGTGATGGCGATATGTTTCACCCTGCCGCCTAGGTGTCACAGCGTACGAGGGTCAAGAGGAAAAAAGAAACTCATAGTGTCAGCTGAAATAATAAGGGAAGTTACTAATATGCCTAAAGGTGCTGATGGCAATATATTTCACCCTGCCGCCTAGGTGTCACAGCACACGAGGACCAAGGGGAAAAAAGAAACTCATAGTGCCACTGGTTAAGCGAGATTCCAAGCGTGTAAGTTAACAAGGATACTCAAGGTATATAAAGCGTAACCAAACATACCTCACACAGCTCTAAGGACAAATCTCTCGCTTCCCTCCTAACATTTATAACAATCTCAAATTAACACAAAGATCTCAAGAAAATTGATTAAAGCCAAGTCTCAGACTTACATGATAACAAGGCAATACAAAAGAAATCCCCAAAAGAATATAACTGTAGTTTGTTAAGAAACATGTCAAGAGAGATTACAAAGTTAATTAGAATACAGAACATAATTCTATCTTATTCATTAGTAAACATAACGTCCGTGGTCATTTAATATTCTAGCTTGTTCGTATCTTATACGTTATTTCAGAGTACTCAATGACTCACTTGAACAAAGGAAATTCTTATTCTTATTTCATGGTACCTTTGCAATAAGAGAAAAGATAAAATGAAAAGCATGCAATTCTTTAGAAGGATGTGTAAGAAGAGCAATATATCACTAATGATGAGGAGAATATTAGACTAACAAAGTATTGGTAACATTCCATTCTAGGCATAAACATCAAGTGATTAGCATTCACTATTCTATCATTGTATTTTGTTCCCATAACTCCACCATTACTTCAAAATTTCAGCAAGTGAAAAAGATTACTCATTATTTGTATAAAGAAATGTACCAGCAGAACATCTAGATATGTAGACCAGATTCTCCAAGCCTGACCAAATAAAACTATCACAAGCATGTCTAGACCCACATAATTCATGCGTAGTTGTATGTACCCCACACACACACACACAGGCGGATATGATAACAATCTCACGAATTCCCAACTATCTGCCATACATCGGAGTGCATATTCACTATTCTACGTCAACGCACTTAACTCTTACAAGTTTACTTCCACACTTCATATACAAAATAGCAACACACTTGTTTGGTTTTCTCCTACCAGCATGTATATATATAACCAACCATAACTTATAAACTTTACACCACACACTTATGCTCTGTTTGTTATAATCTCATTTTAAGATGCTTATCCTATTAAAATGAGCATATATCTTATAAAATTTAAGACATCTTATCATGTGCATCCTGTGAAAGCTCAAAACAAATCATTCTGTATCCTATAAAAACTCAAAACAAATCATTCTCTTTTATCTTATAAGAAATAAAGAATCCATCCTCGTTTTATTTTTTTTACAACTATAGAAGTATGGTTTATTTCGAATTTTCATTGAATGCATGTGATAAGATATCTTAAATCTTATAAGATGTATCCTCGTTTTAATAGGATAAGCATCTTAAAATAAGATCATTCCAAACACACTATTAGTAACAAGAATTTAGACATGCAAATCATCCAAGTTTAATAGCAAGTTAAGCAAAACACAAGGTTTTTAGCAGGCTATATACTCAACTCAAGTTACAATTTCATGACCTGCTTGTGTGCAATTAACAATCACAAAATTTCTCCAACATATCAACCTACTACATGCAGTACATCTATTTGGTTAACAAAGGCAAGATAAAATCAATATACTAAAATGCTGTCAATGCATGCATTTCCACAACTGTTAAGTTTAATATACCTAGAAGGAATATATCATTCAGTTATAAAGAATACTCATAAATCTTTACTTACATACATACAAGTATCTCTATATACACAAAATTACCTAATACATGTTTAAATCACAAATAATAGACTTCAAATTCAATTTTTATACTTACTTGAGTTCTTGAAGTTTCTCTGGCTCTCAAAGAGAATGACGGGTTTAGAAGGAAAAGAAGAAATGGTTTTGGCATTGAGGATAGGACAATGTGTATATCAGTATAGCGACTCTTGTTAGAGTGATTTAGTAAATAGGACCAACTTAGAAGGACAGAAATGTAATTGGACAATTTGCAAGAACAAAATCAGATCTAGACAAAATGAATACAACTCTTTCTTTCTTCGCCAAAAAAAAATTTCTTTCTTTTCTCCCTCTCACACCCAGGATCCGCAATCCATACCCTCAAACCCCTATTATTTTGGCTGTAAAGGGCATGTGATTGAATGTATACATTGATTTTCTTTTTCACATGTCCATGTATTTAAAATGTGCACATAAAACTTAAAATTAAGAAAAGAACTTCATTATTTTTTTATCGTTCAAACTAACTACTAAAATTTGCAAGTAATTTAATATAAAATTTTTCTTATTGACTCTTATTTTTTAAATTTCTTTATTTTTATTAAAAATTATTTTTAATTTTAAAAAATTATCCCATACAAGCTTACTTGCTTACTTTTGAGGTTGAACGTCACCAACCCCTCTCTCGTTAGCCTCACCAACCCCCAAAGCCACAAATGCTTCAGCACATTCTCTATTCCCACCCCCGCTGACTCCTTCCAATCTCTCCTGATTTATCTGGTAAGCAAAATCACACTCTTTTTCCCATGTATAAAATAATGCGTCGCGGTTTTTAAATTCATACGTACATTTTTTGCTCCGTAGCCTCACCAACCCCCAAAACCACACATGAATATTCCACCAACTTAAAAACACATTCTCTGTTTCCGTCCACCACATATGAGTTATTTCATCTGCCCAATGCTTTGTCTTCTAGGCCCATGATCTTTCGCTTCTTTGATCAGGACTCTGGAGCAATACAACAGGTTAAAAAATCTACTCTTTTTTTTTGGCTTGAGTGGAAAATATATCAGTTTTATATCATATATTTTTCAATAGCATGAGAAAGTGATTGGTTAGGTACAAATCAGAGATAACACCTCTAACAATCGGAAAGAAAACTTCTGAGAAATTAAGGTGTTTGTGGTTTTTTTTCATCATTCAATTTTTGCAAGTTCGTCCTTTGATTTTACTATGGTCAAATTGCATACCATCAATTTGAATAGCATGAGATAGTGGAGGAGTTTGTTTGGTGTTTAGATGGGTTTGATAGATGTGTAGTCAGCTATTGCATACATGGTATTAAAGAAAAGGTCTTTATTCTTAATGGGCTTTGTTTTCGTGGTGAAATTATCAGAGATTTTTGTTGTGAAATTTATCTAGAGAACTAAAATAAGAAAAGCAAGTGGACAAAGTATGGAGGCAAAAGTTGTGCAGAGCTCGTTTCAATTGTCGACATGGATGAATTTGGAGAGTGTAGTGTGGAAGCCGAATAGTCATTCGCTGCATTTTGCTCCGAGATTTGGGGAGAAGCAAAGGCATCCTCACCATCAAATTATTATTTCATGTCAATTCCAACCTAGAAAAGCTGCAGGTCACCAGAGACGAGCCATATCGAAGGTCTCATGTTTACCGCAGAACATTCGAGGTATTTACAGAGCTCAAAATTTGATTTAAGGGCGAAAATGATAGATCACTCGTTGCGAGTTAATATATTACTGCGTGATTTTATGTATCTTAACTATGTGCATTTGCTAGTGTTTGAAATCTTTCTGTAATGGTAGATATTTGTTGGTAAATTATCAGTTACAACGATTGGATCTGTATGTTTTATCTCTTTTTCTGCTTGGCAAGAAAAGAGCATGGAAAATGCAAGCAAGTCTTATCCTGATAATTAAAAAAAGTTTGAATAAAAAAGTTCTCCATGATTAAAGCTTTAAAAAAGAAAAGAAAAATAAAGGAGGCAGATGAGATTATGAGAGAAACATGTAGAGCTGATAAGAGAGATAGGTCTATTTGGGGTTTTAAGGTGCTATTATGCTATAAAATGGGAGAAAAAAGTTTATTGATGCATGCCACAATCAGCGATACACACTGATACATATCGTAACAGATGATACATTGCTCGATACAGTATAATTTCCGAACACCCATAGACACGTATCATTTGTTGGGTGTATCATATCCTATATGTATCGCATATCGTGCGATACTAACAACTATGTTTTGAACTCTTAGCATGTATCTGATTGATGTAAAGAACTGCAGTTTGCTATTTTCTTGGAACGTGTGTTTATTTCATTGGAGTTCTTTGGTATGCCACTCTCGCATTATCATCTTGTCATGCTTCCAAAGAGCCCATTAAGTTGTTCATCGGATTTCTTTATCTCTTCTGACTTATATAGTACTAATTTTTCTTTTGTAGCTCAAGTGCTGGAGTCTGAACCTGCTTTATCTGATGACGTTCTGACATTAAAGGTACCGTAATGGCCTTTGAACTCTTTATTCACTTGTAATGATGTCATAATAATTTTGCGTTGCTTTAAATCAGTTAGCTATGCTTTATGCATCCGTCTTATCTATTATTGCAGACTAAGTCAGAAGAGATTGAACCATATTTAGATGGTCGTTGTATATATCTTGTTGGTCAGTTCCACATCCTTTTCCTTGAAGTTGGTTTGTGCCATAGCAAAAGGTGTATTGTTTTTACTACACTATGTGAATTTCAGGAATGATGGGGTCAGGCAAAACAACCGTGGGCAGGGTTCTGTCAGAGGCACTTGGCTATTCTTTCTTTGACTGGTTTGTCTCATCTTTTGTTATTAGTCGCTTGCATTGTAATAAGTAATTTAAGTAAGAAGCAAATTGGTGCTGGTTTATTATAGGACAAATCCTGGTCCATAGTAGTACTAGTGAAATTTGATTAGTCGCATTGTCTCCTTTTTAATCTGCTGTGCTGAAATTCCCGAGTGTACAACCTTACTGAGTAAATACCAGTCATGTCACTTTTTGGTATTTCAGTGACAAACTAATTGAGCAGGCTGTTGGAATCCCTACTGTGGCTCAGATCTTTAAGAAACACGGTGAGAGCTTCTTCAGAGACAATGAGGTTAGTAGTATGCAACCAACTTGTAGCATTCTGCCATATTATGTGAAAGCTTGAGTTAAAAAAGATCTGGCCCATGGTCCATATTGTTCCCATCCACACATTTGAGATATTTTGGGTGTCTATTCTCTGCATTAGTGATTAGCCGGTTCTCTCCTTCATCTTTCTCTCACCTCATCCCTGCAACACCAAACTAAAGGATACCTTTATTGACTTTAACTTGTCATTTGATCCCTATTATTCGATCTTGATGTTTTACTTCCTTGATTATGGGTGTTCTCAATATATTCCTCTACCTTAGACTTCTCTAAGTTTAGGCCTCGGTGTAGAAATTCTTCTTTTGTTGATCATGAAAGATTTTACCTTTTTATTGCTATAACCTAGTTAAAATGTTAGCAGCTTCTTGCCTAGATTTTTCCTATATTAATCAGACTCACACATTGAGACATGAGTCTTGGATGCAGACAGCAATCCAAGTGTTGGTCACAAAAATTTTCAAAGTTTAGGATTCTCAAACTTGGTAAATACATGTGTTGACTTTGGATTTGGAATAAGGGACTTGGCACCCCTTTGTAATTTCAATTATCACAAGTGAATTTTAAACTCATATGACAAAGAAAAGAGGAGAGGGAAAGATAAGAATAAAAAAGAAGAGGAAGGATAAGGAAAAAGTAATGAAAAGAAGAGTCCAAGTGTCTAGTCCTGATTCCATGTGGAATTCGTGTCCAAGAGTTGGAGTCCAAGTGTCAAAGTGTCAACATGAGGACGCGAAACACGGGTACTGTATCCCAACTGAAGAGTCCAAGTAATAGAGGATTTTACAATAGGATATACTACTGCAACTATGGATATAGTTTCACCAAAAAAAAAATTATAGATATAGAAAGCCAAGCTTTGAGCGTTACGGAGTTATTACGAGTGGGTTTTTTATATTTTTCCTCCCACAGATGGAGCAACTGAGGTTTTATAGCATCGAGCAAAACCAATTGAAGTTGCTGAAATGGATATTCCAATAGAGGTAGACTTAAACTAGATGAATGTTAAGAATGATATTTCTTCAAACAGAGAGAAAAGAATCTTTTGGCGAAGTCGATGTTGCAGCAGCATTTGGATATTAATGGACAGCAGCAAGATGCAATATCGAGCATATGACGGGAGATTTTAATCAGCTAAATACAGTTGACTGTTATAAAGAAGAGCAGCAAAGAAAGTCTTAGGAAAGCAAAGGGAATGCACAGAAGTAATTGAGGCAAAAGTTTTACATGATGTGATTCCATCACAAAACATTTTCGTGAATCATGTTCATGACAAAAAATTTGACCATGCTATTTCACTGGGTGGATTTCTTGATGGAGCAAGAGAGGTTTGCTGGACTTTAAACACATAAGTAATTGAAGATTTAGGTTATTCAAAAAGGCATAGTTATGAATTAGAACTCTTGCCGTCAGGAAATAATTTTAGTTTTTGTTTACCATACAATATTTGTATTTTTTTGGCCTATATCAGGAAGACACGTGAATAAGGTACCAAGTACAAGAAGGTCAAAGACCTATACAGAAAGCCACACAACCTCTATGAAAGAATATCATCAATTTTCCAAATGCAGCTAGTATATGCGTTCATGCTTTTCTCAATTTCCTTTCAAACGATATTTAAGTATTTACATCACTTCTAATTGCTGAAAGAATAGCTTCTTCATTAGGGCTTCAAATTTGAAGATACACTGATCATGCTCAATCCAATATGATAGATGTGTGCTTAAAAATGTAACTTGCAGAACTGAGTGTGTAAACTATTAGATCCACCAGAATAGAAGCCGTACTCATAATATAATAATGTTGATGATAGGCGGGTTGAACACAGGCAAGCATCCCTCCTATGGTAATAATTAATAAAAGATACTACGGGCATTGTTTGGGAACACATTAGAGTTTAAGCACAAGTGTAGTACAACAAAATGAAATTTAGTAAGAGAGAACAGATCCTTGAGGCATTCCCAGAAAGAGATTAGGTCTCTGAGTCAAGTCTTATAAATGCATTGTGAAATCAGGATTAGAGTAGAAACATTATAAAGTATTAGCAGATGTCAATAAATGTTATAAAGTATTAGCGGATGTCAATCAATAAAAGTGTTTCTTGTTAATGAATGGGATTTTATTTTTGTTGAGTTAATCTAACAAGCAGACTATCTTTGGCTACTGCAGTTAGTGTCTTCTTTACTTCCCATTTGCTTTCTTCAGAAGGTCACTTATTCTAGTTCTGTTCTTTACTTCTTTAGACTGAAGTATTAAGGAAGCTGTCTCTAATGAATCGGGTGGTTGTTTCCACTGGAGGCGGTGCAGTTGTTCGGCCCATTAATTGGTATGAGCACTGCACCTTAATTCACTTTTGCAACTTTTTCTTTCTTTGGATGGTTCTTTACGTGATAGATACTTTCTTATAGGGATAGAGCTAGAAAATTCTTACAACAGGGTCAATGTATGAGCAATTCATATATATAAAAATTTGATTCTTTTTCCGGAGCATAAATATTTATGTTGTCCTTGACGGGTCTCATATTTTGAAAATGTGATGTAATTGCTTCATTGTCAACACTATCAAATGCATCCACTGAAGACAATCTTCCAGATATCCATCTCCCATTTGATCTATCAACCGATTCTTCACAATATAATGGCAGAAAATTTTCTTTCAACCCTTGCAGTTGCAATTGGCAAAAATAATATTAATTTGGCCTACAAATAAATTGATAGATAAACAATATTTTTCTTTGCCTCAATCGAAAATAAATCACCATATGTTCATGCATGTGAAGAAGATTGATTTTTTCACCTTTACTCTCTCTATACCTTTTCTTTTTCCTCTTTCTCGTCAGGCAAAGCAGTCAGTAGACCCTTTTTATTTGTTAAAACACAATAATTTATAGGCTCATCTTATTATTTTTGTGGTGTCAATTATTAAACATATATCATATATATAAATTTTCTTTTTGGGAAAAAAATTTAGTGGGGTCAAGTGACCCCACTCAACAAGAAGTGGCGCCGTTCCTTCTTGCTTAGCTGACTGCTGCTTTTTCCTTGCAGGAAACACATGCAGAAGGGTATAAGTGTATTTCTAGATGTGCCTCTAGAAGCCTTGGCACGTCGAATCACAAAGGACGGAACTCAATCACGACCATTGTTGTATGATGAATCTGGAGATGCTTATGAACGGGTGGGCTCATCGGCCTTTGTCCAAGGAGATACCATTTGGCAGCTCCTAGTACATTCTGTTCAATTTGAATCTGGTGCCCAAGAGCTAATTTGTTATTTTCCTTGAAACTCAATTCATTGAAACAAGATCTTCTTTAACCTGGTTTTTTGCAGACATTGAGTAAACTACTTGCCCTTTGGGAAGAGAGGGGTGAAGCATACATTGGTGCAGATGCCAGGGTTTCCCTTGAAAGTATGACTACATTCTCTTTCCTATTTGAGGCCCCTTTTATATTTAATTTTTGTAATTTGGTTGTTCTTCAAAATTTATTTACGCTTTTGAGGACATTCTTCCTTGCAAACAACTGAAGGGGATTTTTTTTGTTGGTAGATATTGCAGCCAAATTGGGATATGACGATGTGTGCAAAATCTCACCTATTGCCATTGCTAATGAGGTAGCTCTCTCCCTTTATCCTCCCCCCCCCCTCCCAAAAAGGCGGGCAGGGTCTCTCCCTTGTTAAATTTGTGTCTTTTTTTTGGTGTTTTCTGTTAGCACATTTGTTTTCTTTTGTGTATATATTGGTCCGGGCCCCATCTAGGCAAATGGGATCCCTCCAAGTGTCCACCTGTATTTTAGTTCCATGGGAGTATCCTATCCGCATCACCAGCACAAATGGGCCCAAGCCACATGTCCCTGGTCCCCATCCCCCTGCCACAATAACAACCCCAACCTACCGTCTTCCTCTTGTTTCTTGTGATTGTATTCCTGCATACCTTACCAGCACACAGATGAGCATCAATGCAACAAAGCCGTTTCCGTGCACACTCATACAATATGGTTACATCATTGTTTGCGTGAAACATTATTACAAATTTATCATCTTCAGTTATTGTGCGCTCTCTGTTGTTGTATACCCTTGCTGCTTCTTTTCAGGGCAATTTAGCTAATTTAATTATAAATGTGGCCAGGCACTTGCACAAATCGAATGCATCTTGAAGAGATAAGAAGGTATTTTACAGGTGCGTGTAAGCCCACTGTATATATGTTTTATGTGGGCATGCAGTTTTCTGTTTAAAATTCCGCCAGTTGTTTTGGATGTTTAGGAAGAATTTCACGCTATGCATTCGCTATAAATATGGCGTTTGGTCTGTTGCATCGCAGTTGTGTCTATTCTTGCTGTTCCAGTTACTCCATTTCCATCAGGGTAATGGAAAGTTGTCTTCTTCCCATTTGTTTTTGGGAGTTATTAAGCACTGCTGTCTTTTGTTTATGGGTTCTGAATTTTGTCCGTGTTATGCTTCTGTTTAGTGTAAGTCGTTTTGTTTTTCAACGTTGTGGTGTTGACTATGGAAGGCAAGTTTTAATATATGATTCATAGATGTACTCTGAAACAAAATTGTGATTTTCTGTTTGCCATTTCTTACCATGGTTATATCTATTTACCTATCTTATCCAATTTCCATTCATGGCATATGATTTGACATATATATACATTGTGATGGCATGTATGATATATAATTTACTACAATTTTTTTTTCCCCCTCGACTACTGTGAATTTCGTTACAATTATATTATTCAGCTCCCCTGTAGCGTACAGGTATGCAACTGGTACATACAAAATGTGGTAACGTGGAGGGTATTGGATGGTGGCGATTTTTCTTGGGGTCAGGAGGTGGGGACATACGCTTCCACTTTCCATCATCTTTTGTACACGTCACGATTTAGACATTTTAGATTTTTTTGAAGTTTTTCTTTTTCTTTTTTTTCTTTAATTGAAGATGCGCATTTTTTGTATCATAAAAAGGTCTGATACACTTTACAGAACCACAAGAGGTCCATGGTAACTTAATCTAATTCTCACAATCTTAAACGATTTGATTTTTGTACCATTTATTGATAAGATATTCTAAATCTACTTCTAAATCGGGAGCAACATGAACATGGTGACTGAAAATGGTCTAAGTGGCTATTGGTAACATTTCAAATGACAAATGAATTGCATTCGGGAAGAAGTGCGATTCATTTTAGCCATTGCCTTGAAGGGCTTTGGCTTTAGGATGAAACAAATGCCTTCGTTTATGACTAGGCTCATCAAAGATTCCACTTTATCATTGATTTTCTCCTTTTGGGCAGCTCTTCTTGGTACTTAGTTTTGCTTAATTATTTTGATTTTACCTTGTAGCAATTGTGATAATCTGCTACTCTTTTAAACATTGTAAAGATCCTCTGGGTTCTTTTTTTTTTCTCTTTCTTCCCCCCCCCCCCCCCTCCTTTCCCTTTTCTGGCATGTAGGCGGCCGGGGCCAGAGGGGATTTACTGATTTAGGGGTGAGTGTAAATCCCTCCATAATATTATTACTTCGCAAGTGAAATTAAACAATTAATAACACTATCCAAACCATTTTCGTCATAATTGTTTACCTCACAAGATAAATATTCTCAGAATTTTCATTATGATAGTAATCAGAGACGCAATGACTTGGAGCTATAAAAGATGTCAAGAAGTAGATATTACTACCGTGCAACTCTTTCTCAACTGAAAATATATTACGACATTGATACAGATGGTAAACAAGCTTCTGCAATGCAATTGCACAACCATACAACAAGCTTGTCACTGGCAAGCCGATGAAGTTCCTATCATCCAGGCAAAATCAAGTAACATCAGTGCACATCTCTGAAAAATCTTGAATGTGATCACTGATTAGAAGATACTAAAACAGAACTTTCTTTGAGATGCTTCTGGAATTGAGCCAAGCGAGTCTGTAGATCAAGAATTCCTGCAGCCTTCTGCGTCAAAATGGTGTTCAGTCTAGAAATATAATCATCTAGCTGACTACCAGGTTGATCAACTCCAACCAAGAGGTTCATCTCCTGCTCAAATGGAGGGGTTGGATAGAAAACGGAGCTCAAGTAAATCAAAATAAAAATGGAAAACACTAGATGAACCATATGTAGATGAACACTAACCTCTTTAACAATATTCATGGTCTCCTCCACTTGTCTATGATGGGCATTAATAAGATCTTCCTCTTCCTAATGTAAAACAAAAATATGATTTAGCAGTCAAACTGCAAATTCTCTTAGCTAAGTTGATGGCACCTGAATTCAATTGTTACCTTCAGCAAAGCAATGAGATCTTTATCTGAATTCAAGTTCTCAGCCTCATACTCTGAAAGATCTCTATGTTTTGTTTGAGTGCTAGTCTTCCGCATCCTTTCCTCCGAAGTCGATATCTGGGAGCGGTCAAATGTGCTATTTGACATCCATATTTCTTTCGTGTAAATTTCTTCAGGAGAATGATAATTATCTTCTCTAGGGTAATCGTGGACAATTTTTTGAACCTTGTCGTTGTCGATACTAACAGCAGAAGCCACATTGTTCTGCAGCCTTCCGCTAGGAACACGCTCAATGTTGAAAGATGGAGAAGGCTCCCTTTCTGTTTGTCTAGACCAACCAAATCTGCTACTATCTTGCAGAACATCAACTACACTCTCCTCGGTGCCGGACACAGTTGACGCAATAGAAGATAAGGGCAATGCAACAGAATTTCTGAGAGGATCCTTTCTGGCGCTGTTGCCTTTAGATAGACTCTTGACCCTGCGATGTGAAAGTTAGATACCACAAACGAGAAAAGCAATCTATTCTTATTAAATGTTAGTCTCAAAATACAACACCTGTCGGCATATCTTAATGTATTGAGGGTGTGTTCACATGATCCTGAATTTGGTGAAATGCAAGATATCATAACAGTGCGTGAATCACCAACAAATGAATCTCTCAGAACTTCAGTCAGCTTACTCCCTCTGAATGGAATATGGCCCTGGTCATTGTCAAGAGCTCTAATGCATTCTTTCAAAGCAAGTAAACTTTTATTTATTTCAGCACCTTCCATTCTGCAAACAACACATAAGTCAACCACCCAGTAGATATATGAACTTGTGATGACAAAATGAAGTTAATGATCCTCAAAATTTTATGCAATAGGGATCTACCTGGTCTGCTTATCATTATCAGTTGTATCAGCACCACGCTCACTTCCAGCAAGATCAATAAATGATAGCTTGCCAACAAGTCGAGGAGGCTTTGATTCATTGCCATCAACTGTTCTTTTGATTGCAAGCTGCAGTATAGCATGTGAACGAGAGGATTCTTCATTTGCTCCAGTTGTGCCAGTACTTCGAGTAGCATTTCCTCTCTCAATCAATTCCTTGATACTTTCCACATTATAGACCTTGTACTCTTGCAAGCCCACAATGCAGACTTGCTGTTTTCCATCCTCCCTCATGAAAAGCTTCCTGCAAATGCAACAGTCCTGGGTTAGGAAGTTCTGAATAGATAAAGAGCCGTTCCAATTGCGGCAATGTTACAAGCTGAGTGACTCACTTCCTATCATTCAAGAGGTCAAAAACTTTGCCTCCATATATCTCAAAGAAACTGACAAATAACTGAAATCCTTGGTGCCTATAATTCTGGTGCATTAATCTGAATATATCCCGAGACGCTTTGAGGGGCAGTGGTTGCATGGTATAAGTCTTTCCACTTCCTGCAGATAATTTATAATTAATGCAGCCCTATTTGCAAATATAATCTCAACCAGAACCGGCAGAGATTTCTGTGTATGTGTATACTTAGATGAATAAAATACGTTTATAATAAATCATTTTTCAAAGGAGGCTTTCTGTATCTAAGAACAGACCTTATTCTTTAAGCAGTAAATAAATGTCAATGAGTATGTTCCATTGCATTCCCAGCAAAAAGAAAGCAAAGGAATGAAAAGAACTTATCGATAAAGGTAGTAAAACTATAGAAATTTCTGGTATCCAATATAAGATCTATGTTATTCCCTCTTAATCATTCCATTATAGCAAGACAAAAGATGAGAGATTAATCCATGGCAAATTCCAGACACTGAAATGAGCATATTCTAAGCAGCATATTTCTGGTTAAAACCAAAAAACAAAAATGTCTAATCAGTGTCCATCTAGCACTAGAAAATAATTGTCAATTTCCATCTTAAAAGAATGCACCACCAATCCAATACAGACATAATAAGTGAAGAGTACAAATAGAAAAGGTGGTCAAGTTGCCTGAATATTGAATGACTGGGACTGGTAACCAGGCCTACATTTTCTGGTTTATTATTAGAACATACTATAAGTTTATTAACCAAAAGAGAGAGAGAAGGAAGAAAAAAAAAAGGAACATTTGCCTCAAGTTGCACCAAAATTATTGCACTACGGACTTCTGATATCTAACAGACTGGTTCATGTTGTCTGAAACGAGACAAGTCCCAATTGAGAATGAATAAGTACAATCCACTCCTCTTGTCATTTCCAAAATAAAGAAATAAAATTTTCTATATCAGTTTCTCAAAGACATCAGAAAATCCTATAAGCGTGCTGTTATCTTGGTCACAGAAGGAAAAAGGTCTAAATTGTTATTGATATCATATGTAAATAATGAAATTCTGATTGCCAAACAAACATGCAGCTGCCAGTACAAACTCCGACAAACTACTTGCCTGTTTGCCCATATGCAAAGCAAGTTGCTTTTGTTCGCTGAAAAATTATGGGGACTATGGGCTCCACAGTCTCCGAGTACACCTACGGTAACATAATAACGGTCAACCAAGATATACTTGTCAGATCCAAACCAGGTTCTTAGATGTACTCACGTCATCGTTGGTGACATTCTCATCCAGGACAGCATCAAATGTAAATTCATGTTTTTCAACATACTCAGTTAGGTCAACCTGCCATATAAAATGAATATGAGAAATTTAACAGGTCAGGAGAGAGCAGCAAGTCAACACACTTTTGAAATGTTAATGTTAAACATCAAACACTAAGAGGAAAAATTAAAGGAAAAGGGGAAAAGTGAAGCAAGTAATGAACAATTTTCAACTTGCAGCAATCAATGAAAAATGTCAATATGATGACATCAAACTGCTAAAGTTAACGACTACTGAACTACCTACACATTGAGCGACCTTTTCCGTCTTAGTTCCATCTCTAATAATAATTCATGGGGCCAACAAATCTTGCTTTGCAGAGTATATCTGTTTCTAGTAGTCTGCCGATAGGACAGTCAGAAAGAGAAAGAATGGTAGCATCTGAACCAAAGCAATTCAACTTGCAAGGCCACACCTAGGGGATCATTTTCAACTAGTCTAACACTAAGCCACCAGGAAAAGAAATGAAGAAAAAGAGAAAAGAAAAAGGAGAGAGAAGAAGAACAGGAACAAGGAGGAAATAAAAGAGAAACTCAAGCAACATCCTCTACAGGCCAACTGCACCTCTTAACTTCTATCCTATGTGACCAGTTCCTTGTCAATTAATCACCACAAGATGGTAACAAAAGTCTGCTATATATCGTGATTCAATATTTCATACCGAACAATAAAGCAAGTGTGCATTTCACAAACAAAATGACTACAATCCTTCACATTTACAGATAAATATCAATTATCTTTGACAGCAGATGTTTGTACGCATTGTTGCACTCATTGTGTAAGTAAATTCAAGAGGCAGACCAACTGATAGAAATAACTTGACATGCTAAAGGAAGCATAATTGTCAGTAATCTACCATGTCGAAGATGTACACGGTGTCTAAAACTAAAAGAAGTCTGCAAAGATGAGTTCACTACTTGTAACTAAGTAGGATGTTCATTAGCATATCATTTCTTTGAGCAGCAGATTGATTAGCATATCATATTTAACAAATAGAGGGAGAGAATTAGCTAAGGTAAGATTGATGGAAAGAATTAGCTAAGGCAAGATTGACTACTCCAACATAGATATTAACAATAGTATGCGAGGTTCTTGCCCAGGTTGAACTCCTTCAAGAAAAGACACTATGACGGACGAACAGGTGCAAATGTGACCTCTGACATAACCTTGCAAAGTAGTTTACGTTTCAATAAACAGACAATCTGCACAACGGCCACTTGAAAGATGACAATTTTAACATGAAAGATTTCCAATAACTGGAAGAACAACAGAACATTTCAGTAATTCCGACATGAATTACAACTCTAACAAGCTTAAGACAAGGAACTCTCAACTGATCATTTATATATGCAACAGCGACTTTCAGCAAAAGTAATCACTAGATCTCACCTTGTGCTTCGTTTCGTGAACAGTCAGGGAATTTTCCTTAGGATCAATAGTTATGATGTCCCCCTCTTTCTTTGCTATTTCCTTCTTATTAAGTGGCCTCTTTCTTACCTGCACTCGAAACATTTATTACCTTTAGTAGCCATACAAAGCCAGCTTTCACTTTGCAACTAAACTTCAACTATGTCACAAATGACTTTAGCCTAATGAGTACTTTAATTAGAAACTCTTTCTCTTTTACCAATTAGATGAGGACATACCACAACTTTGATCTTAGCAACGGTATTTGCTCTTTCTCTATCAAGCAAACCATTGGCAGTGTTACTAAGTTTGTTGCCTGGGATAAATAGCTCAGAATCATTGAAGCTTTTGCCTGGAACAGGTTGATTATGTGAAAATACATCATACTTGGAAGAAACCTGCAAAATAATTCAACACAATAATCTACGTGTAATCACATGTTATAAGAAACAACATCCAATTTTATCACACAACTTATGAAATCATTACTTAATTTAAAGTTGCTTGTCTGATTCATATGCCCCATTACCAATTTAACACCTATACTGTTCCTCTCACCTTTTCGTGATACAATGTAAAGAAAAAAAATCAAATAAATTGTGACATACTGAAAACCGCAAATATACAGAAACCCTCATGTTATTTTGCCATCCCATTCTGCTCTTTAGCGGCCTCACCAAGTAATAGTGCAGAATGTCATACTTGCAGTTGTCAAGACATGAACAATTACCAATTCAAAAGGTCCAATCTTGAAAGACAAAATATTCCTCTGCTCGTAATGACCAGCAAAAATACTAAATTATGAACATTCTTCTAAGAAATTAATTCTCATCAACCCAAAAATTGTGACAAAGGCCAACCAGAAGTTCAACATTCACGTGAAATGGCCAATGCATATCTAAGCAAGAGGGTGCAAAACCACAACTTTATGCAAAAGGCAAAAAGCAAAGGGACTGAAGGAAAACAGTGTGCAGACCTCTGGTATAAGCTCGGTATCAAATGCATGCAAATCAAGCAATCCAGGGCTGAGATCACTGGGTGACAATCCTTCTACATTTCCAGTCTTCCTCATGCTCGATGATCTCGAGCAAGCCGGAGGAGTTAAAGGCTCCTCATTTCCCTGTTCACTGCCATTCCTCTGCCCATTTCTTCCAATTCTTGAACCTTGAACTAACCCATATGCACCATAGAAACCAAAATCCTGTAACCAATCAAAATCAAAAACATACCCAAACACCATCCAAAATGCTTAACAATATATCGACAACATATCTAAACACAATCTAAAATGCTTGACAACATATGAACACATACGGACAATGACCCTTAACAAATAATAATTCTACAAACATCTAAATGAACACAACAATTAAGATAAGATATCCACGTTTAACATAAATTCACACACACAAAACACACACACACATATTATATGTGAAGAAGAAGAAGAATGTGGCGACCTGAAGAGGGGGAACAGAGGTGTTAGATGACTGGAGATGATGAAGGCCAGCAGACTGAAGCCACTTGTTGTTGAATGTTTTCTCAATGAAGTTATCAGAAAACTGCCGATGATTCTGACCATTTGAACCTGATTTTTGCATTTGCGTTCCTACAATATTCATCTTCTTTCTCTCTCTTTTTCTTGAATTTTCACTGTTTATATCGTGACTTGAGATTATCTTCCAAGCGCATATTAACAAGTCAAAATATCCAAAAGTTGGTATCTTTGTTTCAAGAAAACACACAATCAAGAAAGTTTCAAGTGGAGAAAGTGAGATACAAGAAGGGGTTGTTGAGGTTTATTTGTTGCTTTTCTCTTGGGAGAAAATGATGAAATTTTTTGAAACTTTTTGAAAAGAAACACCCGGGGATGCAAAACAAAAGCCAAGATTTGGATGTTGGACACCTCTGTTGGGTTTCCTGTGTCCCTATACTTTTGCATACTTTTGAGGGGTTTCTATGTCTCTCTGTCTACTATTCCATACGTTGTCTTCTTCCAACGTTTCCATTACTCTTCCACACGAAATTTTTTATTCAAAAGTTTTGTTTTGAGTTAAATATTCTAAGTCGTATTAAATTTGTAGTTAATTGAGTTGGAAGTAATAGAAGAGAAACTCTCTTACTAAGTTTGATCTTTTAAAAGTCAAGATTTGTAAATTATTAATCTATTATTTCAACTAATAATTTGTTAATATACATAAGTTTAAAAACAACGAACTATTGTTAAAAGGGAATTTAAGTTTAACTGCCTTTGCAATTTAAGAATAGGGGTGTACATGGGCAATTTTGGTAGTTTTTCTCTTAATTTTTTAATCAAACCAATTTGAATAGTTTAAAATTTTGTAAAATCAAATTGCCCAAAACAATAAACACACCAATGGTTTCAGTTTATTCGGTTTTGGGGGATTTTGAGTGATTTTAGAATTTAATTGTGGTATATCTAATTATGTAAGATAATCATATTCTAATAACATTTTCTTAAATTTCAAAAATACTAATAAATACGATAATCCAATATAAAAAGGATATCAAACAACAAATCCCAACAATACTAGCAAATCCAATAATCTAATATGCAAAAAAAGCACTAGGCCTTGACATTAGTTATATATACTTTTTTAAATATTATTAGTATATAATATATACATGTGTGTAGCCGCCAGTTTGGTTTGAATAGCAATTTCCACTTTCAAAATAAAAAATCAAAATATTCATTTCAATTTTTAAAAATAAAATAAAATCGTAACTGATTAGACCACGTCAAAAACCATTAATTTAGGGCCGGCCTGATTTGGCCAAATAAACTTTTGTGATTTTTTGAATTTTATGTACACCCCTACATAAGAATGACTGAATCCACTATCCTTTTCATTATACATGGGATGATTTTATGATTCTCAATTCATAAAGCGACAACTTTATATCAACTTTTTTTTTTCTTTTAGTTACAACTCGTACAAAAATTTATCTTTGTGGTGCTTTAGATGGTGGGATATCTATTTCTGAAAGTGAAGTGCCACTTTATGTCTTGGAGTTTAATACTTTGACTTGCATGTGATGGTAGTTCTTTAGTTACCATCATTCAAACCTTTGTTCAATAAATTCTTATTGTCAAAAAAGTTAATGAACAATAGATATATATTACCATAACTAAATACAAAGTTAATATCATTATATTATCTTCTTCCCATTCAGGCAATTATTTCATGCCATTTGACCAGAATATACTAAAACAATTACCAAAACTACTAGCTTGTGTATTCTTTAAAATGATATTGTACTAAATTACGCCACATACCATCTGCTAAATATATAAGGTGGCTGAACCACATTCATTCCCTCAAAAATTTCTAGCTCACATAAAGCTGTCACGTGTCATTTGTACTTCAAAATGAAAAGATGATTATGTACATTAAAAAGGAAAGACTAATTTGTTACATTAAAAAATGTTCAATAAATGATGAAAATATATTTATTTACATCACTTCATGATTTTTTTCCCTAAAACTATTAAATTTTACAAAAATATAAAAGTTACAATCAATATTGAAAATTTAATAGACCATTAACAATTAAAATATAAAAATATTTATTTCTTACGTGTATCAGATGGGTATTACACTATTTAAATTATATATTGTAAATTCAATTAATATATTGTATAATTGTCTTTTCTTGTATTATTGGATACTTATATTACTTATATTATTAATCTAATAATACTTATTTTAATTATTTTATATATTACATGTACATGAAATTAC
This sequence comes from Cordia subcordata, assembly GCA_028554755.1. Taxonomy (NCBI): domain Eukaryota; kingdom Viridiplantae; phylum Streptophyta; class Magnoliopsida; order Boraginales; family Cordiaceae; genus Cordia; species Cordia subcordata. Next base: position 8,471,153 of record JAPTOF010000014.1, read on the forward strand.
GTTTAATTTTCCCGCATATCGCACGGTAGAAAAACTAAAATTTTACAAATATTAATCCAATCTCACGTGTACTAACTTTTCATGTATTTATTAAGAAAAGAAAAATGACGTGCTTAATCTATGTATCAAATGGAAAGCACATATGTTTATTTTTGTCATCATAAATAAGTCAATATTTACTTATAATTTTTTAAATTTTATTCATTACTAATTGAATGTTATGCGTTGTTTTACATATATACAATGCAAAATACAATTAATTGATTAATATAAATATTGTTTTTACAATAATATTAAAGTATAATCAAAACACACAAAGGCACGCTTCCTCATTTATACTTACTGTTAAAGTAGTTAAGAGATGATCTCAACTAATGACATGTTTCAATATTGAATATAGTATTCTTTGCAACTATACAATTTAAATAGACCTTTATCCTATTATCTAAAGGAAATTCCTATTTAAGTTCATAAATAGTCAACGATACTTTATTTAATGGCAAAAATAAATATAATAATTCTTCAAAATGTAAGATCTCGATCATCACCATTGATACCTATAGACTGAGTCTAATTGAAAATGATTTAATCCAAAAATAGTTTTATTGTTGTTTGATAAAGCCAGAGAGAGAGAGCGAGATAGGGCTTAATGCTTTCCACGTACTCGGACCCAATCAGGTGTTGGGTTGGGGTCGATTAAAGAAATTTATTACTTTCAAATTAATTAAAAAAAAGACCTAAAAAGGAATAATTAATTAATAAGGTTTTTCTTTTTTTCAATTTTCAAAAAATCGAATTATATATTGGGTTATGTAGAAAAATATTCATCAGAAAATTAAATGGCTTCGCTACAAGGGGATGATCACTGACTGAAGTCTCCACAAACTGAACGTTAATATACTCTGGAAGCATTTTGCGTCTTCATATTCGTATTTGATTAACTTGTGTTTTTGTAATGTGCAAGTTCAATTACTAATCTATTAATATTATGAGTTTAATTAATCACGATTAGTCTGAAATGCTGAAACTTTTAGCACAATTAATTATAAAGAATCAAATCATTGAACAGATCGTATAAGTTTTACGAAATGGTCAATTACACAAGAATTCTCCAATATTCTCATTTTTCGAAATTATTCTTTATCATTTTAAGATATTCAAATTAATCTTAGATATTTCATAAATATAATCAAATTAATTCCTATCATTCCAAATGTACCATTTATATTAATTAGTTATTTACTGTATTTTATAAACTTATCCAAATTATTCTCTATTTTGTTAACTCATTTTCTGTTAAAATAGGAACTAACTTGAATATTTTATAAAATAATTAAGATTAATATGAAATTTTTTTTTTTTGAAACATAGAGACTAATTAAAAGATATGAAACGTTAAAGACCATATGAATATTTTAAATAAAAATAGTGAAGACTAAAATCGAAATTCAGCGGTAATATTAGAGACTTGGGATAAAATTAATCTTTTATAACACTAATACGGAATGAGGTATTACAAATTAATTAATACAAGTCCTTTTCTGACACAAGAAAGGAAAAGGCAGAGAAAATAGGAGAGTAAGCGATGGTCCAAATTGTTGCATTGAGTTAAATAACGGGGAAAAGTAAAAGGAAAAAAGTTGATTGCTTTGGAATTTGGATGGCTATTTAGAGAGGACGATATATTATCCGAAAAACCTATGAAGCCCAATTACGAGATTTATCTTTGTCCTTCTCCTAGCTATCTTTCTTGCAGCAAAACATTTTCCAGCCATTTAGAAAAAAGAATACGCATGCAACCCATTAATTAATTAATTATATGTATGTACATATGTATGTATATGTATATTACAGTACATGTTGAAAATAATAACTATTTAACTTTTTAAATAGAATGAAAAATTATTATTGGTAGGACAACAATAAAGAAATGAATATCATAGCACTGTATATACAACAACAAATATTCAAAATTCTAGACAGGGGCAGAACCAGAAATTTTTATCAGCGGCTAAGGTCTATATATGTATTTGGATGAAAATTATTGTCAAAATAATATTAAATAAAAACGTAACGCTTTATCTTTTCTAACATGAGAGAGCGTATATATTATATATAACAATAATCATAATAATAAAGTTTGGTGATATTAGATTTTTTTTTAAAACATAAACAAGTGTAAAAAGAAAAATCTATTGAGGTAAATAATATAAATTATATAAAAAAAAGTTTATTCATTTAGGGCCATACCCCTTGTGGCATGTGGGGTGAGAGAAACCAGAGTGAAAGCTTTGTAGTATTCGAGATCAATAATAATTTATTATCTACTGCCCGTGGACGTAGGCTTCAAGGCCGAACCACGTAATTCTCCTATGTCCGTTTTCTTCTCGTATTCTTCGTGTTTACATGTTTTTTTCCCAACAAATAATATATAAAGAAGCTCCCTAAATAAATAAATTTCTATAGAATAGCTATCTAAAATTTATGAATTTTTGAAAATTTATCTTGCCAGAAAAATTACTCTAAGTACTTAACAAGAAAATAAATAAATCAAGGATTATTGAAATTTATTTGTTAAAATTACATATTTATTACAAAAACTTAATCAATGAACTATCATCGACAACAAAAAAATTATTACAAGAATAATTTCAAATTTTCAAAAATTTTATATACACTAATATATATTTTTTCGACGGATGGGGGAGGGGGGGCGGGGGGCCTTGGTCCCGCCCCTGGTTCTAGAGGTTCGACGGCAATTAGTTATGGCAAGTGGACATGGTGAGGTACGTAACTGGAAAAACATAACAAATTCCTCATCAGGCAGCAATGCGTCCTCCTTCTGATTGAACATAATTAATGATTTCATCCAGCAAATCGATCTTTCTTTTCAGGTTGAGATGATGATGATTGGGATGGTGGTAGTAAGTTTGGGCCGCTAACGTTGTCCAACTTCGTAGGAGTGATGTCACGTTGTTGTTGGTCATCAGGTTAAGGCGACGACATCACCAAAGCTAGAGAGTCATCGTATTGTTGTTGCGAGTAGCCTCCATCATCATCTTTATTCTTCTTCTTTTGCCTCAGTTTCTTGATCTTGCATAGCATATAATCCTTCAACTACACCACCTAATTAATCTAATATACGACTGTTGCAAATTATGAACATTCAAAATCAAGTTGAAGGCTATGTTTAATGTGTTAAATGATGTGTAGCATGCAAAGTTTGAAGAAAGGGAAGTTATCATCTTGGGAAAGGAAAGATTTGTTGAAAAAGATTACAAGTTAAACATGCATCACATGATGATGAAGAAAAATTCAACATTTTAATCATCTTGCATTTAATGATCATTTATTGAATTGTCTTTTAATTTTTCCTATAAATGGTATGCCTTGGAATGAGTCTGAAGATCCAATGTAAGAAGTAGAGAACGAGATGAAGTAGAAAGAATTAGAGAGAAACAAGAGTGATATTATATTATATTAAAAAGAAATTTTATTATTCAAGTTATTTTATATCATATTATATTTAAGTTATTTTATACCAATGACAACATTAGAGGCTTGTATATGTACATATATGCAATCATGCATGGAATAAACCCAAAAGAAAAAAAGAAGAGAAAAGTAAGAGAGAGAGAGAGAGAGCAAGCAAATAAATAACAAAATTAATTTGTGATCCTTATTACTAATCAATAATCATCCCTAAGCGGTTACAACACGAAAAGAGATATATTTTGCTTCATGAATTTAGATAGTATTAAATTCCGTGAAAAGAATTACTAACTCAAATTATCTAATTGATTAAATTAATAAGAATAATTTAGGGCTCATTTTGGTATTACTAATGTTGCTTGTTTCTTATTTTTGTTGATCGAAGTTCAAAAACCAAGTCATTTGTTTACCGTTTTAATTTTTGAAAAAATAAAAATGACCAACTTGTTTTTGCAATTATAGCAAATAAAAAAAAAAAACATTTTCTCATCATGCTGCAGCACCAGATTATCAAAATTTTCATTAATGTTTTGGAGAATCATTTTGTTAGAAATATCTTTCAAAAAACAATATTAACTCATTGAATTAGTTTTGATGAATATATTTTAAAATTTAGAATTATTTTTAAAATTTTATTTTCCAAAAAATTTATTTTTTTAAAAAATAGGTTTTTTAACAAAAAAAAGTAAAATTAGTTTTAGAAAAAGTAATTTGAACAAAATTAAATTTTTAGAAATATTTTGGATAAATTAGAACTATTTATTTAGAAATATAATTTTCAAACAATACTAATCTTTAGACAAATAATTTTTCAAATAGTTAAATTGTTTTCAAAAGAAATATTTCAAAAATTTTAAATTAATTTTATAAGATTATTTCCAAAAATAAAATTATGTTTTTGGAAATACTTTAATAAAATTATTTAAAAACAATTTTAGAAAATCAAAATTATTTTTAGAGAATAAAATTCATTTTTTAAATAATTTTCAATAAAGTTTAAATTGTTTCACTAAAAACTAGTTTTAATAAAATTTTCATATAAGCAAAACAAGTTTGTATTTTTTTTTAACAACTTTTAATATATAACTAAACATGTTTACAATTTATGTTTTTAGTTACAACTTTCAGTTTGTTTTTTTATATATTTGTAATTTACATTTATTAAATTTATATTTGTAATTTACATTTATTAAATTTTAGTAATTGATATCAAACTGGCCCAAGTTTGTTTAATCTATCACTTGGAGCCAACTCCGTATTATAGGCCCTAAGTGTTTTGTGTGCCTACAGAAACAAGAGAACTGCAACTAGGCGAGTAATGTTTGATTCGACTCAATTTGTTTCTTGAAAAAAAAAAAAAGGTTAATGGAATTTTGATTTCAGTACAATTGGTATGTCTTTTCGGTTTAGTTCAGGATCTCTAAGATTCATGTACAACATCACAACTAGCATCTTTGCTTAATTGCCTGTTTCTATATACGTTTTATTCTCTAGTTTTAGTGAAAAAAAAAAAAAAAACTCTCCATATTTCATACTTGGATAGCTGGAGAAGGAATCAGAAAAGTCGTTTTTTGCACACTTTAAGAGCCAGTTAATCTAAAATCAGGTTCAAATATATAATTATAGCTATCTTTTGTACATAATTGTCACTGATAGATGAAAATTTTTTGAACCCTGGCCCTGTGTCCAACAGCCCACTCACAGACATGAGATTGTTAGAAGTAGATGGCCGGTTATATTAATTAGAGTTTATTCCTATAATAGTTCCTAAATTATAGATTTTGTCGCATTTTGCTTTCTTAACTTTCAAAATGAACCTTCTAGTCCCTGTACTTAGCTAAGTGGGACGTCGTTAGTTATTCAAAAAAGTTTATTTTGTGGATTTCAAGACTGAAAGGTTTATTTTGAAAGTTAATGGACTAAAATGGGACAAAATCAATAATTCAAAAATTATTAAGGAAACAAACCCTATTAACTAATATAAAAGGACTAGTAAAATCAAATGGGCTTTCATTCTTGCTCGCTAATGCTCAAGCATCAAACCATAAAAATCCTTGGCGCACATTTTTTTTTGGCGTGTGTTTGACAAAGGAAGGAAGTCAACTCCGATAAGTCAGCAGTGGTGAATAGAGCAAGTGGTCGGAATAAGCCCACGTGATCTTAGTTGTAACAATAAGTGTAGTTAGTTGTTAATTATGCTGACTCAGCAGAAGTTTGTTAGCTATTATTCTAGAACATTCAGCTTACCATAAATAATTAACAAAAGGATATTTTTCTCTCTCATACTCTCTCTTTTCTGTCAGTGTTATTGGACAGACTTAGTTATAGATAATAATCAACAAGCAGATCTGTGACGCTTTACGAACAAGAAGCATAAGATCAATTTCTTTACAATTATATATATAACCTTAAAAATATAATTAACTGTCGAAATTCTCTGTCAACAACAAATAAAGAATATTCGTATACATAGGAAAGAATCATTTCACAAAGCTATTTTTAATGGTCTAAAGTCTCCACCTTCTTAATATATTCTAGTTATCCGTCTACACTCTATAGATGGATTTGGTCTTAAGAATATAACGTTCAATTTTTTTAACTATAGTTGCAACAAGTAAAATACATACATATATATATATATGTAGCCTTCGCTTTCATTGAGTGATTATTTGTTATATGTTGAACCAAATTCACCCAAAATATTTTGAGAGCAAGAAAGTGTTGAAAAAATGTAGTCTAAAGGAAATAATCTCAACAGTAGAACAAGTGCAAAAGTAATGTAGCAAAAACAGATAGTAGCTTGAGGCGTGTTATGAACACTGCCCCATGATATTTCGCCAATTGAAAGCGTATCCCCAGTGATTCAATGTTCTTCTAGTTTTGAACTAGACAGAATGCAAAGAAACTTGAAAGAAAAAATACCCAGCAGTCTTTTAAACAAAGTACAGGAGAAAAATTTAACAGAGTACAAGAGAAGAATTACAGGAAAAAAATTTAACAGAGTACAAGAGAAGAATTTTGTTGTGTGTATTTAGCTTGGAATGGAGGGCTATTTATAGGCTTCAGGCTCAACAGAGTAGCTCGAAAAAGGTGCAGCGGAAAATGAGAAATACCTGGTCTTCAACAGCTAAAGAGGAATTGCAGGTAAACTTTTACCTGATCTTCAACAGCTAAAGAAGAATTGCAGGTAGACTTTTAAGCACATGTTTTTATTTGTTCAAAAAATGAAGCACCAGGAGGAAAATTCGAACTATTCCGTTAAGGCTAAAAATAAACTTTCTTCTGAAAATCAAAAATAATAAATTTAAAAAGTGGCTTGGACCGGGCCTCACGTATATCTTGCGCGCAGGGGGGGCAAATCCTCCAATTTGAACTATCGGCCCAAATCTCATGCGCGCGAGCCCAACCCCTTATCCTTTCTTTTACAAGCCCACTAGAGTGAAATCTAATATAAGGTGAGAAATGATTTATAACTTTTCCAATGTGGGAAGTATTATATTTCTTTTGAGGTATAAACAAAACCACCCAACAGAAAGCGTGATGATTCAATGCTGTTGCTTGTCTACGTGAATGTTCTTTTTCCTTTCTTCTGTTGAAAGTCGATTCATACTAAGATAATATATTCAAATAACTAGTCGTAATGGACCGTGCAAGTCACGACTATTACCTAGTGCTACTAACATAAAATATTTATTATAAGTATAATTTTATAAGTAAAATTTTGACACGATAAAAATAAATAAAATATTACATATTAGTTTGCATGTTCATACTGCAGCTTAAAATGAAGCCCGTGATCATTATTTAGCCGCCAGCTTAACACACCAAGCACCAAATGAAGCCCGTAAGCTATTTGTAGTATGACCTATTCATTGCTTTACTTGTCCATATCAAGAAAATGAGTGTTTTACAATACCTAGAAGCCTTGGAAGAGTATGTGTTGAAAATTCTCGTTGTATGGGAACCTAATCCCTAAAAAAAACTGACTAATTTTTTTTTTTCTTGTGGTAAAAATTGGCCATATTGGGTGGAGGTAAATAAGGGGACATCACGGTGAGGAGAAGGAGAACTATGAAAAAGTTTTCAACAACTGGTCTTGTCAATAATAGAGAATGAGAAAAGGGAGAGGAGGGGGGAATGGATGAAAGAGAAAAATATAAGCAATTTCAGCTATATAACTATATGCGAGATTCAAAGCAATTTACAATTATCCTGTAAAAAATGATATGATATAAGTCAATACATCAAAAAATAAGAGTAATGGCCAAAATAACAAATAGCGATGCTTTTCCTAGCTAAAGATTTTAAATGTTCAATTATAAAACACAAATATAAAAACAAAATAAGACACTACAACAAGGAACAATTATCAAAACTCAGAACATCTCATTTGAAAGGGAAAGGCAAAACTAACTTTACACCAACAAGAGGACACATTTTAAAGCAAAGTAGCAGATAAACATCTTAAGAATGCTTCAAGATTATTCTCTCAATAGTCTCAATAAGCCTGCACATAATAAACTCGGAAATAACCCAAAGTCCGCCGGCCCATCCTGACCCAGAGAATAATAGAACCTGATATCTGAGCTGCCATCTTACAAAAAAATTAGACCCTAGATAGCACGTGCATTTTTTTTTTTTTGTGTGTTAGAAAATTGTTAATGTAGACATAACTCAAAAAAGTAAAGTAAAATAAAATAAACTCAAGAGAATGAGAAATCACAGAAATGTAACACAAGCATTTGACAGTAAAGATCACTAACGTAAAAAATCAACCCACAAAATAGACATGCAAGTGAAGAAAACAAAATATATTCAACACACAAGAAGACAAATAGCCAAAAAAGTCAACTAAAGAGATTTAAGTGCAACATTTTTCTGCATTCTTCAAGTAAAGAGAAGATTTTTCAACTAAAGAGAACAAATTTTACCTTAAAATGGTCAAAGCTGTGATAGATGATAAATAACCAAGTTTCATAGTTCCTCCAAGCAACAAAAAAAAGAAACAATACAAAAATAAAATAGAAGAAGAAAAAAAGATCAGCAAATTCATCCACATATATATATACACACTAGTCTAACACCCGTGCGTAGTACGGAATGGTCATAATTTTCATAAAATAGAATTTTTTTGAAAATAATGTGATATAAATTTAGAAATTAAATAACTTATGGTTTTTACAGAAATGATGAGTAGGATAAAATAGTCAAGTCGGGTAAAAAGATGGATAAATACGAAAATAGAAAATGTTTTAGATAAATAATAGAATTCAAAATACGCAAGGTGTGATGATATATATAGTTAAATTGTGTTAGCAATTTTCTTCTTCTATCCTCATGGACCTACTTGGTGAATGTTAGCAATCCACACTTTTTTTAACTGTTTTTCCCTCTTTTTAACTTCTTTTTTCCCCTCTTTCTTACCTAAAAATGTTACATTATTGCAAAAAAGAAAGTGTAAAATATTAAGAAAAAGACTAAAAGTAGAATTATTTTGGATAGAAATTATTGATAAATCTCTTTCTGACTCACATTCTCTTCCTCTAAAAGCATTCAAAAAACAAATTTTATAATAGAGACTTGATTCTCACTCCAATTTTCAAGTATACCATGATTTAAATTTACCCAAAGTAAGATTTAAGATAGGACTAATTGTTTCAAAAATCGAAAAGATAAAAAACTGACAATGTTACAACTTGTAAAAATAAGGGATCAATTTTTTTCAACTTTTTTTTTAACTCATAACTATCAATGTTACTAACTACAAAAATAAAAGACTAAACTATTACATTTAAAAAAAAAAGAGAGACTAACACTAAAATTCATTTAGCTTTTCAATGAATTGCAATAAACTGTAATGATAAGCCACACATGTAAGAATAATAATGTAATATTCTCAAGTGGTCATTACTAAGTTATGAACCATAATTATTCCACGGGACCACAAAAAAAAAAAAAAGTATTGGTCATTTCATGTATCATGAATCATAATTTGTTCCACGGGACTTATGGCTAAGAAAAATTAATTTTTCCTAATTTCTACATTTTACAGTATATCCGTTCCTCTCATAACATAGGATAAGTCTAGATTTCAACCAAATTATGACCCATGAGATGTACAAAAAATTAAAATGAGTTAGTCTAATACCATTTTGGTTGATCTTGGTTTCCCAAATCAACTAAACCCATGAGATGAGCAAAGACAATCAATAGAGAAAATAAAAAACAGAACCTGAATACATATTTACACCATGAAACCAAAGAAAGAAATTCCATCAATCATCAATGGGACACCAATACATTCTTTCTGCTACCAAGAGATCAAATAAACCCAGGGGAGAAAAAGTACATTCACTTCTTTTTTTTTTGTCAATGTTTAAGCATTTGAGCAGAATTCATTTCATAAGTAATCTACGCATCTAGGTGAGTACGCATTGCAGCCATCTCGTCTTTTCACTTATCTCAGTCGTTGGAATGCTCCAATTGCTCTGCAGCAAGCTTCATGTCTTCAGGCCTTACAGGAGCAGAACTACAATCATATGCAACAAACCGCAATTAAACTAATTACCCTAATAATTATAAAGCTGAATATTATTACCTGTAGTTGTGAAATGTAGGTTATATGTGAATAGAGGATCAAAGCTACGATATAGATATGTGAGCAAAAATGATATTAATCGGTATTTATAAAAGCAACACATGCAAGTAAGAAAACAAATAAAAATCCTTGATTGGGGCATCAATTAGGAGATGTGCATTTTGATCATTAACATATAGAATCGTCAAGCAACATAAAGATGGCCAAATGGTCCAAAATCCATGAAAGATTCCTTATTCGAAATGCACAAAATAATATGATGATCGAAATGTATATGGAAAGAGACGAATGGAGAGCAAAATATAAAATTATTATGTCAAAGTAGCATGCACATGGAATGATTTCAAGAGTTTTCATAAAACTCAAATTTTTATAGAATCGGCATTCCATTTTAAGAAAGAAAGAAAGAAAGAAAGAGAAGGTACACGAAATAAAGAAAATAAATGACGTGCTATTATTTGGACTGGAAAAGGGCAGAGCATGAAAGAAACAAAAATTTATTTATTGTAGACGCTCATATCTACAATCACGAATTTTAGAGTACCAAAAACCAATAAAATCAAAAGGTGATGGAGCACTTGATTTTTTATACCAATGTGGTGCTGGTAAAAAAATGCTCCAGTGCAACCAGGTGGTTGAGAATATCTAAAAATTGAAACTAATGAGACGAGTTGAAAGAGTAACGGAAGTTGGAAATTGAAGTTAATGAGATGAGTTGAGAGGATAACTAGAATGAGTATGTTGGTGGGCTATGTGGACTACGTATGGGAGCAAATAGTGTAATCTTAGGGGATAATAGCCGCTCGAATGTCGGGACCATGGCCATTTTGGGCCTTTACCTTTGTGATCTCAATTTGAATTGATAACGGAACAAAAAAAGGAAAAGGTTGTTTGAGATGAAAAGTTACAGACAAATTTCATATACTCTTTTGCTTCCGCCCCCGGGGGGGGTGTAAATTCATACACTCTTTGTGTTAAAATGTCAGGTACACTGAGACATTTTCATCATCTCATAAATTATTCTTTCATTTTTCCCAATTGGAGAGAAAAGAAAAATGACTTATAATAAGAGAAATGATAGGGTTCCTTACTCCACCATTACATTTTAGATGTCCTCGTGTAGACTTTTTTTTTTCAATCCAAAGCCCACAATTAAAAAAGAGATGTCAATAATTCAAGTAAAAAGGTTGAGATGGCCGAGTTGGTCTAAGGCGCCAGATTAAGGTTCTGGTCCGAAAGGGCGTGGGTTCAAATCCCACTCTCAACAGAAAACTCTTTTTACAATTTTCTGAATTTGCCTCGGCTCGAGTTTTCGAAATTATTTTCGAAACTTATTACTTCCAACCAAAATAAAACTTATGATTTTCAGAAAACCCAAAAAAAAAAAAAAAAAAAAAGAAAAACGTATCATAGGTAAAGTATCTCCCATAGTTGCAATTTTTGTAACTTATGAGATTTATTGTTGCTAATTTTTGTCTTAAGTTTATCAATATCATCGGAAAAGTATCCATTGCAACTAGATAAACTAAAAAACTCCTCCAAGGGCACCTGTTTCACATGTTATGCTCCAAAAATAAATTTGACTACTCAGGCAAAAAGGAATATCACCAGTGATGAAAATAATCGACTATAATTACCTATATATAGAAATATGTTAGCAAAATTGACTCGGAGAAAGAATTGCACACATTTTTTTTTCCAACTAATATCTTTAATTTTCGATCTCATAAAAAATCTGAAATCGCATCTGCACTTATCACATTTTTTTACGACAAGTACCACTTAACCTTTTCCATCAACACGATATAACATCCTCAATCACATATTCAACTTAAATTGAAAATTTTGAGGTTACGTTTGGGATGTAGGAATGGCTTAGAATGCAATGACTATTCCAACTTTTAATTCTTTTTCTTTTATTTGGTGCCATTAATTGAATTTGGAATGTTCATTCACATAGAATGGCTTTTCCATGAAATAGTTAGAAAAGTCATTGCTTAGCTAAACCCAAGAAATGAAGTATTTCAACTTAAGTGAGAATCGATAAAAAATAAAGTAAAAATCACAAAATAACTTATTTCTTGTTCTCAATCATTATTTGAAAATTAAAAAAAAAAAACTAAAACGAAAAAAATCTAAAAATTTGAAAAAAAAAGTAAAAGCTAAAAATTTAAAAATTAAACAATTAAAAAAAATAAAAAATAAAAAATGCATGTGTCTCTTTCATTTTTCATCTTTTTCTATTTGGAAAACATGTTTATTTCTATTGGAAGGTTAAAAAATTTTTGTCTCTCAATTATGTTTAAAAATTAAACGAATTGAATTATTATATTAAAATAAAACAATGATAGACTAAATAATGCTATGTTTTATTGTTGATAAAAAAATAACAAAAGTATTTTGATATATGTTACTATTGTATAAAATAAATTGTTATGCATGAACTTAAACTTTTGTCAAATCAAAAAACAAGAGTATTTTGATTAATGGAATCAGTTTTCATTATATGCTAACTTGTTAAAATAATTTTATCAAACATATGAATAAGATGAGCATTTCAGTCTAACTTTTTTTTTATGGTTATAACCAAACACAAGAAAACAAATAAAGATTTCATAAGCATTCTGTCTTTAATTTCATTGTGCTTTTAATAACCATTCTTTTTCCAAATCATTTCATCGTACCAAACGAGCCACAAGGTTATTGCATTTCACATAGGTTTTGCTTTAATTTGGATGTTCTTTCATTGAAGTTAAAATTTTAAACTTATAAAAAAGATTTTTGGATAATTATTCATTGTATTAACACTTTCCATACTTATAGTATGTTCATTCAACTTTCGAACTTGTTTGTTTTCCCTAAAATGATCGGATCTAACAAGACATAGAATAGTCCAAAAACCAGCCGTGTGGCAACTCGAAATTTTGAGAAATTGAGTTGTTTTGGATGAAAAACTAAACAATAATACATCAGAAGTTGAGATGGCCGAGTTGGTCTAAGGCGCCAGATTAAGGTTCTGGTCCGAAAGGGCGTGGGTTCAAATCCCACTCTCAACAATTTGCCTTTTTTCTGCTACATTTTAGACCTTCTCTTTTCCGGCTACATTTTAGAACACACCATTTTAGTTGAAAATTTATCAAACTGAAATATGCTAAAACAATACAGTAAAGTTAAATTAATGTGTTGTTCAGATTATGTAACTTCCATATATTCTTTCGAGATTCACATCTAGATTACACAGACAGAAGCACGAGACTCAGATACCCTACAACTCGTGAAGTCAAACACAGACGTGGAAAGCGACAAGAATTTGTGCGGCACAAGTAGCTTGCTTGTGGTCTACAATTTTTTTAAGGATCAGATGAGAAAGTGGAACAGAGACAAGGAAAAGAACGAGGTATCCACTAATAATACAGATTGGATCATTGGAAAGCAACATTCTTAAAGAATTTCTATAAATCACTAATCTTCTGCATCGTAACAGCGCAAATGGAATCTTGCAGTACAATATTTTATTAGGGTGACGGGTCTATGTTGTAAGTTAAAAAAAAACAGATGTCAAGCTTCTATTTCGTAGTTAACACGTCATAGGGACGTTGAGAAGTTCAACGTGGATAAACAAATGATTTATACGTTATCCATTTACAACTTAGATTAGGTTAGGCCAACTCGCAGAGCCTCCCTACACCAACACCTACTATAGCAATTTGTAGGGAGGAGGGTGAGGAGAGGGAGCTCCAACGATCTTCCCTGGAGCTCCCCACACATTTATTAAACATTTTTAGTTAAAAACATATTTTTGGCTTGTCAAATCTAGTATGTTAAAATTCATCCGTATTTCCCTCTCCTCCCCCTATCCAACTCTCAATTTAATCATTGGTGATCTTCAAAAAAAAAAAAAAATTATATTTATAAATTTTCCTAATTCAAATATCTAACATACTTAGTTAATATTTTATTAATATTATTTTTATCTTTATTATAGTTATTCTACAAAATAATAAAATTAACATTAATCATTAAAATTTTCTGTTGTCTTTAATTTTTAACAAAAATATGAAACTTAAAAAAGTTGTTAGAGTAAAATTGATAGAAGAAGGTTGTCAAGAAAAATTAGAAAGGTTATTAGAATAAAATTGAAACAAAAAATTTAACATAAAAAAGAAAAAATTAAGTCTCTATATAAAAAGAAAAAAAAATAAAAGGAGTATTGGAGTTAGTACATGATAGGTGGATGGTTGAGCTCTCTTCAAACTAATCTCATGATTTCAATATTATAGCTATTAGGTTTTTAGTTATTGTTTTCGGTTTCATTTTTACTTCTTCAAAGTTTTGGCCCCATCGCGGTTTAGGTTATCAACTATCTGCGGCTTGTCATGACTCATGCACATGGACATGGTATAAGACAATATGGCAGGTCGTATCTATATATCCAATACTGATGGATTAATAAAAAATTCTCACAGTATCAAATATATTCCTAACATATATAATATCAGAAACACATGAATCTGTTATTTTTTTTAATAAAACCAATAATTTGTAATTAAAATAAAAAATTTTGACAAATAATCCCTATTATTTACAACATTAAAACCAATGCTATAGTAGATCCACCGTCAAAATTAAAGTGGTCCAGCAATTTTTCGTTTGAATTATGATGTCTCCAAATCACAATGAATTTGAAACTAATTCTAGAATGGAGCAATTTTTGCTACTAACTTGGATTTGAAGATTGAGACAAATTAAGCAAGAACTTAGGAGATCTGGTGCACATGGGATTGTCATTAAATGGTGCATCTGGACGTAACATGGTACGCGTGTTTGCATCATGAATACTCCCAACAGTTTTTAGTTCGTGATGCAGTGTATTCCAGAGTAATGGTAGTGATTTATTTTGATTAAAGATTTTGACTTTGAATTTAAAATTTTTATCAAAAATATAATTTAATTTTGGTATAATGGGTTAGGGCCGGGGGGATAGGTGCTAGGGGGTTGGGGTCCTGGCAGGGGCACCCCGCTAAAGCACATAAATATATTTTTTTGATGTTATTAAAAAATATTTTCTAAGAAAAATCTTTTCATGAAAATATTTTCAAAACAAGATATTTTTTCGTGGAACAAACCAACCTATTCAAAATAAAATTTTCATCCTAGAAAAAAATAATAAAGAACAGCTTAAGCTGTTTCTTTCTTGGGTCTTTACGTGTCAAGGCCGTCGAGGCCACACGGGTCTTCGCATCATGTGCTCTCTGACTTAATTTGCTTAACTAATACAAAATTTTCTTTTTGAGCCGAAAAAGAAAAATTCGTGCAATGGGTTCTTCTGACTATTTGCTGGGAGAAAGAAAAACATTTATCTTGTAGAACAAGAATTGATTCCATTTAAATAAAATCGTTTTAATTTAAGTTAGATGTCTCAAAATTACCTTTTGTATATTGAGATTAAGAGAAGTGTAGTTAGAAAATGAATGGTTGTAAGCATGAGACAATAAATTTTTTTTTTAATGAACATAAAAAATAATTCGCTGTTCAAACTATGATTATTGTTGAGCAACAAGGATTTTCAATTAAAAAAAGATAAAAAGCCAAAATTTTGAATATACAAACTAAAACAAACATGTAATATTTATATAGTTCAAGACACTACATATAATGAAAGAGTTTTCTTTTGTGCTAGTCATATAACAAAAGATGGGCAAAAGCTTACATACAACTTCTTGATCCTTTCATGTATTATGATGTATAAATAATTTTGAGTTTTTGACAGTTGAAAGTCAGTCGAAACTTTTTCTTTACCCTTTTTCTTGGTCAGAAAAGTTAGCTGAAGTTGATTCCAAGCTCATTTGATTTGACTGTTTTAAAATCATTTTTGTCACAAGTATTCTTTTAAAAGAAAACTTTTTATTTCTAAAAAATTGAATTTGAATTTTTTTTAAGAAGATTGCTTCGGGGGTCACTGTCGTGTGGCAAAGATCGAAGGAAAGAAGCAGGAAAGAATAAATAGAATTTTTTAGGAAAAAGTACTTTGAGATCAAAGATCTTTCAAAACCTTGATTTCTTACTAAAACAATTGGACTTCTATTAGGAGCGAAATTACTCAATTGAAAGGTTTGAAGATGCTTGACTAGGAATGGAATATTTTTTTGGGAGAGACGGCTTTGGTCGAAATCTTTGAGAATGATTCTATACTACAGTTCGGTGGAGAAACTTTAGGATATCCTTAGGATAATGCGCCAAGTGCCGTAGCTAACCGAGTCTCTCTAAAAGTATGTGTCCAAACTAGTAACGAAGGGCATGATCTTGCTTGCGAGGATAATTACAATTAACTTTACTATTTATTATAAAAAGTATATCTTTCTCAAAATAATAAATATGAGTGCTTACTTAATTTGGTTTTCATGAAAAGAAATCAGAAATGGTGCTGTCCCACGAAGCAAATTTTCGAGTCGTGGCGTAGCATTTATGCGCCATTTCGTGGACTCATTAACACCTCAATGCTCGATGGCCTCTCACTCTCCCTGTCCACTCTTCCACTGGTCAATACCCACTCAATTAACGAGAAAACAACACAATTATTGCGATTTTAAATGCTTCCAAATTTTAGATCTGCTTCTAGACTTCAGTAGTTATATTGGGATTAGATATTAAATGGTGAGAGCCACGCAATTGTTATCTCAACTCTAACAAGTTTCCAACTTTTCTTTTGGAATTTGTCAATTTTGAGATTGAATACTCCTTTAACTCCAAGGCATCATTTGTCTTAATTAATTATATCTATAGAAGAAAAACTAAAAAGAAAAATAACTCATGCCAAATAGTTTGCTTTTTCCTTTTTCTTTTTAAGAAATTTTCTTATAAATGGACTATAACAATGTTATCAGTAGTATAAGATTAAATGATAAGTCATTTTCAAAACTCTCTTTTGTTGTGATTACCAGCGTTTATGCATGCGTAATACTTGTAACGCCTCATGCACATCTATAATTTGTGAAGTACTTAGATTAGTGAGAGAAAATGAGGAAGAAATAACCGAGAAAGTAGACTAATTTCCTAAAAAGGGTAAGCAAAAAAGTAACAAAGTTTGATGATGAAGCTAGGATTTCCAGCAAAAGTTTTTTTTTTTTAATTTAATTTAATTTTTTAATTTTATACATTTTCATGTAATAACTTTGTTATAAATGAACAAGAAGCCTAGGAAGTGGTAACAGTATGCGACACACTGAAAATGTTAGGTGTGTTCTAAGAACTAAGAAAGGTGTTTTTCCAATTAACAAGTTAGTCAAATCAAGAAGGGAGGAGCTATTGAAAAGTTTGTCAAATCAAGAAAGCAAGGCAATACATTTGAGAACAAAATTAATTGCAGAAATCAACAAAATAAAGCGGAAAAAGAAAATCTCATGAATTTTTCAGTTTGCAAAAGTACTTTTGTGACAAAATTATCTCTTAGAAATAAAGAAATGATCAAGAGTAGAAAGTTAATTGTTAATACTACAGCAAAAAGGGAACATGCTTGGAGGGATGAGTTCCTCCACTCGACCTCTTCATGATCAAGACAAGCGTTTTACTTTTCTTCCCATTTTTGACGTTTATTACAAAATTTATTTATATTTCTTGATTTTGGAAATCAATATTTTCAATTTGAGAACATATTGAGAGGGAATCCCCAACTTAATCTTTGGAATATTCTTTTTGAACATAAAAGGAATTGACATTCAAAATATAATTTTTCTAATAGACATAATATTAAACCCATTAAGATTAATTAAACGATTTCATGTACATGAAAATTACCAATTCTTAATAAAAAAAGAAAAATATTCAATTCATGGTAATTCTAGAATATCTTTCCTATTCTATCTTTTTTCTTAGAATGACAAAACTTTGGAAAGAAAAACACAAAATAGAAAACCAACCTAAAGAATGAAACATACAAAAAGGAAAAAAAAAAAAAGGAAACAAAAATAAATAAAAAAAAGAGAAGGGAAGGGACAAAAGTCGGTTTGAAATGCGACTGACGCCGTTGGTCAAGTAAAGCAAAGAAAAAAACACTTTTAAAAAGTAGAACGTCTCTCACAGTAGTAACAGCTACATATACATACAAATATACATACACACACACACACTCCACCAATATTGGCACGTACACACACAGGTACACAGTTTTTACTGCTAACGAATAACATCTCTTCTGTAAAAAAAAAAAAAAAGAAAGCTTGCTTTTAAAACTCCGCTTACAAAATTTGAGCTCTTCACTAAGTATTATTCACTTGAACTAATCTCTCTTAAAACTCATTTCCTTTTTCAAATTGTTTTTCCTCACATTATCTTCTGCTGAAAAAACACACATACAAACACACATTATCCCTCACAAATCGAAGATGCTCGACGGTTTATTAGGCCGCGGATTCACCTCCAAATGGTAATAAATCTGTGTGTATATATACTTAATATGTGCATATATTAGCTGTGTTTGTGTGAACGATGCATTTTTGTGAATTTATGATATATAAATTTTTTTTTTTTTTTTTGGTTAAGCAAATCCCTGATAAAGGCGACGAGAGCTCGAATCGAGGTGGTGAGGAGGAGAGCGGAGGCGAAGCAGAGGTTTCTGAAAGAAGATCTCGTCAAGCTTCTTGCCAATGGCCTCGATATCAATGCCTATGGAAGAGTATAAAACTGACGCTATATTTTCTCAATTTTTCTTTAAAAGATTCTCCTTGTTTTATTCTTAACATATTTTTTCTACCACATTTATTGTGATTGTTATTTTAAAATGTATTTATTCAGTTTTTAAATCCATTAGCCATTAGATCTTACTTTTTACGGATAAATGAAAATTGTGGAAATTAAAATAATATTTACTGCCAGATTGCGTTTTTTCTGTTAAGATACATGCTAAAGAGTAATTTTCTTTTTGCATGCCAAATATTATTAATGGATTATTTATTGGAAAATTCAATTATGCTCTTGAGTTTTTCCGTGGTAATTTTTTACTTATCTATATCTTCAGTATTTATAGTAGTAATGTTTAACCAATGCTTCTAGATCTCAGGTCCGAGCTTTCCTATTACGCCTTGAATACAAATTCTCAAGTAAATCTATTATTGTTATTATTCATTCTGTTGTGCTCATTTAATCTGTGTTTTCAATATTTTTATCTTAAATTGATGATTATAGGACTAATTCCATTGCAAAGAAATTAAATTTCAGTTTCAATCTTGAAGGTACTTATAACTTGATTCTGAGAATAGCATACGACAGATAAAAAATTATGTTGTTGATGGAGGTGTTTGTTGTCCAGTAAGGCTGACTACTATAACTGCTTAATAATCAATGCTACTAGTTTGTTTACCTAAGTTTCCACATGTATGCTTAATATGTATATATATTGTTTCGAAAGATAACTCCCTAAATATGAAACCACTTATCCAATATAAACCTTAAGTTACTCACTGTTGACAGTCCTTATTGCAAATTTGCCACACAGCTCTTTGTCTTAATCTCATCATATAAGATTGACTTCTTATGCTTTCACTTTGAACTTGAACCTTCTGGAAATCTAGGTCCATTCATTGATATCTGCTCCTATGATTTTATTGAATACAAAAGTAATGATGAATGAAGTGTTACCAATACGTATCAAGATGTTAGTGTTACTTTTGTTTAGTGCATGGTGTCTGCAAAGTGTTTATCAATCAACATATCCTCTTGTACTCTAAAGTTTGAAGTGCTCTTACGTAAGTGCTTTTCTTTTTGATGAGACAAAACAGACCGAAGAGTACCTTGCTGGATTGAACCTCCTTGCCTCTTATGATTTCATTGAGCAAACATGTGAATATATAAGGGGGCAGCTTTCGTGTATGCAAAAGATAAGGTATGATATCTCAAAAGTACCTCCCAACCAACGGCCTCCGAATATATTTTTAATCTATGCAAGTATACCACAAGCATTGTGATCAAAATTTAGCTTTGTCTTTTGTTCCATTAAATTATATTTCCTTGTATGCTTTCAACTTAACAAAAAAGAAAGAAAGGATAAGTGCCTTGTATGATTTTCAGCTTTTAATTTATCATTAGTGTCTGCATGCTTTTCTGCAATATAGAAGTCACTATGTCAAAGAAACTTAGAAGAATGAATAGAGGTTTACAATCAACCTAGTCTAAGACATGGTCATACCAATGACCGTGTTACATTCTCATCATACTTGGGTGGAAGCTCTAAGTCTGAGGGATTTAGGCAGGTAGAGAATAAGTCTAGATTTTGAAGGCCAAAATAATAATTGTATGCCACAAGACAAACAAAATATCCTTATAGTTTGAAGGTCAGAGTCATAATAGTCAGAAAGGGTTAAAACTACGTATAAATCTTTATATGGATGAAATCATTTCTAAGAGTAAGTTATCGACCATAAACTTCATAACACATAGGTAAGACTTTAGCTCATTTTATTAGATCACAGGGGCAAAATATTGTGGATACTTTTCCTATGTTAGACATTAGTAGAATTGCTCATGATATTATTGAAGATTTTGCTCCATCTGTAATGATCTTGAAGTGGAATTTCCAATTAAATCTTCCACTAATCATCTTTGCCAACGTAGAGTTCTACTTCACCAGAATTAAGGAGCTCTTGAGCAGATACACGTGCTATCTTGTTGCAGTCAAATTGAGATATTTTGTGAGCACATGTTTATACATATCTGATGCTTCCTGAACTCCCAGTTCCTATTTCTTTCTGTTCTTATTATCCTAATTCTTTGCAATGATCAGCACTCTTAGCATTTATCCACTTGCATTTATTTGTAGTTTAAGTATATCTATCATGTTTGTGGTTCAGAATCATTCCCGCCTTGTTGTTACAGCTCATAGCTCTTGTTAAGGCTCAGTTTACTCCATCAAAACCTTCTCATGTACATACCTAAGCAACTCATTACTAATCAAGTTCCTTATGCCAAAACCTTGTGATATTGAAACTTAATCAATCCCACATATTGGAACTGTTTGGTGCAGCCAGTTCTTGGCTAAGTGATGATGCTGTTTTGAAATTCAATCTGAGAAGCTATTCAATTTAAATTATAACCAAAGTCTCGTATAATTTCTTACCAGAGCAGAAAGCTCAAGCAGCGTAACTTGAAATTTTTGTTATCTGTTTCTGGAAGCATTTTCTATCTGAAGTTTGTGCCTTGCCAGTTCCACTTTCTTAATTCTCTTGAACAATTAGCATGGACAATCAACTTACAAAAATCCTTATCCATATTGAAAGGGCTTTCATGACAAGAAGAAAGTTGTTTTTGGCTCTAAATCGTAACATTAAGAAATGAAGTTTCTCTTCTACATTTTTCTCTGCCTAGGGAATGCCCTGAAGAATGCAGGGAGGCTGTAGGATCCCTAATCTTTGCTGCGGCCAGATTCTCCGACTTGCCTGAATTACGTGATCTCAGGGATCTATTTGAGGAGAGATATGGAAATTCGCTAGATTGTTATGTCCATCCAAAGGTAAGTAGCCAAATATTGTAAATGAATCTAGGATGTAAGAGGTTGCTTGTGCCCATGCCTAATTGCTTGGTTCCTGATTTTTAGTTTCTTGAGAGATTATCTTCAAGGCCCCCAGAAAGCGAGAGGAGGATCCAAGTATTAGCAGATATTGCATCTGAGTGTTCAATAAAGTGGGACTCCAGGGGTTTTGAACAGAGGATGATTACTCCATCTGCTAGTCCACAGGTATGCCATCTTTCTCAAATGGAACCAGTCTACCGAAAAGAGAAATGAAAAAAATAGTGCTAATTTTTAGTTAGGGCACATATGGTGGTTTGGCGCCATCTTTTGTTTGCCCTCCCCTAGCCGTTCATTCTTTCCCCAACGATTTTTATAATAAAACGATAAAAAAGGAGAGATTGAGAGTACTTTTTTCACTAAGATCCTGATTCTGCTCTCGTCATACTCTAATCTATTTTTCCTCTTCTTTTCATGGATGGAAAATCACAGTCCCAACCGAAGAAGCGTGGAAGTAATCACATGACTGCTAATAAATACAATCTCCATACAAGCAAAGATAGTGCTCAAAAAACTGATAAGCTTGATTTCTCACACAAACAGAAGCCTGAGCTTGTTAATGGTAGTGAAGAAACAGAGAGTGGTAGAGGGGATGCTTTTCCTAGAAGAGAGGAAAACACTTTGAAAACAAATAGGCGTGATAATTTGATCAATCAGAGGCCTGAACTTGTTAATGGTGACAAAGTGCATGATATCAGAGAGGGCAGTTTCTCCAGAAGGAAGGAGCCTGTTGTTCAGTTACATTCCATTGGAAGACCAGAAGGTCGTTATGGTTCCCTCAAGCCAGTGAGTAGTAGAGAACAAAGCACTCCAGTAGGGGACAAAAATGACATCTTATTTCTTGGAAACCAAGAAAGCGCAGTGGGAAAATACAGGTCAAATAATGAGGAAGATGATATGTGCCTTAGAGCAGTAAAATCAGGCAGATCGTCCCATAGAAAAAAGTTGGAGAATGGTGATTTGCACAGTAATGGGTTGAATAACATCAGTAAAGGAGACTTAAGAGATGGATTGTTTTCAGAAAAATCAGATGTTGCTCCAAGTTTAAGGGAAATCCCGGGAAAGAGTCAGGATGTATCTACTCCCGGTGACCATGTCAGAGAAAGCTCAACTAGGAAAATGCAGGAGGATGAAGCAGAGCGGTTACATTCTTATCGAAGCATTGTTCCCCCTCCTCCATATGTTAAGTCAAAGGACAGTTTTCTCCCCCCTCCCTATACCAAACCCAGAGATACCAAGCACGGAAATGGCAAAGGGTCTAAGCATGCAAATTCTGAGTATGATGTGCCTTTCATGGAAGCATCATCTCATGACAGGGTCATTGCAATTGATCACTCGGACAGGATTCACAAAGATGTGGATGGAAGCAAACCTGAAATGCAAAGTTCTGAACCAACTGCAGTAGATGTCTTTGGTGCTGACAACATAGTTCATAATCAGGGTAATATGATTCCGCTACCTAAACCAAGATCAGTTAGGAGAAAGCATCATAAATCATCATCGTCTCCAAATGAATTAGGTCGTTCTGAAGAAGCTGGAGCTACAAGGAAAAGTTCAAGTAGGAGAAGAGACCATTCCAGGAAGGGCTTGCAGATTCTGTTTGATGATGAGCATCGGGAGAAAGATGAAGAGGAAAGGATGATGGACAAACTACTTTTACATTACAGTAAGAAGCCATCAGATTATGACATAGGAAAGCTGAGAAAAAAATCTCATGCTCATCCTACACGCTCCAGAATGCCTGATGCTGGTGAATCGTCTCTTGACCAAAGCAGAGATGGACGCGATGCGCAATCAGAACATCTTGCACCACCCACCAGATCCGTTTCTCTACCTCACGAGCAAATTGTTCCTCCACAGAATGTAAAGGTTTACGCTCGTGCCAATTCTTTTCAGCCGGATAACCAGGCAAGACATGTGCATCCTAAACTGCCTGACTATGACGATTTGGCAGCCCGCTTTGCAGCCCTGAGGGGGCAATAAGTTGTAAAAAGCTGGAAAAATCCGAAGAATAACATTTTCTTCCATGCTTGCGTGGCCTATATATTCTTTGCATTTAGTTACATGAAATGCATTTTCGTGGTGTTTGATGCATCAGGCGCGACAGATTGGCAACATTGAATACTTTCAGAGCTGTCCATTCATGAGCTTGGAGCATGATCAGATCTAAGAATGGCTCAACATTATCAATACCAACAGAGTGAGTATAGATCCCTGGTTTTCTCTGTGTAATTCAGGGAAGTGTAATAAATACTTGGCCGATGGTGTCGCTGGCTTATTCCTTTGCTCTAATTCATGTAATTGAGAGGATAGTATATGATTGTTTCACTGGCACTTTGTGTACCACATGACTGTAACGTTGTAACATTCATATGTGTATCGTGATAAGGTTGCCTTAGGAGATGCGAGTTCTAAGACTATCTTCGACCTCCTCGTTATTTCTTTCCTGCATGTAGAAAACTAACAAGTAACTTTTCTCCAATTTAGAAATTCTTAAATCCAATTCTGTTCAACAGCCTCCGTAACACTTCCTTTCAGTTTTATTTTAACGACCCCTCTATCTTCTCGCCCCATTTAATTTTACTCCTAGCTTTATATATATATATATATATATATATATATATATATATTATTTTGTTTTTGTAAATCTTAAAAATTATATTACTGTTATTAACATTACTATTAATTTAATTTTCATATTCTTGTTTTCCATTTATCTTTATCGTCAAAATTTGTGCTATTGTGAAATATGTATTTTTGTCGATCCACTTACAAAAGAAATTAATAAAAACCAGTAATATCAAGCTTTAATCAAGCATAAATACAATTATTTAAATTAATAGAGTTTATAAATATAATTGATAATGTTATTTCTATCTTCTAACTGTAGAAAAATATGATTGTTTGTGAGAGAGCATGGAGGATAGGGAATTAATTTTCAGCGTGCTACTTTTTAGCAAGATGAAAATTGATTTTTGAGCTCCCCATAAGGTAGAGAGCCCAAGCAGAGTTGTTAGAAATTCTTTCACATATTCCTAAACTATGACAGGCAGCGTATCTTAGTTCCTTAACTATCGAAGTAGATTTTTTAGTATTTAAACTATTAATTATTAGACATTAATAGTCATTTAGTTATTTATATGAAAAATTAACATTATAATTAATCCTTTTTATTATTTACGTGTCATAATTTTGGACGCTAGGCCAGCTCATTAGTTGAGCCATAAGTTCCATTTTTGCGCACTAAGAAACCGTTCCTGTTTGAACCAAAGAAATTAAAATTAAAAAACTCAATTTTCATTTTTTCAAAATTAAAAATTTTAATTTCTAAAAAAAATATTTTTTAAAAAATTATTTAAAAAAAACAAAAAACAAAAACAATCCAATCGAGCTCTAACACAACCAAACAGGGTCTAAATAGTCAGAGTCCATTTTATCTCATTTCTTGGACAAGTAGAGAGAAACAGACAGAGATATATATATATATATATATATATATATATATATGGGGGCAGCTTCCAAGGTGATAATGGGAGGTCTAGTGATAATGGTTGTCAGCTTAGCCTCGGTACTTGGCTTGCTCTTAGTTTTATTGGCTGAGCTTTACTGCTCTCTCCTACTCGATCGAAAACACCCCAGAAACACCCCTTCCACCACCACCACCACTACCAACGGCGACACCACAACCGGGCCATGGCAACAAGAAGACCACTCAGCTGCTTCATGTCTTAGTAGCTTCTACACAAAAGGGGTTCTTCAACCCCCAAGAAGCTTTCTCTTCCCTGCACTTCCAAACTGGGACAACAATGATGTAGACATGGAGAAGCAACAACGTTACTCTCATCAGCCATCTCAATCTTTGGGATCACTAACTCAGCATGTTCGGCTTGCGTTGTCTTCGCTGCCACCCTCTCCTACACCTCCCTTCTCGTTGCTCACCTCGCCTAAACTAGGTGGACGTAGTCTCCGTTAGAGCTATTACTTCGTCTAAAAGTTAGAAGGATATTAGTGTATTTATTTATTATATTATATTAATATTTTTTTCATGTGTAACTTGATTTATTTAAAAATTTACAATTGAACAGTTTTAATATTTTTAAATTAAGGACAGGAGACAGTTTGATTTTTATATTTTAATAATATGTTAAAGTTATTTTATCATCTAAAAACTTAAAGCTTGTAGAGGTGATATTGATATATTTATTTATTGTATTAACATTGTCAATGGTACAGTTTTCAGTGGTGGTCACAAGGAACAAGTGATGTACATTTGCAATCCAGTATTTGATAATGGAGCCACCCGAGCTAGAAGGGCGGAGACCCTGTTTGAAACGCCCGATTCATCGCCGTCCCGGTTAGATACTGTTGGTTCTTCTTCTGAGGAAGATGGAGTTGCGATCAACTCCATCTAGTCCCTCTTCACCACCAATTATACTGACCCCTCAATTAAGTCCGATGAAAAAGCTCCCAGCTAAAGTATGTTCAGTTTCTCTCAGAGATGCAGGGTCAGTAAGGACTTCAGGTAGTGACGAATCCAATGGTAACAATCGTGTGATTTCATCCTCGTGGTCGTCGTCGTCGGCAGACTCTCCCTTGTACTATTCCTTCGTGGTGAAATACTAATTCTGTAACATCTCGTCCCACGTTAGTTCTGTCATTTTGCGCTTTTGTTGTAAAAGTTGGTGTCGTTTTCTGAAAGGTTTTGGCCTCCGATTCCTTGAAATCAGTCTGATAATGGGGCATGCAAATGTTGGTGGTAAAGTTGGTGAAAATTTTTCTTTTTCACTTTGCATTTTTATGTGTGTGAGGCTTTTTTTTTTTTTACTGAAAGAGAAGAAAACAAGCCTCCCTTTAAAAAAAAAAAAAAAAAAAAACTCGTGTATGTTGGGATTATGGAGATGCATGTGAAGGGTGGCTGGTGGTGGGCCAAGAAGAGTCCAGAAAAATCTCTGTAAGGACTTCTGCTTACTGATTCCAAAGCATTTGAGCCCACTCAAACAAGCCTGCTCTGAGTATGTTGTGTGCCCACGATAAAGAAATACGATTTTACTCTTGGTTTTTATGCACTGGCATTAACCCCCAACGAAAAAAGAAGCTTCAGCATCTGCTACTAATTAATTTTTTAATGTAACGAGGGCATTGATCTGAGCATCACTGCAGTGGAAATTGACGCGTTGTGATTAATATAAACGGTTCAGGTTGTTATAAAATCATCTTCACTCTTTGTATTGGGAATAGGAAATAATCTCCAAACAATATCAACCTCACCCCTCCATCGCTTTGCTATAATTGTGTTTGACTTCTTCTATAAATCGGTCAAATTTACTCATAAGTAAAAACAAAAAAGTTATATGTTTGACAAATTTTGTTTGTAAGCAAGTAAAAAACAAATGTAGCAGTTCGCCCATTTTTTCTCTTGTTTATAAAAACAAATGTAGCAGTTTGCCCATTTTTTTCTCTTGTTTATAAGCAACTTACTTTAATCAAATAAAAGATTGCTCATTTCATTTAATCAATTAAAAGATTACTCATTTAATTTCATCTAGTAAACATTTATTAATAAAAAAAAAACCTTTTTAGTCATTTTAACATAATTATTGTCCGTAAACACCTACTTACTAAACAAATCAATAATTTATAAGAATATTTTTCTTCAAAATATTTTTATATTATTTATCACTTATTCATAACAAATATCGAAATTACTAATAAATATACGACTTTAAATAAGCAAAGTGAAACAAGCTCCTTATTGTAACTTGGCCTTTTCCAGGAGTTAGTAGCTGCTAAAATTGGTGCTCATTCTACAAGATGTCAGTATACTATCATGGCATTGTCGACGTTTACATGTCGCAATTTCCTAGACATTAAATAGCTCGGAAACAGTTACTTCAATTAGCATACGGAATAACAAGAACAAGAAAGAACGATCATACTAAGGATATTTGGTGGTGCCATTAATTCCAGCCCTCATTTAGCACATCACTTGGTGACTTAATCTAGCCCATGGACAATCAGCACTAGAAGGGCATATTTGTGAGAACAACACAATTGGTACATGAAGTGGGGGAGAAGTTTTCCGAATGCGTATAAGAATACATGATGTCCACTGTAATGTCACATGTCACTATTATGTGCACGAAACATTATGCACACATGCTTTGAATATGTTGATTTGTTCACAAAGAATTTCCAATTCACTATTTCTGCTGTGTTGCTTTGACTAGATTTTGTATCTGTAAACAAAGAATTTGCCGAGAAGGTAATGAAATCCTCTGGGTTCAACTCTATTAGTTTGGTACTAATTGCCAAAACCCCTCTCCTAACAAAAGCAAAATAAGTATATGTTTACATTTCAGAAAATATACAAGCTTTAGAATTTGTAAACGATTAAGTTCACTTGAATAATTACATGAAGGCGAAGAATACCGACTCCTTGCAAGATGAAGGTTCACAGCTAGAATAATTACATGAAGGCGAAGAATACCGACTCCTTGCAAGATGAAGGTTCACAGCTATAACACTCGATAGGATGAGTATGAAGAAGCAACTCATACTGTATCGGTGTAGGAGGATATGTTTTCACCCCGAGCAACAAAATCGTCTCTTGCTCCTTTCTTCAGGTCTGCTATGGAGTTTCACTCCACCTGGCTGGGTAGGCACAGCAGTGGCCAATCTCTTTGCTGCAAAGAAGTTTGCAAGTATAAACACCCAATGCAGATTACATAATTTCTATTTAAATCTGCACCATCCACACCAGCAAGCATGCTGGACCAGAATATCACTATAAGATTACCAAAATTACCCACATTGGATCATTAATTTGTCATCAGTTCCCCTTCTAGTTTTGGTAAGACATTAACTCTTAGGTAGCTCTGTCTAACTTATTGACCATCAGGAGAAGCAGCAGAATTCAGGACATGTTGGGTTAAAGCACGGAATGTATTTGCACCGTCACCATCTTCAAGTAAAATATTCTAAGATAACACCATGAATAGCACATAGCAAAGCAGCTCTTGAATAATTTACATCCGAACAGTTCATTTGGAATAGCAGTTGAAAAGGCATATGGATTTTTTACCACATTGTCCATAGGGGTCTCTTCCTTCTCTAAGCTCAAGTTACGGAAGAAGGAACTGAGAAGAAGTATGAGCAATCACTATTTTTATTACAGGAAAACTCCTAACCCATTGAAGAAAATCTATTTATTTGCATTACATATAATAAACCAAAATTCATTCAATAGCGAGATGGTGTTAAACATGAGAAAATCCATTTTTGCTTTCGTCTATTTTGGCTTTTTTCTGGTCATGAAATGCATAATGGTCGTCAGTTAAAGGTCTGGTAATTGATCTGTATTGAACTTGAAGAGATTGTTGAGAAGTTATGTACAAATTTATCCAACACGGAAGAGAAAAGGTAAGTGCAGTAAGTTACCTATTTCATAGAAGAGCTCATTCACATTTTGAGCTGATTTTGCCGATGTTTCAAAAAATAGCAAGCCATTTCCTTTAGCATAATGCTTTCCGTCCTGCTTATTGTTGGATAAAATGGTACCTTTTTTTGTTAGAACTCAAGCAGTAGGATACAAGCATTTGGTATACAAAAAATAAAGTTCAGATTTCACCAAGTAGAATAGCATTAATCTTACAATGATGAAACATCAGTATGAGAACACATCGAATCTGTGATACAGTTTTTGGAACTTCTGAATTCTTTTGTTTCCAAGGACGGTATTGGTGCTCATGATATCAACCAAAGGAACATTATCTAGGTAATTGCATGTGAGCGGCAACTCAAGGAAAATCAAGTTGTTAGTATCTGTTTCACATCCGATAGTTCTTGGTCATAACTCATCTCTAACTAGAGACGGCTTTAGTTTCCGTCTCTATGTTCCGACACTTATCTAACAGTTTTCTATAGTGAGGTAGTTGCAGCCTTTTCTTTTAAGAGGCACATATAAACAACAAACAAGCTAAATCTAACATTGTAACGTAGTAACCTTCCTCCTAAATACAACAAAACAGAAAAAGAAGAAGAAGCAATGAGATCACCTCAATCTGGACCTGCCTTTCTAAATCCAAGTCAGACTTGTTTGCCACCAAAACCATAACCATATTTGGATTTCCTACATGCGGCAAGATACAAAATGAAGTTGATCAGCAAGGTTACACATATTCTAATTTAAGGAAGTTAAAATAATCTTTGAAGCAGAAGATTGAGTCTCCATGAGAACAGTGATGAACAGATTTGACAAGTTTTTAGTCTTAAAGACAAAGGCAGAATGTAAAGTTGCTTCAGCCAAAAGGTCTAGTACGAAACTGTTTTCACTATCAAAATATACTTAGTAGTAGTCGACCAACTAAAAAAGTCAAAATACGTCACACAATGTTATTGTGGAGAATTATATTAACAACACCACCATGGATATGGAATAAGTGAGAATCAAGCGTATTGAAGATGAAGAAAGTGTAGAGATTAGAGAGTTGAGAACACGGGGAGAAAAGTGTGAAATCTATCATGATCCTCTTCTCTAAATGTTCAAGCTCAGCAATATTGCAAATGATTGAATATATTTCCTCTAGAGACAGGAAAGCAACAACAGAGCAGTAAGAGTTACGTGGTACCATGACTCTGCAGTTGCTGGACCCATTTCTTCGCTCGTTCGAATGAGTTCTGAAAAGCAAGTAAAAATCTCACTTATCAGTTGAAATCCAAGGTGCACATGCATGTTGATAAGTGTCAATTCTAGTTTGTCACAGAAATTTGAACATTGCTGGGAAATAGGTCCTCAGAATATGAATAAGGTAGAAATAGAAGGCCTCAGCTACTCAATTATCTAAGGAGCAAAAATCACTCCATTAAAAATGATCTTTTAGATATAAAAGCATTATGGCGTTAATGGAATTGGTGTCAAAAGTTATTGATCAATCAGCACCCACAATTTCTTTCACACTGATGTAACATTATAACATCATGGTAGCACAAACGGAATGTGACATTTATTGACACGTAATGGAGAAAAATAAATAGAATCTCTAAATTATTGCTATTTGATATATAAAGTTACTCAAACAGTCAGTTTCAGGAGAAGAATGGATTTTGATTGGCGCATTAGCTTGGACTTAGGACCAACACTTGCTGCAAGAAATCTACTGAATGTAGGATTTGTTTGGAACCTTCAAGTGAATGAAATCAAATGACAAGCCAATGCATCAACATAAAGTCCATGACAACTAGAATTTTAGAAAATAAACAATTCCATTTTCCCCTGTTGGCAACTAGAACAACAAAATACAAAGCCTATGCGTGGGAAAAATCTTGGAACACACATACCACACTGGAAAACATGTGAGCATCAAAAACCAATTTGATGTGGTTCAGCCCTATGCCTATGTGGCTATGTCTAGTGTCTACAAAGTAAATAAGTAATTCATCATCTTTTACTCAAGAATCACAGCCCATTGGGTTTTTCACATACAAAAAACTAAAAAGTGAAAGGTTAAAAAAATAAAAAACATAAGAAAATAAAAAAAAATTTAAAAGTTAGAAAATATAATTAAGAAACTTAAAACAATAAAAAATTTTAAATTAAAGAAAAGTAAAAATTAAAACTTTTTGAAAAATATGAAGTAAAATTTAAATTTAGAAGATTTAAAAATAAGAAACAAACAACTCTAAAAAATAGATAATATCCATACCATGTTTGTAATATCATAAACCACAGCAGCAGCTGCTGCACCACGGTAATACATTGGAGCTAAGCTATGGTACCTTTCTTGACCAGCTGTGTCCCATATATCAAACTTGATATTGCCTTCCCTCACTGACAACACCTGTGTGAAGAATGCTGCTCCGATTGTCGGTTCCTGAATAAGATATGATTATTTTTTAAGAAATAAAAAAAAATGCGAGTAACCATTATTATTAGAAGTAAATAAGGATAATTTCGTTCACAAAAAAAAAAAAAAGAAGAAAAAAGAAAATGTATAATCAATTGACCAATGAACCTGGTAATCATAGAATAGGCCTTTGAGAAATCTCAAGGCTAAACTAGTCTTCCCAGTCCCCATGTCTCCAAGAAGCACCTGTGTAGAGCTTAAACTTGTTAAAGATTATATCTCAATTTTTATAATCATAATTAAACAGAAATTTTATGGAAGAAAGAAAAAGAAATTCTTGGGAATTTCATAAATTTTATTGCTTACTCTTCAGATGTTGCCTTAACCTCACAGAAAAAACTCCCAGCATTGGTAATTGAAAGATGAAGAGGTAGGAGAAATAATTCAATTTTTATTGATATTCAACCCCATTTGACGAGACAAGCCATGATTTAGTTTGCGTAAATATAACAAGAATATTCTACGAATTTTTACGGAGAATATATCATCAATGTAGTCAATTCTATCTAACGAGCTCACCAGATGTGATTTGATTTGATTTGATTCATAACAGGAATACTCTACAATTAAGCATGCTTCTAGTTCACTTAAAATTTCAAAAAAAGAAAAAAAGAAAAAAAAAGAAACAGTATAACAAAAACTGAAGAATAATTCTAAGCGAAACAATGCATGATGGTTTATTTGGTATACGAGAAGAATATAACAAGTTTAGTCGAAATGATGCAACATATTTATCTGCAATTAGAAATTTTACCAACTTAAACTAATCAGAGTAGTCCAATCTTGGAGAAGCTGCAAATTTACTTGGCAATTAACTCTATATGCCTTTCTTCTTTCTTCTTTTTTAGTTCGCTCCCGTGAAATTCGAACCCAGTCATCACTATATAACCACTCGAGTTTCCCTTTAAACTAGAGTTAAGTAAAATAAACATACATAAGCACAGCAAAAGCCACAAGCATATCAAGCATCAATGTGTGTAATTAAGTAAAATTAACATATATACCAAGAAGGCTGAACTATGATGACGATAAAAACAATGACATACATACATACATACATGCATACATACATACATATATATATATATGTGTGTGTGTGTGTGTGTGTACTAACCAGCTTGGCTTGTATATTGTTGTTCCCTGTCCTAGCCATGGGGAGAGAGAGAGAGTTGTGTGCGTAGATTGCGAGGAAACAACGTAGCAAGATGGTTGATAGAAAGTGTTGAGGCTCTTGTCCTCTCTGTGTTAGGTGTTAACGTAGGAGAGCAAAAGCTAGACACCTTGGCTTTTTATAAATAGCTCTCTCTCTCTTCTGTTCATTTGTTGACTTCTAAGTTCGTTTCTTAGTCAGGAATTTTTCCTTCCTTTTCTTTTTTCCCTTTCATTTTTTGCCGTTTTCCCAAATAAAATAAAATATATTTTATCCTTATATTTTGTTTAAATGATATATAAAATTCTCGTAATTACAAAACTCACTAATACTCTTGTGTTATAAAATATGTCGCAAATATCTCTTACGTTATGAAAAAAAGATGGTGCACAATCATTCCAAAAACTCTTGAGGTTTTATATAGCATATCTTATAAAATAACGGGTTATTAATGATTTTCGAACCAACTTTAACAAGAGTTAGAGGTAAAGTGTAATTTGCTTTTAAAAGAAAAAAAAAAAGAGATTTCTTGGCCTTTTTGAATTTATCTCTCCATTATAATATTATTAATTTTTTGTTGATCCAAATATATATATTTAAACATATTACTACATTATACAATTTATAATTTTAAACAGAAGATCTAATATAATCATGCCTAAACACGAGTTTCTCGTTTAAAAAATACAAAAGTTCTTCTTCTTCTTTCGTAATAAGAAATGACAAAGTTTAGTGATATTAATTTTTTGTGGTGGATAATGATGTATTCACTTTCCAACAAACAAATACAGTATCGTTAGGCCTTAAAAACAATTAGCACAAACTCGAAGCCTTTAAACAAAGCTTTATATTATTAGTGTTTGATTTGATTTGAAATTGAGTTTAATCTTATTAAAATTTTACAACGAAACATGTTTCAAAGAGAGTAATATTAGAAAGAATGAACTCCTGAAAAAATTCCGTGTTTGTTACATCTAATAAATATCGGTGCAAAATACAAACTAATTAAAGTATGATATTATTTAAAAAACCCCAAATAAATAAATAAATGCTACTGAGTACACGCAAAGACAGACTTGCTTATCAATTTACCATACGCACTAATGGAGACAAATCAGTAGTTTTCTTTAAGAACTAGCCAACATAAAATGCAAGAAAATTTTCCTTAATCATGCTTGACGAGAAGATAAATACACGACATTTTTTTTTTTAAACGTTTCTCAAGTAAACGATGAAGATGTCTTGGGCCTCCAGCATGTTCATGAAATATAATAGTCTACAGAATGGGCCTCCGCTAGGCCTGATAATTTTGGGCCTAAACTTGAAAAGGATTTGTGGACGGCTGATGCGTTTACTCTTGTTCTTGTCAGCCCAATTCAAGCGAAAATCTACTTTGGGCTTATTTGCAGCTGGTTTGACTTTTACGAGCCAACACGAGTGTTTTTCAAGATAAATCCAATTGAAAACTAATTCTTTTTTCAAAAGAAAAATCATTCGTTCTGGAAAATGCTTAAATTTATAAGTTCTACAACAATTTCTTAGTTCAAAATATTTTGTTTTGTTTTTTTTTTTTCCTTTTAAGATCTATATATATCTCTAGTAACACTAGAAAATTACTCGTCCCAGAAAAAGAGATTATTCTTTCTACACTAGGTTGATATTGGAAGGATTATTTGGGTTTTTGGTATAAAAATCGTGTGACATTCAACACTAGGAAAAAATAATATTTTAAACTTCTAAAAGATGACGTGGAAGGAACAAAGGGCTTGTTTAGTCCGGATTTTCTTTAGTAGTACTTTTTAATTAACTTTTGAAAAAAGTGTTTTTTTTTTTGAGAAATTAAAAATTCTGGTTTTCGAAAATAACTATATTTGAGCTTTTTTTTTTTTTTTTTAGAGTTTGAGCATATTTGAAAACCAAGCTAAATAATTATTACAAAAATAATGTACTTTTTTTAAAAGGGAAAAAGTGCTTTTCCCTGAAAATGAAACATTGCAAAACCAGTTAAAATGTTGCTTCTCCGACATATTTAACATTTTAATTTTGTATTTACAAGAAGTTTTTACACTCTACTATAACAAGCTCACTATTGGTGTAGCAGTAACACCACAACATGTAGTAGCTTCTGTGCATTAACTTATCAGTCCAACGAGTAAATCCGATTGGAGTATTATTCGTGGGAAAGATTTGATATCCAGAATGCCTAGCTATTTAACATTTTATGTGATTTCTCTAATAAAAATGGTCAAAATTCTAGTAGAGTGGATTCATGTCTTATGGTGCAAGAGGCAATGGACTTAGAAAAACGTCCAAAAGGTAAATACGTGTAATCGACTCAACAACGAATAATAATGACACGCACAAACAAAAAAAAAGTTATCGTTTTAAAGTTTTTTCCTCAAAAGAGAGGTTCTCTTTTTCACTTGCTTCGATCGACATCTAACGTAATCTATTTCAACCCTGCAATAAAATCTATCATCCTCATTTCCGTCGCTTTCTTGTTATTGACTTATTATTATTTATTATTTATTTTTCACGTAACATCAGATTATCATTCCTAAACACACCAAATCATAGGGCACCCTTGACACAAAAAGTCTACATTTGTTACTGATATGCTTGGACTTTGGGCCTCAGGCCCACTTTATCTTTTACGAATAAGGAGGAACATATCTTTGGAAAGCGATCCGTAGCAAAAGGCCTCGCGCGCCAAGATTGGAAACAGATATGGATAACAACATAAAGGCAGCCATAGGCTCGCAAGGGTTGAAATTTTTTTTTTAAAGTAGTTTTTAACAACTTTTGAAAATTTTTTTTTTTTTTTGATAAACTAAAATTTTAGTTTATGAAAGAAATTGTATTTGAACTGTTTTTAGAGTTTTAGTTACCAATCCAAACTGCTCCCGAATCTACCATGCACTATAAAGATGAGATCGTAAGATGCAAGATATGGGATGACAACCTCCCTATCACGGTCCATGGCTCCTTAAATTTAAGATAAGAGTATCATTAGAGTAAAATGACATGAAAAATCCTTAAAAGTAAAGAGTAATGTTTTTTGGACTTTTGTTATGAAAAGATAATGTCAACATTATGCCATTGATGTGATGATTTCTAACATTACAAATTTCAGGTAGTTGTGAGTGATTTTTAAGTTTAAGAAAATTTTCTCTTAGTATCTTAGTTCTTGGGTTGGACACTTCTTTTAGAGTTAAGTTGTTATATTAATGTCTTCATTGAGAGAGAGCTCGATGGAAAGGAGACTATAGGCTGAATTAAGATGTAATATTTTAACATGAAATAAAATGTCACAATAAATATTGATATATGAATGCAACAACCACAATGGAAAAAATACTATTTAATTGATATCAATAGGGGTACACTGACCACTAATAGATGAGTACAGCTGTCAAAAAAATGTTGTACTATCAAGTCAATTTCTATAGGCTAACTTGTTTTGAATATCGACTCTTTAATAAAAGTGAAACATAATAACTTCACACGTCAAAAAATTTCACTCCTTTATGAGTAAAATTCGAAAGCTTTTTCACCCAACAAACTAACCTTTTAGTTTGACTGTATTTTTATATTTAAGTTATTACATTTGTGTGTATATAAACACACAATCATTTGACACAAACAATTCAGCCTATTGAAGGAAAAATTAAACCTCAATAAGCAAAAGGGTAGTGATGATTGGAGGGCAATGATGACTCTTGTCCACGTGTTAATGTGCTCACGTGGGAGTGGCCGCTAAGGAGCTTGGAATATCGTAAGCACCACAAGACTCATTGCAGGCTAAAAATTGGAGTGAAGCTTTTGATTTTACGGGGAGAAACCACAGAGAATCTCATACGTGTACCCTGACGCCACATGAAGCCCCCACATGAAAAAGCCTCGTCTCTTCATGCATCCACTCACCTCACCATGTGCTTTTCCTATGCTCTGCCTTTCGGCATTTGCACCTCACTCTTGTTTTAATTTTTGGATAAATTGTACCAAATTTCTTTTATGATTTATTCTGAATGTATAATAATTCTCTATAATTTTAAAATAAGTGGGGCACTTCCGATAATCTTAAAATGTATAATAGGCATGTTTCAAAAATAAGTACAAGACATCTTTGTAGTCCTTAAAATTTGTAGCATATATGTTCCTTGAAAGAGATGTCTGTATTTATTTTGAAACTACACATAGGTAATATTAACTTATGATAAATCATAAGGGAGTTCGGTGCAATTTACCCTTTATTTATTTATTTTAATTAGAAAAGATGCTATTTGATTTTGAGCTTTTTTTTTTCATTGGTTTACTTTTCTTCATATATGATGGATTTTGATTAAAGTTTTAGTAATTTTTTTTTATCAATTGTTATTATATGAAGGAAAAAGAAACATCACAACTCATTTGATGATTCTTCTATGTACAACAAACAGTTCGGAATTCCACTTAATTTCAAAAACTTCCTGATGACAACTTACTAGTTTTAGATTCATTACTAAGTACAATCCTAATAGAGTTTAAGCATTTTGTATTACTTGATTAGAAAGATGGCAGTAATTACCAATAGTATTTTCATACTGATTGGTTTGTAATGTTATGATGTATGTTTAGACGAAATTAATAAAAATTAACTGCACAAATTTAATAAGAAAATCTATAATTCTAGAATGTTGCTTACTAACGTTATGATGCATGTTTAGACGAAATTAGTAAAAATGTAACTAACATATTTTTCCCCCAAAAAAAAAAAATCTATGATTCTAGAATGTTGCTTTATAGGCTCGATGCTCATGATGACAACAACTTGATTTTACAAAGTGGGATGGATAATGCTACAAGTTTCGTTATTTTAAGCAAGATAAATCACTTGGAAAGAAGAAAAAGATAAAGCTTGTAAGACTAGATAGGAAGAAAAGAAAGTTGTAACCGTGGCACATCATATTGGTGATGCTACTATCAATCAAGCAGCTGATTGGTAGGGCCTCCATATTTTGCAAATGTTTTTCACTTGTACCCACCTTTGTTGAGGATGGAGTTTTTTTACCTTTCTGGGTGGGTAGCACACAGGCCAAAGAAACAATATAATAATACAACGGTACTTCACCTGTGACAAACTCCACTATTGTTTTCCGTAGGTTAGCAAGGAGGATTCGCCTCCACGTGCTGTACATTCAAAGTTCATCGATGGATAATCGAACTTGTAAAGTAGAAAGATAAAATTTATTACTTTCTATTAAACATAGCACTTGTCCTCTTTCTATATTTCTAAAACATAACATATATGTGAAATGTCCTATTTCCAAGGTATTACATGCCCCGATTTGTCTTATACACGTGACTCGTTATCAACAAAAGAATTGCAATAGTTAAATGATTGTAATTGATAATATTAATTAGCCACATACCCTTATTACAAGATCTAACCCTCTACGAAAAGTAAGAAATTCAGCATATTTTGACCAAGTCAATGTGAAAATGCCGTTGCCGAGCAATTTTAAAGATAAATTATGAGGATAAATTTTTATATTTTATCCAAACAAAAAAAATGATTACTTTTATCACAGTTGGGGGAAAAATAATCGTAGGCAACAAAAAAAAAGAAAAAAGAAAAAAGAAGCAACAATTTTCATTGAAAAAAATAAAAGAATAGAAGAAAGAATAGTGACAAATGAACCAATAAAAACCACTTAATTGGAGTACGTGTCTAGACCTCACACTTTGTTGAAGATAAAACCCATTCAATTCAATTATATATCTTCTTATATATATATATATATATATATATATATATAAACAAACCTTTGGGTGCTAAATATGGTTGCTCTAGTGTCTCATAACTTTCTCTCTCTCATTTGCTCCAAGCTGTAGCTAGCAAGATAATTAAAACACAAAAACCATGGCCTCCCATGAGGGTAGCCTTACAGTGGAAACATCACCAAAAGCAGCCGCCATTAATGGAGATCATCAATCTTCTCAAGCTGTGCCTGCAATTTCACCAAGGGGACAATACTGTTTGTGCTCCCCAACCACACATCAAGGCTCCTTCAGGTGCAAGTTTCATCGTTCCAATCCCACCAACACTTCTCCTACTTGGTTTAAGAGATCAAACTCCATGCCTGCGCGCAACAGCGCGGCTTCGTTTTCGCCCAAATCTACGGACTCCACATGATAACAACAGCTGATCCTGCCCGCAGAAAGATATCAACGGTGTGTAACTGTGTTGGCTTTTGCTTGATTTCCAAAGTTTTGTAAAATCTTGGATGTAAGAAACGTGTTTCTTCAATGTATTTTCTTGCTGTGATGTGATGTTATATATATATCATACTTATTCCCTTCGATTTGTGGAGATTAAATAAAGGATAGGGTATTGCTTACTAATCTTAACTGATTCCATCACAAAAGAATTGGTAAATATAATGAGTGATTCCGAATTTTATAAGGTGATTTTATTATGATATTTTCATTTGGA
The DNA here is from genome assembly GCA_028554755.1 of Cordia subcordata. Lineage (NCBI taxonomy): Eukaryota > Viridiplantae > Streptophyta > Magnoliopsida > Boraginales > Cordiaceae > Cordia > Cordia subcordata. Next base: position 8,510,327 of record JAPTOF010000014.1, read on the forward strand.
TGAATGTTTTACTGGGCCAATACTTAACTCTAATATTATATAAAATTTATTAAAGTTAATTAGTTAATATAAAAAATGATTTAAGATCTTATAAAGTCGTCTTACTCTCTATAATTTTTTTTTTATTTTGGAGAAATATTTATTCTAACAATCCCTTTGCCTGCTACTACGTCTTTTCCCCTCCTTTTTCCAATTCACTTTTCATCTTATATATATATACATATATATATATGTATATATATATTCCAGTTTTATCTATATATTGCTTGTCTTTTTTGTTTTTTATGGTGGATTTTATCTTTTTAGCTATATTATGCACATAATATATACTACGTTATCAATGCTTACGACATCAGCATTTTCTCCCACAAATAAAAATAATTAATCTGGAAAATTACATAATTAATTTTAATGGAAGATTAATCTAATAGAAAGGCACCTATCACGACCCGAAAAAGAAACAAACGGAAAGAAACCCATCTGAATTCATCCATACGTGTCATTGTTCTACTGGTTTTTTTTTTTTTAAAAGATCTATAGTGATTTTTTATTTACTCCTATTGGTTCACTCGATTGTAATTATATTTTAGTTTTAATTTTTTCTTTAAATTAGGGTATTTTTAAGTTACATTAAATATTAAAGTAATCTTGATTCGATCAGGAGCGGTGAAAGAAAAGCTGTGTCGATAAGCGCGTTGTTTGAGATTTTAATTTGTGTTCTGTTCTTTACATGAGTAAGGCTGTTATTAACTTATGAACAATTTGATAGTTTTAATTCAAAAAGGGGGAGAAAAAAGAAAATGGACCCAATCTAGAATTTAATTGGACATTTTTCTTTATTAATAAAGTTTCGCAAGGCGTTGAAGGATAATGGCCAACAACAAAACCATATTACGCAAAACCAACAAAAAATCAAAGGATATACATCATTTGACTACTCGGATTGAAATTGATAGCTGAAGATTATTTATTTATTTATTTATTTTTTATGTCTAGTATAGCTGAAGTTACGAGATACGATAGACATACCGGAAGAATATTATAATGTCAGATAGTTGCTGAACCACTAACTACAAATATCTCCAGCAGGTGAATATAGTGATGCAAATTTTTATTCTCTTTTTCATAATTCGGATGATCGAATTATTCGTTCTGAACCCTCGAATTTACAATTAGAATTATGAATTCGTAATCTTACCGTTATATTTTAAAAACAAGATGCTTCATCTCTTCAATAATTAGGAAAACTAGATGATGTAAATAAAGTAAGACGAAAATGAAAGGGAAATGTTAGAGATAATGGGAATAGTTAGGCGTTGAGAAAAAGAATCAAATGTTGGTAGTGTTGAATTCTTGATAGGGATCACTCTAGATGATAATGTTGAACAGAGTATAGAGAACAAAGTTAGAGATTTTATTTTATTTTTTAATTTCCTCTAACAAGGATAATAGAATTTATTTATAGGGATTCTCTAATTTGTGATTTAAGTTGGACTTGTTTGAGGGCAAGCTTAATTTAATCAAAAAGCAAGACTAAATTTTAACCTGTATAGTACCTCACCATCCAATTTCAATTCAATTTTTTTGATCTCAAGTCGGCGTAGTATTTTTTTTTGTAGAGGCGTTATGATATTTGTGATTAATTAGGGTCCTTTCACAAGTTATACCAAAGATTCTCTTGTATTAATATGAGATGATTATCAAAAAAATTCATGCTATAATAACATTTGAGTCATTTATGGAATTTCGAAGTAAAAAAAAAAAAGAAAAATTTTCAAAATGTAATTCTCTTATACCACTCTTTCTGAGATTTAAATTTCAAGAAATATACAGATTCATCATATAAACATAGATAACTAATATAATTTTTTTAATATTAATATGAAAATTCTAAAGTAGAGAAGATTCTAGTTCATTTCGAATAATCTCATGCTCAAAGCAGACCACTAAAGCCTATTAATATATAATCTCGAAGAAAATCACTTGTGGGTCCCCCGGGCTGCTTTCGTTGGAGATTTGAAATTGAGACTAACAGCCTCGTGGATATAATAATTGTGATTCGAACACCTAGAATAAATAGTCTACTGATAATAATTTCAATGTGATTTTCAAGCAAAACCTTGTCTCCGAGCCTAAAGTCCCCTTTGGCATGTGCATCAATTTGACTGAAGCTCCACTTAGACATTGTATTTAGTGGAATCCAGCTTAGAAAATTTATTTTGTAAATATGATTATGAGCACGGTAGTGTTACAAGAGTACATAACCTATCGTTATATAAGTATTTTCGGTTTTATAAGACTAAAGAATCATTGTGAACCTGATATATGTTCAAGAAGAAGACATTCGAATTCTTTATTTTTAAGTATTAGACAGAATAGGTCTTTCAATTATTTGGTTTTTCTTAAGTTTTTTTTTTTTTTGGTTATAATGCTGTTAACTAAAGCTAATTAAAGAAAAAATAATTGACTTCACAAAATATCATTTCGCCTCATTAAGTGGCTAGATTGTGAAAATAGTCTTGTTATTCCATTGGGAGTAGTTTGACAGTTGCCCTATTTCTTACGGCTTCCAGCCTAATCTTGTAACGTGCATGGTGTCTTGGGTACTTAAAAAATTTGTCCCTTCTTAAGTACCCAATGATTGCAATCCCCTATTGACCAAAAAAAGAAAAAAAAAAAAGAAATATTTCTACCGAAAAGTTCTGTGGAGGAATTTGGATTGTCCCTTCAGTAAAGCCTGTTTGGTTACGTTTATTTTTAAGTATTTAGAAGCAATTCGTGCTTTTAAGTTACTTATAAGTCAGTTATGATATGTTTGCATAATATATATTTATAAATTATTGACATGTTTGTTGAATAAATAATAATGATAATTAAAATAACTAAAAAAAAAGATCATTAATTCATGTGGTACTTTTTTAAAAGTAAAGTTAGTCTTCTCATTGGTTTGACCAATGAGCTCATTAGCCTTACCAAAAATAAAATTGGTAAATTGGTACTTTTTCTTTTCCAGCCTATAAGCCATCAAAAGTGCGTACTAGCTGTATGTAAATTCTCTTTTTCGGCTTACAGCCAAACAGGCTCAAAGTCTTATTCTTCTTCTTCGACCCATGTAATTTGGGGCCTTTGGGCCTTGCTGGTTGTATTTTCAGCTTGTTTATGGATGTTTATGAGTGTCTATTCACTATGTACATTGATAATTTATAATTTATTTATACTTTATAATTTACTCAAAAAAAGAGTCGATTTTGATTTCAAATTTATTTATCTTTTAACAACATGCATTATAATTCTGTATAATATCCCATTAGTTGCGTCTTTATTTTTTTCATTTGTTGTTTCTTTAACAATTAATATCGCTTTTTAATTAACGAGTGAATATAATATTACAGCTGGTTGGAATATTGAGTCATAAAAGAAAAACTTCTGTATACGACCATAAATATTAATTAACTACATATATTATAATCCTCCAGTCTAGTGTGTCATCTTATCTTGATTATATATATATATATATATATTGTTTTTCAATAGCAAATATCCTTTTTTTTTTTAATTAATCAGTAAGCATACTGTTGCAGCTAGTTGGAGCAATAACGAATAAAGATTCATAAATGTGTAGATTAATAAATAAATAAATAAATAAATAAATAAATGAATATATGTTAGTTTGAAATGCTTTAACATGGTGGTTAAAGCTACAATTGACTCCAAGTCCCGCTTGTCAAACTATTCGGTACTTGGTACCGTTACGATTCTCGTTCTGAGTAGATGAACGTTGTATATTTACTTGTAAAAAACGAATTTAATGTGAATGAGAAATTAGCAATTAAAGTTGTGTAGTTAACAAGTTTGATTGCTTAGATTGGATATGTGTAGGATAGAATTCCACATAGAAAGTTTGTGAAGTTTTTGCTCAATTTATATATAGAGGCCTTTATGGGTTGAGCCAACAAGGCATATGGAGGGAACTATGCATAGTGAGCATTATGATAAAAGCTCTCATGCACGACCGGGCCGGGTGTGGGTATGGCTTGGCTTTTCACTCTGGATATATTTTTTTGGGCAAATTCTTATTCACCAACAAGTAAATTTACAAGTATCGTAACGAAAATCTGGTTGAATGCCCGACTTTATTATTGTGCACGTGGGAGAGCATTCTGGAAACGTGATTTTGACTAGCTGCTGAGTGGAGCTGTTACAAGCTAGATTAGTGGGCGTTTTATAAGAGTCTTTATTTCCCTGGTTTTATAGCAGACCTCTCTAACTAGTATAAATAGGTTTTGTTCTTCACGTAGTCAGATACAGAGAAAAGAATAGCTTATAGTTTTATTTTACGCATATAGTTCTTGGCATACAGAGAGTTCATTTGCTACTAGTTCGATAGTTTCTTGTGTTGGAGTGCTACCGTATGCCAAGAAGGTAATAGCAGACATCTCTAACTAGTATAAATAGGTTCTGTTCTTCACGTAGCCAGACACAGAGAAAAGAATAGCTTATAGTTTTATTTTACGCGTATAGTTCTTGGCATACAGAGAGTTCATTTGCTACTAGTTCGACAATTTCTTGCGTTGGAGTGTTATCGTACGCCAAAAAGGTAATAGCCGTTGTATTCTGGGAGGGATATACCACATCTCTTAGCATCGATAGAGGGGGCGTAAATCCCTTAAGGATATTATTTATGAGCCTCGGTTTAGTCTATTTTATTTTACACTCTACCACTGAATAGTAATAGTTTCTGTTTATCTAATTTTATTCTATTTTCCTAACAATATATATATATATATATATATATATATATATATATATAAAATAATAATATAAATCGAAGCTGCTTTTTCTTTCTTTTTTCAATTAAAGTGATTGATACGAAATGTAAACTAAAAAAATTACATAACACATTTGGTGTCACGCAGGTGCACGCACTAATTACATTATTATGCACGAGAATTGCAGTATTGATATTCAATTGTTGCTGATTTTGTTAAGTTTGAGACGTGTGTACACATGTCCAATCTACAAATGCATAGAGTTGAAGAATAGTCAGATCTTACCAAAGGTCGCCATGAAAAACGTTGGAAAGTACTTTGAAGACAACGGGAAGGGGAAGGGAAGCAGAAACTAAGGGGCAAGCTTTATTATGAAAAATAAAAAAAACAAAAATGAAAATCTCGTTTTAAGAAAGTATGTTAAAGAAAGTCGAAGGTTTAGACATCGATCTCTCCAACTTAGTTAAGAGTGTGATAGTAATTGGTAATAGAAGGGAAGTGGGGGAATTTTCCTCTAGAAAAGCTTATTTTGATTTCAATACAATTATTTTTCCTTTTGTTTAAAAAAAAAAATTGAAAAGTCGAAGAAAAAGAGAATCAATTCCATAGTTAGGTAGCTACTGGTATAAGCTTTATTTGTCAACGTATGAAAGACTTTTCTACAAAAAACGAATCAGGGAATTTAGTTGCTTATCAGTGATTGCTGATTAGATTATATTCCTGAAATCTTCCCACTCTTCGTTTTTGGTTGGTCAGTAGAGGCGACTTCTCAGCCCTCAGGAGGCTCAGCAGCTGCTATCTTTTTTTGAGTGTGAATTCATTAAAAAGTGAACGAAATTTCCGTTTCAAGTTTTTCTACAATTAACTTAGTTTTTGCCTCTTTGGACCTTTTGTTATCAAAGTCTCTTACATTATAATCCGCAAAAAAAAAAAGGTATCTTATGTTAGGATCAAAGGGTAGTTCAGGTGATAATTTGAATTCAAATTCCATTAGAGTGAAATTAAGTTAAAGCGGGGTTTTGAAAAAAGATTAAAGTCTCTAATGTTTTGTTTTTGTTTAAAGGAAAGAAGGTCTATCCTACAATATTTATCTGCGAATCATGTAGGGCGCCAAGCATGAAATTGTAAAAAAGAGTAATCATTAATGTCAGTGCCTAACCAAGTGGATCGTTTCCCATTGAAACACATTAAACCAAAATTGACAAATTAATGTGTGCACTTGTTACTTTCACCACCTTAAGGTCACTCAAGTTTGACCAAAGAAAGGCGAAAAGATCCGAGTCGATGACCACAACATCCGAGTCAATGAGCGGCCAACCGAGTCAAATAAAGAATCGAAGCAGAAAGTTTTAAGAATCTCATGTTCTAAAGACGCGTGCCTTACACCCCACTCCCAAATCTCCCCCTGCATTTCCAGGCAATTTCACTTTCCTGTCTCCATGCCCCGTGGACACACACACACGCTACCACCCCACGCATATAAAAACCAAGCAAAACCTCTTCATTCTGCAACACCATTCATCTCTCATATATCTTCATCCAAACTCCATAACTTGTGAGCTCATTATTAATTTTCTTCATCCATTTTCACTTGTGTAATTTTTGAAAGATGAATCCCTCGAGGTCGTTCACCCTCCCAATTGTTGCTTCAATATTTTTGCTTGCGGTTGTTCAAGTCGGCCATGGACAAAGCGTCGCTCCTCCACCTGCAGCCCCCGCTGGTCCCTCCAGTGACGGTAAATACATAATCACCTGTTTGCTGTTGGATTTCTCTTTCTGTTTCTTGTTTTTATCGCAAAGGATTCGGTTGGATTAACTTTTTTCTAAAAACACTTCTCTATGATTTTTGAAAAAAGTATTCTTGTTTTGAAGAGTTAAAATTTCTAGGTTACGAAAGTTGAATTTTACCAATATTATGTTGTTGGTCAAAGTAATAGCGGCCTCACCCTTAAAGTAGATAGTGCAAGTTTAAATATTCTAAAAAAAAAAAGTTGAATTTTAATAGGGATTAGTATTAAATTTAATGTGACTTTAGATACTTAGCTTAAAGCAAAAAAAAAAAGAAAGAAAAAGTTGAATCTCAATAAATAAGACAAATCAAATATTTATTGTAAAAAGAATATAATTTATTTATTTTTTTAAAAAAAACCGAATCTGAATAACCCTAAGTCTTTCCATTTCAACAGAGAAACACATAACACAAAGAACTAGTCATTCAGATATTTACATCAAATTCTCTAAGCTATTTATACAAAAGCCTATTTTCTTTCTTTTTCTTCTTTTTGCTGTTTTGTTAAGTAACTCTGTCTTGAAATATGTGTGATTTAGTATGGATCTGAGACTTGTTTTAATTGTTGAAATGCAGGGACAGCAATTGATCAAGGGATTGCTTATGTCCTGCTTCTTGTCGCACTGGTGATTACATACTTAGTCCATTAACAATATACAGCTTTGTCAAATTATTATTCTTTATTAATTCGTTGCCGACAGAGAAGTTCGACAGTGTTGTATTTAAGGCCATATATATGATTATAAAGATATTGATCTTATACTTCTTGTTCATAAACGGTTACGTATATGCTTGTGATTATTGTCTGCAACTAAATCAGTTCAATAACACATGCCAAAAAATTAAAGATTACATTCAATATATGAACTCATTTGAATTGATTATTTTTAGAAGCGTCTTTTTTAATATTCGGCTATCGTACTTGTGTCCATGAACGTCATCAAATATTCATTATATAAGTTTGCTTGTGCTCATTTAATTTTGCCTTATTTTTTGTCAACTACGTACTTCTAATAAGCTCTTGTTTGTGGGGAGTTGCTGAACAGGGTTTATAAAATTTTCATCTATTTGTGACAGTTATGCACAAAAAAAATAGCTATGATTAACGGCCTATTTGGATTGGTTTTTTTTTAAAACACTTTTTTTTAAAAAAAAAAGTTATATTAGATTTGTAATAATTATTTGATTTAATTTTCAAAAAAATTAAAACTTTGAAAAAAATTGAAATACAACTTTTTTTAAAAATCAGAATTTTTAGCTTATAAAAAAGTTATTTTTTAAAAACTGTTAAAAAAACACGTTTAACAAAAGCCAATGCTAACGGCCCTATGTATATCTAAACCAATTTTGCATTACCTCCTAAAGTATAGAAAACGATTTTTCTGATTCCTTCTGTAGCTCCACAAATATGAAGCATGAAGAGCTTTTTCACTAGAACTAGAGAATAAATCGTATTTAAAAACAAGCAAGCAAAGATGTTGTTGCTAGTTGTAGGCCAGGGTTGTACACGAATATTAGAAACCAATCTTGAACCAAACCCCAAAAGAACACCGAATTACACTAAAATTGAAGGTTTCATTAACTTTTTTATGGGAAGAACTGAATTGAATTGAAAGATACCAGCCTAGTTGAATATTCTCTTCCTTTTACAGGCACACAAAAAACTTAGGCCCTAATGTGGACTTGAGCTCCAGCCTCCAAGTAAACAAATTTGGCTCATTTAATTTGTTTTTTTTTTTTTTGTCAAGGACTCGATTCGTATCACTTACCAAAATTTCATAAACGAATACTAAAAATATAAACGAAAAAACAGAAAACAGTAACTAAAAACAGAAATTACAAATTGTTTAGTTATATGTCCAAATTTGTAAACAAGAACTATATAAAAACTTGTTTCTTTATATTGAAAAATTTATTAAAATTAGTTTTTAGTGAATAATTTTATTCTTTTGAAAATTAATTCTTAAAGTGAAATTTATTTTTTCTAAGATTCTATTTTTGAAAAATAATTTTAATTTATTTCAAAAATTATTTCTTTACAAATAATTTTGATTTTCACAAATTACTTTTTAGAAACAATTTATTAACTTATTTTTTCAAATAATTTTAATTTTTAAGAAATTTTAATTTATTAGAAACATTTCTAAAACTTTAAAATTTTGAAAACTACTTTTTGTAAAGCTAATTTTAATCTTTTGAATTTTTGAAATAATCCAAGTTTTCAAAAATAATTTTAAATGTTAAAAATTTATTTCCAAAAGTATTTCAATAAATTAATATTGCTCTTTGAAAAATATATATTTCTAATAAAGTAATTCTAATAATTGATCTTGCCAAAACATGAATAAAAATTTTGACAAACTAATGTGGTGACATGAGAAAATCACTTTTTTTTGGTGTACAAAATCTCAAAAATAAGTTGTTGGATTTTATTTTTTAAAAAAATCAAAAACGTAACGTAAACAAACAACTTGGTTTTTGAATTTCATCAATAAAAATAGAAAACAAGCAACAATAGTAATACCAAAGTACATGAACCCTAAATTATTATTGGTAATTTAATCAAGTAGATAATTTAATTTAGTAACTCTCTTCATGGGATCAAACACTATCCAAACCCATGAAATAAAACAGAATTTGTTAATTGTCAGTTAAATTAATTACGTTAATTAAATTAGATATCTTCTACTTCTACCAATCACGAGTGACACCATATGTAATACATCACGACTAATTACCAAATTCGATATCTTGAACGAAAACCCTTGCCTTTTGCATTATCGATCACCTATCATCAATAATTTCATCATTCACTCCATTAATGCGTTTTCAGTTTGCGGAAAAAAGTACAAAATAGACTACGATATGGAACAAGAAAAAGATAGCGGCATCAACGAAACAGAAGATCTGTCATTATTCGGTTGCAAGTTCCGACCATCAGATGAAGAATTCATTTACTATGCTTTGAAAAGAACCATTGAGGGACCGCTCATTGGAAGCTTTGAGGCTTCTTTCTTCAAGGAGCGTGATCTTTATGGTGCAGAACCAAGCGACTTGTTAGGCGAAACAACAACTGGAGGATCCGTTTTTGTCTTCACAAAACTAAAGAAGAAGAGCAACAACGGAACCAGAATTGGCAGGACTATTGCCGGAAAGGGTATAAATCCTTTTCTCCACCCAATAATTTGATTTTTTGAACCGTAAAACAGTCTTGACCTTGTCCTTCTCATTCCATGTACCACTACAACATTTTGCTTATCATCGGTACGTTTTCCTGGTTTATTCTTGGTTCCATGTGATTGTAAAGATGCATGTTGTTTAATTAACTTATTTGGTTTTGCTAGCTGATTGTTAGACTCAAAGAGGAGCTCAATAGGATGGCTCGTGTTGGGTTTTTAATTCATTTCTCTGATGATGTTATTTTTTGTCATAATCATATTTTAACTTGAGAATAGAGTTCAATCTCAAAGGTAGTTGTATATGAGTGAGAGAAAAAAGTACTTGTTTCATCATATAACTTAAGGTTTTGATAATCATTTCCCTGTTTTAGAATATGGCTTAAATATAACTTTTCTTTGCATCTTAGACAGCTGCAGAACTGAAGAGAAAATTTCAAGGAGCTAGATTTTGTCTGTGCAAATATGGTATGTTCCCAAAGATTAGACAATTAAGTGAGTTACATTCTTCTAGTTTTGCAGGAACATCTTAAACAAAATATATCCCATCTCATTAAGAGGTCTTGGATTTTTTCTTTATTAAAATTGGTTTAGCAACGAGTCAATGTTTTTAAGTTTGATTTTCAAACTGCATGAGGTTATTGATCAACATAGAAATATAGGAACTCTTGATTTCAGTTCCATAAGTCTCGTTAGAGATTAAGTAGTTCCTTGGGTGCATGTTTTTGTCAAATAGTTTATGGAGGTTTTCTTGATTTGATTTGAATAGAATGCTGGATAATTTCAATGAGAGGTATGAGATTCTAGATATTAAGCAATGTCAAAGAGTTCCTGAGTTGTTCAATATGGTTGAAAAGAGTTGATCTATATCACTATTAAGTTTATGAGCAATCAATTATTTCTTATTATTTGAGAGAATGATGCTGGTACAATTTAAAAATTGTCAATTTTTTTAAATTGGTTTACAATGGTATATTTGGGGGAGCTGCGAGAGTTAACTGAGAGATTAGTTATGTAGGGACTGACTGAATTAGATTGAGTGTTTCTTTGCTTGTGTGTTTGCTGGAGACATGACAATTTCTCTTTTGCAGGTTAGTAGCCCATTGAGGATGTTGTTTTAAATTTCATACTAGCTTTGTTTTCCATGTTAATTTTGATGGTCTAATGTACTTACTGATGGTGTGATTGTCTTGCTTTCTTCTATAGATTGAAAATGAAAATTGGTTTGAAGTTAAGATACTTGTGAACCTGCCTAACAGTACATGACATTGGGTGCAAAAATAGTTGTCGAAATGGATACTGGTGTCCTCTGGGTGATGTGCAAGGAAGAAGATGCTCAAGATCATATGACAAGAAGTCTTACAGTTGTTCGAACTCAACTCTTCAGTGTTGCCAAGAACTTTTGCTCATCTATGAGATTATCCCAAATGGAATAGTTGCTGATCACTTACATGGCTTGCTGCTTTTGTGAAGGCTCCATCCTTAAGGCAAACGTAATTAAGAGGAGAATGGCTTTGTTACTGTTGTGGAAAGCTCTATCCTTACGGCAGACTCAGTTGTTTTAGTTTTTTTTCTTTTCTTTTTTTTTTTTCCTTCTTGTTTTTGTACTAGAAGCAGTATTTTAGCTATATAATTCTGAAGGAATTAAAATATGAAACATGATAGTCTTTTTGACTTATGAATAAAAATATAGCTATTTCATCTTCTTGAGTATTTTGATATTTTTTGGTATTTTATGAACTTTAGTATTGCAATTTTATAGGAATTTGAGAGTGTGTATATATATGTGTATTCAATTTGTAATACTTGTTTGGTTACATCTTAAAGTGTAACAAATGTTAGTTACATCTCAAAGTGTAACTAAAATTTGTTACACTTCAAAGTGTAACTAATATTAGCTATATTTGAAAGTGTAGCAAATTTTAGTTGCATTTAAAGATGTAACTAATATTAGTTGCACTTTCAAATGTAGCAAACATTAGCTACATTTTAAAGTGTAACTAATATTAGTCACATCTTTAAATGTAACAAATATTAGTTACGTTTTTAAGTGTAGTAATATTTTTTGTTGCATCAATATTAGTTATACTTGTAGCAAGTGTAACTAATTTTTTTAATTACATTTTCAAATGTAATTTGTGATCAAAATATATGCAATTACTGGTATTATTTTTTGTAGTGAAATTGCTTACCTCCCTAATAGCAAATCCAAATTCAAGACTGACGATTTTCATGAGTATCGGACGAACAAATATAGTTTCCCCGAGTCGGTTCTTGTTCATGCACAAGTACGTATTTGTGTCATTATTTTTTTTTTTTTGTTGTTTATATATATATGTATATATGTATGTGTGTATATACACACGCACAAGACTCTTAACATTTCGTTTATTTATATCGTGGACTTCAAGGATTACGTACTATGCAAGATCAAGAAACAGAGGCAAAAGAAGAAGAATAAAGATGATGGAGGCTACTTTCTACAAGAACACGACTCTGTCAATGGGGCAAACTTATTCTTATTAACACTCCAGCAATTACCACCAGCAACTGCACTTTCAGCACCATTCCAACCTGGAGCACTGCAACAACAGCAACAATATTTCCCCAATTATTGGAATGATGAATCCTCCTCGGTTGATGAGTCCGCTCGTACGGCGGCGATCGAGAGTCCGGCACCGCCACCATCAACAGCATGTCAAGCTGAGCAAATAATAATGGATGAGATGATGAATGTAATTGAAGAATTACCAGCTACATTTGGAGGTTATTATCAATATATGATGAGTACTACTATGGAGTTGTACGCAGGTGCGGCAAATTCACGCTTATCAACACAAGAATTATCACCAGCTGCAACAATTCCAGCATCATCATCATCTCAACCTGGAGTGGTGCTAGTGAAGCAAGAAGGCTTGGATCCCATTTCCATGCCGATTGATGATGATCAGAATCAATTATCTCCATCAACCGCGACTGATCATCAAGCTGATGATTCAAAGCAGAATATTACTCAACAAGTTCAACCATCAACTCCATCAGGGAGTGACCAGCTTCAAACTGATGATTTTGCTTTAGCTGATGAACCATTGACGAAGTGCAATCCATCATCGTGCCGCAGCTGAACCCATTGATGATCCACCAGCCAACCCCAAGCTTCGGCCAATTGCTGGATGAATCCAATATGTTTGATACCAGGCTTGATGATTCGCACTCAATACAACAACTGTATGAATTCATCTCGCAGCCATTAGGTGACAGTCAGGAGGACGAGTTGCTGCCTAAGGAGTTTGATATTCCGTGGGACGACAATTTTTCCGGATGCCTTAACATGTCCAGAAGCCATATCTGAATTACTAACATAATCTGTTGCACAAAAAACCATCATTTTCTTTTTGTAAATATTATTTATTTGGAGGAAGGAGCTCTAGCGCCATTTAATACTATTTTGGGTACAGAATTGTAAATGTTAACTTTTCGTTTGTTTATTGATAATATATATGTAGAGGTATACTATGTACTTATTTTTTCAAAAAAATTTAAATTATTAAATTATGCATTATTATATTTATTTAATCACGCTGCCATTTATCATATTCATTTATTTACTATTGTTCTAGCAACAACTCTTCTCTGTAATTAGTTATTAGTCTGTGGTTAATTCTAATAATTTACCATTTTAAATAAAATATTAGCTTCAAAAGGGACATTGATAAATCTTGTAACTGGCCTTTATAGGTTTCTTGGGCGAAAATCTAAGGTTCCTCATTTATTTAGAATTAGTATCAAATACTTTTCCTTCAAGCTATTGGGCTCATTTGATAAAAAAATACTTTATATGACGTTTGAAAAAAAAAATTAAAGTTTTATTTTTTTAACTTTTGGATAAAAAAAAGTTAAAATTACGTTTTCTCATAATTAATTTTAACTTTTTTAAAAAGTCAATATAAATATTTATTATAAAACAGAATAATCTTTTTTGTGAAATTATTTTATAAGAATAGACAATCCAAAGAAACCAATTATCATTACCAGACAGGATTACTAAGTATAAATAAGTTGATATACTAACTTATTCAAGAGAGACGAAAACTAGTATATGCCTACAATCTGAAATATAACACGTAGTTGGTAATAGACTTATTGACTATATTGGTACAAGTGAGGCCTTTAGGTTAATGCTCCAAATATAGGGGTGGGAATATTCTTTACCGATAATCTGGGGTGCAAAATCTGCATTTGGATCCAGGCTTTAAAAAAAAAAAAAAACTCCCACCCCCAAAACCAACCCCCTTCCCTACTCTTATAGAATTTGAACTGAAGACCTCACTGCTAGAAAGAGGTAGCTTTAACCATTTAAACTCTCCCTAATCCCACATTTGGATCCAGTTTGATCGAATATCTAAACTTTTTTTATTTTTCGTAATTATTTAATATATTTTGAGCTCATTTTGCACTTATTTATATTTCAATAGTCATAATTTAGGAGATTTAACTCTCTGTACTCATTTTTGTCCAATTTTCACGTTCATTTTCGAATTTAGTCTAAATTACATTACTATAATTTAATAAATAAAAAACTAAAAACACAAAACCCGAAAATCAGAAATCCCGTCAGCTTTAGTAATCTCTAATACCGAATTGGATAGTTTTTTTTCGCAGCCAAAGTCGAAAATAAGAAAAAATAGAAATACTCCTATCGAATATAAAAGAAATTGCAAGCCGGGACGATAAACTATGCCATGACATGAGAATTGTTAGGGATGTTCTCAAACGCCTCGCGCGTAGCAAAATTACGAAATTTCTTAGAAAAGTATGTGGACCCACGATATCAATTTACCAAAAATAGTTTCTCGAGTAACTTAAGATTTTTTGATGATTTTTTTTTTTATTTAACCTTATTTTTAGAATAAGCTTCAAAACTTAGCTTTTTTTTTCAGTAGTTTTGCAAAACTAGGTTGAACCCAATCCCAGAATTCGTTGCCGATTATGGGAATTCAAAACGAATGCCCGAAATTCGATAGGTTTTCTCAATACCTTTTCAGAGAATTTCTGCAATGAAATAACCATGCGGCAGGGAATATGTTAGGACGAGTTTCTAGAATTCGTCGGCGAATTTTGGAAATTCACCACGAATTCCTTGAATTTGCACCGTATTCTGGGAACCCATCATAGGGAATTGAATATATTCCCTGCAGATTATCTTTGCAGGTCATTCGGGTAAAAAATGTTTCACATGGACGAATTCTGTGAGTTTGTTTTCCATCTATATAAACCCTCACCCTCCCTCTATCGGCTTAGTCCTCACTCAAGCCAAATATTTCTCAGTTCTCTCACTCTAAAATTCTATTTCAACTTTACTTTTTCCATCTAATTAGTCGATCATCAAAAATGAATCCAAGTGAAATAATATTACTGTTTATTTGTTGTATGACGATCGAAAATTGCAAATAGATTACGGGCTTGACTACATGGGTCCAAATGCACCACACAAGATCAAAATTTAGCCAGAAACGACGTACAATTAATTTGTATGCCGTGTATTCAAAAAGCTCAATTTGTGTCCTGCCATTGACAGAGTTGAATTGTGCTATTGTGACCCAAAATAGGATTCAAACTCACGACAAATATTACCCGAGTGCAGTTAAGGACAACGAAGATATTCAAGACATGTACGCGATTGCTTACATGGATATGAATAGGCGTTGTGCGCATATCATTGTAGAAATACAAAGTGACGACATCTACAATTCACAACAAGCTGTTGAGTTCCTGGACCTGAATGCAAAACCTAGTTATTATGGCGATACGCAGTTCAATATTCCGATGACAACGGTAGACTTTGCCAAATTTTCCCTTTCTTCAGAGCCATACACCACATTTAAAGTAGGATGACCCTTTCATGGCGAGGGCATGCAGGAGAGAGGCGACATTGGCACAAATATTATTTTGTCAGAGCCTGGTGAAGAACAGGAGGACGTATAGTTGGATGACGAGGAAGGTGCTGTTTCAGTGGTTAGTTTAAACTACCAAAACAAGGATGCTGAGGTTGGACCAGATGATGGAGAAGAGTTGAACCTAGAGCTAAAGCAGGAGGAACTGGTGGCGTTCCACACTGCTAGGATAAAATACTACAGCAATAGCAAAAAGAAGCCACCAAACCGCCTATTGTGGGATGAGAAACAGATGGAGTTGGCACAACGCATGGTGTTCCCAACAAAGATTGATCCTATAAAGGCTGTCCAAATGAACGTGATAAAATATCAACAAGAATACAGGATCGTATCCTTAAATAAGAAACTATGGGACTTACGTTGCTCAGAATTGCGCAATCCAAGGACACCTTGCAAGCAAAAGGTAAATGCAATTAAAAAATCGACTCACAAGATGTTCGAGATCACCAAGTACCATGTTGTGCATATTTGTATGGAAGATAGATGCTAGCCAAATCACAGAAATCTGACATCTGGTTTGGTCAATTACATAGTGAGGCACTTTGTTGCAGAAAAGGATGATTATGAGGTACGTTTTGTCCAAGCCTACATCAAGGAGAAGTTCAAGGTTGATGTGACATATGAGAAGGCTTGGCGTGTAGGGATTGCAACGGGACAGGTACCCTGCCCATGAAAAAATCCCAAACCCGCTATTTGAATAGCATCCCAATTCTCATTTCCATCCCAAATTCAGATAAAAATTAAATGGGAATCCCATTCCCGGAACATACCAAACCCGCGGATACCCAGAACGTCCCAAACCCGGTTAAAAAAATTTAAATTTAAATAACAATTTTAACAAGAAACATCTCAAATCCAAATTTAAGATATGTTTTCAACCCTAGAAATCGAATTAAATCACTAAATTTTAAAAAACTAACCATTTAAATAAATTTTCTCCAAAAAATCTAAACAATATCACTAAAATACATTAAAATGATAAAATTTTAAAGAGTAAAAGGTTATGGGTTCAAACCTTACTACTAGTAGAAAGTAAAATATTCTCTTAGTTTTGTAGTATATAATATGTACTTATGTACTTAAAACTATAATTACTTAATAAATGTAAAACACCTACACATATATATACATAACCGGGTTCGGGAATGCGGGTACCCGGGGGTCAATCCCAGTTCCGTCCCAGACCCTAACGAGTATTTTTTATCGTTCTGGATTCGTTCCGGGTTCTTAACGAGACGGATTTTATCAGATTTTAATCAGATCGGTCGATGCCGGGTACCCTAAGTCACTCGTCCCATTGCCATCCCTATTGGCGTGGCAAGAATAAGACAATCGAACAGGTTTATGGTGACTGGGACACGTCGTACCAGATATTACCGCACTTTCTTGGTCAGATAAGTTCTCATCAACAAGTTTATATCATGTCCCGAGCCTAGCATGGACACATAATTGTGAGCGCTTTGTGACGATGAGGTGAGTATGATACCACTTTTTAGTCAAGCAAGTCGAGCCCGAAAGCAATTATGTTTTGCTTTAATCAAAGTTCATTGCATCTTGCTTTTAGCGTTTGAAATTTTCTGCTACTTCCTTGACAAACTTTTCATGCTCTTGTTTTCTGTAGTACCACTTTTATTCTTGGCATACGTCATAATAAATTTTTAGATATCGCCTGAAATTCTTTTTCTTTTTTATGATTAACATACAAGCCAATCAAGTATGTATACATAAAAGGTGATATATTTGGGTACTAAAAGTAAAGTGATGTTTAATATTATTAAAGAAATACTATTTTGATATGCTAACTAAATGTATAGACCTATAAAATAACAAACAAATGATAAAACAGGATGATATCCGCGTAATAACTAATTATTATTTCCAACTGATAATAATTGAAATAGTTCCTCCTGGAAACTTCTAGCTAACAATAAATGCGAGGCCATCTTTCCAAATATATGTGGAGAGAGAATAATTTGTTTATCAAAGGCCATTTATATTCAAGCGCAATATCCTTATTTTATTCCTAACGGCCGTTGAAGCACGTTTTGATTTTCGTTGTTGGCTTAATTTTATTTTAGATCCTCATCATTCAAGTCAAAGGCCTGTTACTTCTGATGTAGCTTCAGAATAATTCAGGAAAGCGGATGATTCCTTTTCTTTCTAACTGCTGCTTACCTTTGCTCCATTTCTAACGAATTACGCCTTGAATATATATAAATATATATAGTTAAATGCACCATCACCCCTGTAGTTTACAAAAAAAAAAAATGACGCTGCCTCCTGTATTTTTTTAAGCATCTAAATACCCTTGTAGTTTACAAAATGTAGAATGAGCACTTCAACCATTAACTATATCGTTAATTTTAACAAAATTTGGGTAACACACTTTATATTTTATTTCTTTTAGAAGTGCAGATTTAGTATGGGTACTTCAAAATTCTGTTAAAATTAACAATATTACTAACCGTTGATGTGCCCATACTAAATATGCACTTCTAAAAGAAGTAAAATATAAGTGTGTATTGCCTAAATTCTGTTAAAATTAACGATATTATTGGCCGTTGAAGTACCCATACTACATTTTGTAGAGTAGAAGAGTTTTTAAATGTTTAAGAAAACATATAGGTGATTGTGCATTTAACTCTCTAGAGAGAGAGAGAGAGCATCACGTCCCTTTAGTAGAAAATCAAGTGCAAAAACATAATAAATTGGATAAGCGCATCAAAATAGTCATGCTTTTTCACTCATAAGCTGCTAATCTGCATACAAATTTTGGCATCTTCTTTTGAAAAGTCTTTAATATATACATACAGTCATACATATATAATCTGAAAGCCGACTTTTTTCGTCATTGTTGAGTCAAAAGCAAAAGAACAAGCTATATCCCTTTTAAGCTTTTTTACGCTAGCCATTTTGGAATTTTAAAGTTCAGTACTTCCAACCTATCCCCCCTTGCCACCCCTTAGAAGTTTCCATTATCTGTATATATATATATATATATATATATATATACACACACATATACACACACACACACATCTACGATATAGCCACAAGACGTGTTATTGCAAAAGCTAGCGATTATGGAGATCGGAAGCTGGTCCAAGTTGCGCTCAAAAACCGTCGTCCACTTAGGGCGTCGCTCGGCCGATTGGGAGGTGGCGAAGTTGACCACAGCGACCGCCGAGTCACGGAGGCGGAGGCAGCCATGGAAAAAGCTGTGGAAGAAACTTATCAAGAAAGGGAAGATTAGAAGAATGTTCAACGCTTCCGTGCATGCACATGCAGAGGCAGCCCCTTATGACGAAGAGAGTTATGCTCAAAACTTTGACGACGGATTTACGTGGGACGAACCCGATTGCCTCGCTCGATCTTTCTCGGTTCGATTTGCTGATTCTTCCAGGTTTTTTGTAAAGAAAAGTGTGATCCGCGATGTAACATTTGATAATTGTATCTCGTAGATATTAATACGTTCATAATTTTAAGCAAGCTAGCTAACTTTTTTCTTTTTCTTCTTTTTTTTTTTTTCCTTTCCTTCTGAGAGCAGTACAAATCTTATTAATTATTTCATCCCTCAGAGTTGAGATAGAGAGGGTGTTTGGCTTTGCTTATTTAAGTGCTTATAAATACCTAAAAAAAAAACACTCTTTTACATATTTTTTATTATTTAAGTGTTTATAAGTACTAAATAAGCAAAGCCAAACACCCTCAAGAGTCTCCTTTGATTTTTAGCATTCTCTCTTCATCTCTAAGAACAATATACAAGTGGCTAACTTTCTTACGATTTTGTGTTACTTTGGTCTTAACAACTCGAATAGCTTCCTTTTTCTCACTACAGTATTCAGGGCATTTGAAAATCATTGCCTTATTTTTAAGAATTTCATACTTCAATTTCACTCCACTAACTTTCTACTCCAAATCGATCCTTATTTTAGTTAAGGGATTACTTTTTTTTCCCCGAAATATAGAGTTATTGGAAATAAATTTAAAGATCTCCAAAAATTCAGAAAATTACATAGAGAACTGAACATGATCAATTTGCACCAACGTCTTCCAATTAGAACAAATGAGCATTTATTAGAGATACTACTGGAGTCATCCTAATTGAAGTCCTGAAATTTAATTTGAAACATAATAATCATGCCATATATATAACGTACTAATATGACAATTATATAATGCGAACTACAAGTAGCTATTGTCTTGCTAGAACAACACTAATTGGGACCCAACAAAGAATAATTGAAGCATCAAATAGATTAAATCGATACATGCGAATATATAAAACCAAATAAAGTCAAGGAAAGGTCTTGCAAGAGAGTTCCATCTCTGATTTTGGAATGGGATTAGAGGAAAGGGGAACGAAATTAACGGACTTGTTTGTCCTTAGGATGCTAATTATCTCAGGTTCTAAAGATATAATTAGGAAGGGCGCGAAAGTGACGTTTATTCTTTGTAGAACTTCCACCTGATCTCATCTTTGTTTTTATGCTCTTTTTTATATTCTTCTCTTTCTTTCTCCCCTAATGGTTTAATTTTCACTTTTTTTTTAATATCTTGTAAAACTAGACAATAAAGTATATCTACACGCTGGCAAGCAAAGATGCTAACTGTAAGGTTGTACATGAATCTTAGAGATTCTAAACTAACTTGGGAAGCGTCTCGAGATGTACTAGAATAAAAAGTTCCATTAATGTTTTTACAAAAATTGAACTGAATGGTACTAATCTAGTTGCATGTGTCTTTTTTTCTTTTTATAGGTACATAAAGCACTTATAGTACGTTTGGTATATAGAAATGGCCTGGAATAGAATTGGAATTCCAACTTCTCATTTTTTTTCTATTTGGTGGAACTAATTAAAATAGAAAACCCATTCCCATGGAATGGCTTTTCTAAGAAAAAGTAAGAAAATTCATTCCTCAGTCAAACCCAAAGAACGAGTATTCCAACTTAAGTTGGAATTATAAAAATAAATAAAATAAAATCAAGAAAATAATAATTTATTATTCCTCATTTATACTCACAAAACTTCAATAGTTATTAAACAGATAAAAATTAAAAATTAAAAAATTACAAATACATATTTTTTTTTCATTTTTAACTCTTTCTCACCCAAAAAATAAGTATAGTTTTATTGGATGATTAACTTTTCTCTCAATTATGTTAGAAAAGTAAAAAATTGAAATATGGTGATAAAAATAAAAAATGATTGAACAAATAATGCGATGTTTTATCGTTGATCAAAAGACAAAGGATATTTTAATTTATGTTAACATTGTATAAAAATAATTGTCATGTATAAGTCTAAATTTATGCCAAACTAAAGAACAAGTGTATTTTGGTTAATTGAATTGATTTTTATACTATTCTAATTTTGTTTTAAAATAATTTTACCAAATATATCAAATAAGATAGTCATTCTATTCTAGTTTTTTTTTTTTTATAACTTTAACCAAACATAAGAAAAAAATATATATTCCACGGCCATTCTACCTTGAATTTTTTTTTGTCTTGAATGACTCTTCATTTCCAAACTATTCCACCATACCAAACCGGCCATTAGGGCCCAATGTGCACTTGACGCTCCAAGTAATGGATTAAACAAACTTGGGCTCGTTTGATATCAATTACAAAAATTTTATAAAGTTAAACTAGAAATATGAACAAGAATTTGAGAATAGTAACTAAAAACAAAACTGTAAACTTCTTTACTTACATTGTAAAATTTGTAAACAAGATTAAAAACTTGCGTGCCTATATTGCAAAATTTATTAAAACTAACCTTAGTGAAATAATTTAAACTTCTCTGAAAATCATCTTTTGAATTTCATTTTCTTTAAGATTCTATTTTTGAAAATAATTTTAATTTTTTAAAAAATTATTTCTTTACAAACGATTTTAATTTTTTCAAAACAATTTATTAACTTATTTGCTCAAAATTACTTAAATAAAATTAATTTTAATTTTTTGGAAATATTAAAAATATGATTCTTTGAAAAGCTATTTCTTTAAGGAAAATTATTATTTGAAAATTATCTTTTTGGTAATCTAAATCTTTTTAAGTAGTTTTTATAGATAACTTTTAATTTTAACAAATCATTTTTGAAAAATAATTCAATGAGTTAATATTCATTTTCAAAAAAGATATTTCTAATAAAATGATTCTAATAAGTGGCTTTACCAAAACATGAATAAAAAATTTGCAAACTGTTACCAAAATATGAGAAAATCACTTTTTTTATTTCCCAAAGTTGCAAAAACAGATTAATTAGCTTTTATTTTCTGAAAAAATGAATAATATAAATGGCGACATGGTTTCTTAATTTTGATCAACAAAAAAAAGGAAACAAGTAACAATTGTAATACCAAGCAGGCCATAACTTATTCTTAATAATTTAATCTATTATATAATTTATTTAAGTAATTCTTTTCATGGAATTTAATATTATATGAAGCAAATTAAATAAAACGTTTTCGTGTTGTGACCTCATAAGGATCATTATCGATAGGCAATAAGAATTTAAATTAATCTCATAATTGAATTAGACCTCTTAATTCTATTTCTAATAATCACGAGTGACACACATTTGTAATATATCATGATTAATTACCAAATTCGATTTATCATGATTCATGAACGCGTTAATGAGTAAAGTTCATTCCACCGGGCCCAGAGGGTTTCCATTTACTTGAGACACAAACCAAACCGGCTTCCTGATCTCACACACACACACATATTACATACATATACATATATATATATATATATATATATGTATATGTATAACTGAAAACCCTTGCCTTTTTGCAGTATCGATCACCCATCATTAATAATTTCGTCATTCTCTCCATTAATACTTTTCAGTTTGCAGAAAAAGAAGACTTGAACAATATGGAACAAGAAAACGACAGCGGCATCAACGAAACAGAAGATCTTTCGTTATTCGGTTACAAGTTTCATCCATCCGATGAAGAATTAATTTACTATGCTTTGAAAAGAATCATTGAAGGACCCCTGTTTGGAGGCGTTGAGTCTTTCTTCATGAAGCGCGATCTTTATGGTGTCGAACCAGGAGAATTTTTACACGGAACGGTAGCCGGAGGATCCGTCTATATCTTTACAAAGTTGAAGAAGAAGAGCAAAAACGGTATCAGAATTGACAGGACGGTTGCTGAAAAGGGTACCTGGAAGGAGAAAGATAAAATAAAGACCTTATACGGATTAAAAAATCAAATTATTGGGTGGAGAAAAGGATTTGCTTACGTCCCAAACAGCAAATCCAAGTTCAAGACTGAGGATGATCACGAATATCGGATGAAGGAGTATAGTTTTCCCAATTCTGTTCTCGTTCATGCAAAAGTACGTACCTCTTTTCCTTCTTTTAAAAAATTATTTTGTATCTTTTTTTTTTTGTTGTTTATTTGATTGTGTTTATATATGAAGTGCCGCATATATATATATATATATATATGTGTGTGTGTGTGTGTGTGTGTGTGTAAATTATTTGATGCGGCATATTTGCTTTGGCTGTTTTAATTATACCATGCATGCTTGCATATACACAAGACTCTAATATATCGTATATTTGTCAGTTTGTGCATATTGTTTGAATTTTTCTGTACATATCCTTTTTTAAAAAAAAATTACATACATTATCCGTATAATTTTGTAGCATGTAAATTTAAGATTTGATAATTTTAGTTCATCCCTTAGGTTTGGAACTTTGTCAAAAAGATCATAAAATTTTAGAAAATACAAATTTTTAGGGTGGGTTAGCACCGTTTTAGAAATTACCAAACTCATAAAAGTCCTGATATTTGCGGACTGACGATTGAAGTTGATTTTTTCGCGAAATAATCATATTCATTGACTGACGTTGACTTTGTTGTTTATTTTGCTTGCTGTTTTCTTTCTGTCCCTTTTTTTTTTCCCCCCTTTTTGTTGGTTTGTTTATTCCATGCATTTGCATATATGTGTACATACAAGCCTCTAAAGTTATTGTATATTAATAATGTGGTGTAGTACAAGGATTATGTGCTATGCAAGATCAAGAAACTGAGGCGAAAGAAGAAGAACAAGGATCATGGAGGATACTTACAACAAGAACACGACTCTCTAGATTTAATCACGTTGCCTGAACCTGATGATCAACAACGTGAGATCACTCCTATGAAGTTGGACAAGGTTGGCGCAGACTTATGCTCATCATCGATCGAGAGCCATGCAGCACTACCACAATACTATCCTCATCCATATTCTATGCCATATCATCATGCCGCACCGCCACCATCAGCAGCATGTCAAGCTGAGCCAATACTAATTGAAGAAGTATTGCTGAATGGAGTTGAAGGATTACCAGCTACATGTGGAGGTTATTATCAACATCTGATGAGTACTTCTATGGAGTCGTACGCAGGTGCAGCAAATTCACGCTTATCAACACAAGAATTATCACCAGCTGCAACACTTCCAGCAGCAGCATCATCTCAACCTGGAGTAGTACTAGTGGAGCAAGAAGACTTGGATCCCATTTCCATGCCGATTAATGATTATCAGAATCGATTAGAGACAGCTTCGGCAAGCGCTGCTTTAACAACGGATCCATCACCATCAACCGCGCCTGAACATCAAGCTGAGCCAAAGCAGAATATTACTGATCTAGTTCAGTCATCAACTACTTCATGGAGTGACCAGCTTCAAACTGATGACCAAGATCATATTCATCATCATCTCGCAAAAGGGGTTAATGATTTCGCTTCAGTTGAATCATTGACGACATCCAATCCATCATCAACAGTAGCTGAACCCATTGATGATCCACCCGCCAACCCAAGCTTTGGCCAATTGCTGGATGAATCCATTACGTTTGATACCAGCCTTGATGATTCGCATTCAATACAACAACTGTATGAATTCATCTCGCAGCCATTATGTGACGATCAGGAGGACGCATTGCTGCCCGAGGAGTTTGTCATTCCATGGGACGACAACTTTTTCCAGTTACCACAACATGTCCGGTAACCATATCTGATAGCCGTCGAACTTCGTAGAATTGAATATTTGTAATCGTATATGTAGTGCTACGATATTCATTTCTTTATTGTTGATTTGTTCTCCTACCAACAATAATTTTTTATTTTATTTAAAAAGTTAAAGAGTTATTATTTCCAACATGTTCTATAATATATATACATATACATATATATAATTAATGGGTTGCGTGCATATTCTTTTTCTCTAAATGGGTACAAAATTAAGGTTTTGTTGCAACAAAGATATATAGCTTGGAAATGGACATTGATAAATCTCATAATCGGCCTTCATAGTCTTTCTGCTAATAATATCAACCTAGCTAAATGTCTCGATGTTTCGCAAATCTAAGGTACCTCATTTATTTAGAAATCCAAGTATCAAAGACTTTTCCTTCAAGCTATTGATCTCATTTTGAAAAGGTGTTTTTTTGTTTGGAAAAAGCGCTTTTATGTAATTTTTTTAAAAAGAAAAATGTTTTTTTTTTCGTCTAAGTTTAAACTTTTGACTTGTAAATAAAAGTTCAAATTGATTTTTTTTTAATTTTAGTTTTTTAAAAGAATTAAATTGCAAGCCATGGGAATGACCGTAGAGTAAGCCATGACATGAGAAGTGAGAAGTGTTAGTGATGTTCTCAAAACATCTCGCGACAAGTAGTAAAATCACAAAATATCATAAGAAAGTCAAAGTGAGAACGAAGAGTCATTCTATACTATACTCTTTCACTATTATGCTCTCCCATCCTCTCTCATATTTGTTCATAATATTAACGCTGTTATTCAGAATATTAATATTGTGTGAGTCTGTGTGCCTGGATGTCTTTTTGTGCATATGTATGTGCAAGAGTGACAAATAAATATATATTAAGTAGTGCACTAATAAATTATGAACAACTAATAAAAAAGTTGTGAATAATTTAATTGACGTATTTGTCCATAATTTTTATACTATTTTTTTACAAATTTTATGATTTTTGTTTATTAAAAGTGCACAATACTTAGTAGGTAAATAATTCTTAAACTGCATGGTATAATAGCCCGGGTTTTTTTCTAGGCAATAATGTCCCGTAAATGTTGAATTCTCAAGCGAGACTCCCAAGTCCTTTACAAACTTTTCATGATTTTGTTTTCTGTAGTACCATACTATTCTTTGCATACATCAGAAAGAGATTTTGACTAGTGGGGTAATTATATAAGCGTGATATAGAAATGTTAGCTTAATAGGATACTAATTATTGTTTATAGAAAATGTCTAATTGGTCCCTGATATTTCAAAAATAACTTAGTTGGTCCTTAATGTATTCAACAAGTATATATTACTTTGGTCCTTATTGTTTCAAAAATAGCTAATTTGGTTCTCAATATTTGGAAAAAGTGACCTAGTTGATTCACATTTTAGCCATAAAAATGATCATGTAATGGTCAAATAACCAATTAATAGGGATGAAAATGGACACTTATTGAAACATTATAAACTAGACAGGTACCTTTTGAAACAATAGAGATCAAATCGATTTTTTTTATACAAATATTGATGACAAAGTGAGTCACTTTTGAAATAGTAAGGACAAAACTAACACTTTTTATAAATAAAGGGACTATTTGTATAATTCTTCCTTAACAAAATAACTAAGAGAAATGTTTAGATATTGCCTTATTTAATTTTCATTGTCCAATTATCGTTTTGTATATAAATGCATATGGCAAGTAATTAAAACAAGAGTTAGAAATTAAAAAAAAAAAGTAATAATAGATATCATCCAAATGTCATCTTATACATGTAAGTTTAAATGTTGACAAACTAACTATTTCTTTTAATTTTCTTTCTTAATTCTGTTTACATGCCAATTAAGTTCACAGAAGATATGCTGTTTGGTGATAAAATTAGAGCAACATCATTATTACTTTGATATTAATTTAATTTGATATGCTAACTAAGCATATACTTATAAAATAATAGATAAACGATAAAATGGGAAAATGAGATGTAATAATGTTCAATAAGTAATTATTTGTTCCAACTTATAATCATTTCCATAGTTCCTTTGAAAAATTATGACTAACAGCAAATGTGACGCCGTCCTTATCATATTCATCTCAAGAGAATTATTTTCACGTGCAATTACATATACACACGATGACAGCCCACAGATATCGATATCCTTATATATTTTATTCTTAGCGGTTTAAGCACGTTTTGCCGTTTCGTTGTTGGCTTAATTTTATTTGAAATCCTCGTCATTCTAGTCAAACGGCCTGTAATTATAACTTCTGACGTAGTTTCAGAATAATTTCACACACACACATATAAAATGTGTGTGTATACACACACACGCATGCACATACGTATATACTATTCTAAATATTCCGGAGCATCACGTTCCTTTAGTAGAAAATCAAGCCTAATCAACATAATAAAATGGATAAGTACATCGAATAGCCATGCGTGCCCTTTTACTTAGCTGCTAATCTGCATAGAAATTTTGGCATCTTCTCCTGAAAAGTCTCAAATATATACATCTGAAAGCCGCATTTTCTTGGTCAATATTGAACCAAAAGCTTAAGCTATAGCCCTTAAATATTTTTCTACGCTAGCCATTTTGGACTTTCAATTAATGTCCAATCCCAACTAACCATCCATTGCTACCCCATAGAAGTTTCTACTATACATTCATATTCATATATATATATGTATATATACACACACATAGTTACGATTAAGCCACAAGCCAACGTGTTCTTGCAAAAGCAATGGAGATCGGAAGCTGGTCTAAGTTACGCTCGAAAACCGTCCACATAGGGCGGCGCTCGGCTGATCACGAGGTGGCGAAGTTGGGAGCCACCGTCGAGTCACGGAGGCATCCATGGAAAACGTTGTGGAAGAAACTCACCAAGAAAGGGAAGATTAAGAGAACGTTCAACACTTCAGTGCATGCACATGCAGAGGCAGCCCCTTATGACGAAGAGAGTTATGCTCAAAACTTTGATGAAGGATTTACGTGGAACGAACCCGATTGCCTCGCTCGATCTTTCTCGGTTCGGTATGCTGATTCGTCCAGGTTTTTTGTAAATAAAAGCGTGATTGGTGATCTAACATTTGATGATTATATCTCCTAGAGATTATATATATGTTCATAAGCTAGCTAGCCTTTATTTTATTTTATTTTATTTTTGAGAACACACATCTAAATAGTTATTTCATTTCTCAACTTTGATATTGACTCTCTTTCTCATGTTCTCCCCTCATCTCTTTGATCTCTCTTGAGCTCTGACTTTCGATGGTGGATATTATACTTTAGACTATTATTATAAGTTCCAAGTTTCATCCTATCAATTGTCTTTTCTTGAGATGAAAAGACCTTGTGTAATTAGATGCATTTCGTGGGCATGATTCTGGGGAGTGCCATTTTTTCTGTTCAAAATATTAATTATGCAGTACTTTAGATCCTCTATAAAAATACACTCTCTTATTAATTAATCTATCAAGAGCCACGATATAAAATAAGCAGTAGGAAGAGGAAAATAGAGATTAAGCATGTTTTGCAAGGAGTTGGATACAAAGTCTATATAGCATCTAAGCACAATATATAACTAGTTTTCGTGATTTTTTTTAACCGGTATAAAGTTGAACTCGTTAAAATTAATCACATGGCTCTATCTAATGAAAATAATTATTAATCTAATCTTAACGGTATAAGTGTAATGCATGTACATGTTAGAAAGATCATATTACTTTTGTTTATTTCATCCTTTTTTATGAGATCAAACTCCAATAACTCTTTTATTTTCTTTTCACTATATTTAGGGGATTTGAAATCATTCTCTCATTTTTTGGAATTTAAGTCATTACTTCTGTCATTCCACTAACTTCTACTTCAAATCAATTCTTATATATTTTAGTTAGGGTATCAGTTTCACTCCACCATTTATAACATTTTCTTTTTTTTTTTATTATCTTTTCTCTTTTTGTCATTTGACCGTTGGGAGACATAAGAGATCGTTTCTTTTTTTCCCCATCTAGAGATTTTGAAAATAAATTTCAAGATCTCCTAAAATTTAGAGAATTAGACAGAAAAGTTGTTGAATCTGATCTGCACAACATCTTCCTTACATTTAGAATCTCTCCTTTTTTTCTTTTTCTTTTTTTTTTTTTTTGGTCGCCAGGTAAATGATCCTAATCAAAGCGTGAAATTTGAAACACAATAATCATGCCATATAACATATTAATATGACAATTATGTAATATGAACTACAAGTAGCTTTAGGTTGCTAGAATAACATTAATTTGATAGGGACCCACCAAATGAAGTATGAAACAAAATACAGTCAAGGAAATGTCTTGCTAGAGACTTCCATCTCTGTCCCTGGAACGGGACGAGAGGAACGGGAATTGAAAGGACTTGTTTGTCCTCAGGATGCTTATCTCTGATTTCTGAAGATATAATAAGTGAAAGGGATAAATTGTACTGAATCTCCTTATAATTTATTATAATTGTATGTTATTTTTTTATAATTTTAGAATAGACATGTATACTCATTTTAAGGGTATATGTGGTACACACTTGAAAATCACAGAAAGCCTTATATCTATTTTTACGAGACATATGTCTTATACATTTTAAAATTATAAAAAGATTCCGAGTCTATCTTCAAACTACGTGCAAAGAGATAACATGCGATTATGACAAAGTATGCAAAATTTTGTAAAATTTACTCTAAGTGAAAGTAAAATTTATTCTTTGGATAACCTCCAAGGTGGTTTCGGTACTCCTGCTCTTTTTAATATTCTTCACTTTCTTTCTCTCTTATATGTACACTAACATGCAGACCCACGTGATGTAGTGGCATTATATGTTTTTCTATTTTAATTTTTTTATAATTTGAATAATTATATAGTTAAAAAAATCAATTTTTATATAAATAAAAGAATTTATTTATGTATAGTATATTTATATATATTCTTTTCTAATTTGAACATTTATAAGATTTAGAATAAAAATATAAAGTCAAATTTTTAATTTATCTTGTGAATTATGTTTATTAATTTGTCATTAATTAAAAAAAGATTTAAGAAATAAAATAATATTAAAAATTAAGAAAAAACCACAAGATGTGATGTAGCATTTCCTACCCAAGCATTAAATTGAAAAAAGTAAAATAATATACATACATATATATATATACACACATATACATATATACGCAACTCACCTGGATATATATATACACACACACTGCTGTTATTTGCGGTCTTATCACCTGGGCCTAGTTGGTATCAGAGCCTGTTAGTCAATACTTTCTGGTAATGAGTACTAACTCAATTCTTATATTATTCAGTATTATTTCAATTCATCACTGGATTACTTAAATAATTTGAGTATGTCTTCAATACTGTCAATATTTGCAAAAAATCAAAATACTGTGAAAAACAGTAAGAAGGAAGAATATGATATTCCTAAAAATTTGGATTTGTTAAATAAATGGACAATTCCTAAAATAGAACCTAGGATGATATATTCCTTTGGTACTTTTGATAAATTAAGTTTTAAACAAATTGTTAAAACTTGTGAAGAATCTGTTCCAATACATAATGAGGAATTGACTATCAAATTACTTAGTCAGGATGATATTGATGCATATACATCAGAATATAAGTTCTTGCATATAGGACTTGTTCAGGTAGCTTTTAAACCTCTTACTTTATCTGGATTACCTGAATCATTTCTTACTGTATTACGTGATGCTCGTAATATGAACTGGCGTCAATCTCTCATGGGCATAATGGAATCTAGTTTAGCTCATGGTCCTATATATTTTAATGCATATCCGAATTTACAATTATCTTTGTCGGATATTAATATTTTGGATGCGTTAACTTTATATGTAAAAACGCATGGTTATAATTATTTACCAGGTACAGAAGTTATTTGTATCTGTTATAGGGTGTATTTTAAACCTTTGTATACTTTGAATCCAAAGTGTAAGTTGATGAATACTAATCAACAAGAAACAATAATATTTGAAACCAATTTTAATATATCTAAAATAACAACTCGTAGATCTATAAGATGGGATGAAATAGACTTTCCAGAAACTTGGTTAGCTAAAAAGATAATTCCAGCAACACCATTAATAAATGAAGATTTGGTGGATGCAATCCAAACATCTATTGGAGATATACAAATTCAGTTTAATAGGAAAAGTACATCTGAATTAGGTAGTACATCAGGACTAGGAAAATCTAGATATTCTAGAACTAGTATTTCTCCTATAGATTATAAAGTTGAGTTACCCAATACTGTAAGGAGTTCATCTTCTAAATCAGAATCTGAAATCCTGCAAAATAAAGTTCAGGGCATAAAAATTAATGAAGATAATATTGCTCAGGGTGTATATAATAATCCTGAAGACTTTAGACCAGAAATAACTGAGTCAGAATTGAATTTTCCAGTTTAAAATGAATCAAAATAAAATTGATTTCAGTCAAGGCAGCCCAACTAGAAAACAAATACAAGCTGAGTTTCAAAAATCTATATATCAACCTTTCAGGGATTGGTTTGCTAAAAATATAAATTTAGCAGAAAGATCAATAATTCAAAATGAATTCTATAACCATTTGGAAAATATCAATCAGATAAAAGATTTTATTCCAAGGTTTTTAGAAAATTATCTAGGGAATCATATAAATACTCTAGAAAGAATTTGGAAATTGAAAAATAGAGAACAAGTGGAATCAACCTATCCTCCTACCCATCAACCCATAATAATAGAAAAAGAAAGATTTAAATTATATGCTAATGCTTTCTTTAATCTGCAAGAGAATGAAACTCTTCAAACCACAACTAAGAATATAAATGATGTGGTAAAACAAAATAATTTTACTAATCTTTATTTAGTAGCCTTAGGAGAACAATTGTTAGTTCTTAATAATAGGTTATTAAAAACATATATGGCAATAGAAGAATTAAAAAATTCTCTTAAAGAATTACAAGACAATAAGGAGAAAAATATTGGAGAAACTTCAAGGTTAAAAAGTAATCCAATTCAACCTCCTCCAGAAATAAAAAATTTTAAACTTGAACCAATATATGAATTTGAGAAACTTCTTGATAATAAGTTTAAGACATTAAAATTAAATGTCATAACTAAAGAAGAAGTTCCAAATTTAGTTGATAATATACATCAACAAGAAATTGTTAATGAAACTCTTAATAGGATAAAGAGTAATAATAAATTTGCTGATAAATCGGTCCAGAAAAAATATTATTATCCTAGACCGACACCTCAAGATGTTTTATTTGAGGAATTACCAAATGAACAAACTTACTATAATGGTAAAACTATATATGAGTGGAATATAGATGGCCATTCAGATCAACAAATTCATAATACCATACATAGAATGATGATGTATGCCACAATCTGTAAACAACATGATAATACAGATAGAAATATTGCTTTAATGATAATAGCAGGTTTCACTGGTCAATTGAAAGGCTGGTGGGAAAACTATCTGAATGAAACCCAAAGACAAACTGTCTTGAATACAACAAGAACAGAGAATAATATAGTAAAACATGAAGCTGTTTACACATTAACAATAAATATTTGTGAACATTTTACAGGAAGATTCACAACAAATGCAGAGAATATAAGATCTCTAATCTTGAATCTCAAGTGTCCTACTCTTATCTCATTTAGGTGGTATAAGGATGTATTCCTTAGTAGAGTAATGGAATTACCTGATGCGAATCAAGTACATTGGAAGTCTAAGTTTATAGATGGTCTTCCACATTTATTTGCTGAAAGAGTAAAGAAAACTCTTAGAATAGGAATTTCACCTATTGATTATGATAATCTTACATATGGCATGATAATAGGAAAATGCATGCAGGAAGGTTTAGCTTTATGTAATGAGATTAAGCTGAATCAACAAATTAAGAAACAAAAATTAACAGAGAAGTCTCAATTAGGAAAATTCTGTAAACAATTTGGGATTGAAGTAAGTCAATCTAGTAAACCTAAGAAATGCACTAGGTTTTCTAATATTCAAAAATATACTTCTCCAACCTATCAGAAAAAAAATAGCTGCTAGGAGAGAAAGAAAACAAATAAGAAAAAATATAAAAAAACAACAGGGATATAAAAGAATAAGATCAAAATCTAAACCTATTGTTTGTTATAAATGCGGGAGAATTGGTCATATAGCTCCAAAATGTAATATAAAAAAGAAAATAAAGTCTTTAGATATTGATGAAGATTTGAAGGAAAATCTCATGAAAATAATGTTGAATTCTGAATCAGAAAAAGATCAAGAGGATCTGAATAATTCAGAGGAAATTAGCTATGAGAATAATCTGAAATATTTATCAGAAACTTCTGAAACTATAGACAGTTCAGATGAGGAATATAAATCTTGTGGAACTTGTTTGAATAATATACAAACTCAAGAAAATGAAGATTTTTATCAATTGTTATCACAATTCAGAAATATGGAACTGAATATTTTAACTAATGATAATATTGTGGAATTACTCAGAATAATAAAAGATTCCGAAATCAGAAATAAAATATTGGAATCTTTAGGGAAAATAAAAGAACCTGAAGAATTAAATTTCAAAGAACAAGATAAATTCATTCCTTATACTTTATCAGAAGTAAGAAAAAGGATTGAAGAGAAAAATAATCCAAAATCTTCGGTAACCTCTATTACTGCAATACAAGATTTGAAAGAGGAAGTTAATAATTTGAAAAATGAAGTTAAAAAATTAACTCAGGATAATATGAACATAAATAAAAGACTAGATAATCTGGATAAGGGAAAAAATAAAATTGAAGAATTTCCAGAATCTAGTATTAATCAAGAATTAGAACCATTTTTAGGAAAGATGGAATATATTACCTCTCAGAAATGGTTAGTCAAAATTAATCTCTTAATACAAGGAGAATATAAAAAAGAATTAATTGCGTTAATAGATAGTGGCGCAGATTTGAATTGTATACAGGAAGGATTAATTCCTACAAAATATTTTGAAAAAACCACACATACTTTATCAAGTGCTAGTGGTAATAAAATGGATATTTTATATAAATTATCTAAAGCATATATTTGCACTAATAAACAGTGTATTCCTAATAGTTTTGTATTAGTTAGGAATATGACAAATCAAGTCATATTAGGAACACCTTTCCTCAATAAAATATTTCCTATAAAGGAAATAACTACCAATGGAATCATAGGTAATTTTGAAGGAAATGAAATTCAATTTGAATTCATAAAGGATCCAATAACCAGGGTTCTTAATGAAATGGTTGAGCTCATAAAAGCAAAAAATAATCAATTGAATTTTCTTAATCAAGAAATTAACTCATTAACTATAAATGAGAAATTACAAAATCCTCAACTTCAACAACATATAAAGTTGATAATTAATAAATTTTCATCAGAAATATGTGCTGATCATCCTAATGCTTTTTGGGATAGGAAAAAACATATTGTTAGTCTACCATATGTAGATGATTTTGATGAAAGAATGATAACAACAAAATCAAGACCAGCTCTAATGAATAAAGAAGAGCTTGGTAGATGTAGAGAAGAAATAGATACTTTTCTACAAAAGGGATTAATAAGAGATTCTAAATCACCTTGGAGTTGTACTGGTTTTTATGTTAATAAGAAATCAGAAATTGAAGAGGATCTCCAAGATTAGTTGTTAATTATAAACCTCTTAATAAAGTTTTGAAATGGATCAGATATCCCATTCCTAATAAAAAGGATTTGATTGATAGAGTACATGATGCATGTGTATTTTCAAAATTTGATATGAAATCTGGCTATTACCAAATACAGGTAGTAGAAGAAGATAGATATAAAACTGCTTTTATGGTACCATTTGGTCATTATGAATGGAATGTAATGCCTTTTGGTTTAAAAAATGCTCCTTCTGAATTTCAGAAGATTATGAATGATATATTCATACCTTATAATGATTTTATGGTTGTTTATATTGATGATGTCTTAGCATTTTCAAAAGACATTAATACCCATTTCAAACATCTTGAAATATTCAAAAATCTTTTTATTAAAAATGGGTTAGTTGTTTCTAAACCTAAAATGCAGGTTTTTCAATCCAAAATAAGATTTTTGGGTTATAATATTGAAGATGGGAAAATAATTCCTATTGAAAGAAGTATTGAATTTGCTTCTAAATTTCCAGATGAAATTTTGGATAAAAATCAATTGCAAAGATTTTTAGGCAGTCTTAATTACATTCAGTCTTATTATAAAAATTTGGCAATGAATGCTGCTATTTTATATGATAGACTGAGGAAATCCCCTTCCCCTTAGTCACAAAGTCATACTGAGGCAGTGAGAGTGATCAAATCAAAGGTCAGACAGTTGCCTTGTCTTATGCTTGCAAATCCACAATGGAATAAGATTGTGGAAACAGATGCTTCAGATATTGGTTATGGTGGAGTGCTCAAACAAGTACAACCAACAACAAAACAAGAATATCTTGTGCGCTTTACTTCAGGAAAATGGAGTGAAAGTCAGAAAAAATATGCTACTGTTGCAAAAGAAATATTAGCCATTGTCAACAGTGTTTTAAAATTTCAAGACGATCTTTTGAATCAAAAGTTTTTGATAAAAACTGATTGCAAATCTGCAAAATTTATGTTTAACAAAGATTTTAAACATGATGTTTCGAAATATATGTTCGCGAGATGGCAAACATATTTAGCCCCATTTGATTTTGAAATCAAACATATTCAGGGAAAGAATAATACTTTGCCTGATTTTCTCTCACGTGAATATCTGCAGGGGGATGCAACCTCCTGATGGGGGTTTTCAAGGCCGTGGAAAATATGTCCATGGTGGATCATCAAGAGGCCGTGGCAAATATGGTCATGGTAGAGGTAAAGGGAGAAATAATGCTCTTGATTATTTCCATGCAAATAAAGCAGTGGAAATTGCTTCTGAAGAAGCTGAAGTATGTAAAAATATATTGCGTGCTCAGAAGTTTGATATAAAACTTCCACATCCCAGTTCACCAATATACTCAGAGACAATAAAGTTTCTTGAGGAACTGGAGAAAAAAGCAGAAGAAAGAAATATAAGTTCTTTCGTTTCAGCTCTAAATACTATAGAGCAAGATGAATCTGTGCAATATACACAGAACACAGCGCAGGAAATAATCCTGTATTTGTCGCAGAAGGATCTCACATATCAACAAGATCCATGGTTGCTGATGTCCAAATATTTGGATGATTTTTCATTTCCAGCTCAGTTATATAAGACGAGACACCACTATGAGAAGATTCTCATGGAAACGCAATCTGCAGATTTTGAACACTTCAAAAAGAGTGAAAAGGCAGATATGATGTCAAAGGATATTACTTATAGCAAAATCTTTATCAGAACTCTTATCAATGCAGAGCAGTGGGGACTTTCTACACATAAGCTGAAGTCCTATGTGGTATCAACACAAC
The DNA here is from genome assembly GCA_028554755.1 of Cordia subcordata. Taxonomy (NCBI): domain Eukaryota; kingdom Viridiplantae; phylum Streptophyta; class Magnoliopsida; order Boraginales; family Cordiaceae; genus Cordia; species Cordia subcordata. The sequence continues at coordinate 8,546,536 of JAPTOF010000014.1, forward strand.
AAGGTCCAGTACTATACTTTTACTGGGATTATGTTGAAGGATTCTCAAAAGTATTTTATTTTGAGAATGACCAGCATAAACATTCATGGTTTGTCAAAATAGCTGATACAGTCCTTGATAGGGATATTCCATCATGGTTTATAATTTGATGAAATTATTTTGGTCCAAATTCATCAATACTTCCAGAACCATTCCAAGATCTTTATAAAAGATGGAGGGAAGTTGCACCAAGATTGCAGAATTTTGAAAATCAACAATCAGTTGAAGGAACTGCAACAATGTAATTCTTCTTGGAGTTCTCAATTCCGTGGATTATCAGATGGATTCCAGAAGTCAGTCATGTAGATAAGCATGTTCCATGTTTGAAGAGGATATTCTTCACTAAATTCTGGCAAAAGATGATTCAGAAAGATCCTAAGACGAATCAATTATATTCCCAGGATCTTATCAAAGAAATTGAAGAAAAGTTTCAACAATACAAGAAGGAAGCTAAAGAGAAGCAAAAAGCAACAAGTCAACCAAAATCATGGTTTGAACAGTTCGTGAATAAGTTGCAGAAGGATAATCCATCCATAACATTGCAGGAAATAATGTTGCAATATATGGATAATGTCAAAGAGGAGATGATACAATTCACTCAACAAAGTGATACATCATCAGATAAATCAATGGAGATTTCACTCCAAGGCAGTAGATATTTTTGTCTTGCAGGTCAGTCCCAGGATCCAGAGGAAGAAGAAAACTATTCCTTGGATGACGTATTTGAATCAATGAAAGATGCGTTGAAAGGACCACTTCAAATAAAGAAGAAGGGAGAATCGTTCCAAAGTGATCATAAACAGAATAAAGTTTAGGTGAAAAAGAAAAGAATAGTGATTATCATGATGACAGCGAAGAAAGCGGTTGTGATAATTGCTTAAAGACAAAGGAATCTGATGACTCAACAATCAAACAGAAGAGTCACAGTTGATTAGATAAAATCAACGAGGACAGATGTCAAGATGATTTGTCAATATTAGGCAAACAGTTCTACTATTCATAGATAGTGGATTTACTGTTCATAAACAGTAATTTATTTTTTACTGTTTGTAATTAGGATGTTTCGCGGATTCGAAATATGTGAAGTCCGTGAAAAGTTGTTTTGAATCTTTGTTTCAAATCCGAGGCTTCAATTGTCTATAAAAGCCACAACTCGGAAGAAGAAACATAGGACTCAAAATTTTAGTTTAGTTTCAATTTTTATATTTTGTAAATTTTGATAAAGAAATAAAAGTTCAGAGTTTTCTTTTTTTTTCCAGGTACTCTCTTTTTATTTTTCTGTCATTTATTTTTATTTGTTTGAATTCTTGGCCTAATGACAGGCTGAGTTGTTGATGAATTGGTATAATGCTGATATAAAATAAGAGTTGTTTTAGGCCAATCTTAGACCAAGATGATAACCCTCAAATACTCCGCTGACATGTTTTAGACTTAAGAGTTATGATATATCTTTGATATTGCCTGGAGTTTTGGTTCGAAGTATATGATTGAATCCTAGGAGTGTCCCAGGTCCATTGGCTGTTGCCGCTGTTGAGTTGAAGGCGTTTGGCGCAGGACCTTCTTCTCTGTTCACTCCATGTTTAAGATTTGATTATATATTAGGTAACATACCAGGGATCCATTCTTTTTGCATATCTCAAATATAGCCTAAAACTTAAGGACTCATTCATATTCACGGACTGTTGTTATTTACGGTCTTATCACCTGAGCCTAGTGAACTCACCTCAAGCATCACATCAGAAAAGGAAAGAAAAGGTGTGGGTGAGCCGGGGAGGTCGTGGGAAGCGGGAAAGAGGAATACTCAGGGTACAACATAACACTTTTAACTTCTAAAGACTAAAAGGGAAAACACTACAGTTGCCATTGTAAAAGGAAAATTAAAAAAAAAAAAAGAAATAAAGGAAGAATCATTAAGTTTCACATGTAGGCTGTAGATTAAAAAAAAGTTAACTTGAATAAGTTTTTATCAATTTGTCAACAATTAAAAAATAATGTTGAGGGGGTAACACATGATACCTTAATTACGTATTAAATTCTAAAAAATATTAACAAATACTCATACTAACATTAAAAGAAAAAAGAAATACATGGAAATTTAAATTTTTTACGAAAAATTCAATACTGTTGAGGGGTAACACATGACTATTTTATAGAATAGTTATAGCCAAAAATGATTTTTCACATTTGGTTTTTCTGGTAAGAAAATTTTATTTTTACCAAACCAGAAATCATCATTTATGGTTTTGAACTTTTTCTTTGAAACTCTCTTTGAAAAAAAAAAAAAACCCTCTCTCTCTAAGAAAAACTTCTATTGTCGCTTTCTTCTTCTGAACTTCATAATTGCTTTGCCCCGACATTAGGCTGGCAGCACTTTCCTTTTGTCTACTTTTCTTCTTTCTTTCTCGTCATTTTTTCTTATATTATATATTTTATCTTATCTATTATGATTTTTTTGTGGTTTTCTACCCGAAATCTAATATGTGTATGTATCTTTCCTAGATCTGGAATAATGACACCATATTTCAATTTTTTAGTTATCATTTTGTTATCTTGTTGGAGTTGTTCTTTATTCTACCAACTTGAATTTTCACTCTCATCTTTAAAGGTTTGGCCACCCATTTCCTCTTTTTAGTTTGTCTTTATTATTGTTGATGGATTTATCTTTTAAGAAAGAAGATTGAAATTTGTTTTGAGGACCAGTTTAACTGGATATGCTCCAAACCTCTTGTTGTTCGCGTTGGTGAGCCTTCATCTTACTTTTTGGTTTGGCAATGTCATGCTGTTGGTGTGTGCCGACGGGAGGTTATCAAATGAGTGTGTACCATACTTTATAAAACTATTAAGTGGGTCTTCTTTCTTGTTTGGATTAAATTTGGAGATACATAATATGTAAGAACTATTCTTGATGATTAACAATGGTGTCTTTTGCAACATTTATGGCTTCTTGGTGGTCTTGTTCTTGGTTTACCACTATAATATTCATGTACTTTTAGACCACATCTATCTAGTCTTGTGTGTTGTTTATTTTTTGAGTAATGAAAATTTGTTTTGTGACTAAAAAATAATTAAACCGCTGTTTAAAACTTACCCTTACCTTTCTCCCAATAAAGAAAAAGTATTCCTAAATTAAAATTTGGATCGAGATCGAAAAAGACTTTAGAGTCCCCAAATTTATACCCTGGTCCCTATTAAGTCTCCCAATTTTGTTAAATCCACAGGAATTACCCAAGGTAATTACATTGAGTTAATATATTTTATCCAAGAAATTTTAAAATCTTTTTTATTGAACAAGGGACCCACAGAGATTAGGTACAAACCTTGGTCACCTCATGTCATTCTCCTAATTAAATCCTTTTCTAAAAATATTAATAACAAAAAATAAATATATAAATTTGAGGATCCCAAGATCTAGACGATGTCTCTTTACTGACCAGAAAAAATTAAAAAAAATAAAAAGACAATGTCCTTTCTTGGATCAGACATAGGTATGGTCTAGTCATAGGCCAAATTAAGCCATTTCAGTCTGAACCCTATGACACACTGAAAAGCAGTTAAAAGAAGTCCGAGCCCAAGGTTGTCACTTGATATAATCCAGCAAGGATCAAATCCCACGCTTTAAGGCTCATTTATCATTTTTTTTAAGTGGGCTAAGCTAATTTTTCAGACTATAAGCACCTTAATTAGATGAATATGTATATTTTCAGGGAAAAAATTGAGACGAGTGGGCGGTTTCCTCAAAAATCTTGAAGAGAATAATCTCATTTTGCTTCCTCCCAAAACCGAGAAATAAAATCTTGAAAACGAGATGGCACTAGCGTTACATTGCCGAAAATAAACAGGCATTCCTAATAGCTTGCTGCAATTGGTTAGGTGGCCCAATAACTTGTCCCTTGGATTTATAACGTGTTTGTTGTGTTTATTTAGGTGCTTATAGGCATTAATTAAAGAAAAAATTTCCATCAATTTTTTATTAAAAAATAATTATAAACACCTAAAACAAGAACTGCCAATGCCGACCCCCTTAATTAGAGATTCTTTCCTGCATTATCCTTTTTAGTTTTTTTCTATTCTCATTTTATAGTTGAAGTTCATTTGTTTTCACTGAGGAAATTATTTTCGAGGTTTTTTTCTTTTTATAACCTTCCCCTATCCCCAATCTAACTTCCCGTTTTTCAATGTGATTTGAATCTAAAATCTCACCTTTGGGAGAAATAGCATTAGCACTTGAACATTCCACTTATCTCAAAATTATTTTTAAGGTTCCTAACTCTGGTCCTCTTTTTTGAATTCTCTTGATTATCTTGCCTCTTGATGTGCTTATAACCACCTAGTTGTGTTGTCCAGTTTGCTTATATGATAAAGGAATTTTCTTGAACAAAAAAAAAAATGATGGATTTTTCGGTTGATACATGGTAAAGAGTGTACAGTTGTTTGAAGTTCATTTTGTAAATTAATTTTGGAAGATTGGTCATGTCTCTTTATCTTTTGAGTTTCAACTTATCTAAAGTACTTCTCTTGAGAAATCAGCAATCCTTCAAACGCAGTTTTTTTTTTTAAATTAAAAAGAAGGAAGAAAATCTATATATGATTCATATTAGAAGTGGCAAACGGGTACCTGAGGATAAACCCAATCCGTTTGTGGCGGGTTGGCGGGTCGGGCTGACCCCTTTGACACACATGTAACAGGTATCAAAACCCTAAACCAACCCTCGTGGGTAAGTGAGTTATTATAACAGGTTAGGCGGGTTGATTTGACGGGTTCGCATGTCATTTTTGGCGGGTTAGATAGGTTCATAGGTCGTTTTTTGCAAGTTTGGTGGGTTCGTGGATGACCTACAAGTTGGGTCGAGTTGACATGTTTGTCTGACAGGTCATTAAATCATCAACCCTAACATTATTTTTTGGCGAGTTAGACGGGTCGACCTTCGGGTGTCAACCGTTTTGCCACCTCTAATTCATATCTCTGAAGGAGCAAAAAACCAGAGACCATAAAGCCGAAAATATTCATCGTTAATCAATAATTGATGCTTTTCTATTTTTAGGTACACAAAAGCAAAGCCTTGAGTTCAATGACATCACTGTCTACTAGTCCAAAGCTCAGACCTTTACTTTGTTTGTTGGTTGTTTTTTCTCCTTTTTTGTCAGACAAAGCTAAAAGTACTCGATTTTGTAGGTGAAAATATTACCTTTTTGGAGTTAAACCAATAGTTGTATAATTAAGGGAAAACACGTATTGAAGATAGCCAAACTCGTTGGGCTCGCATAATATTGGTACGCTCCACATGTTTGTTAGGCCTATCGTATATGAGCACCATGTTTCATTGTTAACTTTCAATTATCTAGAAGGAACTTATATCATACACAATAAATATACAGTGCAGCGTGCACCTGTACATATAAATATATTAAACAAACAGTTTATTAGTACTAAACAAAAATAATTTGTGAATTCTATAAAATGAATAGCTTATGAATACTGAATAAATAGTCTTTTTATTCTGAACAAACATCTGCAGCTATTTTTATATATAGATATTTGTTAATTTTACACTTGTTAACATATATTGTGATGATCTGCGAATTTTACTGGACAAACAACTTATGAATACTGAACAAATAATTTTTTATTCTAAATAAATATCTATGATTATTTTCATGTATATATGTTTGTCAATTTTACATTTGTCAACAGATATTATGATGATCTGTAAATTTTACTGGACAAACAACTTATGAATACTAGTAAATAGTCTTTTTATTTTGAATAAATGTCCCTGATTATTTTTATGTATAGATGTTTATGTGGATTTTATGGATAAACAACTTATGAATACTGAATAAACAATTGTGACTATTTTCATGTACAGATATTTTTGTGGATTTTACTGGGCAAACAACTAATAGATATTGAACAAACATGCCTGAGGGACCACATAGATGAATGTGCACTTTATTGAAGGTGCAGATTACCTGGTATACCATTACAATTCAATTATGTCGTTATACTTCATGGTGAAGCAATACGCCAAAAGGGTAAAATCTTCTTAATTTTTCTTTTATTTTCTCTTCTTCTAAGATGAAGCAATTATGAAACATTTTTCAAAAGATCTTTCCTAAGTTGTGGCTTTAACTTGAGCGGAAATTAGTTTAACAAGCTTTCTATTAGGAAATTAGGACACGTAATACACACTCACGCAGCAGAATTAAAGCACGAGTAACGAGAAAATAATACCTACAATTAAACGTGGTTCAGCCCTCTACTTACGTCCACGAGAAACTCCACTAATAAAAAAGAGTATTACAACTCAAGTGACTTTTTGCACAGATAGAAAAGTCTAAACCGTACCTCACGGTATTCTTACAATAACTCCTTTCTCTTAACCTAGACCTATTGCAAGACCCACAACTTACAACTAATGCAAGAGTCCTATTTATATAAGAGACTTCCTTGTTCTCCAAAACAAGGGTTTTTTAATCTATTAATCCTCTCATAATTAAGACCTTTATCATAACTGAAATTTTGACTCTCATTAAGACGACCCTTATCATAACTAAAATTTTAACTCTCATTAGGACTCTTTCCTATTTTTAATATGGGCTTGGGTTTAGTACTTGAGTCATAACCCAACACTTTCCTTGACTATCGGTTATGTGGTGTGATGTAAGCTAATGTTTATGTGTCCCGTAAAAACAGATAAAAAGTCAAGAGAATGGTAATTTCCAACATCATGCTCAAGATATTCAATATTCGTTAATACACACATCTATGAAGATGCTTCCTGGTCCTTTAGGTGATCTCATTCCTAATCCTGCTTTTGATCAGTGGCAAATACAGGATGATTACCTCAAATCTTGTCTATTCAATACTACGACTCCAGCTGTCTATTCTCAAGTTTTTCATCTTGAGACAGCTAGTCAAGTTTGGTCTACCCTATCAAACAGATTTAGTTCTCTCAGCAGGTCCAATGTGTATCAGCTGAAATTGCAACTTCTTAATCTTTCTAATGGAAATCTCTCAATGCAAGCTTATCTAGATCATGTGAAGACTATTACTGACAATCTGACTAGTGCAAATGACGTTGTTTTTCAAGAAGATTTAGTTATGTATATTCTTAGAGGACTTTCAAATGAGTATCAGTCCTTTAGAGCTTCTATTAGGGTTAGACTTGCACCTATTACTGTTTCTGAGCTAGCTTCTCTTCTTATCTCAGAGGATTTGCACCTTAAAATGGAAAATTCATTCTCTCTGCATGAGTCCTCTTCTCAAACCTTACACACTGCTCTGATACCATGAAGAAATAATAAAGGAAAATATATTTCATTTACTTAATGGAATGAAGTATATGTGATCAGCTATTTATAATAAGCTGAGAGTGTAACTAACTCTTAACAGGCTGGCATAACTACTTTGTCCAACTGTTACATATGTTGCAGTTCCACTAACTGCTTTCATATCTATAATTACATTTATGCCTTAGCTAATACTTATCATCCCCCCTCAAACTGACCTGGGTTGTAATACCAAGGGAAGCTTGCATTTCAGATAATTGAACTGTTGTTGTGACAGAGCTTTAGTAAACAAGTCAGCCACCTATTCCTTAGAAGTAACATAAGAAAGTTGTAGAGCCTTGGATACCACTTGTTCTTTAACAAAGTGGTAGTCAATCTCTATATGCTTTGTTCTAACATGAAAAACTGGATTAACAGCTAGTGCCATAGCAGAGACATTATCACAATGTAATGTAGGAGCAGAAATAGGAATATGAAGATCATGTAGTAGATATGTAAGCCACTTGAGTTCAGAAGCTGCATGAGCCATGGCCTTGTACTCAGCTTCAGTTGATGATCTTGCCACAATGTGTTGTTTCTTTGAAGTCCAGTATATATATATATATATATATCTATATATTACTTGATTACTCCGTAGCCGTTTATAGAATAAATAAATAATAAACAGAATAAAGAAGTCAGGCTCATGTTACCGTTTTGATATTATTAAAAACTACAAGATAGAATTTAGGGCGTTTCAACGCACGAGATGGAAAAAAGCGGTTATTTATTTTGGTCTAGTCTTTCTGACAACCCCTCAAAATTGAAAATTTTGAAATGTTGAAAACATTGTTGTCCTGACCATAGAATAAAATAAAGAGAAAGCATCGTTACGTTGTTTGCTAGATCAAGGTATTGGGAACCCTTGGCCTTTAATTCCCGCACTCAAAGAGCTTCTAAATTAAGAATAGCTCAAGTGGGTGATATTATTTTTGAATTTAAATTCTGCGGGTATAGGAGTTTTACAAAAACAAAAAGAAAGAAAGACAGTATTAAACAAAATTTATCACAATTTTCTTTAGTAAAAGTTTGATGAATATTTTAATATTATTATATAAAATTTTAACTATTCTTTTTAATATTAGTTGATTTAAAACAGAATTATATAATTTTTATCACAATATTTGATATAAAGTTTGACCCAATTATGTCCCTGATCACATGTATGTAGCACATTTCTATTCTCCTTAGTTCATTTGTTTAACTTCAGTGTTCTCACTGGTCGTGCATAAAGGGTGTTACAACAATACAATAATTTACAGGCAAAAAAAAAATACAATTATATAATCTTCCCATATAAAAATGTTACAAATTTAATTTGTTCCGCCAGTATCCTAATTCAAGGATTCCTATTTTCATTTAATCCAAGCTCTATCTTTATTTTAGTTATAAATTTATTATCTTAATATTTTTTGTAACTTAGTTATTGACAAATATTATATTTTTTGATTATATCATTTTCAGTTTTAATTACAATACTATTGTGTGATAGCAATTTGCCTCCTCAATTATTGTTCCGTTCTCTGTGGAATGTATATCCAGGCAAAGGGGTTGGATTAAATGCACTGATTTTACCCATCCCCAATGAAATACTTATTTTGACAAATAGGAAAAAAGAACAGATAATGCAAGCATAATTAACTTCTCTATGTACTCAGTGGTTCGTGAATTTCATTCTCACAAGAAAATAAGTTTGGGGTTTCAATCACATGACAAAAGAATACGATGTTCTAATTTGAACAAGAAAAACAAATTCATTTAATGCGGTACAGCTTTTTAATTTATAAGCAGTGGACATTTTGTAGTTTCTGGCGCACAATAGGCCATAACTTATATGGCCAAAAGTTAAGATAATTATTCTCGTGCGTGTCGTAATCAAAAGTACCAATGTTACGTCGTTCTCTTGTTGGATGTGTGGGGACGAAAAAAAAGGCCGTGATGGTACGTGCATCTTCCTTATTAGATCTATCTTCATCATTTTTGTGACTAAGATTGTGTATACATACGTGTACGCGTGTGTCTCGGCGTGACTCTGTCTACATGTGTGTTATTAGTGACCAATGACTTTTTCCGACCAGCCAAAAAAAATGATCAATGTCATTTTGAGTGTTGTATGGTCATCAAAGTTTCGTTTGAATTGGGTCTTTTTCAAAAAAAAAAAAAAAGTATTTTTTATTAAAAAAAAAATTGTAATAAATATTTGATTTGGATTTTTTTAAAAAATAAAACTCTTAAAAAACTCAAATTTAACTTTTTTCACAAAGCAAAAAGTTTAGCTTATAAAAAATATATATTTTTTCCAAAAGCTATGAGAAAAACCCTTTTTAAAAAAATCAATTCAAATGAGCCTTAAGTCCTAGATAGTTAAAATTAATGCCACGAGAGATGCTAATAAGCAATATCATATCTTAAATGACAGGAAAATAAATCAATGTGAAACTAAAATAATTAAGCAGATCCCCAATTAAACAAGAATTAATGTCATAAGTTGATTACTATTTCCGTTTTTTATATTAGTTTAGTAGATAATAGAGTAGTGTTTTTACTGTTGAGCCTCCAATTTCGACTTCTCCGGCTTGCACAAGCTTAAGAAAATCTTTCGCAAAACCTTTATCCATTCAAGTTCAACTTGTTAATTCATAAAAACAATATATGCCAAGCAAGATCCTTCTATACTTGCCAGCATTAATTGACAAAACATTTAATTTATATTGATCAATCAAACAAGTAATCGTTGTCCTATAAACCAATCCCCATGGCTAATATATTATTATTATTATGTGCCTCCTCAGTCGTCACTGCCAAAGGGAAATGTATAGCCCAAAAAGAAAAAAAAAACCAAAAAGAAACAAAAAACAACAACGAAAGAAAGAAAAACACTTCTATTGATTACGTCGACGGCACGCACTATAGGTTTCTGTTTGGTGGGCAAAAACAACTCTGACACGTTTAAAACAAAAAGCGAGAATACTTGTGTGAGTCTTCAGAACTAATGCGTTAAAATTACTCTGACGTCCAAATTATGTAAAATAATAATTTGATAAATGTAGTTGGATCAACTCAGATTTTATGTTAAAAAAATTTACAAGGGTGTGATCATAATTCTTGGCCATGCACTAGTTAATTATGTTCCATCTTTAGTCTATTGATTTGCTGGATGGACAATTTCAAGCTTTGTTGAGGTTGAGCAACATATTTAATTTCCCATGTTTTAAACGAGAATAAAGGGACATAGATTGTCGCACGCCGCTATTTTTATATCATTGTCATCCAATGCGAAAAAAATGTCTCATTAAACTTGTGGTTATCGATATGCTATTCGAAAATTGCAAAATCCAAATTGCTATCAGATCATTTATTGCCTCTAGAGGTCCAATAAATGAGTTATAGCCATTTCATCACTTTATGATCAACTATGAATTAACTCATGATGTTCTTGACCGGCAAAAAAAAAAAAAACAAAAATCTCATGATGTTTGATGCAATTTTGTTTTATATATACATTAAATTGTGTTCTACAACTCATCACATTATAATCGCGCAACTGTAGATCGTGTACCAGATCATCATGTCTACTTAGATCGTGTGGTAATTATCCTTTTTTTTCTATTTTTGGTAAAAGGGAGATTATTTTCTTCAAATCTGTTTTTTTTAAAATCAAACAGATTTACAAAATGAAAGGAAAATTAACTTATATGTTCATATCATATCTAGGTGAAGAGCAACCTCGGTAACTGTGCAAAATAGTAACGGGGTTGCCCTTCACTATATCAACCCAAATACTAATAATCAACCAAAACACAATATTTAGGTGAAATAATCAAATAGCAATAATCAAGGTTGAACTTGTTACAGTATTTTATCTGTCATGCAACAACAATAACATACTCGAACTTTCCTATATCATCAAAATAGATGATGAATTTTTGTAGTCACAATCAAGGACGGATTAATATTACCTTAGTCGCCATGTGAGTAGAATAGCACACCATGTGGTAGGGTTTTCATTCTTAGAACGTACAGATGAATTTCTAGTAATAATAAATTATTACAAATTTATGAAATTTTACTAGTAAGAGTAAGTGACTTTATCACCAAAAGTGAGATGGTTACAAAATTAAATGGTTTTATTGATCGAGTGTGAGGTTATTTAATTTAATTTAAATGATCTTCGGTACAACAAAACGGGAATATGCATCCTGTACGAGAAGATGTGTACATCTGTTGTGAATTTTATAGACCATGTTTACATAATTGTTTTATTAATTTATTGTTAGACAAATACAAATTTATGTATAATGTTATGAACGAATTTATTACTGTAATAATTGAGGCGGCCTAATGGTGGAACACGTGGACTCACAAGGATCTTTTGGTTGTCAGTGTCAGTTTATCGTAATTTACGGTCTCTTCATGTAAGCGTGAACATCTGACCAGAATTATATAAAAATGACAAAAAAAAAAAGGAAGAAAAATTGGGCCCAAATTTCCCAGGGTTTATTTATATGCCTTGACGGCTTGCCTGTGTCGCAACACAACGTTTGTTTAAGTTTTTCAACAGAGAGAAAAAGGGAGAACTAAGAAAGCTGAGAAGATGGTCGGACAAAGTAACGGAAGTGTGGAATCTTACGTTAAGATCCCTGAAATAAAATTCACGAAGCTGTTCATCAATGGAGAGTTCATTGATTCCATTTCAGGTTCTATATATAATACTCTCTTAGTTTCTTTAGAAGCCATTATTATATTCTACGTTTTTACATATGTGCGTATGTGTGTGTGTATTCTTTTAGTCTTTGCATATTCGTTTCAATCTACTTGGTCTTCGAGTACTCTTCTTCAGCTTTCTGCATACAAAAGAAATGCAGATAGACAGAAGCTTGAGCAATTTATAATGAACAAGGTTGAGAATTACTTAAACATTTTTGTTTAATTAATCTTAGTTTAGGGTCTCTCGAATTTGAGTTATTACGGAGTAAGCGAGAAAACACGAGAAGAGAGAATTAAAAATTTTTGCTTTTACTTTTCCCTGATTCTTGGTTATCAACTTTATGTAAATCTTTCCTAACTTTTTTCTTTCTTAGGTTTCAATTTTTCAGCAGAAATTATGCATAGTAATATATTGAACTGTAAAAAGAAAATAGAAGTCCTAATTAAGATGATCAATCTCAAATTTTTGATCAATTTGAACCTGTATTATGAGCAAAGAATTATCTGCTTATCTCCATGAATGCTCCATTGACTTTGGCGTCAGCTTGATTGGGGAGTGAGCACTAACTAAATGCAAAGTCAAACATAGACTTTCTTTTGGAAAATAGGCAACTTACGTGCTCAACTTGGTCTAAAAACTTAAAAAGTTTACGGAAAGGATTTAAACTTTGTTTTTTAAAGGAAAAGGATATTTTACTCACTCATTAACTGCAGATATGAGTTACTATTGTTCTACTCTAATAAATGATATGCAATATAGCATTTTAAAAAGAAATCAGCGACAATATAAAGGATTTTTTTGTTGAATAAGTTATGAAAAAGAGGTTAAGTATATCAAATAAATATTATGGGTTAAAATGTCATATTATATGTTTACTGTGGATGATGATGTTTTTACATATTAAGAGGGGCATTTGAATTGGCTTTTAAGCTATTCATCAAACTAGCTTAAAATCTGATTTAAATTGATAGATGCGTGTTTGTTTTAAGGGAAAAAAAGTATTTTTTTCTTAAGAGACCTTCAAGCAAATAAAGAAAAGCTTTCTTACTGAACTTTTACTTTTCTATGGCTTTAAATACGTGAAAGGAAAAAAAAGTCTTACCAAAACATCTACTGTTTTATCTTTATCCTTCTATCTTCTTTCTTAGTTATTTTAATCATTTCCTTACCCTTTTATCTATATTATTCCAGTGTATCTAATAATCTATAGGCTTATATCATATATGTCTTAAATTAAATTATTAGATTTTAATAATAATTCTAAAAATGGATAAATGATCATATTTATGTTATTTTTGGCTAAAATTGTTAGAAACTAGTAATAGTAATAGAATGCAGAAATAGTAACAAGGCAAATAGAAAACTGAACTAGAAATAACAAATAAACAAGAAATAAACAAAATTAGTCGAGCTCGAGATACACGATTTCCTTAAAGGATTTACGCCCCTTCTACGGTGCTAAAGGTTATGGCGTATCCTTCCCAGGATACAACGACTATACCTCTTGACTATGGTAACACACCGAAGCAAGAGCCGGTGAACCAGAAGTGTAGGACTCTCTCTGTATGAGGGAAAAACGACTAGCAAAATACTTATACTATTACACTATATGCTAATACGAGAATGCTACTATATCTCTGGCTCCTTCTGGACACGGCTATATATAGAGGAGCAAAGAGAAGCAGTCAGCAAATAGCCATTAAGGGAGCCATAAACATGTCTCTCCAACAGTCAAAAACGTCCACAAAATAAGCTCACCTGATGCCAACGTGCTAAAAAGTAAATCCCGAGCTTTAATATATCAGTTACGTCTTCCTCAAACTCTTCAGGTGTTTGAGTTGTTTTCCCAAAAAATACAAACCGGAGTGAAAAATCAAGAGGAGCAGTCAGCAAATAGCCATTAAGGGAGCCATAAACATGTCCCTTCAACAGTAAAAAACGTCCACAAAATAAGCTCACCTGATGCCAACGTGCTAAAAAGTAAATCCCGAGCTTTAATATATCAGTTACGTCTTCCTCAAACTTTTCAGGTGTTTGAGTTTTTTTCCCAAAAAATACAAACCGGAGTGAAAAATCGTGCCACACCCACACCCGCGTCTCATCCCCGGACCCGGCCCGGCCCGGCCCGGCCCGGCCGAGCCGAGCGGAGCCGTGCCTTGCCGTGCGGGCGGGCGCACGCGCACGCGTGTGTGGTGGGTTTAGTACCATGCCCACCATGTATAGTGTTCCCTCCATATGCTTCACTGGCACACCTCATAAAGGAATCTATATATAAAGTGAGAAAAATTTAATGGTTTTCCTATGTGGGATACAAACCCACAGATAACCAAATCTAACAACCAAACTAGTAACCCACTCAACTTTGGTTGTTAATTTCTCATTCACCTTTAATCCGTTTTTAACATGTAAATATATCATGTTAATCCATTCGAAACAAGGAACGTAACGATATCAACAGACCCTTTTGACGTGCGGGACCTAACTCAAAAATTGAGTCAATATTGCTTTGACCTCATGTTAAAGCATTCTAAACTAACATTCCCCACATGAATGAAAATTAGCTGACTACTATGCAAATATGCAAATGCAAAAGAGAGTCCGAAAAGAAATACTGCCTCAGGATAGGTAGCTTTTGGCTTTGAACCTTCCTTAGTGTATACCATCGAATTTACTCGCTGACCAGTAGATTGAATGCTTTGAACTGTTAAGTTTTAGTGTAAATCACGACAACAGCATACACACAACATCTCTTAATACACTTTTAGTTCTCACGGTTGTGTTCATTTTGGCCCTGAACAATTTCCGGTATTCATGAGTACTCAGAGAATTCAGCCTACAATTCTCTTAGAAGCGGCCCCTCCTTACTCATATAGGTGATTCTTCGTGAAGAGTATCCTGCTATACTCCACTTGGTTTTCCCAAGCTACAAAGATCATTAAAAGCTAAGCTTATCCTATACCCCACAGGCTGCACTATCTGCTTGTCATAGGAATGGGTAAAGGTGGCTTATACCCCCACAGTGCTTGAATAAGGTCATACATAATCCAGTTTCCCCTTTGAACCAAGATTCAGGGATCTCCTGTCAGCGAGGTAGGGTTGACAATTATAATGACCTTTTTTAGTTACTCTATAGGCTTCAGACCCATTCCACTCGACAACTTAAGAACTTGCTCTCTATTTACACCTTTGGTGAGTGGATCTGCAATATTATCCTTAGACTTTACATAATCTAAAGTGATAATCCCATTTGAGAGCAATCATTAATAGTGTGATGTCTACGGCGTATATGCCTAGACTTACCATTATACATAACACTTTGTGCCCCGCCAATCGATTGACTATCACAATGAATACTAATAGCGATTCTGAGTTTTGACCAACATGGAACGTCCTCTAAGAATTGTCGAAGCCATTCTCGCTTCTTCTCGACTTTGTCTAAAGCAATAAATTCAGACTCCATAGTGGATCCGCTATACATGTCCGCTAGAGGATTTCCATGACACACCGCTCAATTAAGGTAAAGACGTATCCACTTGTGGATCTTGAGTCTTTTGTGTCTGATATCCAATTCGCGTTACTATATCCTTCTAACACAGCTGGAAAAGTAGTATAGTGCAACGCGTATTTCATGATATATCTCAAGTACCTTAAGACCCTGATTAGTGCAACCCAATGTTCTTGACTTGGATTACTAGTGTATCTACTTAGCCTATTCACAAGCAGCTATGTCGGGTCTTGTACAATTCATAACGTACATTAGACTCCCAATGATCCGAGTACTCCAATTGAGATATCCCTTCACTTGTATTTTTTCTTAGATGTACACTTACATCTAAAGGAGTCTTCGCAATCCCAATGTCACCGTTATTATGCTTGTTCAGTATTTTCTCAATGTAATGAGATTGAGACAAGGCTAGACCTTCAGGTGTTTTGATAATTTTTATGCCCATGATTACATCAGCAACACCCATGTCTTTCATTTCAAAATTTCGAGAGAGCATCTTCTTTGTAGACACAATCGCTTCATTATTCTTTCCCATAATAAGCATATCGTCTACATAAAGGCAAACAATGACAAAATTCTGATCTGTTCCTTTCCAATAAACACACTTGTCACACTCGTTGATTTTGAACCCATTTACAAGCATGACTTGATCAAATTTCTCATGCCATTGCTTAGGTGCTTGTTTTAAGCCGTAAAGAGATTTCACAAGCTTACACACTTTTTTCTCTTGACCTGGAACTACAAACCCTTCAGGTTGTTCCATATAGATCTCCTCTTTTAGATCTCCATTTAAGAAAGCCGTTTTTACATCCATTTGATGTATCTCCAAACTATATATAGTTGCAATAGCTATCAACATTCGAATAGATGTAATTCTAGTTACTAGTGAATACGTGTCAAAATAATCTAGACCCTCCTTTTGATTATAGCCTTTTATAACCAATCGGGCCTTATATTTATCTATTGATCCATCCGCCTTCATCTTCCTTCTGAAAATCCATTTACACCCTAAAGGCTTATTTCCAAATGGTAGATCCACTAATTCCCAAGTATGGTTGTGCATGATAGACTCAATTTTACTATTCACCGCCTCTTGCCAAAGAGGTGCCTCAGGAGTAAACATAGCTTCCTTGAAAGTTCTGGGCTCACTTTCTAACATAAATGTTATAAAGTCAGGCCCGAAAGACGTAGAAGTTCTTGCCCTTTTACTACGTCTAGGTTCATGGGCTGTAGCCTCTTTATCTACATTTGAATGGTCAAGACCCTTTTAGACGAACTGGTTCGTAAGAATTTGATTCTTTTGACCCTTTATATGGAAACATCGTCTCAAAAACTCAGCATTTCGAGATTCAATTCAGTATTCTCGTGAATGTCGAAATTTCTGATTTATGTACAAGAAATCTATACGCAAAGACTGCTGTGCATATCCAATGAAAATACAGTCAACTGTCTTTGGTCCTATTTTGACCATTTTAAGAGTAGGAACTCCTACTTTAGCTAAACAGCCCCACACTCTTAAATATTTGTATGAAGGCGGTCTACTTTTCCACAATTCATACGGAGTTTTTTTCTAGTTTCTTGTGGGGTATTTTATTCAAAACATGATTTGCAGTCAAGACTGCTTCCCCCCCCAAGTTCTGAGGTAGACCAGAATTTATCAACAAGGCATTCATCATCTCTTTGAGAGTTCTATTTTTGCGTTCAAAGAACCCCATTTTGTTGTGGAGAATAAGGAGTCATTGTTTGGTATATTATTCCTTGTTCAGAACAATAATCTTCAAAATGATATACGTACTCTCCACCCCTAACAATTCTCAAAGTTTTGATATTCTTCCATAGTTGATTTTCCACCTCAACTTGGTATTGTTTAAAAGCCTCCAAAGCCTCATCTTTGGATCTTAGTAAATATACATAACAATACCTTGTGCTATCATCGATAAAAGTTATAAAATATTTTTTACCGCCTCTTGTTTGCACAAATTTTAAGTCACAAATATCACTATGAATCAATCCAAGAGGTTCTATGATTCTTTCTACAGATTTAAAAGAAGTTCTAGTTAATTTTGATTCTACACAAACTTCACATTTTTTATGATTAGAAAAATCCACTCCATGGATTAGTCCCATTTTTACAAGTTTGTTTAGAGAATCAAAGTTTACATGTCCCAACCTCTCATGCTATAAAGTAGGAGATTCAAAGAAGTAAGCAGAAGGAACAATTTTATTAATCTTATTTTGGCCAGAAGGCCCAACAGTTACATTTCCTTTTGGGATTTGGGCTCTAACACTTAGCTTGTACATCCCCTCATAGAGATAGCCCTTACCCACAAAATCATATCCCTTCTTGATTACAACTTTATCAGCACTAAACAACATAGAGAGTCCGGCTTTACCTAACAAAGAACCGGATACTAGATTTTTCCTAATCTCAGGAACATGCAGAACATTCTTAAGTGTCAGCTTAATGCCAGAGGTCATCTCTAGAACCACATTTCCTGTACCTACCACTTGGGAAGTTGCAGAATTTCCCATTTACAAGACTTCTTCCTCGGTATTAGCTGTGTAGGAAGAGAATAGCCTTTTCTCAGAACAAACGTGTCTAGTTGCCCCTGTGTTAATGAACCATTGTTTAGGATTACCCACCATGTTCACTTCTGACACCACTGCTGATATATTTAAATCAGACACGTCGCCTTCTAGGTCTTCTACGACATTTGCTAAGGCTTTTCTCTTGCGCAACCTACAATCCTTTGCCTTGTGACCAGTTTTGTCACAGATATAACACGTCCCATTGAACTTATTATTGTCAGTTTTAGGTTTCCCAGCAAATGTCTTCCCTTTTTGCCCACGATTAGCTTGACTGGTGAACTTTCTCTTTTTGTTGGGATTTGAACCATGTTCCACCATGTGGGCCTTGGATTTCATACCACCATGCATGCCCCATTTGCTAGTTGAACGATTTTCTTCCTTAATTCTAAGCCGCAGGATTAAGTTTTTCATTGTCATCTCCTGTTGCTTGTGTTTGAGGTGATTTTTAAACTCACTCCAACCAGCGGGCAATTTATTTATTAAAGCAGCCACTTGGAATTGTTCAACTTGTGGCATCCCTTCAGCATGGAGTTCTTGGATGATCAGCTGGTATTCTTGTACCTGTGACATCACTGGTTTAGAATCTGTCATAGAGAATTCTAGAAATCTAGTCACTACGAATTTCTTCGTGCTAGCACTTTTTAGCTCATACTTATCCTCTAAAGACATCCATACTTCTTTAGCTGTTTTACATTTAGAATGTACTTTATACAAGGAAGTTTCTAAACAATTCAAAATATAATTCCGGTAAAGGAAATCGCTGTGCTTCCAAGCATCCACAGCCGCCACCGTCTGCATATCCGAGTTATCCCCCAAGGATGGAGAATCTTCTTTGCACATACATGAACACCCCAAAGTTGTGAGATAAAATTCCATTTGAAGTCGCCATGTTTTGAAGTCTTTGCCGAAAACTTTTCGGCTTCTCGATGTGGAGGTGGAGGTGCATAGTTGGTTGTCCCAAATATAGGCCTACCTCCAAAAACATTGCTCGAACTAGCTATATTTGCAGTTCCCCAAAGCCACCGCTTGAACCAGAATATTGTTGGCTTGTCCAAATGAACTGAAAGTGATCCGATGCGACTCCAAATCACGAATCCTCGCATCCGTGAACTCGCATCATATTAGCTGTTGGTGTAATTCCAACTTTCCCAGTCATGGTAACTCTTGTTGGGGTGCTCCCAGTAGTCACAGTAACATTCGTGGTAGCAATGTAAACCCCACACTCGTTCAGCGGTCAAGTTTGGGTGTTATCCACAAATTGGACTTCATCATTATTTCGATTTGAGTTTCGTTATTTCGGACATGATTGAAAGTAAAGGTTATAAGAATTCCTGCACTCAACCAACCGAAATTAGTTAACCTGTATAATAAATAATTTAAACCAGTAGTGAACAAAAACTAGTTTTTGTTTGATACAAATTTGAAAACTGTAAGTAATAGATACTACAGTTTATCAAACCCGTAAAAATTTAGAATAATGTAAAGTTAAATCCTTTAAGACTGTTAGAAACTAGTAATAGTAATAGAATGCAGAAATAGTAACAAGGCAAATAGAAAACTGAACTAGAAATAACAAATAAACAAGAAATAAACAAAATTAGTCGAGGCTCGAGATACACGATTTCTTTAAAGGATTTACGCCCCTTCTACGGTGCTAAAAGTTATGGCGTATCCTTCCCAGGATACAACGACTATGCCTCTTGACTATGGTAGCACACCGAAGCAAGAGCCGGCAAACCAGAAGAGTAGGACTCTCTCTGTATGAGGGAAAAACGACTAGCAAAATGCTTATACTATTACACTATATGCTAATACGAGAATGCTACTATATCTCTGGCTCCTTCTGGACACGGCTATATATAGAGGAGCAAAGAGAAGCAGTCAGCAAATAGCCATTAAAAGAACCATAAACATGTCCCTCCAACAGTAAAAAACGTCCACAAAATAAGCTCACCTGATGCCAACGTGCTAAAAAGTAAATCCCGAGCTTTAATATATCAGTTACGTCTTCCTCAAACTCTTCAGATGTTTGAGTTTTTTTCCCAAAAAATACAAACCGGAGTGAAAATTGAGGAGCAAAGAAGAGCAGTCAGCAAATAGCCATTAAGGGAGCCATAAACATGTCCCTCCAACAGTCAAAAACGTCCACAAAATAAGCTCACCTAATGCCAACGTGCTAAAAAGTAAATCCCGAGCTTTAATATATCAGTTACGTCTTCCTCAAACTCTTCAGGTGTTTGAGTTTTTTTCTTGAGTTTTTTTTCCCAAAAAATACAAACCGGAGTGAAAAATCGTAAATCGTGCCACACCCGCGCCGCGTCCTCGGGCCGAGCGGTGCGGTGCGGTACTGGCAGGCGCGCGTGTGTGGTGGGTTTAGTACCATGCCCACCATGTATAGTCTTTCCTCCATATGCCTCACTGGCACACCTCATAAAGGAATCTATATATAAAGTGAGAAAAATTTAATGATTTTCCTATGTAGGATACAAATCCACAGATAACCAAATTTAACAACCAAACTAGTAACCCACTCAACTTTGGTTGCTAATTTCTCATTCACCTTTAATCCATTTTTAACATGTAAATATATCATGTTAATCCATTCGAAACAAGGAACGTAACGATATCAACAACAGACCCTTTTGACGTGCGGGACCTAACTCAAAAATTAAGTCAATATTACTTTGACCTCATATTAAAACATTCTAAACTAACAAAAATTCTATTTTGTCGCTTTAATAATTATTTTAATAATATAATTAACTTCTCCTACTAATTAAATCAAACATGTTATATATTCAAATACATAACTACCTTAAAAGTCAAGAAAAAAATAATAATAAGTGTTAGAGAGATGACATTAATTAGGGACCCTCCTACGTAATGATTTCTCCACGATGTTTTCCACTAAATTGGTGGGGCAGGGTTTGCACTGCTTGGTCCCCCGCACATATATAAATATTTCTCGACCGTCCGATTCGGGTGTCACATGTTTAGATAATCAGATAGAGTTACTGGTGATGGCTAAAATTGATTCAACTTGGTCATGCCCGAAAGTCATTGGTGCTTTTAGTTTGTGAATTGAAATATTTGAATAAAAATAATTTGGCGTACAGGACGAACGTTTGAAACAATAGACCCTAGGAATGGAGAAGTGATAGCAAGAATTGCCGAAGGTGACAAGGAAGATGTTGACGTGGCTGTCAAGGCTGCCCGCGAAGCTTTTGACAATGGCTCGTGGCCTCGCTTGCCCGGCTCCGTAAGCATTCTTAACCATGCTTCGTACGAGAATAAATTTACTCGTAATATTATAATATATAAACACAATTCAATAATTTGTGATAAAGTGTGCAATATGAATCGATTCTTGCGTCTCTAGTGTAAGGAATTAGTCTTTACCCCATGTGATGCATGGCACATAATACTTGGTTTGTCAACAATTTTGTAAAATAGATAATAAAGAGTAAATTTTTAATCTCACTTTTAGTTGAATTGTTAGATTCCTATCATTAGTGGCCCAATTAATTTTTTTTAAAAAAAAAACTTTAGTAAATAGCAAATGGTTCAGCCATCAGGTTTACTTTGCATGTATCCAATATTAGATATATACATAGCAGCAACTGGAACATCAAACAAACTCAGAAGGAAAATTTACACGCCGGCACAAAAGGGTCTAATAAAACAGTGACAAATAACACACACACATATATCTATGAGAAAATGAAGAAGTATAGGAAGCTAGTTGGCCAAGTGAAAATGATAGGGAATAACCTAAATATTCTCGTATGTTTTGCTAAAGGGACAAATATGAAATTTATAAAATATGCTCTTGCCTAAAATTGAGAGTTAAATACAACAATCTCACTATAACAGCGTTTTAATTCCGTTCTCTCTCTCAACTCTCACCGTATCCTCCTTTATTTACTTCCCAACTATGGAGAGAGAAAGATAGTCGCTCCCTAAGCCACTTTCTATCCTTTTCCTCACTATATAATTTAAGTTAAAATTGTAGTTCCTTAATTTATTGCAAAAAGGGTATAAAATTTATTATCCTTCTCTGAATTATATATTCTGTCATTCTTGCCATGGAACTTTATTTCCTATGTTTTAAGATGGATTAGTAAGAAGATATACTAAAATCATTGAAATTTTAAAATAGGTAGAATTTCATTGTATACAATTTCATCAGGGCCGCACTCTTTTTTTGTCCTTGCTGATATTGAATGAGTTAGGATTCCCTTGTTAAAAAATCATGCTGAGATTCAACTATTATAAACTCTCTGAATCGTTTCATAACAAATGTTTCAACGATCAATACATTCCCGTCCCATTGCGAACACTAGTTGATATAAACATCTGCTGTGGTATCAGGAGAGACGACGGATAATGCTGAAGTTTGCAGATTTAATAGACGAAAATGTAGAAGAATTAGCAGCCCTGGATGCAATGGATGCCGGAAAATTGTTTCACGGGGGCAAGACTAAGGACATCCCCGAAGCATCAGCCACGATCCGGTATTACGCCGGCGCGGCGGATAAGATTCACGGGGAAACTCTAAAGATGAACGGAGAGTTACAAGCCTACACATTGAAGGAGCCCATTGGTGTGGTTGGACATATCACCCCCTGGAATTTCCCGTCTACAATGTTTGTCATGAAAGTTGGACCAGCATTAGCTGCTGGTTGCACCATGGTTGTCAAGCCTGCTGAACAAACGCCTCTTTCCGCCCTCTATTATGCACACTTAGCTAAGCTGGTATGCTCATCTTCCGCAAATGCTTTATTTTTGAACCTTTTAACAATAAGGTCTTTTATCTTTAAAACGTGACAATTGATTGATTGAATAACTTATTTTTACAATTTGTAATGTTATTAGTTCTAAATTCAAATAAATCAAGAAATTAATGAGATTAAGAGTAAATACAAGAGACTGATAACGTCATAAATTACAAAGATAAGAGACTGAAAAAAAATTTTCTTTATTTTTTTGAACTTGGGACTAAAGACATCTCTAATTGCAAAGTTAAGGGACTAAATTATCACGTTTTAAATATAAGCAACCTAATTGTCAAAAGAATCAAAGATAAATGACTAAATTATCTCGTTTTAAATTTTATTTGCATGAATATGTAGTTTTCCAATGTTATTGTTTTTGTTTGTCTCATCTCCCAAACAGGCGGGTGTCCCGGATGGAGTGTTGAACATCGTGACAGGATTTGGACAAACTGCTGGTGCTGCCATTTGTTCTCATATGGACATTGACAAGGTAATGGTCAATTCTGATAGATGTATGACTATGCTAAAGCTACCGATTTAAAGGGGGAAATTTACAGAAGTAGATAAAGCAAAATTGAGTATGTCCACAATTTTAGTGACCAATTGGTTTCAAGATAGAACGTCAATATTTCTCAACACTGTTTATTACATTACATTCTTCCAGGTCAGTTTTACGGGGTCTACGGGAGTAGGGAGATCTGTAATGCAGGCAGCAGCAGCAAGCAACTTGAAATCTGTCTCTCTGGAACTTGGAGGAAAATCGCCATTCATAATTTTCGATGATGTTGACCTGGATAAAACTGTAGATCTTGCTCTCAGCGGAGCTTTTTATAATAAGGCAAAGTCAATTTGTTTGCTTAATTCAGTGTTTTGCATTTTCATAAGAACCCTGGTATCTCAGCCACTAAGAGTTGATTAATCGCCTGATTCCAGGGAGAGATATGCGTGGCTGGTTCCCGTACTTTCGTTCAAGAAGGGATTTATGATGAGTTTGTGAAGAAGGTCCAAGAAAAGATGAAATCATGGGTCGTCGGTGACCCATTCGATCCGAAAGTTACCCAAGGACCCCAAGTGCGGTTTCAGCTCTTCTTTTACCATCTATTTATCACTTTATATGCGTTAACTCAACAAGTATTTTTAATAACGCTCGAATAATTTATTTCCCCATTTTCTGTTGCCTTCCTTTTTTTAATGAAACTTGCATAATGTTGGGACAGATCAACAAGAAACAATACGAGAGTGTACTTTCATTCATTGAGCTTGGTAAGAAGGATGGTGCAACATTGTTGATGGGTGGCAAGCCATGTGAAGGAAAGGGATATTATATTGAGCCAACCATTTTCACCGATGTCACGGTAAAGACAGAGATCTTACTCTTAGATGCACGGTGCATAGCTTTCTTGATGACGTGTATTTATGAATGATGTTTTTGCTGCAAACAGGATGATATGACAATTGCAAAGGAAGAAATATTTGGGCCCGTTATGTCGATTTTGAAGTTCAAGTGAGTATACCAACATAGATTTCTTGTCTTCATTTTCGAATCATTTTTCTTCGAGTAGTGTTGGCAATGGGACAAGATTTGTTAATTTTTATTTCTTATTTGGTAGAAAAATCACTGCTCTTATCCTATACTTGATACCGAGGGTAAGCCCTGTTTTTATCTCGACTCCTATTACCTTGTTCTTACTCCAATCCTATGCTTAGTATTGGGTAAACCCTGTCACTAACTCCATCTTTATTATATGAAAAAAATAAATAAATAACACTACCCCACTCCTAGCGGGCAGCTCTCAACAAAGTTAATGAGCAAAAACCAAATTAAAATCCCTATTTAATTTGTTAAAATCATTGCCCATGAATAATACATAAATAAATAAAAATGTCACAAAGTTTTGCTAATGATATATTGGGGTGGGTGAGGTGGGGTCGATAAACCCCTACCTTTACCCACCCCTGTGTCAGCCAGGGGCAAAGAACCTTGTCCCAACCCCCAGATAGGGATGTTTTTGCCAAAACTCCTTTCCAACCCCTATACATGGTACTTTGTAAAATAGGGTAAAATAAAATATCATCGTCATCCCTATGTTTAAGTCCTATGCTATGCATTTTTAGCAAGTTCTTTACTGAAAATAGTCCCAAAAGATTAGTTAGAGTGATAAAATTAGAAACGGTATGTAAGCAAAGTTTTCGAGTCCGATCAATGTTTTCCAAATCATAACTATTGTCTTTGCCAAAACTAATCAATTTCGACAACTGCATGCAGGACCATTGACGAGGTGATCAAGAAAGCTAACTCAACAAAGTATGGACTAGCAGCAGGCATTATGACGAACAACTTGAACATCGCCAACACGGTTTCAAGATCGTTGCGTGCAGGTGTGATTTGGATAAATTGCTACTTCGCTTTTAATGACGATTGCCCCTTTGGAGGATACAAAATGAGCGGATTTGGGAGGGACTATGGAACGGATGCTCTTCACAAGTATCTTCAAGTTAAGAGTGTTGCCACTCCCATCTACAATTCACCTTGGCTGTGAGCATTGTAGGATCACCATCTTGTGCGAGGCAGTTGATAACGAGCATAATAATTCCTCCCCAGAATTTCGTCAATTTGCTTTTTGATTATTCTTCGTATGTAAAATTAATATATGGTAAGCTTTCACTAGAGTGTCATCGTTTCAACTAGTACTCAGACTAATATGTAATCCACCTGTGAGATTCTATTTATTACGTCTAAGTAAATAAGTAATTATTCCCCTCTTAGGAATGTTGATGCGAATTAAATAACGGAATTTAGTACTAGAAAAATATTGGTCACTATTTAAAATGGATCAATAACTAATGGAAAAAATTCTGTCTCCACCTAGAGTCCGATAGGAAAATTTTTTTTTTTACCCTAGTTTTAAATTTTTATGGCAAAAAAACCCTACTTTTGAAATTTATTTCAAAAATACCCTTTTTGATAAGTCACCTACTGTTTCCGTATGTGACTTATCGTGCACAGATCCCGAAATTTGGAAAAAAATTTAAAAACAAAACGATTACGTCTCTGAAATTTGAAAAAAATTAAAAAACAAAACGTTACTGAAAACGGTAGGTGACTTACCGAAAAGCTTTCTGCAGAGAATTCTTGTGGCTTGTAGTGGAAAGACAACTTGGGATCTTCCATCTTTTTTTGGGTACAAAGATAATGCCCATAAATCACAAAATACAAAGCCACTAGTTTTGTCCCAATTTAAAAAGTGTTGTAGATGTAAAACTTGGTTTAGGAAAACCGAAGACTATAGAAAAGTCAAAACCCAAGACACAAGTGTTGTACAACATGCGAGTTACAAAAACCTAGTATATGTGTGTGAAGTGTCAGTTAGTCCTCCCACATTAATTGATTATCTAATTATCTAAAGGCCAAAAGCAATGGACCCCACAGAATTCTTTGCAGAAAATTTTTCGATAAGTCACCTACGAATCTACCGTTCGGTAGGTGACTTACCGTTTTTAGTAACGTTTTGTTTTTTAATTTTTTTCAAATTCCGGATACGTAATCGTTTTGTTTTTTAAATTTTTTCAAATTTCGGGATCCGTGCACGGTAAGTCACCTACCGACTTACCGAAAAGGGTATTTTTGAAATGAATTTCAAAAGTAGGATATTTTTGCCATAAAAATTTAAAACTAGGGTAAAAAAAATATTTTCAGACCGATATTAGTAACAAACAAAATTGATCACTAAAGGCCCGTTTAGATTGACTTTTTTCAAAAACACTTTTCTTAACAGCTTTTGAAAAATAATTTTTTTTTTAAAAGCTGAAAATTCTGACTTCTGAAAAAAGCTGTATTTGAACTTTTTTCAGAGTTTTAGCTTTTTTAAGCTAAATCAAATAGTTATTACAAATTTAATATAACTTTTTCAGGGGAAAATGTGTTTTTTTTCTGGAAAAAAGCCAATCCAAACAAGCCCTAATTCAAAACAAATTAATGAAGGAAAATATGCTTGAATTTACTTACTTAAAAATCTTTTTTTTAAATTAAATTCAGAAGTGGTTGTGTTTAAATAGAGACGGAAATTTATTTATTCTAAATAGAGATGATAATGTTTGGTCGTTATTTATCAAGAGACATTTTTTTGCTATCTGTGTTGTATCAATTGGTTAGACAGTGCGGAACTTTGTAAATTAAAAGATTACAGAAGAATACAAAGAAAAATACATTGACCAATAAAGTATAGCATATAAAACCCATTTTTTAAAAGACTTGGTATTAAAATTTAAAACGCATTTCTTCATTCAACTCATGGATTTTCCTCTTTTCACTGCAAGTGGCATTTTGCCTGCGCTTTGTTGCAGATGAACAATCACTCTCTGCCAAGAAAACTATCACTTATCGCTAATTAATCTAGTTGGATGCCTCCTGGTAGCTGGACTTGTTATCTTTTGCAACTTAGTTATTTCCTGAATGCTTTTTAGAATGAACGAATTATTTGGTTCCTTGAACCAAAAAATAAAAAAAAAATAAAAAAAATAAAAAGAAAAGGAAAGGAAAGGAATTAAGACAGGAAAGGGAAAAAAAAACTGAGGCAGACACCCAAAGAACATAAAGGTTGATTTTTCTTTTTCATTCTAAATAAATTGGTATAGTTTCATGCGAATCCGATTGTCTAATCAGAATCTTTCGCTAAGTAATATTTCATTTTAACATTATAATATTACATATCTTTTACTTTTAACTCATGATAAAAGTAGGAGTAAAAAAGTGTAATGCCTCAATCTAATTATTGGCTTGTTAACATGTTAAATTTATTCAATTGGTTCACGTTTAAACCAATAATGATAGTACAAATATATGAATTGAAGTCATTATAAACCATATACAACATTGATGTATGATAAAGTGTCACAAACCTTTTCAAAATACACAATGTCCTTGTTGTGCCAAATGGCCAAAACCACAATTAGAATAGAATCACAGTCTAGGACTAGTGCGGTATCCACCAAATAGCTAGCATGGAATTTGATGCAGGGTTTGCAATATTCTTGTTATGCCACGTAAAACATAAGTTACAAAACTACAAATATAACAGAATTATAGTTTGGGACCACCATACTAGGAGCATGAAATATCCAGTAATATGCATTTACTCTGCATAAATAACCTAGACTCAACTGTAGCCGACGGATTCATTAATACCTAATAACTAGTCTAATGTTTAAACCTACTACAAGTAGTATTGAACTCAAATCCTATAAATTAAGCATAAATTTATACAAAATCAATATGAGATAGAGTACCACAGAACCTAATAACTAGTCAACTGTTTAAACCTACTACAAGTAGTATTGAACTCAAATCCTATAAATTAAGCATAAATTTATACAAAATTAATATGAGATAGAGTACCATAGACTATACAAAAATTAATATAAAATGGACATCACAAAAATAAAATAATTTTTTTAAAAAATAAGAATTAATTGAGAGAGATCCAAACTACTAACTCCACCCTCGGCCCCCCCCCCCGCCCCGGCAACCCACATTAAAAAAAAGAAGAAGAAGAAGAAGAAGAAGAAGAAAAAAAGACAATTGAGGACGTGTTTGGTCGTGCGCGCGTCATTGTCATTATCTATTTGCGAGAAGAATCAATCATCCAATTTGCAAAGTAGGCATCACCATGTTAATAAGTCCAATGTCTACCACTAAAGTGTCCTATTATTTTATATTGATGAGTGGATGGATAATAATTTACCATATTTAAATCTTAATTTTAATTTATATTTTTTACCATAAATATTATTCAGCTCTTGATTAATTGACTCATACAATAACATGAATTCCCACTATCATCCCCAAAAAACGAAAAAAAAATGTGGTATCACATGACTGGCTAAAATAATCATACTGATAAAAAGAAAGCAAATTTTATTGTGCTTCTATGGAGCACTATGTACCTTAGATAAGGTGAAAGATACACGCTTTAAGAAAACCTGAAACATCTCATCTTGTTCTCTCCCTCTCACTCTCTTCCTTTTTCTTCTTTCTGTCTCTCTCTAACAAAATCAAACCGTTTGATTTGAAATCAGACGTCACCATCACGATCATCATCTTTGTATGATCATAATGATAGTCTTCAATCTTCATATCGATTTTGTTTCATTGTTGATGCTAGTTGCCGCTGCTATTCTCTTTTTCTCTTTTTTTTCTTTTTAGTTATTTTCTTAGATCTGTAACAAGAAATCCGTGTGTGCGTCATGGTGGTGGTGTGTAATATGTGGTTAATGTATATGAGTGAAAGGATGGAGAATTTGGCTTTCTAACAAATGATTTAAAATAATACAGATTAAATGTTTGATTTTTTGGCTAAATCAAATTTGTCTATTCCTTGTATTAAAAATTTGAATATATAATATAAGAATTTTAAACATATAGAATAATATTTTTGAACGAGATAGCACATTTTTTTTATTTTAAACCAATAGTGTATTGGTTTTGAACGTATAAAATAATAGTTCTAAACTAGGATTGTTAATTGATCAGATAGTACACTTATTCATTTTGAACTAGTAGTGTATTGGTTTTGAATATATAAAATAATAGTTTTGAACTAGGACTAATAATTGATCAGATAGAACACTTATTTATTTTGAACCAATAGTATATTGGTTTTGAACATATAAAATAATAGTTTTAAACACATACCAAATCTACATCTTTATCCATAGATATGCATAAAATTTATAGGATTATAATTTTTATTTTGTAAATTTGCTTTTAAACTTTTGAACACGTAATATAAAAGTTTTAAATATGTTTGCAATTAAATATAAGAGTTTTGAACCTATAATATAAAAATTTTGAATACATGCACTATAATATACTATACACATATTATTCAGATATAATACAGTGTATAGTACTCATATAAAATATTATACATATAGTGCACAGTGTAAATACTGTAAAAAGATCGTAGGAAAACCATGATCAAATGCTAAACCAGCTAAATCACATTATCTAGGTAAACGATTGTATTAAAATGAGGCAAACTATTTTCTTTCAACTTTATACGTCATCAACTAATCATCAACACGTATAATTTATCAACACATGTCAATCATTTTTTGAGAAAAGAAACAATGCATTTCGTGCTTCGCGTGTTTAATGATAGCAAGAAAATGGATGATCTCTTTAATTCTGCAAAAGATGCGCGCGATCGTAATTAAGGATAACAACAGACTTTTTATACCTCAAATCCTTTTCTTGCAACAAGAAAAATTCAGTTTGCGTAACTCAACTACTGGAACACAGTGCCTAGTGAAACAATCTTGATACACAATACGTCTGGTATACTGTGCATTTCTTAAGTCGATAACATTGAACCCAAGGCAAGAAATGAAATTCGAACATAAATCATGAGTCATGTCCATCTCCAAATCTAGTGGCTAGGACATCTTATGTTCATCTCCAATTCTAGTGACTAAGGCATCTTTGAGAGACTTTTATAACTTGTATCCTACCAATGAAAAAAAGCTTAGTTGCTGACAAGTCAACGATGACCGATTATAATATGTCAACGGAAATTTAAAACACCAACATAATAAATTTAAGTGAGGATTCTGCAATCCTTCCGCTGCTGTTTCGTGTACACGTCTGCTTTTGCTGCCTATTTATATCAATAGCGCCACACGAGCTTGCATAGTTGTTTTCCAAGCATTCTTTTCAAAAGGGCTAACCAAAGGAGAATCCCTTTCCCACCTGGCCATAGGCCCCTTAATCAGGCGGGAGGTAAATCGAGGGATGTGCGTGAGTGGCAGCCCGACCAGGGAGAGGACCAACGGGCGTGGGAATCCAGCAACAGCCGTTTTTCCAAGCATTCTTGATTCTTCTGACTCCTCATCAGACACGCAGCAGATAAAACTCAACAACGATTATATTGCTCAGCGTGAAAATAGGGGAAATAATTAACGCAAAGATGGCGGTTAAGAATAACGGAAGTGTGGAATCTTACGTTGAGGTTCCTGAAATAAAGTTCACGAAGCTGTTCATCAATGGAGAGTTCGTTGATTCCGTTTCTGGTATGTATATACTTAAGCCAGCCATGTTCTTGTGGTTTTCTGAAATACTATCCTACGTCGTCTTCTATGTTGATCATATTTGTGTTTAATTTGTCTCCGTGTTAGTTTCGTCCTCTACTTTAATTTTTACTTGGGAAATATTAGATATCACCTGCTTATAATTTTTTATACTTTGTTTGGTTTGATTATGAAATTTTAATTGTTGAGTTGTATAGTGTTTTTTTTGTAGTATAGAGCTTTAACGTGATGTTGAATAAAAATCATTGATTTCATTGATTGTTTGGCGTTATAGTTTAAGATTTTGGAGTTGATAAGGGTAACTTGTGATTTTTCAGTTTTTTTTTTTTTTAGCTTTGGCTTTTTGCTCCTTTAAAAACAAACTAAATAGATTAATTTAAACTTTTAAATTTACAAAAAATATCTTAAATATTTAAAAGCTGGGCCAAATAAGACTCTTAAACATTCGAGCAGAGATAGTAATAGTAGTTGGTTCAACTTTTGACAAAATTGTTATGGTAATAGTAAAAAGCTTTGTAAAAAACATTATCATATAGAGAGCACTTGCAGTCTGATCAATCTAGGATCGACTTGATCATTCAATTTTGACGTTGAAACAATCTCATCTTCGGAAGAAATGAATGAGTTAGTTTAACAACCACATGTAACTCATTTACAAGTTAAACATTTATGAAAGACAACATTTTTTTACAGTTATATGTAACTTAATATTATAAAATTCTTTTTACAAGTTTAAGTTTTTAAATGAAATAGTAATTTAATACAATATTAGAGCTTAGATCATGAGTTTGAAATTCTTTTCGCATTTGAATACTCGAAAAAATTTAGGTGACAAAATGCGATGTTGCAATATTACCTAACACTTTGTCAATTTATAGGAAGGACGTTTGAGACAATAGACCCAAGAACGAGGGAAGTAATAGCAAAAATAGCGGAAGGAGACAAGGAAGATGTAGATTTGGCCGTCAAGGCGGCCCGAGATGCCTTTGACAATGGCCCCTGGCCTCGTTTGCCTGGCGCTGTAAGTATTTCTAATTCTTCTCTCTTTTTCTCTCTTTTCTTGAACTTCTCATTTTTACACACACACTCTTTAATGGATTCAATTTTCTTAACCTTTTTCACCCTCTCTTGTACACTAAGATTTTGTTATACACATGAGAGGCTTGACGTTTAATACACAGAACAAAAGGATAGATATAAATGTTTACACTTTTTCTGGACATAATTAAACGAGTGTTTAATCGGGATTCTATCCTGTTTGGATTGGTTTTTTCATTAAAAAAAATTTCTTTAAAAATACTTTTTTTTTGTAATAAGTATTTGAATTAGATCTAAAAAAAAAAGCTAAAACTCTTTAAAAAATTCAATTTCAACTTTTTTTAAATGTTAAAATTTTTGACTTTTTAAAAAAGTACTTATTTCAAATTTTTTTAAGAAATACGCTTTTGAAAAAGCTAATCCAAATTGAGCTTAGCGCATTTTTGCACTCTATTAGGAGATTGTGACATATTAAGAGAATTCAACACGGATTTTTTTTCTTTTTCGGGTGAATTTTTTAGCTTGTAGTTTATGTAATATGTGACTTGGTGACCCGCATGAAGTTTTCTCAATGAAGAGGAACGAAAAGTAATAGTTGACAGCTGCTCAATGATAGTTGACAGCTGCTTAAGAAGTAAAGTAAAGAAAGAATCAGATCCACTAGATTATTAGTCATATCTTATCCTGTACTTTTAATAGTTAAATACAGGCGTGTTTATCTTGCTGACTTGAACAATTATTTGTTTTCTTTTAAGTCTTTGTCCAATATATTTGGACTTGAATTTTCAAGTGGATAATTCTGGTGGATCCTGTAATATTCTTTTGAATTTCAAGGAATTTAGTGATGCTAATTAAGATAGACTGGGTCTTTTATGCTAATTCCGAATTTTGTGATGTACCACTTAGTTTTGGCAACGCGGTATATCTTTATCTTAGTTTACTTTCTCTCCTAGTCCTTTTCTAGAGGGGTAGCAGGAGGATTTGGATCCTCTCTTAACTAAAAATTTTTTCTAACTTTTGAACATTATATGTCAACTGCTTATTTAATTTCACTCAAAACATTTAAGATTTTACTTTTCCTCTCACGATTTAAAATTCAAAAACAAAATGACTGGTTAAGATGTATTGTTAAAATATATAAATAAATATTAGTTAGAAGAGTATTTTGGACCTAGTTGAAGAAGAAGTATTTGCTTCCTTGACACTATGTTTGCATGTGAGGAAAAATGACACGGACTACTAATTAACCTCGGTAATTATCTTACAGAATACAACTTGGGACTATACAGTAGTCATCTTCATCAATATATCACACTAGAAGAATGAAAGGAAGGGAAAAATGCATTTTATTTCCTATTTTTTGCTAGAGTTGTATAAAGTTTCTGTGGTTTCAAAACTCGCTAATATCTTTTATGCTATAAAGAATGTCGCTAATACTTCAAAAATTGGAAGTTCTTTGCAAAATTCTAATACGAGGATATTTGAGAATTTCGAAACATAGAAAATTTTATGCAACTTCGAGAAAACATAGGGTAAAATATAATTTGCTCTAAAAGGAATTAAAGGAAAGATTGCATATACACCATGTCACACCTTGCTTTTGATTTTAGATCTCTTGATGCTAACCTGCCTTTTTTGGCTCTGTCTTGGGACTAAAATCAGGAAAGGAGAAGGATAATGATGAAATTCGCAGATCTAATCGACGAAAATGCAGAAGAATTAGCGGCCCTGGATACAATAGACGCTGGAAAATTGTATCACTGGGGCAAAACCAGGGAAATTCCTGAAGCAGCAGAAATGGTCCGTTACTATGCAGGCGGAGCAGATAAACTACATGGCGAAACTCTAAAAATGTCCGGAGATTTACAAGCGTACACATTGCGCGAACCGATTGGTGTTGTCGGACTCATCATTCCGTGGAATTTCCCAAGTCACATGTTTATCATAAAGGTTGGGCCAGCATTAGCCGCTGGCTGTACTATGGTTGTCAAGCCTGCTGAACAGACCCCTCTTTCGGCTCTTTATTTTGCTCATCTAGCTAAGCTGGTAAACTTCCTTGGTCCCCTTTGTTTCTTGATCTAGTCTTTCATTTTCGAGAGTAAACTTTGGGTGGCACTAGTCTTTGTTCAACTTGTCTATGCCACGTTCATTGATTGGTAGAGTAAACTTTTTTTCTTTAACATTATTGTTGCCATGGACAATTTGATCTTCATGCTGCAATTTTCATACTAGAAGATGTAAATCTTAATCTGGGGCCTTCATGGAATAGACTTGTCTTAAATATAAAATTTGATAAGTGTCTCATCTTATAAGTGTGCGATAAGAAACATACTGACATATGTAAATCTTGATCTAGTCTCATTTGACTTTTCATTGAACAGGCAGGTGTGCCAGATGGAGTGATAAATGTCATCACAGGATTTGGACATACAGCTGGTGCTGCCATTTGTTCTCATATGGACGTGGACAAGGTATTTTCTGATTCAACATATGCATACTTAGAAAATGAAATTGCACTGCAGAAGTGAAAAGTAAAGATAAGCGGTAGAGATGAATAAAATTACAAAACTAAAATTGTTAAGTTTTAGACACTAATGGGCGGTTAAATAAGTACAACTTTGTTGCAAGGAGCTCTAAAAACTTTGAATAATTGTTTGAACAACGAGTTTGCATCAATTACACCATCAATGTCTTCCAGGTTAGCTTTACGGGGTCTACAGAAGTGGGGAAACTCATAATGCAGGCTGCAGCAACAAGCAACTTGAAATCTGTCGCACTTGAACTGGGAGGCAAATCCCCGTTCATAGTCTTTGACGACGTAGATGTTGATAAAATTGTAGATCTTGCTCTCATGGGAGCTCTATACAACAAGGCAAGTTGAATTTCTTTTCCCTTATATTTTTGCATATGCGCGTTGTGACTTTTGAAGCTATTGATTAATATCCTTCTTCCAGGGTGAGATATGCGTGGCTGGCTCTCGTACTTTTGTTCAAGAAGGGATTTATGATGAGTTTGTGAAGAAGTTGTTAGAGAAGGTCCAATCATGGGTGGTTGGGGATCCTTTTGATCCAAAAGTTACCCAAGGACCCCAAGTATGACTTTGATTTCTTCTCCGGAAATTTGATTTCCTACTATAAGCTAAATTTGTAGCATATTAATAGATACCAAACATGAGGCAAATGCAGCATTTGACCAGTAAGGATCACATCCCTTACTGACCCCATAAAAATCTCTATAAATATTTAAGTAATTCTTATTCCGAAACTTTTTTAGCCCCCACAATATTGTATGATTGGAAAATTGTGTGCTATAGTCACATCAAAAGAATCCTAGATTCGCCACTGAACGAGTTTATATATATCTATACATCATCCTGATTCAGTATCTCATCTGGAATAGGTGGACAATGATCAGTATGAAAAAGTACTTTCATACATTAAGCAAGGCAAAAAGGAAGGGGCTACGTTGTTAACAGGTGGTAAGCCATGCCAAGGGAAGGGATACTACGTTGAACCAACAATATTCGTGGATGTCACGGTGAATATTCTTAATCCATAGTTTGCTTATATACTAGGATCCTATTTTAGTATTACTAATATATACTATATACTTATTGCTTTATATAGGACGATATGCTAATTGCAAAGGATGAAATATTCGGCCCTGTTATGTCAGTATTAAAATTCAAGTAAGTATGTCTACCAATTATTATAACACTCGTCTCATATTAGAAACTCAAATTTGTTAAGACTTGCATAGCGCTACATGTCATACATTCTTGCTACATAAGTACCTACGTGAAGATTCATTAGTTGTAAAAAAATACAGGACCATTGATGAGGTGATCAAAAGGGCTAATGCAACGAAGTATGGACTAGCAGCAGGCGTGATGACTAACAACCTGAACATCGCCAACACAGTATCGAGATCAATACGTGCTGGTGTGATTTGGATAAATTGTTACTTCGCTTTTAGTGATGATTTCCCAGTTGGAGGGTACAAAATGAGCGGGTTCGGAAAAGATCACGGGATGCATAGCATTGACAAGTATCTTCAAGTTAAATCCGTTGCAACTCCCATATACAATTCCCCTTGGTTGTGAGTTCTATAATAATGTTATCATGTTCTGCAAAGTTGTGAAGCAATAACATGATTTTCTGCGTTGTATATATTGAAAGTTGTTACTGGAGTGCCATGATTGCTGGGATTTTACATCTCACACTCTTGCAAAGAATTGATGGATTTGTTCTTTGGTTTGTGAAGCATAAATTGTCTGTAATGAATTTATTTGGCTCAAGTACTCAAAAGTGTGTGTAATTATCAACTCTTGTATTACTGAACGACGTGTTCTACGTTGTTCCCATTTTACGTACACTATCACACTGTTTTCGATTGTGTATTAACTTTTTTTTGTGTTACATTAAAAATATGAAATCTTGAGACAATGTCTTAATAATGCTATTTTTCCTCAGCAAGGGAAATTTAGAAATTAAAGTTAGAAAGTCTAATAACTACTGTGATTGCACACGGAAAACGCCGGCAGAGTCTAACCACCAACTAACAAACATCGAGTGTACTGTATGTCGCCTGTATCGAACACTAATTTAGTCGAGCGTACTCATCTAAAGTAGAGGGTTTGGGACTAAATTCAAGTTATGAATCTATTTGACCTTAATTCTTACCAATAAAATATTTTCCAGGGACTAATGTCATCAAATTCTATCAATTATAAATTTAATTGCACAAATGTCTAATGAAGTTTTTATTAACTCGCTAACTCTAACGTAACCATCCTAGCGAAAACTGAAGAAGAAATATCTGTTCTTACAATACTAAAACAGTGGTCATCTTACACTGCCTTTCAACGAATAAGATCAACTTTGTCAATATGTTATTTAATTGCTTAGCGTGCGCCGTTTTGCCTAAAATTTCGGCTTTTATGACTGAGAAATTAAATGTATTTACATGTGTACATTTTCTAGTTGTTGACATTCTGGCCTTTATCTATGTACAGTTTCTTATTGTTAACCTTTATGGCGTATTAAAAAGTAATAACCATGTGATATTATGCTTCTAGTTTTAGTCTATATATATAATTTTTTCAATGACATATAAATATAAAATTATTGTCAAACTATTAATTGAAATTAAGTGTTTGAAAATGTATTAATACAATAAGAGTAATGCTATATATTACCTCTTTTTTAATCACTCTTTTATCACCCTTTAGGTGCCATCCTAATTGTCATGCCATCTAGGTAATTTTTTTAATTTTGCTTTCTTACTCTTTTTATTTTTTTTTCTCCTCCTAATATATTTTGTTCTAACCAAATTAATTTTTCAATCAATTCTTTCCTTATTCGTGTTCGATCTAAATTCTTTTCTCCATTATTTGAAACAAATTAGCCTCTATTCTTTGAAGAGAAACCACTTTGTGTCTCAGCGCATATATTCTTCTTTTGACCTAGAAAAGGAAAAGAATTTTTTGATAAAATATTTTTTCAGCTCCAAAAAGGAAACCCGAACTCAGTCTTCATGTAATTTTCTTTGTCTGATCGGTCGAGCATCACAAGTTCACAACTGCTTCCATTGATCAATAAATCAGCTACAGCTTTCATTATTTGCATGGATTGTTCGTAATAAGTTTGAAAATTAGGGGTCAATCTTGACCCGTTGCATGCATGTGGTTAGTTTCATGTTATCACAAATGAAAATTGTAAAAAAAAAAAAATCTCTCTTTGTTCAACTCTTGCACTGCTATTATAATACAAGCCAAGAATAAGAGAGCAAGAGGTGGATGCAAAACAACAGGCGTAACTTTGTATTTTGTCTTTGTCCACTAAATGCTGCGGGATGCTTTTAACACATTCTGTTAATTTTTGTACTCCAGTTACAATAGCAATTTTATAGGTTGAATTAGAAGGTTGTTTAAGCCTCTAAGAAAGTTTAACATATTCTTTGTTTACAATTATTTTGTAGGTAGATTAACACAAGAAAAAGTGAAGAAACTGGAAAAAGTTGTAAATTAATAACTCTCCTATGTTACTTGATGTATATGGATATGACTATGAAACTTGTGACACATTATTTGATGCACAAACGTCAGAACTCCGATCAATGTGTATCAATGAGTATTGGCTTGGTATAAAGAAGTTTCTGCTATTGAATTTGATGGTGAGTTGGGAAATTAAAAAAAATGGAAGAAAGCAAGTTTGATAATTTGCTTTGGGTTTAACAATGGACGAAAAAATTTAGACTAAAAATGAATAAGGAAAGGATTGATTCAAAAATTAATTTAGTTAAAGTAAAATATATTAGGAAAAATAAATTAGGAGGAGAGAGAAAAATAAAAAGAATAAGAAAGCAAAATTAAAATAATTACCTAGGTGGCATGACAACTAGGATGCCACCTAAGGGGTGATAAAAGAGTGATAAGAAAATAGGTGATATATAATATTACTCATACAATAAATTGTATATCTTGATAATAATAAATTGTAAAGAAACTTGCAAATCACACAATAAATATTTCATTTGAAATACAATTGATTGCTCAATACATAGCCTAACATAAAATATTGTTAGCGAAAAATTAATCTTACTGTTGAAGAATTTATGTCACACCCCCTGCGCGCACGAGTTAAGCGCTAGTTCGGATCTATTTTCCTATCCTATCTAAAGAAAGCAATTGAAATAGATGTGAAAATACACAAAGCGGACAAAGTACGATCATAGTGCAATTTGGAAAGGTACTTACTAATCTATATCTATTTTATATAATAAAAAAAAGTTTACTGCATTATACAATTACCAAATGAAAGCCAAAATTTTATACAAGGGTAATACTATATATCACCCATTTTTTTATCACTCTTCTATATAAAATTTATTAATAGCAAAATTGATATTATATCTATTTTATATAATAAAGAAATTTTTATTTGCTATTATTTTGCCACGTATCTTGTTTTCTATACATTTTTAAAAGAAAAAGACTAAACATTTTTCTTTAAAAAAAAAGGAAAAGACAAATCTATTACCTTAAAAAGATGCCCAATAAATATAAAAATGTATCATCTATATCATTCATGATTTTTTCCTAAAATTATTAGATTTTACAAAAATATAAAAGTTGTATTTAGTTCAGAAATTTAATATGGCAAAATATATTTATGTTTTATCTTTTACATAAATTTTCAAATTTAACCATTAACAATTATGAAAATATAAAAATACCTATTTCTTCCGTGTATTATACAAGTACTATCATATTATATAAATATTGAAATAATTTTCAAAAATATTTTTAATCTTCAAATCATTCGATAAATTTTAATTTATATCACGTGATATAAATATTGAAACCCGTACATCCCACGGGTGTACATACTAGTATATCATAAAGTAATATCTTTATCTTTATCTTTTTAACTGATGATATGTGTCACCCCATCACATCTTTTTTTCCCTCCAAAAAAAATCTTAGTCTAACAAATTTTATTCATATAAAAAAGTATTTCTAATTAAATTTATTCCATATACATATTTCTTTCCCCTTCTGTATTATTCCATCTACTTGATTTTATTATTTTTCAAATTATCTTATTATACAAAAACATAAAAGTTGTGATTAGGGTTGAGAACCCTCTAAAGATTTAATTTTATAAAATATATTTATAGTTTATCTATCAATAAATGTAAATTTTGACTATTAATAATAAATAAAGATAAAAAAATTCATTTTTCCTGTGTATCGCACATGTGCATCAATACCTACACTGTGTACCATATGCACAATACTCTGCATGAGTACTGTACACTATACTATGCATGAACAATACGCGCACACTATGTAATAGTACATGTATTCAAAATTTTTATATTATAGGTTGAAAAACTTTTATATTATAGATTCAAAACTCTTATATTAAACTGCAAACATATTCAAAAGTTTAAAAGCGAGTTCACAAAATAAAAATTATAATCTTATATATTTTATACTCTATGTTGAAAAGTCAAAACTCTTATATTACATGTTCAAAATTGTTATATCATATGTTCAAAATTCTTATATTATATGTTCAAAACTCTTATATTACAAGTTTAAAAGCAAGTTCATAAAATAAAAATTATAATATCATAAATTTTATATTCTATGTTCAAAACTCTTATATTACATGTTCAAAATTCCTATATTACATGTTCAAAATTCTTTTATTATAAGTTTAAAACTCTTATATTACAAGTTCAAAAGTTTAAAAGTAAGTTTACAAATTAAAAATTATAATATTATAAATTTTATACTCTATGTTCAAAACTCTTATATTATATACTCATAGATTATACTCTATGTTTAAAACTCTTATATTATATATTCAAAATTCTTATATTATACGTTTAAAGCTCTTATATTAAGCTACAAATATTTTCATAATTTTGAATTTAAGTTCAAAATTTTGAATATTTTGTAGCTTAATATAAGAATTTGAACATATATTATAAGAATTTTGAACATATAATATAAGAATTTTAAGCACATGTATTATTATGTACTGTGCGCCCGTATTGTTTACAACAGTATGGTACAATGCTCTGTAGGAGCACCATCCCTACGGAGTACAGTAAAAATTGCAAACATATTTTTTGTCACATATTATATCTTATCTTTCATTCAACTAGTAAAGTAAGTATTTAATGAATTTTTAAATTTTATATGATATTTTAATGGATATTGCAATTTTGAATAATTTATCAATTATTAGATAATTTTTGTTCAATCTATTCTATTTATTTTTGTTATCAAGAAAATTTGACCTCTATTCAAAATTAGATATTTTGGTTTTAATTTTAATTCACGAATAACTAGAATGATAGATTTTGTATTTTTATTATAAATGTATATCTATACCTTATAGGTTAATTATAACTTTAATATGGAAATAGAATATATACATATACATACATACATATATGTATATGTATATGTATACATATGTATGCTATAGAACATTCCTAAATTTATATTATACTACTTATAACGATAATCTTTAAAAGTAATAAATAATTAATACTTTAATAAGCGATAATGTACTTAGATATCTATTTCCCCTATATTTGGATTAATTTTATACTTCCTTTTCTTTTATAATCTTTATATAAATTTTATTTTTCAAAAATTGTCCAATTTTAAATTACTTTTTTGTTAATTTGTTCAACGTTGGACAATAGTTTAATAATTGTCTTTGTTCCCATAGCTTTTTTGGTAACCAACAGAAAAGAAATATAATTATTCACATTATCATTTAGACATAAAATGATTAAGAGAGAAAAAATGATAAATTATTATTAAATTATTACTAATAATTTACTAGATTGTCCGAGCTAAATCTCGATTGATCCCTTGCTCATAATTTCATCCAAATCTCTGCCATTATCCAACAAGTAAGTTAATTTATAATAAATAACAAAAGAAGATTAGTAAAAATAAAATAAATTTACTTGGTATTCCTCAAAATCTAGAGCTCAAAATTCCATCCCAGAACCACCAAAATATCGGAAAACTTGCGCTATAGATTTCATGGATACCCTAAAATTGATTGCTTTAGTAGTATTCAGTGTGACACTAAATGCACCATTAACGAATTTCTTTATAGACTCATGAATTATGGAGCTCATTTGTATAGGGTTCCTCTCAGTAGGTAGTTTAATCAAAATCAAATTGAAAATCAAAATAGTTAAACTAATTCCGCTAAACATTTTTATTGTCATTGAGTCATTTTTAAGCCCTACCATGCGCTATTTGATCGCTTTGATAACTTTCATTTTTGCATCAATAGATAAATTTAGGTCTTTCTGCCTTTGATCAGTTTCATTAATAGTTGTGGTAGCATCTACAAAGTGATACAAAAAAGCTTGTTTATGTTATTGGTTTGACTTTTAATCACTTGAAACAAATTTTGTGGTAGCGCTAACCTCTATAAGGTGACACTAGGAAGCAGCGTTCATTCTATTGGCTTAATTTGTTGATCACTCGAGGCAATTGATGGTGGACTGCAAAGGCATTTACCTCTTAGCAATTGGTACATTAGGAGTGGCACGGTGATTGTTACATGTCAAATCTATATTATATATTAAAATAATAATTGTAAATTTCATATTTATTTTCCTCTAAATTTTTGAAGCACCATATATTGTCATGTGACATACACAATAAAATATTTTGAAAAACACACAAACTTCCAAAACAAGCTTTCAGTTAATAACTTTTCTTTTCTTTTAGTGAAAATTTCTTATAGTTAGCATTTTTTGTTTAAATTAACAACTTCTTCTCTACATTTTGTTCCCACTCAAAACTTTTTCATGCCACGTCCTTCTCTAACACACTATATCTTATAATTAATCATAACCAAGCCATTAATCAAATTAAATTATTTCAAAATTAATTAATATGATAAATTACTTATATAAGTTAATATTATTAAATTTATACTAATACCCTTGCATCGCATTAGTCACATACTAATTTCTTAGAATAAGAAAAATTAGCATAATAGGGATGCGTTCTTATTACTTAGTATAACTTAGCCACTAATTGGTTTAATTTGTAATTTGAAAGATTTTACATATTCACTTTCAACTTTATTATACATGCGTTTATTCTTTATTGTTGGAACAATATTTTCTCATGTATTTCATTAATGGCATATACAATATTTATAGTGCAAAGTTTGTTATTATATAGGTATTCTAGATACACAAGTATCGGTTAAAGATTACCACTGAATTTAAGCTTAATTAAATTTTATCACTGGTAATTTCAAAACCCGTGCTTTACAAAGGTCAATTTTTATCATTCGAATACAAAAGTAAAATGAGACCACTCATATTTGTTCTCAATAATAAGAATGATCTGCAAAAATGAAATATAGGAAGAAATACTTTGTTACATGCTTCTTGGTTTGTTATGTACCTTGCTAAAAAACCATTACATATAGGTATTAGAAGAGATTAAGCCTTCAATATCATATTAATAGATGAATTCTAAGAGTTGCAAAACCCTCAAGTAATAATCTAAGATTATGGAGAAATTCCAAATGTCTCATAACCCCTTAGAATTCATATCCAAGTGAATTGGGAGGCCAAAGATCTCAAAAGAATAATGAGAAAATCTTTAATTTATCATTCATTTCTAACATAAATAATAGTATAGATTATATATCGTATAGATAATATATTTAGGACTTACTTTGATATAACTTTGGGTATAACAAATAGCCATGTTTAATTAGCTGTTACTATCCAAACTATATGATAAGGTCTTATAATATTCAAATCATTAGATCTCCAAAGTGCATGAATTTATTAAAACTTTGTGTATGTTTTATACTTTTTTATAAAAATTCTTTAAATTTGGTTTGATGTGTATTTTATTATAAACTTGGGAGTCTTCACATATTTTATTTAATAAATATTTAAAATTAGAGAAGATAATTGGACTACATCATTTAAGTCATATATTATTAAAAATGTAAGAATAGAAATTAAATTGAACATTTTTTAAAACAATTTAAATTGATTTAGATATTAGGAAACAATGAGAATTAACTTGAGAAAGAAGAAAGAAGAAAATAGGGGAAATTGTAGCAAATTTTTTTTTGTATTAAGTAGTAATTATTTCATAGATAAATTAACGAAATGGAGCATAGAAACATGACATGCGTCACCTCTTAAAACATAAATGTGACAAGCCCTAAGACATTAAAAAATATGAGATATAATTTTATAACTATTATTACTATTATCATATATAGATATACATAGATATAGATATAGATATTATACTAATTTCTTTTTTTTATTTGATTGTTTTAGTCAACTATTTTTTCATGTTTAATATGTAACTTAAATGACTTAATTTTTTTTTTAAATTGAATATTGATGGCAATTGCATTTTACAAATCACACTTGCAAAAGTACTCTCTTTTTATGAGCTTATGTGGTGTTCAAAATAAGTGCTTATGTGGCTCCAA
The DNA here is from genome assembly GCA_028554755.1 of Cordia subcordata. Lineage (NCBI taxonomy): Eukaryota > Viridiplantae > Streptophyta > Magnoliopsida > Boraginales > Cordiaceae > Cordia > Cordia subcordata. The sequence goes on from JAPTOF010000014.1 coordinate 8,590,633, forward strand.
AATAGGAGCTTATATGTCATTCAAAAAAAAACTTTCTTACCTTGAGGCATAACTTTATATATATATATATATATATATATATATATATATATATATATAGTATAGATAGTATAGATGCCTCTCAAGTGAAATTGAGTGTACAAGACTAATGGCCTGTTTGGAATAGTTTTATCTGAAATCTGAAATATGATAAGTATCTTATCTGATAAGTGTCTAATAAGAAATAAATGTTTGATGTAAAAAGATTATTTGGTATGGAGTCTTATTAGCATAATGTGAAATGCTAAAATAAGCTGAATTGACCAAAATGCCCTGAAATGTTTAATAATAGAATTGATTGGTGAATAACTATTATAAATTTACTCTACAATTGTTAATATAACCTATTTTGACAAAAAATAACTCTTTTGTGTCATCGCATATATTATTATAATGTAACTAATTATAAAATTAAAATTCAAAGAAGTATTAAATAAAATTAAAAAATAAATTCATGGTATTAAGTTAAAACACGAGGGCAATAGTGGAAAGTAAAGTTTCATAAAAAAATCTTAAAATTTCAGCCGTGTCCCTTTTAAGCAACGAGATAGTTGATACATGCTTAAATTTTTGCTCTTAAAATGAGCCATCTTAAAATAAGTATCTTATTATAAACAAAAAAATAAACATACTTTTTTGGATAAGATGTAAAGTAAAAAAAGTTACTTATTATAAACTGTAAACAAACACAGCATAAATCTGCCACGTAAGAGTCTGAAACGAGAAACTGAGAAATCATTAGTCATAATATCGGCCATTTAACTAATAAAGGAGATAAAGCATTAAGTATACGTGTTTAAGGGCAATTTTTCTCATTTTATATGGTATTATGGATATTAGTTTTACTGGGGATTGAGGAATTTAATATTTTATTATTATTAACTTCTGTTAAGAGTTCGCTTAAAACTTCAAATTTCTATTTGAAAAATTTTGCGAGTAAAGAATACTATGCTCATTCGATGGCGAACGAATTCAAGGATGGGTGAAAACTATACCCTCACTAAACTCATTTTTTAAATTTTGATAATTCGTCTAATTTCAAATTATTTTCTTTTTATAAAAAAAAATAATCTGGCTCTTTTGAAAGAAATCATAAATATGAATAATAATTTATACATTTTAAATATTTATTTAATAAAAACATAAACCCATCTAACGAAGCGGCGAAACTTCACGCCTCGCCTGAAAACGTTCATCACTCTCCCAAACTGTAAATAAAAAAATTGAAAACAATTTTCGCCGCGGAGCCACAAGCTTTTGGCGCCAAATCTCCCTCTAATATTAACTCCTCTTTCTCCTCTATCTCTCTCACTCTCTGCACAGCTATCAACAAAATGCAGCGTCAGAAGTCGATACTCTCTTTCCTTAAGAAGCGCTCGCCGGAGGAGGACACCGCCGGTGGAGGCTCATTCGACGGCCGGCGAGTCCCGGCGAAGCTAAATAACCTTAATCAAAACGGTTTCGGAGTTAAAAAGCCTGTGGTTTCGTTCTCGATGGACGCCGCCGGTGGTGATGAAGTCATAGGCACCGACACTCCGCCGGAGAAGCTGCCACGTCGGATTTTTGCGGTTGATGACGATGATAGTGGCGGAGTGAAACCTTCGCTCTTCTGGAGCATTAAGCATAAGTTTGTGAAGGTTGATAGTAAAGAGAAGGCTTCAGAGAGGTTTGAAAATGAAAAATCAAGGCATTTATTGTATGTCAGTGTTGTTTAATATTTTCAAATAGTTTGAGTGGATATGTTACTTTATTCTGGTTTAGTTTATAAATCATTTAATTTGTGTATTTTTTATATTCATAGATAGAATAAGCTAATCAATTAGTTTTGCTTATATTCACCAATTTTATGCTGTTCACTTATAGGATAATCAACATTAAATGTCAACAAAAAGAAAGAGCATAGTTAAAAGAGGGATATATAGGTATTTGAACAATTTTATTTTCATTGTTACTAGATTACTGAAGCTGAAATAATTGAAAAAGTTGATTGTTTCTATTTCTAAGTTATAAGTTACAGTTAGTTGACCAATAGATATAGTCCTATGATGTGAAATCTTTTGCAAAAAGTGTTCATATTTTGTTGGAAAATATACTGATTTTTCTTTCAGATTTTCTGATTAAGCAATTAATCAATAGTTTATTTGAATACATTTTGTCATCAATTGCTGGTTGAAATATAACAGGGACTGGCAGCCATGTAAATGTTCATGGATTTGCATATACAAGAGAGATATTACGAGCCATTTTTTCCTGTTTGTTTTTTTATGTTTTTGTTTGACTGTAAAATGCTATTTAGTTCAAAAGATCCTTTTTTTTTTCCTTGAAATTGCAGGAACCAAGCAGATAGAATAGCTTCTAAAATTTGTTCTATCTCTGTGGAGCCTGAGCAGCTAAATGAGTTTGACAACAAAACTTTGTCTTCTGGCCATCTTAACAGGCAATATAATCTTGGTTCTAATGGATCAGTAAGTCGAGGGTGCAAAGAATGCCCTTCTCCTTTTGAAATAGATGACAATGATATCGGGCCAGACTCACCAGGTTTGCGACCTCTAGTGCCTCGGATGAAGCGAGTTCAAGAGGATGCTTGTAGCTTTGAGGAAAAGAATGACTTTTTGTTATCGAATTCCAGCAAACGGGCTAAATTTCTTGAGGACTCTTCTGCTGACAAGAACTATAAAGAGGATTCTGAAGTGGCTAGTAAGTTTGAATGGCTTCATCCTTCACGAATCAAGGATGCTAAAGGTAGAAGGCCAGGTCATCCAAATTATGACAAGAGGATGCTATACATACCGCCTGAAGCTCTGAGAAATATGTCTGCATCTCAAAGACAGTATTGGGACGTCAAATGTCGATACATGGATGTTGTTCTCTTCTTTAAAGTGGTCAGTTTAGAAGCTTTAGTTATCTATATATTTCTTCCTTTGACAATATTCTTTTCTAGTCATGTTGGACCAATCACATTCTGATATGAGTTCCTTTCGCTTTTCTTTCTGTAATTGTTTGGTTGGGGTAGAGGTAAGCATTCATGTAAGAGCTCATACTAGTAGTTCTTAGACATGAGAACATCAAGAACCAGGAATTCTCGAAGAAAAAGCTTTCTCAATGCCTCTTATCCAGTTTAAAACTATAGATATGGTAAAAGTGTTATCTTGTGCTTGACATTAATAAGTTGACAAACTTTTGGAAGCACATCTTTCTGTTTCTATATGTCAGGGCTCCTTTTTTGCTTAGAATTTTCGTTTTGAGATACCTACAACTCATACTCTGACTTTTGACTTGTCAAGGGAAAGTTCTATGAACTCTATGAACTTGATGCTGAAATTGGCCATAAGGAACTTGATTGGAAAATGACATTAAGTGGTGTGGGAAAATGTCGGCAGGTAAATTTACTTCTCTATCAATCGGCATTCGTTTTGTTTTTCGAAGTGTTAGGAGCTTGTGTTAAGTTTATGTGGCAAAGATGACTTGATCTTTTGCCGTTTGGTCAGGTTGGCATATCTGAAAGTGGGATTGATGATGCTGTTCAGAAATTGCTTGCTCGTGGGTAAGGATATCATGCCTAAAATTTATATTAACTTTTTTGAGACAAATACCCCAATCAACTTAGTAGCTGAATGAAGTTGATTAATTGCTTTCAAAGCAAGTACTTCCCTTATTTATGTGGACCAATGCCTTTTGTTGGCTTTCTTAATTCATGCCACTTTCACCTCATCTTGTGTTTCTTTTCTTTTCCCTTGGATGTCAATTCTTGTCTAGAGGGGAAGAAAGCAGATAATGCTCATTATGGCTAAGCAATGAAAAATGATTTTTAGTTCCCTTGTATAATTAAATGTATTACCATGTGATAACATCCCCTTTTTTCCTTTCATCATTTGGAAGGTATAAAGTTGGAAGGATGGAGCAACTAGAAACATCAGGACAGGCAAAATCCAGAGGTTCATCTTCTGTAAGTCCAGCATGAACTATAATAGGCCTTCCTCATGTCCCTGTGAGTAAAATGACTGAGTCAATATATTAACTCTGTAGGACTGTCTGAGAAGAAGTGGTCTTTAGTCTGTCTCACTTCTATTTGCATCTATACCTGTGTATTAATTGAGCCTTGTTTGGTCTTGATTCTCTTGAAATCCAAACAGTGATAATATAAGGTTTGTGACCAATGTCCCAGTTATATAGGTAAATTAGTGCTTTTGATAACCAGGAAGAAGTCGCCAAGGCTTCGATCCTGATTATATGTGTATATATGTAGAGGGGTGGGTTGCCTAGTAACCATCTTTGAGGTTTTATTATGTTCTAGGTTGTGCTGGTAGCAACTATCTGCATTAGGACTAAAGAGCAGCACTCTGTTTCAGGTTATCCAAAGGAAACTAATTCATGTGCTCACACCTTCAACCACAAGTGAGGGTAATATTGGGCCTGATGCGGTTCATCTTCTTGCCATAAAGGAGGTTGGCCTGGTTTATCTTCTTAACTTTGTCCTTTCTTTTTGAGCAGATGGATTACTGCACTCTTTATTATTTCTTGCACATAACGTATTGATACTTATCCAATATTCTGTCGTTGTCAACATAGAATTTATTGCCTAAGCACAGTTGTAACTCTGTCAAAATTGATTGGGTTGTTTAGATATGTTACATTGATCTGATTTTGGCAACAGGATAGTTGTGGGCTGGATAATGGATCAACAAGATTTGGGTTTGCTTTCGTTGACTGTGCAGCTTTAAAATTTTGGGTTGGTTCTATCAGTGATGATGCATCATGTGCGGCTTTGGGGGCTTTGCTAGTGCAAGTATGCCTTTTGATTTGTCTCCTTTTCTTCTTCTTCTTTTTCTTTTCCTGTTTAGTTATTCTATGAGTAGTCAATTTGTCTTAGAAAAATGATATATCTGGGTTTGCTTTTATGGTATACATTCAGGTGTCACCTAAGGAGGTTTTGTATGAATCTAAAGGTAAGATTTTCACTCTATTAATTGCTTTCCAGAATGACCACATTTATGTTACTTAAGCCAAGGCGTCATGGCTCTAAATGAAGAAATATTGCTTTAGGAATCTCCAAAGAAGCTCAGAAAGCCTTGAAAAAGTACTCCTTAACAGGTGAGGATTGTTAAATCCTATGACCTAGTGCTTTTGTATGAGAATGTGTTTTTTTGTACTATTTGTTCTATTCTGTGTCCAAAGCAGCTTTCCAATGCATGCATCATCTCTTTTCCTCTTTCCTTTGACAAGTGAAATTACTTCATGTTAGTCCACTAATAATATGATAATAATATTATATTCTCCTTGCTGTTGGAATTTGGGTGTAGTCACTGCCTTCTTCCTTCACCTTGACAGTCCATTAATGTTATACTTCTGTTCAGTGAGTGCGACTCTTTATGAGGTTCCATTTCATTAGAAATGCTCTTCCATCCCCCTCCTGAATCCTTCCACCCCTCCACCTGCAATTCTGAACAACACCCACTCCCCACCCCCACCACCACAACCCAACCACACACACACACACCCCCCCAAAAAAAAAGAAAAAAGAAAAAAGAAAAAAGAAAAACCCAACCCAAAGTCTGCTGGTGCAAAATAAAATACGTAGAAAGGAAAAGTGAGTAAGGAGGATAAAAATGGAAAGAGTGTTGATCTACGGTCTGCCTGTGAAAGCCTCCCTCTTCTATTACAACATATCATCTTTTGCTCCACTTTTGGGATTGCTAAGGAATAAGATAAATGACACATTGTTATGTCTCTCCTTTTTGGGCATTGGTTAATGTTTTGTTTTATGAAAGAGTGCTTGCTAAATGATAAAGAAGTGCATTTGGAATTTATTTTTGTTTTTTTTTTTTTTAGTTGTACTTATCTATTGTATACAGATTGCACCCCCTTGCGTCTTTCATTAATGAGATATATTACACTTATCCAATCAAAAATTAAACATGTTCCTGTAACAAACTCCGAAGATCCTTCACACCCAAATGCTGACGTGGACAAGGGCACACAAAATCAACCTGACCTCACAGAGCGTGGAGATCCCAATTCCATCCGGGTCAGAAGGAGCACATGCACAAGAACCACACTCTTATTTGCTTGACTATGTGACCACAAGGGCAGCTTATAAATAGAGTAGAAATAGAGCAGATAGGCATAGAAAATCAATTCATTCAAATTGTTACTCTGTTATTCTCTCTTTTCTTCTTGGAGTTTACTGTATTTCCTCTAAAAATTGGCTCCTATTGTATCTTTGCTCTATCAATACAACTTCATCGGCTCTTCTCCTAACAGCTCCACAAATCTTGGACTAATTGTAGGTTCCCCAGCAACAGAACTAACTCCTGCACAGCCAGGCACCGATTTAGTTGATGCTTCTGTAGTAAGAGACTTTATTCAGTCAAAAGGATACTTTAAAGCATCTTGCTCTAAGTGGGATCATGCATTGGATGGAGTTAGGCTTTGCGATCTTGCATTATGTGCTCTTGGTGGTCTGGTCAACCATATGTCCAGACTGATGGTAAGCCTTTACACCATAATCCTTGTTATGATTGAGAATACTTCAATACTTGGTGATCAATCAGTTTCATTTTTTCTGTATAGCTGAATGATGTATTACGTAATGGAGATATTCTATCATATGAAGTGTACAGAGGTTGTCTCAGGATGGACGGTCAAACGTTTGTTAATCTTGAGGTTTTCAATAACAATGCTGATGGTGGTACATCAGGCAAGTTCTTAAATAAATTTGGTTGTTTTTATTGCCAGCAATCCTTCATGTTATGAGTCCGTATTCTTTCCCTTTGTTTTATTTGGGGAGAACATATTTTGTTGCACTGCAGGGACATTGTTCAAGTATTTAGACAATTGTATAACATCTTCTGGTAAACGGCTTTTAAGGAACTGGATCTGTCATCCGCTGAAAGATGTTGATAAAATAAACCATCGGCTCGATGTGGTTGAGAAGCTGATAGCACATTCGGAAATAACATTACTTATTGCTCAATATCTTCGCAAGCTTCCGGACTTAGAAAGGCTGCTTGCGCGTGTCAAGGCCAGCATCCAGTCTTCTGTTTCACTCTCACTGCCTTTGATTGGTAGCAAAATACTGAAACAACGTGTGAGTACTGTCCACTGGTAACTAGACCTTTTTACAACTGTATCGGATATCCTGTGAACTTACATTTCTTGAATAGCAAAACCAACTTTTAACAAGACATTTATTGCTGGTTTCTAAGATGCTATTGATATTTAAAAGTTGAGGCTCTTAGCTAATTACATTATTTTGATTGGTACTGACTGACTGAAAGCGGAGTTCTCCATATCTCTTATTCTCTTTGGTGAAAAGATAAAAGCTTCACTAGGTTCTAGAGTGCTGTTTTATGGTTGAACAATTACTGAATTAGCAGACTTAAATCGTCTTGCTTGTACATGGAAATGTCGTGACAGATAATCATCTGGATTGCTATCTGCAATTTCTCTTGTTATGAGCAGACAATCACTGTATATTCCATGTTTTTTCTCTTCAATCTCCATCTTTCAATTTAGCAAATATGTGGTCTGCCATCTTAGGAATTGAAATTAGTACATTTAAGTTTAGTATGTTGTACAATATTCTGTGTTATGCAGGTTAAGGTGTTTGGCTCACTTGTAAAAGGCCTGCGAATTGGAATGGATTTTTTACTGCTATTACAGAAGGAAGGAAACTTAAGCTCTTTATTGTCAAAAGTATTTTGCCTTCCAATGCTAAGTGACAGTGACGGACTTGATAAATTCCTTGCCCAGTTTGAAGCGGCTGTAGATAGTGACTTCCCTAATTACCAGGTCAGTCAATTCCTGCTCCATTTATTGTACTCCCTGTGCTTTCTCTATATTTTGGAATTCACTTACCTCTGGATGTGTTTGTGCTCCAGTGGTGCTACAGAGTTGCAATGCTTGTGACTCTTAATAGTATGATTTCTTCATCATATTTGATGCAGTTTCTGGATTTCTGCTATTTTATTTGGAAGACTTGCCATAAATTAGTGAAAGTTACTTGGCAGTAGCTTCTTGGTAAAAAGAAATATTTAGTGTAATTTGATTTTGTGTATTGCATGATGGATGGACAGGCTATGATTGCCAATTTTCTGTGAAATGTTCACTTTGAAATAATTCTCAAAAAGGTGTGGAAGATTATTTAGCTTAGCCAAAGCTTAGTTGCCTACTCATGTAAGTTTTAAGTTTCACGAATTGACATTATGCCTCTTCATATATAGTTGGATATGAGGGTTCAGTTGATACAGATTTATTGTGAGTGAGTGAACGGATTCAAATCTTGAACCCATTTCTCGTTGTATATTGGACTGGTTCTTTGGTACTACTCTTACTTACACTGAAGGATGGATGTTTTCATTGTCTAGTTATCTTCTAAATGGTTAAGTAGAGCTGTTGGGTTTCTAATTGTTGGGTAAAAACTAATGCTTTTCCTCTTTATTTTATTGTGGATACAGTTATGTGTTTTTTTCCATATTTTAACTGTCTTACTCGTGCATTTTGTTTATAGCTTATTGTTTATATTATTGTTCCTTTGTTTCAGAATACAAGTCAATTTTTGTATTTAATCAGGTAGTGCCACTAAATTCCCTGAATTCTGTTCTTAATCACTGTGCCAGGACCATAATGCAACTGATTCAGATGCTGAAACTTTATCAATTCTGATGGAATTATTTGTTGAGAAGGCCAACCAATGGTCACAAGTTATCCATGCAATTAATTGTGTTGACGTACTAAGATCTTTCGCTGTCTCTACCAATTCGTCCTATGGATCTATGTGTAGACCTGTTATTTTGCCTCTTTCTACGTCATCACATCTTCGTCAGGAAAATGGAGGTGGAGGACCAGTTGTAAAAATGAAAGGGTTATGGCATCCATATGCTTTGGGCGAGAGTGGGGGCCTTCCTATTCCTAATGATATCCATCTTGGAGGGGAACCGAAGGGTTACAATCGTCATACTTTGCTGTTGACTGGACCCAATATGGGTGGAAAGTCAACACTTTTACGTGCCACATGTCTAGCTGTTATACTGGCGCAGGTTTCTCCTTTTCTATGAATCCAGAGTTGCAATATGGTTGACTTAGTAGCTATATTTTCTGAGATATGAATACAGTTACTTAGGCTGGTCATGTGAAATTGCAGCTTGGTTGCTATGTGCCCTGTGAGGCATGCGTGCTTTCACTTGTGGACATCATTTTCACAAGACTTGGTGCCACTGATCGAATCATGACTGGCGAGAGTAAGTCCTTTTCCTACACACAAGATCTGAGTCAATCTTTTTAGTATGAAAGCATTGAGAAGCAATTGGCATAAGGAAAAAAAAAAAGCAACGACAAGTAATTTTTTACTTGATTTGAACTGTTTTTGTTGACATCTTTATATGCTGTGGACCCTTTTTAAATTCCACCAGGTGTCAGGAAATTTTCTCTTTATTGGCTTTTGGGCCTCTTCTCCTCTGCCTGCAGCCACAATCTGGCTGTAAGGTCAATGAAATTCACTTTCTAGAAATGTTATCATCTTGTTCTCATCATAATATCTTATTGTTCTTCTATCCATTAGTATGTTTAAGCAAGGAAATTTTAATGCAACTGTCTACCCATGTGATCTTTAAGACAATGAATGTCAACTGATTGAATTTTTCCATCTATATTATCCGATTCCTTTTTCCATTTACTGTGAATTCCACCAGACTTCATTCTAGAGCAGTTAGGGAAATCTGGGATCAGCGAAGTCTGGCACAATTGCTTGCAGAGGAACTCATATCTGAGAGTTAATTCTTGTATTACAAGACGCATTTGTGATATATCTCTTTTCTGCAGGTACATTTTTTATTGAGTGCACAGAGACAGCATCAGTTCTGCAAAACGCTACAAAAGATTCCCTTGTTCTTCTTGATGAGTTGGGTAGAGGGACAAGCACTTTTGATGGATATGCAATTGCATATGCCGTAAGACTTAATACTACTTTCTTTATTACTGGATATTAACGTTGATAAATTTTCTTGTCTTCATTTCTGAATGAACAAAAAATGTGGCCTTCATCCTTGACTAAACTTCTGATATTTTTAAGCTATTGACTTCAAATGAAAAGCATAAAATGTTTGCAATGTTTATGCTAACTTCTCAAATATAGTTGATAGATATACTCATGTCACATTAAGTGAACATGTAGAATTCTACATGCAGCTGTGTGTCTTTAGGAATTCCCTTCTCATTATGCATAAATATGCTTGTATGGATTTGCCCACTTGCTTGTAAATGTTTTCTGTACATCATACGAATCTACGTGCAGCCATGCACTGTTGGAAATTCCCTTTTTGTTATGCATTAATGTGATAGCTTATCAAAAGAAAATCCGGGTATCTTCTGTTATAAAATAATTTTTATAAAGCTTTCTATCCATATTTATATATACAACATAGCAAGAGGAGTGATGCTATAGCTTGACCCATCAATTCTCCTAATGAATGAGAGTTTGACATGTCAACTAAAAAGTATATTAATATTTTTTAAAATATTATTAATGTTTTAATATGATCCAATGTATTGGATTGATATTAGATACAACGTATCTTTTGTTGATTTTAATTGAATAATATTATAGAAACTTTTGGTCATGTTCAATTTAAGGACAGATATTATACATATATGATATTATTCATAAATATGGCTATCATAGTGGTTAGGAAAAGAATTACATGAATGACCTAGTGGTCAAAAAACTATATAAGAACTCAAGTTAGAGGAGGATTCATTGTTTTGGAAATGTAGCTTTCAAATTTTGACACAAGTTATCTTTCTTTTTCTATCTATAAGTTATCAATAAGACTCAGTTAATAAATATTGTCAATGATTTTTATATTGTTTATTTCTAATAACAATAATATGAAGTAACCTTCTAATAATGCTTACAAATACGGTACACCAAATTCTGGAATCAATAATAGAAAATATATCAGAACCTGTGCATAGCACAGGCATAAATGTCAGTCAATTTCTATACTACAGCTACCTGTTGGTGGATAGGGAGAAGGCTACTAAACTCTGCACTTTGCCATTGAGTAATTATTCCTTGAACTCGTTTAAGTCACCCTTTTTTTTTTTTGGTGCTAGGGGATGAAAATGGACAATAATTTATAAAACCCAGTACCCCTTATTGCTCAAACAAAGATTCCTCCTCTCTCTCCCTATCCACTCCTTTTATTCCTTCTGTACCATGAGCTGTCAAATCTCAAATCTGTCACTGTTTCTGAAGTATTAGGCACCTGTTCAAACCATCCAGCTTTTGAACTAATTTATGTGTCTGAAATTACCATATAGTTACATATGAATGATTCTGTATATTTTCTTAAACTCCAAAAAATGTAGGGACTTCACTTCCAGTCCTGCAATAAACCTGAGGTAGTGCTTTTTGGGTTGCAAGCGAAAATGAGTACCAACTTTAGCACCATTAACTATGGGATGCCTTTTGACTAGGTAATTATGTCAGAAAGAAGGTTTGGTTAGGGCTGGAAAGAGTAGTGGCCGCTCGAATTTCAGTTTAGCTAATGAGAGGGTGGTGATAATTGCATCCTTAAGGATAGAGAACGAATGAGAGTTTCTGGATACATCAATCAGCAAAGCATGCAAGTAAAATGGGTACACTATTTCCTGTCTGATCATGCGTAACTTGCAATATAATGCTAATTCTTATGTGCGTACATTCATATCATGCTTTCTATATATGCTACGTGTCTCTAACAAGTCAATTAAGAATCACATGATCTTACCAAAAGGAAAGGAAGATTTCTATTAGTCAATAATGTAGATCAAAAGGTATTACAGTTCCCTAGTCTCATGTGAACATTTCTTCTTACATGCGTAAATCCTAGTCCACAGTGGAGTAAGATCAAATATCTGTATGATGAGCAAATTTTTGGATATATAGAATCAGTGCTTTCTCCAAATTGTTTCATATTCGCACAAGGGCACACCTCTAACCTAAAATTCTTCAGGTTCTCCGTCATCTTATCGAGACAGTCAACTGCCGTTTACTATTTGCTACACACTATCACCCACTAACAAAGGAGTTTGGGTCTCATCCTCGTGTTAAATTGCAACACATGGCCTGCTCTTTCAAGTTAAAGGGCGATAATTTATCTAGAGGTGAGCAGGAGCTGGTTTTTCTATACCAATTAGCCTCCGGAGCCTGCCCAGAGAGCTATGGGATGCAAGTGGCACTCATGGCTGGGATTCCAAAAGTCGTGGTTGAAGCAGCTTCAGGGGCCGGTCAAGTAATGAAAAAAAGGATTGGGGAGAATTTCAGGTCGAGTGAGCAAAGAGCGGAGTTTTCAACACTGCATGAGGAGTGGTTGAAGACCCTTTTTACAATCTGCAAGCCAAGTGAGACTGATTTTGATGAGGATACATTCGATACGTTATATTGCTTGTGGCATGAGTTGAAAAGCTCATACAACTCGGGCACATAAACTGAAAGATCAAGTTGCTAAAATTGACTGATAGCTGTAACATGGAGCCTCGGTTTAGCGAGATAGTTGTGCTACAACGTGTACATGTAGTAGATCAGAAGGCTTCATCAGGAAGTCCTACCTGTTTGTACCCTGAGGAAAACTGTTTGGTGAAGCAATAACTCTTGTATTATCCCGGTTTTATGTTGTACTACTGGGTTAAGTCAAATTAATGGCCAAGATTACTTTGATTATGATCACTGGAGAAAAGTTTGCCTCGCTATCTTCTTACCTGAATACGAGATTCTGGAGAAGAAAAGTGTGAAAATCATTCTGATTTTGGTAGCACTAGGTAATAATGTGCCTTAATTTGATTAGTTTCTCTGTTCTACCATGTGGCTTAGTGTCTTTCATATTGCTTCTATAAGAGCTTATTCCAAGGATTGGTAAAAATGCTCGAGTACTAAATGATCCGAAAGCAGAAATGAGTTTTGGAGCTATAGTCCAGCTTGTTTGTTAATGGTGCCATTTCCTCTGTTGTGGGCTTCAACAGTTATTGTTAATTATTTTGATAAGGTACTTTGCACAGTTGCAGCTTCTGACGTCCTAGGGTCAATTCTAATGCATTACTGTCCTCCTTTTATGGATAAATAGAAAAGGAATTAGTAAGTTCATGATTTGTTTGTGGTACCTTTAAGATACTTTATTCTTTTCCTTACATTAAATAGATCCGTAAATAAAAGTTTTCATACTTTCTTTTAAGAATTCATTTGGTTTCATCTTTCTTTCATTAGTTAAGCCACTTTTTTTAAGTAAGGATTGTAGTAATTCTGGTTTTTACACTATTTAGAATGCCTTTGTCAAATTGAGGCATTCTGTCTACTAGTATTCGATCACAGAATCCATTGATAGCTGCATGAATAATTAGAATATGTTGTTTAATTGGAAGTGGTGCATATCGTTGTTGTTTCGATACTTTTGTCAACCTTTTACCTCTATTGAATAATGCCCGAGTCTCAGCATGAGTGATCTCATTATTAGGTGGGTCTGAGCTGCAAGGGGATAATGAGTTGTCACATAAATCAACTTTTAAGTGGTTGAATGTTTGCTTTGCATGGTTGCTTTCCATACTAGAATGAATTGTTAGTCAAACACTTAAACAAGAATAGCATTAATTTGCATAAACATCACCTCGGATTCGATATCCGATGCTCAAGATCTCTTCTAATGAATTCAGAAAGGGGTTAAACGTACAGATGTCTCTTGTGTTTTCTAAAATAGTTAAACATTTTTTGTGTTTCCTATAGTGTATCATGTTGTTCTTTGTTATTAGGAAAATTGTCAAATGTAACAACATTTATGTGTCACATTGTTTCTACTCGATTATTTTCAATTTTTTATCATAAATTATTTGAGCAAAAAATGCACCGCACTCCTGTAATTTAATCAAATAAGACTTATGTCTCCTACGATTTAAAAAATAATTAATAAACCCCTCCAAGTTATCATTTCTCACTAAAATCATTAGCAAACAATGATGATTGAGTTGCAAGTGATACATTATAGAAAATAGAAGAAGTTTTTAGTGATTGTAAAATACACAAGCGGCATGCATGTATTTTAGGTAAATTCTAGGAGGCATTCATCCACAATTAGAAATTCATGTAATTTTGACAAAGCCAAATATGAGAACAGGGTTGACGCCAATAAATGCAGCTGCCAGACATTTTCCTCTATTAGTTAATACAGGCCGGTACGTAAGACGACAGAGCAGTTGGATTTTTTTTTTGGTCAAACAAAAGATTCTTTTTTTTGTAAAAAGTCAAATAAAAAATTTTCATTAAACACCAAATACATGGTTGCAACAAACAATACATTTGCACTCGACTCAATAGCTTTGATTTTTGGAGGTCTTCTGCCACACTGCCAACAGTATTGACCAGAAAAAGCCACAAAATAAATGTCATGGATCACAACTGAAGGAAATTAAGAAATAGTTATGAACTGATAATATCATTGTGACAATAGGACACAAACAGTTCATTACTATTGGTTAAAAAGAGCCACCCTAATGTGACGATTTTCGCTAAACTGCAGTTAGAAAATCGCCGCCTATTTTTGTGTTTTTTATAGTGAGAACTGAATACTTTTATATTACGTGATTACGTTTCTATAACATCAAATTTATAATAATTGCACGTTCTGGATTTATTCATTTAGTGCCAAACTAAAATTGCGAAGCCCTAAAACTTGGGTTGATATACATTCGAGTAGATGCAACAAGATTTGGGTTTTGAACCTTGCTATACTCCTTGACCCTAAGTTTGAGAGCCCAATGTATGATAAATCTATTAATCCATCTCCAGCCTTTGAAAGGATATAAATTTCTATACAGAACATTTGATACATAGACCATAACTGTATAAAAGAAAAGACATCCAAACAACTTGGTCCATAGATAAGTTACTGATCTCAATAGAGCAGAAACAAACGGATTAGGACTCGAGAGAGCATTTGATATGAAAAGATCCTAATTCCAAATAAACATACGTAATAACGACATCCTCCTTTTGTCGTTGGGAATGATTTAAATTTTAATTCAATCAAGTTTGGAAAAGTAACATTACCTATGACCGTTATCCTTTGATCATCCCCTTTTTTTTTTTTATTACAAGGTAGTAAAATATGTTGTCTTTCGACTGCAAAAGCTAGGAACCATTTTCGCCGACACACCTACTGAATTGTGTTGTGCGCCATGTTTTCTATATCTTACAACAGATGATTAAATATCTCATTTAATTTTTGTGTCTGTTTCCAGGGAATGCTATAGTTTCATAATTGAAATGGTGCCGACTGGTAAGCGACCTCCTAGATTTTATTTCATGAGACACCTTCTTTTGCTTCGATGATGATTCGTGTAGGGGCTCTGCCCTACAATTAAAAATCAATTTCTGTGGACTCGAGGCACTCGCGATAGTATGAGTGAGAGTTGGAATGATAATAAACAACTGCACAATTACGACCGCGTTCAGACGATCTGCCCATTCTGTACTATTGAATCTCGCGATCGCATTATTAGGGGCCCAACTCATGCAATATTGTTCAAGTTTGGGCTAAAAGCAGATTTTTATTTTTGTATTAAATAAAATGCACCAGACCTCCTTATAGTCTATTATAAGTGCATAACACCTTTATCAAAAATTTCACAACAAGTTCCTGTGGTGAGTAAAAATTTAACGCGCACCCCATTACCATCCACACTCCTAAACTCCTCTAATGGTGTTAAAACTTATAGCAAAAAAGATAATGATAGCCTTACTATATTCCTTCAATTTTCTTTATTATTATTATTATTATTATTATTATGTTCGAGATGTGAGGCGGTCGAGTCCTGTTTCAGTATTTGATTTCTTGTTGAAGGTTTTTTGTCTTTTGTCAAAATTTCTTGTGACAGTTGAACCGCATCTACTATGGCGTATTATCACATATAAGCTGAACTACATCTACTATGGCGTACCATGCCATACAAGCTTATTTCATACTTTGTATTTGTTTTTAAAATTTGCTGCAAGTTATTCATATTTGTATTATTTTTATTGTTTTCTTAAAGTTCTTGTATTTATTTTTAAATGCAGATATATACATGTGTTTAATAATAATAATAATAATTTGAATGAATAGGGTAAGATTATAATTGTCTTTTTTCGCTATAAATTTTAAGACCGTTAAAGGAGTGTTGATGATAAAAGGGTACGTATGGAACTTTTACTCACCACAGGAACTTGTTGTGGAACTGTTAGCACTACAAAGGGGTGTTGTGTACTTATGCTAGACCATAGGGGAGGTCTGGTATATTTTACCCTTTTTTATTTAACATTGCTTTTATAATGGGTTTCAACAATAGAGCAATTTTCAGTTGAATTGTAAAATTAGGCTTAACTCCTTCCTATAATTCATTGACGATTCTGGGAATTTGTTCAAGCCCAACGGTCATCTCCGATAAAAAAGTTAATGGGCAGTTATTTACGAAATGTTAGAATTCATCACGAAAATTAATGATTCGTGAGGAATTCTGGGAATTTGGCAATTAATCCTGGAAATTAGCGGCGAATTCCCATAATCCACTGACGAATTCTAGGAATTCAACCTACGAAATTCCCCTGACACTTAGTCATTTCAAAGTCAATTTATTGCAAGAAATCTTTGACGAAACCCTAACAAATTCCTGAAATTCGGGACGAATTCTCACAATTCATGAATGAATTCTGAGAATGAGTTAAGTTTAATTTTACAAATTAATTAAAAACTGCGCTATTTTTAAATCCCACTATAAAAACAACGCTAAATGGAAAAAAAAAAAAAAATTGGGGCTAGAAGCATGTCTATGATGCAATTTTTTTCAAAGTTCTAACAGTTAACCTGAGATGGCAGTTGCCACGCCATTGTCAGATGCTGACTGCAGGTGCCACTTGCTGTGTCGTGCACCAACAATTTGCGGTGAAAAAGCACCTGAATTAAATCACTGTACAATACTATCTTTTTGCTGATCATAATATCAGTTAAACAAGAAAGCACCTTGAAGCTTATAGATTTCTAGATATTTCTTTCGGCTATATGATTCAATTAGCTGGGGTTCAATCGTTGACAATATAGGTGAAGACACCAAAAACAGATGTTTCTTGTTGCAGTACTTTTAAGGTGAACAGGTATTCTCGTGATACTGAAAGAAGCAAGTGGATTTTGTCAGAATGGAAAATCAAAATACCAATGATTCCATGTTGTCCAGGCTAATAATCATTTAACGTTACAGAAAGTTCAAGAAACTATTAAAAACTGGTGGTTCTGAAACGAAAAATTTTCATTTTAAATTTTGTAGCAGTCAAATGAAACAACAAAGTAGTAATATTGAAGGTCGCCCAGTTATGCATGTCACCAGTGTATACCATCCACGTTAGATTTTCATGCACTTCTTCTAAACCTATCTGTTGAAAATGTGTATACACGTCATCCTATATGGGCTAACCCGACGTGATCCGATCCAATGAGGTAGTTATCTAATAAGAGAGTTACCACGGCGTGACAAATAAATTTTTTTTTTTCGTATTTCTACAAAAATAGTCTTTTTCAGTCACCCTTAGGGTTGGAAATCGGATCGGATTTTCGGATAATCGGATTTTTCAGGTTTCGGGTGGGGAAAAAACCCGATTGGGTAGTTAAATAGTAACTATCCGGCCGGATATCGGATTTTTCGGATGCCGGGTTTTTCGAATTCGGATGTTCAGATACCCGACATTTTTATGAAGCTAAAAAATACAAAATTGTTTAATATATATATATATATATATATATTCGTGGTAAGTTAGCAAATACATTTATTGATAGTCAAACTAATTATATCCATGTACACAAATAGCACGATGCTCAAAACTAAGCATCGGCTCCAATAAAAGAAAAGAGATTGTTCAAAATGACGATAGACAAATCAACTCTTTTTAAAATATAAAGATATTTCCATCATAACTATGAACCAAACAAAAAAGAAAAATTAATAAATATTAACTATACAAATATATTTCCACATTTATCTAACTTAAACATAACAAATATTTATGCTAAATTAATGTTACATTTTGTTAATTCTAATTATATTACTCAATTCAGTTGTCTAATTTATTTACAAATAGCTTAATTATGTTATTTAACTTTTCATTACTTTTGTAGAATACTTTTTTTTCTCTTTTTTTAATTGTACATTTTAATATTAGTGCATTATATAAAATGTGTGTTTATATATGTGTTATATTAGAATATTATGATGAATAATTTACTATGGAATGGTGTGTGTATTTTTTTCGGGTTTTTCGGATCGGGGTTCGGGTAGGAAAAAACTACCCGATCTACTACCTGATATCCGATATTTTTTCAGATATCATCCGAATCCGAAAATTTTGTATTTTTTTTTCCACCCGATCAGGTTCGGATTCAGATTCGGATTCGGATTCGGATTCGGGTACCCGATCCGAATTTCCACCCCTAGTCACCCTACTTATATCTTACTTCGATTTAAGTTGCGAAGAAGAATAGCCTAAGGTAGTACAATGATTTTTGTTGGTCTCTTTCTCTTCTTGGGGGTTGGTCTTGAACATTATGATACATATATATATATAAAGAATGTCCCTTTCATGGCCAATCATTTGATTCCCTTGTGGAAAAATAAGAGCATAAATCCAACAAATAGAAAGGCTGTTCAAGACCACAGAATTAGAATAAAATGGAAATACATCGTAAGAGTTTATAAGTTTGGTAGAGTCTTTTTTAATCCGGTCAATTATGTGTCCTGAGCTGGCAATCTTGGTTGGTTGCGTTTTAATTAATTAACTATATATATATATATATATATATATGTGCAGCCTACATTTAACAGAACTTTTACTTGCTAGGGTTTGGTCCAATCATTTAAACGTTCTTGTTCTTCTCACATGCCGACAGAAATATATATACGGATTTTTTAACCAGTGCAATGTTGTCCACGTTAAAATTGATTAAATGACTTCATGTATATAAAGATTTTTTATTTTTAGTTATTCGGACACTAAATATAACTTAACCCCTCAAAAAAAGAATCATAAAAAATGATATTTTTTCTTTATATTTATGAAAATATTAATCTAACATTAATCGATATAATGTTGTAGTGTGTATCCAACTTCCGCAGAGCCTCAGACCAGGACAATACCCCAATTGCGGCTTAATGTATGCGACGTTGTATGCTTTACACAATTGATAGAAAAAAAGACGAGGCTTCAGATTCAAACAAATTAAGCCGCTAATTCAACTCTCTAGATGAAAAATAATATGTGTCAAATTCTTAATGTAGTCTGTTGGTTCTTTATAGCATAATTTGCTACAGTGAACATGTATGCACGTATATTTCTCCACAATTTTCATATTTCAAAATTGTAGTTCAATTATTACAAACTTGGGATTTACTGAATGTTGCTTTGAGATGAAGGTTTTAGCTTAGGCCATTTTATACAACACTAAAATAATACACGACCATTTTGGATCCATCCTAAGACTATTAATCTCATGTTATAGCTTCCTGTTTCAATATAATTTTTGAAATGAGACTCATAAATATGCCCCTAGGAAATATTTTTTGGTTTTATAAATTTATAAGTCATGTATTTAACTCAACTCTCTTAAAATATATTGTGATTATTGTAAATTAAGCAAGCTCTTTCATCGGTTTGAAGTCAACCAATTTCTTATAATCATATCGTTGATCGGGCTTTCTGTATTTTTATGAATGCATGAAAATTTTCATCATCAGGTAGCTGGAGCCAGCAGAGGTCTGCTTGAATCTTGATTATCATACATTGTCACCATCTAGAAACTCATACTTCTGCTTTTAAATATAGTTAAATTTGTTTGAACTACCCACATTTTCCATTATACATAAAAGTTTAAAAAATGGGGACAAAGAAAAACAAAAAAAATAAAAATGAAAAGATCTCTGTTCATACCAGCTATATATATATATATATATACATATAACGAGATTTTGGGCAAAATGCAAAGCTGTAATCAAAAGAGAAAAAAGTTTGGAAAAGCTAAGCTCCCTTGGGGGTAAGGAAGGCATCTTATCTCTTAAAAGGGCACCTAATTCTTGTACAGTGGAGAGACAGCTCGGAATGGGATGTGGTTACAGGGACCACTTGAGAAGCCTTTAATATCCATCTTATGATTTGGTACTCATGCCATTACTCTATATGAATAAATTGTCATCAACATATGAGAAGACGAGCTATGGATTCTTGTTTATTTTCTTTTTACCCGTCTCTCATGGAATTCAAACTCATGTCATCACTTTCAGAAAATATCTTACACAAACTCATGAAGGTGCAATAACACGAGTCAAGTACAAGAACTAACAAGCGTATGGTTCATAATAATCGAGTAAGAGTAAGATATATTTTTTTCGTAATCTAACTAAATAGACTATTCCATGCTGGTTGTTATAAGCATGAGAAGGGACCTATGTTTTTTGTTCAAATAGACAGGAAGGGATGGCTCACCCCTTTAATTTGGGCAAAGTTAAGTCATATGTCATGATCAATCATGCCATTAAATTTGGCTCCATGATCATGCTTCACCCCCATGGTTCAAGCCATAGGACCTAACCGTGAAGATAAAATATATGGGCCCATGAAGGAGCCAATTAGTCATGTAAACTTTGGTCATTCTAGCTCGTGGTAAGGGCCCACTCTTCACCACCACCACCACAAAAGGAACGAAATTAATAGTAGCAAATAGGGATATAAGTTTATTCACAACGAGAGAAACCCTGTGCGGCCGCGGTGCATTGCGCAGAAGAATACGTATTTTAATATTTTTATTTATTATTGATAGTTAATTATTATATTTTATGTATGAATGAAATATGAGAAAAAGGTAATTTTAGGACTTTAACTTTATAAAATATGGAATTAAGGGCATGAAGTTCAAAGCCTTGATAAAAGGGCTTAAATTTATGAAAAAAGTAGCATTTTACTTACCATTAAGTAAACGGTGCTAATTTTTGCTTATGTGACATTTTTTTTTTTTAATTTTAGGCTAAATTTTGTTTTCCTTTTGTAGCTTAGATGGAATTTTCTACATGGCATTCTAAATCTATATGACATATACATACATAAACTTATAAATTATAACACACATAAACTTATAAATTATAAGTTATTTCATTTATGTATACATATATAAATATTGGACATTTTTTGTAGGTTATAGGAATATAAAGTAATCTACATATTTTTTTGTATATCTAATGGCAAAGTTCATATATATTCAATATTTTAAAAAATGCAATTTAACAGTGTAGTTTAATTGTTAAAAAAAAACAAATTTAAATAAATCCCAATAAACCTAAAAATATATGCTCATTTTAGAAACTAAAAATAATATGATCGTTTTAGAAATGACTATAGTAATATGTTATTTTATGGTTTATTTTGCTTTATTAAAATTTGTCAGTTTTAAATACCTAACATTCATAGTTAATTTATATTTTTAAGTTTTAAGTATACACAAACTTTTTATGTTTAGTAACAAAAAAATATGTAAATTAATTTATATTTACATAACACCCACAAAAAAAGTTCAAAATTTATATTGCACATATACCTGATAACTTATAATTTATAAGCTTGTGTGTAGATACTATGTAAATTTAAAATACAATGTAATAATATCCATCTAAGCTATGAAAGAAAAGTTAAATACCACCTAATGTTTAAAAAGTTAAAAAAAAGCCACATAAGCAAAGAACTAACAATGTTGTGAAATATCACTTTTTTTATAAGTTCAAGCCTTATATTAAAGGTTTGAAGTTTAGACCTTTAATTCCATATTTTGTAAAGTTTAGACCCTAAAACTACTCTTTTTCCTTTTTAAATTTTAATTTTTACTAAGCATTCAATATTAATTGTGTTTTAAGAGATGTTCAATAATTGAATAAGATGTTAAAATATTTATGAGAGAACTTCAATATTTATAAAATAAAGTGTTTAAATTAAAAAAGTAAAGAAAAAAAAATTGATGTGAAAAAAAAGTAATAGAAAGTTTTTAGTGATATTTTTGGATGAAAAATAGTGTCATTGTTGGAGGGAAGAGATAGCTTGGACAATGGCATACATTTACCAGAAACCATGTATCTTCTTTTACATAATATATAGATGTTATTATATTGTTATGTTATGATGATATGAATAGAATTTTTAATCAAGGGCAAAGTTATAACTGCTTGACTCATTTTTTTTAAATGCGTATATTTGTAAAGTATTTCTAATATAAAAAATTTAAGTTAGCCCTCACTAAATTTCTTTATCAAATATGAATATTAGATTATGTATTTTTGTAGAATAGTGGTAGTTCAAGTAGTTTAAAAAATATAAATATTTTTAGAAATTAGGAGGTAATTCAAGTATTTAAAATTATTTCTCCAATAATGATAACTTAGGTTTAATCCTATACGGGATGGGGGCTGGAATAGGGTAGAGAGTTTAAAATAAAAATAAAGAAGAAAACGTATACATGCATGCCTAAATGAACAAAAATATCAAAATTCATTTTTAATTGTAATAAAATAATACGTTTTGAGTGTGTCATGTCAACGCTAACATAGAAATTGTTATTCTATTATTAGCTTATATGATAATTTATTATTTATTTTCTATTTTATTTTCTTTTGTTTCTTATCTTTATAAATATACATTTTTAGTTGTAATTGAAACATTAAATGGTAAGCCAATTAATGCTCAAAATAAAACTTATTTGTGAATTCCAAAAGATTCATTTCTTATCTATTATGAATTTAATTTTCAATTAATTAATATCTAAAATAATATTTATTTATGAATTTCAAAATATTAATTTATTATCTATTATGGATGTATATTATTAATTTCAATTTAGAAAAAAAATCAATTAATGTTTAAAATAATATTTAATTATAAATTCTGAAATATTAAACTCGAGTAAATTCCATATCTACTATTAGAAAAAGTTAAACCTAAATAAACTTAACGTCCACTATTAAAAGAAATGTAGAATACAAAATATTCACGAATAAATCGCTCACGATTAAAAATAAATAAACTCAAATAAATTGAATGCATATTATTAAAAAATTTGTAAAAAGTATGAATATAAAATTACTAAATATTATAATGTTATAATGAGATTTCGGCTCCCACATTGTACTCGTCTTTCCCCACCGACGAAATAGGAATACCCCTTTCCCGCCACCGACCAATGCAAAGACAAGAAAACCGTGAAATGGGGGACTCTCTTTCTCGTTACATTTCTTGTGCCCCGTAATTTGCGTGCCTATTTTTCTCTTTTCTCTTCTCTTCTCATCTTTTTATTAGTGGTATTTATTTACTGCTTTTCGCGGATCCCACACAACACAAGACCCTTTTGTACTACTGTTGATTTGTCGCAATCACTTTACCTCCATCTTTTTGGGTTTTTAAATGTTAGTTTAATTGTTAGCTTTAATGACACCCCAAAAATCAACTCTACCATTTGCTTGGTCCTCCTGAATTCTGACCCTTAGTAGTTGTGGGAATTATTGTTGCCCACTTCTTGTGTGGTGAAGTGTGTTCTCTTGGCGGATGCTTTGGTGGTAAAAGGCGGGAAGAGAATATTATTTGTATGTAGGTTCGAATCACATCAATTGTTATTAAGTTGAGTGTCTTATCTTAATTATTTGATAAAATAGTTCTCGGGAAAATTATTGCACCTAGAGTTTATTAATTAGTAGTTTGGTTTTTTTGTTGATTGGGTTTTCCTCATATAAAAAAAGGAGTTGTGAAGTATTACACATTTAGATTTTACTTTGAAATGTAAAGATGTATTCAAATTTTTATTTTGAAATGTAAAGCATTTAATATCTAATTCCCTTTTTAAGTAAAAGAAAGAGGTTAAGTCACAAATTAATTTTTCACTGTGCAAAAGACACACACCTCTCTAACTAAATCCACAAAAGTTGAAGTACCTACTTTAAATAGAAAATCGTATAACATTTATGGTTAGGATGAGAATACGAGCAATAAGCAGAAAAAGTTTTTATCGAGACAAGTTTATACTTATCTAATGATAATATCAACACATATCAATTCAATTCTAACTAGTTTGTGGAGACGCATAATATCACAAGAGTTACATGTATTTCTATAAATTAATTTGAAAAAATTATCGTTTCACTCTGCTCAGCATGTGGTAATTAATTTTTTTATTATTTTCGTCTTCCTTAAAAGTTAAAACAATGTCTTAGTGATGATCAAGAAGAATGGTGTAACAAGCCACATGTATAGTATCCAATTCAAGAAAAATTTACCAACGACCTTAGCATGCTTTTAATTTATGAGCTAACGGCATACAAGTCTTTTCTTTTTTCTTTTTTAATTCAAGACAGGCCAAAATTTCATTAAAATTAGTAAAAAAAAATAATCTTTAGAACCTCTCACATGTCATTAGACCACTAATCTTTGATTACAAGCCAATTTATTTGGTCATCAAATGGACAAATTCTACTTTATCAACGTCTAACCGTTGTCGCAGCAATAATGATGCTACCAAATTAACAGTGGTTAACCAACTCAATTCACGTGCCACTTTTATGAGGGAGACTTTTCGTGAACAGTTTGTTGATTAGATTTTGAAACCCCAAGAAAGTTCGGCAAATCTAAGGTTTCGTTCGCTTTGCGGGGAACCTTTTTTTTTTTTTTATATATATATATTTTATTATGTTTGGTTGTTAAATATAAAAAAATTAAAAAATTAATTAATTTTCTTAAACAAATATTTTTCTTTTCTTAAAAAAATATTTTTCACAACATATCACATCTTCTCCCAACAAATCCCCTCCCCCCACGACACACATACACAAACACAAACACCCACGACATACGTACATAAATATGAGCATAAAAATAAATGCATAATAAGACATATTACTCATACTTTTGGGGGTTCACCTTGTACCATTATATCTATTGCATAACCAACTAGCAATAAAAATCATAATACCACCTTGTTGCCAAAGCAATGAAGCAATTATAAGCCAATATTGATTGAAGAAGTAGCATATTCCAAATAAATTGTAATTTTTTATTTTTAAAAAATATTTTTAATGGAAAAATGATTGCATTTACAAAAGCAATTTAGTTGTTTTGCTTCAATGGTCACTCCAATGATTTGTTTGGATTGGCTTTTTTTTTTTTTCAGAAAAAAATATTTTTTCCTTAAAAAAGTCATATTAAATTTGTAATAACAATTTGATTTGGTTTCTAAAAAAATTAAAATTCTAAAAACAACTCAAATATAGTTTTTTTTAAAACCAGAATTTTCAATTTTTTAAAAAAAAACTTTTTCTTTAAATTGCTAGAAAAAATGCTTATTAAAAAGTCATTCCAAACGGGCCCTATATGTTATGGCACATTTGGATTGTAGCTTACTCATAGACCTTGTCCATATATTTACAAATCACGTGCCATTAGATTAAAGCAACGATTTCTCAATGCACATCATTTCAAACATTATCATTTCATTAGAATAAGATTTTCATTCTTACTTAATTTCAATCCCTTGGTGCCAAACATATATATCTAGTTTATCTAGTTTCTTTTTAAAACATCAGAATGGTAAAATTTCTGGAACAACTTTCAAATTGATCCATTCAAAATACACAAAATCCTATAATTCACATAAAAAAGGGTCTATTTGATTGTGCATTTGTAAAACAATGAAAGTAACTTATTAGGTTAGAAAATACTAAGATTTATTTACGAAAAGAGTCAAACTAGGCATTGACTTGCAATGTTAGCTAGAATGTATCTGTATTGATTTGAGTTTTATTAGTGTAATTAAAATTTTTTGTTAACCTAATTACCAATTCTAATATCGTTCGTTTCATACTAGACTAAAAGATGGGTATTAATAAAAAGACCAGAGTCTTTCCCTTCCATTATATTTTTATAATTTTTCGTTGTTTTTTTTTTAAATCGGGGAAATAATATTTAGTATGTTCGAATAATTACATACTTTTCATTTTAATTTGTACTAAATTAATGCTAAGTTATCATAGATGTACACATTTTATAAGTCTCATTACTATTGCTATTTCTCTCTCTCTTTGTTTTCCCATTTTTCAGCTTATGCCTTATGACTTATGACTTAGATAAGTAGAAAGAAAAACTAACATAAAGAAGTATCTCAAATTTAAGTTACAACTTTACAACTACTTGTATCAAGTTACCAACTTACTATCACCACTTATATGTTATTGTTTTCTAGACCCTCAAATGATTAGTTTGTCACAATTACTTCTCGTTATGTTCAAGTAGCAACCCCAAAAAAAAAAAAAAAAGTAAAACGAACCTTTGTTTTTCTTATGGTTCTAATTCTTGACATCATTTGGGGCTCAATGAGACAAAATATAATTCCAATAAAGGTTTGTCTATATTTATTTTAATAAAAATTATTTAAAAATATTTTTAAATAATAAATATTTTTTTTGATTTTACAAAAAATTAGAATTCGATTTTTCAAAAACTACAAATCTTTAATTTTTTAAAAACTTAAAAAAGAAAAATTCAATGACTGGGTAGGACGGGTGCGCGGTGCAACAAATAAGTTGGGTCAGTGCACTACCACGGCGCCGACGATGCAGCCGTGGAGGGCGCGACACGTGTAGGGCCCAAGATAGTTGTGTATTTCTATACATACATGAGCCCAATTACATCAAAAAGAGAGCGCGGGCCCACATGCGCCTTTTTCAAAGGCGTCAATCTTTCGTTCTTTCTAATCTCCTATGTCTATATCATGCTCATCATTCATCATGATGGTGCTTATGCATGAGATGATGTTACACCCATACCATGCATTTTTCATTTTAACCGCTTGCTTATCCCCATTTAATGCTGCGAGGAACACTTGTCTCCATCAATTTCTTGTTCAGTTGCTATATATTTGTGTCAATTAGATTTTGGTAGATTTTAAGCTGAGTTGACTTCTTAGTGTAAAAAATTGGGCAAGAATTATGTGACTTTTTATTTGTTGTTATTTCTTTTTTCCCTTGCCTTGGGGTTAAAGGGTTTGATTTGATTGATTTTTTTTTTTTGTAATTTTTAAAAGATGTGTTTTTATCTGAAAAGTTAAAATTTTTAACTTTTAAAAAAAATTGTACTTAACTTTTTTCAAAATTTTAATTTTTTAAAATTAATTTAAATACTTATAATAAAAGATACGTGTTTTCTAAGAAAAAAACGTATCTTTTCATGGAAAAAGTCCAAACATGCCCTAAATCTTTTCATAAGTTTTACATTAAAAATTAAACAGTGGATATTCTTTTCTTTTCGTAACATAGTGAATATTTGGCTTTGTCTTCTGGCAATGTCCCCCATTTCTACTAACATAATTGTTATTTTTGACTAGTGCTTTTGTTAAAAATTAGCCCGATCATTTTGAAAATCTTGCATTGGTTGAATTGACACGATTTGTCTTTTTTTTTTTTGGGTATCTCTTGCAACATATTCCAAAGAATCTTTACATAATTTTTATATTTGAGTTCAAAATACAAAAGTCAAAGATAAGAAGGAATATAATTTTGACCTTTGCATAAATGTGAAAGACTTCGTATTTCTTATAATAAAGAAAATTTATTATATATCGAATTGTTCAGATGCTATTTATATATAGAAAATATAAGTTCTCCTACCAACTGCGGGGGAAAATATATCCGCAAATTGTGCAAATTGTAATGGAGATACCTTGGCTATAATGTTTACTACGTAATATAATTTCCCGTGTAATAAAAAGTCAAGGAGTACCCGTGCTCGAGAAGCCAAAGAAAACGCACAAATGCAGTAAAAAATGTGAAATGCTATAAATTTTTGTGCGTTACGTTACTGCCGCTTCATTAATGCGCACTGCTACAGAGTGAAAAATTGACAACAGAAGAAGTTAAAGATGCAAACAACAAACAACCAGAAAAAAACCCCACCGGGGTTAAAAAGTGGACTCAAATCTCTGTCCCAATCCCAAACCCAACAAAAAGGTCCAAAAATAAAGTTAGTTTTAAATAATGCACCAAAACTAAAAGTTTTTTTGAATTTGTTTTTTGCAAGAAAAATGCTTTTTTATTAAAAAATATATTTGGGCATAACTTAAAAAAAAAAAAACTTTTTAAAAGATCATTAAGGAAATGTTTTAAAAAAAATCATTCCAAATGAACCTTAAATTATTTGTTATAGGCTATGTGCAATTGTCGGTCAACTTGGCCGGCATTGTGTCAAGTATTCGTTTAAGTTCTAAATACCTCACTTTTTTATTATTTTTTAAAAAACAATCATGCAATTTCTTAATTTATTATTTTATTTATGAGAGTCAATTTTCTTTTTTTAAATGTGGGCTGTTATTCTAAACTTTAGCTTGAGGGAAGTTAAAATGCAAATGGAATAAGGAAAAAGAATAAAGCCACACCATGCCACTTATAAGACAGAAGAGGGAATTTTGGGATGTGCTATGAGAGAGAGAAAGCAAGAAAGATAACCTGGTGGACTTTGAGCTGTGATTTAGCTGTCCCTTCTTTTATTATAAGTGCTTATATTGCTCTCTCATTTCTCCCCATTCCTTTTCCCTCTCATTCATACACACTTCCCCAAAATCCCTAGCCCCCCCCCCCCACCCTTCAACGCCCACTCCCCACCCCCTAACCCCCTTCAAAACTGCTCAGCCACCACCCAAATCTCAAAAACCCAAATCCCATTTCTCATCTTCTCCGCATTTTTTCTTCACATTTTGTTCTACTCAATTTGTCATTCTTGTAAGCCAAAAAGCGCCCAACTTTGAAACCTTTTTTTCCTGTTTTGCTTCAGATGTCTCATGTGAGATGAAGGAGCAAAACACTTATAATCTGCATTTTTTCTACTCCAATTTTGCATTCTTTCTAGTCTCATTCTTGTGTGTGAATACCTTTGGCCTTGCAAATTCAGCTCCTCATGCAAAAGTATCAGAAAACGGTCCTCTTTCTGATGCAGAGGCACACTACATAAAGCAAAGGCAGCTCTTGTACTACAGGGATGAATTTGGTGACAGGGGCGAAAATGTGACCGTTGACCCTTCACTCGTGTTTGAAAACCCAAGGCTTCGCAATGCATACATTGCGCTGCAAGCTTGGAAACAAGCTATCCTCTCAGATCCCTTGAATCTCACAGCCGATTGGGTTGGATCTAACGTATGCAACTACACTGGTGTCTTCTGTGCACCCGCACCAGACGACCCATCTATCCAAACCGTCGCCGGCATAGACCTCAACCATGGCGACATTGCTGGGTACCTTCCCGAGGAGCTCGGGCTGCTAACGGATCTTGCGCTCTTCCACATCAACTCCAACAGGTTCTGTGGCACGATACCCAGGAAGTTCGAGAACCTGAAGATCTTGTTCGAGCTGGACCTGAGTAACAACAGGTTTGCGGGCAAATTTCCTTATGTGGTGTTAAGCTTGCAAAAACTTAAATTCTTAGATCTAAGGTTCAATGAGTTCGAGGGCACGGTGCCTAAAGAACTGTTTGACAAGCCATTAGATGCGATTTTCATCAACCATAACAGGTTCCAGTTTGAATTGCCTGATAATTTTGGGAATTCGCCTGTGTCTGTTATTGTGCTTGCGGACAACAAGTTCCATGGTTGTGTGCCTGCTAGTATTGGTAACATGAGCAGTCTGAATGAGGTCATATTCATGAATAATGGGTTGAGGTCATGTGTGCCTTCTGAGATTGGGTTGTTGAAGAATTTGACGGTTTTTGATGTGAGTTTTAACCAATTGATGGGTCCATTGCCTGATAGCATTGGTGGTATGGTGAGCTTGGAGCAACTGAATGTGGCACATAATATGCTCTCTGGGGATATACCGCAGAGCATTTGTATGCTGCCTAGGCTGGAGAATTTTACGTATTCGTATAACTTCTTTACTGGTGAGCCTCCGGCGTGCTTGGCTCTGCCTGATTTTGATGATCGCAGGAATTGCTTGCCTAGACGGCCTGCTCAAAGGTCTGCTGCTCAGTGCAAGGCGTTCTTGTCTAAGAGAATTCAATGTAGTGCTTTTAAATGCCGCCCTTTTAACCCCACTTTGCCATCTCCACCTGTTTCTGTGCCTGTATTGCCTCCTCCCACCGTTGTTCAGTCACCACCACCGCCAGTTTTTATGCCAGCGTCACCACCACCTCCCCCACCACCTGTTTACTCTCCTCCACCGCCTCCACCATCTCCTCCTCCCCCATCTCCACCGCCTCCTGTTTACTCTCCGCCTCCACCTCCACCACCTCCCCCGCCACCTGTTTACTCCCCACCTCCACCCCCACCATCTCCTCCTCCACCATCACCACCTCCTCCATCTCCCCCACCACCTTCACCTCCTCCGCCATCTCCCCCGCCACCTTCTCCTCCTCCGCCATCTCCCCCGCCACCCTCACCTCCTCCACCAGTAATGTCACCACCTCCACCTTCCCCTCCACCTCCATCACCACCTCCACCACTTACGTATTGTGTGCGTTCACCTCCACCGCCAAATTCACCACCACCTCCTTCACCTATTTACTCTCCTCCACCTCCTGTCACTTATTACTATAATTCACCGCCTCCACCACCTCCACATTCTCCTCCTCCACCTCCTCATTCACCCCCTCCACCACCAGTATACACCTACTTGTCACCCCCACCTCCACCACAACACTCTCCACCACCCCCACCTCATTCACCACCACCACCATCACCAATCCCTTGTATAGAACCTCCTCCTCCACCGCCTTGTATAGAATCCCCACCACCATGTGAAGAATATTCCCCTCCACCACCACCACCAATTGTTTACAAGCCTCCACCATCTCCATCACCCCCGCCACCATACATTTACAACTCCCCACCACCACCGCCACCAATTCACTATCATTCCCCTCCACCCCCAGCCTCACCGTCACCTCCTCCTCCAATCCCATGTGAACAACCCCCACCAGCTCCATCTCCACCTCCACCTCCACCCATAATCTATGAAAGTCCACCACCTCCTGCCCCTGTGTATGAAGGTCCATTGCCTCCAATAGTTGGTGTTTCATATGCTTCTCCTCCTCCGCCTCCCTTCTATTGATTCTTTTGAGAATTTTCCTCTAACCCCATCCCTGAAACTCAAAAGCCTACAAATTACATATTATTACCACTCATTCTGCTATTATTTCCTTGTCTTCGTTACTCTGTACTTCAATCTTTATGTCTGGAATCAAAGTATAGAGCAATAGCAAAACTTGTGCCGGGAATGTAATGTACTTTTGAGGATTGATATTGATGTATTGGATTATTACCAATGAAGACTGCGACAAAAGAGTAAAAAGAGTGAGGAGGTACAAGGAGAAAGTTCTCTCCAGATATATTTATTTGCATTGTTATGGATGATGATCATTTGAGTTGTGAAAAATAAATTTGAAGAGAAAGAGAAAGTAGGGTTTTTCAGGAAAGCTGTGTATGTATAGAGACCGTAATCAGGGCCAGAAACCAGTGTAGCAGCAATCTCTTGTCGCTGCTTGCTGGTTCTGGTTTGTGGGTTTTTATTGTTATTCCTATATCATACCTTTCTTTCTTCCTTTTTTGTTTTCTGTTTTATATATTTTATATTATAATCTTGAACATTTTACTTATATTGGTTTTCAGAATTCGGATAATTTGTTACTATCTTTAATAGTCCTTTATGTTCTTTTGTTTATTTATGCTGCAATTTGATTATTTGCTAGGTTCTTTCTATATCTGCTCATCCCACCTCATGACATGAGTCCTTTCATTTCTTTGATTTTCACGACTGAGGTTTGAGTTTACTGGTCAAACTTTCTGTTCCATGAAAGGGGATTTTTCATTTTGTTTTACATTCTCCACAATGCATGGTTTGATATATAGATGTTCAAAGTCTGGAAAAACTAGCACTCAACTTCTATTTTTGTATCTTAAGGATCGCATAAGATCGCATCAAATCTATTCTAAACAACATGATATGGAGACGTGTTTGAATGTGCGGTTTAAAGGGTGACTCGAGGTTGTATAAGAGAACATTTGATATGAGAGGATTATAATCTGACCTGAGATAAGTTGTTGGATCTTATGCTACCAATGCTGGAATTTTCTCTTGAGATTGCTTTGCTGTCTATTGAAAGACCCAAGTGAACGATCACTGTGATGCATACTAATGCCCAACCCTTAATTGGATTGCTACTAATGCAACTTTGAGTAGGACCATGTGCACCCTTACCTGGATGTCAAATTCAAATCATGTTTGTTTGAATCATCTCAACACTTTCCTATTGGTAGCTGGAAATTCGATTATTTCAGTAGTATAACCAAAAAGTTTGTCAGGGTTGAATATTCTTGCTCTTTTCTATTTTTTATTTTTGGTTCTAATGCCAAACAATGGTCACAAATTGTATCCCTCGATTGTGCACGACGGAGTAGAGTGCAAAAATACGAATTCGTTTTTTAAAATTAGATTTAATATATTATTACTACATGTGTTTAGACTTTGTTGAATCATGAGATTTATAATGCAAGGGTTTTAGAACAATATAATGTAACTATTGTTGGTTATGTCAAGATGTGGTAATAGTCTTTTGTATTTCTGTTTTTCGACCGTTATTATTATTATTATTATTATTATATTTTTTAAGTTTTTGCAAAGATACCAATTCAAACTTTTCAAACCACTAAACGCGAACCCACAAAGCAAGGGGTTGCAGGGCAAGAGAAAACAGAAAAAGAAAATAAAAGAAAACGAGCACACGGGGACGAACCGAACACAGACTTCCATTATTGAGGATAATCACTACATTATTGAGGATATTAAGATTGTTACTTTAAGAATTTGTGGCATTTGATTCTAACACATTAGGAGGACGGCAAATGAATCGATTAATTAGGATGTTAAACATGTTTTATCGGGGAATTGACATGTAACTTGGGTTAGCAAGTAAACTCCTCGTATTGCTTGTTTTGCTTTTTCAATGAAAAATATTTGAAAAAAAAAAAAGAAATACTACCACTACTCTCATAAAAGCGTATACTGGTCTCAATTATTTACTTAGATTTCAGATACAAGTTTCTGGTGCAGTGTTGGAATTAATCATGAGCTCAGTTTTCTTGCTTGCTTTATAATAAGAAATATTTCAGCAAAAGCCAGTGAGATTTCCTTGGAAGATAGGTCAACAGCTTGGTTTTTCAGTTTTACTCTATGTTTTTCGCAATTTCCGTTTTCATTTCCCTTTTGTTGATAAATGCAACATATTATGCACAAATACTCCTTAAAATAAGCATGGCCTGACCCTCTCGCGATTCTTAAATGTGTAATACACATTCTCGTTAAAGTGACGATCAATGTTCAGTTTGAAATCACAGGATAATGTGCATTTATGTTAAATTTTAGGGGTTGAGTGCTATTTACCGTTGATAAGTGCAACATATAATGGGCGGGAAGACAATTCAGGAGTACTCAAAGTGTTTTTTTTTCTGGGAAATTTTGACCAAAAAACAAAAGATTTTTTTTTTGGGTATAGTGTTTTATTCATCTAAAAACCTTTTGTTGCTTTCAAGATCAAATGGGAAATGAAAGGATGGTCACGTGGTTGGTCTTTGCACGATTAGTTTATATCTTGAGTGTCATCATTTAATGGGTTTTGGATCATAAGAAAACGATCGAGACAAAGACAAGTGCCATCATTTTCCAGAGGCGTGAGGAGAACGATATGTTGAAAGAACCATGGAGCATATGCTTCACCCATAATTTATCATAATGCACGATGTTGAAAATAGAAGAAGATCGAAGCCTAATGGAAATTCATCTTCGCTATGTCATAATTATCGGAGCTTTCTCCTGGACTGTTCTTTATAATCTTCATCATCAGTTCTTAAATGCTACGTTCACCCCAAAATAAAAAAAAAAAAAAAAGGAACACAAGTTGAACAAATTGATATGGCAATATTTTAACAAATAGTAGAAACTGTTGCTAGCTATTACTTGGTAAAATCATTACAAATAGAAAAATGCTTCTTGTGGAATTTTTAATGAAATAGTTGCGGAAAGTACCATTACTGTCAACAATATTGTAATAAAGAATTCGCAACGAGGCCAAATTCAACGTTTGGAGAGCATCCTGTAAAAAAAGTTACTGTTGACAAGGTTTTATGTTAAAACTAATTAGTGTTAGGGAAAGTATTTCAAGATCTTATTAAATGATCTTGAATCTAGTGATTTTTCTATGTAAAGGAAATTCCAACACTCCCTTCACGTGTGACCGGACTTTTAAGTATATGGACCGCACATGGA
Organism: Cordia subcordata; assembly: GCA_028554755.1. Lineage (NCBI taxonomy): Eukaryota > Viridiplantae > Streptophyta > Magnoliopsida > Boraginales > Cordiaceae > Cordia > Cordia subcordata. The sequence goes on from JAPTOF010000014.1 coordinate 8,625,034, forward strand.
ACATGACTTGCACGTGGTTAAATATGATTGAATAAGTCGCACATGGTTGGATATTCACACGAATATAACTGAATCGATGGCCCAACTTTGATATTATGTTAAGAATTTTGAGGTTCTATATTAAAATCAATTGATGCAAGATGGAGTAGCCTAGGATCAATAATCTTAGATTTATTGATTTTTTTTATGCTGCAGAAAATTGCATTGAGATAAAACAAATTCTTGGGAGAAAAAGAGCAGTTTAATTTTCCTTATGTGTAGCTGGATAGAATTTAAGTCCTTTTCATTATGCAAGAATATTATACTACTAATATAAAATCTGTCATTTAACATGTAAAATCTTATTAACAGAGTAATACTACCATTACTTCTACTAATTACTAGAGAAATCAATGGCGAGACGATGAGGGACAGGAGTCAGGTTAGGAGTGAGAGTTAAAAAAATGATGAAACGATGAGGGACGGGAGATTGCGCTGGAGATACAAGGCAATGAAAATTTTATCCCGGAGAGAGAGAGCAATGTAGATAGATGGGTCCAAAAATTGACATAATCTCACATGGGATGTTAGCCAAATTTACACCGTCTTGATCTCAATGAAGTAAGCTAGTTGACTTAGTTTTCCTTCTATACTTTAAATACAGATGCAACATTTATTTTGCAGCGTCGAATGACAGCCTGTGCGTAGGTCAAGTATATTAATTGGTTATCATAGTAACTGATGGATACCCATTACAGTGACCCCATTAGTATATAGGAAAATCTAATTCCACTAGACTAATACAGTTATGATGAAATCAATTAATTCTTTATACGTTGTATGTTATGAGAAGATTCAATTTTATACGAGAATCCTCTACCAAACCGGCACGACTAGGATTAAAATTGCTTCAGAGATTGAAGGCAGAATAGTTTGTTACAAGTCAAGCTAGTCAAGCATTTCCAATAATGTATTGTAGTAGTTGGTGTAATATGATCTGGCATGTAAAATAGTCTGTATCTCAACCCATTACTATCATGATCAGTGGGATATTTCATGATCATATATAACGTGTGCATTAAGCAATGGCATCATATGATACGCCTGTTTTCTCAACTCGTCCTTAATGAATGATACAATTAAGTAGGTGATCATATAACATTCAGTGCGTGTCAATTAATTGAATCTTTTTTGTGTCAATGATTCTTCTGGCCTTCTTCGCGGTTTACATATATCAGACGGAGCTCTAAAGGGGAAAAGCAATCTCACACTGTTTCTTTTTTCTTTTTCTTTACATGCACTACAAATTTTTTTGTTATGATATAATGTTTTGACATTAACGATAATGAATCCATACTATATATAAAAGACACAACCAAAACAACTCTATTATTGTTTTGACATTAAATGTAATGAATCCATACTATATATAAAAGAAGCAACTAAGAGGGTGTTTGGTTTAGTTTTTTTCCTGGTCAAACCTACTTAAAGTTTAATTTAAGCTCATGAAAGTGTTTGTTTTAATTAAAAATGTGCTTTTCTTAAGTGACTTTAAGTAGAAAATAAAAAGCTCCCCAACCCCAACTTTTACTTTTTATGGCTTTAAGCACATTAAAAAAAAACAAGTTTGACCAAATCATTTACTATCTTATCCTTACCTTTTTATTTTTATTACTAAAATATCTTTACTCTTTTATCTTATACTTTTTTAAATTCTATTTTAATGTCCTTAATAGTTATTTTAACTATATAACTTACTTTTTAATCTACTTTAATCAAACATGTAAATACTTATTTTTATAACTATAACTTTTATTCAAATATGTAACTACTTAAAGTTGATAATGAAAAAAAAAGTCATTTAAAGCCAGAAGTGCTTTAAGTAGCTTTTTTATAAGCCAATCCAAACATCCTCTAAAACAACTATATTACTTTCTTCCAAAATGCAAATACACCACAATGCTAACACGACTCCAGTTTTGCAACACAAGCAAAATATTTCACCTCACATGTAAGTTCTTCTCCAACACACTTACCTTTCAAAATTTAGAAACAGCACTATGCCATTTTCCACTAACCCAAACCCCCAATACCAAAACCCACTTCTCTGCATGACCCCAGACCATCTACTTTCTTCATGTTTCAACTGTCTTCGTATTTAATTATAAACAAGAGAGATTGATTCTCAACTTATATTCACACAGAGAAATTGAGTGTATATAATTTTATGTGAAGTAAAATTATATGAAATAGATAAATCTTTCAACACTCATATTTATATTTATATTGTTAAATAAAAAAAGACAATAGCAACATATTCTCATGCATCACACTTGTCGATAACTAGTTGGTACTAGTAGATAGGACACAGCGCAAAAATAGTTATTTCTCGAAGATCTCTTACTGAAAGGATGTCGATAAAGCATGACCAAAAAAAAATAAAATTAAAACTTTTATTGATAATTATGAATTTGATTAGGAATGGTGCATAACTAATAATTAACATTTAATGCATACATGATACATGTATGTATGACTCGCAAATTTCTAAAGAGAAGAGGTATAAGATATAGAGAGGAAAGGGTGAGGCCCTCGTAGCGAACTCCAATATTTGATGAGTTGCACCACTGCATGGCTCACACGTAAATTTACACTCCTCTCAAGCGAGAGCCAATTGGGAGAACTTGGGCCCAACTCTTCGACAAACCTCGAGGCCTGTTTCGGCAACAGGCCTCCATATTAAAATACTGGCTTTTCTAATGGGCCTCTAATAAGTCCACGAGTTCAAATTGGTGTCACTTGCCCAACATTGGAGTAACACTAGAGTGATGGCATGTTTATTGGCGATCTGCAAAGAGGATAGCCTTTCTGTTGTTAAAGGTTTCAATTTGGGATCTAACTTGGGTTGGTGAGTTGATTTCCTTGTGAGTGATGCTAAAATATCATTTTGGGTAGAAGAGGTGTTAATGTCACTCATATTTGTAGGTCATCGTTTTTGACAGAAATAGTCTCACCTATTTAAACAAAATCCAAGTGCAAAATTTATTTGTTTACGGCCCGATGGAACATAAGCAGCTATAAGTTATAATTAGATGGCTCAAGCTAGATAATGTTGTTAGGCACTAAGGTTAGTGGTGATTTAGTATTGATTTAAGTGTCTACTGTCGAATTCAATTACACGAATGCTTGTATATTGATTTCTACTCTAGGGAGATTGGATGACGGTATCTTAAACTTATTGCTGACGCAATTTCACTCTTCACCATAAGGAAATGTTAATAGATCATACATGCTTTCAAAATCCAAGAGAGTTGATTTTTCCTTTCACATTATAAAAACTACTCTGCCCTTCAAGAATAAATTGAAAAACAGATATCCTGTAGGTGCATGTAATTTTAGCATAAGGGTGTATAATAACATTTTTTATAGCATAGGGAGCTGGGGGAGGGATGGATATATTAACGAATTTTGGAATCCAGAAAATTTTGGACACCTTGACAAAATATAGAGGATAAAATATATTCCAAATTGTTAACCCTATGGTATCATTTTATAATGTAATGCTTGGTGAGCGGGACAAAATTTACTAATTAATGAATCAAACGAAGAGATAGAAAGAAACTGCATATGAGTCACCCAGGAACAGCACCTACATTGTGAATTATATGCACAGTGTTCTGCATGAGTATTGTACATCGTATTGTGTGTGAACAGTACGCGTACATAATACGTAACAATACATATATTCAAAATTCTTATATTATAGGTTTAAATTTTTTATATTATATGTTTAAAAATTTTACATTATATGTTCAAAACTCTTGTATTTAATGTTCAAAATTATTATATTATATATTCAAAACTCTTATATTACAAGTTAAAAAATTTAAAAGCAATTTCACGAAATAAAAATTATAATCTCATAAATTTTATACTCTATATTCAAAACTCTTATATTAAATGTTCAAAAATCTTATATTATATGTTCAAAAATCTTATATTACAAGTTCAAAAATTTAAAACAAGTTCACAAAATAAAAATTATAATTTTATAAATTTTATACTCTATATTTAAAACTTTTATATTAAGTTACAAGTATATTCATAATTAAATTCAAAATTGTGAACATGTTTGTAGCTTAATATAAGAATTTTGAATATATTACATAAAACTTTTGAATTTATAATATAAAAATTTTAAATGTATATCCTATTGCATATTATGCATGCGTACTATTCACGCACAGTGCAGTAAACAGTGCTATGTGAGAGCACCATCCCAACAAAGCATAATAAAAGTTGCACCGCAGGAATGATAATCTGATTAAAGATCACCACGCTTCTCCTCTAACAATGATGTTATGGGACAAAAAATTTACAACTGTTGCCTTACCGTGTATAAACATGCGGTTTCTTTGAACTTCATTGTCGAAAAAGTAAATAAATGATAGCATGCATTATTTATTATTACCATCATTCTTCTTTTTGTCCTTTCATTGTTTCCTCTCGTTTCTTTTGCCTTCGTAAATTTATCAATTTAGGGTGGGTTATGCCAAATTAAGTTGGAACTTCGTAAATTTATCGATTTAGTAATATTTTATACCATTTAAATTATTTCCTTTTGTTTTTGGGGAGGTTATGTCAAATTAAGTTGGGATCCTTCTTTGAAAAAAAGACCCTTCTAATATCATTATCCAAAAATATTTTGGTTATATTAGGAGGATTTTTTAGAATATCAGCGCTAATAGTAGGGGCAACACTATTCATATTATTTTTTTTTAAAAAAGAAATTGCATAAGAAATTATTAGAAAAACTTGGACCTCAAATTTGCTTTTCTTTATAAAGGGTTAAAGGCATCTTGTCCCCTTAATATTTCTTTCTTCTTATAAATTTGTTTTGAGAGATTCTTTTTTTTTTATGTACTCCTCTTAAAATTGTATTTGTGGTTTGTGGTATAGACTATAGCGAAATTTTTAATTTGCGATTGAGGACACCATATCAAATGAGTATTCATTATTTGGCTAAATTAGTAGTTGACTATACGAATGGCAATGGATATTTACTTGACATTTGATTTTGGAGTTGTTAGTTTTATCATTTGCAAGTGCTGGCAATTTTGAGTTCGTCAAAGAAGTTTGCCCTTTATTTTCAAGGTCTAGCTTCGTCCTTGGTCAATAGGAAGAGTGAGTCCACAATTGGTGAATCAATCTATACATTTGTTAGTTTCTCAGTAAATGTGCATAATTTTGAAGCCTAGATGATTTAATATTCGTTGACATACGAAAAAGTTGGCCCCAAATACTTGTCCATTCCCTCAATCAATAGACTAAAACTTGTGAATCGGACTCAATTTCCATGGTGGTGGCTCCCCTCTTAATGGCTTTACATAGATTTAGAGAATCATAACTTCAGCAATATTATTAGAAGCAACACTAAGGTTAATGGAAAGGCCGATAATTTATTTGTCATTAGCATCTCAAAGAATATCTCCTGCACCAGAATGTCTGAGGTTACCCTTGGAGCAACTATCAAAATTAAGTTTCTTATGACAAATCGGAGCTAACCAATCTATGAAGGCCTTCTCGCGATGATGTGCCGATGATCTTTTGCTGACTGCTCATGCGTCTCTCACTTCCCGACAATTCTTTGTAATGATGAAGGCTTTGCTCTGGGTGGTGTCTGGTGGATGACGAGCAAAACCCCCTTGTTGTGACATTTCCAAATCCATTAAAGCGTGATAGTAAAGAGGATGCACCACATTACCAGAGGCAAAACCAAGGGGTACAGCCCCTTCCTCCACCACAACCCCCGGGGGGTGGGGGGGGGGGGGAACCATATATGATAGATTATATAAAAAATTTTAAAATTTTCTTCATGGACTCCTTTAATTTTGCTCCTTTCTTTTTCTTTGTTTGAGATTGTAAACATTTTTCTATGTAGATAATATTTGATTGACCAAATTTTTATAATAAATGAGTAATTTCAGTAAATAAATTTCGATAATACTTAATTTGTTATTTTACTAGTTGGGTACTTAGAGTTTTCTAGTGAAAGATAAATTTAAAAAATTCATAAATTTTAAGGTGTTTTCTTTCATAGAGAATCTATTTATTTCGTGAGTTTCTTCATATGCAATTTGTTTATTGATTTAGCTATATAATTTTATAAAGGAAAGAAGAACTTAATTTCATCAACTGAATAAGTAAACCTTTTTTTTATACATAATCTTATATTATTTTGCTAAATAAGTTTTTCAACACTTATTTATGTTTAAAATACCTAATATCACTATCCTTTGTTATTATGATTATTATTGTTATATATATGTTGTCGTCACTCTCACATAGAAGATAGGAAGAGTTCTTATTTTATGTACTTAACACTATCTTGACGGTAATTTTTCATTTAAATATTTAAACAAATTTCAGCTCCAATAATAAATTCTTGGTTCTTCCTCTACTTATTATGACAAATATTTAGGCACTGTTCAGCCCAATTGTAATTGAAATCGTTTCATTTGCCTAGCTATTTAAAAACATCAATAACTAGAAAAAAATTCCCATTCCGACCAAAAAACATGTTGCCACCACTTACCACTAAAAATATTTAGATGGTCTAGCACCTACCTCAAAAGTAGTTCACAATTTATAATGAAGAGAGGGATACAGGGGCAATCTTCATTAACCAAGGTTGAAAACGACTTAAAAGGCGATTAAAAAGCGCAACGGCTCCTTAATTGGCGTTAAAATGGATCAAGTGAAAAATCACAATGCTTTTCTTTTCTTTTTTTTTTTCCCCCATTCATCATCAGACATATCAGCCAAGCAGGAGACATGTGCAAGCACATGATCCAAACTTTGTTTAAAGTTGATTAAACATCTTTTTGACATTGTCAACAAGTAGCCTACAGAAGCAAATCGAGTCAAAAATAATCCAACCAAAGATTCCACCTCAACTTTGCATCACTAATATTGCTGGTCCTTTAATCAGCATCTCACCCACTGCTAATGTGGTTTGCTGGAGAATATTTCTGCTGTTCATCTGGGCCTCTTGAATAGTTGATCCTTGCTTGAAAGATAAGAAAACGTTTTTATCTTTTTCTTTCTGAATTTTAGTGTCAATTATATGTGTTTGTAGAAATATATAAATGAAGTTTTGAAAGAGCTAATTAGGAACATTAGATGTGAATGTTTTAAAATGGTCAAACGAATTATCCTTTCAGTGTTTACATTTGCTGGGAAGCAAATGAGGTAGCGAATTGGTTAATTAAGAACATTACATTGGGTTCTTTTCCATCTAATCGGATTGATAATCCCCCTATGAAGCTTTATAATGCTCTTGTCGTATTTGAAAATATCAATTTTCGTTTTTTTTATGAAATGAAATGAAAGTTACTGTTTTAAAACAAAAAGAAAAAAAAAATATCGTAGATTTGTTTTGTTCTACTTATGCAAGCACTAGCATTGAGTGACTAGGAATATAATTCACTAGTTTACTGACCTAGAAAGACAAAGGAAAAAGAGAGAAGAATCTAGGTATCATTTTTCGTCTAATATGCAGGGAATTTAAGAGTGAGTTAACCCTAGAATGTTCCCTATTTACTTGCAAATTGCGTATATTGATTAATTAATTGAGTCATTCCAGTTTAACGATACCACTCAATATGGGGATACGTTCTCTTTTGATCAGAAAGAATATAGACAGCATTATATTATTGTGGCTGGAACAGATTTTTGCTTATTTTCTGAAAAACTAAGAATGAATAATTTTACAATTGTTGCTACAGATTATATATTATTATAATTATATATATATTACTATTTAATTATTTAAATAACTTTTTGTAAAGTTTCCAGAGATTCGTTTTGAGAACCGCTAACAAATATAATAATTATGATTTTGCATAATGATTGCTTTACAGTAGCAATGCTGAACAACTATCATAGCAATTCATAATAAATATTTAAATAATATTATACTCCAGAAAGATTGAGACACGAGCTTAATCACGGAATTCCAAGTAATTACGTCCTCTCATAATTAAACATCCTTATAATTAATCAGAATCTTCAAAATACGAGCTCTTTTCACTATTAACTTTACCTTTTCTAAAACTTATATGAGCGCGCTCTTTATTATTAAAGTGAATAAGTATGATTAAAAAGGTTGAAAATGATTCTAATCACACTTATTTTAAAAGATATTTTCGGATCTTTTATCTGTTTAAGGTCATATTTCACTCAAGTATTACAAGAGGACAATAATAATAATTTATCGGTTGCTGTAACCACATGAAACAAATCAAATGTCTGTTTTCATTTGCTATATTTTTTAATGACGTACATATCTTAATATCTCTCTTTTTCCCAAACAAATCTTAATCTAAACGGAAATGAAAATGCATGTGATTTTTGTCTTATATTTGAGCTATAATGGCCCAGGCTCAATTACTAATTTACCAATACATTGAGCCTAATCAATTGGTCCAAAATAATACTTAAGCAATCAATTGGTCTAAAATGTTTAAACCCATGAAAATAATAGTAATGAACCCAAGTCATTATAAAGTGCATATAAATCTTATACAGAACTGATGTGGAATAGGATGTTACAGAATTCCCCCGGGAGAGGGCATTACATAAGCTCCGAAGATATTTACACTTATTAGTTCTAAATGAGGAAAAGGAAAAAGATGAATATAGTAATAAATAAATTAAAGGACAAAATATTTCTGTTTCCAATTGCAATATTTGTTAATTGCTTATATATCTTAATCTTTTTTTTTCCAAATAAATCTTAATCTAAACGGAAATTGAAGCGCATGCTGTGAATTTTGTCTTATATTTAAGCTCCGAATATGCTTACACTTATTAATTATAAATGAGGAGAAGGAGAAAGATCAATGCAGTAATAAATTAAAACATAAAATATTTTCTGTAAGCCGTCTTCAAAAGACAAGTTTTTTCTTTTTCTTTTTCTTTTTTTGGGTTAACAAATCTCTCACCCTCATTTTCTATGGGATCCGAACCAAAAACCTCATACTTTGGAAAAGTAGTTTCTACCACTTAAATTACCTCTAATCCCATGTTTGTATGAGACAAGATTGTTTATAAACACAAAAAAAATTATGCACAAAATTGATGTTCAAATTGATAATACAATGACATTGTTATCATGATATTTTCCCTCCGCGAAAGAAGAAAAGATCGTGTACAAAGACTAAATAATTAATTTACTTCAGTGAAATAATATCCAGAACCAAATGAAAAAAAAGGCTTATTTAACAGTTTTTTGTTTTTTAGAACCAAAAAAAAAAAAAATACAGTCGGTAAGAATTTGTGGTGTTGTTTTAAAAAAAACAGTTCCAGAAAACTGTTACTCAAAAAATAGAAAAGCAAAAATACCTTTTAATGTTTTCAGTATTTTTTGTTCTTTATTATCAGAAAACAAGGGAACAGTTTATTCATTAATCTCAATATTGTAATATTATTATAGACCAGATTTAAAAATAAAAACTTATCAATTTTCACAAACCCACCATTTTCTCTCTCCTCTTGAGCCTTTTCCTCCGCTTTTTATCCTTTCATAACACCACACCATCAAGTCAAGGTATTATATAATTTTTTAAATTTGGTACATGTTCACAATATATGTGTGAGCGCGCGCTCGCAACCAGAATCACATCCTTCCACTGTTATGATCGTATTAATTTATGTTAGAATTCTGATATCATAGATCATCTCTCTACTCAAATACATTTTTATGCCTAAACCAAATACCACTGTACAAGATAGATTATAGTGTTTAATTAAAAAGTTATTTATTGAATAGTATAATCATTATTTTATCTAATTAATTTGAAAATAAATTTGATGAAGGTCTTGCTCATGTAAGATCGACAGACATATTTTTAATGAAATTAGATTTAGCTTTAGTTGAGACCAATATATATATATATATATATATATATATATATATTAATTTTAAATTTTGGACTTTGGTATTTAAGTTGTGTGAACAGTTTCTCATTTACTTCAATTTAGAAAAAAAATGAAAATATATACAACCAAATAGATTTCTTTTTTTTTTTTTGGTTCTTAAAAATTGTTTTTAGAACACATTTTTCAAAAGTATTTTTCATTTTTTGTTTTAAAAATTATTCTCAAAACATGTTTGCCAAATGCATTTTCTTTTTTTTTTTTTAAACAGTTTTCAAAAACTTATTTAATTATTTTTACAAACCAAAAACAAAAAATCCCAAATAGGCTCAAAACTATCAATTTGCAACTCCAGCATCTTCTGAAAAATAAAAATTATCCTTTGCTTTTTAAAATATGTTAATTACATGACTTCCATTTTCAGTAATGTTGCTAATTAGTCCCGCTTTGATAGGTCAATTTACTATAAGGATTTTTAGGCAATTCCTATCTTTTAGATAAAACAGAAAGCTCAGTTGCAGTTGCATATCTTTAAAAAGAAAAAAAGAAAAAAAAAAGGAAAGAATCTATTTCCTCTTTAAAACAGAAAGATATCTATAAATTATATATCGTTCCGATTGAATAAAATTCTCTAGCGGTATCATAATATCATGAATGGAATCCTTTAACGATTATAACGATCCATAACGTTACACATTTCGAATTATTGACAAATCAACTCTCTGAGAAATAAAAGACCGAACAAAAATTATTAGTAGGAGAATAACTATTTGATGCTATATATTACTTATTTGTGCTCCAACCCAAATTATAAGCATATATATATATATATATATATATATATATAGGCATAAAAAGTAGGCGTCGATTTGAATGTTTATAAAACTTGAACGCATGAAAGCGTGCTGCATGCTGTAATCAAACCTTGTAAGACACGACCATCTTGATACATATATATAGCTATAGGCTTCTCCCCTATTCTTCGCTTCTTTGTCTTTTAAGCCTTCGGCGCGGTCTAATAACAGCAAACCCAACCAACAAAAAAGGTAGGAAAAGCAATCAATATATATATATAAAAATAGAGAGACATGAAAGAAACATACAAAGACAAAAGAGGAAAGACCAAAAACATATATAGGAGGAGAAAACACACGTTGGAAAAGCTTTCTCATTGAATGCGGCTAACTAGCTATAGTGGAGACACGAAAGAAAGAGAGAGAAGCACTTTCTCTTGAAGACTTTGAAACACTTTCTCTTTAAGACTTCAAATTGGTGTTCTTGTTTGGAGAAGAAGATAATTGTTGTTGGGTGTGTGTTTCAGATCAACTTGTTGACTCTGAGGTTTTCTTCCTCTGGTATGTTTCTATGGTTTTTTTCCCTGCTTTCTAGCTAGTATACGTACTTTATTTATTTATTTATTTGTTTTTTTTTCTAGGTTTTCAATATTTGCATGGAGTTTAGAAAAACACACAATGTAGACACAACTTATGATCGCATATCTAAGAATGATAGCATATTATGTTTCTGAAATTTATATTTAGGTTGTTTCATAGTTAACAGTTCATCTATGTGCGGAAAATTATCCTAATACTATGGATTGTGTTGTGATCAGAATAAAGAGGCCATTTTTGCAGCATATCACTAGAAACTAGGCATTTGGGGCAGGGTACATTTAATTTCATGGGAAGCGTTTCCTTTGCTATCTTGAGATCGGCACCTCTCCTCCTTTAAACACGGACAATTTCCGGCCCTTTTCTTTTATCCTCCAATATATTTAGTTTTTTTTTCTTTTAAAGAGTAAAATCCGTTTATCTCTTTTCGTTTTGCAAAAGTCGCATAAATTCATGTAATTTTAATACCCATTTATATTTTGCTGATTATAGAAAAGTTACAAATTGATCTCTGTAATTTTAAAATTAATGCATATTTCCCCATTTGATAATGGATTGATGACGCATATCTCATTTTACACTCATAGGATAATGCGTGTGACATTTTCCAAAAAAAAAAATATATCACAAAGAATTTTATGCAACTTTTGAATAATAAAAAGGTAAAATGCTTTCCCCCCCTCCAAATTTCCTTATTCTAAATGTGAGAAGAAACAGTGTAGTTGGTACGGTATGCCAACTTCTTTCCTTTTTTTGCTTTACTTGGTTCGTGTTTTTACTTTTCAGACCCAACTTCAAGAGAAAAACAATAAATTTTCGTCATAGAAGAAATTGATGTAACTCTCTTTTTTTTTATGTAATTCTTTTTTTTCCATTATCTCTTTTATCACCTCTTATGCTTATATTTTGGTTGGCATATTAACTTTTTAAAGAATTACGTTTCTCTTTTAATAATTTTAATTATCAAATAGACATGCACATAAAAAAATAATAAATAACTAATAAGAACACTCTTAACTCACTTACCCCCCCCCCCCCCCAAAAAAAACTCTTAAATCGTTATTGAGAAGTTAATTTGGCAATATGGAATATTCAGTTTATAATTTATTCAATGATAACATTATTCTATGCTATTTAGTTGGAATGTTGACCGCATTATATGCATGGATATTAATATGGAATATTCAGTTTATAATTTATTCAATGATAACATTATTCTATGCTTTTTAGTTGGAATGTTGACCACATTATATGCATGGATATTGGGTAGTGCGCATCTATAAAGACTAAAGATAACGGAAAAAAGAGAAAAGAAGAATCAGGACCCCAGAAAAAAAGAGAACAAAAGGAAGATAGAGAGTGCCTAAATTGCGTGGTTAAACACAGCACTCAATTCTGAAAAGAGCCTTGAATTTGGTGGAACTGTTTGCTCATACTTGCTTTACTGTCCCGCAAGTAAGTAGTCACGTGATTATTGTGCTGCTTCAAATTGTCTGGCTGTGAAAAAGAAATGTTCGTAAGAATTGGAGACATATATAATTTATTATTCGGGTTCAAATCAAGTTTTTTGTCTTAAGTTAAGTGCCCTTCACTTAACTGGTGTACAGTATATGGGACGTGCTATGCACCCAAAATTTACAAGCCGGTGGTCAGGCTCCACCGCTTGCACTAGTAGTCAGACTCAACCAACCGAATTTTCCTTATAGCACAAAAAGAAAAGAAAAGAATGACTTCAATTCTCAATTACTTTTATATAAAAAAATACAAATATTATATTAGAGCAAAATGCATTTACGCTTCGTGTTTTGTAAACGTGATTCGAAACTTGCTTATATTTTTCTGAAATTTTTAGAACGTCGTACCTTGATCTCTTCGAGTGTAAATTTAAAGGAGGAAATATGCATCTAAGCAGGCACCCAGCTTAAAATTATATGGATCAAATTTCGACCTTTCTGAAATCACAAGTTTATCGACTTTTGAACTAAGAAAATCTTATGTAACTTTTACAAAACATTTCACTCTATTACATTTTTTCGTTAACTTTGATTGAGTTTAAGATTGATAGGGTGTTAATTCTCTCCCATCGCTTATAATAAGAAGTGGGTTAGAGAAGCCTCTCAAGGACAATACATCCCTCACGACTCATTTGCGTAAGTAGGCAGAACAATACCTCGGGAGGGCAGGCGTGTGAGAAGGGGAAAAAATCTTATTAAAGATGAAGTCATATGGTTCCTAATATAGAAAATTGAATTGCCAATACCCCATGTAGTGCTAAGATTAAAGAGGTCTCTTAGGCACGTTGTAGAATTATTGACCAACCATTAAAACGAATTGTTTTAAGGGGCAATATCCTATGCAAAATATTCTCGATGAAGATGTAAGCTTTAATCAATGGTACTATCTCGACAGAAAAAGGTGTTCACACTGCGCGATCTTCTATTGGATCACCTATCTTTGACAAAAAAATTAAAAATAATAATAATAATAATAATAATAATAAGTGACCTATACTAATACATTGAGGTTCATTTCTAGATCTGGATTATTGCGACATGGCTAGCTGTTAGTAGATCTCCATATACATAGGTAACAAATTGAGTGTAGATCTCAAAGCGTTTATAATTCATCCTTCTTTTAAGTGAAAATTCTTTCAAGAGTTCAAGAATGGAACTCTTTTGGTATTTATTTCCTACTTAATTGGTTTAGTAGTCGATTAGGATCCTCTTCGAGTCATGCCTTGTAATGATACGGTAAATAAAATACGCGCTTAGCATTAACCACACTATAAATAATCTGTTTAAGAAACTGGCTGGTTCTTCGTACTTCAATATAGTTCTGGAAAGAAAAATTGACAAATGAAAGAAAGCGAAAAAGTAGAGGTTTGGTTACCTCAAAACAGTTTTAACTGATTGGTTTTGGGGGAATCATTTGTCCCATTAGGCTGGAAAATTTGCTACATTGCTGTCCTACTAATCGTCCAATAATGTGTGCCTTTGCAGATGGAGAGGAACTAGTGGAATGAATTCCACTTGCTCCTTCTTCATTCATGCTTTAATGGTATGAAAACTTCTTTGCCAACTCAGAAGAAGAAGAGGAAATGGAAGGCAGCGCGGTGAGCAGTGTCTATGACAGATATCCCAAGCTCATTGAAGGGTCATGGTTTAGTCAGTTCCGGTATGGCTCTAATCCTTGGATGGCTAGATATGTCTACAGCTTGATGTTTCTCATTGCCAATATGCTCGCCTGGGCGGTTCGCGATTATGGCCGCAGCGCCTTGATAGAGATGGAGAGTAAGGCTTCTGCATTCTTGATCTGATATGTAGTCAATAGGAAATTGCAGAGTCTTGAGATATATGGCCATTCCAGTGATTTTCAATCAGATTTAACAGTCTTCTGAGAATCGATTAGGAAAATAAAATAATGATCATGCTTTGATGTGGCTGTAGGACTAAAAGAATGCAATGGTGGTAAGGACTGTTTGGGTGCTGAAGGTGTTCTGCGTGTGAGCCTCGGATGCTTTGTATCCTTCATCTCAGAGAACCATGATGATCATGGTGATGAGAGATATTAGATATTTAGACAAACAAGTGCACGAGCTAAGATTCCATCTGTTTGAACTCTGTTTTGGAATTTCATAAGACAAGTTTAAAATGTAGTGCTTTGTTCAGTCTTCATGAGTTTTTGCTGCGATTTCTGCATTTTGAAAGGAATGTTCTGGTAAGACTTAACTATGTATCAGATATTCTACTTTGTAATGTTTCTTTCTACTGCTGGTACTTCAAAGTGGAATGATCGTAGAGAGTCATGGCACTCGGGATGGTGGTTCGCGAAGATAATCATGATGGTTGCGCTGATTGTACTGGCTTTCTTTTTTCCTCCTGAAGTAATTTCACTTTACGGTTAGTGTGCTTCGTCCCGAATACCTGGACATTACAAGTTCTCGCTTACATTAAAATTCATGTTCTTGCTAACATTTAATTTATATGCAGGTGACATTGCGCACTTTGGAGCAGGGTATATACTCTGATACATCTTTAATTTTGTTTTCTAGCAGACAATTTACTGAAAAAGTGAGTAATAGCATCTTTTGCTTGATTGGATCTCTTATTAATGCTTATCTACAATATATTTGCAGGGTCTTTTTACTAATTCAGCTAGTGAGTATTATCAGTTTCATTACATGGCTGAATGATTGTTGTCAGTCCGAGAAGTATGCTGACAGATGGTAAGTTCCTTCTTCAAGCTTCCGAAATATCACCTTTCATGCTAATCGATCAGGACTTAGTTGCACAAAAGTATCATGCGTATAAAATTTTCTTGACATGAAAATCGTTAATCTTTTGTAGGATCATCCAAAAGTCTTCTGTATGATTTGCTAGTTATCTAGCAGAAAAACATTGGTGGTAATTCGTGTTTAGGATTCAACTAAGAACATCTGGTTGAAAACTTTAGAGGTGCAGTTTTGGGTTTTTTTTCCCTGTATTAATTTGCACGCGTAAGGGTTATCAGCTACAAAGCTAGTGAGTAAAGGAAAAACATCATAAAGAAAAGAGATGGAATAATCCTTAGTTTACAGACAATTATATTGATTGAAATAAAAGGATAGACGCTAATAGTGGCAAGCATGGTTGGTTCAGAGATAAGCAGTACATATGAGGTCTTTTGCTGGGCAGTAAGGAATGGTCGGTTTTTCAGTCTTAATCCAGCAATTAGCCTTACTTTAAACAATAACTGAAGTAGGTTCTCTTAGCTAATTTAGCGGGATCTTATTTGACAACTTCACCCTTATTTCCAGTACGCTTGGAGAAGTCTGTCGGTTATACACTTGCTACAGTCGCAGATAATTGCTAATTACTGCCATTAATTGCTGCAGCCATATCCACATAATGTTACTAGCAACCACAGCGTATGTTGTATGCATACTAGGGATCATTTTGATGTACATTTGGTACACCCCAGAAGCTTCTTGCTTGCTTAATATATTCTTCATAACATGGACACTAGTGCTTCTCCAACTCATGACCAGTGTGTCCCTCCACCCAAAGGTAGGTTCCACTCCTTTTGAGTTTCAGTTCATTTTAGTGCAAGATTAGTCAGCTAGTAATGCATATACTTTTAAACAGGTTAATGCTGGCCTTCTGACTCCTGGTTTTATGGGGTTATATGTTGTATTCCTCTGCTGGTCTGCCATCAGAAGGCAGGTTTCTTCCTTATGATGTACTCCTATACTCCCTCTTAATTTACTAGTCCGCGTGATGATACATTCCTTGCAATTTCTCTTTACTATGTAAATTGTGTTTTTGCTTCCACAGTGAACCACCGGAGGAGAAATGTATCCGGAAAACAGAAACTGCAACAAAAGGAGACTGGTTCACAATAATTGTAAATTTTCGGATCCCAAAAGCCTCTCTAATTCTAATGAATTCAACAACCTCAACATTTCATTGTGCTTTGCTATTTGACACTTTAAGAAGACTACACATAAAACTATACTCCCTTCATCTCAGTGTCATCAAATTTTGGTCATGAAACAACGCAGAAGTTGATAATCAATATGGCCTTTCACTTAATCTGTGTCCTTTCTGCATTCCGTCCAAATAGGAAGTTAAAAAAATTCAAAAGGCTCTTATCTTACATAATACCTGAGTTAACATCAACCATTGACCAAGAAAGACTGAGTTTACACTGTTTCTATGGTGAACATTCTGCGCAAATATATGCTCTTTCTTTTTCTAATTGGCAACTATTGTCTGATGTTGACAGAGCTTTGTTGTTGCGGTCCTTGCAATTGTCATTGCGACATTCTCCACAGGCATTGATTCAAAATGCTTCCAGGTTTGCCTCGCTCAAAACTCTTCTCAATTATTTAAACACCATCCTCCAGAATTCATCCGACAACAGAATATGCAGTTCAGGAAGGACGAGAAGCAGGAAGAAGATGACGTCCCATATGGCTACGGATTTTTCCATTTTGTGTTTGCCACAGGAGCAATGTACTTTGTGATGCTACTAGTTGGCTGGAACACTCATCATTCCATGAGAAAGTAAGCTCCAATGTACTCCAGAATTTTCACTTAACTCCAAATAAAAGATGGCAGATAAAATTATCTTGTTAATGCACAACTGCAAACGCAAAACAAAAGAATTTTGAATTACAAACAGTTTGAATTACGAACACTGCACTGAACACTGATGGGCTTTATCAAGGAAGAAAACTCTTCTGCGCAATTCCCAAATCATTTCTTTCTATTACCATGTCAACTAGAAGAGACAGAGGTAAAAGAGAAATAACACCACGAACCTGTAGGAATGAATCCAACATGTAATAGATTGCTCACTAGATTGCTCACTGTGAAAGTACTACCACGATATTAAAATAATCAGGCGTCTTAAGTAAATCTTTTGCAGTAAAATGAACTAAGAGGAAATCTGGATTTCTAGCAATGTGTGTGAGGATAAAATGTGTTATTCATACTTAGAATCACTCAGGACATGAGTACGTATAAGCAAATTTGTATTTGTATCTGAATGCGAAGAGGCACTCGTAACAGAACTGTCAAAAACTGCTCAAAATGATTATGTTCTACTTTTGCCCATAAGCCTACCTCGACCTGATGGACCAGAGAGTGATCAGAGTGTTCTTTGGCTTGCTGGTCGATCTGGTGACTTTTGGAAATACTTCTTACGTTGTCGTCATTGCAGGTGGACTATCGATGTGGGTTGGACTAGCACTTGGGTAAGGATAGTGAACGAGTGGCTTGCTGTCTGTGTCTACAGTGAGTATTCTCAACTTTGATCCATGAGAAGAACCAACTCATCTTGATAAGGCACTTTCATTTGAATATATCTCTACGAAATTCAGATTTTTTATCGACCTTGCTTGTTGAGATTGAGATAATCTTGCAGTATGGATGCTCGTTGCTCCAATCATCTGGAAAAGCAGGCAAACAGCTGAAGCACAAGTATGATCATTTTACCTAAAGAAACTTCCCTGGAAAGATCGCCTCATCGGCATGATATAGTTATGATGGCACAGTTAAAAGCAGGCTGGAAACTGTGGAGCACTCTGACATAATCAAATGGATTTACAGGCCTCAGAAACTTGAAGACATGCTACCACTGACATGATTCATTCATTCTGTAAATGGCACGGATGAAAAATACTACAAACTCCATGCAGTATCAACTCATTCCAGACACCACTCAGAAACAAATTTGTCATACATGTATATATTCTACACAAGGGACTTCATCATCACATAGTAAAAGCTTGTTCTTTCATCACATTTCAAAGAATGCAGATTCAGTGATATTCAAATTGTCTATGAACTCAGCTGACAAAGTAGAAGATTAACATTCTTTATTTTTTTTCTTTTTTCTTCTTCATTTTCGTGGGCAATGACTGCCAAAAGCTTAAACTATTCTTTTCTTGATTTGGTCTAAAGACAAATGCAACAGAATCAGGGCCCTGAGAAGTTTTCCTGAGATTCTGATCTGAGGGTGCAGAAGTTGAGCGCAGCTGATACAAGATCCACCTGAACTGGGGTTACATCTCATGTTCAATTCATGTTTTTATCAGACTATATAGTCACCAGAATGCATATTTGAGAAATTCTAGCCAATGGTGTTTGACTTTGCGTGTTTTTTTTTTTTTTTTAATTAAGCTGCTAAGTAGCACTTAATGCTTATAAGTAACGACAAATAAATAAGAAGTATTTAAATAAAATGTGTTTATAAACTATTAATATGTTTGGTAAATATATGCTGATAAGTAGTAGTATTTAATCACTTCTTCTACACGTCTACCTTCCGAGATTGCATTTAGGCCATCAAAAGTTCAAGTCCATTGTCTCTGTCCATCTACTGCATATGTCTTTATTGTTGTGCACGTCTAGCAGAAGGTATATCAATTACACAAAAACCAAGCTTACCATGAGCCTATTCCATTTTCATTGCTTTAATGCTTTCGTCAACCATGCCTTTTTGCACATTTTCATGCCTTTGCCACCAAGCTGTGATGTGCAAAGCATGAAAATAAAGCTTCAGGAGTCAAAAATGATGCTACAGCCTGCAATTATGTAACATTTAATTCAAACTATCGAAACGAAATATTCATATATTGACATTAGAGTCAATGATACTATCAATACAAAAGGTTATCTCTACCAGCAGTGTCATCTCCATACAATTACTCACTGACAAAAAAAAAGGCTCACATTAAAAAATATATAAATAATAATAATAAAGCATACAACCCAAAGGCGAAATAGTAAAAATGCCCCCTACATCCATCCCTATAGCTTTTTCCTTAGTATAATGCCACCGCCAAGGAGATTGAACCTCAGAGAGTCATGGATGTGACAAAGCTTACCAATTGGCTGGATGACATGACATACTATACACCAAGAAGATCGCAAAATTTTCTGTCCTATTGTTTGAGAGAAAGCAACAAGATGATGCTGATGTGAATTAAAAGCAGGCATTGCCTTCGGTTTAACCAAAAGGGTTTCCTCCAACTGAAGAGAGAGTGTTTTGGGTTAGTGGTCCTGAATATAACCCTCCCAGATGCTGATTTGGGTTTACACTTCCAAAAGAAGAGCCCCAAAGGTCAAATCCTGCCGCTCCCTGTGGTCTGCCAAGGTTCAGAAGGGTAACCAGAGTTTGAAATTAGAGTGATGTTACAAGTTACTAACAGGTTAATTATTACGAAAGATGAAAAGGAGAAGCCTACTAGAATTGCATTTTGAAATTGTGAAACCCCAAGAAAAGCTAAAAAGGTGGCTGAAACATTCTATTGCTATATGGCCCAATGTTTAGGCAAGGAAGGAGAAACATGTAATTTAAGGAGACGAGAAACAAAAGTCAAAAATTTAATTTACCTCAACCGAATGTCACTTGGTGCTTCTTGTCCCAAGTACATACCTGAGAATTGTCAAACATATCAAAACACTTGAACAGACTGCAGAGAGTAAAATGAAAACTAAAAGGGAGAAAGAATCCAAGATAACCAAGTGAAATTACCTGGAAGAACTGCTGATTGAAAGGATGGTGCCTGAGGAGGAACTGCCAATGGCTGGGATGGCTGCAGACCAGTCCACGTTGAGGAAGGGTTGCCTAAGCTGGAAGTGTGCATCAAGCCTGTTGGAGCCACCATGTTTGGTAAAGCACCTTGCAATGACGCCATTGAGGGAAACTACAGAAGGAAAATTGCTTCACTCATGTGAATGTGCATAACTTCGTGTACCTTATATCAATTGCTAGCATAATAGGCCAATTTCCAGATACATAGCTAACTTAACACTATCATCTCAAAATTATAGTTGATAATGGAGGACTATGACATAATATATGTCGTCTTTCCCCCAATAGTTTCGTTCCATTTTAGTAACTTAGACATGAAACAGAAGAATAACATAGAGAATGAATGTTTCAATATTGTGCTCACTCCGCAGGTTTAACTACAGAAATATCCAATTTAATATAGGACTGCAAACAACTCTAAGATAATTGCACACTAGAATGGTAACGTTTACATCTAAACAATGGGCTTCTAGTATATTCTATCAACTAATAGAATGAAAGAAGCCTGCATCAGCATTTTTAATACTAAACACAGCATTATCCCAATGGCATTTCATAACTGATACATATGCTGTATCAATGCACTTATGTTAGGAACACTTCTTCCCTTTTCTCTCTTTAGGATGGTATCACTATATAATTTTCATTTTACAGGCTAACGGAAAGCAAGGACCACTATACCAGCCTTTAAAATGATTTAAGGCCTGTTTGGATTGGCATTTTTTTCAGGAAAAAGCACTTTTTTTTCCTGAAAAAATTACATTAAATTTGCAATAACTATTTGATTTGGTTTCCAAAAAAACTGAAACTCTGAAAAAAGCTCAAATACAACTTTTTTTAGAAGCCAGAATTTTCAGCTTCTCAAAAAAAGTTGTTAAAAAAAGCGCTTTTGAAAAAAGCCAATCCAAACGAGCCCTTAGCCACTTTGGCTACTTCAAGAGGACTTTTAAAGCTAACTAAAGCTTATAATAACAAAGTAATATTCTAATTCATTTAGATCTTATCAGAAACTAGATAGAGTAATAGCTTAGTGGTGCAATAACTTTCTACCCTATGAGATCACATCTCGAACAAATTCAGTGGGCATACATCTCAAGCAATAAAATCAACCATGCATCCTTGGTATATCGTGAAACACTAAAACCAGACCAAAAGCATAACAAATGGTTGTGAACCAAAGAAACAATCTGATTTGAAAAGAAAAGAAAACAACTTACTGATGAAGCTCGAACAGGAGGTTGTTCATTGCCAACATCAAAAGGATTGGTTGATTTTGGTAGTTGCTGGAAAGTTGGCATAGGCTAGAACAGAGTAGAGGAACAAGGAGATCACTTTTTAGTAATGCTCTGTGTAATACAAATAGAAGAGTAAATCATAGATGTTACTGAAAAAAAAATTGTTTTCAAAGTACCATATGCATTCTGTATTGCATGTTAAAACCATAACCATGTGGTAGACCGGTGTGCCAGCCATGTATTGGCGCCGTGAACAGATCCTACAAGTCATAATTTAGTGTAAGATAGAGGTAGATCTCAACAAATAATTAAGCTGCACAAGTGCAATAAAAGGAACGCTGATAAGCTTACCTCAGGCAATACTTTTCTTCCACCAGCAGGGGTGTTTGTCATAACTCCAGCCATGGCCTCCAAGCCAGTGTCCGTAGCAGCTAGAGATGACGCTTGTGCAACTGTTGCATGAGGAGGTCCTTGTGAATTTGGGGGCACTAATGCATTCAATGGCTGTAAACAATTTCAAGAAAGAAAAATTAGAATCAAAAGTTCTATGAAGAAAAGGAAGCCACTCTGTAAGTCACATCCCCGACCTGATTGCTTGGAGTCCCACCAGCAGCTGAAGTAAATGGTTGAGGGGTAGTTACATTGCCAGATCCAAGGAAAGCAGTAGGTTGCTGAGGTTGCTTGTGGGTCCACTGCTCTCCATTAGCAGCATTAACATAGAAGTTGCCGCCACCACCTGGTACTTGTGATCCCAATGCAGGGAGTGTGATTCCTGGAGCACCAGCAGGGGGAATTGCCATTGAGTGGCTCATTGGTGGAGTAGCAGGAACATTGCTGAAAGGTGGAACTAAAGATACTGCAGCTGAATTACTAGATGTAAAATCCCAGGCATTAGATGCAGATGCAGCCATAGAGGCACCATCACCAAGAGATGTTTCTCCATATTGAGTAGGTATGCTAGTTGGACCAGATAATTCTGAAAGTACAGATTCCAATGTATTGGCATTTGAAGGGGCTTGTGCTACCTTCACTTCTGCCACTGAATCAAAATTTGCCCAGTTGTTAGCAACGGATGGAACTGTTTGCTGTGAAATGTCTATCCCCATAAGAGGTTCCTGTGTCTGTGGTGCTGGTGCAGTTGCACGGGGTTCAGGAACAGCATCAAAATCAATCAATGAAGTTTCTGTTTTAATTTCAGCAGGGTTTCCATTTGATGATGCCAAACTACTGGAAGATACAGTCCTCTGCAACACAATATTAAACAGATGGAGCTCTCAATAAGTTAATTGCAAAACTGACCACATATTAACGAATAAGACAATTACATCTACATCAACAAGTCCCAATAAGTGAAGAAACTTGAAGAGATCATATTTCCGCTAAAGAGTGCAACTATAGCATATGAAACGAAAGAAAGGCAGCAGCTTGAAAAAGCAAGCACCGATACTGAAGGATTATTGTCACCTGTGTCCGTACAGAACCGTCAGCAGACCTTGCACTGTTGGCTCTTGAAGGTTCAATAACCCGCAAGGGAGATACATTCTCTCCCAAAATTTCTCTCACCGGTCGTACAGTGGGTGGACTGGATATTTCTGGATATTTTTTAGGACCAACTTCAAAAGTTCTATTATCTTCAGATATTCTTCCATTTCTAAATCTATCCTCTCGACGCCAGTCATTGATTACTTCAGCTTGAGCAGGGCTTCTCTTGTTATCACTTTGTTGGAAACTGTCTTGATCATAGCCAGGACTGCTTCCACCAGCGCTTCTTCCAGCAGGACTGGCTCTGCCACTGTACCAAAGTTCATGCGTATCCTCATAAGGTGGGCTCCGAGAGCCACCCTGAAAAGCATCTAACCTCCGGTTTTGATTGGCATCCTCCATCTCTCCCTATTAAACATCAAGAGAAAATTAACGACGACTATAAACTATTAGATAGCACTAGCTTTCTCTACTTGCACAAACATATATTACTTCTCTTTATTTCTTTCAGTTGGAACAGTCAATTAATCAGGCAAAATTCAAGGTAAAATATCATTAAGTTTAAATCAGAAAGCTTGACCTTAAATGTCACTTCATCAAACTAAGAAAATAAAGAAATGAATCAGAAGGGGGTTGAACATATACCATCTTTCCCCTTGAAGGCTTGTCAAACCTCTTCTCACCAGTATATCTTCTGTCCACATAGACATGTTTAATGAAGTCGCGAAGCCTTTCTATATTGCTGCCAGTCAGCATATGAGTCAGAACTGAACTGAAACATGTAAAAAGACAAACAAGAGTAAGTTTTCGAGTACTAGCCTGCCATCTGGTAGAGAATTTCTCTGTGGATCCCATTCCTTTAGATAGATTTCCTTTGTACTCTGTGCATAGTGAACAGGGTAAGTTTAGCGCAAAAAAGATACAGTTGACAACAACTAGAAGGTGAAGATAATACTTGCATACCGCGTTTCCCCCTCCTTGAAGGGCACTAACTTCTTGCGAAGTAAATTTAGCCATTGAAATTGATTTCACTCTGTGTGTAAACTCCCGACTACAAGCATTTAAGAGAAAAGAATTAGGTTTACAAGAATTAGCAGCATCAGAAGATGTCACCCTCACAGCCCTAAGACTGCTGTGAAGAAAATGCGGGAAGAGCAGGCCCAAAATACATAAGCACTTACTGTATTCCACTACAGGTTGTGCAAACAAATGTCCAGAAATTCGTGCATACGTATTGAGGACCCTGCTTTGCAGTAAACCACTTGTTTAAACCAACAAAGAATAATCTAGCAATAAATGCTGAAAAGTTTGTACCAGTACAAAACCTGTCTTTACCAATGAATGAATCTGTACACACATATGAGATTGTATGATTGTCATCTTACAAGAGTAGATTAAAAAAATAACAAGTAAATTAAACATTTCCCCCATGTGAATTGTGTATTTGGCTGATTACTCCCTGTGTTTTAAAACTTAACACATTATCCCTTGTACTTTCCAGAAGGTGGCACATTACCCCCTCGTGATTTGTTTTATTAGCTAATTACCCCACAGTGCTATGTTTATTTAGCTAATTAACCCACTCTGTTTTTAAAACTTACCACATTACTCCCCCAAACTTTTCAAAAGATAGCACAATCCCCTCTTTTTCTGTTATTATTAGGACGATGTTAGCTAAAACAACTGATACTTTTGTGAAAATATATAGTACAAATTATGCCTGCTGCCAACACATTGAATTTGAAAGATCCTCAGGGACAATATTTTGCAAAGTGTACGTGCCCAGTGTAGCATAGGCATCTTCTTCAATCGTCTCAACTATGGCCACTATAACACAAGATACCCTTTTTATTAACCCTCAATATCTGATAAGTCTACCAATTTGAATCTCGATTCTCCAAGAGAGATGTAAATTATCAACAAAAAGTTAAACCATTGCGTATCTGATTTAAGAAATTATACATAGAGATCACTCCAACACCAAATAAGAGTAAATTGCACCACTAGCCATTGAACTTGAATGGAGTTTCAAATCACCAATGAAACTTGAACGATGAATCCATTTCAAGTAGCCTAACAAATTTTGCATTTGTTTCAAATAAGTCATTCTGTCCAACTTTGACATTACTTTCAACAGAACAGTGACCACCTTGGCAACTAGAAATTTCAGCACAATGTCAATTTTTCTCTATGAACCAATAATTTTAACTTTGACAAGCGCTAGTTGCCTATCGGCATGCCAAAAATAACAAACTTTATTATTTCTCTCAGCGTTTGGCATGCTAACTTAGCATATACCTAGGAGGTAGCAAAAATCAGAATGATAAGCATATCTCTTAAAACAAATAAGAATTCTAGTGGATGACTTGAAACGAAAATTGCGCATAACTTTAGTTGACAGTGGTACAATCTCTCCCAACCAAATAAAATATAATAATCTATAAACTCAAGAATAAAAAATTTAAAAAAAAAAAGAAAGAAAAAAAGAAAGAAACAGAGAAATGATAAAGTTACAGCAACTTACCAAGCTGTTACAGTTGATACACCTCCGATTTTCGGGAAGCTTAAGCAGATTCCGTATAGTTCTCTCATTCCTCTCGTCTTCCTTCAGTCTACTCGCCATTTTCAGACTAAACCTCCCCAATCAAACCCTTACTCTCTTCACAATTCACCACTAAATGATCAAATGAATTAAAAAAAAAAAAAAAAAGATAACCAAAATCAACTGAACAGAATCAACAATTACGAAATTAACTAACCTAAAGTTTGCAAAATGTTAATAAAAATGCTGACTTTGACTGCGTTAGATCTCACCAAACTGAAATCATCAAAGTTGACTAGTCACAATCAAATTTACTTACATATATGCGCAATTGCAACATATACATACATAATTACACATATAGTATATGTATATATGTATGTATAATTATGCATAGATATTTACGTATAGATTGAAACACTAACCACTGACCTGATCGTCGGTGGAGACGAAGAGGTTGTCGGAGATCTTTGGTTGTGGAGTCGACAGCTTTGTACAGCTCAGCTTGTACAAGAGAGAAGTGCCTTTTTTTGTCCAACTGTAGAGCGAGAGAAAATGTAGGATGCTCCGCAGACACAGGGAGAGAGGATAATGACAGTTCAGACCTCAGAGAAACATCACAAGATAATGAATTATTTAATGACGTTATGAAAGAAATATATATTACTAAAATTATATATTTTCAATGTTTTTATTTATTATTAATAGTAAATTTTTATTTTTATGAGAATGAAATTTTTAGAAAATTATTTATTAATAATTTTTTAATATTAATTATGTTTTTACGAGAAGTTTTTATTAATTGAATAAAATATTTAAATTATTTATAAGAGCTTTTCAGTAATTGAATATAATATTTAAAATTGAAAAAAGTAAAAGTAGAAAATGGTCTAATAGGTAAAGAAAAAGCGAAAAAATATTGTTTAATATAATTTTTAGATGGAAGAAAATATTATTAATTGGTATTTAAATAGATTTAAAGTTAGGTAAGAGTTGTATATATATAAATAAACTAAATGCATTGCTGAATAGAAAAAATATTTGAAATATTGACATGTGACATATACAAAAAATAAAAAAAGGAAACATGTATGTTTTTAATATAATATATAAATATCTAGATAGGTGTTAAGCACAAACTGAGAAAATAATGAGGGATTGGAGTGAGAATTTTCTCCCAAGATAAATAATATTATATAAAGAGTATATATTTTATTACATAAAAGCAGGTTAATGATAAGGATTTCAAGTGAAATCATGTATTATAAGTTAGATTTAATAATTACAAATTATGTATATTTATTTTTGCACAATTGTATTATTGGTTTTTTTTTAATTGTTAGAATCTTGCTAATGACCAAGTTGATTTCCAAATGCTCATGTCAATTCATAAAAGAATTGACAAGTCATAAATGGCAAATTTGTTACGACTATTGTTATGACAGAAAATTGACTTTTTCCATCAAAAGAATAAAGCAGAAAGAAAAATGGCCTTATGTTTTCCTTTATTGTAACATTCATATGTTGATTAACAGTGACAAATATATATTTTTTTTCTCACCAAATGTTTGATGAAAGCTTATTTGAGAGGAAATAAAGTTTTTCTTTTTTTTTAAGTGTACCTTTAACATAGTGACATGTGATACACCCCAATCTTTCCGTTGCTCTTTTGAATATTCTTTTGTAAAGTGAAAGTGACTTTGGCTTGACAGTAGAAAAAGTAAAGTGACTTTGGCAGTGAAATACAAGTCTGACTCGGAAAGAAAAAGTCCCTTTTGTCTTGAAGTGAAGTTTTCCTCCTCTTTTAATTTGTTGGCTTGGCTAATAGTACTTCACACTAATGCGTGCATTATATAGTAATTATCATTTATATTTGTTAGTAATATTTCATTTTTTTTTTGAGTTAGGACATCCTCAAAAATATTTTACTTCTTTTTAATTAGGATATCATTATATCACATTAGATTTTAAACTAATTCATACAAGAATGGGAGTGGTAAAAGAAAAGTGTGTAGCATAATACTTGATCATTTATGTTTGTTTGTAATATTTCAGTTTTTTCTTTTCTTTTTGAGCTAGAATATACTCACACCATGTTAGAGTTAGACCAACCCATATTGGGACAGAAGTGGTAAAACAAAAGTCGTCTCTAGACTAATTCATATTAGAACGAGAGTGGTAAAGAAAAAATTCCTCCTGAAAGTGCGTATCCCAAGAGTAGACTTGTGCTCTCCTTATGAAACTAATACTGCTATTATCTTAACCAACAATTTTTTCAAAATTAAAAATAAATATTCAAAAAATAAATAAAATAAGAAGATTGATGTCTTAATCACATGGTGTAACATATCATCTCAGGCATTAAATAAAAAAATAAAAAGTGCATGTGGCACCTCTGCTTCTGAAAAAGTAATACCTAACATGGTAAAATCATTGAAAAAAATGACACTAGTTTTTCAAAACTAACAAAAACTTTAATGGTTAAAGGGGTGATACATGATAATTCACTTTGTCAAAATAGAAACGAGAAGCCATAAAATTAAAATAGAGACAAGAAAATTATTTACTAGTATATGTTTTATTCACATGTGTTGCACTACAAGTTGTACAGAAGACTCATTTTATATAAACACGAGTTGTCTTGGTGGCCAAGACAAAATCCTAGCTATGGAGAGTATAAAATCACGTAATATAATAATTTACAGATTATACGGAATACATTAAATTAGACTAAATATATTCTATACCAAATATATTCTAACACCCCCTGAAACTCAAGGATACCAACTTGAGTTTAGACGTGAGGTCAACCAACCGCCTAGGTGGATGAGCTTTAATGAATAAAATTGCCAGTTAATCAGTGGACGACATAAATCGTAGCTTGGTGGTACCTTAGAGCACATGCTAACGGATGAAGTGACAATCACATTCAATGTGATGGGTACGTTCATGGAAGACATCGTTATGTGCTATCCGGATAGCACTCTAATTATCACAATGAAGAATAGTCACATGAGACTGAGAGAGACCCATGTGTGAGACGAGCCAACAAAGCCAAATGACCTCTTGAGTTACATCAGCAAGATCACGATACTCAACTTTAATACTTGAACAAACAACAACAGTCTGCTTTTTCTACGCCAGGATAAAAAAGAGTTACCTAAAAGAAAGCAATAGCCTATAGTCGAACGCCGATCAGTAGGACCACCTGCGCAATCGACATTAGAATACCCTCGAAGAACTGGAGAAGAATGGGCGAAAAAATGCAATCCATGAAATAAGGTGCCCTTGATATATCAAAGAATACGAAGAACAGCAGCATAGTGTGGAACGAGTAACGAACATGAACTGACTAACCAAATGGACAGCATATGCCATATCAGGCTGATTAACTATAAGATAGATGAGATTGCCCACTAACTAACAATACAGAGTAGCATCTGAGAGAGGAGTACCATCCATGGGAGTAAGGTGCACAAAATTGTCTAAAGGAGTGAAAGCGGTCTTCTGTTAGTGAGACCAGCACAAGCAATAAGGTCTGATTAGTACTTGGCCTGTGTGAGATAGTAGCATATGCTATCAGAGGAGACTTCGAGACCAAGAAAATAATTGAGAGGGCATAGGTCATTCATCTCAAAAGGCCGACGAAGAAACTACTTCATCTTAGAAATACCATTCACACCATCCCCCGTGATAATCATATCATCTACATATAACAACAAAAGAATGATCCCAGAAGACGATTGCTGAATAAAGAGTGCGGAGTCATGTTTGCTAGCCACAAACGTAAAATTAGAAATAACTAAGCTGAATTTAGAAAATCAAGTACAAGGAGCCTACTTGAGACCATAAAAAGCACGACGAAACTTGCACAACTTATATGGAGGATGTGGATAACCAGGAGGAGGTTTCGTAAATACCTTTTCAGCAAGATCACCATTGAGAAAGGCATTTTTGACATCCATTTGAATTAGGGACCACTGGCAAATAGCTGTAACAGCAACGAGGCTACAAACTGAAGTAAGATGAGAAACCAGAGCAAATGTTTCTTCATAATCGATCTCATATTCTTGAGTAAACCCCTTAGCAACCAATCGAGATTTATAAATTTCCACAGAACCACCAGCACGAGTTTTGATTTTGTACACCCATTTGTAACCCATAGCATTTTTCCCAAGATGGAGATGAACCAAGTCCCAAGTATACATGTCTTCCAAAGCCTACAATTTATTATTCATAGCTTACGGCCAACGAGGGTTAGAACTAGCTTCCCTATAAGTCTGAGGTTCATGTAAGAAGAGAACAGTGAAAAAGCAATGATAATCAAGGAGATGACGGGGTACTGACCTTACTCATGCAGAGTGACAAACAACATGTTCAGATAACTCAAGAGGAGCAACCTGTTTGGATGACTCAGGTAGGGCAGAAGATGATAGAGACTCGACATCATGTGTGGACCCATCAGCAGGTGTAGACGTATCAAGAATAGCCATATGAGGTACAGTTAGAGTATTAGTAGGGATGCCTGTTTCACTGTCATTAATAGGGAATAAGGGAAGAGTATCAGTGGGGATGCCTATTTCACTATCATTAGTAGGGAATAAGGGAATGGAAGGATCAGTGAATAACAAAGACGAGGTAGTAGGAGTAGAGGTAAAAGGAGATACAGAGGAAAGCGTCTTATTTTCCAAAAAAATCACATTGCGTGAAACTCAAAGATGACCAAAAAAAGGATCCCAATAGCGATACCTTTTTTTTTTATGTCATATCCCAAGAAACAGCATAATGGGCTTGAGGCTCAATTTTGCTGCGTTCATGAGAAGGAAGTAAAACAAAACAAGCACAACTAAAAACGCAAAGATGATCATAGATAGGTAGATGACCATATAAACGTTCATAAGAAGTAAGGATGTCTATAGTGGTGGAGGGTAACCTATTTATGATGTAAACAACTGTAAAAGTTGCTTCTCCCCATAAGTATTCAAGACAAGAGGCAGAGATAAGAAAGGTATGAGTAATATCTAGAATGTGTCTATGTTTTTGTTTAGCCCACTTATTTTGTTGGAAGGTGTAGGGATACGATTTATAGGTAATGGTGCCATCTTGGTACAAGAGAGTAAGAAAACTAGATTCTTTATACTCAGTGGTATTGTCAGTGCGAAGGGTTTTAATCTTTTTTGAAAATTGAGTGAAGATCATGTTTGTAAATTCTGAGTAAATATGAGGCAACTTAGAGAACATTTATGCATGAGATATGTCCAAGGAAACGAGAAAAGTCATAAAAAAATAATACAATATTGAGACCCTTAACAATGGAGGTAGGTTGCAGTCCCCAAATGTTAATATAGACTAAGTCAAAACAAGTAGAAGCTAGACTGTCACTTTTATTTAATGGCAAAGAAAATTGTTCTCCAAGTTGACAAGACATACAATCAAAATGCTCAATAGATACGTTCCCTAACAACCCTTTAGAGTCTAGAATACGAAGTTTCCCAACAGAAGTATGACTCAATCAAGAATGCCACAACTGGGAAGTAAAGCAGACGGAGAAGGTGGAAGTAGCAGAGCCAGTAGTATAGAGATGAGGTAGAAGGTGAAGACTGACAAGCTCAAACAAACGTCCCACTTTACAGCTGATCCCAAGGGTCTATCCTGACTGTGGATCTTGCACAGGACAACTGGAATTTGTGAAGACAACTATCAACCCAATATCACAGAGTTGACCCACAAAGATAAGACTCAAGGTAAGATTCAAAACATAGTATGTATGGGGAAATGAGACTTAGGGAGTAGTAATAAAGCCAATATGACTAACAGGCATTGGTATACCATCAGCAGTATAGATAAAAAAGGTATGGGATGTAGGAACAAGTTTAGTCAAACTACAACCATTAGAAGTCATATAATTTAAACATGTAGAATCAAAGAACTAAGTGGACTTACCAAAAGTAGTCAAGAGAGCAGTGGAAGAGGAAGAATTAGACTGGAGAACTTGTCTAAGAATATCCTGAAGATCAAAAAGGGCGATTGGTGTGGAGGATGTCTCAAAGGTAGTTTCAGTGTGTTCTTCAATTGTAGCAGCAGTAGAACGTAAGGCTTTAGAGGAGCAACCCTTGGACTGATTGTTCTGAGAGTTTCTATTTGGATTGCGATAACAATTTGATTTATAATGACTAGAACAAGTCTTCTTGCAAAAACGGCATGTTCTTGTAGGACAATTTAGGAGAGCATGTCTAGAAGTATGATAATACATGGACTTTTCTTGAGAATATGTGTATCGTTTTGGAGCAATATTAGAAGTTGCAAGCACCAGTTTTGACAATCGATTCTTTCTAGACTAGAGGTAGGTTTCTTTTGAGATGAGTTCCTGAACTGCCTATTCAAGTATGGGGAAGGGATTGTGATGTAGTAATGCTGTAGAAACGGGTTCAAAATCATCATGAAGTGCCATAAGAAATTGAACAAGACGCCCGCGGCTCGCCAAGTAGCAATTTTTTCGCATCTTCATCACATTTCCAAGCAAGTTCAGATGCTATGAGTTGATCCCAAGCAGAATGCAACTATAATAAGAATTGATTAATTGACGTCCTAGGTTCTTGACATATTGAGTGCAAAGCTGCAACAAATTGATATTGATAAACTTCATCTGCTGTGGTATATCTCTTTTTGAGAATCCCAAATTAATTTAGCACTGTCAAAATGCCCAAACTGTAGACTAATAAAAGAAACAGAGGTATTTTTGAACCAGGTAATAATCTGATGATTCGTGCTATCCCAATCTTTAAGTCGCTCAGCATACTTGTCATCAATTTCACCCTCTTTCTGCTTAGGTTCTTTTATATCTCCGCTCACAATTCTCCACAATTTTCCACCTTAAGAAAGCTAATCATTGCTTGAGCCCATGGTACATAGTTTGTACCATCCAAAATAATGGAAATTAGTTGTGAAATCTCTATAGGAAACCTAAAACAATGCAAAGATAAGAGTAAAACAGTCTTGTAAAGTTAGAATTTCAAAAAACAGACTGCGGAAATAGACTCAGAACGTCGAAAAACTCTATGAAAGGTATGCTTGATTTTTTTCGAATTTTTTTTATTTTTTTTTTAAAAGACAGAAATCAAATAATAACAAAAATAACAATGCAAATGGTGACTAGACAAAGAAGGTTGACGTGTCGACACATGACAAGTGACATGGCAACACATGTCAGTGACGTGGCAACACATGGACTGATGATGTGGCGATGATGACGTAGCACCCAAGAATCTAAATTGCTGATGTGGCGATGACGTGACTGCTGATGAGACAAGGTCCTGTTTGGCTATGCCCAAAAAAGAAAAGTCAATAGGAAAGAGGTGCAACTTTGACTGACGCGTGTGGGCTCATCGTAGCTCCGATTTTGACGAATTTTATATCGTCAGAATCATCTCAACTAGTATTGTATGATGGCGAGATGTGTGTAGCTTTTTAATGGTCAAAAAATTGTCAAAATAGCAAAAAAAAGAATGATGTTGTTATGGGAAAAAAACATAATTGTTGTGAAATTCTTTTGATTTCTACAGTTTTATTGATATGATTTCAACAAATAATGACAGTGGCACAGACTACTAGAATGGTAGCTCTAATATCATGTTGAAATAGAAATAAGAAGCCATGCAATCAAAATAGAGACGAGAATTATTTACAAGTATATGTTTTATTCACATGTGTTGCACTACAAGCTGTACAGAAGAATTATTAATATAGACACGAGTTGTCTTAGTGGCCAAGACAAAATCCTAACTGTGGAAAGTATGAAATTAGGCAATATAATAATTTATAGATTATACATGATACATTAAATTAAATCAGATTAAATCTATTTTATACCAAATATTTTCTAACACACTCAACCATTTTAATATATATAAAGATAAAAATTTTGGACAATGAACGTAATGAATTAGGGACGCACTCCTTTGCTGTTTTCGGCTATTTGGTAGTGAATTTGTGAACCGCCAGAGGCGGCGCAGTGAATCTTTCTCGTGAAGTAGCACGGTTAGAATGAAAGACCCCGTCCTTGATGCAAGATGCAGATCTCTTCCCAATTTTTATATGCAAAAGTTATGATTAGCCAAAATTGTAATACTCTACCTGCATGTATATTATTATTATTAACCTTCAGGTTAGGGGTGTGCATAAAATTGGAAAAATTGCAAAAATCGTTTTGTCCAAATCAAATTGATTGTAAATTGATGGTTTTTTGAAGTGATTTGATAGGTCATGGTTTTATTTTCTAAAAACCTGAAATGTGTGATTCAATTTTTAGTTTTGGAAGTAAAAATTACAATTCAAACCAATTCATCTATTACCACGTACATACATTATACTACTATTAATATTTTAAAAAGTATATATAACTAATACTACTATTAATATTTTAAAAAGTATATATAACTAATGTCATGACTTTACTGTCTTTTGCATGTTAGATCATTGAACTTTTTAGTATTATTGGGATTTGTTGTTTAGTATCTTTTTTATATTAGATTTTCCTATTTATAAGTGCTTTTGGGATTTAGGAAAATATTGTTAGAATATGATTATCTTATATAATTAAATATACCACAATCACATTTAGAAACCGCCAAAAAATAAAATCTATTGAAACAATTGGTTTGTCTATTATTTTGGGTGGTTTGGTTTTACAAAATTGTAAACCATTCGAATCGGTTTGATTAAAAAGTTGGGAGATAAACTGTCCAGAGCCGCTCGTGCATCTCCCTACTTCGGATTGGAATCAACTTGAGAATTTTGTCGTCCTTTCTCGAAGCACGTGGACAAAAGAGTTATTTAGATTTTTTTTTTTTAAAAAAGTATCTTTTTATCGTAAAAATTTTTTGGCATTTCAAAGAAGTTAGAATTTGAATATTTTTTCCAAAATTTCAATCCCTTTTTAAAATTAATCCAAATATTTATTGTAAAATAAATGTTCTTTTTACAGGAAAAAAGTGTGTTTTCATTAAAAAAAAAAAAAATCAATCCAATCGAGATCTAAATCATTACACAAGGAAATTGTTTAATGAAAAATGGAAGTCCCAGAAAAGGAAAAAAATTAATGGTCCCGTTTTTGAAATATGTATCTCTCATGTTGTTATGGCTCGTACAGGCACAATTCTTTTTGGTCAAATAAATAATTTCATTTGGAAAAAAAAAAAAAAAAAAGATACAACGTTAAAGGAATGCCCCACTGTACTCTAAATCAGAAATGAAAAGTCATTTACAAGGGCAAGGGGTACATTAGAAACCTAATCTGGACAAGTACTTTTTAAATCGAGTTTTTGGCCACTCAGTCGCATGCTTTGTTGGCAGTTCTCCAGATGTACTTGAAATTTAAAGAAGAATTTTTTATGACAATTTTTTAATATCCTTCATGATCAGATTGACTCTCCAATGAAGTGAAACTCTATAAGAAACAATTGCCTTCAAAATTATCTCTATGTCACTCTCAATAATGACGCTATTTTAAAACAACTTCTGGCAAATGCGCATGAGGAATAGCCAATGCCTGCAGTTCACAAGTTGAGTAGCAGAAAACAAGGTCAGCTTGGCCAAAGACTAGGAATAAGGATGGAGATTGAAACGGGTTTTCGGATAATCGATTTCAAATTTAGGTTTTTAGATGAGAAAAATTAAAACCCGATCCGGTAGTATGAAAGTAACTATACGATTAGATATCAAATTTTCGGATATTTTGTTGAGTTAGAAAATGTTGAGTTACTTATTTAATTATTGATCAATTCAACAACATTAATTTAAAATCATTATGACAACAATAAATCATAGTAACTAAAAATAGACAAAACTAAAAAATTAATTTTAATGTGCAAATTAGAATTTCAAAGTATTAAGTCATTAATTAACTACCATTAAAAGAAAAGAGATTGTTTAAAATGACGATAGACAAAGCAAATCTTTTTAAAATATAAAAACATTTCTATCATACCTACCAAGAAGACAAAAAGAGAAAAATTAACAGATACTAACTATACAAATATATTCCACACTTCTCTAACTTAAATATAACAATTATTTATGCTAAATTAAATGTTAAATTTTGTTAATTCTAGTTATATTACTAAATTCAATTATCTAACTTATTCACAAATAGGTTAATTATGTTATTTAACTTCTCATTATTTTTGTAGAATGCTTTTTTTTTCTCTTTTTAATTTGTATATTTTAATATTAGCGTATTATATAATATGTGTGTTTATATATGTGTTATATTAAAATATTATGGTGAATGATTCACTTTGGAGTGGTGTCTGTACATGTTTTTGGCTTTTTCAGATCGGGTTCAGATAGGAAAAAACTATCCAAGCTACTACCTGATATTCGATGATTTTATTGGATATCGGATTCAACCCATCACTACTCCTAACAAAAAAAGCAATTGTTGCCTATAGGGATGGCAATAGTACTCCGCCAAACTCAGCTCCGCAAGAATATCTTAGGAATAGGGGTGGAGTTTCTATCAAAAAACTACTACTAGTGGTGGGGCAAGGTAGTGGTTTTTCCATCCCACTCCGCGCACACACACACACACATATATATATCAACTATAAACATTATATCATTCTATATATATTTTAATGAAAACTTTATATCATTAAAATCTCTTTGGTTAAGTTGTAAAAATTAACTTATTTTTAATACGTTTTTATGTATTAATACTTTTTAAAAAAATTTTATTGTCATTCATTTCGTTGACCGATACTGGGCAGGGCAAGGTTTTCTAACAGGAGCGGAGACGCTGACGTAGAAGTTACCCCATTATAAATATATGATAGGGTAGGAACGGGAATTGTATTAGCAAATTTAGAGTAAGGATAAGCACACCCCGCCTCTATCCCGCCCCATCTCTAGTTGCTTGGTTACCACCATCATATAAAGCAATTAGATTGATTTTAATGCAATTTTCGGCCGCTGGTATCCAAAAGTAAGGGGGGCCAGTCACGAAGACCGACATAATGTTTTGCATGTTGTGTCCACGCACGGATGGCCTTAAGGCTTGTTTGGGTCATTCTAAGATCAAGAGGAAAGTGATTAAAAACAAATCTGGTCTCATCTTAAAGGTAATCAATACTAAGTGGGTTATTGATAACTCTATGAAATAGAGTTATTTTATGGTTATTTTGCATATGATTTGGCATTTTCCTTATGAATTTGGATATTTATGTGTTTGTTTTTGATAAATTTGTGAATAGCACGGAACTCATGTCATATTTTGATGTATTTTGGATAAAAATGAAGTTGGTAAATGCTAGGGGAGCAGAAGATCCATTTTCGGGATGTTTTAGGTGCTACAGGCATGAAAGAGTTGAAAAAAAAATGTGCAAACAACAAGCCCTTCACCTAGGCCACATTAATTCTCACCTAGGCGAAACTGAAAAAGTTGAAGAAAAGATGGAACTAGAATGATATTTGCCTAATCAAATTTTGCCTAGGCAAATGAAGTGAAGCTAGAAACTGTAAGAATTTTTCTCGCCTAGGCGAACAATTTGTCACTTAGGTGAAACTTGTACTGGCTGGGCTTAAAAATAGGGTTTAAATGCAACCCAAAAATTATAAAAACCTAGTTTTTTACTCCTTTTTCAGAAGAAGCCACTAAAAGTTAGAGAGCACATTGGAGACCAAAAATTCCATAAGTTTTCTTTTTTTTTTAATCATCTTTTACATTAGTTTTGTTATGAATTTGAGATCTTTTGAATGTTTTATGCTCTTTTCTTATTCTAGCATGAAATAAACTTTTTATTCTAGGATTGCAATTATCTTACATTCGTTTTAGAATTAGTTAACAATGTTTGTGACGGGAGAATGTTGTAAAAAGTGCTATTACATATGCATGAATACTTAAAATAATTTTTTCGTATTAATAATGAGAATATTTTAGTATTTGAATATCCTCGTTCATCATACCATGTAGTTTGAGACAAGCTGGAAGAAGCAATTGAATGTGCATTGACTTGCTAGGAGATGCGACTATAAATTTGAGTGGCCGCGTAAAGGAACCAAAATGTAAAACACATAACATGCGAACAATTAATGACAGATTGCATGATGATAAGTTGCAGCGGCGTAACATATAACAAAGGGCTTGTTTTGATTGTTTTTTTTTTTAAAAAGAAAAAATACTTTTTTTTTAAAAAAAAAATTACATTATTTTTGTAATAACTATTTGATTTGACTTCTAAAAAAGTTAAAATTCTGAAAAAAGCTCAAAACAACTTTTTTAGAAGTTAGAATTTTCAGCATCTCAAAGAAAATAATTTTTAAAAAATATTTAAAAAATACTTTTAAAAAAAGCCAATCCAAACAAACTCTAACATGCACATTTCAAAGAGGGAGAAGCATATATATTATGTGGGAAAATCGGATAAAAAAATGTGGAAAAAACTATTGTCATTACAAATTTAAATATTTTGAGCTAATTAATTAATCTATATATGATGACAAGCTAGTGATGAGATATGAATTGTTAAACAAGCAATACGGTCAGCATGTTCACTAGCAAGATTAATTTTAATGTGAAAAAGACTTGAAAATCTGAACGTACAAGGTTTGAAACAGACTTGTGAAATGTATATGCTATAGCATATGTAATATATATGTGTGTGTATATATATGTTAATTTATTTAGATAATTGTTATCCAGATGGGCTCGTCATATGCAGTGCTGTATTTATTTATCATCTGACGAACAAAGCTGTCGCCCTTCCTATTCTGAAGTCATTGATTATTAGTAGGACGCCCTATTGTCTTCGGGAGGCCTTTTTTTTTTTGGTTCTTTTATTTATTTATTTCTTGGGTTTGGTAAACGACAAGTTAATTGCATCAACCGCTTCTGTAGTAGTCCAGTTGGGATTGTCAAATAAAAAGCTAAAAAGCCCATCAGTTTTGATAATGGAAGATTAGAATACATATGATATATATGGTAAAGTGTCCCCTAATAGTCTACTTAAAGTGTGAAGTGAGGAGCGTAAATAGGTACTCCAATTAAAGGATCTATATTGTAGCTTTTGCGTGGAGCATGTTTACTGAAAAACAAATAAATGTGTAAAATAACTTGTTAATTTGGAATCATCAGATACATTGCATGTAAATCGTAGAGAATTATTAGTCCAATTTCTATGCCTTTGCATGTTATATGATTTTAGAAAAGAATAAAAAGACGAAAAATTCCTTGATTACTAGCAATAGTGCCTCCTTCTGCAAAAAAAGGTATACATCGCTTGGCAGTATAATCAGCAACTAAATTAGTTGATCTTCTAATAGGACTATCATTGAGCACTGTGTCTATGATAGGAGCTCCACTAAAAATCACACGTGTTGCCATCAGCTTTACCAAAAGTGACACGCGTAACTATTAATTATACCAGTGTTTGTTACTAAAGGTTGGCTGCCGATACAATTCACCAACCATGTGCAAGAACTAAAGACTTCTAAACTAAAGGGCAGTGCTGCTAGTAGAATATTATGCTCGCAAGCATTTTTTTTGACCAAATTGAATGACTCTGGGAACATTTTGCAAGCGACAAACACATATGTTCTGAGCTCTTTTGTCTGTAAATACTTGACAAATGTATTGTTGCAATGCTTATATATACTTATATTGCTCTCCTTTTAGCATAAACAGCTGCCAGAATATACCTCATGCATGCTTTCACCAATACTATATTTTACATTTTCTTGAGCTGCGCCACTTCTTATTGAGCTATAAATTATGTAAAATTATTAAACACATCTTTGTCAAGTGAACGTATATGCAGACTAGAGAGTAGTTCAAATAATTAGAATTATTTTTTTTTTAAATAATGATGTGAGTTCGAATTTTAAAAACAAATTTGAGTTGATAGTGGAGTTGAAAAGAAAGAAAAAGAGAAAGTGGACCAATGGGCATGGTTTTGGATAAGTGAGCAATAAGAATAAAGTAAAAACTAAATGACAAAAAAGTAGTGCAGCTTAGCACCTAAAAAAGTAACTAACTAAAATTAGGCCATGAGATGATATCAACCATGTGATGCGTGGATGTATATGATTTAATTTGCAGTTAGTTCTTCTCCTAATGGAATTTGTCACTATTAATTTGTTCGAAGCTCCTAACTTTTGAAGTTAACTGCTAGCCATCAAATCTTTTGCTCGTACCCCTGCACTACAGGACAAATCGATCAAAATGATAGAATTTTCAAAATCTTTTCGAAGACAGACGACACATCTTTAGAAATTAGAATAGAGCCCCCAGGGGCATAGGTGAGTTGGTAAGTGGCCAGGTGATTAGGGTGGAGACACCCTGACAACGCGGGATCGAGTCCGTGTGGCGGCAGTACTCCGCTGAAATATTGCGGGGGCTGTTGCTGGATTTCCACGCCCGTTGGTCCTCTCCCTGGTCGGGCTGCCACTCACGCACATCCCTCGATTTACCTCCCGCCTGGTTAAGGGGCCTCTGGCCAGGTGGGAAAGGGGTTCTCCTTTGGTTAACCCTTTTAAGAAATTAGAATAGAACATCATCATGGCTTTTTGTTAAAAAAGTGATGAGCCGCATTATGGAAGTCCTGACTGTAAATGATAATTTATTACCTTATTTAAAAAGTTAAAAATCGTAAGGGGTGTTTGGCTAAGCTAATATGCTGCCCAACTTATAAGTCAAAAATGCTTAATAAATGTTTGGTAAATCAGTTTATAAGCAATTTTTGTTAACTTAAAATCTGATTATAAAAAAACGAAAAAGCAGTAGCAAGCAGCTTATTTTTTGGCTACATATAAGCTGTCAGTCAAACTCACCAAAAACACATATTTATCTTAAAAGTGGCAAACAAATAGTTTTATTACATTAATTAATAGCATAACTTTTTTAGTCATTTTAGAGGGTGTTTGGCTTTGTTTATTTGGTGATGAGCACCCAAACAATAAAAAATATGTATCTAAATGCTTTTTTTTAGATGCTTACAAGTGCCTAAAATAAGCAAAGTTAAACACCCTCTTAAACTACCATTGCTACTTATAAGCACTTGTTACCAAATATATTAGTAGCTTATAGACACGTTATTATCCAAACACATATGTACTTGCTTATAAGCAACTTCTGCTTACAAACACCAGCTGCTTATAAGCACTTTAAAATAAACGTAACCAAACGGACTCTAAATTTATTATAGGCACCCGTCATGCACTCCAACCCATAATCCATAACCACTTTCTTTGTCATTTTTTAAGTAGGTAACAATAACCACTTTCTTTGCCATTGTTAATGTTTGTGATAACAAAACCTTGAAAAAGAAATTTAGTCAATATGGAATGACATCTTTTCTTCTTCGCGTAAAATTGTCGGTGATGCAACTTCATACACTTCCTGCAGGTGCACTACAACTGGCCACCCACAAAACTTGAGAGAATTCTGCATCTTCTTACACTCTTTAGACGACACAAGAATAATACATATAAAACCTAACCCCTCTTTTAGCATGAGACTGAGGCAGTGAAGAAAATGCCACATCATTTTAACTATATATTACTTAACTCCTATGTAGAAACCAAGTCGTTTAATTAACACCATGATGAAAAAGATGAGAATGCGCAGCGTCTTTTATATAATAGTAATAAAGTAATATACTAAGCACTAATCTTGGAACATTTCCAACCCAACTTTTCTCATACTTGCTATGGCCAGGCTCTCATGTGAGCCACACGTGCGTACTTGCTTTTTTGAACTCGTCTTCTTCCACAGGGCCCTCTTATCACGTGGACCAACCTGTAGAGAATAGACCCCACTCGAATAAGAATTTCAATCATCCAATAATGAATAATGGCAAGTAATGTATGCAGCATCCATATATAGTGACCCCTTAAAAGCTCACATACTCTTCAATAATTCGCTCTACACCTGGCCTTTCTGGATTTTACTATGGAAAACAGGCCCGCATTGTTTCAAAACTTGTTATCTTATTGGCCTTTTGAGTGGTCTCAAGAATAACAAGGCACAAACCCATGCTGATAAAAAATAGTCACTCTTTTGTTCTCTCTAGATATTAAACCATGCTGATAAAATAGTCACTTTTGTTCTATCTACATACTATTTATTAATTAGTTTCCAAGGTCACATCATGAGACCACCACAGACGTCTGTTATAGTGTGGTTTGACGTAATATCATGCATCCAATCAAGATGCATGGTCGGTTCACCTTACCAATTTGAGGTTTATTTACTAAAATAAAATTGAAATAATATTTTATTCTCAAAATATTATTAGATTGAAAGTAATTCTCAAAATATGATTTTCGCATTTTAAGAAAGCAGAAAATGATTTTGTTTTTTTAGAAAGTAGAAAATTGGTGTTACATCACTGCGACCCTACCCTACAAGA
Organism: Cordia subcordata; assembly: GCA_028554755.1. Classification (NCBI taxonomy): domain Eukaryota; kingdom Viridiplantae; phylum Streptophyta; class Magnoliopsida; order Boraginales; family Cordiaceae; genus Cordia; species Cordia subcordata. Next base: position 8,667,086 of record JAPTOF010000014.1, read on the forward strand.
AATGATAAGAAAAGGAATTCTGCTTTTCTAAAAAGCGAAATTTTCAAAAACAACAATTTTAATTTTCATTTTTTGAAATAGCAGAAATTTAAAAAGTTGTACTACCAAGATTCCTGAGCAATATTCTTAAGCAGGTGAATAGTTTGAAACACGTGAATAATTAGATTCCATTGTTGACCAAAATAGTGGATTTTGCTTTTTGAATTCTGCTATTGAAAAAAGCAGAATTGGTTGTTTGGAACATGTGAATAATTAGATTCCATTATTGACAAAAATAGTGGATTTTGCTTTTTTGAATTCTGCTATTGAAAAAAGTAAAATTGGATTTATGCTAAAGTAGAATATGTTTATATGTAGTTGGTCCCCTTAGTCCACCTTCTCAATCCCATTTCTTCTCCGCGAAAATTTTTATTTTCCCACCTCACAAAATCTAATACAATAACCACAGCCTAGTTTTTCTCCTTAACTTGTAAGTTCTTTTATTTTTTAACTTTTGTTTATACTTATTGAAGTATTGTTGTATAATAATATTCCTATGACATTTTTTTTTAATTTGTAAGTTTTTTTAATTTTTGTGCATATTTATTTAGATATGGTTTTATGATGAAATTGTTTAATATTTAATTTAATATATTGTTATGGAAAATTATTATGGTGAAAGTTGCTACATGTATCATAGTTGTTAAGCACCCTGTGGTGTGTGTGTGTGTATATCCCTTTTACATTAAATGAAAAGAGAAACCAGTTTCCTAGTTTTCCTACCCAATATTTTATTAAAATATATAAAATATATCTAGCTTGTATTTTTTATTTTTACCTTTTTTTTTCAAATTCCTATCAGAAATAGCTTAGTTTAAAAAGTGTTTGCAAAATTAGCCTTTTTGGTTTTTCAAATACTGAAAACGATATTTCAAATATCGAAATTTAAATTTTGTTTTAAATTTTAAATTTATTGCTACAAAATTGCCTCAAAAATTAAATTCGGTATATGAAATATTGTTTTGTGACAGTAAATTTAAAACTTCAAACAAAATTTAAATTTCGATATTTGAAATACCATTTTCCGTATTTGAAAAACCAAAAAGGTTAGTTTTGTAAACACTTTTTAAACTAGGCTATTTTTTATAGGATTTTAAGAAAGAAGGTTAAAAAAAAAAATCCTCTAATCTACCTAACTATACAAAACAACAATCAGCTCTTTTCCCAAATTTAATATTTTTTCCTCCATTATGTCAAATGTTTTCAATTAATATCATAATGAAAATAAGCTTTAAAAATAATTTCTTTTTTCATGTTTACACACGGCTTATCTTTCACAAAATATAAATATGATGTGGAATTTTAAGGATTTATTTATCTATTTAGTTATTTGAATAGAAATAATTAACAGTAGCATTTCTCTCTTCTGAAATAACATTACATAAAATGGCAAGTTTTCTATAATATCAACTAGGAAGGCCAAATGCTTAATCTCATGAAAACTAGAAGCCAATTTTATGCAGAAATTTTCAGCTGTGATTGTAGCATTAAATAAAACGGCAAGTGTTTCTTGCTTCTTGTTTGTGAGTTTAAATTTATAATTGCAATGTGTTTATCTTTGTCATAGAAATTGAACAAATTGCAATTGAACTCGTATTAATACTTTTGAGCATATAAGACCTTTATCATTTGAGAAGCGGTAAAAGTATATTAGTAATACAAAAATTATTATCAAGATATATTGACCTTGATATAATTAAATAATGCTTTAATGACATATTTTTGGCGCTTTTCAAATGATAACGGTCTTATATGCTAAAAAATATTAATGACAAAATATTCTGCTATATAGAAAAGCGGAATTTTTTTGGCAAAAAAAACTCTCTGTCCAAAAAGGTAGCAATTTTTTTTTTTTGGGTATCCATCCAATGGGATGGGTAGATATCACACGAAGTATTTCCTAATTAGGTTCTTGAATTCCATTCCAATTCAAAGCTTTGCTTGAACCCATGTTCAAAATAAACAAAAAAAAGTTAAACTTAGAAAAAAAAAAAACTTGTGAAACCCAATAACTACCCAAACTAGAGCCTAAAATATTGCAATTTATTGAAGAAAAAAAATAAAATATAAAAATCTCAACTAAAACAAAGTGAAATTTTAAAACCAGATAAATTACTAACTCTACCATTCCAAATACCCAAAAGTAATGAAAATAACGAAAAATTTAAATATTCAATCGCTTAACAACAACCAAAAAAATGAATACATATATAACAAAAAACAAAAAATAAAAGTAGGAAAAGCAAAAATCTGAAGCGGTAATTTCTTTTTACCGCTAAAAGATAAATACATCTATAAGGAAAAGATGCAAAAAAAATTTTAAAGAGTAAAATATAAATACATCTTTTTCAGAACGCAGAAATTTGGCTTTAGTCATTTAATGCAAGAATCTCATTGGAGCTAAAAAGTTCTCTTTTAAAATTTCTACTTTTTCAGAAAACAAAAATTTATTTGTAGTCATTTCCCTTACGAATCTATACACATGCTCAAGAATCTTGCTCAGAAATCTTAGTGATATAGCTTTTCAAATTTCTGCTATTTTAGAAAACGAAAATTAAAATTATTGTTTTTGAAAATTTTTTTTTTTAAAAAAGCAGAATTCTCTTTTTTGTCATTTCTTGCACGGTAAGGTGACAGTGATGTAACACTAATTTTTTGCTTTCTGAAAAAGCGGAATCGTTTTCTGCTTTCTTAAAATGCAAAAATCATATTTTGGGAATTGCTTTTAAACCAATAATATTTTGGGAATAAAATATTATTTCTATATTATTTTAGTAAATAAGCCCCAATTTGATCAATAGTATAACACTTTTTTTCAATGTTAAATTATCATTAATCTTAATATTAATAGTGATGTGGTATGGATAATTCCTTCCACCTCAGTAGATAACTTGATATCTTTTGATGGTCAATGAAGGAGTTGTGATGTTTTTCAGGATAGATGGCGGACGCACTTATCTTAGATATGGCTGACGCGTGCCCCTTGGGTACGGGGGATGTGTGCCCGTTAGATGATGATGGACGCGTGCCCCTTGGAGGTAACCGCGGACGCATGCCCCTTGGAGATGATGGTGGACGCGTAGGCTAAGGGTCAACCTATGCCCGCGTGTTAGACGTGTACGCCTTTGATGTGTCCGTTGGAGATGACGGTGGACGAGTGGGCCAAGGGTCAACCTATGCCCGCATGCTAGACGATTACGCCTTTGATGTGTCCCTTAGAGATGATGGTGGACGAGTGGGCCATGGGTCAACCTATGCCCGCGTGTTAGACGTGTATGTCTTCCTTTCCCTGTTTGTAAACGTGTACGGTTCCTTGCTCGATTAATGGACGCGTACACCTTTCTTGCTCGATTGGTGTACTCTTAAGCCTTTCTTGCTCGATTGGTGGATGCATCCTCCTATCTTACCTGGTTGGTAGACGCGTAAGCCTTTCTTCCCTGGTTGATGGACGCATAAGCTTTTCTTCCCTGGTTGGTGGACGCATAAGCCTTTCTTCCCTAGTTGGTGGACGCGTAAGCCTTTCTTCCCTAGTTGGTAGACGCGTAAGCCTTTCTTCCCTGGTTGGTGGAGGCGTAAGCCTTTCTTGCCTAGTTGGTGAACGCGTACGCCTACCTTCCCAGTGGGTGGACGGGTAAACCTTTCTTAGCTGGCTGGTGAACGCGTACGCCTACCTTACCTGGTTGGTAGACGGGTAAGCCTTTCTTGCCCGGTTGGTGGACGCGTACACCCACCTTACCCGGTTGGTGGACAGGTAAGCCTTTCTTACCCGGTTGGTGGATGCGTATGTCTACCTTATCCGATTGGTGGATGGGTAAGCCTTTCTTGCCCGGTTGGTGAACGCGTATGCCTTTCCTCACAAGAAGAAGAAAAAGCAGGGCTTTTCCCCCGTTGTACCTCCCACGGTTAAGTCAGTTTACGAAATCCATGAAATTATGAAGATCAACTTGAACGTGCTATGAAAATGCATAAAGATGTTTAGAGAGAATTCTCACCATCCATCCTCCCCCCTTCGCATGGAGTTTGGTTTGGTATTTATAAGCAATGAGACCAAAGATCCAAAAATTGCCTCAAGTAGCATGCTAACTGGACTTGCCTTGATAGTTGACATGGCATATGTAGCTATTTTGGGGAAGAAACCCCGTGCCTCACTGGGAACTCACCCTAGGCGTGCCCGGAGGTGAAGGGTATGCCCCCTCTTTCTCCTGGTGTACGCATTGGCCACGGGGCCGCTTCACGTTTGTATTCAAGAGACATTCAAAGATTCATGCTAATACCATTCTTGTTAGGTTGAATATGCAAAGAAGCTTACCTATAGACCATGGGTATGCCTATGGCATTTTCTTGGGCGGACCCTTGGTTCCCAACCTTCCTCTAATGCCACGTGCCATGATTTTTTTTTTGTCGTCATTTTCACCTCTATCAAATAGTATTCTCAATGGTGATTGTCACGCAACCCCGTTTGAACACCCTAGGTCTTTAGGTTTACGAATAGATGAATTCCTTCAATGTTTTGGGGATGCATAATTAAAAGCTAAAAATAGACACGATTCATAACTTAAGTTCGAATCCAATCTCCTGTTCTGGGTTGAGTATCCTCGACTTAATTAGTGCATAGTATAAGAGACGTGTTGGGCATCTAAAATCTGCCAAATGATCGTAGGGCTCTGTCGAATGTGCTCCACCAGCTGGATTTTTCCCTTGTTGCACACTAAAAAAAAAAATCAATCATTTCAAAATAGTTAACGTGAGTTATTAATTATACTCACAAGACCTAGTTATAAGTTACTTTCTTTCTTGGTCATGATTAACATAATATAATTATATGGATATCTGTGTGTTCTAGTGATGCTTATTATTTATGATTGTCTATATAACTATGTCTATTGTTCAGCTTAGCCATTAGATCTGGGGCAATTATTTTCTTGGGTTTTTGACATCTCTCTTATTAAGTATCTTTCTTCTCTTCATTTTTTGAAAAAAAAAAAGATGCAAATCCATTGAATTACAACAAATAGTCGTCACATGAAACAGATCATGTTTGCTGAAGAATTTTCACCTGCTGCAACGAGCTTTTTATAACACTTCATCACATGACAAAATTTTAGTCGTACAGATTACAGTTAGGAATGGCTTTTCTGTATCGAAGTGTCTTTCTCGCATGGTGATAGACCTCCCTATAAAAAAGGGGTGTTGGGTTCCTGGTCCCCCTCATTTTCTTCCTTCCACGTTAGCGTCTTTGGTTTCTGCTAAGCTTTTTCGCATTCCCAAGGTCCATTGACCTTTACCTTGTCATTTCACACATAGTATTTTACCAGATTGTGTGTTAGATTCGGTTTTTTCTTAAAATATTGCCATGGTTAGCTTGTGGGCTCTTCTTCTTTAGAGACGACACCGTTTCCTGAAGTCCTTTTTTTGGCTTAAATATTTGCTTATCTTGTACGAGGGGGCTTGCGAAAGTGACATGGGGAAGCTGAGTATTGGCAGAGTGTTAGAGTGTTTCAATCTTCCTTCTGCGACAGGTTCGTCTTGTCTCTGCTTTAATAACTGTGAAATAACCAACAATGACTTGGAAAGAAAGCCACTGATTGCACCAGAGCAAGCAGCACATTTGGTGAGGGTGAAGGATGTTATTTCTGGACCCCCAACCCTGGCCTTCCAGTTGAAGCCCAAGGTAAGCTTCTCCCCTTTTCGATTTGGTCCGTGTTACTTACCTTAGGCGTATGAAGTCCTGAGATCATCAGTTCTTGATAAATAGGTAAAAATTTCGAAGAACCACAAAGAAATGTTTGAATCAAACAAGTTGTTAGTTGAGTTAATAGCGACTAAGAGAAAACAAGTTCAACTCTTTGGGAGCGCATGCAGTACTTGTTGGGAGGCAAACTTCATGACTCTCAGTCTATAAAGATTAGTCTCAACTTCAATATAATTTTGATATACCCTAATTTCAAAGAAAAAGGAATATTGATATTTCAAAAACCATGTATCCTCACATTCGCGTCAAAGCCTAACTTTTCCAGCAAAACAGGCGTAAAATGTAAATTTCTTAAGCAATAACTGAGAGTTTCTGTATTGATGTTGGATATTTTGATGTGTTATCCATTTCATAAAAACTGAACTGGATTCATTTTTATGTCTTTTGTGTCTGCTGGCTTAACTTATAAGTCAACAATCTTCATTATGTTATCGACTTATTAACATATCCTTTGCAGATGGTGGTGTTGAGGGTGTCCATGCACTGCAATGGTTGCGCAAGAAAAGTAGAGAAACATATTTCCAAAATGGAAGGTATGTTAATAATTCATAACACATGCAGTAGGTAGCTTCCAAGTGATCATGCACGCCCCCACCCCCCCCCCCCAAACACACAAAAAAAAAAAAAGAACCCCACCACCGCCCTACACAAATGCGAATTGTTTGCAACTTAAATTTTGTGTACTTATTTAATATTATGTACTCTACAATAGTACGTTCACAATTTTATTATTATAAGTTCATAATTTTTATATTATATGTTTATAACTTTTAAATATTTACAAAATGTATATTAAATATTTATAAATTTGACACTTTATGTTCAAAACTTTTAATTATTCATAATTTACTTATCTATTAATCTTATGTAATATGTTCAAAAATATTATACCATATGTTCACAAAGATAAATTACTTGTTTACGACTCTTTAGGATATATTTACAATCTGTAAACGATTTCAGAGCTCACAGTTGGAAGTGTTACATGTATCCGATCAATAATTGAATTGTTATGTTGTGTTCGTCAGTATGAGGAGAGTGAACTCGTTAAATTTTACGTTAATTCAACAATCAGATTGTGAGATTTATTAGGCGGTGCATTATATTCCTTTGGGTATACTATACTTTGGATGTATGGTATAATTTGCACATTATTTTCCGCTAACATGCACAAGCATAAATTTAAAAAAAATATTTTTCAATAAAAGCTAAAAGGACCAGCTTATTATCCATGTACCTATTATAACTTCTTTAGTGGAAGTTGCATTGATTTATCAAAATAAAACTTTAAAACACATTTTCAGAAAAATATGTTAGGGTTTTCTTTAACCCCCAACCCCAGCTTAACTCCAACCTAATCCTTCGATTCTCATGAAACTACTTTTGAAAAAAATAGTCTCGACCAATATAATTACTCTTTGCACTCCCAAAAAAATATTAGGGTGAGTATGGATTACAACCACCACTTGCGTCTTAAAAAAAAAAAAATTTAAACCGGCCTTTAAATCAGCATAAATTTCAACCTCAGTAAGATTAAAAATGATAAAGAAATGCTAATTTCTGTTTCACGTGGATACAGGAGTGACTTCCTACCAAATAGATCTGGAAACCAAGATGGTAGTGGTTAGCGGAGACATCGTCCCTTTCGAAGTCTTGGAGAGTGTCTCAAAAGTCAAATACGCAGAGCTGTGGCCCAATTCTTGATAATTTATTAACAACATATAGATAGCCCTATCTTTTTCTTACCATTTCTCCAAGAATATATATATATATATATATATATATATAGGATGTACGTAATCTTCGATATCCTTGAATTACTATAATGTAAATTTCATATGATCAAAATATGTTATCCTCTTGTTTCAATGTCAAAATAGCAGAGGAAACAACGGAAGCTATTCTTTACACTCTCGAATGGCTCTTTATATTTTGTCAAAGTAGTATAAAATTTTATGTGATTCAAAACTCATTAATAGTCTTCTATGCTATAAATAATGTTGGGCAAACTTTAGTTTTTAAGATGAGTGTGTAACATCCTTTATCGTATAGGAGTATTAACAACATTCTTTACAATATAGGAGGTGATAACGACTTTACAAACCAATGTCAAGGGGTATAAGCCTCGCATGTGCGTGGAGCTCACATCTTAGTCCAACCAACATGTCCAGTATGCTCTAACAGAAGAAATTACACAAGATGGGCCCAGCTCAGACACCGGCCTAACCGAAATTAAGATATTAGCCTTAAACAAATTTTCTAGTATGGAAACCATACGCCAATTACATGGACGAAACCTCAAAACCATAAATAGCCCATAGGCCATACAACATAGGTGATTGAGGTTCAAGAGGACCAAAAAAAAAAAAAAAGGAAAACAAAAGAAAAGAAAAACAAAGGGTTTTGCAATAAAATAGGTCAACAAAATCTTTGGTTATGGAAAAAATCGAATTTCAAGAGGCTTAAAACCGAGTTCTAAAAGAATATCAATCAATCTGTTCTTTCTCAAATTGTATTTTACAAACAACAGATTTTTATATATACTTTTTATTATTACAAAAATGATATATATTCATTTATAATTAAAGATTAAATATATTACTTAAACAAATTTTAAAAAATAAAGAAATAAAAATTAAAGAATAAAACTATAAAATTACAATAATTTTGAGAAATTTTGAAAACTTAAAATAAATCTAAAATATTGAAATCAAATAAATCAATCGTGAACAATACTTGAAACAATAATTTTAACTAAATAAATCATAAACTGCTTTTCTATAGAACACTAATTTTAATAAATAATAAAACAACTTTTTTAACAATACATGTATTACTTGGACGGAGCTATGAGGCTTGTTTGGATTGGTTTTTTTAAGGAAAAAAAATACTTTTTCCTGCAAAAGTTACATTAAGTTTGTAATAATTATTTGATTTAACTTCCAAAAAAGCTGAAATTCTAAAAAAAATACAAATATAGCTTTTTTTAGAAGCCAAAATTTTTAACTTTTAAAAAAAAATTATTTTTTAAAAGTTGTTAAAAAAAAACTTTTGAAACAAACTTTTAAAAAAAGGCAATCCAAACGAGCCCATGGAAGAGCCAAGGAGAGCCCATCGAGAAAACCGCAACAATGAATAATAGCCCAACTTTACTAGGACGGATCTGCAACTACAGATTGGTATGTTGTGTTTTCAAAATTTCAAATTCTTTGGGCTCATGATGTGATGGCCAACCTACTTCTGTCCAGTCCAACTGTCAAATTCTTACACGTCATTACCACAGGTCTATACAGCCTACTAGACCCTGTATAATGGGCATGGGCCAACTTCTTTGTTTTATTTAAGAAAATTGTCAACTCTAACAACTTCTTTTGTTTTTTTTTAATATTTAAAAATTTTGTAACATTTCTTTAAATTTAAGTATTCCTTATTTCAATTTTACTCTAATAGTTTCCTTATATTTAATGAACTTCTTATTTAAGGGATTCTCTATTTGAGGTTTACTCCAGCAGCTTTCATATTTTAGTTTTACTCCTATGACTTTCGTGTTTCAAGATTTTTCTAATATTGTTTTAGAAGATGTGTTTTCTATATATAGATGTGGGGATATCAAAAATTAATTTAGGAGATGAAATTTTTATCTCCACATTTAGAGATTATAGAGAATCTGTTGGGGAAAAACATGCAAACACGAAGAATACGAGAAGAAATAACGGACACAAGAAATTACGTGGTTCGGCTTTGAAACCTACGTCCACGGGCAACAGAGAATAATTATATTACTGATCACGAATGCTACAAGGCTCTCACTTTGGTTTCTCTCACCCCACATACCATAAGAGGTATGAACCTCTACACCCTCATGGGGTGTGACCTTAAGGCACTAAATACAATGTCCTAGCCCCTATTTATAGTACACAAGTATCCTAATCCGTATTCTACAAAGATAAGGAAACAGTATACTACTAGAAAAAGGAAACAGTATACTACAAGGAAAAGGACTGAAAGGAAATTTGCTATTCTTGTTGCCTAAGAATTCGGGCCACATTCAACAAATCTCCACCTTGGCACGTATTCGCTCCAATCAACACACCATCATCCTCGCCAATCGCCTTAAGGGCTCAATGCTCGCATCAAGAATAGCAACCAAGTTCAAGCAATGCTTAAACTTGCTGACTGGAACCACCTTAGTCATCATATCTGCTGGATTCTCATGGGTAGAAATCTTCTGCACCGATATGATTCCTTGTGATATAATATCTCTGATAAAATGATATCTGATATCAATGTATTTAGTTCTCTCATGATACATCTGATTCTTCGTCAGATGGATTGCACTCTGGCTATCACAAAAGACTGTACTTGTATCTTGCTGCAGCCCAAGATCACGAATCAGGCCTTGTATCCACATGGCCTCCTTCACAGCTTCTGCAATTGCCATGTACTCCGCTTGATGATCGACAATGCTACGATGGCGTAATGTCGCTTTCCAACTGATAGCACATCCAGAGAGAGTAAACACGTAACCCGTCAGAGATCTTCTCTTATCAAGGTCACCTGCAAAGTCTGAATTACAATAACCCACCAACCTCGCGCAATCTCCAGTCATCTTTCTAAATAACAATCCTATATTCGCAGTGCCACGCAAATATCTCATTATCCATTTCACCGCTTCCCAGTGTGTTTTCCCAGGTGATGCCATATACCTGCTCACAACACTAACTGCATGTGAAATATCAGGACGAGTGCACACCATAGCATACATCAAGCTACCAACAGCACTCGAGTATGGAACATGAGACATATGCTCCACCTCCTCCTCGCTTTAGGTGACAAATCTGCAGACAATTTGAAGTGAGCGACAAGCGGCACACTCACGAGCTTAGCTTTAAGCATCCCAAACGCTCCAAAGACCTTCTCAATATAACTTTGTTGAGACAAGAATAGCTTTCAGCGTTTCTATATCTGTGAATCTCCATGCCAAGAATCTTCTTGTTGCTCCAAGATCCTTCATCTCAAACTCATCACCTAGTCGCTTCTTTAATTTGTCGATTGCGGACATGCTTTTAGCAACAATAAGCATATCATCGACATACAACAAAGAAATACACAAACGAACCATCCGAAGCTTCTTGAGATATACACACCGTCGTAGGCACTCCTTGTGTATCCAAAGACCTACCATGAATGTGTCAAATCTCTTGTACCATTGCCGAGGTGACTGCTTCAACCCATACAAGGACTTCTTTAGTTTGCAAACATAGTTCTCCTTACCAGGAACTACATACCCCTCCGGTTGACTCATGTAAATTTGCTCTTCAAGATCACCATGCAAAAACGCCGTTTTCACATCTAGCTGCTCAAGCTCTAAGTCATGAAGAGCAACCAAGGCAAGTAAAACCCTGATGGAAGTATGCTTCACAACCGGAGAGAACACTTCGTTGAAGTCAACACCCTCCCTTTGTGTATAGCCTTTTGCCACCAACCGTGCCTTGTGTCGAGGACCCTCAATCCCTGGAGTACCTTTCTTTTTCTTGTAAACCCATTTGCAACCAACAACTCGCTGTCCCTTAGGCAATTCAACAAGCTCCCATGTTTGATTTTTATGAAGAGACTCAATCTCCTCACTCATGGCACCCACCCACTGAGCAGAACCTTTCCCAGATATGGTCTCTTTGTATGAATTCGACTCATGTCCTTCAATTGTTTCGGCAACAGTCAAAGCATAAGCAACAAGATCAGTGTATCCATACCTTTGAGGCTCTCTAATCTGTCTCCTTTCTCGCCCAATGTAATCATGTATACATTGTTCAGGCATATTTTGATCATGTGCCTCAGTTGGTTGAGTCGGCTGAATTTGACTGCTACTATTGCTAGATGGAACATTTGGTACATCAGAAAATACCTCCACCTGCTCTTTGACACCGTGGTCCAAATCAGCTACCGTTTTTTCCTTTTCTTGGTTTAATAAAGCAGACTCATTGAACGTGACATCCCTGCTGATGAGGAAACCTGGAGACTTTGGATCTGTGCACCACAACCTGTAACCTTTCCTCTCGGACGCATAGCCTAGAAATATGCATTTCTTTGCCCTCGGCTCCAACTTGCCATCCTTCACGTGAGCGTATGCAGGGCAACCGAACACCCTCAATCGAGAGTAGTCAGCAGGCTTACTAGACCATAACTCAAAAGGAGTTTTCAATTCAATAGCTTTAGATTGAGACCTATTCACCAAGTAGCATGCCGTATTGACGGCTTCAGCCCAAAAGTCTTGACTCAAGCCAGATTGGGAGAGCATACAACGAGCTCTCTCCACCAGAGTTCTATTCATGCGTTCTGCAACTCCATTCTGTTATGGTGTCCCTACACATGTGCGGTGTCTCACAATGACATGTTTCTTGCAGAACTCATCAAACTCTTTGTTGCAATATTCCAACCCATTGTCAGTCCTAAGACGCTTAATTTGTTTACCAGTCTGCTTCTCAATCAACGTCTTCCACTCGACAAATGTTGGAAACGCCTCATCTTTAGTTTTTAAGAAGTATACCCACACCATCCGAGAGTATGCATCAATGAAAGTGATGTAATACAGCAGCTTTCTTGGAAGGAACTTTATTAGGACCCCAAAGATCAGAATGAATATAATCAAGTGTGCCTTTGGTGTTCTCCTGCCCCTTACTGAACTTCACCCTGGTTTGCTTTCCAAAGACACAATGCTCGCAGAATTCAAGCTTTCCCGTTCTTTGTCCACAAAGCAAAACCCTCTTGCTCTGCTCGGTTAGTCCCCTCTCGCTCATATGGCCCAACCTTTTGTGCCATAACTGCGTAGTGTCATTATCACTCTCCTCGGATGTAACAGCTGCAACACCTGCAACTGTACTACCTTGAAAGATATATAGGCCGCCAGTCAAGTTCCCTTTCAAGAGCACAATTATACCTTTGGTCACCTTTAAGACACCATTCTTACTTCGGAATTTGTATCCATGAGAATCCAAACGCCCAAGAGAAATCAAGTTTTTCTTGACTCCAGACATGCCAACACTCGAGAGATCTTGTAATACCATCAAACATCTTGATATTTATGATGCCCATTCCCTCTACCTTTAACGAAAGATCATTGCCTAGAAAGACTTTCCCTTCTCTTTTGGAATAAGAAGAGAACCAGTCGCGCCTAGGACACATATGGAACGTTGCACCAGTATCAAGAATCCATTGATTTTGCCACTGTGATCCACTCACAGTCAAAACTTCCCCGGTACTACTCGAGTTATCTCCATCACTGTCAGCACTCTCCATCACATTAGCTACTCCACCTTTTTCTTTCCTTTTCTCAGTCTTGGACATTCTTTCTTAATGTGACCCTTTTTGCCACACTCGAAACAGCGTAGCTTCCTTGCTCTTGATTTTGACCTTGACTTGCTTTTCTTTCTATCCGAAGATCCACCTCTATTCTCCGATCTCCCTCTACTCACTAAACCTTCCCCATGAACTTCTTCCCTATGTCTCGGAATATGTGTTTGAAGATCTTTCGATTTTAATGAAGTAATCACATCTTCAAAAAGTAATTTTATCCCTCCCGTACAACGTAGTGTCCACAAAGTTCATATATGAAGGCGGTAAGGAGCATAATACGATCATAGCTTGATCTTCGTCATCAATTTTAACACCCACATCTTTCAAAGCAATAAAACAAGAGGTAAACTCATCAAGGTGTTGTTTTAGTGAGGTACCTTCTTTCATTTTAAGATGATACAATCGCTTCTTCAAGTAGAGGCGATTAGTGAGAGATTTAGATGCATACAGTTCCACCAAAGTATTCCAAGCCTCAACTGCGTCTTCTCAAGAATCTCGAATACTTCATTTGTCACGGACATATGTATTGCACTCAAGGCTTTCGCCGAGTTCTTCTCGCGTTCTGGTTCTATCTTTTCGGATCACTCCTTCAATGACTTTCCAAAGTCCTGCATTGTCATAAATGCCTTGAATCGATCCTCCAAAGACCAAACTCATTCTCGTCAAACTTCTCGATTTCAAACTTTCCACCATGGAAGATATCTTCGTTGCTCAAAACTCACACTTCAGGATTGAATTTGGCTCAATGGATCGCAAAAACGGATTCAGACGTCGAAAAACCTTAGGAACACCCCGTCAACTTTGGTCAACAGGTCAAAGTCAAAGCGTTGGTCAAAGTCAACACCGTCCCTAAACACGTACTTCGGAGCAGAATCTGGAAAAACAGAGCCCAAAAACGGACTCAACACGTCGAAAAACGTGGGGTAAGGCTTTGGTCAAACTCGGTCAACCCTTGGTCAATGGTCAACAGTCAAAGTCAACCCTGGTCAAAGGTCAAATCAGTTTTTTTTTTTTTTTTTGTTTCAGGACTAAATCTAAGCCCAAATAAAAATTTCTTTTTTATTCTTTTGGCCTAAACTAAGCCCAAACCCAAAAAAGAAATTTATTATTTTTCGCCTGTAACCTGCCCAACAAAAATTAATTAACCCAAGACCAAGGCATAGCCAAAATTGGACAAGGCCACTACCGGGCCCGATCCAAATAAACCCAAAGACCCAAAGCCTACAAACCCTAAACTGCTTTACAAACTTGAACCAATTTCCAAAAATAATACGAATACTAAAACCAACCTCAAGAGCGCGAACTCAATCTTCTTCGCTTGTTCTTCAAACCCAAACACGAACCAGACCCGACACAAGCTTCCACTCCAACCACCAACGCTCAGCGTAAAGACCGGAGCACTCCTCGCCGAACAAAGACCTTTGTTTGGTTAGGCACTGTTTGGTTTGAGAAATTTTGGTTTCACAGTGAGTTTTGATTTTTTCTTTTTCCCTCAAGCAGCGGATTAATACAATACCTAGGCTCTGATACCAGTTTGTTGGGGAAAAACATGCAAACATAAAGAATACGAGAAGAAATAACGGACACAAGAAATTACGTGGTTCGGCTTTGAAGCCTACGTCCACGGGCAACAGAGAATAATTATATTACTGATCACGAATGCTACAAGGCTCTCACTTTGGTTTCTCTCACCCCACATACCATAAGAGGTATGAACCTCTACACCCTCATGGGGTGTGACCCTAAGGCACCAAATACAATGTCCTAGCCCCTATTTATAGTACACAAGTATCCTAATCCGTATTCTACAAGGATAAGGAAACAGTATACTACTAGGAAAAGGAAACAGTATACTACAAGGAAAAGGACTGAAAGGAAATTTGCTATTCTTGTTGCCTAAGAATTCGAGCCACATTCAACAGAATCTATTGGAAGCATTCATACCAAATTGTTAGAGACCTCTTGGTTACTTTTGTTGCTATTACGTGATAGTAATTGTCATACTAAAATAAATCTTTATAGAAGTTAAAAGAAAGGGGAAAAAAGATCTTGATATGTTCATTCATCCTTTCTACACTTCCCCCAAACCAAAAGGAACGTTATACTTACATAAATAATTATTTTTGCATCGATCGATTACATTATAAAGCTACTTAGTCCTATAAATTATATATAATATTGTAAAATTTAAACCGTGCAATAAACCATCGTGAGTGGAAAGTCATGATCCTTAAATCACATATTTGATGATTCATTCATTAACTAAAACGAAAAAGTAAACTAATTTGAAGTTATGATCGTTAAATCGCATTTTCAATGATTCATCTATTAACTAAAATGAGAAAAAATATATATTTTTTTGAAGTTATGATCGTTAAATCACATGTTGTATGATTCATCCATTAACTGAAAGGAGAAAAAAGGGTAAACAAATTTCAGCTTAGTGGGAAATAAACTTTTCATACTTTTGAACGGTCAAAAGCGTGCATTAAGCAAAAATAGGACTAGAGGTAGTGTACCAAAGAACGAGCATTTATTCTCCGCCAAGCTAATGAACCATCGTTTATCTATTATCTAATAGAAATGTAAGATGTTTACAGAAACGTACAAAAAAGTAGTTGTGAACAAGTTAAGTTTTCTATTTTATCTATTACAACTGTATCAAAGGAAGTGTCATCCGAATTTTACTAATTAGTGGTCGAACTCCAACGTATAGTATTTGTTTATGAATTTGAGTCACGTTGATTGATGCCAAATTAAGTGTTCTATTTTATATAGTACAATAATCTCGAGAAGAATTATTGAACCCGTATTTTACTATAAATGACCGAATTCTATTAGTTATTTGGTGATCGGTTTCATCAATTGAGCTTGTGTGATAAAGAAAACAAAACATGGTTCTAAAGATTCTCCAAGGAAAAGTTCAGCCGACGCGTGTTGAACATGCAGTTGCGTGTGAAATCCCGATTTGTCAATTCCTTGGTATTGTTTTGCTAAATGTCTCATTCATTCATTTTTTTTTTTTTTTATCATTTGCTAAGGCCACCAGTTGAGCAGTGAATTAATACAATAAATCAATACCAAATATGTTACATCACCGTCCCAAAATCAGATTCAAAATTCTCACTAATCTCATAATAATACTCAGACATTTGTCAACTAAGATGCGTGTAATACTAAAATAAGACGAAAAAATTATATAAACGTGTACCAGAACATATCAATATACAAATAAATTAGATAAGTATAAAGCATTTGTGTTAGATGTGGATTCACAATTTATTTTCAGTTAAAGTTAAAAATATACTTTATAGTTTATGAACAATTTTATCCACTGGGTACTAAATTAATTTTTATACTAAAAATACACTTAATACACATTTACTTTTAAAAATAAAAATAAATTTCATGACTTTGTCTAATGGAGAGCATAGGAAAACCAAAATCTCTTTGATATCTAGAATAGTTTAAGTGCTAAATTGAATGGAGTTCATAAATCAACTCTCAAATTGAAACAGATGGCATAATTTTCGATGTCATTAGTGTTAACATAATTAAATCTTATAATAACAGTTGGTTATGTTAAGATTCCCACTTAAGAGGTTGGACCTCCTATTTTGGGGGGGGACCAAAAATCACAATAAAAGGACAGCACATCAAAACATTGCCTTTTCTAACTCAACCCATAATAGGAAAAAGGAAAAAGAGCATTGTTGCATCACATTTTTTTAACGAGTGCAACATAATGAATGTTTGCTCCAGACATTAATATTGATCATTTTCTATGATTCGTTTTTTCATGAGTTGGGTAACTTCATTTGATTAACTTTGTACTCGTTAGAAAATTTATAGTATTATTTCACTCTAATCATCCTTATAATAAAATAGCATTGTTAGTATATACATAGAAAATGATATTTAATATATAAAAATATTTTCCATATAAGAGAAAGGTAAAAAAAGAAAATGAGGATTAAAAGATAGCTCAAGTAACAAAGATTATGTCCCTCCAGGTGTGAGGTTCTAGGGTGAAAGTATTAATCGGGAAAAAGATTATGGATTAAATAAAAAATATCATTTTTTCTTGTGTAATAGGATTTTTGGTGTGTATATATATATACTAGTCAAACACCTGTGCGATGCACGGGAAGCAAAATGTTATTTTATATGCATAGCATTTTTTCAAAAAATTAAGATAAGTGGCATTATGTTTAAATAAGTATCATTATCATTTCTAAATAATTACAAAAAGATAGATTCAAATAATTAAATTATGTATGTTTGAGTTAAATTACAAAATAAAATATGAATAATTAAAGCATTTAGTAAAATAATTTACATTAAAATTACTAAGAGAAAGCAGTATAAAAATATGGGAAGAAGATTAAAATAAGAAAAATATATCAATTAAAGTAGGTCACGATTTGATAACAACCAAATTCGAGAGTTATTATAGATATCTGCAACCAATCCAGATTGCATGTCATAATTTTGGAATGTAATATGTAAAAATTAAAATAAATTAGAAAATTAATACAAATCTCATTAAAATAAAACACGATTTTTACAATTAAATGTAATGTTAGAGCGTCACGTGATAAAAAGATATTAAGAATGATATCTATGTGACACTTGTCATTGTTATATAACAAATGATTTTTTTATATAATAAAGTATAGATATAGATTGATATAAAGATGAAGTGGGACATAAAAAATTAATTAAGAAACAATTATGAACTAAATGAAACGATTACCAAAAAAGCCAACAACATAGCAAATTGGGACCAACCTTATCCTCACCTCCCCCAACATACGCGTGCCGAACACGCGCGTCCAGATTCCTCATTGTACCTTTGAACTTTCCAGCGTCAGTGCATCAACGACTTTCTCAGTACACCGATCTTCTCCCGTCCCCCCACCCACGCGCTCCGCCCCCGCGTGAAAACCACTTTCCAGCTCCAAATCTTTTTCGTTGCACAACAAACTAACACATAAACACAATAAGCACAGCGAAGTTTCCTTGCAGAGCCAAAATTCCTCAACGCCTCCGAAACTTCGCTCTCCAAAAACCCTAGACCTATCTTTCTTTTCTTCCCAGGTATTTTCATATATATATATATATATGTACATATGATTTTTTCCGTATATTTATGTATGCATAAATATAATATGTACATATATGTGTTGTTTTCTTGATGCTTCAGATCTGTTGTTAATTTATAATATTGTGGCGTTGCAATTTGTATGCAATGGTTAGTATTGTAAATTTCGTGGTTCATATATGGTGGAATTTTATTTATTACACGCATATTTATATATATATATATTTTGCTTGTGTATTAAAAGTTATTTTCTACGTTACTAAATGTGAGCTTTCCTAGTTGCCATGAGATTATATTGACTGATGGTATGAGCCAAAGCTTCGTTTTTGCTTCATTATAATGTTGAATTTGGACAATGTGCGTGAGATAGTATGTGAACGTGTGTAGAGAGACCAAACGCGCGTTTGTTACATTTGCTTTTGTCAATTCGCCGTCTCGTCTAAAAGCTCAAACTTTTACGTAAGGGTATATTTCGTTGAATTATTATGGCCAACAGGCTCGCTCATGTTCAAGCTGGATTCTTTTTAGAAGGGTGCTAATTGCAAGAGTTGAACCTTTCGCTAACTGGGGTTGGGATATTATGTTAATTGACCGTCTTGTTTCAGTGTTTGATTAGTCGAAAAGGGTTTGTTTTAGTGGTTTAAAGTATATTTTATATGGTATATAAATATGTGCAAATGTATGTTTGTAGGTGTATGTAAAACTGACCCCTTTCTTTTATAATGATATTGATAGGAAGGGCTGAAGTCGCGTCTAGTTTGGATGTGAAGGCATATGGGTTTGGAGCATAAATGTTTTATGAAAGGTAAGAACATGATGTGACGCTGGAATTCTCGGAACTCTGTTTCTACGATGATTGCTATAATTCTTTCCTGTTTCGTCAATTTCAAAACTGAGGATGGGAAAGAAAGTACATTGATCCCCAGATGATCTACCTGTTGTATTTATATAAATTTCTCTCTTTGGTTGCTGTATCTATGCTTTGAACATCCGGATTGATCCTGTGACGCTGACTTCGAAGGAGACATTTTTATTAATCCTTAGTCTTTGAGAAGTTTTTAGTGATTCTCATATTTAATTCTCTTTTTCTTTCTTCTGTTTTGTTTTGTAATAGTGTGTTCTTGAGACATTTTGAACCAATCCTTAGAGATGCCTGTAATGACTTCAAGCAATGTTCAGCTCAGCCTTTAACATGGGATTTCTTATATATTTGGCTTACCAGTGCCGTGGTCTTCATATTTGACTATATTCTTTAAATGGTTTCCTTATGACCCTGATCAATTTCATGTGAGGTTGCATTTTATGTGGTAAAAAGATGAAGCTGAATTAGAGAATCCTCAATCTGGAATCATGTATTATCAAGAAAGAACTTAGAAGCACTTGGAGCTATTTTCTCAAATCACGGGTTCTCATATTAGGTTAAAGATGGTCCTCTAAAATCCAAGTTAGCTGAAAATATGCTGATTTGATTATATGAGAATGAGGATGTAGGAGTAAGATCAAATAAATTTACGATATTGTTCATATGGGTATTATAAGGTCCAGTGACTGCTATGGGCAGGACTTTTCTTTTTTTTTTTTTTTTTTTTTTGGTTATCAATCTGGAAGTTTGTGAATGGATTTCTTGTAATGAAGTCATGCCTATCGAATAACATCAAAATTGATATGGTATTCTGGTTTACAGGGTTTCGGAGGAACCTGAGTTGCGAGAAAGCCTTTTGTTGACCAGAATGTATCTGAACTAGAAGCAGAAGTCAAAGCAACATAAGATCACCAGTGGTATGAAACCAAAGGTGAGATAGAATCAGTGGACCTAGCTGTAAAGTTCTAAGACACACATATAATCTATTTGAGATAATATTTTACTACTTTTGTTAGTTGGGTGGTAAGACTACACTGCAGTAATATAATTACAAATTTTCAAATGGAAGAGAAGGAAAAACAGAAATTGAGTTCTTTTAATCAATGTGTTTAAGATCTCCTAGTCTGTCTGACACTTATAATGGTACAAGTCATGTAAGACGTCCTCATGGCATAGAACAGATTCCTATTTGAAGAGCGAGGAAAGGCTGACAACAATGAACAATTCACAGAGAGAGTTCCATTACTGGTTGAAAGTTATTCTTCTATGCAAAAGAAGGAATTTTGAGACATGATAAGTGCTAAGTGGGGATGTCTTCTTGACAAATAACATGTAGAATGTAACACATTACACTGATATGTCGTGATCAATTTTGTTTTCAGCACTTGCTGTGATAGTTATATCTAGTTTTGGCCACCATCAATATTTTTATAGAATTTACTCACACCACTAATTAGCAAACCTATATGCCCTAAGATCTCAATGGTTTACTTTTTCCTCCCATTACTTATGTCCAGCGTAAAAGAAAGGACTGTGGTAGATCTGCTGATGATTCTTTTTTTTTGGTTGCAGTATCATTGTAACGCATAAATTGGTACTTGTTTTGAATAAGATATATCTTATGTAAAAGCAATAACAAAATATTTTTTGCTTTGTCCTGTTTAATTGGTTTTATCAAAAAAGCAGGAAGAACATGGAAAAGAGCACAGACAATTTTGTAGTACTTTTTTGTGCCACAAAAGGAAAGAACATTTAGCTAATTTAACACACACAGATATTTCTTTTGGTTATTTGGAAACAGTCCTTTCAATGTAACTGTTATGCATGTTCAGTTAAGACAATTGTATCCTCCTTACCTAACTTGGTGAATATTTATATAGAAGTAATTATGGTGTAACTTGGTATTCCTTCATTATCTTTTGATGAAATCCAACATTAACAGGAACTGGTGAGAGTTGAATTGACCGGTACTAGTAAAACTGATTTATTTCCTCAAACCACTAATTTTATCCTATCAAATAACCACTAATCTTTTTAGGTGTTTGAAGTTCATCTGGTAGGGAGTTTAGGTTCCACAACTTTCTGAGGGCCTAATTGCTCCAGTTCATTGAACTCCAATCAACACCTGTATAGCTACATAGAGATAGTTTCTACCTTCATTTACCTGCTGTTGATCTCTGTTAATACCCATCCCCACCAATGGGTAGGGGGCATGAAGCTCCTGGAGGAAGAACTTAATCTAGCCTGAAACGCTTGCATGATCATACTTGAAAAAACTTTGAGCTGGTTGTAAGAAAAATAGATCTTTTGGTTGTTTCTTTTGGTTTCTGTTTCCCCTTTGTTATGAAAAGTATTCATAAATCCTACAACCTTCTGATCTCAGATCTTCCATTACGATTGAATGATCTAAGAAAATTTCAGTCTTCTAATTGGAACTCCTTTCAACCAATTTACCTTGTTCTAGACTATAAAATAACATAACTTAGTCAATTTTCCTGCAAGAAGTTAGCTTGTGGTCTTAGATGTATGATATGTCACTGAACTGCCATTTTTGGTGGAAAGGGTGCTAGGTTATTTTATAATCAGATTGAAGTTGAAATTCATTGTTATTGCCACTTGGTTAATAAGTTTGATTTTCTTCTTGATAGATTTGATTCAGAGATCAGAAGTCAACTTAGCTGCAACCACAGCATGAGCAAGGGGGATACATTCGAAATTTCCTGCAAGAAGTTAGCTTGTGGTCTTAGATGTATGATATGTCACTGAACTGCCATTTTTGGTGGAAAGGGTGCTAGGTTATTTTATAATCAGATTGAAGTTGAAATTCATTGTTATTGCCACTTGGTTAATAAGTTTGATTTTCTTCTTGATAGATTTGATTCAGAGATCAGAAGTCAACTTAGCTGCAACCACAGCATGAGCAAGGGGGATACATTCGAAATTTTCATGTATCCTCAAAGGGAATTGCAAAAGTGAATCTGATATATGCACATTGTTTCTTTTGTTCTTGTCTCGATCATTCTTGTTCCCATCTAGATTAGTTATTGTCTAAGAGTCTCTTGGTCAATAATAAAACAGCTTAGATGGTTTCCTTTCCAATTATTTCTATAAATGTTAAGTTCTAACTTGCCGCCTTTCACAAACTGGAACACTCTAAGAATATTCATGTCTGAGGAGGATTCGGCTAATAGGCCTGCTGTTGCAAGTTTTGTTTCCTTTTTCTACTCTTTCTTTTCTCTTTCTCTTTGAGCATTTCCAGTGGCTGACTTTGGAATCTTGAGAAATTGGTAGGGCTCATATGTCTAGATACTAATCATTTGGGGTTTGCAAGTGAGAACATCTGATGATTGGGTTTTCACATTCTTATATCTGGTATTATGTAAGGATTTATTCCTCATCAATGCCTGCTAAATTGCTGGGTCATGATCCATGGCATTGTTAAATAAATAGCTGTCCAACCCCTCCCTCCAAACCCCAAAATTTCTGCTGCCATTTTTCTGCGTATTTTAACTTTATTCTGCACATCGTTGAAGTAGCATTGAAGGGTGAGGGCAATCAATGAGGTGAGAATCTAGTCTAGAATCAAGGAGAGTAGAATAAAAGAAAATGAAACATGCAAACCGATTCAACTGAGATACAAGTAATTAACTCTTTGTAGTTTATGTCTGAGATAAAGAATTATGGGTTCGTAGGAATAATAGGATCACATTTTGAGTGGAAAGCTTAGATGGGAGAGTTAAGGTTAGTAACAGTATCAAGCTGGAAATGATGGAATAAATTATGGCCATTAGGAGTGTTATTTATCTTACTGTTCAATATGACTAGGAAAGTCAACACCTAGAAAACAATATTTTATTGGAAGGTAAATTATATTCAGAACAGATGCTAGTTTCTGTTCTTGAGATACAAGGCTTACTTTCTCTGCTTATTGCTTAAATAAAAAAGTCCCTCACTACTGTCTTTCCCTCCACTCAGTGACATGTCCCATTAATTCTCTTCTATGCAATTTTAAGTTTTCATTCTGCTAGTTCCAGATGTTCCAATACTATTAGTTATTTGCATTCTTTATCCAGATTTTGATGTTAAAATTCTTTCAGCGCGCAACGGACACTGGAGAAAGATTGACTTTTGGATGATGCTTTAAGCAATCCTAGCGATTTATTAGTTCTTGAACCTGGTCCAACGATAGAACTCCTTATTTACATTGATAAGGAAAGAAAGATCCCTCCATCGCTCAAGTGCAAAATGGCTGAACAATTGCCGAAGATGAGCAAGAAAGCAACAAAAAATCAGGACCAGAAGAAAGCAACTTCGAGCCCCAAAGATCAGCCTTCTAAAAAGCAAAATAGGAAGGCAGAAAACCCGGTCCGAATTCCACCGCTTACAGAGCAATGTTCTGATGACAAATGTGCCAATTCCTGGATCTGTAAAAACTCTGCATGTCAAGCAACTCGTTCTATTGAGGATATCTTTTGCAAGAGGTGTTCTTGCTGTATTTGTCACTTATTTGATGACAACAAGGATCCAAGTCTTTGGTTGGAATGCACATCTGAATCAGGTCAGGGTGATTCCTGTGGTTTATCTTGCCACATTGAATGTGCACTTCAGCATGGGAAGGTGGGAGTTGTTGATCTTGGACAGTTGATGCAGTTAGATGGAAGCTACTGCTGTGCTGCTTGTGGTAAAGTTTCAGGGATACTTGGGTAAGTTGTTATCTTTGAAGATAATGGTTTATGCTATGTTTATGTAGAGGAAGAGGTAAAAGGAAAAGGATGTGAAATATGCCTGCAAGGCGTAAAATTTCTAATACCTTCTCTAGTCTTGGTTCTCATTTATCTAGAAAACATAGCATTTTCTCTTTTTAATCTCTGCGAGCTGTCTTCTTGTCTTTTGAAATCATCATCATCTGATTTCTCCATGAGAAACAGCAAAACTATGTACTTTCTTGTTTTAGTATGAATTGTTGCCATATTTTCTGCAAAATCATGGTTACCTATGACGACATTAAATGCTTCAAGCTGACTTAGTAGTGGCTATTGTATTTGAAGCGCCCTCAGTCCTATGCTAAATAAAGATACCAGATCAGTTTTCTACCAATTGAGTTCTTCTATTTGGTTTTAACCTTTCTTCTATTGCTACTGACTTTGCAGACATTGGAAGAAACAGCTAAATATAGCCAAGGATGCACGCCGTGTTGATGTTCTGTGTTACAGAATTTTTTTGAGTTATCGGCTCTTAGAAGGGACTTCCAAATTTAAAGAACTCCATGAAATTGTCAAAGAAGCCAAAACCAAGTTAGAGACAGAGGTTGGTCCTGTAAATGGAGTTTCAGCAAAAATGGCTCGCGGCATTGTTAGCAGATTATCTGTTGCAGGTGATGTTCAGTCACTTTGTTCTCGTGCAATAGAGAAAGCTGATGAATTATTGGCTGCCAAGTCCAGAGCAACCTCAATTTGTCAAGGTAGTACTACTAGTGAATTTTCTCTTTTTTTTCTCCCCCCTCTTTTCTTTTTATTGGATTTCACTACAAATAGCTAACAGATAATATTTTTCCTTTCCCAACTTGGCAGAGGGTTCACTTCCTGCAGCTTGCAAATTCCTTTTTGAGGAAGTAACATCTTCTTCGATTGTAATTGTTTTGATAGAACTAACTACTGCATCATCTGAGGATGTCAAGGGCTACAAGCTCTGGTACTGTAAGGTTAAGGAAGAGACTTACACAAAAGACCCAGTTTGTGTCTTTCCAAGAGCTCAGAGAAGGATATTGATATCCAATCTGCAGCCCTGCACAGAATACTCTTTCCGGATAATATCCTACTCGGAGGCTGGGGACCTGGGTCATTCAGAAGCGAGATGCTTCACTAAGAGTGTAGAGATAATTCACAAGAATTCCAGTTCAGTTGCCGTGAAGCATAAAAAGGAGAATCCTGACATGGGAGGAAGTTCTGCTTCCAAGGAGAACAGAACCACAAGACTAATTGAATCAGATTGTGGATTCAAGGTCCGAGACCTTGGCAAGATCTTGAGGCTGGCCTGGGCTCAAGAACAAGGCTGTCTTGAGGGATTGTGTGGAGTAAATATGGAAAACTGCTGTGTAGTTAGTAATGTTGTTAAGCATGAAACTTTGCAAGAAGATCGGTTGCCATCAGTTTCACGTGAGCTCGACTTGAATGTTGCTACAGTCCCTGACTTGAATGAAGAGTTGACACCTCCAGTTGAATCATCTAGAAACGAAGATAATGAATATACTTTGGGGCAAGCTGTTGAGGCAGATGATGCCGTCTCCCATGGCCTTGAGAGGAATGGTGTAGTAAGGTCGCATGGCAGTGGCGACTCCCAAAACTGGAATAATGGGCAGACTAAGGAAGTACCCGCTGTGGATTCCCAGGCAAAAGTGTGCCGGAAGAGGGCAGCTAGCACAAATGGAGAGACGCACGATTCTGATAGCACTCTGATAAATGGATCACCATTTAGGTTTCGTAATGGATCAGGCTGCTTAGATGAGAACTTCGAGTATTGTGTGAAGATCATTCGTTGGCTGGAATGCGAGGGCCACATTAAGAAGGAATTCAGGTTGAAGTTGCTCACATGGTTTAGCTTGCGATCGACGGAACAAGAACGTAGGGTGGTCAACACCTTCATTCAAACTCTAATCGATGATCCAAGTAGCTTAGCAGGACAGTTGGTTGACTCATTTTCAGATATCGTATCTAGCAAGAGGCTGCGCAACGGTTTTTGTAGTAAGCTCTGGCACTAGATTTATCAAGGGCATCAAGGAGGAGCATACTTCTATTTAACTCATTCTTACAATTTCTTAGATGAAATTTGATGATCTAAGGTGCCCATTCTTTGTACAGGCATTTTTTTTTTGCTTCACTTTTGTGAAGTGATTCATTCCTTCAGTAGATCATGAGCCTGTCTGGCTAGAAAGAATTGGGTTTTTCTTTTTTCTTTTTAATTTATTTCTGAAAAAAATCCGGAGGTTTCTTAGCCCCTAGAGTTTAGGATATTGTTTCATCTTGTAGGATGCTTTTGTCAATTTGATCAAAACTTTATCCCATTTCAGTATTTTACGATTGTTTTCCACAAAGCTTTAACTTTAACAACAAATGTTTCTCTCACAAGTGATCATTCTGTGAAGTGGACAATATTACACTAATTCTTAGAATGGCGTTGCTGCCCCAGTAAAAAAGCGTAATAAAAGTTGCGAGGATTCAATTACCAAAGTTATGATCTCGTAACTAACTTCTCTGTTTTTATGGTATACTTGGAGGATTCATGAAAGACACAAAGGAATACTGAGAGTTCATTGTATCTAATGCAATGTTGAATTTAGGAAATTAAAATTCTTCTGAGTCATTGGGAATGTATTTTGTAATATACACTTCCAAAGTTCTATATATCTGACTGTCTAAGGTGATTTGAGTTATACCAAAGGTATAACGTCTTTTCTTTTTCGTTTTTTTAATTTCCATCTCCAATCCAAATCTTCACCCTTCATGGAATTTGAACCTAAGTTTTGAGAAAAGTAATCTGAATCACTTAATCTATTCCTTAAGTCTAGCTAGTCATGTGGACATTTTGTTAATTCAACATTCGATGAGCAGTAAGGGTGATCAATAAATAGGGATGGATATTAACCATCAGTATTCATTGTTAATTAGAAGAGTAGGTTCAAATTAAAGGTAATTTAAGTAGTTAAGACTATCTCCCTTAAAAATAATGATGATGTGGAGCTAAATTCTATAGGAAACGGGGAATTTGAGTTGGGGGTGGAAAATTTGGAACAAAAAAAAAAAAAGGAACTAGAAGAGTGGGCCAGAGCCACTTCCACTGCGATGCATTTCAGGCTAGGGAAGTGATGTAAGCACAACACAATATAGGATCGTATACACTAATTTACAATATAAAATTCAAAGACATAGTTGATAGCGGAAGTACATACTTGTTTGAATCATTATTGTTAAAGAATTATTATTGAAGAAATAACTGTCACCTAGTCTAGGCTTAGATATCTTCCTCTCCCTGCTCTACTCAATATTAACAAATACTTATGGGAATAACTATTAGGTTAAAAGCAGGAGGGGACCTAGCCCTATTTATAATAAATTCTGACAGTCCTACCCATAAAAGGATTTATCAGAATATATGAACCTATGTACAAAAGAACCGTATGAATTTATGAGGTGGGCTAAAACCAATATGATCACAAAGCCCAACTTGTGAACTAGATATTCAGCCTATTTTATAAAACCAAAAATAATTAACGGTAGTCCACTTTAAAGAGAAATTTTCCAACAGTCTCCCACTTAGGCAACGTTCATTGTTTTATTTATTTTTCAAAAATTTTTAAGAAAAATATTTATTAAACTGAATAGGAAACAAAATGTGGCCACAATTTTTAAAATATTCTGATTCACAAGATTACACCTCGAGCGCATATCCGAACCAACAAGATTGTTAAACATCGAATCATAGCAGTCATAGTGTTCCTTATTGACACAAGACTTTCCATGGTCACAAATGTCATCCAACCTTATCGTCATGGACCAAACATATGGTAGCGTAGCAAGAAACTAGCACTAATATATGAGCAAAATGTGTTTTTTTTTGTTAGTCCTCGACATGATTTCTTCAATATTGGCATTTAAAGCAAGAGAAATCTATTATTCTTATCCTCACAAAATAGTGCTCAATATGCTAGAGGAAAGAACACATATCCTCACAAAATGGCATTCAACAGGCCAGGGGATAAATTATTCTTAACCTCACAAAATAGCGATCAACATGCCAGAGGTAAGAATACATATCTCCAAACAAAATATGTTCTTATGGAGATATTAAACTCAATAGGGGATCTTATCGCAATGGACACCAAACATAAGATCCTCAACAAAATATGAATATGAGTAATCACAATATACAATTATGTTGTAAACCATTAAACAACATGTTATTGTACGAATGCACTAATGTGCAAAGCAAAATATAAAATAATGTGAACATCTAACAGTACAAGATGATATAAAACTCCCACTAAACAATAGCCTAAAAAAGATTGTAAAATACTCATATTCCTAACATATTTCACAAAAATCATAAGTCAAAGACCCTTGGACGAGGAGCCAATTAATACGTTATCACTAGCAATTCGTTCTATATGAATGCAATCATTTTTGACTAAGTCTCTGACTACCAAGAATTTGATATCTATATATTTGCGAACTTTAATTTTCTTATTATTCTTTGAGAATAGAACAACAACTCTATTATCACAATAGATCTTAATAGATCTAGTAACAGAATTTATAATTCTGAAAGCTGGATATCATATTCTTAAACATATAGCAGGAGATGAGGCATCATAGCAAGCCACAAATTCACATAGTCGAAGAGGCATTAAGCTGTTATTTTGCACTCTTCCAAGACATGGCCCCTCCAGCTAACACAAAGATATACCCGAAAGTAGATTTTCAATCATCTGAGCATCCAACATAGCCAGAGTTAGAATACCCAACCAACTTTAGATAATCTACTTTATAGCAAACAAGCATATAATTTTTTGGTCTTTTGTAGGTATTTTATTACCAAATTAGCAACAACCCAATAATTCATTCCAAGATTTATTATCAACCAAAACTTTTATCACAAAAGCGATATCAAATTTAGTGCAAACCAGATCATACAACAGGCTCTTAATAGCACTAGCACAAGATATATCTTTCATAGAATCCCTCTCTATATCATTTTGAGGATATTGCTTCAATTTGAGTTGATTACCTTTTACAATAAATGCGCACAAGATTTACAATCCTTTACACCAACAAAAAAAAAAGTTCTGAAGACTCAATCAATCTAAGATTTCGTAAAAGATTTAAAAATTCCAAGAGACTTATTTCAACAAAACTTAGTCCCAAGAACAAAAAAAAGCATCCTCAAAATCTTTCATATCGAAAGCCTTGAGTAAAATATTGTTTAGTGTCATGAAGCATACCCAAGTCATATATAACTAGCAAAATATCATCAATATGCAATATTAGAAAGACCAATTTACTCCCACTGATCTTGAAGTATATACGTAGATCAACTCTATTTTTCTCAAAATAATAGGAAGTTACCATTTCATCAAACTTCAATTATTCATTATCTTGAGGCCTAATTCAAAACCATAAATGGATTTTCTAAGTTTACAAGCCATATTATCCTTACCAGTAATAGTAAACCCTCGGGCTATTTCATGTAAACTTATAGATATATATCACTATTGAAGATAACTATTTTCACATCCATAGAAGTCATTAATAACTCAAAGAATATTTTATAGAAACATGTGAAAAAGATTTCATTGTAATCTATACATTTTCTTTGGGTAAAGCCTTTTGTAACTAATCTCACCTTTGGCCTCTCAATCTTTTCTATAAGATCTCTTTTGGTCTTAAAGACCCATTTGCAACTAATAAGATTATCTCCTTTAAGAAGATCAACAAGTTCCCAAATTTATTTTCATCATAAGTTGCATCTCATCTCTCGTAGCATGTAAATGAGATAATCATTATAGATAGAATGTCTTCTTTCTCTAATGGGCCTTTTAAATGTTGTTCATCATTAATCTCATAAGGTTGTGAGATCTCAACATGCAGATTGACATTAGCTGTAACATCATCATCATCTATTATAGGGTACCCACTAATATCTTGTCTCTCAATGTGAGTAGAGTACCAGTCTGACTACTTACCAATCGTGGAAATGAGACAATATCTCTATCATTATCCTTAATAATAGGTTGAGAACATACAACATTACTAACATCCAATTATAAGAATTTAGGCATTTGAAGTTTGACAATCTTAGAAATACATGTAGAAGAGTAAAAGTTATATCATTAAAATGAGCCAAATACCTAATAAAACAACGAATAGTCTTAGGTTCAGTGGTTTTCTTATTTGAAAATCCTTATCTAAGTATGACAACCCTAACTCGAAAATTAGTCAAACAGGGTTTTCTCCCTAACCAAAATTCAAAAAAAAAAAAGCCTTAGGGACAAACTTATTGGAAACATGGTTAATTATTTAACAAGAAATTTTAATGGCTTCACTGCAAAGGTACTCTACTAGGTCAGTAACACTCATCATGCTCCTTATTATATTCATAAATGTGCATTTTCACCATTCGTTCATACTATTTTACTCAGGGATACTAGACATAGTATACTAGGCAATAATCCCATACATTTATAAGTACTGGGTGAACAACCCTATATATTGTTTGGAGATCCAAGCCTACCATAGTACTCACTTCTTTCGTCAGATCTAACAATTTTGATAACATTCCCAAGTTGTTTTTCTACCTTTGTCTTAAAAATTTTAAATTTCTCAATAGCGTTAGATTTATCTTTAATTAGATAGAGGTATCTATAACAAGAAAAAAACATCAATAAATGTAACAAAATATTTATTATCACACAATATAATAGAACAAGGTCCAGTAGTATCTATGTTTATCACTTTTAAAAAACAAAACTACGGGTAGCATATTTCTTTTAACTTTAGTGCGCTTACCCCTTATACACCCAATATAAGTTTTAAGATCATCAAAAAATTTAGAGAAAGTAAAATCTCACTGTTAATGAGTCTTTCAACTTTTTTCCTAGAAATATGACCTAACCTTTTATGCCATAGCAAAGAAAAAATCTCTTTACTTAAACTCCTTTTAGAAGCAAATTTTTTTGTATGAAAAAAGTCACAAGAACTTATAAAACACATTCACCAATAATTCTGGAATTGAAAAACAATTGTACTTAGTCATTTCTAAAGTGAAAATCATAGCCAATCTTCACTAAAAAGGACATAGGAATCAAGTTCCGTCTAAAACATGACATCTAGAAAACATTTTCTAAAATAAGTTCAAAACTAATTTTCAAATACTGACTAACAGTCTCAATGTAAGACTCTAATCCACTTGCCCCTCATCTATTTTCTCTTTCTTTAACCAAAATTGAACTCGTGTAATAAGCTCTTTTATAACCTTTTCTTACAAAAGTAAGAGGTCTTATCAAACTTAGTGATAGCAGATTTGAGACCTCTTACATTGTGATTTTAATCTACGATCTAAATCTGACCTTTACCACCTTTTTTAAAACTATGACCTCTCTTAGGAACATAACCCTTAGAATTCGAAATACTAACGTTATAAAAATAGGGCTTAAAATTAGAAACAAAATATAC
This sequence comes from Cordia subcordata, assembly GCA_028554755.1. Lineage (NCBI taxonomy): Eukaryota > Viridiplantae > Streptophyta > Magnoliopsida > Boraginales > Cordiaceae > Cordia > Cordia subcordata. The sequence continues at coordinate 8,698,420 of JAPTOF010000014.1, forward strand.
AACCTTTGGGTTTCTACCCTTAATTTTGTTTTCCTCAATAACATAATGGGTAATTTTTGGTCATCAATATTCTAAGATTCCTTGGTATTTTTCTCCTATAGCTATTAAGAGTTCTTTTATATTCTTAGTTCAAGACAAGCCATTCAATAAATACTCAGTTATGGTCTATTCATAGTCATTAAGCAAGACAGTTAGACCGCTCTTATTGCCAATTATATTACCCTTTCTTTATCACCATTATTATCAACCAAAGCAGCATGTGCATCAAATGTAACGTCAAATCAGTATTGACTATACTCAAATAAAATCCAATATCTGCTTTTACTTCATAATAGTTTTATCCATTCAAGACATCTAAGTAATAATTATTCAAAGCAAATGAAACAATCCAAAAAAAGAATGCAATATCAATAAACATTATGGATACATAATATATTACAGGAGTAAGCATTATATATAAAAGAGTCCAAGCACATCATTGTCATATCTGCCTTTGGGCAAATAATTCAACATGTAAATAGGCACTCTTTTAACATAAAGTAATATATATAAGATCACTTCACTAAAAGAAAAGTCAACCACCTTTGGGCAATTGAACTCCCTAACAACATTGTAATCTTGGTCCATACTTTATGTTTATGCTACTGGGCTAAAGCCACATAATGATTTCCTTTGGGAGAACATTGCGTACTTTACCATGATAGTTTTCCAAACAAAACGAGAAAAGCCATAGATTTAATTGAGCAAATCACCTTGGTGAATTTGCACACTTAAATCTATATCAACTCATTGGGAAAAAATTAATACTTAACTTTAATCATAAAATGCTATGTATGCGATTGACCACACAATATGAAACAATTCAATATAGTGATCAATTTAAAATTGCATTTTTCAACAAATTTCAAGAGCACATGTGAATAATCTATCAATAGAAGATATATAAAATTTCAAATTGAATAAAAAAATAAATATTTCATTAATTAAGAGGATTAAAGAAAACTTCTAGATCAAATCTTTATTTATAAAACACAAAAATTGCCATAGAGAAAAACATAAAATTTTAATGTTTAATTAAATTTATTTTCATAACAAAGCTAAAATAATTGTTACTGATGCCAAAGCCAAATATTAACTTGATCCAATTGCAACTCGCTTAGCAATAGAATTCTATTACATTTGCAAAAGCAAATAGATAATGGCATTGCACTTAAAAGTGCCCTAAGGACTCGTTATAGTAAATCAATTGATGATATATTAATTAATTTAATACTTTTTTAAAAAATAAGACATAACTAATAATTATAAAATATCTATTGTAAGAACATGTCACCATTAATGACGCATCACAACAGAATATATTTTAGTTTATCAATATACAATCAAACTGAGAATTAAAAAGGAAACTAATAATAATAATTATTTATTATTATTTTAACGAGCCCCAAATGCATATATCATATGAACATATATTTATTTATATAATAATATTTATTTTAACGAGCCCCACATGCAATATCATATGTACATATATTTATTTATATAATAATGGATGACCCAAAAAAAAAAATTTTCAGCCATAATGGTTTTTTTTTTCTTCTCAAAAGATATATATACACACACACACACACAAAATTTAACATTTTAAATTAAATTTAATTCTATAGTAGCAAAGACATTGTTTGGTAAATATAAAATATGCCATGTTATGTTTTTGGTAAGAAAAACCTTTAGCCAAACAAGACCTTCCCAACTAAAAAATAAGGGTTCTGTTTGGTTATGCAAATAATCTAAAGACCAAAAAACTAAAGAAACTAAGTTTTGCCAAATGTAGCCCTTTCTAGCTTAAAACACAAGAGCCTTGTTTGGTCGCGCTTATATATAACAAAAGCCTAAGTGTCCCAAAAGGACTATTTGCCAAACATACCCCTTGCCAATTTAAAATAAGATTCTATTTGGCTATGCTTATTAATTGTAAAGTTTAATCACCCCAAAGTTTTATTTACCAAACATGGCCCTTGTACCTCTAAAACGGGCCAATACAGAGTATGTTTAGATCCAAAACGAAAATCCATGTCATAAAAACCTCAAATCTAATTCGATTTTTTGTAATCAAATAATCTAATCCTAGTCTTTTGCACCTAGAAATTCAAATTCAACAACAATTTTACCAAAAAAAGTTGAATTCTTTGATGGATTATGCAAATACTTTTATTTATTTATTTTTTTAAAATTAAGAAAATCGCAAAAATTTGAAACACAGGACCAAAACGGTCTTCAAAAACACAAATCAAATCATGAATATTCCCTTTTTTATTTTAAAAAAATGGCTATTTTCTTGATGTGAGTGGCGATTGGCTTCTTTGAATAATTTAGTAGAAAAACTCAAAAATTAAAATAGATCATAAATCAAGAACGACCAAAGAGAGTTCTACAAAAGCACTTAATCAATTTTATAAAATAAAATTTAATAATAATATAAAACGAATTATCAACAACTTTCGTAGTCTATATGCTCAAACAAGTATTCTAATTTTTTTAAAATACACGTAAATCCAAGTATAAGTGGCTCTGATACTACATGTAAGCGTAATATAGGATCGTATACATGAATTTACAATATAAAATTCAAAGACATAATTGATAGCGGAAGCACATACCTGTTTGAGCCATTATTGTTAAAGAATTATTGTTGAAGAAATAATTGTCACCCATTCTAGGCATAGATCTTCCTCTCCCTACTCTACTCAATATTAACAGATGCTTATGCGAACAACTGTTAGGTTAAGAGTAGGAGAGAGGACCTACCCCTATTTATAATAAATTCTGACAGTCCTACCTATAAAAGAATTTATCAGAATATATGGATCTACGCACAAAAGAATCGTATGGATTTATGAGATGGGCTAAAACCAATATGATCACAAAGTCCTACTTGTGAACTAGATATTCAGCCTATTTTATAAAACCAAAAATAATTAACAGTAGCTCATTTTAAAGAGAAATTTTTCAACAAGTGATGCTTTGCAAGTGCATGCACAAAAATGTTGTCGAGTTAGAGAAACAGAGAGTCAAAATGGTGCCATGGATTAGATTAATTTTTCATGGTTTTAAATATTATTTATTTCCTGCGATGAATATGCAACGCCAAATCTGCTTGAGGCCACAACAATGAAGATATATGGTTCATTTAATGGGTAGACACAATAGACAATGACCATGCTCTCAATTGACCCTTTGTGTGGCTGCAGATTGTGCCTTCACAATTACGACCAGCTGCAAACAATGAAACCGCTTATAAGTTGATGATGTTCCTCAACCCATACCATATGCACAGGTAAGTTGTTGACTATTCTTTCCTTTAGTAATTAATTTGCTTGCCACAAGTATTAGTATTAGTATGAGTTTCTTATCCGTTTAAGAGAAATTTGAGTAAGGAAAAAAAAAGAAAAAGAAAAAATAGAGAAAGTCATGACCAGAATTGCTTCACAAATCTCATAATCAAAGGAGTTCTCTTATAATATTATAACTTTGTCGACTTCTTTCATCTAGTAATTTGCTTGCGACAAGTCCTAGCATTAGTATGAGGTCATTGATTGTGTTTAAAGAAATTTCGATTTTAAAAAAAAAAACCTATCACAATTAAAATTGCTTTAGAATCTCATAAATAAAAGATTCTCTTATAATATTATAACTTTGTGAACAGATTTCATCCTAAAGCCTTGGTAGAATTTCGAGATAAAGTTCACGTACTGCTCATTTCCAATTTCCATCATGCTTAAGGCGTTCGCCTCTACTGATCTTTGACTTGACGAAATGCACTTATTGTAATTCATGACTTATAAAAATTTGATCGTGTGATCATTTCCTTTCTGTTTTCCAAAACTATCATTAGGAATTTGTTTGAATTGACTTTTTTTTAAAATATATATATATATATATATATATAATTTTAGCAATAAATATTTAAATATTTTTAATTTCACAAAAAATACTTTTTAAAAAAATACTTTAAAAAATTAATCCACATGGGCCCTAATAGTGTGTTAGCTCCTCTTATATTTCCTTCCATGTTTTTCTGTTTCCTTTTTATCTGATTCAATGCATTTTGTTAATTTTTTTTTCTCAATCGATCCATGAAAAATATACCGTACACTCAAAATATGATACACTCAAAGGTGCATAGTATAATATTCGATAAATCTCACAATTTAACTATCGGATCAACATAAAATTTAACTAGTTCACTCTCCTCACACTGATAAACACAATACAACCATCTGATCGTTGGTCGAATACTGATAAGAGCTCTAAAATCGTTCATAAATTGTGAACATATCACAACAAGTTGTAAACATATCTCAAAAAGTCATAAACATGTAATTTATCTTTGTACACATATAAGATAAGAGTAATAAATAAGTAAATTGTGAACAATTAAAAATTTTGAATATAAAGTATTAAAATTATAAACATATAACATGTAATTTGTAAATAATTAAAAATTATGAATATATAATATAAAAATTATAAATTTATAATAATAAAGTTATAAATATGTTATTATAGAATATTCAATGCCAAATGTGTACTGAATGCATAATATTTAAAGTGTACGGCACGATGGTATCGAGTCCCATCGGTCCAGGTGCGTCTCTCCAATAAGACATGGTCATTCAAATGTTATCGTCACCCTCTTTATTTGGGGACGGGAAAAATCAACTGCAGAGGGAGACATTTCTCTAGGCTTGTTCAGTCAAACAGTTGAAAATTCAGAACACTAGAATATTAAAGTCGTCATAATGGCAACAAATTCTTAGATGTCAGAACGTGTTATATTACATATCATAAAATTACTCTTGATATGTTAATTACTAGAATGAAAATATTACTGGAATTTTTTCAGTAACAAACATTTAATCTGAAGATACTAAAGACATATATTCACGACAATTTTACATATATAAATCAAGTATATTAATATATATTAGAAGTTGTTTTTCACTGGCATTATATTTTAATTATAGTCAAAAGAAAAACTATATAACATCTAATCAAGGTAATGCAATAATAATTAGAGTTAAAGGTAAGCTGCAAAAGCACGATGCTGTCTTGCCAAAAGAAAAAAAATTTATTGAGATGACAACTCGAAAGATGACCTCAAAGGAATTCTGATAAGTTGTCCAAGATAATTTTGCAGATGATATTTCTGAGAGCCAAAGAGTAATAATAGCGAATAACAAATTGTTGGTTGAGTTTGTCAGTAGCGATCTCACCTGCGTAAAGAAAAGAATATAAATTCAAATATTAGGAAACATACTTATTGTGAGGGCTTTTTTTTTCACATTTCTGGAGCCGATAAGAATTAGTATTAAGTTCAATACGACTTAAGAATATCCAACTAAAGAAGCCAAAATATCTCTTCATCCTGCAATAATAAAAGGATTTTTGCTAACGGACCTCCAATATTACAATGAAATTACATCGTTGATTCTTTTGTTGTCAAAACTCTATATTTATCCCCTTATTATTTTTTTGCAACTTGCATGAATATCCCTTCCGTCAAATTTTCCATCAATTTTAACGGAAAGTATTCTACACGCTCCAAAAATAAGAGCGGGCTTTGTTTTTGGCCATTAATTGCACATATACCCCTGCATTTATTTTTTTAATTGATTAATTATATTTCCAAGAAAAAGTTAAAATCACCATCCGACCACCACCACCATGCCCTCCGCCATCGACCCACAACAAGAAACCTTTTCTTCTCTGATCTATACCCCGTGTATTTATTTTTCTAATTCTAATTGATTCATCATATTTAAAAAAAAATTAAAATTAAAATCACCACCCCAACTCCCACCAGTAGCCCGCATCACCAACATCATGCCCTACACCATCGACAAGAATTCTCTTATTCTCTATTCTATACCCTGTGTTTATTTTTTTAATTGATTCGTCATATTTTAAAAAAAAAATTCTAGAAAAAAAAAGCAAAAAAAGAGAGATGATTTTAAGATTGTTGTTGTTGATGTAAAAGCAAATTTTGTTAATGGGATATGTGATGAAATGCTTAAAGATTATCATTTTTTTGGATGAGGGCCAGGAGAAAAACTTGATTTGGTGGGGTTGCTGGAAGAGGGTGGCAGTAGTGGTAAGGGGAGGGTGGTGGCAAGGGGTAGCGGCAGGGGTGTGGTGTTTTGGCCTGATGAAGAAGACAATCTCTCTTCTTCTTTTTTATTTTTTATTTTTATATATTTTTTAAAATAAAAATGCAAAATGGACATTTTTACTAAAATATGATGGAGGAAAAATAGATATTTTACAAAATCTGTTAATGATTTAACAGAAAAATGATAATTGGGGTGCGTTTGCAAGTTTTAAAAAAGTACAAGGGGATAAGTAAAGAGTTTTAGGAACACAGGAACTAGTGATATAATTTTACCATAACACGGGGGGTCCGGAAGCAAAAAATCCTAATTAAACTTAAACCTGGTTGACAAAAATGGTAGCGTTTTTGAAATTTCTGAATTAACTTATTCCAGGTCCAAAAATAAAAGATCAATTGCCAGATTGAGTAGTCAGCAAGATATAAGATAGTCATACATCCATGGGTGGATGTGTAATGAACAAGACTAAACTAAGATCCAACTATGTGATATAATTTTAAAGATCAATATGTTCTATCTTAAATAATCTATAATAAATAAGGGAATTAAATCAAAATCTTGTATAGTGATATTAGATTGTATAACTTTTTATGTGAAACAAATGTACATTGTAATATATTCCTCGATATTTGTAAGATTCTGAGAAAAAAGAATATTGTGAAAAACTAATAGATCTTTTTCATCTCTTTTTTTGTTGGGGACATGGAACTCGTACAAAACTATAAGTATTTCTTTTATGTTACTAGTTTTATTTACAATCTCGGTGTGAAGTTGAATGCACAAGCTTAGCTGGTTTGCAAAGCGGGCACTGAAAACAACACTGGACTTGAATATTGATCAATTATTGATTGAATCTGACTCGCAAATGGTGGTGGATATAATGTTGCGGAAGGTTGCAATAACACTGTGGCAGCACTATACCCAACTTTGATATCTGTTCCATCATGTTTATCGTGAGGCGAAGAAAAGAAACGTACAAAATGATTAGTTAATTATGTGTTGCGATTTCTTCTTAAGTATTGTGTGCAGCTGCGTTGTTCCTGTTAAAATAAAATCCTTATTAGAGCAGACGTGGTTCCCAAAATAAATTCTTTTTTAGGAGCAATTATCCTTTGAAAAATACGACTAATTGTGGAAGATATTAAAAAAATTATTATTGAACAGACAACAATATATATATATATATATTATTTTGTATATTTATAAATACTCAAATAAGTTATGCCAAGCACTCTCTTAATATTTAGTAACATTAGTATTTGAAAAATGATTTTTTAATGGGTGTAATGTTGAACTCCATTCAAGTTAATTAAATAACTTTCTATGTATGAAAATTTATCATTTTCAGTCATTCTGTCATAAATATAACTTAACAACTAAAAGAAACAATCATTAATATCAATATGATAAATTTAATATGAGAATAATTAAAAATAATTAATTTTCATATCAATGAAAATACTAATATTGTAATATTAATTAATAGGAATAATGTTACACTTGTTAAATAGACTGTTTGAATTATTAGGAAATGTTATGTAGACACACGAAGACTAGCAACAATGATTTAGGAAGATGCATGTCATGTGCAATGCCTTAATCTTGACTTTTGGTCAATTCCACACCGTGTTTAATTATTATCTATTTTATTTCTCTTCCTATCTTGATTTCATTTGTCTTTCAAAGAGAAAGAATAGTTTTTTGGTTTTTATGGCATACCTACCCCAAAAAAATAATAAACAGAAGAATTGGGATTATGATGGGAGAGGATTTTTTCTTTCTTTTTTTTTTTCAAACATGAAACTTAATTAACGCACCAAAGACAAAAAATTATAACAAACCACAAGAACAAAAAGTCAAGATCATAACTGAACAATTAACAACGCAACTAGCATGCAATACCTTGATAATAGTCACCAAGATAGCTCCAACCAACATGTGCACTTAAAGAACGGAACCACAAACAGCAACTGTGGCAAATAACATGAAGCGAAAATGATGTTACAAACAAATAAATAGACTCATCAATAATTTATATAGAAGTTGGGTCAAAGATACTTGGAACCTAAATAGTTTAATTTTTTTTTGAAAAAGGACGACCCTTCTAGACCTTAGGTGTGACTATCTATTCTAAAAAATTGTTAGATACAGTGACCGAATGATAACTTATGTTAAAAAATTTCGAGTTCAAAGTTATATCATCTCATACATAAATATTGTTTAACACTTGATTAATTTCAGAAATATATTAAGATATTTTGTTGTAATTAATTCAAGATGAGTTTTACTCGTCATCAAACTAGTGTGACTATTCTTACGTACAAGGAATGCAAACCCAACATCTTGCCAAGAAATGTAAGAACTATATTAGCCTCAGAAAGTGCTTAATCTCAGTGTTATTGGTTCGTCCAGAATTGTTTTTTTCTTAAATAGTTTATCCGATTGTGCAGAACAAAAAAAAAAAAGAAAAAAAAAAGCAGCAGATCCATTTCAGTGCCTTTCAGAGGTAAAGACCAGTGCAGGAGCGTAGGACCCAGAAGAAATTAATGGAGAAAAGTATAGCATTGGACTTGTCTCATCGTTGCACAGTAAACATAAGATGACAAAAAGTAGCTTTTCGACTTCAACTACTTTCAGTATAAAATTCACCATATTTCCTGTTGTCAATAAGTGTATAATATTTCGTAGTGTAAAAAATCTGACAATAAATTTACATGGTAAGTAAAAATTTCACGCGAATCTCTTATAATTTAATAATTTGAAACGTGTTAAAACTTATAGAGAAAAAGATATTAATAACTTTACCCCACCTTTTCAATTTTCTTTTTTTTTTATAACAAGTGCATAATAATTAACAAAAATAAAAATTTGATAGCACAAAGTTTTACTCTTTTTCTTTCGTCTTTCGTCTTTTTTGTTTTTCTCTCAATAGCACTTCTAATAAAAACTCTATGGTTGAATATTGTTAAAATTTCACTGTTAGCTTGAGAGATCTTTAATTAAGTTCTGCCTCCATTTACCTGTAAACACATTTCACCAACTTCTCTTTCTCCCTTTCACCCTCCAAAAAAAAAATTTATCTATGTTTGTTTTTCTTCAAGAAGTACATGTGCTTCCAGGAGGTGATTGTTGCTATATATTTTTTGCGAAGTTTTTTCCAATTGTAAAATAAAATTAAATTACTTATCAAGCACAAAAAAGTTCCATTCATCTTTCGGTATATATATATATCTTCCAAAGCTCCATTAATATCAAAAGGGAACATTGGACTCCATCAATGTCAATGCCACATTCCATCAACCCTCCAGTTGTCACTGAAATAATTAATATCTGTCTTTTATCAAATTAAAGCTTGTGTAACTCTAGATTTCCCCTCGAAATTTGAACATGCAAGAACTGTAAGTTTGGGAGTTTGAAAAATTTTGTTTTTATTCGTTGTTATGCACGTATTTGAAAAAAAAAAAACTAAAAGAGTAAGAAAATGTTATTAATGTCTTTTTCTGTTATAAATTTTAACACCGTTAAAATTGTATTAGACAATAGGAGTCCTGGTGAAACTTTTACTCACTACATACGCTTGTTATAGGACTTTTGGTACCACAGGAGGTTGTTGTGCACTTATGCCACAAAAAGCGTGGAGAATTTTACCTTTTTTTTCACTTGTTCAAAAAGATTAAAAAAAAAGAAGAGTTTTAACTTAATTTATATCTAAACATAATAGTTGTGCCAATAGACTAAATGCGACTCCGCTGTCTTTTAGGGATTGCAATAGTATCTTGTTCCACTTTACTATGCAAAAAGCACTGCAAGAGTAGGGACAGAGTTTTTGTAAAAAAAAACTCTGCTAGGGGTAGGGCATGGGGTTTTGGTCCCCTACCCTGGTGCAGAAGCAGGGCAAGGTGAGGGTTTGTTCGCCCCGCATCGCCTTGACCCTCTATATGTCATCAATAGTATCATTGTTCGCGACTTAGAATTCTATTTTATCATCAATCCAATCCTCGTTCACGTTTTTTGTTTTTCTTATTAATGAATAGATCTATTTACTTGTATGACTTTGATGTCTCGTATTTATATTTGTGTATAAATATGATATCATTTTGTCTATATTTTTATGTATTTTAATATAAATGTTATATCATTATAATCTTTTTTGGTTTAGTTGTAAAAGTTAACTTATTTTTAACACATTCTTAGGTATTAGTATTTTTTAAAAAAATTTTAAAATTATTGACTTTGGTGACTGATACTCCATAGGATAGATAGTACTCTCTATGGACGGGACAGGAGTTTTATTAAAAGTTACATAGAAGAGGTAAGCACACTCCATCCCTAACTCAACCCATCCCCATACCTATCATCTTTTCTTTCTGTAACTGTCCTCTCTTGTGTATGGCTGGCAACAAGTGGTTCAGCTTTCCAATTGGCCAATGAGGACCTTTTCTCATGTGACCATGTCTTCTTCTATTTTTATTTTCTATGTTTTTCTAAATGATAAGAGGTTTATCGCATTTGGCAAAATATGGTTTCTAAAATATTGGCAAAGTCTGATCATCAACCAATAAACTTCTAAATCTAAAATATAGAATGAATTAATAAAAACCTTTAATAACATGAAAAGAGATTCAAACTTTTTTTTTCCTGTTTGCGGAATAAGACTCAAACTTAAATGTGCCAAGTATCTCTTCACCTTTAACCAATTAATCTTCAAACTCATGTAACCATGGGCCTGTTTGGATTTTTTTTTTCCCTTAATGAAAAATACTTTTTTTTTTAAAAAAAAAGTACATCTTTTGTGTAATAAGTATTTGGATTATAAAGAAAATTGAAAATTTAAAAAAAAATTCTATTTCATTTTTTTTTCAAAAGTTAAAATTTTTAAATTCTAAATAACAATTTTTTAAAAAACTTTTAAAAAAATACTTAAAAAAGTCAATCCAATCGAATCCCATGTCCTTTGTCGGTGATTTACATTAATTGCTATTCTTATCCACGATAGATTCATTGTATCAATACACAGTAGTATTTTAGTGGAACGTGAGTCATGTACATCTTACAAGGGTTATAAACAATAAATGGTTTCGAACCCCCTAATAAATCCATCTTCCAACATTTTGTACTGGTTAATCCATCCAATCAGATAAATGTAAGATTCACTTTTTCCTGATTCGACATACGGAAACCTTAGCTGGCGCAATTCGCAATCATCAAATTAACCATGCATAAGGCCCGTTTGTATTAGCTTTCTTTTTCTTTTTTTTGAAAAAAGTACTTTTTTAAAAAATTACATTAAATTTATAATAATTATTTAATTTAATTTCTATAAAAAACTGAAATTCTGAAAAAAGCTCAACTACAGCTTTTTTTAGAAGTCGGATTTTTAGCTTATAAAAAAAGCTGTTTTTCAAAAACTGTTAAAAAAATATTTTTGAAAAAAAAACCAATCCAAATGGGGCCTTAGTCAGTAAGTTTTTCCCAAAACATTATACACGTTATGAGAAAATTCACGTAATTATTTACAGCCTATTTGGGTTGGCTTTTTTTTTAATAAAAAATATTATTTTTTTTGAAAAAGTTACATTAAATTTACAATAACTATTTGATTTGACTTTCAAAAAAGTCAAAAATATGAAAAAAAAACTCAAATACAGTTTTTTCTAAAAATTAAAATTTTTAACTTATAAAAAATTATTTTTTAAAAACTGTTAAAAAAGTACTTAAAGAAAAAGCCAATTCAATCGGATGCTTAAGCGGACATCATCCAAAATCCTTCTTTTTTTTTTTTTTTTCTTTTTACATGATACCAGTAGTTAGGGCTCGTTTGGATTGGCTTTTTTTAAAAGTGTTTTTTTTAACAGCTTTTGAAACAGCTTTTTTTGAGAAGCTGAAAATTCTGATTTTTAAAAAAAGCTGTATTTGAGCTTTTTCAGAGTTTTCGCTTTTTTAGAAGCCAAATTAAATAGTTATTGCAAATTTAATGTAACTTTTTTAAGAAAAAAAGTACTTTTTTTCGAAAAAAAATCAATCCAAATAGGCCCTTAGTCTATCGTAGAATAGAGGCCAGAAACAATCCAAACAATAACTTTTAGTATAGTCAAGTCTTTCTTACACATCATCGGGTTACTGCGTACCTAAATGAGAAGTGCTGACTTAATTAATATTTACTATATGGTAAATATCGTATATTATTTGTTGTCTATATAATGCAGGCCACATAGCAGAAACCAATACGTACCAGAAACAAAAGAAGAGAAGAACAAAATTAAAAATTCAAGATTTAAGTTTAAACAGAGCTGCCTTCTCGTTTTCTGCTAATACTAGTACAAAATTAACAAGCAAATAAAAGATGGTGAAGCTTTCCATGGCCATGAATGCCAAACTGATAGGTTCTGGAGAAGAAACTCTAGTGTTGGCACATGGGTATGGAGCAGACCAGTCTATTTGGGAAAAAGTGTTGCCCCACTTGGTTCAGAATTATCAAGTTCTAGTGTTTGACTGGAGTTTTGCAGGCACAATAGAAGATCCAGACCTCTTTGATGCTGCCAAATATTCTTCGTATGATGCTTTTGCAGATGATTTAGTTGCTCTCATGGATGAGTTGAAACTGAGCTCCTCGGTCCTCGTTGGCCACTCCATGTCTGGTATGGTCGGATGCATTGCTTCCATCAAACGGCCCGAGCTGTTCAAGAGACTCATATTAGTTGGAGCATCTCCCAGGTATATAATTTTGTTTCGAATCTTGCACCTATATGGTTTTTAATGTTTTTTATATAGGTGATGGTGATATAGTTTTGTTTTAAGCCTCGGATTACTCGCATGTGTAGTACAGTTTTTTATATTTTTAAATGGTTAATAGGGTTTGTTTGGATTGGTTTTTTTTTTTAAATATTTTTTTAACAGTTTTGAAAAATAATTTTTTTTGAGAAGTTGAAAATTCTGATTTTTAAAAAAAAGTTGTATTTGATTTTTTTTATTTAGAATTTCAGCTTTTTTAGCAGCCAAATCAAATAGTTATTGCAAATTTAGTATAACTTTTTCAGAAAAAAAAATTATTTTTTTTTTGAAAAAAGGCCAATCCAAATAGGCCCTTAAATCAACAACTTCGCTTTGATATCATATAAAAATTATTGCCTAATCGAAAATTTTAAACTTATAGAGAGAATATAGTTGTATTTATTTGTTAATTATATTTATATAATGTGTAATTGACTTTTAAAAATGGCATTTTATGGAGAGTAAAATGCATTTTACCTCCTGTGTTTTGTGAATGTTGTATAAAAACCATGTGTTTTTAAAACTCGCTGATAGACCCCAGTGATTTGGAAAACGCTGCACATTAGTTCCTGCTGTCAGTTTTTCCATTAAAGTTAATGGAGAGTATGAAAATACATCTAAAATGCATTTTGACTTGTTAATAACAAAAAAAACTCAAGTAAATCGGTGCAAATTTCCCCCTTTGATTTTAAAATTGGCACAAATTCCCCTTTGATTTGAAAAATAGTGCAAAATTCCTCTCTGGTTTCAAAATTAGTTAACTTTAACAAAAAAAACTAATGGCGGGGGCAATGTACAACATTTTTTAAATCACAGGTATTTATCAACAAGATTTGAAAACACATGGGATTTTATGTGACTTTTACAAAATATAAGGGGAAAAAATACATTTTGCTCTTTTATGTATGACTTTTGAAAAGATAATTTTTTGATAAAATTTAAAAATTTTAACTTCTATTTTTTTTTTTTTGAAAAACAATCCAACAAACGAAGTCTTATTAATTATGTAGTCTGGAAAATGATCACCAACGTCTGTTAATTATCCGCGTCGATTGTATGGTTGATAAGAAAGGAAAGAGACTTATCGTGTAGAGAGGTAGCACAAAAGTTTAGGTAAGCATGTGAATGGAATCAATTGAAAAACATGCAGTGTTTTGTCTGGTAGCATTACGCTTGCAAAAGTGTGACAGGTGACGGATAATTTTTCTTTTTAACCTTAATTTTTAAAATAATTTCAAAATTAACCCAGTTTTTAAATGATTTGTAAAAATAGACTTTTCAAACTTTTAAAATTCGGATTCGAACTCCGAAAATTCGAATTCAAACTTCAAAAGTTTGATTATATTTTTTTCCCCTTGTTCAAAAAAAAAATTTCGAACAAAAAATACGATTTCGAACTTTTGAAGTTCGAAACCGATTTTCGAAGTTTGAAACGGAACTTTCAAAGTTCGAAAGTTGACAATGCAAATAGATGAGGATTTTTTTTAATATTTTTGTTCATTGTTAATACTTGGTTTGCAAAATTGATTATATTTTTTAATATGAAATCTGTAATAATTCATTATAATACTTTGATTAAAAAAGTAAAATAAAAAAAATGTACGAACATTAATAAAAAGGCATGTACATGTGGCATTGACGGGAGACGTGTATGTAATATACTTTATGTAATATATATAAATAGGGAATAAAATTATTATATTAACAAATTATTTAATAAGGCAAATCTCTTGGGCAGAAAAAAATTACATGACATAATTATAAGTTGCATTGATCAATTTGGCATGAACTCTCATTTATAATAATATACAAATAGATATTTCTAAACATGGTTTCTAAATTAACTAACAAAAAAATTAGATATTATTACATGTAAGCCACCTTTTTTTTTGAAATATGCAAGCCAACTTTCGAACTTCGAAAGTTCGGTTTTAAAATTTTCAAAGTTCGAAATCGTATTTTTTTGTTCGAAATTGTTTTTTTTTTCTGGAACGGGGGCAAAAAAACATAATTGAACTTTTGAAGTTCGAATTCAAATTTTTGGTGTTTGAATTTGAATTTTGAAAGTTTGAAAAGTCTATTTTTGCAAATCCTTTAAAAATTGGGTTAATTTTGGAAGTATTTAATAAAATAAGGTTAAAAAGAAAAATTATCCCACAGGTGACTGCTGTTTAATTTATGTACATTAAGGGATTTATAATATTTATGGTTATAATCATTTATTGATTCTTTATGATGATCATTATAATTATGAGATAAGGCCGTCTATCCATAAGTGATAATACAAGTTCACATGACTAATTCTTCTAAATCTTGACCCAAAAAAAAAAATATCTTCTAAATCTGTACTTAATTTTTCCATGTAACGTTAGGATGGAATACACTATCCATTCATCTATTTACATATATATATTTATATATACACACACAGAGAGTAGATTTAAAGAAGTGAAGTGAAAGCAGAGATTGACTTATATGTCATAAGGATACATCATAACTTCACATATCGTCGGTCTTTTGGAGAGTTAATTTGGTTGACGTACGTATCAGCTCCTTTGTACATATTAATGTAAATGAATTACGACGTATGATGTATCATCATTTTTTGACAGTTGATTTCATCGATCGACACTTAAGCTCTTTTATACGATATTGATGCAAATGAATTTCAATGCATGATGTGTTATAGTATGAGTTTGTTGCACTTTTAATACAAATGAACTATTAGATGAATGTAATAATTCTTGGAAGATGAACAGAATACCTTTAATATTTTAATGATGATGCACGAATTAATTAAAATCAAAGTATAAAAAAGTATTGAGGAATGTATGTTCAAACAATTTTTTAATACTTTAATGATGGGACACGAACTAAAATCAAAGTACAAGGAGCATTGAAGTATATGTTTAAACGCTAACTGTAACTTGTGCATAGCCCAGACAACATTGCTAGCGTAATTCTATATCGCTGAATAATTTTTCATTTTTTTTTGGAATTTGTATAGAGTCATAAACTCGGAAGACTACGAAGGTGGGTTTGAAGAATCAATGGTGAAGCAGCTCTTGGCAAGCATGGAGTCCAACTATTTGCAGTGGATGGAGAGCTTTATCGCGATGGGGGCGGAGACGAACGGTCCTGCTGCCATGGAGGCTTACGGAAAATGCCTGAGAAAAATGAAACCTGAAGTTGCAATACCCGTAGCCAAAGTGGTTTTCCTAAGTGATCATCGAGGCATTCTTGAGAAGGTTACCACACCATGCACCATCATCCACACCAAAAATGATGTCGCCGTCCCAGATTCAGTCCCCCAATACATGGTGAACAAGTTTAGTGCCAAATCAGAGATCGAAATGATCGACGCAGTTGGCCATTTTCCTCACCTTAACGCACATATCGAGTTCGTTAATGTGATCAATGGAGTTTTAAACCCTAACAAAAGTTGATCTCTTTAATTGATTATATTAATCTGGTAGATAAGGAAATAGTTTCCAGGGGTTTCGGGAAGTAGTTCAAGTGGTTAAGGTGGCGTTTTTGTAAGTGATTACTTAGGTTCGAGTAACGCTAGGGTCTAGGGGTAAAGCGTTGGAGGCAAAGATTAAAAAAAAAAATAGGTGGTATTTTTGTAAGTGATGACTTAGGTTCGAATTACGCTAGGACCCAGAGGTAAAGAGTTGGTGGTGAAGATTAAAAAATATATATATATATGTATATAGTTACAGCAGACTGTTCAGTGATGAAGACAACAGCGAGGTTTGGAAGCAGCCTGGTCAATGTAGAATGGTATTGCAAACCTTGATCACGTGGTGCACAAGAGGGTCTAGCTTGGTGGCTTTTAGGATCATGTTGTGGTCAATAGAGTTTGGATTCTTGTATTATGTCATTTTTGTTTTCAGAAGTATGGATTGCACGGATTCTTATATAATAAATATTGGAATATTATATATTATATTATCTGCCTCCTCTACGTTGTAAATTATTGCAGAAATTGTGTACTGCAAGGAGCTTGTGTGCTCCGCCTCCAATATAATCACTTGGCCATCTCTCCTACATAATGTTTATAATCCAAAATTTGAGTCGATAAACGAGCCAAATTGAAACTGATTACAGGATAGGCTTTAATCTGCTTATGGGGCCAATACCACATCGAAGCCCCTTTAAATACCAGAAAACTACCATGCTATTCTCAACTATGGATGGAGTTATGTTTTGAAATATGTTTATTAAGAAGTTAATAAAGTATGTTGATTAGTTTGCCTATCAATTTGTAATTCTATACACTAAAATGTTGTCTACCTAGGGGATCTCACTGCCTTTATACTTAATTAATCAATCCGTGATTCTATTAACAAACTTATCATTAACTTTATACATAATTAATCAAGATTTTGTTAACAAACAGATCATTAACTTTATACTTAATTAATCAGGAAATTTTTTTTTTGAAGTAGCCGTGAGAGCTGTAATTGAAATTTTTTTTTTTTTTTTTGTGCTTATAAGTTGTTCTATCAAACATCTAATATGGCTGATTTGACTAACCAATATGCTTTACAACTGCCTCATTAATTAGTTAACCTACTTTTACAATAAATTTAGGATTGACATTTCTAAGTATCACAAAAACCGTGTAGTTTGAAAAGGTTAGGATTTAATAGGGTAATATATATGTTGACCACTTCGAGAATTTCATCGGCATTTGGAGAACTTCTACTACGCTTGTTATATACTTATTTGAAATTTTAAATCTTAAAAAAAATTATCAAATTATATACTTTTCAAATTTAAGATTTCACATAAGCATATAATAAACACAACAGTCATTTGGGCCTCTAAATTATACCAAAGGTATAACTTCTTCTTTTTTTTAAAAAAAAATTCCCATCACCAACCCGATCCTCCACTTCCCATGAAATTTAAAATAAAATATCAATATAGAAAATAATAATCTTAACTGCTTAAACTACTCCTTAAACTCAACTATTATGGGATCATTTTTTTAATTCAACATTCGTTTAGTTGCGGGCGGAGGATCAATAAGGATAAATAATTAATCAATATTAGGGATAGATGAACATTAATCGTTAATATACTCATTATATTAACGAGAAGAGTAGGCCAGAGCCACTTCCACTGCAGTGCAATTCAGGCCAGAGAAGTGATGTTTCGTCAAGTGCAATGCACAATAATGTTGTCGAGTGAGAGAAACAGCAAGTCAAAATGGTGCCACAGAAGTCAAAATGGTGCCACAGATTATTAGTTTTCCATGGTTTTAAATATTATCTATTTCTTGTGATGAATATGCAACGCCAAATCTGCTTAAGGCCACAACTAAGAAGATATATGGTTCATTTAATGGGTAGACGCACTAGACAACGACCATGCTCTCAATTAACTCTTTGTGTGGTTGCAGATTGTGCCTTCATAATTACGACCAGCTGCAAACAATGGAACCGCTTGTAAGTTGAGGAAGTTCCTCAACCCACACCATATGCACAGGTAAGATGTTGACTATTCTTTCCTTTAGTAATTAATTTGGTTGCATCAAGTCTTAGCATTAGTATGAGTTTCTTATCCGTTTAAGAGAAATTTGAATAAGAAAAAAAAAAGAAAAAAAAAAACAGAGAAAGTCATGACCAGAATTGCTTCGCAAATCTCATAAACAAAGGAGTTCTCTTATAATATTATAACTTTGTTGACTTCTTTCACTTTATTTGGTCTGTTTTTTTTTTTTTAATTTTTCTAATCTATGGATAAAATAAATACAATAAAAGTTAATCTTATAATGACATTAAAACCATATGATTACATTTCCACATCAAAAAGTCCTAACATTAGTATGAGGTCATTGATCGCACTTAAAGAAATTTCAGTTGAAAAGAAAACAATCACAATTAAAATTACTTTAAAATCTCATAAATAAAGAATCCTCTTATAATATTATAACTTTGTGAACAGAGTTCGTCCTAAAGACTTGGTGGAATTTCGCGATAAAGTTAACGTACCGCTCATTTCCAATTTCCATATCATGTGCAAGGATTTCGCCGCTACTGCTCTTTGACTTGATGAAATCTTGAAATTTCGGTCGATAATAGACTAATAGTGGAATACATTTTCTTGGAGGCTTAGGTTTAACGGGAAGCTATTCACACGTAGGGTTGATTGGAAGATTCTGTTACATCACAAGCTCACATGCATGGAAATATTTACTTTTCAATATACTTTTAGTGTACAAATTATTATAAACCTATAAATAGAAGCACTTATTGTAATTCATGACTTATAAAAATTTGATCATGTAGTCATTTCCTTTCTGTTTTCTAAAACGATCATTAGGGAGTTGTTTAAATTGATTTTTTTTGTTTAAATGAAAATATATATTTTAAAAAAAGTACATAATTTTTGCAATAAATATTTAAATATTTTTAATTTTTCTAAAAATACTTAAAAAAACTCAATTCACACGGATCCTAATAGCGCGTTAGCTCCTTTTATATTTCCTCCCATGTTTTTCGGTTACCTTTTTATCAGATTCAATGCATTTTGTTAATTTTTTTTCTCAATCGATCCTTGCAAAATATACCACATACTCAAAGTCTGGTACACCCAAAGGTGCATT
The DNA here is from genome assembly GCA_028554755.1 of Cordia subcordata. Classification (NCBI taxonomy): domain Eukaryota; kingdom Viridiplantae; phylum Streptophyta; class Magnoliopsida; order Boraginales; family Cordiaceae; genus Cordia; species Cordia subcordata. Next base: position 8,717,977 of record JAPTOF010000014.1, read on the forward strand.
GTGTACCGCCTAATAAATCTCACAATCCGTCTATCAGATCAACATGAAATTTAACGAATTTACTCTCCTCACCTTGACAAACACAATACAACAATTTGATTATTGATCGAACACCGGTAAAACCTTCGATTGTGAGTTTTGAAATTGTTCACAGATTGTGAACATATCATTTACAAGTTATAAACATATCTCAAAAAGTCATAATCATATAATTTATCTTTATGAACATATGATATAAAACTTTTAAACATATAATATAAGAGTAATTGATAAGTAAATTGTGAACAATTAAAAATTTTGAACATAAAATGTTAAAATTATAAACATATAACATGCAATATGTAAATAATTAAAATTTGTGAACATATAAAATAAAAATTATTAACTTATAATAATAAAGTTGTAACCTGTTACTGTAGGGTGTAGAATACTAAATGTGTACTAGGTGCACAATATTTAAAATATACCGTATGCTAGTATCTAGTCCCATTGGTCCAGGTGTGTCGCACCAATGAGACATGGTCATTCAAATGTCACCATCACCCTCTTTATTTGGGTATGAGATAAATCAACTATAGAGGGAGAAATATCTCTAGGCGGATTTTTTTTTCTAACTCAAAAAAAAATATTATGTAAAATTAACCCCGTTTATAAATTCATTTGAAAAATAACCCGTTTTGAATCTGAAAATGCGCTGCACGTATTCCCAAAACGTGTAACACACTCTGGGAGTGCGGCCGCGCTCCAAGAATGCGCCCGCGCTCCTGGAGTGCGTTCTGCATTCCAGAAACGCGTTTTCTGAATTCCCTGCAAACCTGCCAAATTTGATTTTGATTCTGATTTGATTTGATTGCGGGGACGACCAGATATTCTTAGCAGCGCATTCTGGGAGTGTGCTGATGAGAATCCCTACCACAAATCACTCTTTAGTCACTTCAAGTCACGGGAAATTTCAGAAATTGCACTCCTAGAATGCATTTTTTGCCTATATAAATCCCAACCCCTTCCTCCACTGGATTATTCAATCCTACCCCGTAAATTTCTACCATCACAATCACTTTCCACCAAATAAACATTCTGCCAAATTCATTCACTTTGTTAGTATAAGTTTCTACTAAAGTACGTAAAAGAATGAATTCAACCGAGGTTACTGTTCTTTTATACTACGGTGTCACACAATAATAACCGATTATGGTCTTGATTACAGAAGTCCAAATATACCACATAAAATCAAAATTCATCTCGATAAAACTTACTATGATTTTGTTTCACGCGTAATTAGAAAACTGGGGTTGCATCCGAGCATCGATAGGGTTAACTTTTGCTATTGTGACCCTAGATGGGATGCTACATTGCAGCAGATCTATTATTATCTAAGTGCAATAATTGATGATGAAGATGTGCGGGAGATGTATGGCACAGCTCGGTGTGAATGGAACCGCTGTGTGGCGCACATAATAGTGGACATTCAGTCTGTTCAGCCTGACGACGTGTATGTGCCGTAAATAATTCCCGACGTCCGTACCAGTCTAACATGCCGGACCTAAATGCAGCACCATCGTATGAAGAAGATGAACATATCAATATTGCAACAACAGCGGTGGAGTTTTCCACTTTTTCCATTTCCTTGCAACCACATTCTACTTTTGAAGTTGGAGGACCCTCTCATCACGGCGATGGCACGGAGGAGAGATATGACGTCGTAGCAGATACTATTTTGTCGGAGGCAGATGGAGAAAATGAGGATGGTGAATTGAACGATCAAGAAGAAGATGCAATCTCAGAAGCAAGTTTGAACTACCAAATTGAGAATGAGGTAGAAGAACCGGATGTCGATGCAGAGGCAAAGGTAGATGAGGAGGAAGCCGTGGAGTTCCACACTGCTAGGACTGAATTCTACACGACAAAGATGTACGAGGTCAGCAAACATCCAGTATGGGACCCGGACAGAATGGAACTGGCCAAAGGAATGGTGTTCCCATCCAAAGTAGATGGGATAAGGGCTGTTCAACAGAACGCGATAAGAATACAGAAGGAATATAGGGTCTTCAAGTCAAGTAAGACCCTGTGGAAGGTACGGTATAGGGAAGCACATAATGGAAGTGTAGCATGCCCATGGTATGTACGTGTCATAAGGAAAGCAACGCACAAGCAGTGGGAGATTATGCAGTATGACGCAAGACATGTATGTATTGCACAAATAACTGCGTCGGGGCACAGAAATTTGACGTCAGGATTGGTTGGATACTTGGTGAGGCATTTCATAGCTAAGAAGGCTAATTACGAGGTCGGGCTTATCCAAGCTCACATGAAGGAGAAGCTTAACGCAGATGTCAGTTACGGAAAAGTATGGAATGGGCGGAACAAAGCAATTGAACTAGTGTATGGCAATTGGGACACGTCGTATCAGATGCTACCACAGTTTCTTGGGGCCGTGATGGCCAAGAATCCAGGTAGTGTGGTGAGATATAGGTTCGCTAAAGGTTCAACGCAGGTTGAAAAAATTTTCGACATGGTTTATTAGGCGTTCAGTCCGTGCATCGCGGCGTGGAGGCATTGTAAGCCCGTGGTTTTGCTGGATGGCACACACTTACGAGGAAAGTACAAGGGTCATCTCTTAGTTGCATTAGCCATAGACGCGAACTGTCAAGTTTTGCCGTTAGCATTTGCAGTTGTAGAAGCAGAGACAACTCGTACTTGGTCGTGGTTCTTACACCAGTTGTGCGATAACTTTTTCAATGAGATGCCCCAAATGTGTATCATTTCAGATAGGCATGCAGGCATCGCATCTGCAATCGAATGGGTTACACGTGACGGTCAACTAGAAATAAAACATCGCATTTGCTTGAGACATCTGAAAAGCAATGTGATGAAAAGATAGTGGAATAAATTCATTAAAGACATGTGTTGGATAGCTGGCCGAGAATGTCAGGCACGTAAATATGTGCATGCAATGAACATGATCCTTGATGTGGACCCTAGTCAGAACGGTGTTGGTAGACGAGTACACAAGTTCCTATCTGATATCCCTGCCGATGCGTAGACTATGAACGTTGATGGGGGATTCAGATAGGGTGTGATGACGACAAATAATGTCAAATGCTTCAACGGTGTCCTCGTCGGTGCAAGGGGGTTACCCATCACAGCCCTTGTTACCAATATTTTTATGAAGATAAAAGGTCACTTTCATGATCGGTTGGTCTATGCAACGCAATTGGAAAGTAAAGGCCATCGGCTCCCTCCTAGTGTGAGGGAACTCTTTGAGAAGTGGAAGACCTCGTCACATCACCATCACGTACTTAGTTTTAGACAAGATGACAGATACCAGGTGGGTCGGTTGCCAGTTCGATGGAACGAGAATCCGCCAAACCAAGTTGTCAACTGGGAAGACCGTACGTTTACTTGCGAAAAGTGGGTTGAATATCACCTGCCACGCTCGCATGCATAAACTGTTGCTCGGTTTAGGGGGTTTGATGTGGAGAACATGATACCTCAATAGCTGACGGTGAAATTGTACAAAGATACATATTGGCAGACATTTGAGCCTTTTAGACACCAATTTTATTGGCCTCCAGCGCCTACATGAATGTTGCATTCGAACCTAAGTCACGTTCGTCAGAGAAGATAACGAGCCAGCGGCCAGTGCATTCCAAACAAGATGGATCACTTGGACCGCCGTAGACGATAAAGGTGTACAGCATGTAGTCAACCAGGTCACACTGCTCCAATTTGCCCCAACAACCAAAATGCGTAATTCGTTATGTTTTGCGATTGCCACAAGTTCCATATGTGATAATTTTATGTCTATTTATTTTGACGTTGTAATGCTATTGTGTAATTGTTTTATGCATATTTGTTGTGACTTTGTGATGTTATTGTGTAATTAATGTTGTCTGTGAACTTGTTGTGGCGTTGTGATACGGTCATGTTTAATCAACGTCGACATCTGTAAAAAAAAATGCTAAAACAAATAAAAAAAACAAAATGAAATAATAATCAATAAAAAGATAATGTCTCACGAATACATATGAAACAAAAAGCACTCGAAAATGAATACATCATCCCGGCTTGTAATGATCAGGGCCCTTCCCCCCGTTAGTGCAGTTAAGTAAATGACGTCTAACAGGGATGGGGCGTTACGCTTCCGGGATGAACGTGTCTGGCGGAGTGACGGCTCATGTGCCCACTACTGTGTGGCGGGTGTCTGGGTCGCCTGTGACTCGAAGTGCGGCGGCTAGTCCTGATGCTCAACGCCACTGGACACCAACTGACGGTGAATATAGTCATGGGATCCAATATATCTGCTCGGTGACCCCCCTGATGACTCGCTCTGTGTCGCCTCATTATCCTCCTCGTCATCATCCGGCTCCTCAACATAGGGCTGAGATGATCCATTAGCCTCGAACGTGCCCCGGCCACCAGAACCGGTGAAGAAGTCAACAGGGAACAATCGCCACGCTGATCACTGCAATGGGGGCTGTGTGGGTGGCCGAGATGACTGTGATAACCCACCCTAACGGCTGTGCATGCGCTGTGCAGATGGAAAACGCTGCGCACGATGCTGTCCAGATCACTGCAACGGATGCATTGGAGGCGTATTGGGCAACTCCCACACGGCTCTCTACTGTATGAGATGCTCGTGCTGCGTGTGTCGGAGTGCACTCTCGCCATGCAACTGCATGAGTTGCAAGTGCAGCATGACATGCTCCATGTGTGCACCGCCCCCAAGGTCCCCCTCCTGGTAATGCTGCAGCAAATCAGGAGAATGATGGACGACATGCTGAACTACAACGGCCTGTAGTCAAACATAACATACTAGGGTTAATATAAACTAATAGTCAACAACTTTCATTAAGTAATGTAAATAGTGGGAACAAAGGCAGCTCACCAGTGACGTCTCGTCATGTGCGAATGCCACGTACCCATCTCGCTTATGACTGGTACCGGGATGACCGACCTGTAATATGGTCACCCACCGGTACCACTGCATGTAAAACCTGAGTACCGTTGCAGGCGGCACATCCTCCACCTGTCCATATAAAACGAGCTGGGCCTAATTCCCCCACATATTCACAACCTTGGTCAGCGCAGCTCCTTCAACCTTCTCCTTGCCGTCCCTATGTTTCTCATGTGCAGGGGGATCAGCAGGGATAGCCAACCTAAGTCTGAACTGCAGCAGGACATGATCCGGGCGGTGCCACTCAATAGTATGCCCACATATCAGCAGTATCTGGGCACGCCAGACATCACTGTCGGCAACACAACAAGGTGGGAGGGTGGCCAGTACCGCCCTAAACGGCTGCCATATGAATTGTAACCAAAACAAGCACCGGATAGTTAATTACGTGCTTAAGTGTACATGTAAAGTATTTTTAATAAGGCAGCTTAAGTGTATTATACCTCGTCAGGCTGGAGATGGTCTATGACATCCCGACACTCTACCTAACCTGACTTCCCGGATGCATCAGTCATTTTCTTCTTGACGTAAAACTGTGCACCTCATGGAACGCCAGGGAGCTGAAACTTCGGCTCCAGCTAATGCTGCTGATGCTGAAGCCGCTCTCGTGTCGGATGCCGGAGCTTAGGTCAAAAAATCGTGAATCTATCCCATGCAAAAAACTGCAGGCATTGAACATATATTATGTTATAATAACGCTTGTAATGATAAAGTTAAAATTCGTAGAATATAAACATAACTACTACATAAGGCAAACCAATACCTGGACTAGTGTCACGGCTCCGTATACACCCTTACACTGGTGGAAGGAGACGCGATCAAGCTGCTGGTACAAATACGATAGTACAGCCGTACCCTAGTTGTGCTGCCAGATACGCTCAAAGTCGTCTAGTAATAACAACCAGGCCAAATTACCGTCATTCGTGCTCGTGTTCGCGAAAAGGTGACAGCAGATGACGAGAAATATCCATAGCCATGCTCGCTGCCGTGCCTGGTACTGAGGGGGCTCATCCGGAGTACCCTGCATAACAAGCCTGTCCCGCAGCTAGACGAAATTCACCGAGTTCCTCACAATGTCGATACGACCAGTACCGTCGTCAGCCACCGCATCCGCATCGATACCCATCTACTCCTACATCCTAACAACCCAGTCCTTCCTCGAGCATGGGACCGTATCAATCATCAGAACAGGAGTACCGGTCACGGGAATACCTCAATACACGACCACATCCTGCAGGGTGATGGTAGCCTCGCCTATGGGTAAATGAAATGTGTAGGTCTCCGGCCGCCACCTCTCTATCATGGCAGTAATAAGTTTGGGGTTAAGCTGCTGATATCGGGATTTATAACACCCGTAGAATCCGGTCTTCGCCAACTGCTGCTGTACTAACGGGTGCTCCGGCGCATTAAACAATGATCTATTCGACCTATAGCACCTAAACATACCTAGATGGTGCGAATCCTGTAAATATTGGACCCGGTTATCCATATAGTAGCATAGTAAAGTGGCATCTACTGGTGCAAGACGAGCATCCATAATAACTCCTAAAATAAAAAATAATAACAACGATTAACTAAATATTACTACTTCACTATATACATTAACTCTCTAATTTTATCAAAGAATAATAATTATAACACTAATATTATTAATAATAGTATCAATGATTGTATTAATAATAATAATAATAATAATAATAATAATAATAATAATAATAATAACACAAAGATAACATGTTTAATCATCCATCATCGTCATCATCATCATAATAATAAAATAAATACATGGATAAATATATCAACGATAGTATTAATAAAATTACTAATAATAATATCTAACATACTACATTAATCATCCATCATCGTCATCATCATCACAATGATAATAATACCAATAATAGTAATAATTACATTAATAGTTACATCTAACATATAACATGGCTGTCATAAAAATAATGATATTGTAAATAATTGATAATCTTAATGATAACATTTATTACTAATAATATTCATATAGTAATAATAAGATTAATAATAATGATCATACTAATAATATTACTAATAATACTAACTACAACAATATTAATTCTATTTCTAATAATCATACTATATTTTTAAGCAACATTTAACATTTCAATATAAATTAACAAAAAAAACTAAAATTCTAATCTACAAATCTAACAACAATTCAAATTCAAGTTAACACAAACTAAATTTAATTATCAAAACAAAAACTCCACGATCTAAAAACATATTTCATAACTTAAAAAGTTAAATATAATGGCAAAAAATAACATAAAAATAAAATAATTTACAAGATCAAGGCAATATCCTCGCTAAAACGCTGAAAAACTAAAACTTCAGTGTGAGGGATTGAGAGAAAACAAGAGAAAATCGCAAGTGGGGTGAGGGGAGAATGGAAAAAAAATGATCGGGCAACGAATATATGGAACGTAGCCGCATTCTAGGAATGCAGAAGCGGCGCATTCTGGGGATGCGGCCGCGTTCCAGAAATGCGTGCCACACATTTTCGGATTCAAAATGAGTTATTTTTCAAATCGATTTATAAATGGGGTTAGTTTTGCATAAATTTTTTTTTTTTTTTGGGTTAGAAAAAAAAATCCATCTCTAGGCTTGTTCGGTCAAATAGTTGAAAATTCTAAACACTAGAATATTATCATCATCATAATGGCACCAAATTCTTAGATGTCAGAACGTGTTATATAACATATCATAAAATTACTCTTGATATGTTAACTACTAGAATGAAAATATTACTTCAGGAACAAACATTTGTAACTGAAGATACTAAAGACATATATTCATGACAATTTTACATATATAAATCAAGTATATTAATATATATTAGAAGTTGTTTTTCACTGGCATTATATTTTACTTATAGTCAAAAGAAAAACTATACAACGTCTAATCAAGGCAATGCAACAATTAGAGCCAAAGGTAAGCTGTAAAAGCACGATGCTGTCTTGCCAAAAAGAAAAAAATTTATTGAGATGACAACTCGAAAGGTAACCTTAAAGGAATTCTGATAAGTTGTCCAAGATAATTTTGCAGATGATAATTTTGAGAGCCAAAGAGTAATAACATCTAATAATAAGTTGTTGATTAAAGTGGCCGGTAGCAATCTCACCTGTGTGAAAAAGAGAACATAAGTTCAAATTTCAGGAAATGCACTTATTGCGAAGACCATTTTTTTACATCGTTAGATCCGATAAGGATTAATATTAAGTTCAATATGACTTGAGAATATTCTGGAAAAAAAAAAGGGTCATATCCTTGTCTATATCCAACTAAAGAAGCCAAAATATCTCTTCATCTTACAATAATTAAACCTAACTTGGTTGAAAAAAATGGCAGCGTTCCGGAAATTTCTAAATTAACTTATTCCAGGTCCAAAAATAAAAGATCAATTGGTAGATTGAGTAGTCAGCAAGTTATAAGATGCTCATACATTCAGGGGTGGACGTGTAATGAACAAGACTAAACCAAAATTCAACGATGTGATATAATTTTAAAAATCAATAGGTTCTATCTTAAATTAATCTATAATATAGAAAGGAATTAAATCAAAACTTTATATAGTGATTTTAGAGTGTGTAACTTTTTATGTGAAAGAAATGTATATTGCAATATCGTCCTCGATATTTGTAAGATCCTGAGGAAAAAGAATATTGTGAAAAACTAATAGATCATTTTCATCTCTTTTTTTGTTGGGGGCATGGAACTCAAACAAAACTATAGGTATTTCTTTATGTTGCTAGTTTTATTTACAATCTCGGTATGAAGTTGAATGCACAAGCTCAGCTGGTTGGCAGATTGGGTACCGAAACCAACACTGGACTTGAATATTGATCAATTATTGATTGAATCTGAGTCGCAAGTGGTGGTGGATATAATGGTGGGGACGATTGCAATAAAACTGTAGCAGCACTCTATCGAACTTTGATATGTGTTCCATCATGTTTATCGTGAGGCGAAGAAACGTACAAAATGATTAGTTAATTATGTGTTGCGATTTCTTCTTAAGAATTGCGTGCGGCTGCGTTGTTCCTATTAAAATAAAATCCCTATTAAAGCAAACTTGGTCCTCAAAATAATTTCTTCTTTAGGAGTAGTTATCCTTTGAAAAATACGACTAATTGTGGAAGACATTAAAAATATTATTACTGAAAAGACAGCAATATATATATATATATAAAAATAAATATATATGTATATATGTATCGTATGTTTATAAATACTCAAATAAGCTATGCCAAGCACTCTCTTAATATTTGGTAACGTTTGTATTTGAATAATGATTTTTTAATGGGTGTAATATTGAACTCCATTCAAGTTAATTAAATAACTTTCTATGTATGAAAATTTATCATTTTCAGTCATTTTTTCATAAATATAACTTAACTCCTAAAAGAAAGAATCATTAATATCAATATGATAAATTTAATATGAGAATGATTAAAAATAATAAATTTTCATATTAATGAAAATACTAATCTTGTAACATTAATTAATAGTTATAGTGTTACACTTGTTAAATAGACTGTTTGAATTATTAGGAAATGTTATGTTGACACACGAAGACTAGCAACAATGATTTAGGATGATGCATGTCATGTGCAACGCCTTAATCTTGACTTTTGGCCAATTCCACACCGTATTTAATTTTTATCTATTTTATTTCTCTTCTTTTCTTGATTTTATTTGTCTTTGAAAGAGAAAGAATAGTTTCTTGGTTTTTATGGCTTACCTACCCGGAAAAAAAAAACAACAAAAGAATTGGAATTATGGTGGGAGAGGATATATATATATATATATATTTTTCAAACATAAAACTTTATTAATGCACCAAATACAAAAATTACAACAAACCGCAAGAAAAAAAATCCAAATCATAACTGATTAAAGAGCTGACAATTAACAATGCAACTTGCAGGCAATACCTTGATAAAAGTCACCAAGATAGGCGCAACCAACATGTGCACTTAAAGATCCAAACCACAAAAAACAACTGTGGCAAGTAACATGAAGTGAAACTGATGTTATATACAAATAAGTAGATTCATCAATAATTCATATAGAAGTTGGATCAAAGATATTTGGAACCTAAATAGTCTAAATATTTTTTGAAAAAGAACGAATCTTCTAGATCTTAGGTGTGACTATCTATTCTAAAAAAATGTTAGATATAGTGACCGAATGATAACTTATGTTAAAAAATTTCAAGTTCAAAGTTATATCATCTCAGTACACAAATATTATTTAACACTTAATCAATTTAAAAAATATATTAAGATATTCTGATGTAATTAATACGAAATGAGTTTTACTTATCATCAAACTTGTGTGAGTATTCTTACGCACAAGGAATGCAAACCCAACATCTTGCCAATAAATGTAAGAACCATATTAGCCTCAGAAAGTGCTTAATCTCAGTGTTATTGGTTCTCCCGAAATTGTTTATCCTTAAATTGTGCATCCGATTGTGGAGAACCAAAAAAAAGAAAAAAGCAGCAGGTCCATTTTAGTACCTTTCAGAGGGTAAAGAACAGTGCAGAAGCATGGGACCCAGAAGAAATTACTGGAGAAAAGTGGAGCATTGGACTTATCTCGTTGAACAATAAACATAAGACGACAAAAAGTAGCTTTTCGAGTTTAACCTTTTTTTTTTGGGTAAAATCTACCACACTGTTTATAGTCAACCACATACGACACCCTATTGAATCCCGTTCAAGTTAATTAAATAACTTTTTGTATATAAAAATTTATTATTTTCAGTCATTTTATCATAAATATAACTTAATTCCTAAAAGAAAGAATCATTAATATCAATATGATAAATTTAAGATGAGAATGATTAAAAATAATAAAATTTCATATCAATGAAAATATTATTATTGTAACATTAATAAGTGTAATTTTACACTTGTTTAACTGACCGTTTGAATTATTAGGAAATGTTAAGTTGACACACGAAGACTATTAACAATGATTTAGGAAGATGCCTGTCATGTGCAACGCCATAATATTGACTTTTGGTCAATTCCTCACTGTGTTTAATTATTATCTATTTTATTTCTTTTCTGATCTTGATTTCATTTGTCTTTCAAAGAGAAAGAATAGTTTCTTGGTTTTTATGGCTTACCTGCCCAAAAATAATAATAAACAAAAGAATTGGGATTATGGTGGGAGAGGATATATTTCCTTTTTTTTTTTTTCCCAAATATGAAACTTCATTAATGCACCAAATACAAAAATTACAACAAACCGCAGGAACAAAAAGCCAAGATCACAACTGGTTAAAGAGCTGGCAATTAACAACACAACTAGGATGCAATACCTTGATAAAAGTCACCGAAATAGCTGTAACCAACATGTGCACCAAAAGACCTGAACCATAAACAGCAACCGTGGCAAGTAACATGAAGCGAAAATGATGTCACATACAAATAAGTAGACTCATCAATAATCCATGCAGAAGCTGGGTCAAAGATATTTAGAACCTAAATAGTCTAAATATTTTTTGAAAAAGGATGAACTTTCTAAACTTGAGATGTGACTATTTATTCTAAAGAAAATATTAGATACAGTGGCTAAATGATTACTTACGTTAAAAATTTCAAGTTCAAAGTTATATCATCTTATAAACAAATATTGTTTAACACATAATCAATTTAATAAATATATAAAGATATTCTGTTGTAATTAATATGAGATGAGTTTTACTCATCATCAAACTTGTGTGACTATTCTTACGCACAAGGAATGCAAACCCAACATCTTGCCAAGAAATGTAAGAACTATATTAGCCTCCAAAAGTGCTTAATCTCAGTGTAATTGGTTCTCCCGAAATTGTTTATCCTTAAATTGTGCATCCGATTGTGGAGAACAAAACAAAAAAGAAAAAAACAAAAAAGGACGCAGCAGGTCTATTTCAGTACCTTTCAGAACAGTGCAAGAGCGTAGGACCCAGAAGAGATTAATGGAGAAAACTGTAAGCATAAGACGACAAAAAGTGGCTTTTCGAGTTTAACTTTTTTCACAGTAAGTGGCTTTTCGAGTTTAACTTTTTTTAGAGTAAAATCCACCGCACATCCTGTGGTTAACTATTAGTAAATAACACCCCCTGTAATGTCAACAGTGGTAGAATTAGGATTTTATTTTGGGGGTTAGTGATATTGATAGACAAAATTTACAATCGTACATAATACGAAAAAATTTCTCTTGTATGTATGTGTGTGTGTATATGTATATATATCTGGTGTATGACTTTTTGAGATCAATATCCACCCTCGAGCAGAGTGGTGAAATAAATATGCTAAAAAATATCAAATTTTATTCTTCGACGACTAAGCATAGTGGAAACTCCAACAGTCCGGTGTGTAACAATGGAATTTCGGTCAGGTTGATGTTGTTGCTAACTAGTTATGAATTTAATTTAATTACTCCATGTCATGGCTTGATTAGCTTAAATTAATAGCTTGTTTAGAATGAACTTATTTTATTTATTTAATATTTAAAGTATATTCCTAAATAATTCATTTTTCCTCCTCAAAGTTCATCTTCATCACATCTTAAAATATTATCTAAATCGAAAAAACATACATTAAAATTATTATTACTACAACTAAGCAAACAAAAATCATAATAAAAAATAGTTTGGACAAACCTACTTACTTTCTCTACTTTATTATGCTTCAAAGATTAAAGTATTTGCTGTCTAAAAAGAAAAAAGACAAAAGTAATATTAGGAAAAAAAATGTGCACAAAGTTATTTATTAAAAAAATATAAATAAAATATAATATATTTACCTTTTTATTATTTGTGCTATTTGTTTGTTCCGAAAAAAGAAATAAAGAGGGGGGAAGCGAGGGCGGATATGACGCCTGGTGGAGAGTGGAGGGAATGGGAATGTAAGAGCTTGGAATTTGAGAGAAAAGGGGTTAAGGGTGACTGGTGGAGTGGGATTGAGAAGGTTTTTTAACTTTTTAATTGTCAACATAAGACAAAACATGAAAAAAAAAAAAAAAGAAGGAAAGTTATCTGGCAGCAGCCGAATGGTCACGTGAGAAGGTTTGTCATAGTTGGGACTTGGGAACTGGGGGGCCCAAAGTGTATTAAAAATATACATATATATGTATTATAAATATATCAAATAGTGATTTTTGTGGGTGGTAGGGGGCTCTCGTACAACTCTTGGGTATCAAAAGTCTTATAACAAACTCGTGTGATGAATAAAAGTTTCACGTAAATTTTTTATTGTTTAATATTTTTTAACAGTGCTAAAATTTATAGGGAAAGAGACATTTATAACCTTACCTTACCCTTTTGATTTTCTTTTCTTTTTTTTTTTTGGATAAAACAAGTGCCTAACAATTAACGTAAATAAAAATTTGATAGCACAAAGTTTTACTTTAACGGAGGTGGCTGCAGAAGGCTTGGGTTTTATATTTTTCTTTCGTCTTTTCTTTTTTCATTCGCCCCCCCCCCCTCTCAATAGCACTTCTAATAAAAACTCTATGGTTGAATATTGTTAAAAATTCACTGTTAGCTAGACAGATCTTCAATTAAATTCTCCCTAATTAAATTCTCTCTCCATTTACCCGTAAACACATTTCACCAACTTCTCTTTCTCCCTTTCATCTTTCAACCAAAAAATTTATCTGTGTTTGTTTTCCTTCAAGAAGTACATGTGCTTCCAGGAGGCGATTGTAGCAATATATTTTTTGTAAAGTTTTTTCAATTGTGAAATAAAATCAAATTACTTATCAAGCACAAAAAAGTTCCATTCATCTTTTATATATATATATATATATATATATATATATATATATATGTATATCTTCGAAAGCTCCATTAATATCAAAAGGGGCTATTGGACTCCATCAACGGCAATGCCAAATTCCATTAACTCTCCAGTTGTCACTAAAAATATTAATATCTGTACACTGGCAAAGTCTTTTATCAAATTAAAGATTGTGTAACTCCAAGGATTTCCACTCGAAATTTGAACATGTAAGAAGTGTAAGCTTGTGTGTTTGAAAATTTTTGTTTTTATTAATTGTTATGTATGTATTTGATTTTTAAAAAAAAAGAAAATCGAAAGAGTGGAGAAAGGCTAGTAATGTCTTTTTCACTATAAATTTTAACACTGTTAAGGTAGTATTAGATGATAGAGGTGCGCGTGGAACTTTTACTCACCACAAGGGCTTGTTGTGGGACTTTTGCCACCACAGGGAATGTTATACACTTATGATTGAATACAGGAGGTGTGGTGCATTTTACCCTTTTTCTTATTTGACCAAAAATAGAAAAAAAAAAAAAAGAGTTTTAACTTATTTTATATCTCAACATAATAGTTGTCCCGATAAACTAACTATGGCCCCACCGCCTTTTAAGGATCGCAATAGTATCCCATTCCACTCCATTGCACGAGATTAGGGGTGGAGTTTTTGTAAAGAAAAACTCTACTAGGGGCGGGGCATGGGGTTTTGTTCCCGTACCCCGGTGTTGGGACAGGGCGAGGTTAGGTTTGTCCACCCCGCCCCGCTCTGACCCGCCATATATATATATATATATATATATTTGTTAATCCTAATATGTTCTTTATATCATTTTGTATATTTTTAATATATTTTTATATATTTTAATACAAACTTTATATTATTAAAATCTTTCTTGGTTTAGTTGTAAGAGTTAACTTATTTTTAATACGTTCTTACGTATTAATATTTTTTAAAAACTTTTTAATGTCATTGACTTTGTTAACTAATACTCCATGAGACAGGGCGAGAGTTTTATTAGAAGTTACATAGTAGGGATAAGCACACTCTTTTCCTACCCTACCCTATTGCCATCCCTACCACCTTTTCTTCCTGTAACTGTCCTCTCTTGTGTCTTGGCAGCCATGATTGGTTCGGCTAGTGAGGCCCTTTTCTCATGTGACCATGTCTTTGTTTGTTTTTTTTTTTTTTATGTTTTTCTAAATGATAAGAGATTTAACACATTGGACAAAGTATGATTACTGGAACACTAGCAAAGTTCGATCACCAACCAATAAACTTCTAAATCTAAAATATAGAATGAATTAATAAACGAACCTTTCATATGAAAAGGGACTTTTTTTTCCTGATTGTGGAATAAGAGTCAAACTTAAATGTGCCAAGAATCTCTTTAGCTTTAACCAATTAATGCTTAGACTCATGTGACCATGGGCTTGTTTGGATTTTTTTTCCTTAAAGAAAAATATTTTTTTCGAAAAAATTTTTGGAATATATTTCAAAAAAAACAAAGGAAAACTAAAACTTTAGAAAAACTCAATTTCATCTCTTTTCAAAAGTTAGAATTTTTGAGTCTTAAATAACACTTTTCTCAAAATTTTTGAAAAAATACTTTTAAAAAGTCAATCCAATCGAATCCCATGTCCTTTGTTGGTGATTCACATTAATTGTTATGCTAATCTATGACAGATTCGATGTATCAATACAAAGTAGTATTTTAGTGGAATGTGAGTCATGTTCATCTTAAGCACAAATTATATCATGCGCCATAATTATTGCATACCCAAAGTGCACTGTACAGCTGATTTGGATTATATTACATGTGCTTTAAAACGAAAAAGAAAACAGACGTGCTCAAAATTTTTAACTTATAAAAAAAAACTGTTAAAAAAAGTACTTTTAGAAAAAGCAAATCTAACCCGGCCCTTAATGGGACATCAACCAAAATCCTTCTTTTTTTTCTTTTCGCATGATACCATTAGTCTATAATAGAATAGAGGCTTAATGGGACATCATCCAAAATCCTTCTTTTTTACCTTTTTACATGATACCATTGGTTAGTCTATCATAGAATAGAGGACAGAAACAATCCAAACAACAACTTGTAGTATAGTCAAGTCTTTCTTACACATCATCGCGTTACTGCGTACCTAAATGAGAAGTGCTGACTTAATTAATATTTGCTATATGGTAAATATCGAATATTATTTGTTGTCTATATAATGCAGGCCACATAGCAGAAACCAATACGTACCAGAAACAAAAGAAGAGAAGAACAAAATTAAAAATTCAAGATTTAAGTTTAAACAGAGCTGCCTTCTCCTTTTCTGCTAATACTAGTACAAAATTAACAAGCAAATAAAAGATGGTGAAGCTTTCCATGGCCATGAATGCCAAACTGATAGGTTCTGGAGAAGAAACTCTCGTATTGGCACATGGGTATGGAGCAGACCAGTCTATTTGGGAAAAAGTGTTGCCCCACTTGGTTCAGAATTATCAAGTTCTAGTGTTTGACTGGAGTTTTGCAGGCACAATAGAAGATCCAGACCTCTTTGATGCTGCCAAATATTCTTCGTATGATGCTTTTGCAGATGATTTAGTTGCTCTCATGGATGAGTTGAAACTGAGCTCGTCCGTCCTCGTTGGCCACTCCATGTCTGGTATGGTCGGATGCATTGCTTCCATCAAACGGCCTGAGCTGTTCAAAAGACTCATATTAGTTGGAGCATCTCCCAGGTATATAATTTTGTTCTGTGCCGTTCACGTGTGTAATTTTTAATGGTTTTAAATAAGTGACGGTGGTATAATTTTCTTTTCGAGCCTAACTTGCACAACGTGTACAGTTTTTAGTGTTTTTAAATGATCGGTGGTGGTGAAACTTGAACCTATGATTTGACTTTAATATCATATTTGAAGCTATTTGTTAAGTGTAACTAATTTTTAAAAACAACTTTTTATGTATAACTTCTAAAGAAAGTAATTTTTTGATAAATTTAAATTTTTATTTTAAAAAAATTTTAGATTTTTTTTTTGGGGAAAATCAACCCAATTGAGCTCTGATCAATTAATCTAGTTTGGAAAATGATCAACAACTTTTGTTGATTATCTGCATCTTTTTTACGGTCGAGAAGAAAGGTACGAGCATCTTCAACCGATGCCCTAAAACTCTTCCTACTCCACATGTAGGGATAAATGTAGGAATAAATAATTTCAATAGATTTCTTATATCTATCTACGCATTTGGAGGGAAAAATTTCATCCCTTGAAATAATTTTTGATATCCTTAAATTTAGAGATAGTAAACTCATTTTCTAAAACAATGTTAGGAAAATTTTAAAATAAAAAAGCTATTGGAGTAAAATTGAAATAGGGATTCTCATAAACAAAAATTTTATTTAATGTAAACAAATTATTAGAGCAAAACTGAAATAAAAAATTCCTATACGTAAAAAATGCTACAAATCCATGTAGGGAAAAAAAAATAATAAGAAATCCTTTAGAGTTGGACTAAGAGGCCTATCGTATAGAGAGGTAGCACAAAATTTTGGGTAAGCATGTCAATGGAATCAATTTAAAAGCATGCACTGTGATTTGTTTGGTAGCAATACACTTGCAAAAGTGTGACAGCTGACAGTTTAATTTGTGTCCATTAAGTGATTTTTAATATTTATGGTTATAGTTAGCTATTGATTTTTTATGATGATCATTATAATTATGAAATAAGGTCGTATATCCGTAAGTGATAATAAAAAAGTCATGGATAATTCTTGCACATCTGTATTTATAATTTTTTCACATAACGTTTGGATGGAATACACTATCCATCCATCGGTTCATATATACACTAGACTTAAAGAAGTGAAGGCAGAGATTGAAATATCAGTCTTGAGAATACATCATCATAACTTAACATCATTAGTGTTTTTGAGAGTTAATTTGGTTGACACATTAACTCCTTTATGTAATATTAATGCCAATGAATTTCAATATTGCATGATGTATGAATCATCAAATTTTCTTACACTAGATTTCGTCAACACATGAGCTCCTCCATGCGATATTGACGCAAATGAATTTCGATGCGTGATGTATTATAGTATGGTTTTGTAGCACTTTAAATACAAATGAACTATTATATGCATGTAATAATTCTTGGAAGACGAATAAAATACCTTCAATATTTTAATGATGATGCATGAATTTATTAGAATTAAAGTATAAAAAAGTATTAAGAAATGCATGGTCAAACATTTTTTAATACTAATTTAATGATGGGACACAAACTAGAAACAAAGTACAAGAAGCATTATTGAAATATATGTTTAAACGCTAACTGTAACTTGTGCGTACGTAGTACAGACAACATTGCTAGTGAAATTCTATATTTTTGAATAATTTTTTACTTTTTTTGGAACTTGTATAGAATCATAAACTCGGAAGACTACGAAGGTGGTTTTGAAGAATCAGTGGTCGAGCAGCTCTTGACAAGCATGGAGTCCAACTATTTGCAGTGGACGGCGAGCTTTGCCGCGATGCTGGTGGAGACGACCGATCCTGCCGCCGTGGAGGCGTACGAAAAATGCCTGAGAAGAATGAAACCGGAAGTTGCAGTACCCATTGCCAAAATGGTTTTTCTAAGTGATCATCGAGGCATTCTTGAGAAGGTTACCACACCATGCACCATCGTCCACACCAAAAAGGACGTCGTCATCCCAGATTCAGTCCCCCAATACATGATGAACAAGATTAATGCTAAAACGGTGGTCGAGATTATCGACTCAGTGGGCCATCTTCCTCATCTGAACGCACATATCGAGTTCGTCAATGTGATTGATGCAGCGTTAAACCCTAACAAAAGTTGATCTCTTTAATTAATTATATTAATCTACTAGATAAGTAATATTTGGGGGTTTCGAGAAGTAGCTCAAGTAGTTAAGGTGACTTTTTCATAAGTGACGACTTGAGTTTGAGTTTCACAACGATAAAGGGAATATGTTGGAGGCGAAGAATTAAAAGAAAAAGAGAGCAAATAGTTACTACAGACTGTTCAGTGATGAACGCAGCAGGGAGGTCTGAAAGCAGCCTGGTCAATGTAGAATGGTATTGCAAACCATGATCACGTGGGGCAGAAGAGAGTCTAGCTTGGTGGCTTTTAGGATCACGTTGTGGTCAATATAGTTTCGATTCTTATATTATGTCATTTTTGTTTTCCGAAGTATGGATTGCATGGGTTCTAATATAATAAATATTGGAGTATCGTATATATATTATCTGTCTCCTTTACGTTGTAAATTATTATTGCAGAAATTGTGTACTACAAGGAGCTTGTTTGAGCTTGTGTGCTCCGCCTCCAATCATTTTGACGATCTCTCTTACATAATGATTATAATCCAAAAATTGAGTGAATAAACGAGTCAAATTAAACCTGATTACAGGATAGTCTTCAATCTGCTTATGGGGCCGGTACCACATTGAAGCCCCTTAAATACCAGAAGACTATCATGCTATCCTCAATTAGAAAAAGGGTTATATTTCGAAATATGTTTGTTGAGAAGCTAACATATGTATTGACTAGTTTGTCAATTGTACTCTTGACTTCTCTATCGGTTGCTCCATTCTCGACAAGATTCTAACACAATTTGGATTAGCCTCCTTTTATTTAAAAAGAAAAAAGAAAAAAAGAAGTTTTATTTTGTTTCAAATCAATGTCTTCCTTCTGCAGGAATGCCGAATGCTAGAAGTATAAGACAGACCATATGATAGGAAATGAAAATTGTCCATGACATCATAACATCTAATAACATGCTTATCAGTAACTTTACACTTAATTAATGGAAATAAGCACTTAGTAACTGTCTCAGAGAAGGGGTTGAATTAAATTAATTTATAAATCAATCAAACAAACTTATTACTAGCTTTATACTTAATTAATCAATCTGTAATTCTATACACTGAAATGTTGTCTATGTAGGAGATCTCACTACATTCACATTTAATTAATCAAGATTTTATGACAAACTTATCATTAACGTTATAATTAATCAAGATTCTTTCTAAAAGTAGCCGAGAGAGCTGTAATTAATAAAAGCTTCTTTTTTTTTTTCTTTGAGCTTATAAGTTGTTCTATCAAATATCTAATAGCTGATTTGACTAATCAATAAGCTTGACAAATACCTCATTAGTAAACCTATTTTCACTATCAATTTAGGTTTGACATTATATTTCTAAATATATGA
Organism: Cordia subcordata; assembly: GCA_028554755.1. Taxonomy (NCBI): domain Eukaryota; kingdom Viridiplantae; phylum Streptophyta; class Magnoliopsida; order Boraginales; family Cordiaceae; genus Cordia; species Cordia subcordata. Next base: position 8,737,972 of record JAPTOF010000014.1, read on the forward strand.
AAATTGCATAGCTTGAAAAGGTTAGGATTTAATTGGGTAATATGTAAACTACTTCGAGAATTTTGCTAACAATTGGAGAACTTCTACTATTTTTGTTATACACTTATCTGAAATTTTAAATCTCAAAAGTATATCAAATTATATACTTTTTAAATTTAAGATTTCACATAAGCAAATAACAAACACAACAATCATTTGGGCCTCTAAATTATACCTAAGGTGTATCTTTTCATTTTCTAAATTCCCATTCCCAATCTGATCCTCCATTTCTTAAGAAATTTGAGACCAAATGTCACTTCTGAAGATTATTTTAACCACTTAAACGACTTCGTAAATTCAACTATTAGGTAATCATTTTGCTAATTCAACATTCGTTTAGTGGAAGGGGGATGGAGGATCAATAAGAATATATAATTGATCAATAGGGATGAAACATTAATCTTTATTATTCATTGTTAACCAGAAAAGTAGGCCACATCAACCACTTCCACTGTAGTGCATTTCAGACCAGAGAAGTGATGTTTCGTCAAGTGCTGAAGTGCATGCATAATAATGTTGTCGAGTGAGAGAAATAGAAAAGTCAAAATGGTGCCACAGATTATTAGTTTTCCATGGTTTTAAATATTATTATTTCTTGTGATGAATATGCAATGGCATATCTGCTTGAGGCCACAACAATAAAAATATATCATTCATTTAATGTGTAGACACACTAGACAGGATCGTGCTCTCAATTAACTCTTTGTGTGGTTGCAGATTGTGCCTTTATGATTACGACCAGCTGCAAACAATGGAACCGCTTATAAGTTGATGATGTTCCTCAATCCATACCATATGCAGAGGTAAGATGTTGACTATTCTTTCCTTCAGTAATTAATTTGCTTGCGACCAGTCTTAGCCCGTTTGGCTTTGCTTATTTTTAAGTGCTTATAAGTTGGTACAGCTTATAAGTAAAATTTACTTTTAAACAAGTGACAAATAAATAGATATGTGTTTGGATAATATGTGCTTATAAGCCACTGGCATGTTTAGTAAATAAATATTTATAAGTAGCAATAGTAGTTAAAATGACTAAAAATATATGTCATTAATTAATTGCTTCTCATTTTGAAGGGCAAACAAGTCTGTTTGCTAACTTTGACCACTAGCTTATAAGGCTATCTCCAAAAGCTCTCCTATTTTTTCTCTTAAATTTAAGTGATTTGAGTCATTTTCTTATATTTTGAGATCCCCTATTTTCAATTTTATACCAACAGCTCCTCTATTTTTTACCAAACTTTTAGTTTAAAAAATCCCAATTTCAGTTTCACTTCGACAGCTCCCCTATTTTACAATGTTGTAGTCTTAATGGGGATGGGAGATGGTATTTGGGTGTTAGCTTTGGGGGATGAAAAAAACCCCTATATATGAGTGTTTTGTTTTGGGGTTGGGAGAAAACCTAAATTTTGGGATGGGATAGAGGAATTGTTGGAGTACTTTACTATTAATAACTCCCCTAAATATGAAAATTTTTGTGTTTTAGGGGATCTGTTAGAGTTAGCCTAAGCACCCAAAAAAAAGTTGCTCTCCATCTACTTCTTCCCCCCCCCCCCTCCCCCAGTTTATAAGCAGCCACAGATTGCTTATAATAAGCTAATTTGCCAAACATGTCAACTTTTAATTTTTGGCAAACCAGCTTATAAGCAAACCAAACATCCGCTTAGCATTAGTATGAGTTCGCTATCTGTTTAAGGTAAAAAAATCAAAAAGAAAAAAGAGAGAGAGAGTCACAACCAATACTAGAATTGCTCCAAATCTCATAGACAAAGGAGTTCTCTTATAATATTACAACTTTGTCAACTTTTATGTTCTAGTAATTTGTTTGTGACAAGTCCTAGCATTAGTATGAGGTTATTAGCTGCTTTTAAATAAAATTCGGTTGAAAAGGAAAAATCACGATCAAAATTGCTTCTAAATTTTATATAAGGAATTTCCTTGTAATATTATAACTTTGTCAATAAATTTTTTCCACAGTCTTGGTGGGATTTCGCGATAAAGTTCACCTACCGCTCGTTTTCATCATGCGTATGGCGTTCACCGCTACTGATCTTTGACTTGATGAAATCTTGAAATTTTCAGTTGATAGTGATTAGTAGGGTACATTTTCTTGGAGGTTTGAAAATCTTATTTTAAGATACTTATTCTATTAAAATAAGGAGATATATTATAAGATTTAAGATATTTTATCACGTGCATCTTATGAAATATTTGTGAAAAAAAAAATAAGAATGAATTATTTATTTATTATAAGATAAAAAATATGATTTTTATTTTAAATTTTTGTAAGATGCATGATAAGAGATTTTTTTTCATTTTAATACCATAAGTATCTTAAAATAAAAATATTCCAAACACGATATATATATATATGTATGTATGTATGTATGTCATGACTTACAAAAATTTGATTATGTAACCATTTTCTTTCTGTTTTCTAAAACTATCATTTAGCTCCTCTTATATGTCCTCCCTACATGTTTTTCTCTTCCCTTTTTGCATTTGTTATTATTTTTTTTTCCTCAATCGATCCACGTGTGTCTCACAATAAGACTTGGTCATTCAAATTAATGTTACCATCATCTCTTTGTTTGGGTAGGAGAAAAATGAACTGCTGAGTGCTGAGGGAGATACGTGTATCTCGCTAGACTTGTGCAGTCAAATATTTGAAATTTAAGCTTTACATTTATTTCACCGGAGTAAGATATTCAAATGGAATGGTATGAGAAAAAGCCTAAACAACATCAAAAGAAGTTAGAAATTTTAAGTCTTAGCATTACTTTGATGGAATGGTTGTTTTCAATATATATATATATATATATAAACTATTTGTATGCATGGTGTATATAAAAATGTATCTAGGGAAGATTTGATTAGTCAACTATTTAATCATTAAAATTTTTTTGACAACATTAATTTTGATTAACCTCACAAAAGAAAATTAAACTAAAGGACCTAGTTGTCCTAACATTAAAAGGTCGAGGATTTGGATACCTTTTCCCATTCTTTTACCTATTGCCATAACACTGTAGCGTGCTACTCTTGACCAACTCGAAACACTAGAATAGCACGTGGAAATTACTTGAATATTTTGTACCAAAAATAAAATTACTTGAATATTAACATCATCACAATCGCACCAAATTCTTAAATGAAGCAACTCGAACATGTTAATTATATTACATACCATACAATTACTTTTGATAAATTAATTACTATAAGTTTTTCGGGAACAAAGATTTAAATATGAAGATCATACGTATTCATGAAAATTTTACATATATAGATCAAGTATACTAATATTGGACAATTATTCTTTCACTGGCATTATATATTAAACTATAGTCAAAAGAAAAACTATACGCTAACTAATCCAGGTAATGCAGTAATTAGAGTTAAAGGTGTAACTTGTGGAAAATTATGAGAAGATAATTTTGAAGACGATATTTCATTGAGAGCCAAAGACTAATATCATCTCCTCTTGGCTCTTGTCAAATATACATTGTGTAACATAGGCAATTACCAAGACTGAACCAAAATCCAACTATATGATACAATCATATAAATCAATAGGTTCTATAGACTTTAAAATTTACAATCACAGAATCCCAAACACTAACAACTTGCGAAACAAAAAGTGAGAAAGGCGGGTGAATCCTTGACACTAGTGTAGTGCCGACCAAAGATACTCTGTCGCCTAAGTTAATTATCGGAAGGAATATTACGATAGAGGTGTAGTGTAGATACTTGGATGCTTCTCCCTAGTAGAAGGGGTGTATTTGCAGCTAGTTTGAGTCATAGAGATGTGGAGTAGCTTTTCTTGTTGATAAACTCCAGAGAACTCCATGTTAATTTAGTCATATAAGCACTAGAACTGTCAAAGATATCTGCTTCTCCACTTTTTGGTTTATGAGGATTTCTTGTAGGTGAATTGAGTCTATAATGTGGGATGCTATCATGAGATAGACATACTTATTTTGAGGGGTAATATGCACGTTGTCATACAAATAGTTAGGCATGTCTTCCATCCGAAACAAATGACCCAAATGGGTTTATCTAGGCCATGCAACGTTTGTGGGCCACAGTTAACTTGCGATCCATTCGTAATAAATGGCCTTTGGGCCAAGCTAATTTTAGCCTCTAAAGGTTCTATATATCCTAAATAAGTTATATCACGTAAAGGAATTAACTTAGAATCTTACATAGTAATTTTAGAGTCTATAACCTTTTTATGTGAAAGAAATATATATATATATAACATACTCCTTGACATCATTGTAAGATCCTGCCATAAAAGAATATTATAGTAAATAACTAGTGCATCTTTTTTTTTTTTTTTTGGTTGGGGACATGGAACTCACACAAAACGGTAATTATTTCTTTTATGGTACTAGTTTTATTTACAATCGCGGTTTGAAGTTTAATGCGCAAGCTTAGCTGGTTTGCAAGGTGGGCAGCACTGGGAACAGCGCACTGGACTTGAATATTGACTTATCAATTATTGACTGAATCATAATTATGTCATTGTACATCTCCCTATTTCAGCGTTGCCTCATCTCATGCATTACCCACTTTTCATGTTCAAGATGTGTCTGCTCTGACTTCATACCTTGTAAAGTTGGAAAACTATAATGGCTTAGCTACCCAAAATAATATTAAACAAAAAAGAAAAATTTGAATTGGGAACGTGGTCGGCGAGGTTTTTTTATTTGGTTAACCATGAAATTTTATTAATACAAAATTACAACGTACAACAAAAACAAAATGTCATAACTGAAGTAGGTCAAAGAGCCAATAATCAACAATACCACCAGCATGCAACATGTGAACGAAGGTCACCAAGGTAACTCCGATCAACGTATGCATTTGAGGACTCAAACTATAAACTACAATAGCGGCAAGGCAACATATAGTGAAATGACACCACATGTAAATGAGTTTAATAGAACTCGTCAATTCAAACAAAAATTAGACCCATAATGTTTGAAACTAAATGATCTAAATATTCCTTGAACAAGAACAAGCTCTCTAGGCCTTAGGTGTGACTATATGTTTTTAAAATATTAAATAGACTGATAAGATAATAACTTGTTGTGTTAAAAGTTTTCGGGTTTAGACTTACATGTCTCATCCATGTATATTATTGTTTCACACTTGGTCAATGTAAAATATATATTAAGATATTTCATTGTAATTAACACGAGATAAGTTACTCGTCAAACTTGTGCGAGTATTCTTACGTATAACTGAAAATTTTTCAAATCACACCGTTAAAAAATTGCCCCTGATAGAAAGTGGGCCCTAAGTGTATGTTTTTTTGGCTGAGCGTGAGAGATAGTAATGAGAATAATGGAGAGATTAGAAGAGTTTTCTACGTGCAACAATGTAAACCCACCACCTTGGCAAGAAATAAGAACTAGATTAGCCTAAGAAAGTGCTTAATTGGTTGCATTAATCAGGTTCATTTCAACTTAGGGTAAAAAAAAGACAACAAAAAAAAAGTAAAAAAAGTCCATTTCAGTACCTTTCAAGGGGTAGAGAACAGTGCAGGAGTGTGGGACCCGAGAAGAAATTAATGGAGAAAAGTGGACCGTTGGACTTATCTCATCGTTTTTTTTTCACGAGGATGGACTTATCTCGTTGTTGCACAATAAACATAAGAGGACAAAAAGTAGCTTTTCGAGTTTAATTGTTTTCTATTCGACCAAAAAGTAAACAAGAAGAGTTTTAACTTATTTTATGTCTGAAAATAATAGTTGTGCCAATACACTAAATGCAGCTCCTGCCGCCTTCGTTCCTGTGACTGTCCTCTCTTGTGTCTGGGCAGCCACAATTGGCTAAACTTTTCAATTGGCCAATGAGGACCTTTTCTCAGTGACCATATCTTCTTTACTTTTTATGTTTTTCTAGGTGATAAGAGATTTAACGCAATTGACGGTGTTTAATTATTAAAATAGTAACAAAGTTCAGTCACTGACAAATAAACTTCTAGATCTAAAATGTAGAATGGATTGATGCATGGACTTTTAGTAATATGAAAAGATATTCAAATTTTTTTTTTTTTGTTTCGTGGAATAAGACTCGAACTTAAATGTGCCAAGAATATGTTCAATTTTAACCAATTAAACCTCAGACTCGTGTGACCATGGGCCTGTTTGGAATTTTTTTTTAAAAAAATAATTTTTTCCAATAAGTATTTAAATTAAATTAAAAAAATTTATGAGAATTCAAATTTAACTTTTTTTAAAAGTTAAAATTTTTAACTTTATAAATTACTACTTTATCCAAAAATTTTAAAATAATTCTTTAAAAAAATCAATCCAATCGAGCTCCATGTCCTTAATTTATTGGTGATTCACATTTATTGCTATTCTAATCCACGACAGATTCGGTCTATCAGCACAAAGTAGTATTTTAGTGGGATGTGAGTGGTATGGTGCTGGTTTCTCCATGGTTGTTTATTATTTTCTGCAGCTAAAGCCTAACTCCACTTCACCTACTAGTGCATTTATTTATAAACACTACAGAAATAGCGCAAGAATTCATCACTATTATAAATTAAACTTCAATTTAGCAAATCTTGATATCTCAGATTTTTCAAATTAAAGTCAGGGTTTTTTTAATTAATTATTTGTGATATTAACGACATACACGAGGAATTGCACCTTTATCTGATTGTCCTGGAGTCAATATTTTATTATTTAATAACAATAAAATGTATAAATATATTCCATGTTACTATCAAATACGCGATATACTTAATTATTATAAAACATAATCAGTACGAAGAATTAATATGGTCACTATCAAGACATAGGTGAATGATTTGCATAATCTAAAATTCTCGATGACAAAAGTGCAGATTTGTCGTTATATAGTCGATGTTCATATTGTTCTCTCTGTAGGCAATTAATTATTTGACTCATTCTACTTAGATCAACTACGTGCCGTAATGTAGTTAGGGCCTATTTGGATTGTGTTTTTCTAAAAAAAGTTTCTTTTGACAGTTTTTGAAAAATATATATTTTTTAAAAGTTAGAAATTTTGATTTTTAATAAAAGTTTTATTTAATTTTTTTTCACAGTTTCAAATTTTTTTTTGAAACTAAATCAAATAGTTATTGCAAAAATAATGTAATTTTTTCAAAAAAAAATTATATATATATTTTTAAAAAAAAAATCAATCCAATCAGGCCCTTAATATTAGGGCATGTAAGTAAGGTTGTAAAAAGCAGTACAAGTGTATATTAGTTGTATAATTATATATTATTTTACCTGTACTCTGCTCTTTCTGAGCCAACAAAGAGAAATATACAAAGGTATAGATAGTAGCAATTAGAGAGGCAATCTCCATGTACTTGTTGCGAAATGGTTAGTTTATGGTTTTTAGCCGGTTGTTTAATCCTTCTTGGTAAGTTAATCTTTATTCTCTCATTAATTGAAATTTTTCATCTTAATTAGTTAGATGTCAATATTTCTTTATATTAAACATGCGGGTATGATGTTGTACCCGTTAAAGTTAATTAAATAACTCTATATGTATATGAAAATTTATTTTATAATAATTTTCGTATTAAATATAATTGAATTCTAAAAATATGAAATGATTAAAAGTGATAAATTTTCATACCCGTAAATAGGGGTATGTAGATTAGCTACATAAAAAGACCAGGCATTTAAGCAATTGTAAGGAAAGTTAACAATTAACAAGAGATGGTGATCTTACATATGCTTTTTGGCTGGGGCAGCCTGATGAATTAATATTGTGGCCCTCCTGTGCGACATGTACATCTTACAAGGGTTGAAAACATTAAATGATTTCGGACACCATAATAATAAATCCATCTTCCTACTATTTACACTGGTTAATCCATCCAATCAAATAAATGCGAGATTCACTTTTCTTGTCTTTGCATTTATATGTGCCAAGAGAATATCCAAAACAATTGGTTATTTTGGAAGAAAAGAGTAATTATGTCGTTCAGTTTCTTCACCAATCATATTATTATTTAGTGTTATTAATTGAGGACGGCTAATGTTATTGTGGAATTGCTCAATTAATATTTAAGTTAGGAATTAGAAAGAAAAAAAAAATTAAAGCAAACTTTTCTTAGTTTAACTTATGGACATCTTACTTGCGTAAAACCCATATAACTAGTGTATTTTTTTTGGCTATCATCAAATTCACCATGCATAGTCAATAAACTTTTCTCGTAACATTATTCACGTCGTGATACAATTCACGCCATTATTTAGTGGGGCATCAACCAACTTTTTTTTTTTTTTTTGGTATTTTGGGGACATGATACCGTTGGTCTATAATAGAATAGAGATCTACTAGAAACAATCCAAACAATAACTTTTAGTATAGTCAAGTCTTTCTTACACATCATCGCCATACAGTATACGTAAAATGAGAAATGCTGACTTAATTAATATTACCACAAAGCTGAGATAATGGCATCTCACTTACTATATGGTAAATGTATCAAATATTTGTTGCCTATATAATGCAGACCACATAGTAGAAACCAATACACCAGAAACAAAAGAGAGAAAAAAAAAAACCGAAAAAAGAATCCAATTTTCTTTCATTTCCTTTAGCCAAAAAAAAAAATGGTGAAGCAGCAGGGTCTTTCCATGGCGATGAATGCCAAACTGATTGGCTCTGGAGAAGAAACTCTAGTTTTGGCACATGGGTATGGTGCAGACCAATCTATTTGGGATAAAGTATTGCCCCACTTGATTCAGAATTATCAAGTTCTAGTGTTTGACTGGAGCTTTGCAGGCACCATAAAAGATCCAGACCTCTTTGATGCTGCCAAATATTCTTCGTATGATGCTTTTGCAGATGACTTGATTGCTCTCATGGATGAGATGAATTTGAGCTCGTCTGTCTTCGTTGGCCACTCCATGTCTGGCATGGTCGGGTGCAATGCTTCCATCAAACGGCCTCAGCTTTTCAAGAGACTCGTCTTGGTCGGATCATCTCCCAGGTATATAGTTTTTCTTTTGAGTCATGCACGTGTATAATCTTTAATGTTTTTAAATAGATGATGATATAATTTCGTTTTGAGAGCCTTGCACGATGTATACATTTTTTTTAATGTTTTAAGTGATGAGTGATTAAACTCGAACCTATGACTTAGAGCTCTTGTTACCTAATCTAGTTTGGAAGACTATCACCAACTTCTATTAATTATCTGCTTCTTGTATATGGTTGAGACTTGTTAGTGTTTTCTTTCCTGAATATATATGATTTTAGGAAGGTGAAAAGACAATAGGTAAGAGGCTTTTCGCATAGAGGTACGTAGCACAAAATTTTGGGTAAGCATGTGAACATGGAATCAATGCAAAGCAGTAGTAATACACACTTGCAAAAGTATGAAAGGTGACAGATTAATTTATGTCCATTAGTCGACTTTTAATATTTATCGTTATAGTTATTTATTAATTAATTTTTCGTAATCATCATCATAATTATGAGATAATTAAGGTCGTCTCTTCATAAGTGATAATAAAAAGTCACATGCATAATTCTTGTAAATCTGTATTTAATCTTTTCATATAATGTTAAGATGGAATTCAAGTATTCAATTCTATATCGCCAAATAATTTTTCATTTTTCTTTTGAACCTTGTATAGATACATAAACTCGGAAGACTATGAAGGCGGCTTTGAAGAATCAGTGGTCGAGCAGCTCCTGACAAGCATGGAGTCCAACTATTTGCAGTGGACGGCGAGCTTCGCCGCGATGGCGGTGGAGACAACCGATCCTTCCGCCGTGGAGGCGTACGAAAAGTGCCTGAGGAGAATGAAACCTGAAGTTGCACTACCCATAGCTAAAGTGGTTTTTCTAAGCGATCATCGAGGCATTCTTGAGAAGGTTACCGCACCATGCACCATCATCCACACCAAAAATGATGTCGTCGTCCCAGATTCAGTCCCGCAATACATGGTGAACAAGATTAATGCCAAATCAGTGATCGAGATTATTGACTCAGTGGGCCATTTTCCTCATCTTAATGCGCATTTTGAGTTCGTTAATGTGATTGATGCAGCGTTAATTAAATCCTAAAAGTTAATCTCTTCGGTTATATATTAATTATACGTCATACATAAGTAAATCGTTATGAGGGTTTTAAAAAGTAATTCAAGTAATTGAGAATTTAAGGTTTATTCTTTTCAGTAGGGATGATTTAAGTTCGAATTGTGTAGAAGGAAGAAGTTGTGTTGGTGGCTGCGTGATGAGGACAACAGTTGGGTACGAAAGCTTCTAGTCTGGTCAATGTAGAATGGTATTGAAAACCATGAACACGTGGTGCACAAGAGAGTCTAGCTTGGTGGCTTTTAGGATCATGCTGTGGTTAATATAGTTTGGAGTCTAGTATATAATTATGTCATTTTTGTTTTCAGAAGTATGGATTGTATGGAATATTATTCTAATATAATAAATATTGGAGTGTTTTAGTTTTTATATATATTATCTGCCTCATTTGCGTGATAAATTATTTCAAAACTAGTGATTTTTTATGTCGTATAATCTACGGTTAGTTAATACATGTGCATATGTCTATATATACGTTCGTGGAGAGATGATAAAAAAAAGTAAACATTAAAAAATAGAGCAAATAAATAGACTATAGTAATAAGATCTGTATTTTATATATTAATATATATGTATGTATGAGTGGTTCCTTTGTGCATATGCATGCCTAACAAGAGAGAGAGAGAGAGTGCACATATATAATTATGTGTATATGCGTCTTTGTGTGTATATACATGAGAGAAAGCTCAAATAAATAGACCAATTAATTTTACGGCTATATATATATATATACCATTGGTTAAGAGAGACAAAGAAAGAATGAAATATACCAACTAAACTGATAATGTGATATTTCTCATTAATAAGTTTATGAAAGAACTAATTTTATAATTAAAATATAATAGCCAACTAAGTTGATGATGTGGCAACCCTTATCGAGTTTTAAAAAAAATTTAATACATATAGTAGATCGTATACTGCAAGGGGCTTGCCAAAAATTGAGTAAATAATTTTTTATGGTAAAAAAAAATTGAGTAAATAACGAGTCAAAAATTTGTATTTTATTTCAAATTAATGTCCTCCTCCATCCAGGAATACCGAATGCTAAAAGACATACCATGAGTAGGAAAAAAAAATTGTCCATTACATCATAACATTTAATAATATACTTATCACTACCTTTACACTTAATTAATGGAAATAAGCACTTAGTAACTGTCTGTAGAGATGGGGTTGAATTAATTAATTTACGAATCATCCAATAGCAAACTTATCACTAACTTTACACTTGATTAGTCAATCTGTAATTCTATTAACAAACGTATCATTAACTTTATACTTAGTTAATCAAGATTTTCTTTGAAGTAGCAGTGACAGCTTTAATTAATCAAAGCTTTTCTTGAGCTTATAAGTTGTAATATCAAACATCTTAAGCTGATTTGACTAATGAATAAGCTTGACAAATGCCTCATTACTACATCTGTTTTTACTATAAAATTTAGGTTTGACATTTCTAAATATCACGAAAACTACGTAGCTTGAAAAGTTTTAGGATGTTAATTAGGTAATAATTAGATGTCGATTACTTCCAGAATTTGCCAACGATTCGTGAACTTCATCTTACTTTTCTCTTGGGCCTCGGAGGGATGGGGAAGCCCACTCCAACCCAAAAAATGCACCCACAAAAAATTCACAATTGGGCTCGTTAGGCTCCCTTAATAATAAGTGTACACTAAATATCAGATCGTACGTTAATAGGATAAGAGTACATCGTACATGACCTAAATTTATTTCATTAATGTAACTTATAATGAGGGTTTGTTTGAATTGGGTTTCTTCTAAAAATATTTTTTCATCAACTTTTTTAAAAAGTTTTTTTTTTGATAATTTGAAAATTCTGACTTCTGAAATACAGTTCTATTTAAACATTCTTTCAGAGTTTCAGC